>CM039676.1:267271772-268710939 GCA_022496015.1 Hordeum marinum
ACGCAGGTTGGCGGCAGGGTTGTTGTAGACGGGGAGGCGTCCGCCTAGGATCTCGGCGACCACGCGGCCGCGTTCCCGTACGGCGCCATGCAGGTTGGGCTCGGGGCCAGCCAGGGTGAGGCCAGACACGGAGTTGTACTCCCGCTGCACGGCCTCCATCCGGCGTTGCTCGACAACGAGGGCGCTGGCATCTTCGAACAGCTGGCGGCGGGCTGTCTCCAGTTCGGCTCTAACGGCGGCCGGGTCCGCCATTGCGGTGATGAGGGTGCCGAGACCCCGGAGGGTGGCGGCGAGAGGGTCGGAGGTGCCGGCACGGGCGGCAGCCGCGCCGGCCCTGGCCGCTCGCACATGGCCCGAAGTGGCGGAGGAGGTAGTGACCATTACTCTCGCGCGGGCGTGGGAGATGATCGCGTTGCCAATGGCAAGAGCGCCTATGGACGAGAGGGATCGGTGCAGTCGAGCACCCTGCTAGGGTATTCGTCAGCCGGCGCCTCACTGGCGAGGCTGAGTTTTCTAAACAGCTCGGCGAGTGCATCGTCGTCGAGCATGAGGTTACGGCCAAGGCACTCGTCGGAGAGTCCGGCCGCGTCGCCCATAGGACCTGCCGAAGCAAGCCCCACGAGCATGCAGTTCTGCCCGGACGCGGGGCGGCAGGGGGAGGTGGTGAAGGTCCCCGCCCGGAGCATAACTCCGGTCGACGCCGCGGAAGGCCCCACGGTGGGCGCCAACTGTCGTGGTTTTGTCACGGTAGATGCCATGGGTAGGCTAATCGAAAGGACGCCGGTGGACTTCAGGAATGGGGTTAGGCACAAACGGTGACTGACATGCGATGTACCCAGGTTCAGGGCCCTCCGTGGGAGGTAAAACCCCTACTCCTGCTTGGTCTCGTTGAGACAATGTTGAAGGCTACAATGGTGCACCTTGAGCTATACGAATCGAGGAGGAAGCTAAGCATTCCGGCTCGAGAGGCCTCCCTGGGAGGTTCTGCTTGGGTGGTTCTATTGCGCGAGATCACACGTCTGAGGTCTCGTCATCGTTTGCCCTCGTCAACCACGTCCCCCTTGTATGGGGGAGGCTCGGGGGGTTTTATAGACCAACCCCCCGGGTTACAATATGAATATAGTTGTCGTGACGGGACCCAGCCGGCAGCCTCTCTGGCCGGCTGCGAGGCCCACCAGGTTCGGTCTCGTCATGGGCGGGCCTCGAGCCCGGTCGTGTCGCGGCACCGTGCGCCCCGGGCAGCGTCATCTTGCGGCGGCCGGCCGAAGTCAGCGGTCGGCCGCTATCCTGTAGCCATGCTGGGGTAGATGGCGGAGTGGTTGGGGGCAGACCACCACTGTTGGAGGCCCGGTCGCCGTCCAACAATGGCGAGAGGCCACTATGGCCATGCAGGCGCTGACCTCCGATGGGATGAGGGCCACTGTGCCCATGCGGGCGCTGACCCCCGACGGGACGGGGCCCACTGTTGCCAAGCAGGGTCCGTCAGGGGCATCCGATGCTGGGCCGGCTGGGGGAAGGAGCCGGGCGGCGAGGCCCCAACCGGCCAGCGCACCGAAGCCGGTGAAGGAGTATCCGGTGTGCCTGGGCCGGGGGGTCGCAGCCGACAGAGCATAGCTGGGCCGGCTCCTCAAGGGCGGCCCGCTCATTTGCCCTATAAGCGGGCCCGAAGTATCAGGGGTGTTTGAGGCTACCCGGGGGTCATCCCCCTGTCAGCAACCGTGGAATCAAGTCAGTGGAGGAAAGATATGTGGGACTGGAACTTAGGGGTCCACCAACTCGGTTCCCGCGGTTACAGAGTGGCGGAACCTATGTGGGACAAGGAGGATGCGGAGCGTGCCGAGCAAGGCCTACCGCCTTGCTTCGAGAAATACCATGACAAGAAGACCAGGAACTATGTCAGGGCCCGGTACAAGGTGGACCCGGTAACAAAGGAGCTTACCACGGATGTGAAGACCAAGGCGCTTGAGCATGTTCTGGTAAGGAATACACCCCCGCGTAATTAGCTCCATATGGTTGCATTCTAATTAATGAAGCCAAATTTCTAAATGGTTCACATTCCTTCGGGACAACACTCGGGGACAACACTTTAAATAGGGCGTTGAACATAATGAAAAACAAGGATAAGTTCAGTAAGCCGTCGTCAGCTGGTCGTGTGGCCGGCAAAGGCTTGTCCACAAAATGGTCGTTATACTATAACGATGGTGTGCGAAAGGAGAGAAAGACCAGCTCGGAAAACCAGGCGCGCGAGGTTCAAGAACTCAAGGCACAAGTGGCACGGATTTCGGAGATGGTCCAAGAGAAAGTGCAACAACAACTGGGAACGACGATCACCGCCATTATGGCTTCCTTGCTTGACGGGCTGCGGGGGTGGATTGCGGGCGGCCAATAGGGGCCACCCCATGTTCCCAGCTTCACGGCTAGCAACTCGCACAACATGCAGGCGGCGCCATTGGTGTCTCTAGCGGAGGCGGTATTGGTGTCTCCGGCGCCGGCACAGGCATTGGAGCTTAATGCACCCGGGTGTACGCCGGCCGGCACCTCGACAGCAAGCGGCACCTCCGTCAGTTGCACGCTCGCCGTTGGCAGTGCCTCGACATTAGCCGAGCTCGACGCCATCACGGTAACTAAGCCTCTCGGCTGATGAATTCATCTCCTTGCCTTTGACTGGGCATCCCTGACGCCCTACATGTTGTCGCAAGGCGCCACCGACGTTCCATGCACTCTCCTGCACTTCATGGGTGGCGAGTTGATCGATGTCGCTAATGGCAGAATCGTTCAACCGGGCAACCTCGTGTTCCACGGTAATCCGGTGCCACCCACCATGTATAGGGTTGAACTGGTTCGGGTGCTGCCAGGCTGCGACGACTTGTTACCTCCGATTCGACCCTCTGGGGCCAACAAAGATGATGTGATGACCCTCAGCGCCTGCATAAGCTGGCCCTTGCTTTGGCCGAAGAGCCAGATTCGTTTGGGAGCGGGGGACACCACCCCAAAGACAACACCGCCAGTCGTGCCGGCGCCATGCCAGGGCAAGAACGCCGCAACACTACCAGACATGCCGGACATGCATATGGCACAGGATCCGGACATGCATATGGCACAGGATCCGGACAACGACGACGACGACGGTACATTTACCAACGTCGATAAGTACTTTGTCGAACATGGGTACGGTGACGAATTCTTCGGGCCTCCTTCTCAAGAACCCAACCCTGCAAAAGACGACCGCGATCTAGCTGGTACCGCGGAGAAACCCAATTGTAATAGCCGTCATCTGGCGTTCAGTTCTCAGAAGACGCCTCCAGCTGCCGCCTTCACCGAGCCTCAGACAGCCGAGGTGCGAAATATTATCAGCCCCAACACACTCAAGAAGGCGGTTTGTGAGCAAAACTCGATCCCATTACAATAGAAGAAGAAGGGACAGAGAAGAAAGAATAACAAGGGCGGTGCGAGCCAGCCGGCACCGAGTACGATCCGTGCTCAGGACAGGCCACCTTCACCTAAGTATATCTCGAGGAGTGAGCATGTGGCGGGTAGGCCAATGCTACCGACTAATCTGCTCAATGCTGCAACCGGTGCTATGCGGAGTCTGCATGACAGTGTTTTTTCTTTGGAGAAGCGACGTCTCTCCGAGAATGATGTGGCATACCCGGTTTTCGTGGCCAAGATGCCAGAGGGCAAGGGCTTTGTGGATAGCACCATCGGGGGTATGATCGTCCCGCGGTTTGATGACATCTTCGCTATGTTTAACCTTCATCCGCTGCACTACACCTTCGTTCGGCTATTTTTGCTGAGTATGGAGATGTGGATCATTAGAGACAAGACCCCAGACATCTTGATAGTTGACCCCTTCTACATGCGTGCCAAGATCTTGGGCAGCGCTGGGGACCGGCAAGTCGTGAGTTCACACCTCGAAGGCATCATTCTGGCAAACCCATATAAGGATAACTTCCTCGTGCCTTACTTTCCCAAGTAAGTCATCCCCTCACCGCCCCGTAACATATGATTTCTTAGATTTTGATCGTTCTTTTTTTCTCTAACATTCCGTGTTTTGTGCAGTGACACACATTGCACGCTCATCCTCTTAAGCCCGAAATATTCCATGTCCATGTATTTCCATTCGGACCGTCAGTCGAGGAAAGACTACACAAATATCAAGAAAGTTCTTGATGATGTTCTCCTCGGCTACGCCAGATCTGGAGGCACCTTCAGCAGGACAATTCGTAGGTACAGCAAGCATGTCTTCACCCACAATACGACGTTCCCCTGCGTCAAGCAGCCGCCTGGCAGTCAGAAGGATGCCTAGTACGCCCTCCATCACATGCGGGTGATCGTTAGGCACCAGGATCACCTTCTGCTACCAAATAATCTCAAAGATTGGGCCACACGCTTGTCGGCAATCCAGGACACGGACATCAGACAAGAATTCTCTCGCATCCAGTCGGAGTTTGCGGAAATCATCCATAAAGATGTCCTTCGTACCTCGGGGCAGTTCTACCTCAGATATGAACCATCCAACAGTGAGATAGAAACAATGCTACAAATGCAGGCTGACAATGCCCATGATTTCATGACCATGATGAAAGACGGTGGCTTCATCCACGCTCCGGTCCCTGAGTCGAGTCGAAAGTAGTGATGCTATGTAGTTCTGAAATGTCGATTGGCTCATGTTGTAATATTAAACTTTAATAAACTTGTATGTCTCTTTGGTTTGGACAGTCGTTCAACTTATACGTAATCGATGCTATTTATTAGTAGGACCATGAATCATGCTATTAATGTGTTGCTTTTTCTCTTCTGAACCTTTTATTGCATACTTATATATTGCTTATGTATTGTCTGTGAATTGCTACTACCATTTTGTTTGAATAGTGCATAGAGATGCTGTCATATGTCGTGTACAAGGGTAAGGTTCCTGGAGTCTACGATGACTGGGAGGAGTGTCGGAGACAGGTTCACCATTTCAGCGGTAACAGTTACATAGGGCACACCACTAGGGCGGAGGCGGAAGCTAGATACGCACGCTATCTAGCGGGAGAGAGGAGGGAGCGTTGGAGGAACCGGATGAAGACCAGTTTCATCGCGATGATGCTCATCGTGATGACTGCAACTCTCTTCTATGTGATGGTAGTTTAGATGATCGATATCGACTGGTGATGTGAAGACAAACTCGCTAGTTGCGGTCTCGAGACTTGTAATATTCTAACTTTGTTCGGTATTTTAAATTCGGAGACTAATATGATGAATTGTATTCGGAGACTAATCTTCTATTGTATTCGATAAATCTGCTGTCTATATTCTGTGCAGTAATATGTTTTGTAACCTGTGCAAATATCAGAAAAGAAAAAAATACCTAATATTCATACTAGTGGCGCACCACTCTGCACTTTAGTGGCACACTGCAGTACGCACACTACTGGCGCATCATCCACAAGTGCGCCATTAGTAAGCCAGACCACAAGGTAAATATGGCCCCTTGGGAGGCATACTAATGGCGCACCATTTGATATACCAATGGCGCACTCCCTGGTGCGCCATTAGTATCTGGTATACTAATGGCGCACCAGGGGTGCGCCATTAGTACTAATTACTAACGGCGTGATGCTAGTGGCACACCTGTAGTGCGCCATTAGTAGCCAAAACACGTGCGCCACTAGTAGGCCTTTTCCTAGTAGTGTCTTGAGCGTGTGAGGGGACCTAGTGCATTGATGTCATCGATGATTTTGTCAATTTGCACTTCATTTGCTACTCTTGGATGAGCAGGCTAACGGAGTTGAGGATTTTCATCAACACCGTTTTCTTCAGGTATATCAGCATGAGAGTCTTCATTTGATGGAATGACTTCCTTAGTAGGAATGACGTCTTCAGTTGCCTTTAGCTTGATAGATTCCTCAGGAGGTTGTTCATCTAACACGGAAGGCAGGTGCTCTCTTTCCGAGCCATTAGTTTCATCGAACCGCACATCTACAGTTTCAACAACTTTGTGATGAAAGGTGTTGAAGACGTTGTAGGTGTGCGAGTCCTTTCCATAACCAAGCATAAAACCTTCATGTACTTTTGGTGCAAACTTAGAACTATGGTGAGGATCCCTGATTCGGCATTTTGTACCGAAGACTTTGAGATAACTTACATTGGGTTTCTTCCCTGTCGTGAGCTCATATGAAGTTTTCTTGAAGAATTTGTGAAGATATACCCTGTTGATGATGTGGCACGTAGTATCAATTGCTTCAGGCCAAAAACATCGAGGAGTCTTGTATTCATCAAGCATGGTTCGAGCCATCTCAACAAGAGTCCTATTCTTGCGTTCCACAATGCCATTCAGCTGAGGTGTATAAGGGGCAGATAACTCATGAGTAATACCAAGTTCATCAAGATATTCATCAAGGTTAGTGTTCTTGAATTCAGTCCCATTATCACTCCTAATATGCTTGATCTTGATGCCAAATTTGGTGGAGGCCCTTGAAGCAAATCGTGTGAAGACATCCTGCACTTCATTTTTGTACAGAATGATATGCATGGCAGACGGCCACTACAGGAATCAGCTTCTTTGCTGTCTGCCATGGCAAACGGCAAAGGCATCAATGGCGATTGAGGACCTGTAGAGAAATCAACAGTGTACAAGTCTCCTCTCCTAAAGCCTTCGAAGACTTTGGAATTGTCAGATTCCATGATGAGAACACAACGATATTTTCCAAATATGACAACCATATCAAGATCACAAAGCATTGAGACAGACATAAGGTTGAACCCAAGGGATTCGACAAGCGTCACCTTATCCATGGTTCGGTCCTTTGAGATAGCAACCCTACCAAGTCCCAATACCTTGCTTTTTCCTTTGTCAGCATAGGTGATATGCTTCAGATGAGACGGAGCAAGTGGCAAATTCATCAGAAGACTCTTGTCACCAGTCATGTGGTTGTGCATCCACTATCGAGGACCCATTCAGTAGCTTTTGGAGTGTCATCCTGCAGATGAATTAGTACAACATATCAGAGTGAAGAATATGATATCAATTTCATCTGGCAGAGTTTCATCACATAAGATAGTAAGCAAGTAGAGTAAGGACGTCAGAAATGAGGAATTCATTTCATCATGGTTAGCTTGCGTCCTTTCAAGCATTTTCTTTAGGTCTCCAGCAAATTCATCAGATGTTCAATTTCATCTGGAGACTTGACCCTGCATAAGATGTTAGTTGGAGGGGTGGCAAAGAATTCATCAGTCTGCGAGCACCATATGAGAAGGGAGGCATTGAAGCAAGTGCGCTTTGTTTCACAGGGCAAGAGTCAGAGTACTCATATGAATAAGCAGAGAAATTCTTCGAGGACTTATGAACATAATGATTTGAAGAGTAATGCACATATTCATGACTCTTAGGTTTTCCCTGCAAACCAGAGTCATTAGCCCGAGAATGATGATTTTGACGAGATGAGGAATTTTCTCCAAGTGAAGGTTTGATCCTCTTGAGGAATTTGATCTGGGGTTCCCTTTCTTCAGGAGTGGTGCCATGAGGACATTCACTTGAAGATTTTGTAGGTAGCTCTTGGGAACCCAGATTTTCTTCAATGGAGAGCCGTTTCTGTAGTTAGTTCCAACAAATCTAGCAAATACTTCACCCTTCTGATTTTTGAAGAATTTGAAGTTGGACTTAAGAGACTCGTCAGAGGAATATGAAGTTTCACATGTAAAGCCAGATAAAGTAGATGGATCTACAGGTGATCCTTTTGCAGCAACCCATGAGGTTTTGGGGTACTGCTCAGGAGTCCAGTAGGATCCATCAGCGTTGAGTTTCCTCACAAAGGCAATACCCTCTTTCCTAGGGTTCCTGTTCAGAATCTGCTTTTTGAGGACATCACAAAGGGTTTGATGCCCTTTAACACTTTTGTACATGCCTGTCACATACAATTCCTTCAACCCTGCATTGTCATTAGTGATACTTGTGGTATCCTCAGATGAGGAATTTAAAACCACTGGAATAGTTGAAGAATTTGCAGCAGTAGAAGCATTTGAGCATTCAGGTGAAGAATTAGCAGTTTCACGTTCGATGCATTTCAAACAAGGTGGAACAAATTCTTCCTGAGCGGTACTGATCTGTTGAGCCAGTAAGGAATCGTTTTCCCTTTGGAGATCCTCATGTGACACCCTCGGTTTCTCAAGATCTTGCTTTCTTTGAAGAAATTCATAAGAAAGCTTCTCATGATCAGCTAAGATGTCATTATGATGACTCTAAAGGTTATCATACTTTGTCTGAAGAATTTTGAGATCGACAGACAGAGTTTGAGTCCGATCTACTTCATGGTTTAATAGATCATCGGTTTTGTCTAGCATTTTCTAAAGCTTTTCAAGTGCACTTTGTTGCTTAGTGGCAATTTTAACAAGTTTAGCATAGCTGGGTTTCACATATTTACCAGATTCACCTTCACCTAATTTAGATGAGGAATGATGTTTTTGTACCTTTGAGCTTTTTGCCATGAAGCAGTAGGTGGGAGCATAATCATCATTGCTGACGTCAGAGTCGCTGGAGTAGACATGTGCTTCATTGTTGAAGATGGACTTGCTGACGAAAGCGGTAGCGAGAGAAAGGCTAGCAACACCAGATTCTGATTCCTCCTCAAATTCTTCATCTTCTTCATATTCTTCCTCAGAATCCATTTCCTTGCGAATGAATGCTCGAGCTTTTCTGGAACCATTCTTCTTGTGCTTTAAGGACTTTGAAGATGAGGACTTTGAAGATTTCTTCTTTCTCTTCGAGTCATCAGAACTATCATCCTTGTATTTCTTCTTCTTCTTTGAATCTTTTTCCCAGAGAGGACAGTTAGACATAAAGTGGTCAGGCTTCTTGCAACGATGACAGGTTCTCTTCTTGTAATATTTTGAAGAATCTGATTTCCTCAAGCCACTTCTTGATGACTTTCCAAATCCACCTCTCCTTGAGAACTTCTGGAATTTCCTCACAAGCATAGCTAGTTCCTGACTTATTTCTTCAGGATCACCAAGTCTGCTGTCAGAATCTTCTTCTTCAGATGAGGAAATTGCTTTTGCCTTCCGAGCACGAGATCTTCCATAGCTTGGCCATAGAGGTCTCTCTTCTCAGCTTGTTGGAATTCATGAGTATTGAGTCTTTCTAGAATATCAGCAGGATAAAGAGCTTTGTAGTATCCAGGTTCTTGAATCATCAAAACCAGAGTATCAAATGAGGAATCGAGTGATCTCAGCAGTTTCTTCACCACCGCATGGTCAGTGATATCAGTGGCACCCAGTGCTTGAAGTTCATTGGAGATATCAGTGAGACGCTCAAAACTTTGCTGAACATTTTCATTGTCAAGCCTCTTGAAGCGGTTGAAGAGATTGCGAAGAACATCAACACGAGAGTCATGTTGAGTGGAGATGCCTTCGTTGACTTTGGACAACCTATCCTAGATAAGCTTAGCAGTCTCCAAAGCACTCACTTTGCCATATTGACCTTTGTTAGATGGCCACAGATGATAGTCTTCGCTTGAGAGTCAAGTTGCTTGAATCTCTTCACATCAGCAGCTGTAACAGTGGGAGCGACAGAAGGCACACCATTTTCCACGACATACCAAAGATCGTTGTCAATAGCTTCAAGGTGCATATGCATCTTGTTCTTCCAGTAGGGGTAGTCTGTCCCATCGAAGGTAGGACAGCCCATGGAAACCATGATCATACCTGCAGTCGACATAACTAGAACTCCAGGTGGTTAAACCAAAATCACACAGAGCGAGGGAGTACCTTCTCTGATACCAATTGAAAGTGCATTATATCGGCTAGAGGGGGGAGAATAGGCGATTTTTACAAATTCATCACTTGAGGAATTTCAACTTTGAGGAATTTGAAATGTGATGAACAAGGTAACTTGAAGAATTTGAGGTCAGGAATTTGTGAAAGTCTTCAGTCAAATTCTTCAAATAGTAACAATCAATTTCATCAACAGTTTTATGAGGAATAGGGAGGTTGAGGAAATAGAACCAGGTAGCTTGATGAAGACAATGGTTTGATGACCCAGTTCTAACTGTTGTGATAATTGTACGTCTGGTTGGAGCAGCCTGGTATTTAAACCAGAGGACACACAGTCCCAGGACACACAGTCCTTACTATATTCTCCTTGAGCTAAGGTCACACAGTCCTCGCCCAACACTCATGGTAAGTCTTCAGGGTAGACTTCCAAAACCCTCACAAATTGGTCACCCGGCGATCCACAATTTACTGTTGGATGCTCTAGACCAAGGTCACTTTGTGGTCCCCAATTGACTGCAGGAGCACTAGACCATGACGCCTAACCGTCTGGAGGATGCACAGTCCATAAAGGTAACAAGCATTGGTTCCACACAGGAAATTCTTCAGTGATGCTCATTCACTTCGGGTTTTTGTGGTTTGGTTGTGGGTTTTTCCTCACTGATGATTTTCTCTCAAAGTACTCGGAGGATGGGTTGCTCTCAAATGACAAGTGTCAGTTCTCTCTCGGAGCAGCCAACCAGCTGGTGGTTGTGGGGGTCGGCTATTTATAGCCAGGGTGCAACCTGACATGATATGAAATAAATGCCCCCAATCATATGACCATTATGTGGATAGTTGTGGATGGGGACAGCTGGCACTAAGCACAACAATGATCGGATTTTTGAACTATGAATGTCCTCAGACATATCATGTTCCTCACTTGTAGGCAATTCGCACTAGTGAAATCCTAACTCCTCAGTCAGATCAGTTTCCTCAGAGACCAGAAGAACATCGTCTTTGTCACTTGAGAACTTGTCTGAGCCGTAAGAGATTTCCAGAGGCTTCACTCGAAGGATTGTATAGGTTGAGGATTTTGGAGTTGACCATCAATTGGAAATATCCTTAGTATTACCTCGACCCCCTTTAACAGTATGGTGTTTCCTATGACTCAAGAATAGAAAATGAAACGACGAAAACAAGTGTTCATGCTTCATTATTCTCATTAATGTCTTCAAGGTCACACCGACTTTCTTCATCTACAAAGTCTTCACAAAGTCTTCAGAAAGTCATCAGCAAAGTCTTCACGTGAAGACATACATTTTTAGGGGTCGATAATCTCCGAATATATCAAACTCCTCATCGACTTATACAGTAACAAGCCACATCACTTTATGGCCTCAGGCACGGGACCGTTTGCGTCTTTTGGCTCACGTATGTGAACATGTCGCTGGCAATCACACAACAAAGAACCCGGGCCGCATGACTAGTCATAGGACCCAAGTGGCACATCCGTACGGAAACAGGCATACATAACCCAGCAATGCAGGTGTCGGCCTCAAGCGTGCGTAGACTAGTCATAGCAAGCTATAAGGACTCCATTATGTCGTGGGGCATAAATGCCATCACTGCACGTAGACGAGTCGTAGCATGCTATAGGGACTCCATTACACTGCGAGACATTTCCCCGAAGGGACAGACATAGCAGCAAAGAAGGATACATGCCGGTCAATCAATGTGTCCGGAGCAGTAGCAAGCTACCATGGCTCGGTGGAAGCACAAAGAGATAGTTTCCCGTAAAGAGTACTACTAAAGGCACACGACTAGGTGTCGGATCCCATACATACCGTTGCATGTCGCACGTACGCACGACAGGCCCGATATGCATAGACATAACTATGGCATCACAACATAACCATACAACAACATGACTTTTATTTAAAAGGCCCAGAAGAGCCTTGCATAATATGTTCTTACAGATAGGGGTCACATGACCCGGCACTCAAGTCATACAAACAAGTTCATACAAGCCAGCGGAAACTTAGAACTATCCGAGTACGGACAGTGAAATGAAAAGAGGGCACATGGCCTGACTGTCTACAGCACGCCACACGGCACAGGGTCGTAGCTGGGACACCAGCTATTCGGCATCGTCAACGTCTAGATAGAACCCACCTGATGGTTCCTGGTTCTTTTCTGCAACATTAATTAGGCAAGGATGAGTACAAACGTACTCAGCAAGTCTTTCAATCAGACCTAGTCTATTTATGCTGATGTATCAACAAGGGGGGTGGAGTTCATGCAGAATTGCCAGCTTTGACTCATGGCTATCCTACACTACTCAGTTTTAGACTCTTAGTTATAATTTTAGTTATCGCACACGAGCCCACTAACTCCATCACAATACGCTACCATGGACTCACCTTCCCTTCCGGAAGAGTGCCATCCACGGTACTCACACTTGTCTTGAGATTTTGAGAAGTATCCATTTGATTATCTATGAACAACATAAGTTCTCCAAGTAGTCCATATCCGAGGACGCGGCTATTCGAATAGTTTCATACCCTGCAGGGGTGTACTTCTTCACACACGCTGTTGCCACTTATCGTTGTTTGCCATAAACCATGCACCTCGGCAACCTTCAAGCGGATGCCCAGCGAGGGAGTTGGCCACGACCGTCAATCACATAAGACCACTAGTCCAGGCTACCGCCTATTTGAGACTGAACCCGCACGGAAGTCCGGCTGAAGTTTCCACTACGGCCCCAAACGATGTGCGCAGGGTTCCTAAGCCCACCATTCGGGTGACCCTTGGTACACCGTGCCACTGCCTACCGCGTCGTAACTCACCCCGAGGGTCAGCGCTACGCACGGCCTCCAGCATGCTATAAACACCAGAGACTACTTGCAATACCTGGACTAAGGACTAAGCGACTGATAAGTCGAGAGGGTCAGTTAAGTGTCCCAATGTGTGGTAGTATGTAGTCTTGGATCACGAACACGTAACCCAGTTCCTAAGAACGGTCCCAATGAGACAACCCACTATGTACTCCTACATAGCCTCTCATCGCTACCTTTACCAAATCGTATTCATTGTAAGCTCGCCACATCGGACAACACTGTTTCACACATCTCATCACCCAGATGAAACAGACCTGACACAACTCTAAGCATAGCAAGCATAGCATGAAAGTAAGCTAAGCACATCATGGCACAAGCATCTACTAGGTGTGCTAGGTTGCAAGGTTTAGCTATTTACTGTGACAAGATCAGGTCATGCATAAGAATAGGATCATCTACCGTGTAAGACTGACATATGACTGTTTGTCCTAATGCAATAAACACGAGCAGGAGAGAGAGAGTGGGATGTTATCGAAATGATCAATGGGGTTGCTTGCCTTGCTCGGTTGCGGAAGAATTCTCTCCTTCGTGAGGGTACGGAGTAGTATCCTCCGGATTAGGGCCTACCGCAACGCAGAAAAAAGCATTCAATACAAGCAGATGCAACAATATGATGCATGATCATGGCATAGTTGTATGCATGGATGAGCTAATGTAACTAGTAGTCATGTCAATTTGAAACGGATTTGAATATAGGTTCATAGTTGTTCTCATTTCAAATTCCATATATTAACCTAATGGAAAATGTCCATGTTCACCTATTTAGATTGCTCTAACACGCAGGAGAATAGCACCATTGGATTCATTGGATTTTTCTAATCAATTTTCATATATAAATTATTTTCACCTGACTTACATATTATTTTATATGATTTTTCAAAGTTTTAAATAATTTCTGGAATTATTTTTAAACTAGAAATTGTTTTACTGCATCAGCATGATGTCATGATGACATCAGCCGGTCAGCTGACCCGGCCCAGAGTCAAACCTGACATGTGGGGTCCACATGTCAGTGACTGGTTAACATAACTAACTGGTTAAAACTAATTCTGTTTTAATTAACTAATTGGGCCCACCAGTCAGTGACACATCTATCGGGACCCCGATCCTAAGCCATAAGAATCCAGCTTGTAACACATCACATCACTTTGCGGTCTCACGCATGGTTATCTCCACGGCTGCCACCTTACCTGGGTCGGGACCGGTTCCGTCTTTTGACTCACGTATGTGAAAATGTCGCTAGCATTCAAATGTCAAAGAACCCGGGCCGACATGACTAGTCGTAGAACCCAAGTGGCACATCCGTACAGGGACAGGCATACGTAACGCAACAATGCAGGTGTCGATCTCTAGCGTGTGTAGACGAGTCATAGCAAGCTACAGGGACTCCATTACGCCGTGGGACATAAATGTCATAACTACACTTAGACGAGTTGTAGCTGGCTACAGGGACTCCATTACACTGCGAGACATTTCCCCGAAGGGACAGACACAGCAGCAAACAAGGATACATGCCGGTCAATCATTGTGTCCGGAGCAGTAGCAAGCTACCAAGGCTCGGTGGAAGCACAAAGAGGCAGTTCCCCGTAAAGAGTACTACCAAAGGCACACAACTAGGTGTCGGATCCCATACATACCGTTGCACGTCACACGTACACACGACATGCCCGATATGCATAGATACAACTATGGCATCACAACATAACCATACAACATTACAAAATTTATTTATAAGGCTCAGAAGAGCCATTACAATAGATGTTACAAACAGAGGTCACAAGACCCAACATTCAGAACATTCAAACAAGCAAGCGGAAGTTAAACATGTCTGGGTACAGACATCTACAAAAGTGGCTAGAGGAGCCTGAAAAGCTACAACGACCCTACCAAAGGAACCAGACCTCTATTTGGGATTCCCAAGCTAACCCGGTCAACATCGAACTTCATGTTGAAACGATCACTAATGAGACTGACGTCTCCTCTGCAAAACATAAATTAAGCAAACGTGAGTACAAGAGTACTCAGCAAGACTTACATCAGAACTAACTACATATGCATCAGTATCAATGAAGTGGGTTGTGGAGTTTATTGCAGCAAGCCAGCTTTGACTCTTGGCTAACCTATACTACGACTACAAGTGCTTTCTTTGAGGTGGGATAGCGCACACGAGTCCACATATTCACCAATCAATACACCACTACGGATCCACTTCTGTCTCCCTACGAGAAGGCCATCCATAGCACTCACGCTTATCTTGCGTATTTTAGAGTATCCACTTCTAGTTGTGTATGAACCACATAAGTTCTCCAAGTACTCCATATCCGAGGACGCGGCTATTCGAACAGATTATTTCACCCTGCAGGGGTATACTTCTTCACACACGCTCCTGCCACTTAGCACCATATGCACGTCATGCATCTCGGCAACCTTCAAGCGGAAGCACTGGCGTGGGCGTCGGCCACGACCGTCAACCACACAATACCCTAGTCCAGGTTTATCGCCTATCCAAGGTTGAACCCGCATGGAAGTCCGGCCGAAGTTTCCGCTACGGCCTCAATCGATGTGCGCAGGGTTCCCAAGCCCACCGTCCGGGTGCCACTTGGTACACCGTGCCACTGTGTCTGTACCGCATCATAGTCCACCCTGTCGGGCAGCACTATACACGACCGCCAACACTTTCCCAACAAACACCAAAAACTAGTTGCAACTCCTGGACAGAGATCTAGGCGATTAATAAGTCGAGAGGGTCAATTAAGTATCCCAATGTGCGGTAGTATCTTGTCTTGGATAACATACACAGAACTCAGTTCTTAAGGTCGGTCCCAATGAGACAATCCGCCATGTACTCCTACATGGCCTCTCATCGCTACCTTTACCAAATCGTGTTCACACACTTAGCTTTCACACCGTAGGACATGAACACTGCCATTCCGATCCATCACCCAGTTGTATCAGTCCCGACACGACACGACTCTAAGCATAGCAGGCATAGTAAGTAAGCATGCATGTATGAGTAAGCACAACAAGGCTCAAACAGTTGCTACTCATGCTAAGTGGTTTCAACTATTTACTGTGGCAAAGACAGGTCATGCAAAGGAATGGGTTCAACTACCGATGACATGTAACAGTTGAATCGTTATTGTCCTAATGCAGTTAAAGAGAGCAGGAGCGAGAGAGAGTTGGTTAATATCAGTATGCTCAAGGGGGTTTTGCTTGCCTGACAGTCGTGAAGATATACTTCTCTTCATTAGTGTCAACGTTCACATCTTCGGAACCATCGTCTACCGAGAGGGAATAAGCACCGGCAAACAGGAAGAAAGAACACATTCAATGCAATGCAACAATCATGATGTATGTCACGGCATATTGAGGTACTTAATTAACCTAAAGGAGTGGTTAGTCAAATTGGTTGAAGTGGAATTCAAAGAAGTTTTAATTTCCAACTCCAAATGATATTTCATATATTGGTCTAATCATAAAATGTCCTACTTGGTGTTGTTAACTTGTTCAAACATGCATGATCATGGCATAAACAGAATCATTGGATTTTTCTGATCATTTTTCATATATAAATTATTTTCATCCGAGTTATAGATTATTTTCTATGAATTTTAGAGGTTTTAAATATTTTCTGGATTTTCCTGATTTGTTCTTTAACAGAAAATTCCTTTATTACGTCAGCACTGTGTCATCATGACCTCAGCAGGTCAACTGGCGGCCCAGGGTCAAATCTGACGTGTGGGGTCCACACATCAGTGTCACAGGGTTAATTCCCGCGTTAACCCGTGGTTTGACCCGTCCTAGGGCCCAATGGCAACGACTAGAGGGTTAATTAGCGTTGCACTTAGCCACTAATGACGTCGCCATGTCAGCAGGCGCTGGAGTTCCACCGGCGATGACCATCTCGACGACGGAAGTTCGTCGGAGGAGCGCTACAGGGCTTAGCTCAGGGCGCCGAGGCCATCTACGCGAAGCTGGGGGTAACCCGCATCCGTCTAGGCGGTTAGGAGGGGCTGGGGTGGACTGGTCTCGCCGAAGATTGGCTCACAGCGGCGACCGGAGCTCGGCTTCCTTGGAGATGGCGTAGAAGGCACGGGGAAGCAGGGAGCAAGGGGGAACCGGCTGGTGGCTCACCGCGGGGTCGGGCAGACGCAGTTACGGGGTCGGGGAAGCTCTGCAGCCGGCGAATTTGGCGACGGCGTCCGGCGACCGAAGGTTGAAGAAGATGGAAGATCGGCACTGTGGGGCTCATCTGGCGGCGTGGCTCGTCGGAGAGGAGCTACGGCTCGAGGCGGCGCTTCTGAGGGTGGCAGAGCACTCGGGGAGCAGCGGGGCCAGGCGGGCGACGGCGGCGATGCTCTTGGGTCCGGGAGGAAGAGAGGGCAGAGGGGAAGAGAGAGAGCAGTAGGGGGAATGGTCGAGAGGAGGTATCTGGCTGACCTCGTGGCGTCTTGGGAGGTCGGGGAGTGCCACGGCGAAGCAGGAGGTGGCGGCCTCCGTGCACGCGCGTGCATCACTTCGCCTCTGCCTACTGGCAGAGGTTGAAGATGACCTCTTGGCCCCTGGTGGGCTGGGCCATCTCCTTCCTGGGCCAGGTAAGTCCTCTCCTCTCTTTTCTTACTTTTTTTATTTCTGTTTTCTTTTATTATGACATTCTTATTTTATTTTTATGGGCCCAAAATACCTGGCACATTAATGCCCAAAATTTTATAAAATACAGTCTGATTATTTCAAATTTACACAAAAAGATTTGGACATTTTTAGACAACTATCACAATTATAATGCTTTTATTAATTGTTTTCAGTAGCATTGATGAGTATTTTAAAATGCTATATTTATTTGAAAATTAAGATGTCCCCTAACATGTTGTTGCCAACATTTATTAGAAATGGAGAACATTTTTGAAGAGCAGTTTGAAATTATTGAAAATTTAATTGTTGGCATTTCATTCATTTGAGGAGGTTCTAGGGTTTTGTCATCCCCATTTCAAGTTTCATTTGAATTCTAGCATGATGAGATGATGCACATGATGATGTTGATGCTAACAAAGACCAATCAATTCTAGGGCTGTGACAACTCACCCCCACTAAACAAGAATCTTGTCCCGAGATTCAGGCGTAGGGTATGAGGACAAAGGGGACACAACTACGACAATCTTCATGATCCAGTTGCTCTCCTCGAAGATGTTGATTTATTGCATCTTACTGATCTTGACCTCTTTGTCTTCGGAGTCTTCACCCCACAGAAAGACAATAGGAATAGGGATCTCTACATGATTCAATCTTCTCGAAGATCGAGCACCCATGATCAACTCGTAGAGTGAGATGTAATAACATCTCTCGAGCTGAGACACAAAACACACATCAAGAATAATGAATGAAGCAGATGACGGAGGTGCAAATGGTAGGCAACAATTAAACGCTAAAACAGATGGTGAGGAGGTTTTGAAAGTAGCAAGGAGTTAACTGCCATAATACCATTACGGACACCTAAGAAAAGGTGACTCGTAGGATTATCCCTTAAGTGGCAAAAAGAATTACTTTTGATACAGAGATCATTGAAACTCTTCATACCAGCCTAAGGCAATTCACAATGATCATTTGAAGGAATTCGAAAGAATGGCATACTCAGATTGGAATGGAAACTAGAGCTATAAAATAACTCGGCGATGGAAGGCACATTCCAAGAAATACCGAGAGTATAATCCAGTGTCTGAGCGTGCTCTCAAGAACTTGAGCATCTCCATAATCATCAAAGTTTTACCAACATCCGTGCCAAGGATCCTAGAAACACATCATACAACAATGATGAACAATGATGGAGGATGCAGATGCAAAGGAAGACAACACTTTCTCAGACTTCACCTTAGCTATGCCAAGGGAGCGAAATCTGGATGATCGACCGAGAGACATTTAGCAATCCTCTTCTAATGTTCTCCTTGACGTACTAGCAAAACCCCAATCGTAGATCAGGTTTATTATCTAGGACATCAAGTAAAGGTCGGACTTCGGGATCTCAAAGGGTCCATGAGAAACAACTTTTATAAAGTCATATGAGAACCTCATGGGGAAGTGGCTTTGGTTGCTGATTCAAGATATTATAATGGTAGGCCTTCCGGGTGGATATGTTAGCCACAACATTCCTTTGTCGGGTTACAGAGGGACCATTAGTATACTTCTTGGGAAATATTCCAACCATCATATCTGCCCGAGATTCAGATATGGTTGGTGTCAGGATATTCCAGACTCAGCATGTCTGAAAGTGAAAGGTTGCAACACAAATCGAAGAGATGATGTTGCGAGATTGTCAGGAAATGAACTACGGAAGCCAACTCCAAAACATGAGCGGGATTGCAGGATACATAACCTTACAACAAAACACCTCAGAGTTCTTGTTAGGAACCATCATTAGGAATTAGCAAAGTTCTTACATAAGTCCGGATTAGCTCTTAAGAAAGAACTTTTTCTTGAACAACTGAATCAGTGGCTTAGTGTGCTAGGGATTGCATGTGGAATGGAGATGATCAGGCTACCAAACCATAGAATACTTCGCACGTGCATGACTGACTTGGGATGATTCCATTGAAAACAAAACGACATTTCTCCTGTTCATGGCGGCAACTTGCACTATAAGCACATGAACCAAGAGTAAGTCACTTCTTACATCACACATATACTTCATGTACAAAACACGAAGATATGCCTACAAAGTTTCCAACACTAGCTTCATGTTCTTCATGAGTCACGAAAGGGATGGAAATGTTGTCAATGGGCTTAACAACAATTCATCAGGATATCCATATAGATGGAATTCCACAACTATGAGAGCAAGTTGATAGCATTGGTCAGACCAAAAGATATAACGGTGTATGCTCGAGGATAACCCGCGAGTAAAACAACATTAAAGAAATCTTTGGTTCTGATTTTGATCTGACGATAGCCCACATTCAAATCAATGGTTGTACAAGATGATGGGTGCATCAATTGATCGCAAGGACCTATTGATGAAGATATCACCTTTGTTCTACACATACAAGCACAAAGACACAAGATATCCCTTTATCATGAGCTAAGTTAGATCAAGCTTCTATCTTCCAACTCTCCAAGTTATTGTTTAGCTTATCCAACTAGTTCTGGGATATCCAGCATGGATTCTTGAAGATGGGATGGTTTATAGAAAAACCACCTTGATCACGAACTCAACATAACGGTCAAGGAACTCCTTGGTAATACTTCCGAGAAGATATTCGGAAAATCACGATCCACCGATATGTTATCAAGCTCGAGAACAATCTTGCTTTTCATGGCAAGACGATATGATCAACAGAGCGAAATATTGATACAATCCTATAGCTCATTGATCGAAAAGTGCACCATGGAAAATGGACTAGGTGGCACGATCAATCTTAGTATGACAATTCAATGATCATCACCCCAAGAGTGAGATTATCGTCCGTTAACTACCAAGCAACAAAGTTGCTAGGATTATTGATTGCACACATCACGATTCCCTTGTTGGTATCCTGGTTACCAACAACACAGAGACCGGGGAATGAATGATGATAGCGAGGAGTATTACTACATCAAGATTTCATAGGAAGGGGTGCAGTTCTCATGATAATCTTGACATGAAGAGGGTAATACCTCAAGGTAGAACAGAACAAAAGCTGAATTAGCATTTTGATCTGCGGAACACAACTGCTTTGACCCAATCCAGGAGATGGATGAGGTACGGGAGTTTGCTTCTCCTAGTCATTCTGGAATAGAATGGCTTGACAGACCACAGGAATAGTTGACATTGATAAATCAATGCATGACATACCCCTGACTATCCACTCGTAGCTGAAGGTCGGAATACAATTGAAGAGGGGTAACTCAAGAGCACTTGATTTTTCTTGAGTTATAGATGCATAGATTGAATATGTCGAACATAGTTCAACATGTTTCTTCCAGATAATCCATGCAGAAATGAAGGATTGGCAGAATCTCAACTATGGAATGGAGAACTCATCAAGAGCACTCATGTCGTGATCTTTCATTCACAACTAACTTATGCCATAACTGATTCATGGTAGAGGAAGAATGATATACCACAATTCTTGAGGACTATAGCAAGGTTACTAATGTCCTAAGGGAACGAGCAAATACTATCTACCGAAATAAGCAGAATGATCCTTGGATTCAAGAACTCGGATACAAAATACCTATTGACTAAGTAGCATCACATCATGCCTTTGATAATGATGGCCAGAATTATCACACTGGAAAAGTAAGACACCACTAGTCTATAGGGTGGTTCACTGAAACAACATGGTTTCCTAAACACCTTCATCAAACACGTCAAGGTAATATAGTACCTCAACTCAAAATTTAGTGTGCTTTGTCTGGCCTAAAAGACATTGACTCGAGATGAAAGGGTTTTGCAATTTGCATCAGATAATTTACAATTCTTGCATAACTCAGACAGCATAACGACTGTACGGGCATGAAATATGAGGCAACCTGCAACACAACTGACAACATGACATTGAATTCTTACAGAGACATCGATCCAGAAGACAACATATTTCCCCATAGGTCTCCAACATAATGACTAGTCCTCCTAATAGATAGATGAGAAGGCCTAGTTCTTAATCCCTGTAGAATAAATAACAGGGTGACTAAGAATTAGAATGACACAAGGAAAGGAGTAAAAAGAGCCTTACGTTCCCTTGCACAATCAATTCCCTTATATAACTAAAGCAGTTCTAGACTCAACATCGACCAGTTTGCCTTGGTAATCCTACAGGCAGTCAAGCTCTGATACCAAAGCTGTCGGGACCCCGATCCTAAGCCATAAGAATCCAACTTGTAACACATCACATCACTTTGCGGTCTCACGCATGGTTATCTCGACGGCTGCCACCTTGCCTAGGCCGGGACCGTTTGCGTCTTTTGACTCACGTATGTGAAAATGTCGCTACCATTCAAATGTCAAAGAACCCGGGCCGACATGACTAGTCGTAGAACCCAAGTGGCACATCCGAACAGGGACAGGCATACGTAACCCAGCATTGCAGGTGTCGATCTCTAGCGTGTGTAGACGAGTCATAGCAAGCTACAGGGACTCCATTACGTCATGGGACATAAATGTCATCACTGCACGTAGACGAGTCGTAGCAGGCTACAGGGACTCCATTACACTGCGAGACATTTCCCCGAAGGGACAGACACAACAGCAAAGAAGGATACATGTCGGTCAATCATTGTGTCCGGAGCAGTAGCAAGCTACCAAGGCTCGGTGGAAGCTCAAAGAGGCAGTTCCCCGTAAATAGTACTACTAAAGGCACACAACTAGGTGTCGGATCCCATACATACCGTTGCACGTCACACGTACACACGACATGCCCGATATGCATAGATACAACTATGGCATCACAACATAACCATACAACATTACAACATTTATTTAGAAGGCTTAGAAGAGCCATTACAATAGATGTTACAAACAGGGGTCACAAGACCCAACATTCAGAGCATTCAAACAAGCAAGCGGAAGTGAAACATGTCTGGGTACAGACATCTACAAAAGTGGCTAGAGGAGCCTGAAAAGCTACAACGACCCTACCAAAGGAGCCAGACCTCTGTATGGGATTCCCAAGCTAACCCGGTCAACATCGAACTTCACGTTGAAACGATCACTAATGAGACTGACGTCTCCTTTGCAAAACATAAATTAAGCAAACGTGAGTACAGGAGTACTCAGCAAGACTTACATCAGAACTAACTACATATGCATCAGTATGAAAGAAGTGGGTTGTGGAGTTCATTGCAGCAAGCTAGCTTTGACTCTTGGCTAACCTATACTACGACTACGAGTGATTTTTTGAGGTGGGATAGCACACACGAGTCCACATATTCACCAATCAATACACCACTATGGATCCACTTCTGTCTCCCTACGAGAAGGCCATCCATAGCACTCACGCTTATCTTGCGTATTTTAGAGTATCCACTTCCAGTTGTCTATGAACCACATAAGTTCTCCAAGTAGTCCATATTCGAGGACGCGGCTATTCGAACAGATTATTTCACCCTGCAGGGGTATACTTCTTCACACACACTCCCCCACTTAGCACCATATGCACGTCATGCATCTCGGCAACCTTCAAGCGGAAGCACTGGCGTGGGCGTCGGCCACGACCATCAACCACACAAGACCCTAGTCCAGGTTTATCGCCTATCCGAGGTTGAACCCGCATGGAAGTCCGGCCAAAGTTTGCGCTACGGCCTCAAACGATGTGCGCAGGGTTCCCAAGCCTATCGTTCGGGTGCCACTTGGTACACCGTACCACTGTGTCTTTACCGCATCATAGTCCACCCCGTCGGGCAGCACTATACATGGCCGCCAACACTTTCCCTACAAACGCCAGAAACAAGTTGCAACTCTTGGACAGTGACCTAGGCGATTAATAAGTCGAGAGGGTCAATAAAGTATCCCAATATGCGGTAGTATCTTGTCTTGGATAACATACACAGAACTCAGTTCTTAAGGTTGGTCCCAATGAGACAATCCGCCATGTACTCCTACATGGCCTCTCATCGCTACCTTTACCAAATCGTGTTCACACACTTAGCTTTCACACCGTAGGACATGAACACTACCATTCCGAGACATCACCCAGATGTATGAGTCCCGACACGACATGACTCTAAGCATAGCAGGCACAGTAAGTAAGCATGCATGTATGAGTAAGCACAACAAGGCTCAAACAGTTGCTACTCATGCTAAGTGGTTTCAACTATTTACTGTGGCAAAGACAGGTCATGCAAAGGAATGGGTTCAACTACCGATGACATGTAACAGTTGAATCGTTATTGTCCTAATGCAGTAAAAGAGAGCAGGAGCGAGAGAGTGGGTTAATATCGGTATGCTCAAGGTTTTTTTTCTTGCCTGACAGTCGTGAAGATATACTTCTCTTCAGTAGTGTCAACGTTCACATCGTTGGAACCATCGTCTACCGAGAGGGAAAAAGCACCGGCAAATAGGAAGAAAGAACACATTCAATGCAATGCAACAATCATGATGTATGTCATGGCATATTGAGGTACTTAATTAACCTAGAGGAGTGGTTAGTCAAATTGGTTGAAGTGGAATTGAAACAAATTTGAATTTCCAACTCCAAATGATATTTCATATATTGGCCTAATAATAAAATGTCCTACTTGGTGATGTTAACTTGTTCAAACATGCATGATCATGGCATAAAAAGAATCATTGGATTTTTCATATATAAATTATTTTCATCCGAGTTATAGATTATGTTCTATGAATTTTAGAGTTTTTAAATATTTTCTGGATTTTCCTGATTTGTTCTTTAACAGAAAATTCCTTTATTACGTCAGCACTGTGTCATCATGACCTCAGCATGTCAACTGGCGGCCCAGGGTCAAATCTGACGTGTGGGGTCCACACATCAGTGTCACGGGGTTAATTCCCGCATTGACCCGTGGTTTGACCCGTCCTAGGGCCCAATGTCAGCGACTAGAGGGTTAATTAGCGCTACACTTAGCCACTAATAACGTCGCCATGTCAGCAGGCGCCGGAGTTCCACCGGCGATGACCATCCCGACGACGGAAATTTGCTATAGGGCTTAGCTCAGGGCGCCGAGGCCATCTACGTGAAGCTGGGGGTAACCCGCATCGGTCTAGGCGGTTAGGACGGGCTGGGGTGGTCTGGTCTTGCTGGAGACTGGCTCACAGCGGCGACCAGAGCATGGCTTCCTTGGAGGTGGCGTAGTAGGCACGGGGAAGCAGGGAGCGAGGGGGAACCGGCTGGTGGCTCACCGCGGGGTCGGGAAGACGCAGCTACGGGGTCAGGGAAGCTCTGCAGCCAGCGAATTTGGCGACGGCGTCCGGCGACCGAAGGTTGAAGAAGATGGAAGCTCGGCACTGCGGGGCAGGTCTGGCGGCGTGGCTTGTCGGAGAGGAGCTATGGCTCGAGGCGGCGCTTCTGAGGGTGGCAAAGCGCTCGGGGAGCAGCGGGGCCAGGCGGGCGACGGCGGCGATGCTCTTGGGTCCGGGAGGAAGAGAGGACAGAGAGGAAGAGAGAGAGCAGCAGGGGGGAATGGTCGAGAGGAGGTCTCTGGCCGACCTCATGGCATCTTGGGAGGTCGGGGAGTGCCACGGCAAAGCAGGAGGTGGCGGCCTCCCTGCGCGCCCGTGTGTCACTTCGCCTCTGCCTACTGGCAGAGGTTGAAGATGACCTCTTGGCCCCTGGTGGGCTGGGCCATCTCCTTCCTGGGCCAGGTAAGTCCTCTCCTCTCTTTTCTTACTTTTTTTATTTCTGTTTTCTTTTATTCTGACATTCTTCTTTTATTTTATGGGGCCAAAATACCTGGCACATTAATGCCCAAAATTTTATAAAATACAGTTTGATTATTTCAAATTTACACAAAAAGATTTGGACATTTTTAGACAACTATCACAATTATAATGCTTTTATTAATTTTTTTCAGTAGCATTGATGAGTATTTTAAAATGCTATATTTATTTGAAAATTAAGATGTCCCCTAACATGTTGTTGCCAACATTTATTAGAAATATAGAACATTTTTGAAGAGCAGTTTGAAATTATTGAAAATTTAATTGTTGGAATTTCATTCATTTGAGGAGGTGCTAGGGTTTTGTCATCCCCATTTCAAGTTTCATTTGAATTCTAGCATGATGAGATGATGCACATGATGATGTTGATGCAAACAAAGACCAATCAATTCTAGGGCTGTGACACACATTAACCTAATTAATAATTAAACTAGTTACAGATTATCCTAAACTAATCAAGGCCGGGGACTCACCTGTCATTGACTCACAGAGTGAAGCCAGGGCCCACCTGGGGTCAAACCTGTCGGAGTTGGCCGGCAGCTCGACGCCGGTGACGACCAGAGACGGCGGTGTCCATCGGGTTTCTCCTACAGGGGGTCATTTGGCGCGCTGAGACCACCGGCGTGTAGCCCGTGCACGACCGCATCCATCCGAGGCCACAAGAGGTCCCGGGGTTGCCGGAGCTCGCCGGAAACGAGCTCGTGGCGGTGGCCGGAGCTCAGGCTCGAATCAAAACTTGACACAGGGCATGACACAGCTCCTACCTAGCACCAAAGGTGTCTATGCGACTCCGCAAACACAATGGTGGCCTTGGAAGGACCAACCGGTCATCGGAACGTAGCTGGCGATGAGCTCAAGCGGCGGCGCAATTCGGACCTCGATGGAATCCGGGGCTAGGGTGCGAGGTAGAAGGGGGAAAGAGGGGGGAAACACTCAAGGGATCATAGCGAACGCAGAGGCGTCGACGGCTGGCTCGGGGAAGACCTGGAACGGCGACAAGCTCCGATTCTTCTCCGGTGACCCGAGGAGGAAGAAGAGGACGCGATGGTGATTGAGACCTTATGGCAATGGGAAGCTTGGTCTGGGAGGAGGAGGGGGTCTGCATGGTTCTTTGGGCTGGCTCAGACGGCGCGGGGTTTGGCTAGAACGACGGCGATGAGCTCAGGAAGCTCTCGGCCATGGCGGAAGCATAGAGGAAGGAGGAGAGAGCGAGGAGCGGAGGGAGAGAGCGGCGGGGAGGCGGCTCAGTGCTTATCCCCGACGTCGCACTGGCGAGGGAGGGGCCAGGCAGGCAGCTGCATGGTGCCACCGGCGTGAACGCACGGCGACCACACGCCGCGCCTGCTGGACGCCAGGAGGACGAAGACCCTTCCTGGGCCAGATGGGCCACCAGCTAAGCTCCCTCTCTCTATTTATCTTTTTCCTTTCTTCTGTTTTTTTACCTGTGTGTAATTTTATTTCTAGGTTCAATTAACTTTCAAAATATCTCCAAATATTTTCTAAAAGGAAGTCTGAATACTTCAAACTTGTAATAAAAGTTTCATGTTATTTTGAAATTCAGAATAATGATAATGATTTATTTATCATTTTAAGAGCCTTTAATCATTATTTTTAAATTGCTTCTGAGGTTCAAATATACTTGTCCAAATTTATAAGACTTAGGGAACATTTTAAGGGCATTTTGGATTTGTTGAAAATTTCATTTATCTGGAATTTCTTTAATTCATTAAGTGCTTGGGGTTTCTTATCCTTCTCCCCATTTCATATTAATGTAATGATGATGATGATGATGCAAACACATTGCTAGTCTAGGACACTTGCTATGGTTGGGACAACTCACCCCCACTCAAAAGAATCTTGTCCCGAGATTTTGAAGTCGTCGGGAAGAGCGCGGGGTACTCTAGTCGAAGACGATCTTCTCTTTCCCATGTTGCCTCCTTTTCAAAATGATGTGACCACTGAACCTGGAGAAACTTGATGTTCCAACGCCGAGTGGTACGCTCAGCTTGGTCGAGAATACGAACAGGGTATTCTCGATATGTAAGGTTATCTTGGAGATCAAGTGCTTCGTGGTCCACTTCGCGGACAGGGTCCGAAAAGCAACGCCTGAGTTGTGAGACCTGGAAGACATCATGAACTTTGGAAAGATGCGGTGGAAGTTCCAATTGGTAGGCAACCTCTCCTCGTTTAGCAAGAATGCGAAAAGGTCCTATGTAACGAGGAGCCAACTTGCCTTTGATACCGAATCAATGGGTACCCTTCAGAGGTGTAACCCGAAGGTAAGCCTTCTCGTCAACTTCATAGGTCACAAACTTATGATGACGGTCATATTGACTCTTTTGACGGGATTGGGCTGTTTTCAAATTTTCACGAATAACACGAACTTGCTCCTCTGCATCCTGAATCATGTCCGGGCCAAAGAGTTGCCTCTCTCCGGTTTCTGACCAGTTAAGAGGTGTTCGACATTTTCGTCCATAGAGAACTTCAAAAGGGGCTTTGCCCAAGCTTGATTGATAACTGTTGTTATATGCAAATTCAGCAAACAAAAGGTAGTTCTCCCAATTCATACCGAAAGATATAACACAAGCTCGGAGCATGTGTTCGATAATTTGATTGACTCGCTCAACTTGACCACTTGATTGAGGGTGGAAAGCAGTGCTAAAGGATAGATGAGTCCCCATGGCGGTTTGAAAACTTTCCCAGAATCGAGAAGTAAAGATACTTCTGCGGTCTGAGTTAATCTCCAAAGGAACGCCATGAAGAGAAACTATTTGAGAAACATATAACTCCGCTAGCTGGCTAGCAGTAATGCTTTCACGAACAGGAAGAAAATGAGCCACTTTGGAGAGGCAATCAATGACTACAAATATAGCATTGTTCCCTCTCTTGGTCCTAGGAAAACCGGTGATGAAATCCATACCGACCTTATCCCATTTCCACTCAAGAATAGCTAAAGGTTGAAGGGTGCCAGCGGGCCTTTGATGTTCTTCTTTCACACGACGACAAACGTCGCAGTTAGCAACATACTGAGCAATTTCCCTCTTCATCCTAGTCCACCAGAACCTCTGGCGTAGGTCCTGATACATTTTGGTACTACCCAGATGAATTGTGAGAGGAGAAACATGAGCCTCCTTAAGAATCAGCTGCCGCAAACGTGTGCTCTTAGGAACCATCAAATGGCCCTGGAAGAACACAACATCTTCTTCATCCTTGGAGAAATCCTTAGCGTTTCCGCTAACGATATTCTCCTTAATCCGAGATATCCTTTGTCATATCTCTGGACAGCTACTATTTGATCCTTAAGAGTAGGTTTCGCCACCAGGTTGGATAGGAATCCTTGAGGAACAATGTGAAGGTTTAACTTCCGGAATTCCTCATAGAGAAGCGGTTGACCTTGTTGTAACATCAGATTCTTACAATAAGACTTACGACTTAGTGCATCAGCCATGACATTGGCTTTCCCCACGGTGTAAGTTATCCCTAAGTCGTAATATGTAATCAACTCTACCCACCGTCTTTGCCTGAGATTCAAATCTGGCTGGATGAAAATATATTTCAGACTTTGGTGATCAGTGTATATCTCGCAACAATTACCCAGAAGATAATGTCGCCACGTTTTTAGTGCATGGACTACAGCTGCAAGCTCAGGATCATGTGTTGGATAATTATCCTCATGTGGACGCAACTGTCGAGATGCGTATGCAATCACATGATGATCTTGCATGAGAATGCAACCAAATCCTTGTCGTGAGGCATCGCAGTAGATAATAAAGTCCTTAGCAAAATCTGGTGGCACAAGAACGGGAGCAGAGGTGAGTCGTCTTTTAAACTCCTGAAAACTATGCTCGCATTGTGGGGTCCACTCAAACTTTTTATCTTTATTGAGGAGTCCAGTCAGAGGTTTTGCAACCTTGGAGAAGTTCTCAACAAAGCGGCGACAATAGCTCGCTAAGCCAAGGAAACTCCGAACTTGCTTAACCGATTCAGGTTGAGTCCAATCAAGGACAGCCTGAACTCTCTCGAGGTTGACAACAATTCCTTTACCAGAGATTACATGGCCTAGATAGGTCACTTCTGGCAACCAGAATTCACACTTGGAGAATTTGGCATATAAGCAGTGCTCTCGAAGTTTCATCAATACCAGCCTTAGATGCTCGGCATGTTCTTGTTCGTTCTTTGAGTGGATGAGTATGTCGTCGAGGTAACCCACGATGAATTTGTCCAAATACTCCATGAAGATTAAATTCATCAGACGAGAGAAGGTGGCTGGGGCATTGGTTAAACCGAAGGACATGAAGGTGTACTCGTATTGCCCATAACGAGTGACAAAAGCCGTTTTTGGAATGTCCCCGTTTCTAATTCTGATTTGATGGTATCCCAACCACAAATCCATTTTGGAAAAGACAGAGGATCCAGCGAGTTGATCATACAAATCGTTGATCCTGGGGAGCAGATACTTGTTCTTGATAGTGACCAAATTCACTGGTCGGTAATCCACAACCATCCGATCCAATCCATCCTTCTTCTTAACAAAGAGGACGGGTCAAGCCCATGGAGAAGAGCTAGGTGGAATGAAACCTTTCTTCAAAGCTTCATCAAGTTGGGTTTTTAGCTCGGCTAGTTCTAAGGGTGCCATCTTATAGGGTCTTCTGGCTATTGGGACTGTCCCTGGAATAAGTTCTATCACAAACTCAACATCTCTAACAGGTGGAATACCTGGCAGCTCTTCTGGAAAGACATCCGGAAAATCACGGACTACCGGAATATCTTCTAACTCTGGAAGAGGGCTAGCATTTAGGGAATAGAGTTGGCGCTTGGTTGTTCGAGTGGAGACATTAACTATCTCACCCGAGGGATGTGTAAGTTGAACATTCCTAGAATGAGTATCAATCTTGGCATAGTGGGCTTTCATCCAGTCCATACCTAGAATGATATTGATGTCCGAAGACTTAAGAGCTATCAAAGATGCTAGGAATACTAGTCTATCCACCAGAATTTCATTGTCATGGCTCACTCTAGAAGTTTGCCACTTTGAACCAGGAGTCTGAACTACTAAAGGACTGGGCATGTCACAAAAGGACATGTTATGCAACTGTGCATAACTTTCTGAGATGAAAGAATGAGATGCCCCAATACCAAATAGAATAGATGTTGGATGGCTATTAACAAGAAGCGTACCTAAAATGACATTAGGATCTTCAAGGGCTTCTTCAACAGACACATAATTCACTCGCCCACGGGCAGGGACTGGCTTCACATAGAAAGCTTTTCCTGCTTTCCCACGTCCAGCGGGCTTAGCATTATTCTGGGGACACTCACGAGAATAGTGTCCCGGTTCTCCACATTTGTATTATACCACTGTAGCACGAGGTGCAACATTTGTAGGCGGTCCTCCAAATGGTCTGGGTGGAGGGTTAGACTGAATTGGACGAGGTGCGTGGAAGGATGGCCTCATGGTGTATCTTGGCGGCAAAGCTGGATTGGGCACCCAAACTCGGCGTTTGTTAGGGCCTGAACCCGATGCAGGATTGAAGTCACGGTTATGCTTCCTTGTAGCCTCGTAGTCAGTTTGTCCGGACTCAGCATTGATGGCCTTATTGACGAGAGCCTAGAAGGTGGTGCACTCATGCAAGCGAAGATCTCGGCGAAGCTCAGCGTTAAGTCCCTGTGGAACCTAGCCTGCTTCTTAGCATCAGTTGAGACTTCCTCTGAAGCATAGCAAGCAAGATTACCAAACTCGCGACTGTATGCATCCACTGACAATCTACCCTGGGTGAAGGCATAGAATTCCTCCCTTTTGCGACCCATCAGCCTTTCCGAGATGTGATGGATACGGAATGCGGCGCTGAACTCTACCCAGTTTGGTGTAGGTCCCTGGGGACGCATAGCCTCATAGCTTTCCCACCACAGGTTAGCATGTCCCTCCAGAAAGTATGTCGCAAAGGTCACCTGGTTGGCCTCTGAAACATTTGCAGCTTGGATCTTGCGTGACATACTAGTCAGCCAATCAACCGCATTGAGGTGGTCGATCGAATGGTGGTACTTGGGCGGACACAGCTTGATAAATTCACCAAGTGATACTCCATCGTGGTGATCATTGCGGGGAGCATGAGCTATGTTTTGCTGAATGCTTTCCCACACCCTGTTAGTCTCCCTTTTATTCCTTTCTACCTCTAGCATCACCTCCGCCAGGGATGGTGCATGTGGCAGCTCCTCTTGCCTTGGCTGGCTACTTTTGTCCTGCTCAGGAGCAGGCACGGGGTTGTTCCTAGTTGCCACCATCCTGGGGAAAACAATCCACAACTTAGACATAGAGAACGTTGTCTCTAAGACATGAGATAAGGAATGTATTGATCAACATGGCATGTAGGATAAACACCAATCAACATGGTAAGGCAACTACCATATGAACATTAGGTTTCATACACACCATGACTTATTTATGTACAAGCCCAAGATGAAAACAACTATAGAGCGATGACACAACTCATCGGAGCATTACAAGCTTCCTATACATTATCTATCTACACCTCCAGAACTCAACTCTCGACCTTAATCATATCCCACAAGACACGCAGGACTGTGGTGATACAACTACTACCATACTAGGACTAACACCCACGCACTAAAACATCACCGTAGAATGCCTCGTACAGGTTACCCCCGTGACCCAGGAGCTGAACCTGAGGATCTGGAAACACTCTAGCCTGGGATCCCTGGAAACCATAAGGACACGGATGTGTCCTTGGTCCCCTTGTCGGTGGCAACAGCGGTCCTTGCAGAGGGGTGATGCCTCCAACATCAGGCCAGTCTACGTGTGCTAGAAAATGAGTCCGTGATGGGGTCAGCATCTCCAAATCTCCATAGCCAGTCTGCACGACAGGTGCCAACTGCGTCAAGGCTATCCAAAGGCGGGCATGGGTAGCATAGAGCTCCATTCGAAGGGCACGTGCATCACGATCCCTGTTCTCCAACATCTGAGCAGTCACCTGTAGCCTAGGGTCCTCATGATAATGATCAAAGTAGGCTGCACTAAGATATCCATCCTCTCCTCCCATGGAAGCAGGAACATAGCAGAACTCCGTGTTCTGTAGCAGACCATGGTGAAACCTCATGATAGTCAGCATAGTGTAGGCGGCTTCCTGAACTGCCATATCTATGGTAACTCCCAATCCATGAGTCTAGTGAAGCGGCTCTACAGCTCCAGGATATGAAGGATATATCCTAACGATACACAGATACTGACTCTGGTTGAAGTCTCGATACTGCTCCTCCGCTGTGTACTCTGGGTACCAGCGGTATCCAGCCTCCATCATAACTCTAACCAACATGGCCGTGTGACCCGACACATCAATGCACCTGGTCAGACGGACCACCTGACGGAAAGGACGAGAGGGCATCTGAAACAGAGAATGATGCAAATACATTAGAGATCCTAGCAGTAATTGGACAGCATAATGGCTGTAATTGCTCAAGAAATTTTTTGAGACAATTGAAAAATTTTTGAAAAGGCATAACCACTCGACTATCTAGACTCTATCTCTCCACCATCTGTTTGTCACACCAACAACACTTGAATAACTGCACTCACTCACAAGCAAGCTAGCTATTGGTCCATGGCTAGTAATTCGTCATCCTAAGCAATAAATGAGAATCCTAGTTCCTATCCGCGTAGAAGAGATGAGAATGACCCAGCATAGAATAACTTCGGAAGAGGAATAAAAAGAGCCTTACGTTCCCTTCCACAATCAATTCCCCTACTTATCTATAGTGTTTCTAGACTCAACCTCGACCGGTTTGGCTTGGCAATCCTACAGTCAGTCAGGCTCTGATACCAACGCTGTCGCGATCCCGATCCTAAGTAATATGATTCCATACAGTAACAAGCCACATCACTTTGCGGCATCATGCACGGTACTCCACGGCTGCAGCCTTACCTTGGCCGGGACCGTTTGAGTCTTTTGGCTCACGTATGTGAACATGTCACCGGCAATCACACAACAAAGAACCCGGGCCGCATGACTAGTCATAGGACCCAAGTGGCACATCCGTAGACATACATAACCCAGCAATGCAGGTGTCGGCCTCAAGCGTGTGTAGACGAGTCATAGTAGGCTACAAGGACTCCATTACGTCGTGGGGCATAAATGCCGTCACTACACGTAGACGAGTCGTAGCATGCTACAGGGACTCCATTACACTGCGAGACATTTCCCCGAAGGGACAGACACAGCAGCAAAGAAGGATACATGCCGGTCAATCAATGTGTCCGGAGCAGTAGCAAGCTACCATGGCTCGGTGGAAGCACAAAGAGACAGTTTCCCGTAAAGAGTACTACTAAAGGCACATGACTAGGTGTCGGATCCTATACATACCGCTGCACGTCGCACGTATGCATGACATGCCCGATATGCATAGATACAACTATGACATTACAACATAACCATAAAACAACATGACTTTTAGTTAAAAGGCCCAGAAGAGCCTTGCATAATATGTTCTTAAAAATAGGGGTCACATGACCCGACACTCAAGTCATAGAAACAAGTTCATACAAGCCAGCGGAAACTTAGAACTATCCGAGTACGGACAGTGAAATGAAAAGAGGGCACATGGCCTGACTATCTACAGCACGCTACACGGCACAGGGTCGTAGCTGGGACACCAGCTATTCGGCATCGTCAACGTATAGATAGAACCCACCTGATGGTTCTTGGTTCTCTTCTGCAACATTAATTAGGCAAGGATGAGTACAAACGTACTCAGCAAGTCTTTAAATCAGACCTAGTCTATTTATGCTCATGTATCAACAAGGGGGGGTGGAGTTCATGCAGAAATGCCAGCTTTGACTCATGGCTATCCTACACTACTCAGTTTTAGACTCTTAGTTATAATTTCAGTTATCGCACATGAGTCCACGAACTCCATCACAATACGCTACCATGGACTCACCTTCCCCTTCTGGAAGAGTGCCATCCACGGTACTCACACTTGTCTTGAGATTTTTAGAAGTATCCATTTGATTATCTATGAACAACATAAGTTCTCCAAGTAGTCCATATCCGAGGACGCGACTATTCGAATAGTTTCATATCCTGCAGGGGTGTACTTCTTCCCACACGCTCTCGCCACGTATCGCTGTGTGCCATAAACCTTGCACGCCGGCAACCTTCAAGCGGATGCCCAGCGAGGGAGTCGGCCACGACCATCAGTCACATAAGACCACTAGTCCAGGCTACCGCCTATTTGAGACTGAACCCGCACGGAAGTCTGGCCGAAGTTTCCGCTACGGCCCCAAACGATGTGCGTAGGGTTCCCAAGCCCACCATTCGGGTGACCCTTGGTACACCGTGCCACTGCCTACCGCGTCGTAACCCACCCCAAGGGTCAGCGCTACGCACGGCCTCAAGCATGCTATAAACACCAGAGACTACTTGTAATACCTGGACCAAGGACTAAGCGACTGATAAGTCGAGAGGGTCAGTTAAGTATCCCAACGTGTGGTAGTATCTAGTCTTGGATCACGAACACGAAACCCAGTTCCTAAGAACGGTCCCAATGAGACAACCCACTATGTACTCCTACATAGCCTCTCATCGCTACCTTTACCAAATCGTATTCATTATAAGCTCACCACATCGGACAACACTGTTTCACTCAGCTCATCACCCAGATGAAACAGACCTGACACAACTCCAAGCATAGCAAGCATAGCATGAAAGTAAGCATCTACTAGGTGTGCTAGGTTGCAAGGTTTATTTATTTACTGTGACAAGATCAGGTCATGCATAAGAATAGGATCATCTACCGTGTAAGACTGACATACGACTGTTTGTCCTAATGCAATAAACAAGAGCAGGAGCGAGAGAGTGGGATGTTATCGAAATGATCAATGAGGTTGCTTGCCTTGCTGGGTTGCGGAAGAGTTCTCTCCTTCGTCAGGGTACGAAGTAGTATCCTCCGGATTAGGGCCTACCGCAACGCAGAAAAAAGCATTCAATACAAGCAGATGCAACAATATGACGCATGATCATGGCATAGTAGTATAAATGGATGAGCTAATGTAACTAGTGGTCATGTCAATTTGAAATGGATTTGAATATAGGTTCATAGTTGTTCTCATTTCAAATTCCATATATTAACCTAATGGTAACTGTCCATGTTCACCTATTTAGATTGCTCTAACACGCAGGAGAATAGCACCATTGGATTCATTGGATTTTCTGATCAATTTTCATATATAAATTATTTTCATCTGACTTACACATTATTTTATATGATTTTTCAAAGTTTTAAATAATTTCTGGAATTATTTTTAAACTAGAAATTCTTTTATTGCATCAGCATGATGTCATGATGACATATGCTGGTCAGCTGAACCGGCCCAGAGTCAAACCTGACATGTGGGGTCCACATGTGAGTGACTGGTTAACTTAACTAACCGGTTAAAACTAATTCTGTTTTAATTAACTAATTGGGCCCACCAGTCAGTGACACATTAACGTAATTAATAATTAAACTAATTACAGATTATCCTAAACTAATCAGGGTCGGGGCCCCACCTGTCATTGTCTCACAGAGTCAAGCCAGGGCCCACCTGGCATCAAACCTGCCGGAGTTGGCCGGCGGCTCGACGCCGGTGACCACCAGAGACGGCGGCGTCCATCGGGTTTCTCCTACAGGGGGTCATTTGGCGCGCTGAGACCACCGGCGAGTAGCTCGTGCACGACCGCATCCATCCGAGGCCACAAGAGGTCACGGGGTCGCCGCAGCTCGCCGGAAACAAGCTCGTGGCAGCGGCCGGAGCTCGGGCTCAGATCAAAACTCGACACAGGGCACGGCATAGCTCCTACCTAGCACCAAAGGCATCTACGCGACTCCGCAAACACAACGGTGGCCTTGGAAGGACCAACCGGTCACCGGAACGTAGCCGACGACGAGCTCAAGCGGCGACGCAATTCGGGCCTCGATGGAATCCGGGGCTAGGGCGCGAGATAGAAGGGGGAAAGAGGGGGAAACACTTAGGGGCTCACAGCGAACGCAGAGGCGTCGACGGCTAGCTCGGGGAAGACCTAGAACGGCAGCAAGCTCCGATTGTTCTCCAGCGACCCGAGGAGGAAGAAGAGGACGCGACGGCGATTGAGACCTTCTGGCGATGGGTAGCTAGGTCTGGGAGGAGGAGGGGGTGCGCATGGTTCTTTTGGCTGGCTCAGACGGCGCGGGGTTTGGCTAGAACGACGGCGACGAGCTCAGGAAGCTCTCGGCCATGGTGGAAGCATAGAGGAAGGAGGAGAGAGCGTGGAGCGGAGGGAGAGAGCATCGGGGAGGCTGCTCAGTGGTTATCCCCGACGTCGCACTGGCGAAGGAGGGGCCAGACAGGCAGCTGCGTGGCGCCACCGGCGTGAACGCACGGCGACCACACGCCGCGCCTGCTGGACGCCAGGAGGACGAAGACCCTTCCTGGGCCAGATGGGCCACCGGGTAAGCTCCCTCTCTCTCTTTCTATTTTTCCTTTCTTCTGTATTTTTTGACCTATGTTTAATTTTATTTCCAGGTTCAATTAACTTTCAAAATATCTTCAAATATTTTCTAAAAGGAAGTCTGAATACTTCAAACTTGTAGTAAAAGTTTCAGGTTATTTTGAAAATCAGAATAATGATAATGATTTATTTATCATTTTCAGAGGCTTTAATCATTATTTTTAAATTGCTTCTGAGGGTCAAGTATTTTAAATGATCCCTGTTATATACTTGTCCAAATTTATCAGACTTAGGGAACATTTTTAAGGGCATTTTGGATTTGTTGAAAATTTCATTTATCTGGAATTTATTTCATTCATTAAGTGCTTGGGGTTTCTTTTCCTTCTCCCCATTTCATATTGATGCAATGATGATGATGATGATGATGCAAACACATTGCTAGGCTAGGACACTTGCTAGGGTTGTGACAACGTCTTAAAATTCATCCTCAGAACTGTCGCGCCTCCACTACTAGAAAAAAGGCTGCTAGTGGCGCACCTGTTTTGCCTACTAATGGCGCACTACAGGTGCGCCACTAGCACCACCCCATTAGAATTTTATACTAATGGCGCACCACAGGTGCGCCATTAGTACCAGATACTAATGGCGCACCGCACAATGCGTCATTAGTATAGCTCACGGTGCGCCATTACTATCCGACTTAGTAATGGCGCACCACATATGAGTGCGCCATTACTAACAAATTTTTTTCAAATTTTTTTGTAGAAATTTTTTTTTCAAATTTTTTTTAAGAAATTTTGTTTTTGTTTTTTCTTAATGCCGGGTCACTATGGCTTAATCTTGGGTCAATATGCTTCAGCCCGAGCTGCGTGGTCAAACTTCCCGAAAGGTCACCCATCCTCACACTACTCCAGCCCGAGCACGCTTAACTTCTCAGTTCTATCCAACCCCAACACTAGCTCACTTAACAGGCACTTGTTAACATATCTATCATATCAATCCTATTAAACCTTGTTGATGTCTAGGACTTTGTTCATGTTCATGAGTGTTCATGAGTGTGATGAAATTTTGAAAAAATATTTCGAACTTCCCGGTCATATTACGTATCATATTTTGAACATGTTTTCCAAAAAAATCAAAACAATTTTTTTTCTGTTACCCCTCTAGATCTTAAAAGCCCCGTATCTTTTATTCTGTTAGGTTTTTGGGGATTCTAAAAATCTTCATTTTCTTTTATTTTTTTAGGTTACTAATGGCGCACCCGTTAGGTGGTGCGTCATTAGTAGTTTTTGCAAAAAAAAAGTTTAGCATAAGTACCACAGGTTACTAATGGCGCACCACCTACAAATGCGCCATTAGTAACCCTGGTTACTAATGGCGCACCAGCTGAAGGTGCGCCATTAGAATTTTTGCAAAAAAAAATTTTGTTACTAATGGCGCACCTGCTACGAATGCGCCATTAGTAACCCTGGTTACTAATGGCGCACCAGATGGAGGTGCGCCATTAGAATTTTTGCAAAAAACAAAATTGTTACTAATGGGGCACCATGGGTCTGGTGCGCCATTAGTGTCTACCACACTAATGGCGCACCGGCTCATGGTGCGCCATTACTATATAGTAGTGGCGCACCACTTGTCTGGTGCGCCATTAGTGGCCATATCATCTATAGCCCTTTTCCTAGTAGTGCTCCGAACCTTAAGCTGCCGCTCCGGGACCCCTGGTCATCGCCCTTGTCTTCCTACGCTCCTCCGTCGCTCGGAATCGCCGCCGTCGATGAAGTCTGCTCCATCGTCGCTGCCGTAGCGGATCCGCACCAAGTTAGGGTATGGATTCGACCTCCATTGCGCTCCCTTCTGATTCTTGTGCATTGGATCTGCTTTTCTTCTTATGCCACCTATTGCACTGCTTCCTATCCACCAGGAAATCCCATAGGCTAGCGAACCATCGATTTTCTAGGGTATGCCTTCCGCCTGACGCAACTCGGTAGAACCGAATCAAGAAAATCGGTACCACCGATTTTCGTTTCTGTGTTGCTGAGAACTTTCTCGGTGAAACCGCGCACTCCTTTTCGGTCTCACCGAAAAGGGTGCCAAGTTTCTGTTAAAAGGGACAGTCAGTCTTAGTGTCACCGAAAATTTTGCTTCGGCCTTAACTTTGAAAATCTTTTGTTCAAAATTTCAAAAACTAGCAGATAATTTTGTGATGACTCATCTACTTCTGCTCATCTATATTCCATTCAGAGGGTCAGTATGTCAGATGCATAGGACAGTCAGAATGACTTGAGAGAGCAAAGTGTTGAGATGGATTCAGGCACTGTCCTGAGTCTAGTTCATCTTCAGACCCAGGCACTCTCAGTTCCCATGGTTTGCCCAAGGATGCTACTAGGGGTAGGAAGAAGCTGAATTCTAATGAAGAAGATTCAGACTTTTTTCTAGAAGAGATTCTTGCTAAGAAGCAAGAGAAGGCTGCCAAGAAGTCAGCAAGTGAAGCTACTTCATCTTGTAAAGTTGTTAGCAAGGTCTATGCTCCTGCTTCCATATTCAAAGCACATGAGATTTCCAGAGCAACTATTTTAGTTGAGGTCCCCAAGAAAGCTATGCCTAAGAAGGTAGGGAGAAAAAGTCCAGGAAGAGGATTGTTCGTGTTATGGGTAGGCCTACTTCAATGTATGAAGATCCAGAGGAAGGAACTGGTGCTGCTACTGAGGAAGAGTAGTATGAGCCAGCTACAAAGGCTCCTCCCAAGAAGAAGGCCAAGAAGCTTATGGCTAATGCTATGCCAAAGACTAGCACATCAAGCTAGGCTGATGCTGAGAAGCCTAAGAGGACATCCAGGCAGATTCCAGCTTCTGAGAAGAACAAAGGACCTGCTTCCAAAGTTGAAGATGATGATGACTTGACAACTTTGATGAAGCTTGGACCTCATCTTCCAGTACATAATGCTACCTACCTACTAGCTAAGGATATGAAGAAGAGGAAGGATTCTGGATTGAGGGAATGGAGAGCTGCTGATCCATATGCCTTGAGAAAGAAGACATCTGTGGACTACAGATTTTATAGCGAAGAGCAACAAGATTTCTATGAGACTTTGCTTTTTGACAAGAGTCCAGCTGTTAGTGATATGTGGTATGTTGACTGGAAATTCATCGAGGAAAACAAGGACTAATTTCCATGTGTCCAAGACAATTTTCACTACATAGGTTTGGATGAGTTTGTTGGTAGAGAATTCACTACTTGGAATGATGAGATGATCATGCAATTCTACTCCACTTCACATTTCTATGGAGATGGTAGGTATGGATGACTGAAGGTGCAAGGTCTGAATCGACTATTGAAGAATGGGCTGCTATCTTAGGAGTTCCAGAAGCACAGGATGGTGACTTGGATGTATACTCAGAATCCAAGGAGATCCACAATGCTATGGAAAATATGTACAAGGAGATCCCTGCTGCCAATGTGAAGTCTCACAAGCTAGGATCTATCTACTTTCTTCAGGCTGGCCTCCGCACAATGAACACCATTCTGAGGCATACTTTGATGCCCAAGTCAGGAGATGACAAGATGATCCGAGGCCACTCCATCAATATGATGATCCACCTTGACAGACACATCAGGATCAGAGTCATGGATTTGATTGTTGAGACAATCAAGAGGGTTGGTGCTGACCAGAAGCACTCTTGCTGTTATGCACCCTACATCCAGATACTTATCAATTCAAAGTTGGAGAAGCACATTTTTCCTCTAGATCGTCCACATTTACCCCTATAGCCAGATCTCGAGGACAATGTTGTGGTGATGAACCTAGATCATCCCACTTCACTTGCAGCTTAGGCAGAAGCAGAGGCAACTCGACCCAGTAGTGCTTAGGTCCCTAGATCCAGAAATGAGCAAATGGATATTCTGATTTCATCTATCCAAGGAATGAAGGATGACATTAAGGGGATTCTGAAAAAATCAGAACAGTCTTGTCAGGATCTTTGAGAACAGGATCAAAACCCTTAATGATAACGTGGATGGGTTAACTAAGGCAGTCAATGAGCTCAAGAAGGAAGTTGACTCAGTGCCTCTTCCTTAGACTACTTCAGATGATGATGATGATGATGATGATGAGGCTGGATCACCTCTTAGGACAGGAACACAGTTTCATACCCAGGCAAGATCAGCCATTGTGCCAGCTCCAGACTTGAGGCCCTCTTCATCAGCTCCTGCTGCTGTCACCTCAGCTCCTGCTCCATATTCTCCAGTTCCTCCAGCTGCCACTCCAACTCCATCCACGACATATGCAGAGATCTTCGCTGATGTTATTCTCATGACTCCTTCATCAACAACCGGAGGAGGTCAGCCCAAGAGCGATTAGATGTATGCCTTTGAACTTTTTTGTAACTTTTTGACAAAGGGGGAGAACTGTATATAGATCTTTAGGCTTCGAGCGAGAGAGCGTTTTGGTGTTTGTTGCTTTTCAGAATAATTGGTAGTTTGGTTGTTTGTGTTGAGTTTATGCTCAACTGTGTGATGCTACTATTTCCTATCATCTTAATGCTTATGATATGATCATTCACCTTTGCTTTATTGTGTTGTGCTTTGCTATGCATTCTAATTATTCTCGCACACCACCAAGTTGTATGTGACATGGAAGAAGTGTCCAATATACCTAATCGATAGTGCATTTGCATTCAAACGCAAATTCAAAATAATGCACAGATTTAGGGGGAGCTCTTGCTTATCACATACCTCTCAAAGTGACGATTATATTCATTGATTTTATCATATGTCGAAGCTTTGATCTATCTGTTGTGATCAATTACCAAAAAGGGGGAGATTGAAAGCACATTTGCTCCCTTTGTGGTTTTGGTAATTAATAACAACATATAAGTCATTGAACTAATGTTTCCACCAAGTATATTTTAGGAAATGTTCAATGATTGGTTTGGCAAAAGCAGATTGTGGAGACACCCCAAGATGCAAGGAAATAGGTTGGCGAAGCTTCAAGCAAGAGGACTCTACATTTTATATTTGTGAGAAATCACTTTGAGTCCATGGGAAAGCCAATACTATTAAAAGGGGGCAAGGTTTTGTTGGTGAACAATATGCTCAAACGTGCACAAGTGATAGTCACCAAAAACATCCACAAACTCTCCCACGAAAGTCTGTTCTATACCTAATACTCAAAATCAGTGCAACCAACTTTCCCATACCGGTGCAACCGATTCCAAAACCTAGACAGACTGAGCCAAACCCTAGCCACTTCGGTACAACCGATTCCATACCGGTGCCACCGAGTTTAGGTTGCCAACTTTTTGTTACGCAAATTCACGTTATCTATACCACCGAGAATGTTGGATCGGCGTCATCGAGATTGGAAATTTGACCGTTGGTCACCTTATCGGTACAACCGAGTTTCCTATATCGGTCTCACCGAGATTCAAAAGTTTCCACCTTTTGGTCACTTCGGTACCACCGAGATTAACACATCGGTGTCACCAAGTTGGTCATTTTGTGTGTAACGGTTGGATTTTTGGGGATGCCTATCTATACCCCTTCAGCACCACCTACTCGAAAGATAAGCACTCAGAACTATTCCATACTTGCCCCATCTAGTTTTTTGAGAGAGAAGCACCTACCCTTGTGTTGAGGTCAAGATCTTCCACTCCAATCATATGGATCTTGATCTCTAGCCTCCCCAAGCAGCTTTCCACCAATCCCATCTCTTCCACCATGCCAAATCTGTGAGAGAGTGATTGGGTGCTGAGGAGTCTATCTTCTTGAAGCACAAGAGCAAGGAGTTCATCGTCATTACCGAGCCTATTACCTTTTGGAGGGTGGTGCCTCCTAGATTGGTTGGGTGTCGCTTGGGAGCCTCCTACTTCGTGTTGTGGAGTGAAGCAAGAAGTTTGTAAGGGCAAGGAGATCGCCTACTTCATGAAGATCTACCCATATTGAGGCTAGTACTTCGTGGACGGAAGCAGTTATGGAATAGTCAAGGTTTCTACTTCGTGGACCCTTTTGGGTGGAGCCCTCCGTGGACTCTCGCTGCCGTTACACTCTGTGGGTTGAAGACTCCATAAACGTGGATGTACGATAGCGCCACCTATCGGAACCACGGGAAAAATCATCGTGTCTACAACTGCGTTTGATCTTCCTACCCTATCCCTTCTATACATGCTTGTTGTTACCCTATACCTATATACTCCTAGACTTGCATGTGTAGGGTGTACTTGACTTGCCATGAAATGCTAAAAATTGTCAACCCTAAAACTTGGTATAGGCAACACTTTTATTTGGTCATGTAGTGTCATCACCCCCCTCTAGACATACTTTCGGTCCTACACAAAGCCACGAGCAGACCATGAGGAACAGTAATAAAGCTAGGCATGGAATCATATCATTTCATTGCACGTTCATTATGCATCCTTTATGATTGAAATAGCATCGCTTATTTTTTAGAGATTTGTTAGAAGTACTCATTAAGCCTATAATCCTTGTTACCACACTCCTTCCTCGAAGGGTGGGGACCCCTTTCCCGGCGTGTTTTGTCACCAGGTAAACATTGAAGGGGGGAAAGGAACAAGGACGGGGGCCAACGTACTCCAAAAGGGGATACAACCTAGAAAGAGATAAGTTCAATCGCGTATCCCAAGTTTTTATGCTCCCTAATGGAAAACCTTTACCCTCTGTTCGGACGTGTTCGATAGAGCACCTTCACGTGGTAGAAACCTTTGTCGCAACAAGATGTTCCTCAGCTTCTCGTACTTATCAGCACCATGGGACCACGCTGATACCGACAAAGGCCCCTGCCGGGGAACAACACCAACCTGCTGTCGGGGGCTCATTCCACTTCTTGGCACTCGCGGTTAAAAGCGACCCGGCAGGCGGTCCCGTGCGGCAAGAGCAAACTCATTGACACAATAGAAACAAACAGAGGAAAGTATAGTGTTCAGGGAAAAAAATAACATTCATTCATTCGTTTGTTGATACAAATTAGATAAAAACTTGGTGAACGCCTACATCTTTTAACTTATAAAAATATAAGTGTCCCATAATGCCTTTCTTGTCCCTCTCCTCCTAAGATCTAGGTGGAGAAGAAATAGAGGGAAAAAGGAGCGCCAGGTTGGGATTCGACGCCTCCCCGCCAGGACCAGAGGGATGCGCCCAAAGAGCAAAAGGGACCCATCCTAAGGAAGGCCGGACGAAGTCGTCGGTGCGGACAAGATCGACAAGGGGAAAGAAGGCAGAGGGCAGGTGCAAATGGTAGCATTTCCCGAGCCTAGTTGGTGATGATGGTGCTGCCGGGGAGCGCGACACGTCGGAGCCCTCATTTGTGCCCCCGATGCATAGTGGGTTCCCGGAGGCCATCGTCTTCCTCATCGCCACCACGAAGGGGAACGCCTCCATCGTCGTTAAAGATCCCAACACGGAAACCAAGGGGCCCCAAAGAGAGCTTCGTCGTCCCCGGTGGCCAAAGGTGGGGAATTCCTCCTGCCTTTAAGAAGAAAGCCCGAGTGAAGAACTCCGACCTATACGCGTCGTCCAAGGCACTGTCGGCGGGGGAACTTCACCGCAATAGATAGTGAACCATGGCTGCGACCCCGCACATGTGGTCGGCGGCCATGCGGACGATTTTTCTCCATCGCCCTAAAGAAGGAGTGCAGAAATCACGGTTCACCGTGATGTTGTGTCTCCATTGTAAACTCTGGCACGGCGTCGATCGCACGATGCTCCATCAAAGCTGAAGAACCGAGCGATGCAGCGGAGGACGTACCGCCACCACTGCCCCGACATGGCCACCACGCCGCCCGCTCCCCCATCCGAGTCTCCACCAGTTGGCCTTCAGCTCAAAGACATCAATCCAAGGTGGGGGCTGAGCATAGATGCAAGGGGAAGGCCCTGAGAACAAGCTCACCAGGCCCTTCCCCTGACCATCAGGAAGGAAGGGGTGGCTCAAAGGCGGATCAGAAGTGAACGATGAGCAATGTGGACATGAGAGAAATGACGACATGGGGATGGATGAGCATCACGAACATGACCCCCTAATTTATAGGGGAGTGCACGGGGCTGGTTCTCCCCCGCTCCGCAGCGGCCGCCCAGCTCCACCAATCCCACTACCCATGACACATGGGCACACTAGTAACCACCTCATTGCCCAAATCAGTGGCGCTGCGGTTTCTGCCACAATCGTGCCTTTAAGTGACGAGCATCCACCGCAAGCTCATCGCTATGCATGCACCGCGCGTGGCTGAAATGGCCTGAGGTGGTGGGACTGTGCTGACCAGTAAATATCCAGTTACCCCCTTAAATTGCGTGCATGTGCATAATTTTTGGTCCTGACCCAACGACGCTAGGCAAGCGCATGTGGACCGGACCCGGGGGCTCCTGTCAGTGCACTAGGACAGGGGTATCCAATGCCCCTGACTTATGCATAGGTGGTTGTAGCAAAACCCGTCGAGAAGGCTACTGCGCCACCAAGCAAGCATTCAAGAACCGGCACCCAACAACGACGGCCTGCTAGAAGCCAAGCAAAGTCTAGCAACACCAACAGAACGGCCCAGTAGGGGCCCAAAGCGCGCCATCCTCATCCCGGGGGCTTGCCGGGGACCAAGGCATGCGGATATCAGGAAGACCCGGAAAGCCATCCCCCAGCAATCATGAGCCAACCAGCCATCGCTCCACCGCTTCACCACACCAACCACTTATCGATGCGGTGTCAAGCCTTCAAGCGGCTAAGTGGGTCTCGCTAAGCACTTGGCGACACATCGGGAGGCAGATTATACCCAGTTGAAATACGTCCAGTAGATTGTCAAGACCTTAACCAACGATTGGTTAGGCGGTGGCAAGTGCCACCTAGTCTAGTAATCATGGTATTTTGTCCTAAATACTAGAGTTAGGTATGATAGCTATGCTAAGCTATCTAATCAATAGATAATGACTGTTTTTCTATTGTGGTTGCCCCTTGCACTATAAAAGGAAGCCCGAGGCAACCTAGCTAATGATTTGGACTAGAATTGGATCATGGAACTTGAATCGATTGAAATTGGAATTACACCAAAAGTTTTATCCTATGCATATAGTTCATCGTGATTCGAATTATATATAAAAAAATTAGCCCTGCGAAGGATGAAGCATCGCTCTAGCTTGGGGAGGCTCAAGTCAATGTTATATTCATGCCCCAATCATGAGCTCCCGAGAGAAATTATTATTCAGAAATTTTATTCTCGGCTTCCTCATAATGATCAAACCATGCTTGATACTTCTTGTATTGGTTCTTTTATGAATAACACTATTTAATTCAAGTGGGATATCTTGGAAAGAATTAAACGCAACTCTGAAGATTGGGAACTCGACGAAGGTAATGAGTCAGGTATTAAGTTTAAGTTTGATTGTGTTAAATGTTTTATGAATACCGCTGCTTTTACCAAGTTTAGCACTAAATATGGACTTGAGTCTAAGATAGTAGCCTCTTTCTAAGAATCATTTGCTACTCATTTTGATCTCTCTAAATATCATCCCCCTATTAAAGAAGAAATTAAAGAACCGATCATAGCTAAAGTTGAAACTATCATTTACAAGGTTGATCCAATTGTGTCTACTCCTTATATTCAAAAACTACCTTTCCTTGTTAGGATAAAGGAACATGCTAAGGTATATACTATGGTTCGCAAAAGTAATATTAAAGCACCTAAGCCCTCTAAACAAATTAAAGCTAAACCTAGTGTTTCTATGGTTAAAGATCTCTCGGTAGAAAATATTGATGGGCATGTTATTTTTTTATGAAGCTGCTAGAAATGCAAAACCTGGTAAAAAGATAAACATAGACCCGTAGTTGGCATGCATGTTATCTTAGTTAAAATAGGAGATCATTGGTATCATGGTTTATGTGATCTGGGTGCTAGTGTGAGTGCTATTCCTTTTACCTTATACCAAGAAATTATGAATGATATAGCACCCACCGAAATAGAAGACATTGATGTTACTATTAAACTTGCGAATAGAGACACCATCACACCACTTGGGATTGTTAGAGATGTTGAAGTGTTGTGTGGGAAAATAATATATCCTACTGATTTTCTAGTTCTTCGTTCCCCACAAGATGACTTTTGTCCCATTATCTTTGGTAGACCTTTCTTGAACATCGTCAATGCTAAGATAGATTGTGAAAAGCAAATTGTCAGTGTCTCATGAATTTAATTTTTCCCAGTATAGTAGTCAACCACATGATAAAGAACTATCTAGTAAGGATTAAATAATTGGTCTTGCTTCTATTGTCGTGCCTCCTACCGATCCATTAGAACAATATTTACTTGACCATGAAAATGATATGCACTTTTCCTATTGAAACAACCACAAATCCTAAAACACCTTCTTGTTTTGAAGGGCCCAAGCCAAGGCCAAGAAAAGGAAAATTTGTGAGGCATCTGCTGACATTGAGGCTTCTGAGCCAGAACACCCAGATTTTGCAGCGTGTGAAGCCCATACTGATCAACCTGAAGATCACTAGGAGGCCTGAACTGATTTTCCCCCTCCCTCTGAGCCGACAAGTACTAATGTTATGGACGTTGAAGCTGACTCGGTGGCCAACCTTAACCCGCCCAGTCCTTCACAGACAGCTGAAGATGCTCCTTGCGATAAGAATGAGGAGGGCATCATTACTGGGTTGAGTTACCCTGTTCCTGAGGTAACCAGAGTGTTAACAAAACTTGTTGCTAAAGACGAGATAGTAATGCCTTAGAAGGAGAAGGCTAAGCTAGAGCTTCCAAGTTATGGGAACATCAGTGTTGAGGAATTGCATGCTGGTTATCTGGACCGCCTTGCTACAAGGCTGGGAGATGGAAGTCGGCCTCATCAACATGATGAGAAACAAATACAAGGTAGGCTCATTCTTTGTATATTCCATATATCCTTACGTAGCCTCCAAGGGCCAACTCATCTTATTTAGATGACTCGGGTCTTGTGAATATGGTGAAGAATTCGACCTGTAGCCCCCAAGGATGGCTCATCTTATTCGGATGAGTCGGGTCTTAAATACTTTGAAGAATTGGACCTATAGCCCCCAAGGGCCGGCTCACTTTTTTAGATGAGTCGGGTCTTAAATACAATGAAGAATTTGACCTGCAGCCCCCAAGGGCCGGCTCTTCTTTTTTAGATGAGTCGTGTCTTCTTATCTTGAAGATTTTGACATTAGCCCCCAAGTGTCAAGTATATTGCTAGATATCAGCTCGGGACTTGTTATAATATGTCTTATTATAGCGATGCTGCACTTTGCTAGCGACTTATAACCGAACAATATGGTGATCCCTTTAATGGAGGAAGCTTTCAAAACAGAAGAGTCAAGTATGGTCGGCTTGAAAGATAATCTTGAAATGGGGCCAACTGTTCGAGTAGAGGTTGAAGAAAAGCTTCGACTCTCCTTGGTAGAATTGGAGAAAACTAAGGTAGACTTCTTACAAAAAGGAGTCATTTGAAGCTCAAAAAAACATCTTGCTAAAATGCATATACGATGTTGAGGGTCAATTGAAGCCCATTATTGAAGAGATATCCGGGTTGAAGCAACACATTGCCCACATTGCCCATGCTAACTTTTGTAAGTACTTTTTAGGAATTCCGGTCAATTTTAATGAAATAATGATATATGAAGATAAATCGCCTGACGAGTCATGTGCTTGAACTGCTTTGCAGGCCCTCGTTCTTGCAACCTCTGAGATAACAACTTGCTGAAATTGAAGGTGTTTGATTCACTTACTAAACACTCTACGTTGGAAGCCACCTAGTGATCAAGGATGTTATGGGGAATAAAGAGCCAGTGAAGCTTATCAAGGACGTGCTAAAATGTGTGTCAACCCCGCCGAAACAGATTTAATAGCTAAAAAATCAGCCGCCCGAGCCGGTGCGACATCTTCTTTGAGTTAGGCCATGGCCTATTCAACGGAGCTTGACCCAGAAGAAATGGCCAAAGGGTTCCCTAAGTTTAAGGATGATGGGTCTGAATTTACCGACGATGACTATGCCAAATTCATCAAGGTGGCCCGAGTGTTAGCCACCCAACTTGTCTCTGAGATGAAGTTGAAGAACTATCAGCCAACCTATGATGCTAGCAACTCATGAATTTGGCGGCCCACCTTTCAACTAGTGGACTTGACTCCTTAGTGGCGTAAGCACATTTTTTCCCAGACATTGACCCGTTCTCCATCCTGAATGAAGAAGCTGAATTCCATGCCTTAACCCATTGTAGCTAGGATGTGGACAACCTTTAAATCCAGGAACCCAAAGACCCAGTGGAGGATGACCCGGACGCAGCTCAAGCGAGAGGTCCGTTCGCGGTTAACCCTCATAGCACAGAAGGTGAGTCACAAAAGTGATAAAACCATTTAAGTCGCCAGGCGACACTAGCCCCCAATTGTTGGGCCAGACATAAATTTTCGTGGCTCTTGATAGGAGTTTGTAATAGTAGTAGGTGGAAAAACTTCTGGAATGTTCTGTCATGACATCATGCATGATGGAACCTACAAAGGTGCTAAGAAAACTTGATCTGTTGATCTATGTTGCCAAATTATGATTGTGCTGCTTCTGTAAATATCTATGTTGTTGTGTCTGAATGTTCTTTTATTGAAAAAGAGGAGACCGATCAGAAAATGGGTTGGCAAGGAATCTTGGCTTTCGAAGCTCAAGTCTTTTTTGAATCCTCCCACAATGATATTGAAGAACATATCTTTTTCGAACTAGTCTTAATATGACTGCAGTCAATGACCCGACGCTCATACATGAGCAGGTAATAAGAATAATGTTGTCCCTGAAATTCATGAGGTAACAACACAAATTTGTAACAATATAAAGTATTATTAATAATCCAGTTTAATGAGACTCGTCCAGAGGAGACTAGCTTTCGAAACTCGGCAAATAGAAACCTGCTCTCCGAGTGTAAGCATTTCCTTTGATCCGGCTTTGAAAGCCTCATTCTTTAAACAATGATGAGGGTCAAGCCATTTTGGATATCCAAAATGCGTTTTGTTCTTGTGAAAGTTGTGATGTAACTCAACGACACTAGGCAAGCACCTGTGGGTCAGACCCCGGGGCTCTTGTCGGTGCACTAGGACAGGGGTATCTAGTGCCCCTGACTTATTCATAGGCGGTTGTAGCAAAACCCGTTAAGAAGGCTACCGCACCACCGATACGTATCCATCGTATCTACATTTCCAAACCCTTTTGCCCTTGTTTTGGACTCTAATTTGCATGACTTGAATGGAACTAACCCGGACTGGCGCTGTTTTCAGCAGAATTGCCTTGGTGTTATTTTTGTGTAGAAATAAAAGTTCCCGGTTTAACCTAAAAATTATGGAGAATATTTTTGGATTTAATAAAAAATATTGACGAAAGAATCTATCAGAGGGGGGCTACCCACAGGCCACAAGCCTGCCAGGGGTGGCCACCCCCTCGGATGCGCCTAGTAGGCTTGTGGGGCCCCTGCTGCTCCACCGGCCTCAATTTCACTCCTATTTATTCCTATTCACTGAGAAAAAATCAGGGAGAAGAGTTCATCGTGTTTCACAATACAGAGCATCCGCCACCTCCTGTTCTTCCTCGGGAGGCCAAATCTGGAGTTTGTTTTGGGCTCTAGAGAGGGGAAATCATCGCCATCGTCATCACCAACCATCCCTCATGACCAATTCCATGATGCTCCCCACCGTTCATGAGTAATCCCATCGTAGTCTTGCTGGACGGTCATGGGTTGGATGAGATTTATCATGTAATCGAGTTAGTTTTGTTAGGGTTTGATCCCTCGTATCCACTGTGTTCTAAGATTGATGTTGCTATGACTTTGCTATGCTTAATGGTTGTCACTAGGGCCCGAGTGCCATGATTTCATATCTAAACCTATTATGTTTTCATAAATATATTTGTGTTCTTGATCCTATCTTGCAAGTTGTAGACACCTATTACGACTTATGATCCGCATCCCCCAGGGTGAAAATAACTGGGATTCTTTTCGGTGATTAACATAGTTTGAAGAGATCATGTATTTACTAAGTGCTAATGCTTTGGTCTGGTTCTCTATTAAAAGGATGCCTTAATATCCCTTAGTTTCCATTAGGACCCCACTGCCACGGGAGGGTAGGACAAAAGGTGTCATGCAAGTTTTTTTCCATAAGCACGTATGACTATATATGGAATACATGCCTACATTATATTGATGATTGGAGCTAGTTATGTGTCTCCCCCTGCTATAACGGTTGCATGATGAATGCCATCCGACATAATTATCCATCACCGATCCATTGCCTACGAGCTTTTCATACATTGGTCCTTGCTAAGTTACTTTTCCGCTAGTACTGTTACAATCACTACAAAATTGCTACTGTCACTTTTGCTATCGTTACCGCTACTTCCATATTACTGTGCTACTAAATACTTTCCTGCAGATATTAAGTTATTCAGGTTTGGTTGAATTGGTAACTCAGCTATGAATACTAGAAAGTATTCTTTGGCTCCCCTTGTGTCGAATCAATATATTCGGGTTGAGTACTCTACCCTCGAAAACTGTTGCGATCCCCTATACTTGTGGGTTATCAAGACCTTTTTCTAGCGCCGTTGTCAAGGAGCATAGCTCTATTCTCTTAGTCACTTGGGATTTATATCTGTTGATCACTATGAAGAATCTGAAGGATCCAAATACTAGGATCTATCCCTCTATACCAGGGGGGGTAAGGAACTGCCATCTAACTCTGCACTTGATTCACCATTTTTTATGAGTTAGTTTGCGACACCACCACCTACTAGTAATTTTGATATGTCGGAAGTAATCGATGAAGCCACTTCTGCTATGCATGATGCTTATGATGATACTTTTCTTGATAATATTGTGCCATTGGGTGAATTTATTGATGAACAAATTGCTAGAGTCAATGCTAAAAATTATGATACTTCTGATGAAATTATCGATATTGAACACTACGAGGCACCTGCTAGACCTAGGTCTCCTAGATATGAATTGTTTGATATTCCCGAGAGTTATGATATGAAAGGAGAGGTAGCTAGGGACTTTCTTGCTTGTAAGGATAGAGCTGATCTTAAGAAATTACGATGCAAGTGGAAAGAAAAATCTTTGAATGCTAGAATGAAATATGGTCCTAATTTTGCTACTTCACCTATCTTTGTTAGTGATGAGGATTATGAATTCTCTGTCAATCCTGAGTTAATTACTTTGGTTGAATTTGATCCTTTCCATGGCTATGAATGTGAAACTGTGGTGGCACATCTCACTAAATTGAATGATATAGCCACCCTATTTACTCATGAGGAAAAAATCGCTATTATTATATTCTTAAGTTGTTTTCTTTCTCATTAAAGGGTGATGCTAAGATATGGTTCAATTCTCTTGCTCCTGGTTGTGTGCGTAGCCCCCAGGATATGACATATCGCTTCTATGAAAAATATTTTCCCGCCCATAAGAAAGAAGATGCTTTACAGGAAATATTTAACTTTATGCAAATTTCAGAAGAGAGTCTCCCACAAGTTTGGTGGAGGCTTCTCTAGTTACTTAATGCTTTGCCTTATCATCCTCTCAATAAAAATGAATACTTGATAGCTTTTATAATGGACTAACTGATGATTCTAGGGACCACCTAGATAGTTGTGATGGATGTGTTTTCAGGGGATGAACTGTTGAACAAGCTGAAATACTATTGAATAATATATTGAGCAATGATAATGATTGGGCTATTCCCGAACCACCTCCGAAGCCAACTCCGAAGAAAAGAGGTATTCTATTTCTCAGTCCTGAAGTATGCAAGAAGCAAAGAAATCTATGAAATAAAAAGGTATTAAAGATGAAGATGTTAAGAATCTACCACCTATTTAAGAAATACATGGTCTTGATAACGTGACACAGGTAGTAAAGGTAAATTCTCTTTGTAGATAAATGCGATATTCCTTATAATATATCTGCTAGCGAATGCTTGGATGAGTTTGATAATTTTGTTGTTAAGCAAGAAAATTTTAATGGTTATGTTAGTAGACAATTGAAACATAATGCTTTCATGCTTGATCGCTTAGGTGATTATATGAGTAGAACTATCAATGATCTTAAACAGATTAGTAAACATGCTTCCATGGTAACTACTCAAGTAGAACAAGTACTTAAAGCTCAGAATTATTTGCTTAATAAGATGAATAGTAAGAACAATGATCATTCTGTCAGAGTTGTGACTAGAGGTGGAAGAATGACTCAGGAACCTTTGTATCCTGCGGGGCACCCTAAGAGAATTGAGCAAGATTCTCGAAGGAGTAATATTGTTGCACCTAGTCGCTCCAGCAATAAGTTATTACTACATTGTTGGTTCATTAATGAGATGGTTCCACCAACCAATTCTCATACCCAAGTTGTCATTAATACCCTCATCAATATAATTCTTTGTGTTGAGAATTCCAGATAGTTTCAGTTCCTTTGGCTCAAGTTCTCCATGACCGTGGACACGGCTAGTTGATTAGGTTTGGGTACTTTGCAGAGTTTTGCACATGTTCCCCAAAAGATTTGGTCGCCTCCGTTGGATTTCTCGCACTTCGGGGTGCTTGAGAAACGGATGACCAAAACATGGTCTTCTAAAGGGTTTCCCTGAGACTCTGTCGAAGCCCATCCTTTCCTACCGTTCTTCTACATCTCGTAGGCATCTAGCTGTTTTCAAACGGGTGGGAACTAGAATAGAACAAGGGCCTAGAAGAAAGTTTCACTACCCATATGCAATGCAACAAACATATCATACCAAAGACTCATTCATTTATTCAACTCAAGGTTCAAACATCGAGATACAATTCTCAAATCAAACTAAGCATCGACCTATGTTTTAACGTTGAAAATGAAAGATACATGAGGGGAATGACTAAAGTTCTCCTCAAAAGTACATGGTCGTGGGTCCTTCGGTGTTGCTCTCCTCATAGTCATCATCGTGGCTGATCAAGGGAGCCACATCTCCTTCTGGGTGAAGATTTTCTCCCATGTCCAGCTGTTCCTCCAGAGTTGCAATGCGAGTGTTCAGCTTCTCGATCCTCTCCAAGAAGTCCTACACTTCATGCTCATGCTCGTACTTGGCTTCCCGTAGGTCAGCCTTGAGGTCAAGCTCGCGGTTCATCAGCCTCTTGATCGTCTTCGTGTCGGCGCGTACCCGAAGCTCCAGAGTCCTGATGTGAGTCTCCAAAGTCTAGATATAGGAAATGGTGGAGTCTTTAGTGGGGGTGTTTATGATATTTCCATTGGTGTCCCTGCGACAAACCATGCTGAGTCCTGGAGAAAAGGGACCACCCCTGTATTCCTCCTGAATACGTACGAGGGCACGGTGAATCGCCATGTCCCTCCCAAGAATCCGGCTGGGTGGCACAAACTTGAAATCGATAGGCTCTCTGCGATAACCAAAAGTCCTTCCGGGGATATGCACTTCGATCCTGTAGCGATCGTCTTGTGGGTAAGACGTGATTGCAGTCCCGGTGATGGTTGGCAGAGCAATCCTTACGTCCTTGACGATCCGTGTCAGCTCTTTGCCAAAAGGCATGGCAGCGTCAGGCTGGCAAAACTCCGTGAAGCGAACTAGGATGAAGGTGGCCATCTATAAAGGTTGAAATAAACCGGAGAGAAGTCAGAAATGAGAAGATGATAATATAATACTTTGAAAAGCAAAAAGGAAAAAAGAATGATCCTAAGGCTTTTCCAATCCTAGAGGTTACGTCCTATGGTCTGATACCATTTCTGTAGCGACCCGACCTGAAAGGTCGAATCTCCGGTGGTTCCGTACCATCCCAAGATCATGCTGGTACACACACGGTACATCAATGTATATTTCAAAGGGAAATCACACAGCTTTATTCATCGAAAATCTCATATCGTGTTCTTTATTACAATATAGATTACAAAAAAATGGCTGAAGGCCAACTCATGAGATAAACTAAACCAAAGTCTTGCGGAAGCTTCAATGGTAGCTGAGTCCATCTGACTCCAAGGGCATCTCACCGAGCATAGAGCGTATCCTCACTCCTGGTCGGAAAAATACTCTGCAACATGATATGTTGCAGCCGTGTAGGTCAGCATATTGAATATGTCGGCAATGTCACAAAAGAAGGGTGTAAAGTAATCATCTATTCTTTATGCATATATGGCAGGTGGGGTAGTAAGTTTTTGCATAAAGCCAATTTTTCCTACAACAAGAGAGGGCAAAGCAAAAAGTTATTACTACATTGTTGGTTGATTAATGAGATGGTTCCACCAACCAATTCTCATACCCAAGTTCTCATTAATACTCTCATCAATATAAATCTTTGTGTTGAGAATTCCAGATAGTTCCAGTTCCTTTGGCTCAAGTTGTCCATGACTGTGGACATGGCTAATCGATTAGGTTTGGATACTCTGCAGAGTTTTGCACACGTTCCCCAAAATATTTGGTCGCCTCTGTTGGATTTCTCGCACTTCAGGGTGTTTGAGAAACGGATGACCAAAACATGGTCTTCTAAAGGGTTTCCCTGAGACTTTGTCGGTGCCCATCCTTTCCTACCGTTCTTCTACATCTCGTAGCACCGCCTGTCCAAGGTCACCACGATATCCAACCAAGCCAGAGCCCGTAATGGCTTGTGGCTGTGCAGGTAAGCCTTGGGTCTTGAAGCATCCATCCATCTCTTTGTGCCTGGGTGGACCTTTCCGTGTGAATACTGGCACTTCTCCAACAACACCTATGCTAACCACTGGCTTCTCCAGGGCACCGTTCAAGCATCATCCACCAAGAGGTAAGTTGAAAAATCGGAGTCTTGATGTCTTGATCATCATGTAGGTCTTGTAATTATTATATCACAACTCTCATGAATCAAACAACCAACCCCGTCTACTAATAGCATAGCAAAATTGAATCAACGTTTCCCGGGGCCAAAGTGTCAAAGGGTTGAGGGGATCCTACCACATGATACTATCACATGTAACCAGGTTTCCAGTTTACCTACTTTTCATGCAATTGGGGTGATGGTAGAACTAATGCAAATAAAATATGGGTAAAACATGATCAAAGGGACTTGCCTTGCTGACGACCCTCGTACTCAAGTGACTCTAGATAACAAGCCTCGCACTCCGGATGATCTAACGAATCAAACAAAACACACAAATAAGCATAACCACAATACAATATACACAACAGCAAGTTAAACAAATACTTCAACAAACAATATCACAATCAAAAAGAGGAATCACTCAAACTAGAAGACTCTAAACTTTTTGTTGTCAATTTTTTTTCACTAAGACATAACAAGGCAAAATTTGTTTTCAGCAACTAACCATTAGATAACAGAAAAGTAAATACAAAATTTTATTAGAAAACAGGAAGTATTTCATTATAAAAAAATTGTGCAAAAAGGATTACTACAAAACATTTTTCTAAACAATACTAATGGTGAAACAAAGTTTACCAATTTAAACTAGAGCACAAAACAAAATAAAAAAATTTATTATCAGAAAAATAATTCACCTAATGTTGAACAATAGAACTAAATAAACTACAATAAAAAGTTAAACTAAAACAAAATCAAATAAACAAAAACAAAAACAAATTAAATAAACACTAAGAAGAACTAAAAAGAATCTGTTTTTACTAAAAACCCTATTCTAAAATATCCTACAAATTCTCAAACAGTGCTGGATGATAGACCTAACTAATACAAAACAGTGGCAAAAAGAATCACTCAAAAATAAATTTCTAAACTCAAGTAATTCAAGTTTTAGTGATTTCCTCAATTTTAACAAAATTCAAATTTACAAGTTCAAATTTGAAAACTAAGGCCACAGACAGAAGCTACATGAAATTTGTGACATGTTGCAACAAGAATCAATCAAAAACTCTAAATATTTTAAAACATATAACTAAAATAAAATCTGAACTCATTCTGCTTTCTAAAACAGAAATACAAAAAAGAAAATCTTTAGCTATCGGACAGGGGTGACGTGGCGGCTTCCTGTTGCTTGAAAGCGCACGCGTGCGGGTGTTTGCGAGCCGACGACCGAAGCGTAAAGGAAAACGGTTTGCATTTTAAAGCTTCTAATCTGACCCGTTAACTCTAGATCTAATGGCTACGGAGAGGGGGCGGGCTTACAGAGGTGGAGGTCGGGGTTCTGGTGACGTCGACGGTGGCCGAACATCAGAGGTGATCGGAGACGGTGGTGCGGTGGTCAGGGGCGGCGTCCAAAGGGTCCAGGCGATGGCGGCAAAGCTCCGACGTCAAATGGTGGCGTCGGTTGGGGCTGGGGATGACGGAGGAGACAGCCACGTGCTCGGAAGGCTTCGGCTGATAGCCAAACTCCGGCAAGGTGGTGCAGTGGCGTTTTCGTGCAAGGGCAGGTGTGTGGGAGGGTGGAATGGAGCGCGGCGAGGGCAGTGCTTCCTATAGGCATGGCGCGGGGTCGAGAAAGGGAGAGGGGAGCGAGATCCGGGGAGGGAGGGATCTCCGGCGAGGTCGGGAGCGCGGGGAGGGAGATGAGCGCAGGGATGGCGCGGTCGGACGGTGGGATCTGCTTGTCACTGAGGGAGGGGCGGCGTCAGCGGCGTTGGTGACCGATCCGAAGGGATCTCGGGGAGTAAATGCAATGGGCCGTCTGGTTTTCTAATTAAAACTTTAAATTGGTTTCCTTATCTATTTTTCCAGAGCATTGAAATCTCATTAAGGCATTCAAAACATTTCCAACAATTTAAGAAATATATATCAAATTGATCAGGGGAATTAATGCTATTTAATGAACATTTTTCCACGGTCAAAATGAATACTTTAATTTTTTTTCTTCAGAAAATGCCTAAATTGATTTTAAATTCTTTTGCAATAAATTTTCAAATAACCCCCTAGTTTTATTGTTCAAATAATTCAAAAATATTCCCCTGGTGTGGAGTGTCATGTTACTCCTCTATTTTTATGAATATTCCTAGGGGTTTTCAAATAGGAGAAACAAGTATATGGAGAAATGGAAGTGACCTTTCAGAATTTGAAAAGAAGAACTTCAACAATTCATTTCATTCAAACAATGTGATGATGATGCATAGCTATATTTAATAACATTCCAAAATGAAATTTTGGGATGTTACAAACAAGGATGATGATAGAACTTTGCATGCTGCTAGTGAACCTGTTATAGATACACCTGATAACCCAAATGATATTTCTGTTTCTGATGTTGAGACACAATCTAGTGATTAACTTGGGCCTAGTTATAATATTAATGATGATGTTCATGTTGATATTCAAACTAGTAATGATAATATGTGGAGATTGAACCTGTTGTTGATCTTGATAACCCAACCTAAGAATAAAATATATGACAAAATAGATTTTATTGCTAGGAAGCATGGTAAATAAAGAGAACCATGTGTTCCGAAACCCATGCCCTTTCCTCCTAAACCATACAAAGAAAAGTGATGATGAGGATTTTGAGCGCTTTGTTGAAATGCTTAGACCTGTCTTCTTGCATATGCGCTTGACAGATATTCTGGAAATGTCTCCTTATGTTAAGTATATGAAAGATATAGTTACTAATAAAATAAAGATACCCGAAGCTGAAATTTCCACCATTCTTGCTAATTATACTTTTAAGGCTGGAGTACCAAATAAATTAGGAGATCGAGGAGAACCAACTATACCATGCTCTATTAAAGGGGATTACGTTAAAACTGCTTTATGTGATTTGGGAGCTAGTGTTAGTGTTATGCCTTTCTCTTTATATCGTAGACTTCATTTGAATAGGTTGAGACCTACTAAAATATCTTTGCAAATGGCTGATAAATCAACTGCTCTACTTATCGGTATTTGTGAGCATGTACTTGTCGTAGTTGCAAATCCTCCCATCTCAAAGGACTTTGTTATTATTCATATTCCCGAGGACGACAATATGTCAATCATCCTTGGAAGACCCTTTTTGAATAATGTAGGAGCTGTTATTGATTGCAACAAGGGCAATGCCACTTTTCATATTAATGGTAATGAGCATACGGTACACTTTCCGAAGAATCAACCTCAAGTTCATAGTATCAACTCCATTGAAAAAATACTAACGATTATTATTGGAGACTCTGAATCCCCTCTTCCTACTGTCAAGAAGAAATATGATATACTTATTGTTGGGGACATGCATATCCCCATTGAGGTAACTTAGTGTTATTGGAAAATTCTTCGGTTTCATGTTATTCAAAAGAAGTTTGTTAATAAGACTTGATCAATCTTATTGATGGATTCCTTTTGATAAGCATGAGATGGATGAATTTAGAAAGCACAACTTTCTCCACCCAACCTTTACTTTCTGATAGTTGGATTAAATTAAGTAAAATGCTATTATTTTTCTATTTTCTGAGTTTTCCGTCCAATAGAAAAATGACCTGGAAATAAAAGTTCTTCATATGCCCTAAAAATGTAGTATGATTTTTTCCAGAATATTTTAAAATATCTGGCACTGAGAAGACTTCAAGGGCTGCACCATTTGGTCATAATCCCAAAAGGCGCGGCCACCCCACTGGTCGCGGCAAGGAGGCTTGTGGGTCCCACGTGGACCCCCTCCACTTATTCCAGCACCCATCCACTTCATCTTCCTCGAGAAAAAATCCCACCATTGCTCAAACCCATGTTCTAGCTCATTTTGCTGCCATTTTCAATCTGCTTGTGCAAAGCTTCATTCGCAAAACTATTTTGGGAGGTTGTTCTGTATGTGACTCCTCCAATCGTCCAATTAGTTTTTGTTCTGGTACTTTATATATTGCAATTTTTTGCTACTGTGGTGTCCTTGCTTGAGCTTGCATGTCAAATTCATATGGTTCCAAGTAGTTTTGATGCAGGATATAGCCTCTCGGCACTTGTGGGAGTAGTTGCTATGAGTTTGTTGAGTTTTGTTCATTTTTATTTTGAGTCACTGAAAATTTCAGAATATTTTAAAAAATAAAAATGTTGAGGAGGGTGCTGCAAGGGGGGTCTTCGAGCAAGAAGGCCCCGAGACTCGCTATACGTGAACCCGACCTTGAATCACTGATGGAAGCACATGTACGACCTTGTGAATGGCTATCGGATCAATTTATGAGTGATGCCGGTTTCAAGGAAGAATTTTACACATACACAAGAAATATTGGCCTTGAGGAATTCGTTTCGGACAAATGCAAGCAATACTATCAACTCATGGATTCTTTTGTACGAAGGTTTGAATTTTCGCTTAATCATAATAAACCTTCCATCCTATTTGACCGTTATGACAATTCATATACTTTGGACATAGATGATTTTAATCATGCAAGAAAAATTCCACAATGGTGCAGCTATAGTGATGCGCACAAAACTGAATATAATGATTTTCATGCTAGCATCACCCTCAGAGAAATTAGAAATATTACGCAGGCTACCGTGGGGGAGCATTCACTTTCCTGCTATATATTATTTTTCTCTATTCATAGGTAGATGTATCAACGGTAAAACTGAGCATAGCCACCTTTGTGCAACCGATCTCAGTATTCTTAAGAGTGCGGTAATGGGTGATAGGCGATATAACTTAGGAGCCATTATTGCTAGAAGGTTGAATAATAATGCTAAGGATGGAGATTTGTTTGGTGGGATTTATGTGATAACCCACAAGTATAGTTGATCAGTTGTAGCCTTTCTCGATAACTAAGAGTGTCGAACCCAACGAGGAGCTAAAGGTAGAATAAATATTCCCTCAAGTTCTATCGACCACCTATACAGCTCTACGCACGCTTAACGTTCGCTTTACCTAGAACATGTATGAAACTAGAAGTAATTTGTAGGTGTGAAAGGATAGGTTTGTAAGATAATTAAGAGCACATAAATAAAACCTAGGGGATGCTGAGATAAAGAAACAACTAAGTGAGTTTAACGAGTGTGGAGAAGTGTTGGTAGGATTTGCGGAATTGTCCCTAGGTGATCGATAATTAGACCGGTCATCATTATTGCAATTTTATATGAGGGAGAGGCATAAGCTAACATACTTTCTCTACTTGGATCATATGCACTATGATGGGAACTGTAGCAATCATCCACAACTACTAAAGATCATTAAGGTAAAACCCAACCATAACATTATAAGGTATCAAGACCTGTTTACTCCCATATGCAACAACCCACCTACTCGGGTTTATGCTTTTGTCACTCAAGCAACCCACCGTAGTCAAATCATGAACACATTGCTATACCCTATAGCAAGGATCCCTCATGCTTGCACGATGGAGAGCACCATAGGACAACACCAATAATAAAACATGCAACTCAAACCAATCATGATCATGAATCAACCCATAGGACAGCAAAAATCTACTCAGACATCATAGGATGACAACACACCATTGGATAATAATATGAAGCATAAAGGACCATGTTCAGTAGAGGGTACAACGGGCTGCGGGCGAGTGGACCGCTGTAAATAGTTGGGGGAAGGTAATGTAGGTGTTGGTGAAGATGACGGAGTTGTTGGAGTAGATCGTCATCACGATGATGGCCCCGGCGGTGTTTTGGCGCCACTGGGAGAGAGGGGGAGAGATCCCCCCTCCTTATTATTCTTACTTGACCCCCCGAGATGGGACGAGGGTTTCCCCTATGGTCCTTGGCTTCCACGGCGACGGAGGGGCGAGATCCCCTCCGAGATTGGATCTCTCTCTTTGTTTCCTTCTGTTTGTGCGCTCCCAGATTCTGGCCTTTCATCGTTTCTTAAATATCCGGAGATCCGTAACTCCGATAGGGATGAAATTTTGAGGGATTTTTATTATAAAATTATCTTCCTTGCGGCCAAAGGACAGGTCCAACTGACATAAGGGGTGGCCACAAGCCTACTAGGCATGGCCAGGGGGGGCCGCGCTGTCACAGCCCTAGAAATTGCTTGCATTAGTTGCATCATGGCATCATGTTTATTTTCAAATGAACTTGAAATGGGGATTGTCAAACCCTAGCACCTCATTAAATAAACCAAATTCCAACAACTGAATTTACAATGATTTCAAAATGCTCCTTAAAAATGTTCCCCCTCTCTGATAAATGTTGGCAACAACATATCAGGGGTGAACTATAATTTAACAACTATTTTGATAAGTTAAATAAAATAAGAAAACTCCTGAAATCAATTAATAAAGCATTATAAATATGTTAGTTGTCCAAAAATGCCCAAACCTTTTTGTGGAAATTTGATTATAATCAGACTATATTTAATAAAATATTGGGCATTAATGTGCTAGGTATCTTGGTCTCACAAAAATAAAAGAAGATTGTCAGAATAAAAGAAAACAAAAACTAAAAAAAAAGAGAAAAGGGAGCTTACATGGCAGCCCACAAGAGCTGGCCAAGTCCAGCCCCACTCCCTGTCGTCTTCCTCCTCGCCAGGAGGACGAGGGCGTGGCGCATGCACCGCAGGCGCGGCCACCTCCTGCTTGCCGCGGATGAGGAGCCCCGAGCTTATCTCCTTGCCTACGAGATGCCCCGTTGCCCCCTCCATCGATTCGCCTCTCTCCCTCGCTCTCTTCCCTCTCCCCTGCTCCTCTCCCTCCCTCTGCTCGCCATTGTGGCCGCTGGACCTTGCCTCGATTCGCTCCGCCCGGTGCTTCCCCGAGCTCATCGCGATCTCCAGGAGCCCCACAGTGAGCCCCGCTCCATTATCCCCCTCTTCCCATGCTTCCTCGCACTCCGTAGCCCCGTGCCCACCCACGACTGAACTCTGGCCGCCGCCAAAGTCGTTGTGGTCATCGACTCCGGCGACCCCGCGTCCTCCCGTTGCCCTAGGTGGATGCGCGTGAAGCCTAGCTGTCCGTAGATGCTTTCCGCCGCTCAAATGGTCACCGGAGGAGGATTTCCAGCGATCCCCGCCATCTCGGCTCGCTTCCGGCGGTTTCCCTCTGTTGAAGCCGATGTGGCCGGGTTAGTTAGCCACTAACCACCCCACTTAGCCGCTGACCAGAGGGCCCCACAGGGGGTCAAAGCTCAATTAGCCTCTGGTTTGACTCGTGATTAGACCTGGGTCACTGACCAATGGGCCCCAGTGGCCAAGTTTGGCCTGGACCCGGTCTAGTTGACCTGCTCACATTGGCATGATCTCAGCATGACGCAATAAATATTTTCTGCAATAAAAATAATTCCAGAAAATGCTTTAAACTTCTAAAAATCATAGAAAATAATCTATAGCTCGGATGAAAATAATTTATATATGAAAAATGATCAGAAAAATCCAATGAATCTGCTTATGCCATGATTATGCATGTTTGAACAAGTTAATCTCACCAAATAAGACATTTTATGATTAGGACAATATATGAAATATCATTTGGAGTAGGAATTCAAACTTGTTTCAATTCCACTTTAATTAACTTGGATAATTATTCCTCTAGATCAATTCAGTACCTTAATATGCCATGTCATACATCCTGATTGTTGCATTACATTGAATGTGTTCTTTCTTCCTGTTTGCCGGTGCTTGTTCCCTCTCGGTAGACGATGGTTCTGACGATGTGAACGTTAACACTAATGAAGAGAAGTATTTCTTTAGGACTGTCAGGCAAGCAAAAACCCCTTGGGCATATCAATATCAACCCACTCTCGCGCTCCTGCTATCTTTGACTGCATTAGGATAACAACAATTCTACTATTACATGTCATCGGTAGTCGAAACCCTTCCTTTGCATGACCTGTCTTTGCCACAGTAAATAGTTTAAACCACTTAGCATTAGTAGCAACTCCTTGAGCCTTGTTGTGCTTACTCATCCATGCTTGCTTACTTAGTGTGCCTGCTATGCTTAGAGTCGTGTCGTGTTAGGTCTGATACGTCTGGGTGATGGATCGGCATGGCAGTATACATGTCCTTTTGAGTGGAAGTTAAAGGTGTGAATACAATTTGGTAAAGGTAGCGATGAGAGGTCATGTAGGAGTACATGGCGGGTTGTCTCATTGGGACCGTCCTTAGGAACAAAGTTCTGTGTATGTTATCCAAGACAAGATACTACCACAAATTGGGCTCCGGTAACTCGACCCCTCTCGACTTATTAATCGCCTAGACCTCTGTCCAGGAGTTGCAACTAGTTTCTGGTGTTTGTAGGGAAAGTGATGGCGGCCGTGCATAGGGCTGCCCGACGGGGTGAACTGTGATGCAGTAAATGCACAGTGGCACGATGTACCAAGTGCCACCCGAACGATGGGCTTGGGAACCCTGCGCACATCACTTGACGCCATAGCGGAAACTTTGGCCGGACTTCCGTGCGGGTTCAACCTCGGATAGGCAAGAAACCTGGACTAGGGTATTGTGTGATTGACGGTCGTGGCCGAGGCCCACGCCAGTGCTTCCGCTTGAAGGTTGCCGAGATGCATGACGTGGATATGGTGCTAAGTGACGAGAGCATGTGTGACAAAGTATACCCCTGCAGGGTGAAATAATTTGTTCGAATAGCCGCGTCCTCGGATAGGGACTACATGGAGAACTTATGTGGTTCATAGACAACTGGAAGTGGATACTCTAAAATACGCAAGATAAGCGTGAGTGCTATGGATGGCCTTCTCGTAGGGAAACGGAAGTGGATCCATAGTGGTGTATTGATTGGTGAATATGTGGACTCGTGTGTGCTATTCCACCTCAAAATAAAGACTTGTAGTCATAGTATAGGTTAGCCAAGAGTCAAAGTTGGCTTGCTGCAATAAACTCCACAACCCCCTTCATTGATACTGATGCATACGTAGTTAGTTCTGATGTAAGTCTTGCTGAGTAATCTTGTACTCACGTTTGCTTAATTTATGTTTTCGCAAAGGAGACGTCAGTCTCATTAGTGACCGTTTCAACGTGAAGTTCGATGTTGACCGAGTTAGCTTGGGAATCCTAGACAGAGGTTTGGTTCCTTTGGTAGGGTCGTTGTAGCTTTTCAGGCTCCTCTACCACTTTTGTAGATGTCTGTACCCAGACATGTTTAACTTCTGCTTGCTTGTTTGAATGCTCTGAATGTTGGGTCCTGTGACTCCTGTTTGTAACATCTGTTGTATTGGCTCTTCCGAGCCTTCTAAATAATTGTTGTATTGTTGTATGGTTATGTTGTGATGCCATAGTTGTATCTATGCATATCGGGCATGTCGTGCGTACATGTGACGTGCAACGGTATGTATGGGATCCAACACCTAGTTGTGTGCCTTTAGTAGTGCTCTTTACGGGGAACTGCCTCTTTGTGCTTCCACCGAGCCTTGGTAGCTTGCTACTGCTCCGGACACATTGATTGACCGGCATGTATCCTTCTTTCCTCCTGTGTCTGTCCCTTCGGGGAAATGTCTCGAAGTGTAATGGAGGCCTTGTAGCCTGCTACGACTCGTCTACGTGTAGTGGAAGGGAACGTAAGGATCTTTTTACTCCTTTCCTTATGTCATTCTAATTCTGGGTCACCCTCTCATTTATTCTACGGGGATTAAGAACTAGGCCTTCTCATATATCTATTAGGAGGACGAGTTACTATGCTGGAGACCTATGGGGAAAGATGTTGTCTTTCTGGACTAATGTCTCTATAAGAATTCATTGTCATGTTGTCAGTTGTCTTGCAGGTTGCCTCATATTTCATGCCCGTACAGCTGTTATGCTGTCCGAGTTATCCAAAAATTCCAAATTATCTGATGCAATTGCAAAACTCTTTCATCTTGAGTCAATGTCTTTCAGTCCAGACAAAGAACACTAATATCTGAGTTGAGGTAATATATTACCTCGATGTGTTTGAAGAAAGTGTTTTAGGGAAACATGTTGTTCGGCGAACCACCCAATAGTCTAGTTGTGTGTTTTGGTTCCAGTGAGATAATTCTGGCCATCATTATCAAAAACATGTTGTGATGCTACTTAGTCAATAGGTATTCTGTATCTAGGATCTTGAACCCAAGGATCATTTTGCTCATTCCTGTAGATAGTATTTGCTCGTTCCTTTAGGATATTAGTAACCTTGTTATAGTCCTCAAGATTTGTGGTATATCATTCTTCAACTACCATGAATCAGTCATGGCAGAAGTTCTTTGTGAACGAAAGATCATGACATGACTGCTCTTAATGAGTTCTCCATTCCATAGTGGTGACTCTGCCAATCTTTCATTTCTACATGGATTATCTGGAAGAAACATCTTGAACTATGTTTGACATATTCAATCTATGCATCTACAACTTAGGAAAAATCAGGTGCTCTTGAGTTGCCCTTCTTCATTTTATTCTGACCGTTACCTATCAATGGATAGTCAAGAGTATGTCATGCATTGAGTTATCAATGTCGTCTATTCTTGTGGTCTGTCAAGCCATTCTATTCCAGAATGACTAGGAGAAGCAAACTCCCGTACCTCATCCATTTCCGGGATTTGGTCAGAGCAGTTGTATTCCGCAGATCAAAATGCTAATTTAGCTTTTGCTCTGTTCTACCTTGAGGTATTACCCTCTTCATGTCAAGATTATGATGAGAAATGTACTCCCTCTTGTGAAATCTTGATGTAGTGATACTTCTCGCCATCATCATTCATCTCTCGGTCTTTGTGTTGTTTGTAACCAGAACACCGACAAATGAATCGTGATGTGTGAAATCAATACTCCTACCAATGATGTTGCTTGGTAGTTAATGGACAATAATTTCATTCTTGGTGTGTTGGTTATTGAATCACCACCCTAGGAGTGGTCGTGCTACCTAGTTCATTTTCCATGGTGCACTTTTTGATCAACGAGTTAGGATTATATTAATCTTTCGCTCTGTTGATCGTATCGTCTTGTCTTGAAAAGCAAGATTGTTCTCGAGCTTGATAACATATCGGTGGATCGTGATTTTCCAAATATCTTGTCGGAAGTATTACCAAGGAGTTCCTTGACCGTTATGTTGAGTTCGTGACCATGGTGATCTTTCTATGAATCACCCCTTTTCCAAGAATCCGTGTTGGATATCCCTGAACTAGTTGGTTAAGCTAAACAACAACTTGGAGAGCTAGAAGATAGAAGCTTAATCTAACTTTTCTCATGTAAAAGGGATATCTTGTGTTTTGTTCTTGTATGTGTAGAAGAAATATGATACCTTCATCGATAGATCCTCGTGATCAATTAATGCACCTATCATCTTGTACAACCATTGATTTGAGTATGGGCTATTGTCAAATCAAAATCAGAACCAAAGATTTCTCTAATGTTGTTTTACTCGTCGATGTATCCTTGAGCATACACCGCTCTATCTTTCGGTCTGACCAATGCTATCACCTTGTTCTCATAAGTTGTAGAATTCCGTTTATATGGATACCTCGATGAATTGTTGTTAAGCCCATTGACAACCTTTTCATCTCTTCCATGATTCATGATGAACATGAGGCCAGTATTGGAAACTTTGTAGGAATATCTTCGTGTTCCGTACATGAAGTATATGTGTGGTGTAAGAAGTGACTTACTCCGGATTCACGCGCATTTAGTGCAAGTTGCCGCCGTGACCTGGGGAAAAGTTATCTTGCTTCCTCTGGTATCATACCAAGTCAATCATGCATGTGTGAAGTTTGCTATGGTTTGATAGCCTTGCAACCTACAACCCATATGCATTACCTAGCACCTAAGCCACTGATGGAGTTATCTCAGTGCACCAAATGACCCCCTGTAGGAGAAACCCGATGGACGCCGCCGTCTCTGGTGGTCACCGGCGTCGAGCCGCCGGCCAACTTCGACAGGTTTGACCCCAGGTGGGCCCTGGCTTGACTCTTTGAGTCAATGACACATGGGTCCTCGGCCCTGATTAGTTTAGGATAATCTGTAATTAGTTTAATTATTAATTAGGTTCATGTGTGTCACAGCCCTAGAATTGATTGGTCTTTGTTTGCATCAACATCATCATGTGCATCATCTGATCATGCTAGAATTCAAATGAAACTTGAAATGGGGATGACAAAACCCTAGCACCTCCTCAAATGAATGAAATTCCAACAATTAAATTTTCAATAATTTCAAACTGCTCTTCAAAAATGTTCTATATTTCTAATAAATGTTGTCAAGAACATGTTAGGGGACATCTTAATTTTCAAATAAATATAGCATTCTAAAATACTCATCAATGCTACTGAAAACAATTAATAAAAGCATTATAATTGCGATAGTTGTCTAAAAATGTCCAAATCTTTTTGTGTAAATTTGAAATAATCAGACTGTATTTTATAAAATTTTGGGCATTAATGTGCCAGGTATTTTGGCCCCATAAAAATAAAAGAAGAATGTCAGAATAAAAGAAAACAGAAATAAAAAAAGTAAGAAAAGAGAGGAGAGGACTTACCTGGCCCAGGAAGGAGATGGCCCAGCCCACCAGGGGCCAAGAGGTCATCTTCAACCTCTCCCAGTACGTAGAGGCGAAGTGACACACGCGCGCGCACGGAGGCCGCCACCTCCTGCTTTGCCGTGGCACTCCCCGACCTCCCAAGACGCCATGAGGTCGGCCAGAGACCTCCTCTCGACCATTCCCCCCTGCTGCTCTCTCTCTTCCCCTCTGCCCTCTCTTCCTCCCGGACCCGAGAGCATCGCCGATGTCGCCTGCCTGGCCCTGCTGCTCCCCGAGCGCTCTGCCACCCTCAAAAGCGCCGCCTCGAGCCGTAGCTCCTCTTCGACAATCCACGCCGCCAGATGAGCCCCGCAGTGCCGAGCTTCCATCTTCTTCAACCTTCGGTCGCCGGACGCCATCGCCAAATTTGCCGGCTGCAGAACTTCCCCGACCCCGTAGTTGCGTCTGCCCGACCCCGCGGTGAGCCACCAGCCGGTTCCCCCTCGCTCCCTGCTTCCCCGTGCCTTCTGCGCCACCTCCAAGGAAGCCGAGCTCCGGTCACCGCCGTGAGCCAGTCTTCGGCGAGACCAGACCACCCCAGCCCGTCCTAACCGCCTAGACGGATGCGGGTTTCCCCCAGCTTCACGTAGATGGCCTTGGCGCCCTAAGCTAAGCCCTGTAGCGCTCCTCCGGCGAACTTCCGTCGTCGGGATGGTCATCGCCGGTGGAACTCCGGCGCCTGCTAACATGGCGACGTCATTAGTGGCTAAGTGCAGCTCTAATTAACCCTCTAGTCGCTGACATTGGGCCCTAGGACGGGTCAAACAACGGGTCAATGCGGGAATTAACCCTGTGACACTGATGTGTGGACTCCACACGTTAGATTTGACCCTGGGCCGCCAGTTGACCTGCTGAGGTCATGATGACACAGTGCTGACGTAATAAAGGAATTTTCTGTTAAAGAACAAATCAGGAAAATCCAGAAAATATGTAAAACCTCTAAAATTCATAGAAAATAATCTATAACTCGGATGAAAATAATTTATATATGAAAAATGATCAGAAAAATCCAATGATTCTGTTTATGCCATGATCATGCATGTTTGAACAAGTTAACATCACCAAGTAGGACATTTTATGATTAGGCCAATATATGAAATATCATTTGGAGTTGGAAATTCAAACTTGTTTGAATTCCACTTCAACCAATTTGACTAACCAATCCTCTAGGTTAATTAAGTACCTCAATATGCCATGACAAACATCATGATTGTTGCATTGCATTGAATGTGTTCTTTCTTCCTGTTTGCCGGTGCTTATTCCCTCTCGGTAGACGATGGTTCCGACGATGTGACCGTTGACACTAATGAAGAGAAGTATATATTCACGACTGTCAGGCAAGCAAAACCCCCTTGAGCATACTGATATTAACCCACTCTATCGCTCCTGCTCTCTTTTACTGCATTAGGACAATAAAGATTCAACTGTTACATGTCATCGGTAGTTGAACCCATTCCTTTGCATGACCTGTCTTTGCCACAGTAAATAGTTGAAACCACTTAGCATGAGTAGCAACTATTTGAGCCTTGTTGTGCTTACTCATACATGCATGCTTACTTATTGTGCCTGCTATGCTTAGAGTCGTGTCGTGTCGGGACTGATACATCTGGGTGATGGATCGGAAAGGCAGTGTTCATGTCCTACGGTGTGAAAGCTAAGTGTGTGAACACGATTTGGTAAAGGTAGCGATGAGAGGCCATGTAGGAGTACATGGCGGATTGTCTCATTGGGAATGACCTTAAGAACTGAGTTCTGTGTATGTTATCCAAGACAAGATACTACCGCACATTGGGATACTTAATTGACCGTCTCGACTTATTAATCGCCTAGATCTCTGTCCAGGAGTTGCAGCTAGTTTCTGGCGTTTGTAGGGAATGTGTTGGCGGCCGTGTATAGTGCTGCCCGACGGGGTGGCCTATGATGCGGTACAGACACAGTGGCACGGTGTACCAAGTGGCACCCGAACGATGGGCTTGGGAACCCTGCGCACATCATTTGAGGCCGTAGCGCAAACTTCGGCCGGACTTCCATCCGGGTTCAACCTCGGATAGGCGATAAACCTGGACTAGGGTCTTGTGTGGTTGACGGTCGTGGCCGACGCCCACGCCAGTGCTTCCACTTGAAGGTTGCCGAGATGCATGACGTGCATATGGTGCTAAGTGGCGGGAGCGTGTGTGAACAAGTATACCCCTGCAGGGTGAAATAATCTGTTCGAATAGCCGCGTCCTCGAATATGGACTACTCGGAGAACTTATGTGGTTCATAGACAACAGGAAGTGGATACTCTAAAATACGCAAGATAAGCGTGAGTGCTATGGATGGCCTTCACGTAGGGAGACAGAAGTGGATCCATAGTGGTGTATTGATTGGTGAATATGTGGACTCGTGTGCGCTATCCCACCTCAAAGAAAGCACTTGTAGTCGTAGTATAGGTTAGCCAAGAGTCAAAGCTGGCTTGCTGCAATAAACTCCACAACCCACTTCATTGATACTGATGCATATGTAGTTAGTTCTGATGTAAGTCTTGCTGAGTACTCTTGTACTCACGTTTGCTTAATTTATGTTTTGTAGAGGAGACGTAAGTCTCATTAGTGATCGTTTCAACTTGAAGTTCGATGTTGACCGGATTAGCTTGGGAATCCCAGACAGAGGTCTGGTTCCTTTGGTAGGGTCGTTGTAGCTTTTTAGGCTCCTCTAGCCACTTTTGTAGATGTCTGTACCCAGACATGTTTAACTTCCGCTTGCTTGTTTGAATGCTCTGAATGTTGGGTCTTGTGACCCTTGTTTGTAACATCTATTGTAATGGCTCTTCTGAGCCTTCTAAATAAATGTTGTAATGCTGTATGGTTATGTTGTGATGCCATAGTTGTATCTATGCATATCGGGCATGTCGTGTGTACGTGTGACGTGCAACGGTATGTATGGGATCCGACACCTAGTTGTGTGCCTTTAGTAGTACTCTTTACGGGGAACTGCCTCTTTGTGCTTCCACCGAGCCTTGGTAGCTTGCTATTGCTCCGGACACAATGATTCACCGGCATGTATCCTTCTTTGCTGTTGTGTCTGTCCCTTCGGGGAAATGTCTCGCAGTGTAATGGAGTCCCTGTAGCCTGCTACGACTCGTCTACGTGGAGTGATGACATTTATATCCCATGGCGTAATGGAGTCCCTGTAGCTTGCTATGACTCATCTACACACGCTAGAGATCGACACCTACATTGGTGGGTTACGTATGCCTGTCCCTGTACGGATGTGCCACTTGGGTTCTACGACTAGTCATGTCGGCCCAGGTTCTTTGACATTTGAATGCTAGCGACCATTTCACATACGTGAGTCAAAAGACGCAAACGGTCCCGGCCCAGGTAAGGTCGCAGCCGTGGAGATAACCGTGCGTGAGACCGCAAAGTGATGTGATGTGTTACAAGCTGGATTCTTATGGCTTAGGATCGGGGTCCCGACAGCTTTGGTATCAGAGCTTGACTGCCTGTAGGATTACCAAGCCAAACTGGTCGATGTTGAGTCTAGAACTGCTTTAGTTATATAAGGGAATTGATTGTGGAAGGGAACCTGAGGCTCTTTTTACTCCTTTCCTTGTGTCATTCTAATTCTGAGTCACCCTCTTCTTTATTCTACGGGGATTAAGAACTAGGCCTTCTCATCTATCTATTAGGAGGACTAGTCATTATGTTGGAGACGTATGGGGAAATATGTTGTCTTCTGGATCGATGTCTCTGTAAGAATTCAATGTCATGTTGTCAGTTGTCTTGCAGGTTGCCTCATATTTCATGCCCGTACCGCCGTTATGCTATCCGAGTTATCCAAGAATTCTAAATTATCTGATGCAATTGCAAAACCCTTTCATCTCGAGTCAATGTCTTTTAGGCCAGACAAAGCACACTAAATTTTGAGTTGAGGTACTATATTACCTTGACGTGTTTGATGAAGGTGTTTAGGAAACCATGTTGTATCAGTGAACCACCCTATAGACTAGTGGTGTCTTATTTTTCCAGTGTGATAATTCTGGCCATCATTAACAAAGGCATGCTATGATGCTACTTAGTCAATAGGTATTTTGTATCCGGGTTCTTGAATCCAAGGATCATTCTGCTTATTTCTGTAGATAGTATTTGCTCGTTCCCTTAGGACATTAGTAACCATGCTATAGTCCTCAAGAATTGTGGTATATCATTCTTCTTCTACCATGAATCAGTTATGGCAGAAGTTAGTTGTGAATGAAAGATCACGACATGAGTGCTCTTGATGAGTTCTCCATTCCATAGTTGAGATTCTGCCAACCCTTCATTTCTGCATGGATTATCTGGAAGAAACATGTTGAACTATGTTCGACATATTCAATCTATGCATCTATAACTCAAGAAAAATCAAGTGCTCTTGAGTTACCCCTCTTCAATTGTATTCCGACCTTCAGCTATCAGTGGATAGTCAAGGGTATGTCATGCATTGATTTATCAATGTCGACTATTCCTGTGGTCTGTCAAGCCATTCTATTCCAGAATGACTAGGAGAAGCATACTCCCGTACCTCATCCATCTCCTGGATTGGGTCAAAGCAGTTGTGTTCCGCAGATCAAAATGCAAATTCAGCTTTTGTTCTGTTCTACCTTGAGGTATTACCCTCTTCATTTCAAGATTATCATGAGAACTGCACCCCTTCCTATGAAATCTTGATGTAGTAATACTCCTCGCTATCATCATTCATTCCCCGGTCTCTGTGTTGTTGGTAACCAGGATACCAACAAGGGAATCGTGATGTGTGCAATCAATAATCCTAGCAACTTTGTTGCTTGGTAGTTAACGGACGATAATCTCACTCTTGGGGTGATGATCATTGAATTTTCATACTAAGATTGATCGTGCCACCTAGTCATTTTCCATGGTGCAATTTTCGATCAATGAGCTATAGGATTGTATCAATCTTTCGCTCTGTTGATCATATCGTCTTGCCATGAAAAGCAAGATTGTTCTCGAGCATGATAACATATCGGTGGATCGTGATTTTCCGAATATCTTCTCGGAAGTATTACCAAGGAGTTCCTTGACCATTATGCTGAGTTCGTGATCAACGTGTTTTTTATATAAACCATCCCATCTTCAAGAATCCGTGCTGGATATCCCAGAACTAGTTGGATACGCTAAACAATAACTTGGAGAGTTGGAAGATAGAAGCTTGATCTAACTTAGCTCATGATAAAGGGATATCTTGTGTCTTTGTGCTTGTATGTGTAGAAGAAAGGTGATATATTCATCAATAGGTCCTTTTGATCATATGATGCACCTATCATCTTATACAACCATTGATTTGAATGTGGGGTATCGTAAGATCAAAATCAGAACCAAAGATTTCTTTAATGTTGTTTTACTTGCGGGTTTATCCTCGAGCATACACCGTTATATCTTTTGGTCTGACCAATGCTATCAACTTGCTCTCATAGTTGTGGAATTCCATCTATATGGATATCCCGATGAATTGTTGTTAAGCCCATTCACAACATTTCCATCCCTTCCATGACTCATGAAGAACATGAATCTAGTGTTGGAAACTTTGTAGGCATATCTTTGTGTTTCGTACATGAAGTATATGTGTGATGTAAGAAGTGACTTACTCTTGGTTCATGTGCTTATGGTGCAAGTTGCCGCCATGAACAGGAGAAATGTCGTTTTGTTTTCATTGGAATCATCCCAAGTCAGTCATGCACGTGCGAAGTATTCTATGGTTTGGTAGACTGATCATCTCCATTCCACATGCTATCCCTAGCACACTAAGCCACTGATTGAGTTGTTCAAGAAAAAGTTCTTTCTTAAGAGCTAATCCGGACTTATGTAAGAACTTCGCTAATTCCTAATGATGGTTCCTAACTAGAACTCGGAGGTGTTTTGTTGTAAGGTTATGTATCCTGCAATCCATCTCATGTTTTGGAGTTGGCTTCCGTAGTTCATTTCCTGAGAATCTCGCAACATCATCTCTTTGATTTGTGTAGCAACCTTTCACTTTCAGACATGCTGAGTCTGGAATATCCTGACACCAACCATATCTGAATCTCGGGCAGATATGATGGTTGGAACATTTTCCAAGAAGTATAATAATGGTCTCTCTGTAACCCGGCAAAGGAGTGTTGTGGCTAACATACCTATCCGGAAGACCTATTATTATGATATCTTGAATGAGCAACCATAGCCACCTCCCCATGAGGTTCTCATATGACTTTTCAAAAGTTGTTTCTCATGGACCCTTTGAGATCCCGAAGTCCGACCTTTACTTGATGTTCTAGATAGGAAACCTGACCTATGATTGGGTTACACTAGTACCTCAAGGAGAACATTAGAAGTGGAGTGCTAAATGTCTCTCGGTCGATCATCCAGATTTCGCTCCTTTGGCATTGTAGCGACCCAACTCAAACGAGTCAAGCCTCTGTGTGTTCCGTGCCATCCCTGGATCAGTATCCTGGCACACACAGTACATCAATGTATATATCAAAGTGCAATCACATGTAAATAACGTAAAACTGATATATACCTTAAAATAGCAGCGGATACAGTCAACGGGAGTGGAGTCCCAATAACACCAACGACAGGTTGAGTGTAGACCGTAACCCTGAATTGTACTCTTACCCGTCATAGAAGAGTATCTGCAACATAAGACGTTGCAGCTGTGTAGGTCAGTACATGGAATGTACTGGCAAGATCACCATAGTAGAACAGAAAAATAAAGACTATTCTATATGCAAAGGCTTTGTGGCTCTGTGTCTAAGTTTTTGCGTAAAAGCTGATTTTATTTTCCTACAACAAAGGAATATCAGGAATTTCACTATGGAGTTACCTATCATGACATGGTTCCGCCAACCAATGTCTCAATGCCCATAAGTATCATTAAGTTGCCCACAATTAGTTATCAGTCCAGTGTTGAAAGTTTAGAGATAGATCCAAGTCTAGAAGCTCAAATTGTCCGTAACCGGGGATACGGCTAATCGATTAGGTTTAACTCTACAGAGTGTTGTGTACTTTACCCACAAGATTCGTTCCCTCCTGATAAGTCCTCGCACTGCCTGGTGTTTGAGAATAGGATGAACGAAACATGGTCTTTCAAAGTGTTTCCCTGACTTTCCGACAGTGCCCATCCAATCCTAACGTCGACTACATCTCGTAGCACTTCCCAGCAAAGTCACAACAAAGATCAACCAAGCCAGAGCCCATAATGACTTGTGGCTACATAGGTAAGCTTCCGGGCATGAAGTATTCATCCTTCTCTTTGAGTCTGGGTGAAGCTTTCCGCAATAAGTCATGGCGCTTCTCCATGCATCCCGGCCATCCACTGGTTTCTCCAGGGATGCCCAATCAACCATCCTTCACCCAGTAGTGTGTATTGAAAACTTGTCTTCTCGAGTCTTGAAGTCTTGAGGTCTTGAAGATGCAGGACTTGAAGATGTCTTCATGAAGTCGTCGTTTTGACGTGGAGTCCTTCTTCACACCACTCATGAACACTCATACCAGACCCCGTCTACTTTAGCATAGCATTGCACTAACTAGCGTTCCCGGGGCTTTAGTAACAAGTGGTGGGTTCGTACCTCATGCATTCTACTCAACTACAAGAGTTTCAATAACACTACGGGAGGGATCTGTTGAATGATGTCACTACATGCAATAAAACATAGGTATGAAAGATGGTCAAAGTGAACTTGCCTGTACTGTTGATGAAGAAAAAAATAGATCGCTCTCAGAAATAACTTGATAGACTATTCGTCACTCTCCGATGATAATCTATAATCAAGCATTGCATTCATAAGCAAACACTTCTAACAAGCAATAGTAACAATCAAAAGGTAACACAAGAAACAAAAACAACAAGGTTGATGAAGGAAATACTTAAGACAAAAGTTAAAATCAAGAAAACTACATCAACACAACTAAGGTGATGATGAGGGAAATACTTAAGACAAAATCAATAAAGTTTTCATAAAAGCAACTAAGGTAATTTCCCACTACAAGCAACTATTTTCAACAAAACAAAACCTAAAACAAAGTAAAATATACAAAAGGATTTTAGTAAATATTTTACTAGCAAAAAGAATTACTTTTGAAGAACAACTAAAACTATAAAAACAACATCCTAAACAACATGAGTATTTGCCTAATGAACCTAACAACAAACAAGACATAAACTAAGAGGAAACATATTTGTAAAACAACTAGGTTAACAGAAAATAAATAATAAAAATATTTATTATAAAACATAATTAAATCATTTAAACTTTTGTGAAAATAATCTATACTAATACTAAGTTGTTTTATAAAACATTACCTAATGATGAACAATATAGTTTCCTATCATAATAGAGAAAAACTAAATTATTTTTATTAACTAAGCATTTCTTAACAGAAAGGAATTACTACAAATTTTATTTTAAAAGAGAATCTAATTATATAAAACTTTAGTTAAAAGTATTATTACTAACTAATTTGTTTTATATAAACTATACCTATTTGAAAGAGGGTATAGATCCCTACAACAAAATTTACAAACTAAACAAATTAACTTTTGTTAACAGCAAGTAAATTACTAAGGTTTGGAACAACAAAACTAAATGAAATCTGAAACTTAATATAAATCATATTCAGATTTTCAAAAACAAAGTAAATCAATATAAATAAACTAATATGAAACTAAACAGATTCTATTTTAGTTGAAAACACTATTTTAAATTATTCTAAAAATTCTCAAACTCTACCTAATGATAACTATGGTCAGTAGTTACAAGTAGGAAAAAGAATCATTCAAAATTCATTTTAGAACTCAAGATATTTAGAAAACAAAATTTAAATCAAATCTGTTCAAATTCAAATTTAATTGTTCAAACATAGTCAAATTTGGTATTCACAGTAACTAGATGAAATTTTTGATCTAATGCAAAAGAAATCAATTAAAAAAATTAAGTAGTTTAAAATATATAAAGAAAATAAAATCACAACTTATTCTGGAAACAGAAATTAAAACAGAAAAGAAAAAATTCGTTTCTAACAGATAGGTGGGCTACGTGTCTCTCTCTGGTTGGTCTAAGTGTGCGTGTGCTAGGGAGTTTCGGGCGGGCGACCGGAATATAATGCGTACCGGTTCGAGCAAATAAACAGATCTAATCGGGGCCGTGGGATTTAGATCGAACGGAGGGGGAGAGGGGTGCGGTGCTCACAGTGAGATGGTCGCCGGCGGGGGCTTCTCCGGCGAGTCCGAAATGTCGAGGTCGTCAGGGACGGCGCTCTAGTGACCCTCCGGCGATGGCGAAGGCACCACTCGATGCGGGAGAAGACGGAGATGAGATAGGTGGCTTTAGTGGGGCGAGGGGGTGACGGAGTCGACAGTGGTGAGCTCGGAGGCGGAGGCGTCCTTCGGTGGTCGTCGGGGAGATAGTTCCCGTGGGTGTGGAGCACGGGTGAGAGGGTGGGGAGGTGCGAGCGAGTGAGGGAGGAAGGTTGGTGGGCTCTAGGAGGGTGCGGGGAAGACAGGGGAAGCAGCACATCGAAAATGGCGCGGTGGCTACCGGTTGTCTCCCGCGAGCTATTCCGGCGAGGAGAGGGGCTCGGACGAGGGGGAAACTAGGGGAATGAGTAGAGGAGTGGCAGGGGTACTTATAGGGGCTCGCGGGTGGTCGGGGAATAAAGGAGGGAGGGGGTCCGCGGCGAGGGGATCCGGCGACGGCGTCGGGCTCATGGGAGGAGGGTGATGACCGGCGACGGTTTCGGTCGGGCGCGTGGGGCCAGGGTGTCAGCGAGAGAGAGAGGGCGAGCGTAGTCAGCGGGCGATCGACCGGTAACGGTCTCGACATTTAATGCCGTTGGGCCGGCCGGTTTTATTATAAACCGTTACCGTTTTCTATTTATGATTTTACCAGAGCCATAAAACTTGTTCAATGCATTCGAATAAATTCCAAATATAGTCAAATTTTATATCGAAATTAACAGAATAATAAATTCCATTTAATGGACATTTTTATTCTGGCATTTGAATACTTTGGAAAAAAATATTATTTTCAGAAATTGCCCTTTTGCTTTTAAATCCCTTTGCAAATATTTTTCAAAATAACCCCTGTTTTTTATTATTCAAATAAATCACCAAGAAGTCCCTGGTGTGGAGTGTCATGTTACTCCTCTCAAATTTTTGTGAGGGGTTTGAATACTTTAAAAATTGGAATAGGAACCAAATATGAAATGATTCCAAAAGAAAATCCAGAGATTTTTACATTCACTATTCAAAGATTTATTTTAAACTTCCAACTCATATTTCATATAATTTGAAGAAGTCATTTTATCTTCTCTCATGAAAATCATTGAGTTGCTTAAAGTTTTCTGAATTTGAAATATTTTCAAAATGGAAATTCAAATCATTTTCAAATCCCTTTTCATTTCTTTAAATGGAAGAAGTCATGTCATCTTCACTCTAGGGTTTTGTGATGAAATGAATTTGAATTCCTGGTGATCAAAATGCAGATTGAAAGTTTTGGGAAAGTCATTTCATTCCCTGTCATTAAACTTTCAAAAGTTTCAATTTTTTTCAAATTTCACTCACTTTCAATCACTCAAGCAAACAAACAGTCATTCTAAATATTTATTATAACATTCCAAAGTTTGGGATGTTACAGGCATAGCTAAGGTGAAACCTGAGAAAGTGTTGTCTTCCTTTGCATCTGCATCCTCGATCATTATTCATCATGGTAGTATGAGGTGTTGCCAGGGTCCTTGGCACGGATGTTGGTAAAATCCTAATGAATATGGAGATGCTCAAGTTCTTGAGAGCACGCTCAGACACTAGGTTATACTCTCGGTATTACTTGGAATGTGCCTTCCATTGCCGAGTTGTTTTATAGCTCTAGCTTCCATTCCGTTCTGAGTATGCCATTCTTTGAATTCCTTCCAACGATCGCTTGTGAATTGCCTTAGGCTGGTATGAAGAGTTTCAATGATCTCTGGATCAAGAAGTAATTCTTTTTGCCACTTAAGGGATAATCCTATGAGTCACCTTCCCTAAGGTGCCCCGTAATGGTATTATGGTAATTAACTCCTCGCTACTTTCAAACCTCTTCACCATCTGTTTAGCATGGAATTGTTGCCTACCAATTGAACCTCCGTCATCTGCTTCATTGATTGTTTATGATCTGTGTTTTGTGTCTGAGCTCAAGAGATGTTATCACATCTCATTTTTCGAGTTGATCATGAGTGCTCGATCTTTGGGAAGATCGAATCTTGTAGAGCTCTCTATTCCTGTTGTCTTTCTGCTGGATGAAGATCCCGAAGACAAAGACGTCAAGATTAGCAAGATGCAATGAATCAACATCTTCGAGAAGAGCTACTAGATCGTGAATATTGTGGTAGTTGTGTCCCCTTTGACCTCTTACCCTACGCTTGAATCTTGGGACGAGATTCTTGTTTAGTGGGGGTGAGTTGTCACAGCCCTGGAAATTGCTTGCATTAGTTGCATCATGGCATCATGTTTATTTTCAAATGAACTTGAAATGGGGATTGTCAAACCCTAGAACCTCATTAAACAAACCAAATTCCAACAACTAAATTTACAATGATTTCAAAATGCTCCTCAAAAATGTTCCCCCTCTGATAAATGTTGGCAACAACATATCAGGGGTGAACTATAATTTAACAACTATTTTGATAAGTTAAATAAAATAAGAAAACTCCTGAAATCAATTAATAAAGCATTATAAATATGTTAGTTGTCCAAAAATGCCCAAACCTTTTTGTGGAAATTTGATTATAATCAGACTATATTTAATAAAATATTGGGAATTAATGTGCTTTGTATATTGGTCTCACAAAAATAAAAGAAGATTGTCAGAATAAAAGAAAATAGAAACTAAAAAAAAGAGAAAAGGGAGCTTACCTGGCAGCCCACCAGAGCTGGCCCAGTCCAGCCCCACTCCCTGTCGTCTTCCTCCTCGCTAGGAGGACGAGGGCGTGGCGCACGCACAAGAGGCGCGGCCACCTCATGCTTGCCGTGGACGAGGAGCCCCGAGCTTATCTCCTCGCCCAGGAGATGCCCCATCGCCCCCTCCATGGATTCGCCTCTCTCCCTTGCTCTCTTCCCTCTCCCCTGCTCCTCTCCCTCCCTCTACTCGCCATGGTGGCCGCCGGACCTCGCCGCGATTCGCTCCGCCCGGTGCTTCCCCAAGCTCATCGTGATATCCAGGAGCCCCACAATGAGCCCCGCTCCATTTCCCCCCTCTTCCCGTGCTTCCTCGCACTCCGTAGCCCCGTGCCCGCACATGAACAAACTCTGGCCGCCACCAAAGTCGTCGTGGTCATCGACTCCGGCGACCCCGCGTCCTCCCGTTGCCCTAGCTGTCCGTAGATGCTTTCCGCCGCTCAAATGGTCGCCGGAGGAGGATTTCCGGCGATCCCCGCCGTCTCGGCTCGCCACCGGCGGCCTCCCTCCGTCGAAGCCGACGTGGCCGGGTTAGTTAGCCACTAACCATCCCACTTAGCCGCTGACCAGAGGGCTCCACAGGGGGTCAAAGCTCAATTAGCCTCTGGTTTGACCGGGGTTTAGACCTGGGTCACTGACCAGTGGGCCCCAGTGGCCAGGTTTGACCTGGACCCGGTCTAGTTGACCTGCTGACGTAGCCATGACGCAATAAATATTTTCTGTAATAAAAATAATTCCAAAAAATGCTTTAAACTTCTAAAAATCATAGAAAATAATATATAGCTCGGATGAAAATAATTTATATATGAAAAATGATCAAAAAAATCCAATGAATCTATTTATGCCATGATCATGCATGTTTGAACAAGTAATTCTCACCAAATAAGACATTTTATGATTAGGGCAATATATGAAATATCATTTGGAGTAGGAACTCAAACTTATTTGAATTCCACTTTAATTAACTTGGATAATTATTCCTCTAGATCGATTCAGTACCTTAATATGCCATGTCATACATCACGATTGTTGCATTGCATTGAATGTGTTCTTTCTTCCTGTTTGCCGGTGCTTGTTCCCGCTCGATAGACGATGGTTCTGACGATGTGAACGTTGACACTAATGAAGAGAAGTATTTCTTCAGGACTGTCAGGCAAGCAAAAACCCCTTGAGCATATCAATATCAACCCACTCTCTCGCTCTATTTTACTGCATTAGGACAACGACAATTCTACTGTTACATGTCATCGGTAGTCGAAACCCTTCCTTTGCATGACTTGTCTTTGCCATAGTAAATAGTTGAAACCGCTTAGCATGAGTAGCAACTTCTTGAGCCTTGTTGTGCTTACTCATCCATGCTTGCTTACTTATTGTGCTTGCAATGCTTAGAGTCATGTCGTGTTAGGTCTGATACATCTGGGTGATGGATCGTGATGGCAGTATACATGTCCTACTGAGTGGAAATTAAAGGTGTGAATACGATTTGGTAAAGGTAGCGATGAGAGGTCATGTAGGAGTACATGGCGGTTTGTCTCATTGGGACCATCCTTAGGAACTAAGTTATGTGTATGTTATCGAAGACAAGATACTACCACACATTGGGCTCTGGTAACTTGACCCCTCTCGACTTATTAATCGCATAGACCTCTGTCCAGGAGTTGCAACTAGTTTCTGGAGTTTGTAGGAAAAGTGATGGCGGCCGTGCATAGCGCAGCCCGATGGGGTGGGATGCGATGCGGTAAATGCACAGTGGCACGGTGTACCAAGTGGCACCCGAACGGTGGGCTTGGGAACCCTGCGCACATTGTTTGAGGCCGTAGCGGAAACTTCGGCCGGACTTCCGTGCGGGTTCAACCTCGGATAGGCGATAAACCTGGACTAGTGTCTTGTGTGATTGACGGTCATGACCGACGCCCACGCCAGTGCTTCCGCTTGAATGTTGCCGAGATGCATGACGTGCATATGGTGCTAAGTGGCGAGAGCGTGTGTGACGAAGTATACCCCTACAGGGTGAAATAATCTGTTCGAATAGCCGCGTCCTCGGATATGGAATACTTGGAGAACTTATGTGGTTCATAGACAACTGGAAGTGGATACTCTAAAATACGCAAGATAAGCGTGAGTGCTATGGATGGCCTTCTCGTAGGGAGACGGAAGTGGATCCATAGTGGTGTATTGATTGGTGAATATGTGGACTCGTGTGCGCTATTCCACATCAAAATAAAGACTTGTAGTCGTAGTATAGTTTAGCCAAGAGTCAAAGCTGGCTTGCTGCAATAAACTCCACAACCCCCTTCATTGATAGTGATGCATACGTAGTTAGTTCTGATGTAAGTCTTGCTGAGTACTCTTGTACTCACATTTGCTTAATTTATGTTTTTGCAAAGGAGACCTCAGTCTCATTGGTGATCATTTCAATGTGAAGTTCGATGTTGACCGGGTTAGCTTGGGAATCCCAGACAGAGGTCTAGTTCCTTTGGTAGGGCCGTTGTAGCTTTTCAGGCTCCTCTAGCCACTTTTGTAGATGTCTGTACCTAGACATGTTTAACTTCCGCTTGCTTGTTTGAATGCTCCGAATGTTGGGTCCTGTGACTCCCTATTTGTAACATCTGTTGAATCGGCTCTTCCGAGCCTTCTAAATAATTGTTGTATTGTAGTATGGTTATGTTGTGATGCCATAGTTGTATCTATGCATATCGGGCATGTCGTGCGTATGTGTGACGTTCAACGGTTTGTATGGGATCCGACACCTAGTTGTGTGCCTTTAGTAGTGCTCTTTATGGGGAACTGCCTCTTTGTGCTTCCACCGAGCCTTGGTAGCTTGCTACTGCTTCGGACACATTGATTGACCAACATGTACCCTTCTTTGTTGCTGTGCCTGTCCCTTCGGGGAAATGTCTCGCAGTGTAATGGAGTCCCTGTAGCCTGCTACGACTCGTCTACATGCAGTGATGACATTTATGTCCCACGGCGTAATGGAGTCCTTGGAGCTTGCTATGACTCGTCTACACATGCTAGAGATCGAGACCTGCATTGCAGGGTTACGTATGCCTGTCCCTGTATGGATGTGCCACTTGGATTCTACGATTAGTCATGTCGGCCCGGGTTCTTTGACATTTGAATGCTAGCGACATTTTCACATACGTGAGTCAAGACGCAAACGGTCCCGGCCCAGGTAAGGTGGCAGCCGTGGAGATAACCGTGCGTGAGACCGCAAAGTGATGTGATGTGTTACAAGCTAGATTCTTATGGCTTGGGATTGGGGTCCCGACACGCGCCTAGCAGGCTTGTGACCTCCTCGGGCATCGTCTCGTGTTGACTCTTTATTTTACCAAAAATTGTGTATATTCAAAAAAAAACTCCATAAGTTTTCATCGCGTTTGTACTTCGTTTTATATGGATTTTCTTTGAAACAAAAAGTGTGCAACAAATAGGATTTGGCACTAGGCACTAGATGAGGATGTTAGTCCCAAAAATAGTTTAAAAGGTTGCCAAAAGTATATGAAAGTTGTAGAATATTGGCATGAAACAATCAAAAATTATAGATACGACGGAGACGTAGCAACATCCCCAAGCTTAATTCCTTCTCATCCTCAAGTCGCTAAATGATAAAAAAAGATAATTTTTGATGTGGAATGGTACCCCTAGCCTAATTTTGATCATATAATCTAATCATGGCATGAATATTAAGACAAGAGTGACTCAAAGCAATAGTCTGTCATTTGACATTAAGACAATAATACTTCAAGCATACCAATAAAGCAATTGTATCTCTTAAAAATATAATGGAAAAATAAAGTTGTCCCTACAATATCATATGGTCTGGCTATGCTACATCTTCCCCACACAAAGTACTTATAGCATGCACAACCCCGATGACAAGTCAAACAATTGTTTCACACCTTTTATGTTCTCAAAAAATTTCAACTCTCACGCAATACATGAGCGTGAGCCATGGATATAGAACTATAGGTGGAGTAGAATATGGTGGAGGTTGCCAATAGAAAGGAGAAGATAGTCTCACATTAACTAGGCGTATCAACGGGCTATGGAGATGCCCATCAATATATATCAATGTGAGTGAGTAGGGATTGCCATGCAATGGACGCACTAGACCTATAAGTGTATGAAAGCTCCAAAAGAAACTAAGTTGACGTGCATCCTAAGTAAAAATTCTACTAGTTATATGAAAGTGACAAAATAGGACACTCTCTACAATGATGATCATGGAGCTACTTTGAAGCACAAGTGTGGAAAAAGATAGTAGCAATGTCCCTTTTCTCTTTTCTCTCATCTTTTTTTCTTTTTTCTTCTTTTTTGTGTGGGCATCTAAGGCCTCTTATTTTTCATAAAGTTCGGAATCTCATCCCGACTTGTGAGGGAATCATAGCTTCCATTATCCTTTCCTCACATGGGACATGCTCTAATTAGAATAATCATCGCACTTTTATTTGCTTACAACTCAAAAGAAAATTACCACTCGAAACCTAGAACAAAATATGACTCTATATGAATGCCTTTAATGGTGCACCGGGATATGCAATGATCTAGCATATCAAATGACATCAAATAATGGACAACCCTTGAAAACATCACGCTAGCGATCTTACGATCATGCAAAGCAATATGAAAATGATGGTGCATGTCATAACAAAAGTAAACGGTGTAAGTTGCATGGCAATACATCTCGGAATGGCTTTGCAAATTCCATAATAGGTAGGCATGGTGGCTGTTTTGAGGAAGGTAGGTTTGTTACACCGGCGAAATTTGCATGGTACTATAGAGGCTAGCAAAGGTGGAAGGGTAAGAGTGTGTATAATTCATGGACTTAGCATTAGTCACTAGCATGAATCAACACAAGTATTTCTACCAATCCACAATTACTCACTAGAATGACTCTAATATCACCATCTTTATTTCACAAAACTATTGCCAGGAATCAAACACATCATATTCAGTGATCTACAAGTTTTATGTAGGATTTTATGACTAACCATGTGAATGACCAACTCCTGTTAACTCTTTAAATAGATATAAGTGAAGCATGAGTGTTTAATTCTTTCAACAAAAGATAAGCCCACGCTCTAACAAATATAAGTGAACTAAAATAGCATTCTACAAATGGCGGTTTTCTATGTGTAGAGAAAGTGGCAATCCAAACTTCAAAGGATATAAGTTAAGCACATGAAGCATTCTATAAATACATACTCAAAAGTTATAAGTGAGGTGCAAAGAGCCTTCTGTAAATCAACCAAGGACTTACTCATACAAGTATAGTGCATTGTTAAAAGAAAAAGAAAAAGCACACGACGCTCCAAGATTTACACATATCATGTGACGAATAAAAATATAGCTCCAAGTAAACTTACCGATGGTTGTTGGAAGAAAGAGGGGATGCCATACGGGGAATCCCCAAGCATAGTTTCTTGGGAGTCCTTGAATATTACCTTGTGGTGCCTCGGGCATCCCCAATCTTAGTCTCTTTCCACTCCTTATTCCTTCATCCATCGTGATCTCACCCAAAACTTGAAAATGTCAATCACACTAAACCTAAGAAAACCTCGTGAGATCCGTTAGTATAATAAAGCAAATTACCACCTTAAGTATTGTTGCCAACCAATTCATATGTTTTTGCATTGTAGCTACCGTAATATAGCTTTTCCATGGCTAATACCCCCAATAAAATTAATAGTTTCATCAAAGCGAGCAACAAAGTGCATCAAAAATACAACAGTCTATATTAACCTGAACATTCACCATACTTATGTAACTCCAAACATTCTGAAAAATTAGGATGTGGTCAAATATTTCTATAACAGTGTTGTGATATTTTTTCAATTTTTTTTCACGCCCCAGTAAAATATAGAAATTCAAACATTATAGGAAAAGTTTCTGTTTTTACACAGCACAACCAAACAAGAAATCTAATCATCCTAAAGGAAAATCTTGGTGCATTATTTCTATAATACAATGGATTTGTACAGGGGGATAATTATTTTTGCTGAAAAGTTTCTTTAATCAAGATTAACAAAGTTTCCATGGGCATGAACAAAGTTCAAGGCTAGCCCCCACTTCAACGTTGCTCGTCTTTCTCACTTTCACCTTTCTTTTTGAAAAAGCTTTATGCTCCGCACTTTTGTTGAACTACATAAAAGCACACAAAAGAATAAAATGTCTCTCTAAAACTTCTGGGTTGTCTCCCTGGCAGCGCTTTCTTTAAAGCCAATAAGCTAGGCATATAGTGCTCAAGTAATGGATCCACCCGGATCCCAAGGTATATCAAAGCCAATTTTAACTAACAATGATTTGTAATTTAGTAGTGATCAAAAAGTGATATAAATATTGTGAAAAGAAAGTCTAACTCTCTGCCTATGCAGTGGCATGTCATACAACAACAATTCATTCACACCAAGTAAAGGCCAATGCATAGTATAAACAATTTCTTACAATTTTATCGTATTTGAAACATAGAGAGGCGGAGATGTAGTTCCTATCTCATAATAATTACAAGTAGGAGCATCAAGCACATGCATATTATATTTATCAAAATTATCATGTGCAATAGTACGAGGCAACCCATCTATATAATCCTTAGTAAGTGCAAACTTCTCTGATATAGTGTAGTTGGGAGAATTCAAAAAGATAATAGGACTATCATGTGTGGGTGCGATAGAAACAATTTCACGTTTAACATAAGGAACTATAGAAAGTTCATCTCCATAAGCATCATTCATATAGGCATGATGGCCACAAGCATAGCAAGCATCAAGTTAATCAAAAAGGGATATTTCAAATGAGTCCAAGGGATCATAGTAATTATCATAGCATTCATCCGTTAGTAAGGATGAAAGGAAATTAAAAACTATATGATATGAAGAGTTACTCTCATTAGAAGGTGGGCACGGGTAGCAAGTACGCTCTTCCTCCTTTTGTTCTTCGCTCTCCTCTTCATCTTTTTCATCCAATGAGCTCACAGTGTCATCAATTTCTTCTTCCATAGGTTCCTGCAAAATAAGCTCTTTAACATAAGCATTAGAAGCATTAGAAGCATAGTTTTCATAGCAAAATTCAAGTATGGCAAAATTTCCAGAATTGTAAAGAGTAGCATCATACTTTTCAATGTAATAAGCAATTTCATATGCACCCATAAAAGCAACAAATTCTTAAATTTGTTCAACATCATTATAGCAGTAGGCCTCCTTGGCATAAGAGGATAGTATTTCATTATTTCGGTGGGACTAAACCTATGGGATCAGGAGGATCCCTTTACGGTTCGGTGGGGAAGAAGGCTCGCGCAAAGAGCAGATCAGCTGAACAACGTGCGGGGTTTTACCCAGGTTCGAGCTGCAAAGATGCGTAAAATCCTACTCCTGCTTGGTTGTATTGTGGGTGATTTTAGGGTTCCAGCTACTAGAACACTATGAGCTGCTACGCATGTGAGCTGGAAGGTGGGATTCAAAGGTCCACTGGTGTAAAAAGTCCAAAAGTCATAAGAAGTCCTCTAGTGTATTGCCCTAGGCCTCCTTTTATACTCGAAGGGGATCCCAACAGTGGCGTATAGTGCGTACACGAGGTGTACAAAGCTATAATGTTATCATACCTAACATTGATGGAGTATGACAGGCGCATTTAATGCATGGTCAGGCATCTCTGACTGTCTACGGGATGGGACAGGAGCCCGTCCCATCGATGCTGCTTAGGCCCTCCATCACCGGCGCAACGACACGCGCCCAGGCGGGGCAACACCTGGCCTGTGCGTTGGCGGGGCATTGTCGGGGCTTCACCTTGTTGGGTCTTCACCTTGCCAGGTCCTGCCAGAGCTTTGGCTAGCCTGAGGTTTTGATGGCCATCCCGGCAAGATCTTGCCTGGGGTCTTGATTCTCCTGTGCTTGTAGCTGGCAGCTCCGTGCCGGGCATTGCCGCCAGGGTGGCTACTACTACCGGTGCACGAGTAAGGGGCACTAGAGAGCCTAAAACTCTAGTGCATCGATAGGAGCCCCCGGGCTTGGGCCATACATGGTGCGAGGCGTTGTTGGGATAGGCCCAAACAGTGCACGTGCATGCGTGGCAGGAGCTTATAGTTGTGATCATTGCGCTTATTGCGCCCCCACAATGCCCATTGAATGCGGGACGTGGGATACGGGCGCGACGCGGTCGTTACAGCAGTGCGCCCGCGAAGAGTTTCTATATTAATTTAGTAAAGAGGCTGCCCCGCACATTCCCCATAAAAAAGGAAAATGCGGAGGCATTGCTCATTTACCTCTCATCTTTCCCAATATGAGAACCACCGTCATCTTAATCCTCAAGCCCGAAACAGAGCTCTCCACGCCCTCTCCGTTCATCCATGCCTCCACGCCCTCTTCGTCCCCGGCCCCCGCCTCCATAGCCACCATGCCACCCAAGGGTAGCAAGGGCAACGATGCGGAAACCTTCTCAGAGAACAAGATGGTAAGGATGTGGAAGGACCACGTCATCTCTGAGGGAGCGATACCGGTGTATGTGGGCGACAGAGACGACAACGCATCCCACCACCCACGTGAGTCCAGGTCCTTCTGGGGGTGTCCCAGATAAATATTATCTCTTTGCCGACTATTTTTACCATGGGCTCTACCCCCTTTCTCGGATTTCTTCAACGACATCATGTTCACCTACGTCTTTGAACTTGCTCATTCCAGGGACTGTCCCAATAGCCAGAACACCCTATAAGATGGAACTTTAGAGCTAGCTGAACTTAAAATTCAACTCGATGAGGCTTTGAAGAATTGTTTCATCCATCCTAGTTCTTCTCCTCGGGCTTGTCCCGTCCTCTTCGTCAAGAAGAAGGATGGATCGGATCGGATGGTTGTGGATTATCGGCTAGTGAATCTAGTCACCATTAAGAACAAGTATCCGCTCCCCAGGATCAACGATTTGTATGATCAACTAGCTAGATCCTCTGTCCTTTCCAAAATGGATTTGAGGTTGGGGTACCATCAAATCAGAATTAGAAACGAGGACATTCCAAAAATGGCTTTTGCTACTCATTATGGCCAATATGAGTACACCGTTATGTCCTTCGGTTTAACCAATGCCCCATCCACCTTCTCTCGCTTGATGAATTCGATCTTCATGGAGTATTTGGATAAATTCGTCATGGTTTACCTCGAAGATATACTCATCTACTCGAAGAACGAACAGGACATGCCGAGCATCTAAGGCTGGTATTGATGAAACTTCGAGAGCACCATTTGTATGCCAAATTCTCCAAGTGTGAATTTTGGTTGCTAGAAGTGACCTATCTAGGCCACATGTTCTCTAGTAAAGGTATTGCTGTCAATCCCAAGTGAGTTCAGGCCGTCCTTGATTGGACTCAACCTGAATCGGTTAAGCAAGTTCAAAGTTTCCTTGGCCTAGCAAGCTATTGTCGCCGCTTTGTCGAGAACTTCTCCAAGGTTGCGAAACCTCTGACTCAACTCCTCAAGAAAGATAAAAAGTTTGAGTGGACTCCACAATGCGAGCATAGTTTTTAGGAGTTGAAAAGACGATTGGCCTTTGCTCCAGTTCTGGTGCCTCCAGACTTCTCTAAGGACTTTGTTATCTATTGCGATGCCTCACGACAAGGAATAGGTTGCATTCTCATGCAAGATCGTCATGTGATTGCATACACGTCTTGACAGTTGCGTCCACATGAGGATAATTATCCAACACGTGATTTTGAGCTTGCAGGTGTGGTCCATGCACTGAAAACCTGGCGACATTAACTTCTGGGTAATCGTCGCGAAATTTACACTGATCACCAAAGTTTGAAATATATTTTCACCCAGCCGGATTTGAATCTTAGGCAAAGACGATGGGTAAAGTTGATTACAGATTACGACTTAGGGATAAATTACACCCTGGGAAAGCCAATGTCATGGCTGATGCACTAAGTCGTAAGTCTTATTGTAACAATCTGATTTTACAACAAAGTCAACCACTTCTCTATGAGGAATTTCAAAAGTTGAACCTTCACATTGTTCCTCAAGGATTCCTATCCAACTTGGTGGCGAAACCTACTCTTAAGGATCAAATAGTAGTTGTCCTGAGGTATGACAAACGTATATCTCGGATCAAGGAGAATATTGCTAGCGGAAACGCTAAAGATTTCTCTAAGGACGATGAGGATGTTGTGTTCTTTCAGAACCGGTTGGTATTTCCCAAGAGCACACGCTTAAGACAGCTCATTCTTAAGGAGGCTCATGATTCTCCTCTCACAGTTCATCCTGGTAGTACTAGGATGTATCAGGACCTACGCCAGAGGTTCTGGTGGACTAGGATGAAGAGATAAATTGCTCAGTTCATTGCTAATTGCGACGTTTGTCGTCGCGTGAAAGCAGAACATCAAAGGCCTGCTGGCACCCTTCAGTCTTTAGCTATTCCTGAATGGAAATGGGATAAAGTCGATATGGATTTCCTTAGCGGATTTCCTAGGACTAAGAGTGGGAATAATGCTATCTTTGTGGTCATCGACCGCCTTTCCAAAGTGGCTCATTTTATTCCTGTTCGGGAGAGTATAACTGCTAGCAAGCTAGCAGAGTTATATGTTTCTCGAATAGTTTCTCTTCATGGTGTTCCTTTGGAGATTAACTCAGACCGCGGAAGTATCTTTACTTCCCGATTTTGGGGAAGTTTTCAAACCGCTATGGGGACTCATCTATCCTTTAGCACTGCTTTCCACCCTCAATCAATTGGTCAAGTTGAGTGAGTCAATCGAATCCTCGAAGACATGCTCCGAGCTTGTGTTATATCCTTCGGTATGAATTGGGAGAAATGACTTCCATTTGCGGAATTTGCTTGTAACAATAGTTATCAATCAAACTTGGGCAAAGCCCCTTTTGAAGTTCTCTATGGACGAAGGTGTCGAACACCTCTTAACTGGTCAGAAACTAAAGAGAGGCAACTCTTTGGCCCGGATATGATCCAGGATGTAGAGGAACAAGTTCGCAATATTCGTGAAAAGTTGGAAACAGCCCAATCTCGTCAAAAGAGCCAATATGATTGCAATCATAAGGTTGTGACCTAAGAAGTTGACGAGATGGCTTACCTTCGGGTTACCCCTCTGAAGGGTACCCATCGATTCGGTATCAAGGGCAAGTTGGCTCCTCGTTACATTGGACCCTTTCTCATTCTTGCTAAATGAGGAGAGGTTGCCTACCAATTGGAACTTCCGCCGCATCTTTCCAGGGTTCATGATGTCTTCCACGTCTCGCAACTCAGGCGTTGCTTCTCGGATCCTGTCCGTGAATTAGACCACGAAGTGCTTGATCTCCAAGATAACCTTACATATCGAGAATACCCTATTCATATTCTTGATCAAGCTGAACGTACCACTCGGCATCGGAACATCAAGTTTCTCAAGGTACAGTGGTCACACCATTGTGAAAAGGAGGCCACATGGGAAAGAGAAGATCGTCTTCGACTAGAGTACCCCGCGCTCTTCCCGACGACTTCAAAATCTCGGGACGAGATTCTTTTGAGTGGGAGTGAGTTGTCACATCCCTAGCTAGATGTCATAGGACAACACGTGTGTTGCATCATGTTTCAATTTTGAACTAACAGGAAATGGGGATTAAAAGAAACCCCAAGCTCACATTTAATCAAAATAATTCAAAGTTGGTGAAAATTCAACAAATCCAAAATGCCCTTTAAAAATGTTCCCTATGTCTGATAAATATGGACATGATTATAACAAGGACCATTTTAAATATTTGAACAACTAAATCAATTTAAAAATAAATGATAAATCTTCTGAAAATATCAAATAAAGCATTATCATTATTTTAGTTTTCCAAATATCCTGAAACTTTTTAGATAAGTTTGAAATATTCAAACTCCAATGTATAAAATAATTGGGATATTTTATAACATCATTTGTACCTGCAAAAGAAATAAACAAATGTTAGAAATTAGAACAGAATGAAATAAAGAAAAAGGGGGCAGAAAAGCCCATCTGGGCTTACCTGAAGAAGAGGCCCAGCCCACGGGGGGCAGCAGCGTCTTCTTCCTCCCGCCAGGAGGAGAAGGAGCTGCGTGCCACCCCTACAGCCGGCCATGGCCACGCACTGGCCACCTCCTCCTTGCCTGCCTGTCCGCCTCCTCTTCGCGCTGGCGAGAGGATAGGCTCGGCCGCCGCTCGAGCCCGTTCCCCCTTGCAATTTCCCTCTCTCCCTCTCCTCTGTTCCCCCTCTCGTCGGACTAAAGTGGCCGGCGATTCGCCGCCCTCCATGCATCCTCGACCATGCCTCGGTGCCAGAAGACTCTCCGATGAGGTCCCGGTCTGTTTCCCCTGGTCCCGATGCCGTCCCCCTTCACGAGCCCCATCGGTAGCCAGAGCCGAGCGAAGCTCGCCGCCGGCCATGCCATAGCCGTGGCCACAGCGTCCAACGCTCGCTCCTGGCCACGGGCTCATGCTCGTAGTGCCTCCCGCAACCCGTAGCTGGCCTTAGCTCCACCTCCTGCAGCCCGTAGCGACGTAGCTGGCCCTACCCGAGCCGTCACCGCCGCTCGGCTCGATGTGGCCATCGTCTCCGGTGGCCTCGGGCCCCCTTTGTTGCCCTACTAGACGCGCGCGTGCACGAGCTATCTCCCAGTGCCCTCTGCGCGCAAAATTGTTGCCGGAGGCGCGATTTCGATGAGTCGCCGCCGTGCGGATTGTTGCCGCCGGCCCCGCTTCGGTGGGCGCCGACATGGCCATCATCAGGGGCTAATCCCCCTAGTTAATTAGGCCTCCTGCCACTAACCAGTGGGCCGCAGGGTGGGTCAAACCCCTGGTATGCGCGGAGTTTAGGCCCGTGCCACTGACGTGCGGGCCCCGCATGTAAGGTTTGACCTGGCCTGGTTAGCCGACCAGCTGACGTCATGGTGACGTCAGGCTGACGTCATATTTCATTTTCCAAGTTTAAAATAATTTCAGAAATTGTTTAAAACTTCAAAAATTCATATAAATTAATCTGTAAATCAGATGAAAATAATTTATATATGAAAATTTATCAAAAAAATACAATAAATCCAATGGTGATATTATCACGCATGTTAGAGCAAGCTATGTAGATGAACATTGATATTTACTAATAGGTTAGTATATGGAATTTGAAATGAAGAACGACTTTGAGCCTATAATCAAACTCATTTAAAATTAACTTGGACACTAGTTGCATTTGCTCATCCATACATGTTGTCATGCCATGATCATGCATCATATTGTTGCACTTGCGTGTATTGATTGCTTCTTATCTCCATTGCGATAGGCCCTGCTTCTGAGGATACCCCCGAGTATCCCAACGAAGGAGAGAACGTTCCCGCTACCCAGCAAGGCAAGCAACCCCCTTGATCATTCCAATAACATCCCACTCTCTCGCTCCTGCTCTTGTTTATTGCATTAGGACAAACGTTCACTTGTCAGTCATACACAGTAGATGAACCTATTCTTTTGCATGACCTGTCCTTGTCACCATAAATAGCTAAACCTGGCAACCTAGCATACCTGGTAGATGCTTGTGACATGATGTGCTTAGCTTACTTTGCCTTCTATGCTTGCTATGCTTATAGTTGTGTCAGGTCTGATTCATCTGGGTGATAAACTGGAGTGAAACAGTATTGTTCCGATGTGATAAGATTATGATGAACCCGTTTTGGTAAAGGTGGCGATGAGGGGCTATGTAGGAGTACATAGCGGGTTGTCTCATTGGGACCATTCTTAGGAACTGAGTTCCGTGTTTGTGATCCAAGACTAGATAGTACCACATGTTGGGATACTTAATTGACCCTCTCGACATATCAGTCGCTTAGTCCTTAGTCCATGAGTTGCAAGTAGTTTCTAGTGTTTATAGCATGCTGGAGGCCATGCGTAGCGCTGACCCTAGGGGTGGGTTACAACGCGGTAGGCAGTGGCACGGTGTACCAAGGGTCACCCGAATGGTGGGCTTGGGAACCCTGTGCACATCGTTTGGGGCCGTAGCCGAAACTTCGGCCGGACTTCCGTGCGGGTTCAGTGTCAAATTGGCGATATCCTGGACTAGAGGTCTTACGTGATTGACGGTCATGGCTGAGTCCCTCGCTGGGCTTCCGCTTGAAGGTTGCCGAGGTGCATGGTTTTATGAGCACACAACGATAAGTGGCGAGAGCATGTGTGAAGAAGTACACCCCTGCAGGGTATGAAAATATTCGAATAGCCGCATCCTCGGATATGGACTACGTGGAGAACTTACGGTATTCATAGGTAATCAAATAGATACTCATAAAAATATCAAGACAAGTGTGAGTACCGTGGATGGCACTCTTCAAGGAGAGGGAAGTGAATCCATGGTGGTGTATTGTCATGGAGTTAGGGGACTCGTGTGCCATATCTAAAATGTAAACAAAGAGTTAAAATTGATTAGTGTAGGTTAGCCATGAGTCAAAGCTGGCATTGTTGCATAAACTCCACCACCCCCTTATTGATACATGAGCATGAATAGACTAGGTCGGTATTAAAGACTTGCTGAATACGCTTTACTCCTGTTTGCTTAATAAATGTTGTAGATGAGACCCAGGACCCATCAGGTGGGTTCTTTCTAGATGTCGATGATGCCGAATAGTTGGTGTCCCAGCTACGACCTATGCCTTGTGGCGGGCTGTAGATAGTCAGGCCATGTGCCTTTTTACCCTTTTCATCTGTCTGTACCCAGACAGATTTATGCTTCTGCTTGATTTGTATGAACTTGTTTGTATGACTTGAGTGTCGGGTCATGTGATCCCTATCTGTAAGAACATATTATGCAAGGCTCGTCTGAGCCTCTTAAATAAAAGTCATGTTGTTGTATGGTTATCTTGTGATGCCATGGTTGTATCTATGCATATCGGGCATGTCATGCGTACGTGTGATGTGCAACAGTATGTATGCGATCCGACACCTAGTCATGTGCCTTTAGTAGTACTCTTTACGGGAAACTACCTCTTTGTGCTTCCATCGACCCATGGTAGCTTGCTACTGCTCCGGACACATTGATAGACCGGCATGTATCCTTCTTTGCTGTTGTGTCTGTCCCTTCGGGGAAATGTCTCGCAGTGTAATGGAGTCCCTATAGCCTGCTACGACTCGTCTACGTGTGGTGATGAGATTTATGTCTCACGGCATAATGGAGCCTTTGTAGCTTGCTACGACTTGTCTACACACGCTTGAGGCCGACACCTGTATTGTTGGGTTACGTATGCCTGTTTCCGTACGGATGTGCCACTTGGGTTCTATGACTAGTCATGTCAGCTCGGGTTCTCTGTCGTGTGATTGCCAGCAACATGTTCACATACGTGAGCCAAAAGACGCAAACGGTCCTGGCTAAGGTAAGGCTACAGCCGTGGAGCTTACCGTGCGTGAGGCCGCAAAGTGATGTGATATGTTACAGTCTGGATTCATATGACTTACGATCGGGGTCCCGACATCAAACATCATACAGAAGAGCAAGGTCTGACTACGAACGAAATCAAACAATAAAATGACATCCATCCTTGCTATCCCAGGCTGTCGCCCGGAACCCATCCTAGATTGAAGAAGAAGAAGAAGAACGCCAAATCAAACAAGCATCGCGCTCACGTCAAATCATCACATTACCTGTATCTGCAACTGTTTTTGTAGTAATCTGTGAGCCATTGGGACTCAACAATCTCATTTCCAAGGGTATCAAGACTATTAAAGCTTAATGTATGAGGTATGGTTAAGTGGTGAGGCTGCAACAAGCGACTAAGCATTTATTTGAGTAGCTAACTTACAAATACAGAAAGTAAAGTATGATTGTCTATGCATAACGGGCGTGAACTAGAAATGATCACTAACTGATCCTATACACCTACTTACATCAAACATAATCCCACCATGTTCTCTTTCGGATAAGCACTCACAAGAAGAGACAATCACGGTTACGCAACAAGTTGGTGTATTTTATTAGATTTTACTTCAAGTTTACTATGACCGGGTGGTAAACAAGTTTCCAAGTTTGCCACATAACCGCGGGCATGACTTTCCGAAAGATTTAACCCTGCAGGGGTGCTCCAACTCATCCATCACAAATTAACCACACGCCGCGGGAATAACCTTGACCACCGATCTCATGATCATCCTAGGAAATTCCAAAGGAAATCCGACACCTTGAGATAGCCCAAAGTATTTTTGGAATTCCTCACTCAAGACGTTCAATAAAGGTAAAACAAATTTAGCAAGGCCGCCCGACATACCGTCTAAACCTGATAGGAGCCGCGTATCTCATTTTTAGGGTACGACCGGATGAGTTGGATGTCGGGTTGGCTGAAACCCTGGGTGACCAGGAGGCGTCAGACATCACTCGGTTTGGACCAACACTCACGAGGAGCACTGGCCCGGGTGGTTGATTAATTATCCGTGGGTGCCGGTGAGTCTCCATGCAATTTTTATTAGTTATTAGGAAAATGTAGTGCCAATGTTGGGCCTAGCCAGACAAGCTTTATCCTAAAACGATAATCAAAGGCATCCCCATAACAATCCCGAGCATTTTAGGAGCGCTCTATTATGGAACATAACACCGGTTCACAAGTATCTAGGGCAGCAAGAGTGGAACAAAACACCTAGCAAAAGGCCAAGCCTTCCACCCTTTACCAAGTGTATAAGTGCGTTGAATTAAATAGCAATCATATTGTGATAACAACAGAATGTCCATGTTTTCACACGTAAGCAATTGTACCTGTAGCTAAAAATGCTATAAGAAGGGTTGAGCAAGCGGTAACATAGCCAAACAAAGGTTCACTAGGAAGGTGGAGGGTTAGAGGCTTTTCGTGGCAATGTTGGGAGGCTTGACAAACAAGTGGTAGGTAGCAAGACACAATGATAAAAGTGGTACAACTAGCATAGCAATGATAGTAGTGGTATCCAGGGAAATGTGTCATCTTGCATGAGATCCTGCTCAGAAGAAGATCGAGTCCATGAAGAAGACGGACGAACATAGTCGAACACATCCTCACACTCCGAATGCTTTCGGAACTGTATCGAGAAGGAAAAACCCGAAACAACAATCAACACATGGTGCACCACAACATATCAATTATGTGATGTGCAACCATATATGATGGATGTCCGGTTTAATATGCAATGCATGGGATGTAATGGCAAGCACAACAAACAACTACTACATATTAAGTGAAGTTCAATATGCAACGAGTTGCATATTGACGAAACTCCATGTTGGAATTATTTAGCTCACTCTTGTTTAGGTGCTCATCAATATTAAATGTTGTTAAACATGGCAGGAGGTGAAGCATAAACAACTGCGACATCTAGGCATTTTGAATGAGGCCGAAAGCAACATATAACATTTCCGAAATGACCCCACATGCATATAATGAATTTGGCCCAGATCTGTCCTAACACAATTTTAGATATGTTAAACTGCAAATTAAATATCACCATGTGATTCTACATGTTATTCTAGTCAAGTTACATATGTAAAACATGTTTTAACGGAGCTACGGTTCAAAAGTTATTAAATAATTCATATCGGCATGGCAATTATGCAAATCAATGCAAACAAGAAGGTTAAACATTTTTATCAGTTGTGAAAGTTTGATATTGTGAAACTACATAAAATTCTAGTCAAGTTTCATATATAAAGTTTTTTACATATGATGCACGGTTAATTAGATATTAGGAATTCAAAAACGAGGGTTTTTCTGTAAATATGAAATTCACAGGTTAATTAGCAAAATTCGTAGAATTTTAAAAAAGGACTACGGGCTGAATCTGACTATGGCCCAACAGCAGCAATGACGACGGGTAACTAAGATGCACACGCGGGCAAGGGTTAGGAGGGGCTGGGGGCTCACCTAGTTGGGTTGGGCCCAAATCGATGACGGGCGAGTTGGCTTCGGGCTGGAACTGGGCCGGCCCATGGGGTCCATGCGGGGCGCTAGCGGTCGGGCGTCGTCCTCCGGTGGTGAGGACGAGGCAGCGACGGAGTTCAACGGCACGTCGTTCGGTGGGGTAGGTGGTCCGGCAGGAATGGGGACGTGCGGATCCGGGACAGGGGCCTCGGATCCGGTGACGGAGGTGGCCGGCAGCGAAGCTACGACAGCGGGGTGTGGAATCCGACGACCTCCATGGCGGGGCTGCTCCTGCGGCACAGAAGAAGAGAGAGAGGTGAGAGGAAGAGGGAGGAGAAGGGAGGAGGTCCGGCCAAGGACTTCGGCGAGGCTGGCGGCGCTCCGGCAACGGGGAGGCAAGGCGGCGGCACGGCTAGAGGTTGTGGGAGCAGGGAGATCGGCCTCCTCCTGTGGCTAGCGGCGACGAACGGCTCGTCCAGGCCCAGATGGGCTCGAGCGGGCCCCGATCTGGGCCTGGAGGGCACTGGCGGCTAGCGGAGAAGGGAGGCTGCCGGCAGATGGCGGCTGGGGGTTGATGGGGCACGAAAAACAAGGGAGGAGGAGGGAGAATACCAGATTAGGAAGGGGAGGGGGTTTATTTATAGTTTTTAGGGTCTAGGGTTAGTAGTTTTTGTCCGTTTTCGGACCGTTCGATCTCGATTGGACGTCCCGGAAGCAGATGGGGCTAGGTGGGTTGGTGGGCCATGTAGGTAGGCTAGGTGGATATGAGATGGAGGTTTGCGGCCCGTGACACAAGTTTTGAAACACCGAAAAACATCTGACGAATAACCTGATGACGCACTGCTACGACTGACCGAACGAACTCGAAATGCAACGAAATTTGGCAGGCAGTCTACCAATGCTATAATAAGAGCGCACGCCAGGTTTTGACCCAATCCGAGAAAGTTTTATGCACGCCTTAGAAACAATATTTTTATCAATGTCGCCGGCACGTGCATGTGTGGTGGTCTCGAAACGGGCAACGACAAGAACAGAGAGAACCGGTGACTACGAACGCATGCAAGTTTTCAAAAACGAGTGACGATGCCTTGCAGATGACGCTAATGATGCAATGGTGAATGCAACAACCAAACGAAATAGAGACGAGAATGGAAATAAAAGGGGAATCTTCTCGAGCATCGGTCCCGGGCTGTTACACATGGCCTTGCCCTTGTGCTCCTTGTTATGCCGCCGGCCCTTCTTTGCCAGGGCGGTAGTGTCCTCATCCTCAGAGTCGACCTCTATGCCAGCGTCTTCACCGGGGAGCCTCCTCCCTTCTTTAGCTCGAGCACATTTATCTGCCAGAGCATAGAGCTCAGCAACATCCCTGACTTTGTTCATCGCCAGCTCTTCCCGCATCCTCCGATTGTGCATGTTCTGATGGAATGGGCTGATAACAGTGGCAGGATGAATGTCTGGTATGTTATGGTGTATGTGGCTGAATATATGGATGTACTTGCGCAAAGTCTCGTCCTCCTTCAGGGGGATGAGATGTAAATAACTTTCTTGTCCAGGAGCTTGATGACCTCCGGTAAAGGCGCCAGCAAACTCATGGCATAGACCTGCCCAAGAAGAAATGGATCCTTCTGGCAAGTGCATCAACCACGACCTGTTGTCGGGTTTAAGAACCAACGAGAACTAGTTGGAAAGTATCTTGTCGTCGCAAGCCCTGGCAGCTTGCACCGCAATGGTGTAGATGCTGAAGAACTCCGACGGGTGAGTCTTGCCGTCATATTTCTCTGGGACCTCCGGCTTGAACGTGCGGGAATCGGGCCACTAGACTTGCCACAACTCACGGTAAACGCTGGACAACCCACCTTGTAAGGTAGGCTGATAGGACACCCTGGCACGGATTTGCCTACAACTGGTCCTGCACGCCTATCAGATTGATGGTGCGCTTCCCGCCGCTGCTCGATTGTAGTCCGAGCATCTTCTTTGCTTTGTTCCCGAAGAACTTGACACTGATCGTGGCGAGTCCGTGGATCAGACGACACCATCGAGTAACCATCGCAAGCATCGGTCCGTCGAGTCGGTGACCAGTGTTGTTGCTGTGGAGGAGAGTGCACTATGGTCGCACCGCCTCCGGCCTTCTGGCCACTAGCGCAAGCCGGCTCGATGGACCGAAACTTGTCAGCGAGGCTGAGGAGGCTCTGAATGGTGGCTCTCCACTCATTGAGCTTCTTCGCAGGAGGAGGGAAGTTCAGGAGTAGTTGTGCCCATGCCATTCCTTCTTCCGACAGGGTCGGCAGCGAACGACGCGAAGAACACGGGGTGTTGTGACTCCTAACCGTGTTAGAAGGAGCTCTGTCGCGGTCCCGCGATTGTGCGCCACTCCTTCTAGCATGCTGGCGTGCATGCTAACCCTGCGCATCTTGGGAGCGATGCGCAGGAGATTTTCCCTGGGGACGTTGGGAACCACCGACACCGCGGCGCTGCTCTTCGTGCATGTCCTGGGAAGGTCACGGCATACACGCCGGTGTGGTTGTCTTGGAAGGTGCCCTTCCGTCCCCGGAGTTCACCGTACCTCCTGCGGGCGGTACAGCTCCGTCCTAAGACCCAGCAACGCGGGGGTTTCCACATCCTCCGTGGGCGTCTCTGTGGTGGGCATCGCCGCTTCCTTGGCCTTGATCATTGGAGAGCCGCGGGGGCGTAGGGTTTCTGCTCCCTTCGCCCGCGCCCACTCTGTTGCCCGCTTGAGCGGCTATGGGCGTGGCGGACGTGGTGGTTTCCACCATCGTGAAACCCTTCTTCTTGGGGGTCATGGCGATGATGATTATGAAGGAACTGGTGCGCTAGTCACCAGATCAGGTCTACGCAACCTTTTCCCCTACCTAGCATGCCAGAGATGTTGGGGAAACAACACCTATGGGATCGGAAGGATACCTTTACGGTTCGGTGGGGGAGAAGGCTCGCACAAAGAGTAGATTTGATGGCAAACGCGCGTGATTTTTCCCAGGTTCGGGTCACAAAGATGCGTAAAACCCTACTCCTTCTTAGTTGTATTGGATGAGTTCTAGCCCAGGTTCTGGGAGTGCTAGAGTGTACTGCTGCTACTCATGCAGAATGGACCAGAGAGGATCCCAAATTCTATAGTCTAAAAGGCCCAAAAGCCCCCTACCGTAACGCCCTAGGCCTCCTTTTATATGACTAAGGGGATCCCAACAACGGCGTACAGTACATACACGGTGTAAGATAAACACATTTAATGCTCCGTCAGGCGTCCCTAACCTTCTACGGGACGGGACAGGAGCCCATCCTATCGACACTGCTTAGCCTCCACCATCCCTGGTGCCTCGACATGTGCCCAGGCAAAGCGACACCTGGCCTCTGTGCTGGCGGGGGCTTGCCGGGGCTTTGCTTCTGTGCTGGCAAGATGGCAGGGCCTTGCTGGGTGCGCTCCTTGCTGGGGTTCCAGAGGCCATGCCGGCAAGATCTTGCTAGGGTCCTAGCCTTCGGTCTTCGGTCTGTTGACTTGAATGCCTTCATGATGTTGTTGTATTTGCTCTCAGTTGCTCTCTAGCACGCCTTGCTGTTGGTATGGCTACAACTGTCTATGCACAAGTACGGGGTACAAAAAAGCCTATGCCTTAGTACACCGACAAGCAGAGCTGAAAAAGATGGAGTTACCTGGAGATGAGATTGATTTCTACGGATATGAAGGATAGAAATATGCTAACCCAAAAAATGTTTTATCAAAATTTATTTTGAACAAAAACAATTTATTCAAATTAGGTTTTCAAAACCCCTTTATATGAGGTTTGCACTACAAGTCCTCAAATTAGGTGGATTCTTTTCCCCCCAAGGCTTTATTTGAGGCCCACTATCTATACGATTTCCCAAAACCACCAAATATTATTTTTAAAGATTATTTTACTATTTTATTTAAAGGCTTTTCTTTAAGGCCAGAAATGGTTTTTCATAGGGAAAAATTATTTTTATAATTTGAAGATGTTTGACAAAATTCAGGGAAACTCACTGGACATATATTTTCCATATATAAGAGTTTCAACACATGGTCGGGTTCAAAATCATGGGCAAACCCCCCCCCCCCCAAAACCCTTTCTATCCAAATCAAGCTTTTGAACTATTTCTATAAGAAATATTCTCAATAAATTCCAAGAAAATTCCACCAAGTCACAATTTCCATATGTGATGATCTTGCAAAGTTTAATATCAATCCCAATTGATTTGCTTCATCAAAATATTCCAAAACCATACCTGTCCAGGTTCAAATTTGAACAACTTTACCTTGTGAAGTTTCTACTCTTGACCCCAAACTTTGTGGGCATGTTCCATTACCCAAATAAGGATGCCACACCAAGTGGTGCTTCAAGGAGAATGGAAATGCATACCTAGATGTATAGGAATCTGATTCTGTTGATTTCTAGATCAAACTTGGTGATCAGTCCTATTTCTAACCACCCTTTGACCCTACCAAGTCTCAAGTCATGCAAACCTCATTTGCTTGCCTAAACCTTCATAGAACACTTTTTCCCTAGTGGTAAAATCCTTGTTTGACCCCCTTCTACTATTCCCCTTCACTCCAAATTTTTACCACAGCTTACTAGCATTGCAATTCACCTCCAGTAACATTCTCTGGCCAAGACTCAATGGATAAGTGGGGTAAAACCCACATTTACCTCTCTGGACAGCAAGAATCTCACTCTTTCTCTCCTCCCCTCTTATTCTATCAACCTCCCAGGGCATCCAATGTCATTATCCCCTATCCTAGATCCCCCTAGACCACATAGACACTAGTGGCCATGCACAAGACGCCGTTGGCATGCCAGGGCATGCCAAACGGGCGCTTTGGAGTGCGCTACAGTGCGCTCCCGCACTGTAGCACCCACCCAATGGCTGTCCCCAACATCATCAGGATGGGGTAGCTGCCCTCGAGATGCCCTCGACATCAGCTGTCATCCAAGAAGCTCGCCCCCTCTCCCTCCTCTCTCTGGCGACCTCCCGCACGCATGTCGACACCGCCCCTCTTGCCCAACCATGCGGCTCGCACGCGTGCAAGCCCTTGCCTCCCCTCTTGCTTCCTCGGGTCATGGAGGAAACCCAGATGGACCGCATGCACGTCTTTTGTCCCTCCCACGGCCCCAGGCCTCGGCCTCAAGCTCGTCGGCGCACCACCACTCGGTAGACCATGGGCAGGCTATATAAGCCGCCCCGAGCTCCCCCTCTGCTTTGTTGGAACCCTCCCTCTCCCAAGAAAGCGCTGAGGTCCGTGTGCGCAGATCGACCCGGAACTATGCCGTGTCGGATCTCCAGTGATCTCTGATTACAGGCCCCCTCCAGCCCTGATTTCTTCTCCATCGAGACTCCCGTGTTGTAGTGGTGCTTCCCCCTTGTTTGTCGTTCGTTTTGTAGTGTAAGGCTACCCCAACGACCACCTCCCGAAGCACCTCTACCACAGGACCGGTGTCTCCCATGTGTACGCGGGTAACGAAGCCAGTGCGTCAGACCTCTTGGACCTTGCCTTGACATGCGTCTCCTCCAACCTCCGCCGCCACGCTCCGACGCTCAACCTCCAGCGCGTCGGAGAATGGGTGCCCGATGAGCTCTAGAGGGCACTCCGAGATGAGGTATGCCCGCACATGGAGTCCCTGGTGGAGCGGTTCGCCCTAGTGCCTGCCTTCGGTGGGGAGGACAGTTCTGACACCAAGGCAGCCGATGGTTTGGATGGCGACAGTGACTCCTCCACCAAGGCATCCCCTGTTTTCTCTACCTGGTTCCTGTATTCTCAAGAAAACCTGGGCCTTGCAGGCGTCGGTTTTTGTATATTACCTTCGTCCTCCTCCTTCCTTTTGCTTAAATCGCTTGTTGCTTGCTTGTCGTGACGCGACTTTGTTTCTTGAGCGGGGCTCAGTGTCGTCATTGAAGCGGTCCAGTAATGGTGGACGGAGTGTTGACGTTCGTCGAGGCCGGATTCCTCTCCGCACGCCACCTTCCCTATCACCAAGGGCCATAAGAGTGTGGGTTGTGGTATTATGTGGATCATAACACTTAGCTCCTAGGGCGACGGTGGTCCTATGCGTCGCGAGGCATGACTGAGTTGTCCAGATAGCTCGGGGATTCCGCCTAGGGAGCTTCTAACTTGTTTGCGGAATGATCTGGGATCCTTTCAGCACTCTACATCTGGAGGCCTCGGTCCCACACATTCCTCGAACAACGTAAGGGGCGTTTAGATCACGAGGACGCAACTACGGGGTGAGGCCCCTAAGCCCTTGATGTCGACCAGATTGCCAGGACAACATCAAGGGGCGAGTGGCTATGTGATAGGTAAGGCTCCTGAGGCGCGCTGCTCAGGAGCCCGCCTTGATGCTCAAGCAGCTCTATGTCAGTAGGTCCTAGTCCTGCACATTCCTCAACCACCGTAAGGGGCGCTCGGATCACCAGGATGCAACTACGGGGTGAGGCCTCGACACCCTTGATGCCGACCGGATCGCCAGGGCGACATCAAGGGGCGAGTGGCTATGTGACCGGTAGGGCTCCTGATGCGTGTTGCTCAGCAGGCCCCCTTGACACTCAAGCAGACCCAACATCATTCTATCGCCCACTGCCTTAGGAGGTGCCTGAGCCTCCTGAGGCTCCATGCTGTCATGAGATGCCGCGGCTAGAGCCCCCGATTGGGGGGTCGACCGCCTAAAAATGCAAGTTCTTTAGGCGACAGGCCCTTGCCAGCCTGCTGCGAGGCGCCTCGTGAAGGGCCAGAGCACGTAGGCCCGCGTGAAACAAAAATTTAGAGAAAGAGACTTCAAGGCCAGAAAAACAAGAATATAATGAGAAAAAGGCCCACGTCCCCTTTTTTGAAAGTAGAGTTGCAGAATTCTCAAACTTCATGCCAAAAAGTGTCCATTCGAACACCAAAAGAGAAGCAAGCTACTGCCGTATCCGGAACCTAGGCTAGCCTTCATCTTCGTCTTCCCCTAGCATGGAGCATAAGGAATCCAAGTTGTGTGGGCATATGCATTGGTGGGCTGTGTTATCCGCCAGCGCGAAGCATCGGGCTTCCACTTGGGCATGGGATGGAACCCCTCCGCGTCCACGGGGGGCTCCAGGCATATATATCCCACTCATTGTTATGTGAGAGTGTCATGGACAAAGATAGCTGGGCAAGCCCACGGGTGCCCAGCCCGGGTGCTCCCAATGATATTAAGAGCCATCCCATGCATTTCTGCCCAGTTGCACACCCCTATGGCCCCAAACCTGAATGCATTGTTCCTAGCGTAGCTACGAGATTGCGCTCCCGCGGCCCAAACATGAGCACAATGCACTTAGCGCAGACATAGAGGTGTTGTTTCAATGGAGCTGCTTCATGAGGTGTCGACGCGACGGACGGACAACGCCTAGAGGACCTTTTCAGACCCGGCCCCCGAGGATGCACCAGCGCTCCTGTTGCCGTGGGTGGTCCATGCTGCTAGTATCCAGTCGCTCGCCCCCTGACCGTTGCTCCTGAGGTCCCACGGTTTTGCTTCATGTCTGCTTGTCCACGAGGGTAACTGCCGTGGTTTTATCACGGCAGATGTCCGGATTACCGAACTTGAGTTCGCGGCTGTCGCCATCGTAGTGGACTCAAAGGGGTTGATCGGGACAAAGGACACGAGTTTACCCAGGTTCAGCCCCTCAAGTCAATGTAAAAGCCTACGTCCTGCTTGTGTTGCTATTGCTTGCTATATCGATTACAAGGGGTGAAAAGCTTGACCTAGTTCTCGATAGCCTAATCTCTAAGTCGTCCCGACTCTGCCTTTATATAAGAGGTCAGAACCGTCGGGTCTTACAATTGTACACCCGGATCATGTTTACATCTCCGAGTGTATCTCTATCTTCTTAGCCAAGTCATCCTTGAGACGTCTTGTACGTATGGGTCTTCGCCATCTGGGCCGTCGTCCGGCCCACACTTAGAGCCTCCTATCATCTTGGGCTTTCGGTTGACACCTTCTCTCTTGGGCCGGCTCACAAACCAATACTACAAGCCGGAGCCACTCAGCCGGGTCATATCATGGGGTTATATCCCCAACATTAGGCCCCAGGTTGATGTGAGCCAGCTCATTTCATCCTTCTCTTGGAATCATCTGAGAGTCGCCATGGAATGACCCGGCGTGACGTCACGGGATCCGCTCACGTATCACCAAATCTTTCGCATTTAACCACTTACTCCGAGAATCGAGGCGTCCACTACGGTTAGCCCGATGTCGCCACCTGGGATTCCGCACCTTCCTCGTTCTCCTCTTAAATAGGACCCGCACGGGTCAATATTTTTTCATTCCTTCCCACTCGTACACCCTTCGTATTCCTCCTATCGCCGCCCATTGACCCCGAGCACCGCTTCGCTCCGGCGCCGTCGCACCTCATCATGAACCTCGACCGCTGCATAACCCTGAATGGTCCAGATTCTTGTCCGCCTCCGTCTTTAGTATCGGTGAGTCTTTCCGCCCCGTAGATTAGAACCATTATGAATAGGGTTTCCGGTGGCCCCGCCGCCGCGTGCTTGGTCTCCAGCGTGGCCATTACGAACGCACTTCGGCGCCCTCTGTGCTTCTTTAGACTGCGCTATCACCATCGCCACCGTATGCGGGCCGGCCGCGCGCAATGTGCGAGCCGTTTGGGATTTAATCCACCTTTCCATTTCCTACTGTTCATCACTAGGTTGAAGTAGAATTTATTTTACTGCCTCGGTAGATCTGTAATTTCAATAGCAGTTTGTGAAAACTGTTTGTCCGGGTCTTAGCTGATTTTTCGGCTCTCCCTTCCGTTGTGAACCGTTAGACTTCCTCCGGCTCTCATCCACAGAACCTTCCAGCCTTATTCTTAGATCTCTTTAAATTGTAAGCCGCCATGATCACCTGCTTTCATTTGACTATTCGTAGTTTTACTTTGCACAATACTTTTAAGCCGTCAGTATGACACGCGCCACCAACTCATGCAACTGGGTCAGCTCTTGCGTCACCGAAGAGCACTTGTCTGACCTTGTCGCTGCTGGCACCCTTTCCCCAAAGGAGGTCATCCACTGGCGGGTTTCGGGTGATGAGATCCGCCCCGCACCTAAGAAGGGGGAGGTGGTAGTATTCATGGATCACATTGAGCGGGGGTTTGTGCCACCCGGCTCCAAGTTTTTTCGCGATATCCTTCACTTGTATAAACTGCACCCCCAAGACCTGGCACCAAACTCAGTTTCAAACATCAGCCACTTCCAAGTACTCTGTGAAGCATATCTTCAATCTAGACCATCAGTCGGCTTCTTTCACGAATTCTTCTACGCCAACCGCCAGATGGAGTACTAGAGCGGACCGAGCCTGGAACTCGGAGGGATCACCATCCAGCGCCGAAGGGGCATCACTTTTCCGGCTATTAAGATGCCAAGCCACCCCAAGGATTGGAACAAGACATGGTTTTATTGCAAAGACACGTCTCCCGAGACTGAACATTGCCTGCCGGGTTATCGCCCTTCCCGGCTCTCAACAGACACGACGCTCCCTGACCGGCTCTCGGCCGCAGATCGTGCCAAATATGAGACAACACACGCGAGAGTGAAAGCATTCTTGGCCAACGGACTCATAGGAACTGATCTGATTTGCTACTGGGTGGAATGGCGGATCATGCCTCTCAGCCGCCGGAGCCGGCTCATGCATGAATATACAAGAGAGTACGACAGCTCGTTGTGCTTCAGTAGGGCTACCTTGACCGAAGATGATATCTGTATGACCGTCCGGAGCCTAGTCCATGAAACGTCCAGCTCTTGCCGCGCCATCGGCTTAGCACCTTTCTGTGCTACCAACCCGGATCCCCTTGTAAGTTTTAATTTCTTTCCCATCCGTCTCTTGCATGTTTACTTATCCTTTTTGCTTGGTTTACTATCTTTTCTTCTGGGTTATCTTGCGTAGGCTGACTCGGATTTCTGGAAAAAGGAATATGTACCTCCTCCAAGGGCAGCCAAGAAAAAAGCTGATACCAAGAAACAGAAAAAGGCTGCTCCCCAAGAGAACTGGCTTGAACAGTCGGCTTTCTCAGACTCGGGGGTAAGATCTTAATTTGCTTATCTGACTCCTTGCTCTTCCTGCCCCTTATTAATGTTTACTGTGCTCACAAGACGAAGTGGATACGAGTCACACCAATGCTCCTGAGGTAACTTATACATACTCCAACTCAGAATATTTCATCCGAAAGCCGCGGCAGGTTGTTAGGAAATTTCCTCTTTCTCACCCTCTCGCTCATCTGGCTCCCGATTTCTTCTTAAAAAAGCAACAGCAGGACGAACGTCGCCAGACCCGAAGCACCGGCTCTACGGAGCTTGTATTAGGGCTTCCTAATTCGCCGGCTCCTCAGAAACGGCCTGCAGAGGTTTGTATTTCTACTTTCCTTTAGTTTCTCCTTTGTATTTAGGTGTCCTCTCATTTCCGTGTCTTATTCTTTTAGAAGACGCCCTCTTCTGGCGACTCTTCAGCGTCAGTCATACCTCCATCCAAAATCAACCCTTTGTAAGTGTTTGAAAATCTGGCTGTTGATACAATACTAGTCTCTTTCAAACGCTGACCGTTTTAACCTGTAGTGCTCAAGCAAAATGCCGCAAAACCAACCATCCTTCCTCCGGCCCAGTCCTCGAGGACCAAGAGCTCGAACAACTGGCCCCGGCTCAACCAGACCTTGGACAGCCAGAAGAAACTCCAGCAGAAGAAGCTCCACCAATGGCTTCCACAGAGCCAGCGGCGGACGATGTCATAATAGAAAACTCTCCAATGGCTCCTTCAAGGCCGGTCACACCTGCCAAGACTCCCGCAACTCCGGATGTCATCATCACCGGGTCTACCCAAAAGTCTCCTCCTCCGGAGCATGTACTAACCCAGCATCCTGAGTTGGCTGAACCCTCACGAAAGCTTCAATTTGACTCCGCATATGAAAAGATGACGGCCGAAGAACTCCATTCTGGCTATCTGAATCGGGTCAACACCAGTCGGGATTTAGAACTCCGGCTGGTCACTATGATGAAGACTAAATACGAGGTATGTCACTCTTCTCCAGGCATAACCTTCCCTAGCCCCCAAGAGCCGGATTTAGTCTAGTGTATAGTTGATACGGGTCTTCTTTGAAAAAAATACCTTTGCTAAAATTTGGTAAACGCAAACCGTACACTGTAGACTTTAGTACACTTCTAATTGTAGCCCCCAAGGGACGACTCAAATTTTATTTGAGTCGGGTTTTTTACATGCAACCATGTAAAGAACTTGTTGTAGCCCCCAAGGGCCGACTCAAATTTTATTTGAGTCAGGTCTTTCTTATCCAAAAAGAGCCATAGTGTAGCCCCCAAGTTCCGGATCAATGTCAAAGAAGATGAACCAAAACTGTATACTTAAACAGATAACATGTACATTAGCCCCCAAGTGTCAAATATATTGCTTGCAATCTGTTTGAGACTTGCGTAACTTTAGCTATGAACACTTGTTTACTTTGATGCCCTTTGTCTGTGTAATAGCTCATGGTTTATTTTGACATGTGCAGGATGCTCTAAACATCGCCAGCTCTAAGCTGGCAGATCTAAAAGTTAACTTAGCTGCTCAACAAGAAGCTTGAAGCATTGCAGACGAGAAATGACGGCTCTTAGCCGAAGAACTGGCGAAGGCCACTGCTAAATTGGCGTCTCTAAAAGAAAAATCAGAATCGGAGAAAACTGCTCTAACGAAAAGGGCGGATGATGCCGCTCAACGGCTTATCGCCGTTGCTGAAGAACTGCAAGGATTAAAATGGCATATCGCCAAAATGTCCGCCGCCTTATTTGGTAAGTCATCTTTGTCATACTATGTATGTTAACACCTTTCACTGAAATCTGGTGACTCACGTACCTCTTCCGGCTTATACAGGTCCCCGCAGCCGGCAGCTTGCCATGGATAGCATTCTCTCTTTGAAGGCCATCTATACCTTCACCGAGCAGCTGTATTGCGGAGCCATTTTTACCATCAAGAGCATGCAGTACAACGAGAAGATCCCCAATGCTCTGAAAGGGGTGTTGGAGCTGTTCTCAACCATGCCAAAAGAAATAGATGAACTGAAGAAGTCGGCGTTCTGCCAAGGAGCCGTCGCAGCTTTGAGCCGGGCTCTGGCCTTTGTGCCAGACCTCACGCCGGCTGAAATGATGGGCGGCTACCCCTCTAAGAAAGTCGACGGCTCAGAATTCACTGAGACAGACTATTTCAAATGCATCAAAGACTCGCGCTTCCTGGCGTCTGTTATGGCGGATAAGGCGGATCTGAAGAGCTATCAAGCGGCATACGATAGCGAAGATAAACGGATCTGCGGGCCTCTCGATGAGTGGAAGGACTTAACACCCGCCCGTAGTAAGGATCTTTTCCCCTGTGAGCTCAATGTCTCGCCTTTCTTTGAAGGGACCTTTGCAGCCGTGTCTAACTGCAATTGGGAACTGGGCAACCTTCAGATTCAGCCCACGGAAGAGCCGGAGCAGGGTGAGCCGGCTGACTGATGTAACATTGTACAATTCAGAGCAAAAACGGCTCTTGTAATTACCCACCGTGGGCGGCTTGAAACTTTTTAGAAACGCCTTTGTTCCTTTTGAGAACACCTTTTGTAACAGCTTGTCAATAATATCTAAGTGCATTTGCCGGCTGTTTTATGTTGCTTTGAATAGTCTTTTTCAACACTTTATCTCCAGTTGTCAAACTTGCCGACTCTTCATGAGTGGTGCTTGTATTTCTTCATAGCCTGATGGTAAGAAGCCTCTATGGACAAACTATTGTTGTTGATGAAGCAATACGTAATCTTTTCTGAGATGTCATTCCTTCTCCCGAAGCCATTAGACCCGGAAAATTTATTGCATCAGCCGGAGCGTCATAGCTCCGTCTTTTATAGTATGATTCCATTGAAGAGCCGGTTGTCATAGGATAAAGTAAGCTATACCTGACGGTAGGAAGCCTCTATTTGACAACGACGACTGTTGAAGAACTTGAAGCGGCCTACAGCCAGATGTATGAAGGGTGATGTAAGCTGTACTCGAAGGCAAGAAGCCTCCTAAAATCAGCAAATGTTGTATAAAGCCGGCTGCCGATGGGTTTATGTAAGCTATACCTTATGGCAAGAAGCCTCCATTCAACATCCGCGACTAGTAATTGTACTTGCTGGCTATGTGAAGGGTGATGTAAGCTATACCCAAGGGCAAGAAGCCTCCTTCCACAGCTATTTTTGGCGTAAACGCCGGTTGTTAGGGTGAGATAAGCGAACCCGTCGGTAAGAAGCCCCCTTCGACAACCGCGGCTAACATGTTAACCGGAAATGGCATAAAGCCGGCCATTAGGGTGAGATAAGCGAACCCGTCGGTAAGAAGCCCCCTTCGATGGCCGCAGTTGATAAGCAACTGGAATTTGATGTACACGCTGTTGTCTTAGGGTCATGTTATGCTATACCAAAGGTAAGAAGCCCCCATGAACAACAGCGCTTAATGTACTCAAACTAGGCATAAAGCCAATCTGTGCATCATATCAGTTCAGGGTCTCTAAAGCGAGATTGGCTGTCAACTTTGTGAGTCGTCTCAGGGTCTCTAAATCGATATTGACTGGTAAGAGCTTATCTATTTAACTTTACATTAGTTTAGGGTCTCTAAAGCGAGATTGGCCGTCAACTGTGTGAACCAGCTCAGAGTCTCTAAATCGAGATTGACTGGAAAAAACTCAGCGGGTCACTTTAGACTTAACCGGTTCAGGGTCTCTAAATCGAGATTAACCGGTAAGGCTTCGGTGGGTCACAAACCACTTCAACTGTCAACTTGTTGAGCCGAAAAATTTCATCTTAATTGCATAAAGATACATATAAGAGCCGGGGCTCCGGTCTTGGTAGAGATACTACTCTATACTAACATAAATATGATATATACAGCAATAACGGATCTCCATCGCCTATTAAGTATAATATGGCTGCAGGTGCGCGACATTCCATGGCCGCAAAGTCTCCTGACCCGCTGTGTCCGACTCATCACGAATATCAATGAGGTAGTATGACCCGTTGTTGAGGTTCCCGCTAACCACACAGGGCCCTTCTCATGGCGGAGATAGCTTATGCATCCCAGATTGATCTTGAATCAGCCGGAACACCAAGTCTCCTTCCTGGAATGTCCGGGTCTTCACCCTCCGGCTATGATAGCGTCGCAGGTCTTGTTGATAAATCGCTGATCTGGCCGCTGAAATCTCTCGTGCTTCATCCAAAGCGTCCAACACATCTTGGCGTGCCATCTCATTTTCCGTCTCAACATAAGCCGCCACTCTCGGTGAATCGTGTCGGGTGTCACTCGGTAAAACTGCCTCAGCCCCGTACACCATGAAGAAAGGGTTAAAACCTGTAGACCTGTTAGGTGTAGTCCGGATGCTCCATAAGACGGAAGGTAACTCATCAACCCAACATCCGGGTGTCCGTTTCAAAGGGACCATGAGGTGAGGCTTAACCCCTCTCAAGATTTCCTGATTAGCTCGCTCAGCTTGACCATTAGACTGCAGATGTGCCATGGCTGAAACATCAAGCCGGATATGCTCCTTCTCACAGAATGTCTTCATAGCTCCCTTGGACAAGTTTGTTCCATTATCAGTAATGATGCTGTGTGGATAACCAAAATGGTAGATCAACTTTTTAACGAATTCAACCGCTATGGCCACATCACACTTGCTAACCAGCTCGGCTTCAACCCACTTAGTAAATATATCAACCGCCAACAGGAGGTGCATTTTCTTATCCTTGGATCGCTTGAAAGGTCCTACCATATCAAGCCCCTAGACCGCAAATGGCCAGGTGATTGGTATCATCCTCAACTCCTTAGCCGGAACGTGAGCACGTCGGACAAACTTCTGACAACCGTCACATTTGCGAACCAAATCCTCTGTATCCTTGTGAGCTGTCAACCAGAAAAAACCATGCTGAAAAGCCTTGGCCACTAAAGATCTTGACCCGGCGTGGTGTCCGAAGCCGCCAGCATGAATTTCATTTAAGATCTGTTGGCCCTCCTCTTGTGATACGTAGCATTGGAAAACACGTGTCACACTGCATTTGTGCAACTCACCATTGATAATCGTCATGGACTAAGAACGACGGGTGATTTCTCTAGCCCGACTCTCATCGTCTAGTAACTCGCTGCGCGTCAAATACGCTAAATAAGGAGTAGTCCAATCTGGAATAACATGTAGAGCCGCCACCAATGCCGCCTCCGGGTCAGGAACAACCAGATCTTCCTCAGAATGCATCTTGACAGTCGGATGATGTAACACATCAAGAAAAACATTAGGCGGCACCGGCTTACACTGAGATCCGAGCCGTGATAATGCATCTGCCGCCTCGTTCTTTCGACGATCAATATGATCCACTTGATACCCTTTGAAATGACCTGCAACAATATCAACCGCGTGTCGATAAGCCGCCATCTGTGGGTTTTTGGAATCCCAAGTACCTGAAACTTGCTGAGCCACAAGGTCTGAGTTGCCCAGGCGTCTAACCCGGCTTAAGTTCATCTCTTTAGCGACTCTCAAACCATGAACCAACGCCTCATATTCCGCAGCATTTTTAGTACAAGGGACCATTAACCGGAGCACATAACAAAACTTGTCACCTTTGGGGGAGGTGAGGACCACCCCAGCACAAGACCCCTCAAGCTGTTTAGACCTGTCAAAATGTATAGTCCAATACGTGTTGTCCGGCTTCTCCTGAGGCGCCTGGCATTCTGTCCAATCATTTATAAAATCCACCAAGGCTTGAGACTCGATTGTTGTACGAGGAACGGAAGTGATGTTAAGAGGACCCAACTCTAAAGCCCACTTAGTGATCCTCCCCGTGGCTTCTCTATTCTGAATGATATCTCCCAACGGGGCAGAGCTGACCACAGTTATCTGATGGCCCAGAAAATAGTGTTTCAGCTTACGGTTGGCCATAAAAACTCCGTATACCAGCTTCTGCCAATGCAGATACCTCTGCTTAGACTCTGCCAAGACCTCAGTGATATAATAAACCGGCCTCTGAACAGGATATTCCTTCCCTCCCTCCTTACGTTCAACTACAATACCCACACTGACCGCCCGGTTGTTGGCCGCTACATAGAGGAGTAACGGCTCTCTCTCAGCCGGAGCGGCTAATACTGGCATCTCAGTTAATTGCTTCTTAAGAGCTTCAAGTGCCTCTGATGCTGCCTTGCTCCATTGAAACTTGTCTGTCTTTTTCATCATCTGATACAAAAGAATGGCCTTCTCCCCAAGTCGGCATACGAACCGGCTCAACATAGCGATTCGCCATGCAATGCGCTGAACATCATTGATGCACGTCGGCTCTCGCAAAGAGGTGATAGCCTTGATTTTATCCGGGTTAGCCTCGATGCCACGCTCAGAGACCATGAAACCCAAAAGCTTTCCTGCAGGAACACCAAAAACACACTTCAACGGGTTAAGCACCATCTTGTAGAACCGGAGATTGTCAAAAGTTTCCTTCAGGTCCTCTAAGAGGGTTTCCTTCTTTCTGAATTTCACCACTATGTTATCTACATAAACATGAACGTTACGGCCAATCTGACTGTGAAGGCAGGTCTATACACACCGCTGGTAAGTCGCCTGGGCTCTTTTTAGCCCGAAAGGCATGGAGACATAGCAGAATGCCCCAAAAGGTGTGATAACCGACGTTTTCTCCTGATCCTTTACTGCCATTTTGATCTGATGATACCCTGAGTATGCATCCAAAAAACACAATCTCTCACATCCGGCTGTAGCATCGATGATCTTATCAATACGGGGGAGCGCAAAGGGATTAGCTGGACAAGCCTTGTTGAGGTTTGTGTAATCTATGCACATATGCCAAGTGTCGTTCTTCTTGAGTACCGACACTGGAATGGCCAACCACTCCGGGTGAAAGACTTCAACTATAAACCCTGCAGCGAAGAGCCGAGCAACTTCTTCCCCAATAGCCTTGCGTCTCTCCTTGTTGAACCGTCGCAGAAGCTGTTTGACCGGCTTAAACTTTGGATTCACATTAAGATTGTGCTCAACGAACTCTCTCGGTACACCCGGCATGTCAGAAGGCTTCCATGCAAATATGTCCCAATTCTCACAGATTAATTCGATGAGCGCGCTTTCCTATTTGGGAACCATGTGAGCCCCAATGATGAACTGCTTGGATGAGTCGCCCGGGTTAAAGTCCACTGCTTTGGTGTCATCCACTGAAAACTTGAGCGGCGGCTCTGCCTCCGTGGTCGGTTTCTTCAGCGGAGTCATGTCCTCCGGGTCAACATTCTCCTTAAAAATTTAAGCTCCTCTTGGGCACAGCTAGCTTCTGCATAAGCTACATCTCCTTCCATGCACTCAAGAGCCGTCTTCCGAATGCCATGAACCGTAATTGTGCCATTTAAGCCGGTCATTTTGAGCTGCAAGTAAACGTAGCAAGGCCTAGCCATGAACTTGGCATAAGCCGGCCGCCCAAATAATGAATTATAGGGACTCTTGATTTTGGCCACCTCGAACCACAAGGTCTCCACCCTGTAGTTGTACTCATCGCCGAAAGCCGCCTCCAAAGAAATTTTGCCTACGGGGTATGCCGACTTACCTGGCACCACACCGTGAAAACAATGGAAGAAGGTTTAAGATCCTTATCTAGCAACTTCATCCGCCGGAAGGTGTCATAGTATAACATGTTGATACTGCTGCCTCCATCCATGAGCACCTTATTCACTCTGTAACTATGTATATGAGGGGCCACTACCAAAGTCAACCGGCCCGGGTCATCCACCTGCGGCGGGTGATCCTCTCGGCTCCACATTATGTCATATTCAGACCACAGCAAATAATGTGGGAGAGCCGGCACAACTGTATTAACCGCTTGCCTCCATAGCTTCTCATCTCGTTTGCTGTGACCGGTCGTAAATACATGATACTGTCCTGAGCTGAGCTACTTCGGATTACTCTGGAATCCAGACTGATTGCACTGCTGCTGTTGCTGCTGCTGATTGTTATTGCCAGGGTGCTGTTGATGCCCCCCTTGGTTGTTATAACCCGTATGCCCAGCTCCTGAGCTGACGGCACCAAATCCGGCACCTGACCCGCCGGGCCCTGAGCCGCTGGGCCCTGAACCGCCGGGGCCTGAACCGCCGGGCCCTGAGCCGCCGGGCGGTTCACCGCCCAGATTATTAGGCGGGTGGGAGTGCTAGTTCTTAAACCTCTGCATGATAAAACAATCGCCCCACGCATGCGTCAACGGCCTGTCAGGCATGCTGGGCTCTAGGCAAGGTTTCCTAAGAGCCGCTTCTAAGTTGAAAGGGGCCCTGTTTCCACGCTGATACGGCTTATATCGTCCGTTCGCCTTAGGAGCATTTGACCCTGTGTTAGTATTTGCCACCAGCTCTAACCCGCCACCAGCGTTGTTCTGCCTGTTCTGATTCCCATTGCTCCCAAAATTCTTGCCTTGGTTGTTTTTTCCCCTGATTTGACTTTTCCTCATCCGAACCTGGATCCTTGGTGCTGTCCGAGTTGGCGTACTTCGTCAGAGCCGTCATGAGCTCTCCCATATCCTGACACATGCGTTTAAGTCGGCCAAGCTTCTGCTTCAAAAAAATAAAGTGATAGTTCTTCTCCAAAATGAGCACCGCTTGAGCCGCCGTGATCTGCTCCGACGAGTGAATGATGGTCGACACCCGCCGGACCCAATGATGAGCCGACTCATTCTCCTGCTGAACACAATGATCTAAATCCACAATGGTCATAGGGTGCTTGCAAGTCCCCTGGAAATTTTTAATGAACTTCACCCTTAACTCCGCCCAGGAGCTTATTGTATTGGGTGGTAAGCCCTCTAACCACGTGCGAGCCAGACCCTCGAGCATCATGATAAAGTACTTCGCGAAAACCGCTTCACTGACGTCCAACATCTCCATAGCTAGCTCGTAGCTCTCGACCCAAGCCTCGGGAGGGAGATCTGCTGTGTAATTTGGAACCTTACGGGGTCCCTTGAAATCCTTGGGCAACCTTTCGCTCCGTAGAGCCGGAGTTAAACATGGAACTCCCACAGCTCTTGCGCTACCAGCGGCTCCGGCCTTCATTGATACCGAGTGTCCAGGACCCGGATGAACCATCGCCGCCTCTTCTTCTCGCCTGTTTCTTGCCCTGTCCACGAGGGTCTCCGTGTCTAGGGCCGCACGCCCCCCTTCCGGCCCACGATGTGGACTGCTACTGGAAGCCGCCGGCGACTCATAGCGCCGGCTGAAACTTCGACTATGGAGAGGGGTAGAGTGGACCCGACTCCGGCTATGAGTGTATTTCTCCTGTTGAGCCACGGCCGTCTGTAAATACCCGGCAGCATTCCGTACATCCTCTGCGAAGGGTGCCTCATCCGGTGCCTCCTGTGTGAAGGTTCCAGATCCATACCTTGAGTAAAGCCCCTGAAGACGTGCTCCTGAACCGGATTGACACGTCAGGGCATAGCTTACATGCGGGCTGGAGACGCCGAGCTGGCTCGACGATGTTGGTGCAGACGTCTGGCCCGGGTGCAGATCCGTCGATCTTTCCGATGAACACTTGGATTCCGCCGAACGGAACTCGGAAGCCGTACTCCACGGAAGCAGCATCAAGCCCCCAGCCGGCATCGTCGATGTAGAGCCGGCCGCGGCGACTCTTGCTCATCCTCCCAACTACGTATCCCTCGAGCCCTAGAAGGGAGCCCTTTGAGAACTCAACACCACCGAGCGCTAGCCCCACGGTGGGCGCCAACTGTCGTGGTTTTATCACGGCAGATGTTCAGATTACCGAACTTGAGTTCGGGGCTGTCGCCATCGTAGTGGACTCAAAGGGGTTGATCGGGACAAAGGACACGAGTTTACCTAGGTCCGGCCCCTCAAGTCGAGGTAAAAGCCTACGTCCTGCTTGTATTGCTATTGCTTGTTGTATCGATTACAAGGGGCGAAAAGCTTGACCTAGTTCTCGATAGCCTAATCTCTAAGCCGCCCCGACTCTGCCTTTATATAAGAGGTCAGAACCGTCGGGTCTTACAATTGTACACCCGGATCATGTTTACATCTCTGAGTCTATCTCTATCTTCTTAGCCAAGTCATCCTTGAGACGTCTTGTATGTCCGGGTCTTCACCATCCGGGCCGTCGTCCGGCCCACACCTAGAGCCGCCTATCATCTTGGGCTTTCGGTTGACACCTTCTCTCTTGGGCCGGCTCACAAATCAATACTACCAGCCGGAGCCACTTAGCCGGGTCATATCACGGGGTTATATCCCCAATAGTAACAGCTCGTGCCGTTCCCACGCGGACCAAGGGACGTCCTCCCTCCTCTTCCGCTTGCGTCATCCAGGCCTAGCATTGCCTTGACGGAAGCCCTTAGGTCTGGCTCAGAGAGGACGTCCAAGGCAAACCCTTACTCCGGGAGGGTGTCCGTGCCTATAGAGAGCGCCTCATCCATTGTATCGTCCGTAGGTATGACATCTCTTCGCACGTAAGGCTCTACGTAAGGTCCTGGCTCTCCTCTTGAGTTGTGCCCTAGCGCCCCATGGACGGATCCTCCAGGCGGCGGCATGACGCCGCCTTGTACGCATAGCCCACAGACCCTCCTACAATGGGCTTCTGCCGAAAGTTTCTTACCTCTGCCACTGCCCTTGGGTGGGCCACGCATTTTTTGACATGGATTGTTTTCCTGGCGACTTAACGCGCCTTCGCCATAGTTGCCTACCTGTCCAGACTCCAGAGCCGCCTATTCCCTACGCCGGTCAGTGCGTTCCGTCGGGTCGTCCTAGGTTGTTGACGATCCACCGGGGCGTGAGAGTTTGCATCGACACACATGTGCGGGGCATCCCATTGCTTTCTCTGTTGGCCCTGTTGCTAGGGTCGGGCGGCGCCCTGAAGCCAGTCACCTGGATCCTGAGTAGAAAGAGCACGGCGTGCGGCAGGCCCTGCTTGTGGTCACCCATGGTCGGAGGCGACACATTGCTAGCAGAAGGAGTGGCAAGCATGGCGAATGGGCCTCCAATGCCCGATGTCAGCGGCCGCGATGAAAGGTGAGATGGCAATGCCCTTCTCGCGATGGCGACCATCTCAGCGATACGGTCGGCCCAGGTGTCTAAGCCCCCGTGCGTTGGTCAGTGGGAGAGCACCTCGCCTGCCACCAGCAATGCATCATGTGCATCGAGATCTCCCATGTAATCACAATGTTGTGTCTGACCCGGGGACGACGCTTTTCCATCGCATGCATGGCTGACGTTAGCAACGACGATGGTGGAGACGATGCGGGTAGGCTGGTACTGGCTGCCCAACCCCACATCGCTGGGGTGTGGGTCTTGAAAAACAATGGTGGGGATGGTGAAGGCGGGTCCTCCGGCGCCGGAGAAGGCTTGTCGGGTGTCAGCCATCAAAACGGTGAAGCGGAGGAAGAGCGAGGCTTTAGGGAGGCCCCGACACACCCCCTACCTGGCGTGCCAAATGTCGGATTTCGGGCTCTTCAAAACCCAAGCAAGTTCAAACACAGGGGCATGTGTGAATCTCTCCAACAGCATCACCCCACCTAGCCCGTAGCTCGATGATTAAGACAGCGAACTCGCATGATGACGAGGAAGAAGATGCACACAATGATTTACTTAGGTTCGGGCCATTGCGAAGCGTAAAACCCTACTCCTATTTTGGTGGATTGCCTCGCGAGGATGTTAGTGGATGAACTAGTATAGTGGTGAGTTTCCTCACAAGGACACTAAGGGTCTTTTCTCTCTTGCTTTGCCCTTTGTTTTTGTCCCGTTGTGCAGCCTAGCCTTTATTTATAGTGGCCCGGGTCCTCTTCCCTTATCGCATTGGTAGAAAGGAATCCCAGAATGGCCAAATTCGAAGGAGGACATGAGTACACATTTATCCTGACGAAAGGTAGTCCTCGCCTGCAAAGGAGTTGTTGATGATGTAGAGGTAGGCTGGGTGATGGCATCCATCCTACAGGGTCCGTGGTCGTGGTATCGTTGCATCGGAATGGGAACATTTGGGAGGCACTTTGGGAACCTGCGTATGTGATTACTCCCTTTGCACCAAAGGGGAAACTGTACCGCCTGGCGCACTGGCACCCGCCTGTCCGCCTACGTCATCCTCGGCCTCGAGGCCGAGTGTTGCATAGAGATCTCCTCCGCTCAGGAGGAGGCCTAGGGAGGCCTACCCCTAAGTGAGTCTTGCTTCTGCTTCCCTCACAAGTTCAGGGCTTCTCGCAAGGACCCTGTCTTGAGTAACGCTATGCTGGGCCGATGTTTGGCTAACGAGGTGGGCCATGCCCTGTGACGCAGGCAGTCAGGACTGGGTACCCCCATTCGAAGAACACCGATAGTATGTGATGCATGTGTGTAATTTAACATGACCTACGAGTCATGATTGTAAGCCAGGAGCCCATGTGATGTCATTATATTGTATAACGACAGGTGATTCGACTTGTGATTCTCTGCAGATTCATTACTAGTTGTAGTAGTTGGAGGGCAAAGATCAATTCGTTGTTGGTCGTCATGGTGCAATGAACAAAATATAGATTCACAATGGTCATCGGAGTTGGAGCCGACCAGGAAGGACGACCATGAAGGAGCCATACTATTTCCCATGTTATGTCTACATGTGAATGATATTACTTCTTGTTTATGTGCATGTTAAAATGGTAGACAGATCCCTCATTAATATCAAGCATGTTGCCATTCCAGATGTTGCACCTTCGGATGTTAGGTATGTCTAGTAGTAGGCTCATAAAATTGAGGAGCTACTAGGTGTCCTTGAATAGGAGGGTTCGTGTCGAACACGGACATGAACTACATCAAGTCAACTTGACAAAGATATCAAAAGGGTTTTAGGCCTTGTGGCATAGAAGGTTGGGAGCCGGGGTATAAGATACCTACCTGAACGACATGAGTCATATAGAGATACGATTAGTAAGGAGTTGCTTACCGGATAGGCAAGTTCGATAGCAGTGATGCTAAAGCTCACTAGGCGCTTGTTCTAGATGGATCCTGAATCACTAAGAGTTTGTGGAGGGATGCCAACTTCAGTGGGAGTAGTTCTGTCTAAGGCTTGAATTTCTCTACATAAACACATTGCTTAGCGGTTGCATATTTTATGTTGTAGATCAATGACACGACCTGCTCAACCCATCTTTGCATTGAAGTCAATTCTTGAAAAGGATAAATTGAATGGAACAAACTTTACCACCTGGTATACAAACTTTAGAATTGTTCTCAAGAACGATAAAAAGCAACATGTTCAAGAGGATCCACTTCTAGAGGAACCTACCGAGAATGCTAGTGTCACAACCAAGAATGACCACCAAAAACTCGTTGATGAATCGAACAAGATCAGTTGTGTGATGTTGCCTTGTATGGAGCCTGATTTGCAACAGCACTTCAAAAAGGCATACGATATGATTGAGAGTCTCGAGAGCATGTTTCAGACACAGGCTAGGACTGAAACTTTCAACGTCTGGCAATCCTTGACGGATTGTAAGCTAAAAGAGGGTTATCCACTGAGCCCGCATGTGATCAAAATGATTGGATACATACAAGCTTTGGATCGGTTAGGCTTCCCACTTGGGGACAAGTTTTCTGCGGAAGCAATTATGGGTTCTCTTTCGGCTAGCTATGGGACGTTCATCTCGAACTATCATATGGACGACATGGATAAGAAGCTCACTGAGTTGCATGGGATGCTCAAGGTGGCAGAGCAGGATATTAAGAAGGGCATGCATCAAGTGTTGATGGTGCAGAAATCAACTAAGTTCAAGAAGAGTTGGTTGAAGAAAAGGGTACAGGCACGGAGAAGGTTTTCTCTGCTACGGAGCCAAAGTCGGGACCAAGCTCAAAGACCATATGCTTTCATTGCAAAGAACCTGGTCAGCAGAATAGGAATTGTAGCAAGTGTTGTTCTGAGCATGGAAGAAGGCTGGAAGTATGACTTCAAGCAAAGGTACACGTGTTGCATATGTTATAGACATTTAATTACCTTGCTGACATACCTAGTAGCTCTTGGGTATTTGATACCAGATCGGTTGTTCATATTTTCCACTCAATGCAGGGGCTGGTAAGAACTAGGTGTGTGGCACAAGGAGATTTTGACATCAGGGTTGGCGACAAAGCAAGAGTTGCTGCATTGGAGGTCGGCACGATGCAGCTCCAGCTTCCTTCTAGATTCATTTTGGAATTGAATAATTTTATTACATTCCTCCACGTAGTCGGAACATTATTTATGTCTCATGCTTCATGAGTCAAGGTTATGAATTCAATTTAAAGGACAATGGTTGTTTATTTTATTTGAATGGAATGTTCCATTGCTATGCACCAATTGTAGATAGGCTATTTACATTGAATCTGGAAACGGAATCACTCTATAACATGAATGTCAAGAGGCATAACCCTAATGAGATAAATCCAACATGCTTTTGGCACTGTTGGCTTGATCACATTAACTGAAACACATGAAGAAGATCCATGATGATGGACTCCTAATTTCATCAGACTTCGGGTCGTTCGAGACATGTGAATCATACTTGCTCGACAAGATAACTAAGTTTTCTTTTGCAAAGAGTTGTGAAAGGGTGTCCGAGCTGTTGGAGCTTATACACAGTGGTGTGTGTGGTCAAATGAGCAGAACGACCAGAGGTGGCTATCAGTACTTCTTGACTATTACCAATGACTTAAGTAGATAGGGATATATCTATTTGATGAGGGACTAGTCGGAAACTTTTGAAAAGTGGAAAGAGTTTATGAACAAGGTTGAAAATCATCTTGGGAAGATGATAAAGCTTCTTTGGTCATATCTGGAAGTGATTACATGAGCCAAGAGTTTGATGATCATCTAAAAAGCGGAGGTATAGTACCTCATCTCATGCCTCCGGGTACGTCACATAGAAACGATGTGTCAGAATAGAGAAATCTAACCTTGTTGGACATGGTTCAATCGATGATGAGAAAATTGGATTTACCCTTGTCATTCTAGGGATACACTCTAGAAACTGCAGCTTTCACACTAAAAAGGGTACCATCAAAGTCCATAGACAAGGCACCACATGAGATTTGGACTCAGAACAGTACAAGTTTGTCTTTTCTCAAGATTTGGGGTTGTGAAACAATTGTCAAGCGACTCATGTCAGACAAGCTTACACCCAAATCGGATAAATGCATATTCGTGGGATACCTGAGGGAAAACTTGGGATACATCTTCTACAACCAGGAAGACACCAAAGTGTTTGTTGCTGAGAACAGAGTTTTCCTAGAGAAAGAGTCTCTCAGTCGAGAAGCTAGTGGAGAATGTCGTGACTCGAAGAAGTCCAAGAGCCACTCGAGAAAGACTCGGCTAGTGATGAGATCATATAGGAGTCGGCCAGGGAACCCATGTTGGAATCGACACCGGAGCAACAGAGGTCGGAAAGATTACACAGAGTGCACGACGTGTTGTTGCTAGAAAGCAACGAGCCGGGCAGGTATGCATAAGCAATGGTGAGCCCAAATTCCAAGGCATGGTTGGAGCCCATGAGATTCGAGTTAAAGTCCATGGATGATAATCAAGTCTAGGACTTGGTTGACCCGCCACCTGGCGTAATTGCCATTGGTTGCAAATAGATCTTTAGGAAGAAAACCGATCTAGATGTAAATGTTTAGATCCACAAATCTCGGCTTGTCGCTAAAGGTTACTAACAAGTTCAAGGAAATTACTATGACGAGATCTACTCGCCACTAGAAATACTAAAGTTTGTGAGGATCATACTAGTTATAGATGCATATTTCGATTATGAGATATGGCAGATGAATGTCAAAATGGCTTCCCTTCATGTAAATTTAAAGGAGGGGCTATACATGATACAGTCTGAAGGTTTTGTTGATCCAAATAATGGTAGTAAAATATGCAAAATCAAGAGATCCATTTATTGATTGAGGCAAGTAGTTCGGAGTTGGAACATTCGATTTGATGAAGTCATCATTGACCTTGGTTTCATCAAGAACGAAGAGGACTATTGTTTATAAAAGAACTCTAGTGGGAGCTCGGTAGTATTTTTTATGCTATATGTGGATGACATACTGCAGATCAGAAATGATGTTTTGGTGCTAAACTCAGTCAAGGAATCATTGAATGGCATGTTTTCGATGAAAGACCTTGGAGATGCAGTGTACCTTGGAGAAGCAGTGTACATTATAGGCATCAAGATTTAAGCCAAAGCACGTACATAGATAAAGTGTTGAAGCGGTTCAACATGAGTGAGGCCCAGAAAGGGATCTTGCCCGTCTCACATACAAGACTCAAAGTCCTCCGACTTTTGATGAGTGAAACCAGATGAGTAGGATTCCATATACTTCAGCAATAGGATCCATCATGTATGCCATGCTATGTACTCAACCTGATATTACCTATGCAATAAGGTTAACAAGCAGATACCAGAATGACCCATTTGAGAGTCACTGGTCAGTAGTAAAAACTATCCTGAAGTACCTGAAAAGGACTAAAGAGATGTTTCTAGTTTATGGAGGTGAGGAGGAGCTCTGGTAAAGGGTTACGCTGATGCTAGTTTCCAAACTGACAAAGATGATTGTCCATCGCAAACTGGATTTGTGTATGTCATGAATGGATGAGCAGTGAGCTGGACAAGTTCCAAGCAAGACACGATGGCCGACTCCACAACATAGGCCGAATACATTGCGACCTGTGAAGCTGCAAAGGAAGTTCTTTGGATCTGAAAGTTCTTGGAAGATCTTGGTGTGTTACCGAGATGGGCAAAATAGTTAGACTTGTATTACGATAATTTAGGTGCCATAGCATAGGCCAAGAAGCCGAGACAACACCACAAGACCAAGCACATAGACCAAAAACATCAACTAATACGAAAGATCATGAAGAATGGTGATACTAATTTATGCAAGATTGATACAGATGAAAATGTCAAGATCTGTTGTCAAAGCCGCTTCCACAATCTATTTTGTTGGCTCTAGTGCAAGTGGGAGACTGTTGGAGATATGCCCTAGAGGCAATCATGTATGATGACGTTTCCTATGTGTTTATGTATAAAGATACTCCTTGGATGTTCTCAATGATGTGTATTAATAAGTACGTGACTTGTTTATGAGACTATGCATTGTACGATTACTGTCCTAAATGGTCCCTAGTCGAAATGGTTGTGTGGACACTCAGCCAGTTAGACTAGCATATGACATGGTGGATGGTTCATTCTCACTGGCCATGTAGCATTGGATTCTAGCTGGGTAATATGGACTTAGAAATATCTAGTTGGTTTCAAGGTAGTCGTACACGAGTCGAGATAAGGTCTAAGTTGGAGAGACCCAACTATGAGACACAGTGATATGTCATCTGTTAGTATCTAGTACAACATACATTCTATGTCCTAAGACCAGAGTTGGCACATGTACTCGGGATGGTTATAGACCCGCTTTGGGCCGACCAAATGCTACTCCATAACTTGGTAGTTATAAAGGTAGGTTTCAGGCTTGTCCAGACCCATGCTGCAAGACATGGTCGAGCACGATGGGATTTGCCCCTCCAAAAAGGAGAGATATACTTTGGCCCACTCGTGTGATGCGAGCAAAATAAGTATTACCATGCAACAAGGATTATGAGATAATCCAGTTTGTAGTCGGCATCACTTCAACGAGAAATAGCCCGGGCTAGCACAAGGATGACTGACTCACCTTTATCCCGACAACATATATCGTGTGGCAAAGGGAACATGAATGTATTGTACATGTTTGCCTAACCATCTTCATCGGACACTTGGAGTCGGCACGATTTGATAGAGGCCACTACCAGCTAGCCGAGTTGGATGTAATCTGAATAGTGACCAAGTGAACGAGAACCTAAAGGGTCACATGCTTAAGGGAAGGAACGTACGAGGTCCGATACGAGGACACTGATCGGATGTGATCCGAGCTGGACTTGGGTCATGGCCGACTAGACTTTGGGCTTTAAGATCCGTGTGAGGCCCAAGAGTTGAGCCCGCGATGGATGCCTATATATAGTGGAGGTGCGACACACTTTTTAATTTGCATGCGATGCACCTATGGTGGAACCCAAAATTATCTAGACTTTCCCTTTGAACATTATTTTGTTTGATTGCCTTCATTCGACTTTTTGAGCGTTCAGCCCAGTCTTCGAGTGTGGATGACGTCCCCACTTTGTGTAGCATTTATATTTAGGTGATTCAGGGTCACAACTAAGTCCCCGAGTGTGGGTGTTGTCCTCACTCGGAGTATCCTTTATGCTTAGTCGATTTCTGGATCATGACTAAGGCCCCGAGCGTGGGTGTTTTCCTCACTAGGTGTAGTTTTTTTAGTCTTAGGCCAAATCAAGTTTGCGACTAGGACCCCAAGTCTGGATGTTGTCCTCACTCGGAGTAGTTTTTTAAATTTAGGCAAAATCAGAATCGTAGCTAGGTCCCCGAGTGTGGATTTTGTCCTCTCGCAGAGTAGATTTTTACTTAGGGGATTATTAGATCGCAGCTAAGCCTCGAGTGTGGATGTTTTCCTCACTCGGAGTAGTTTTTTACTTTGGCGACTACAGGATCGCGGCTAAGCCCTATAGTGTGGATGTTTTCCTCACTCGTAGTATTTTTTTACTTAGTTGATTACTGGATCGTAGCTAAGCCCCCGAGTGTGGACGTTTTTCTCACTCGGGGTAGTTTTTTAAACTTAGGCAAAATCAGGTGCGTAGCTAAGCCCCCCAAGTGTGGATGTTTTCCTTAATCAGAGTGGATTTTAACTTAGGCGATACGGAATCGCGTCTAAGACCTCGAGTGTGGATGTTGTCCTCACTCAGAGTGGTTTTTAACTTAGGGGATATGGAATCACGGCCAAGTCCTCTTCGCCCACGGGGGACAGTGTATATCACCGGAGTGAAAAGGTGAATTTTGTGACAAATTTTGATGTGTTACAGGAAAAAGCAAACTTTATTTATCAAAATCACTTAGGAATTCATTATAGAAATGAAAGAGTTTTTGTTCTAAGTGTAGAACTTGTGGGTCAAATCCGCATTCCAAGTCTGAGGTTCTTCCGCACTAGTATTGAAGTTGTAGAGATGGTAAGATGCATTGTTCAGGACTTTGGAGATTGGATAAGGCCCTTGACACAGAGGAGCCAACTTGTAAGGCTTTTTTTGATGCACTTGGAGAACAAGGTGTCCTTGCTGAAAAGCTCATCCCCTGACTTATCTATCATGGTAATGCCTGAAATATAGCTGGTAAGCTGTCAACCTGACTAGGGTGAGTTCTGTCTCTTCTTCTAGGAGATCAAGATTGTCTTGATGTGTTGCTTCAGCTTTAGCTTCATCATACTACTACACTCGGGGAAGATTGTGATGCAGGTCACTCGGCAAAACAGCCTCAGATCCGTATACCATGAAGAAGGGGGTGCGCTTTGTGGAGAGATTCGGGGTCGTTCGCATGGCCCACGGGATGGAAGGCAGCTCTTCGACCCAGGCCCCTATAGAATACTTTAGATACCTAATCAATCAGGGTTTCAGACCTTATAATATCACTCCATTCACTCACACTTCTTGTCCACTCAACTACGGGTGAGCCACGGAGGCATAGTTAACCCGAATGCCTTGGGAATAACAAAAACTCGCGAAATTCGTCTGACTCAAAATTGGGCTCGTTGTTGGTGATGATATCATGAGGAAATCCAAATCTAAAGATAATTTGCGAAATGAAACTAATGCTAGTCGGTGAATCCAGGATTTTGATAGCCTTCGCTTTGACCCACTTGGTGAACTTATCCACCGGCCCCGGCGGGTGGGTAAAACCACTCGACCCGATGCGTAGGGGAATGACCATGTCGAGGCCCCATACAAGGAATGGACAGGTGAGAGGAATTGTATTTAGCGCGGATGCATGCTTGTGTTACTGATTCTTATAAAACTAGCATCCAACACGTAAATCAACCAAGTCTCTTGCTGCCTCATTGGATCGGGGCCAATAAAAACCTGCTCGGAAGGCCTTGGCGACTAGCGTCCGAGAGGATGCGTGGTGGCCACAAGTTCCCGAGTGAATCTCAGGTAGGTTCTGCAGTCCTTCTTTGGGAGAGATACATTTCTGAGAGACTCCCGTCATGCTTTCCTTGTATAGCTGATCTCCCATAACCTTAAAGGCTTTCGACCGCTAGACGATTCAACAAGCCTCTTCTTTATCGTCGGGGAGCTCTTGTTGGAGAGAGTACAATAAATAAGGTTGGATCCACTCGGCAGTGATCACCAACACTTCGTGGACGAGGTCGACCACTACTGGAATGTCAACCTCAGTCAGATTCGTTGGAACGACTGCTTGTGGGGGCTCCTTTGTGAAAGGATCTTAAATAATTGTGGGAGTGCACAAATGTTCAAGGAAAATGCCTTTCAACACGACCCGCCGAGTGGAACCGATCTTGGCTAGGTCATCTGCCGCTTGATTCTTCGCCCAGGGTATATGGTGCAGCACCAAACCGTCAAAGTTCTTCTCCAGCTTCTTGACCGTGTTACAATACCCAATCATGGCTAGACTCCTAACATCCCACTCCTTCATTGCTTGATTAACAACGAGATCCGAATCACAGAAAACCATCAAGCAACAGACGCAGAGTGAGATGGTCATACGGAGCCCGTACAGGAGGGCTTCATACTCGGACTTATTTTTAGACGAGTCAAAGTAATTTTGAAGGACGTAGCTCAGTCAGTCACCCCTAGGGGAGATGAGAACCACCTCGACACCAGATTTTTGGAGCATCTTGGATCCATCAAAACCCATTGTCTAGTGTTCACGGATACTTGGAGCTGGTTGTTCTTGTTCTATCCACTCATCCAAAAAGTCCACCAGAGCTTGAGACTTGATTGCCTTTTTGGCTTTGTACTTGATCTCCAATGGGAGGAGCTCGGTCGCCCATTTTTCCACTTAGCCCGTGGCGTCTATGTTATGAAGGATTTCTGATAGGAGAGCAGCGCTGATTACCGTGACCGAGTGCCCTTGGAAGTAATGAGCCAGCTTTTTAACAGTCAAATAGATACCATAAACAAGCTTCTGGTAGTGCAAATACCTTTGCTTGGAAGGGGTCAAGACTTCTGAAAGGTAATATACTGATCTTTGCAATTTGAATGTCTTTGCTGATTCTTCGTGCTCCACAGTGAGGACAGTGCTGACCACTTGGCTGGTAGCCGCGATGTACAAGAGCAAAGGCTCTCGGCTGCTCGGAGCAACTAACACTTCTTGGATGAAAAGAAAGATATTGAGTTCTTTGAATGTGTCTTAAGCTTCAGGTGACACTCAAAGTTATCCGACTTCTTCATTAATCGGTAAAGAGGCAGTGCCTTCTCACCGAGTCTAGAGATGAACCTACTCAATGCTGCAAGCCATCTCATTAGCTTCTGCACGTCGTTCAGGTGCACATGCATTTTAATTCAGACCATATCGCTAATTTATTCAGGATCAGCATTGGTTCCTTGCTAGGAAACGAGAAAACCGAGTAGCTTGCTCGATGGCGCTCTAAATGTGCAAATTACTACATTGAGCTTGATCTGGTAGCACCGCAGGTTCGCGAAGGTTTCAGCAAGGTCCGTCAGGAGGTCGGAACCTTTCCTGGTCTTGACCATGATGTCAGTCATGTACGCCTCCATGTTTCGACTGATTTGCTCTTGTAAGCATTTTTGGATCATGTGCATAAAAGTTGCTCTAGCATTCTTGAGGCCGAATAGCATAGTGATATAGCAAAAACACCTGAAAGGGGTGATGAAAGCTGTTTTTGTTTCATCGGGACCATACATCCGGATCTTGTGGTACCTAGAGTAGGCATCCAAGAAGGAACAGACATTCTCATCCGGCAGTAGAATCTACTATCTGGTCTATTCGGGGAAGGGGAAAATGATCTTTCGGGCAGGCCCGATTGAGGTGCTTGAAGTCGATGCACATCTGGAAGGACTTGTCCTTCTTCCGCGCCAGGACGAGATTGGCGAGCCACTCGGTGTGGAACACCTCACGAATGAACTCAACATCTAGGAGCCGAGCGATCTCTTCGCCAACCGCCTTGCACTTCTCGACAGAGGATCAGCGCAAGTGCGCTTTGACTGGCTTGACCTTCTGGTCGACTCTCAGTCGGTGCTCAACCAGCTCCCTGTGAACTCCCGGCATCTAAGATGGCTTCCACGCGAAGATATCCTAGTTCTCTTGGAGGAACTGGATGATCTCGGATTCCAATTTATTGCCAAGAGAGGTTGATATGTCCGTCTCAACTTTAGCAAGTCAGCAGTGTCCACCGTCTTCTTGTACCCATCTTGTACTTGCAAGGACTTGCTCATTGGCGATTCTTGTTTCTTGTTGTAGGCACTCTTCGGAGACCTTGCGATCCCCAGTCATAGTGATCATGCCCTTCGGCTGTTGCATCTTAAGCTTAAGATACACATGACATGGATGGGCCATGAAACGTGCGTAGGCAGGCCTACCCAGGATGGTGTGATATGCACTACCAAAATTGACCACTTCGAAGGCCAAAGGCTCCTTATGGAAGTTCTTCTCACCGTTGAACACGACATCCAAAGCGATTTGACCCAGTGACTTGGCCTTCTTCCCGGGGATGGCCCCATGGAAATGCATGTTGCTCTTGCTCAGTCAGGACATAGGAATGTCCATTGCATTGAGCGTTTCACCATAAATTATGTTGAGGCCGCTGTCCCCATCCATGAGGACTTTGCACAGACGGACCCCGTTGACAGCTGGGTCGACAACCAGTGCCTACCTTCCAAGTGTGGCACTATGAGCTAGGTGATCTGACTGGTCAAAGGTAACGAGGGTCTTAGCCAAGTTGAGATACTTGTTGACAGTTGGAGCGGCCATGTTGACCTCCCGATTGGTTACCTTCAACCTGCTCATGCTTTCAACATCAGCAAAAATCATGTTGAGGACCTAGTCGACGTTCGGATACTCGGGAGCATCCTCATCTTCCTCACCGTCGTCCTACTCCTCAGAGGGATCTGTACCCATCTCCTGCTTGACTATTTGTCACTCCGAAGTGGTGTGTTTAGGGTATATAACATTTCCCTCTTCGTTCTTCTTGGTATGGACAACACAGGGTTGGTCCAATACCTCAAACTTGTACTCGAGCTTTTTCTTGTTAGCCCATTCCTTCTTCTTCTTCGGTTAGGCTTCCCGTGGTGTTGGTGTCAAAACTAGCAGATCTCGGGTAGGGGTCCCGAACTGTGAATCTAGGATCGATGGTAACAGGAGACTGGGGAGACGATATTTATCCAGGTTTGGGCCCTCATCAGGAGGTAAAACCCTACGTCCTGCTTTATTGGTATTGATGAGTAGTAAGGTTACAGAGTTGATCTACCTCGAGATCAAAGAGATAAACCCTAGATGTATATAACCTTTTCTCTATGAACTAAGCCTCCTGGTTTATATAGACACTGGGGGACCCTAGGGTTACACATGGTGGGTCCCTATATGGTCATAGATATGCCCATTCTTTCTTGGAGGGCACATCAAGTCTTTGGGTTCCTACCCTTAAGCATGGAGTCATTCTGTAGTTCGGCCCTTCTGGAGATGCCACAAGGCGGCCCATCGGCCCGACCCATAGAAGGTAAGCCAATAGTCCAAGGATCCTTTAATCCCAGACTCCCTCAGTAGCCCCCGAACTTGCCTCCAACGTTGGTCTTCATGATATTCAGCTACTCCGTCCGCCTAAAGTATTCAGCTTGCGGGGTGAGTTCTCTCTATGCTCGGTTGTCTTCAGTTCGGCCACCGATAACACCCTTGTTTCCAAACATGCTCGGTCTAGCCTTGAAGAAAAAACGACCAAGTGTGAATGGTGTCCCCCTGACAACTTTTCCTAACGAAATCTTTTAGTCAGGTAGCAGCCAGTTACAAAGACTCGACTCGCGATTCGAGGACGCCTCTTCATTGACACGTCTAATCGATGCGAAGATCGTGCCCCATCATTTATGGGATATGAACAATTATTTTGTTTTATCCCACAAGCACATGATGGAGCGGCCACTTCGGGAACTGGCGCAGCTCATGGCGCAGTAAGAGGACTCTTGGTTTTATAGCCCCCATAAAAGTAAGGAGGACACGCCCAAAGACCTCTTACCCTTCTCAGATCCATTCACGCCTGCCTCATCTGCTCCAAGCGCATAGAACCAACACATTCCCAACTCCATCCGAGATCTCCTCGCTCCTCTATCCAAGCTCGGCCATGGACGGCTCGAGCTCGCAGGGAAAGTGGGAGGCCTCGTGCGTCACCGAGGAGGATATCTAAGAGCTGAAGTGCATCGGCTACCTCTCGGTCAACGTCGTTCGCTGTGCCCCCAAAGATGGCCAGGTAGTTCCCACACCATAGCCAGGGGAGCGGGTGGTGCTCATCCCTCATTTCATCCGGGGGTTGAGCTTCCCACTGCAAACCTTTGTAAGGGGCCTGATGTTCTTCTATGGGCTATACTTCCATGACCTCCCCCAAATCCTATTATGCACATTTCATCATTCATCATTTTCTACAAGGCCTTCCTGAGGGTCCAGTCACACTTCGGCTTATGGCTGAAGCTCTTCAATATCAAACCAAAGACCATAAGCAGCCAACATGCGGACTATAGGGGAGCGGTCATCAATAAGCTCCCGAAGGTCCAGTGGCCTGAGGGAACCTTCATCAACAGCATCAAGACTAGGCAGAAGGAGTGGTTCTATATCATTGATCCTCGCCCCATAGATTGCGCGGTTCTTCCCAAACTCCAATCCGACCCCACTACTAGGCTGACCTCATGGATCAGGAAAGGACTGCACTAGGGGTCAACCGTGGAGGTGAAAGCTCTATAGGAACGCATTGAAAAGATTCTAGAGGCGAACATCAGCTTGACCAGCATGCTCCAAGTTATGTTGCGTTGCTGCCTCCTCCCTTGCCAACTCCGGGCCACACCAATGTGGGCCTACAAGTCAGATGACCCTCCCATCAACTATGGAAGGTGTTATTTGATGTCTACTACACAACCTTCTTCTTGTAGACTCGTGTTGGGCCTCCAAGCGTAGTGTTTTGTAGGACAGTGGCAATTTTCCCTCAAGTGGATGACCTAAGGTTTATCCATCCATGGGAGGTGTAGGATTAAGATGGTCTCTCTCAAACAACCCTGCAATCAAATACAAGAAATCTCTTGTGTCCCCAACACAACGAATACAATGGAAAATTGTATAGGTGCACTAGTTAAAGCGATGGTGGTACAAGTGCAATATGGATGGTGGATATAGGTTTATTTAATATGAAAATATAAAAACAACAATATAAGTAATGATAAAAGTGAGCACAAACGGTATTGCAATGCTTGGAAACAGGGCCTAGGGTTCATACTTTCACTAATACAATTTCTCTCAACAATACTAACATAGTTGAATCATATGTAAATGCCTCTCGTGCGACAAAGAGTTCACTCCAAAGTCACAAATAGCAGAGAACTAACGAAGAAATTATTGTAGGATACAAAACCACCTCAAACTTATGTTTTCTGATCAATCTTATGAGCTATCCCTATAAGTGTCATGAACAGCCCTAGAGTTCGTACTAAAATAACACCTTAAGATACACATCAACGAAAGCTCTAATGCCACCTAGATACTCCAATGTCACCACGAGTACCCATGGGATTGATTATACGATATGCATCACACAATTTCAGATTCATTAGGTTCAATCCAACACAAAAAACTTCAAAGAGTGCCCCAAAGTTTCTATCGGAGATTCAACACAAAAACATGTGCCAACCCCTATGCATAGATTCCCAAGGTCACGGAACCCGCAAGTTGATCACCATAACTTAAATCAAGTGGATCAACAGAACATCCCATTGTCACCACGGATATCCCATCGCAAGACATGCATCAAGTGTTCTCAAATCCTTAAAGACTCAATCCGATGAGAAAGATTCAAAGGGAAAACTCAATTCATCACAAGAAGATAGAGAGGGGAAAACTCCATATGATTCATCTATATAAACAAAGCTCATGGCACATCAAGATCGTGCCAGCTCAAGAACATGATAGGGAGAGAGACCAAACACATAGCTACTAGTACATATCGTCAGCCCCGAGGGTGAACTACTCCCTCCTCGTCTTGGAGACCGTCGGGATGATGAAGATGGCCTCCGGTGATGGTTTCCCCCTCCGGCAGGGTGCCGAAATAGGCTCCCAATTTTTTTTTCATGGCTATAGAGGCTTGCGGTGGTGGAACTCCCGATCTAGGTTTCTTTTCGGAGGTTTGGGTGTTTATAGGAGTATTTAGCGTTGGTTCGACATCCAAAAGGTTCCCGAGGAGGTCACAAGCCATCTTAGCGCGGCCAGGGGGGTGGCCGCACCCTGGTGGCTTGTGGCTCCCACGAGACTCTTCTCTGGTATCTTTTTGCTCCAGTATTTTTTATATTTTCCAAAAATATTCTCCGTAAGTTTTCAGCCCATTCCGAGAACTTCTATTTTTGCACAAAAACGACACCATGGTAGTTCTGCTGAATATAGCGGCAATCTGGGTTAGTTCTAATTAAATCATACCAAAATCATATAGAATATTGTAAACATGGCATGAATACTTCATAAATTATAGATACGTTGGAGACATATCAGCATCCCCCGGCTTAATTCATGCTCGTCCTCGAGTAGGTAAATGATAAAAGAAATAATTTATGAAGTGTGAATGCTAGCGTAGTGCATAAATTTGATCAATGATCGTTCTAGACACTTTTTCTAGCATCATTATATATCATAAACAGTAGCTCATCTCATAAAACTTCTCAGGATGAAATAACAATCCATTCACATGTTAAAGTATAGACCATAACGTTTCTTGAAAACTAACAAACTATGCTTTCAGTCTCCAAACAATTGCAATTCATCTTATTTTCAGGAAGGGTCTATGTAAGAGCTTTGATTTAACAAATTCGACATACTGAACTACATGTAGTCTTCCACGATTGCTAACTCTTAAAGCATATTTTTAGAGCAAATGGCATCCATCGAACAGGAAGAAAGATAGGGGCTTAAAGTTTCGCCTCCCAACTTATTTATCATATAGATAATTGTCAACAATAATAATTCATGATCAAATATATTCGAATGGCCATACAAGACAAGATCATTCCCCAACACATGACACTTGCCAAGAGAAAAAGGATAAATATAGGAAGTGGTGAAGATCACCATGACTCTTGTATAAAGGAAAGAACTTGAAATTAAAAGATAGGCCCTTTACAGAGGGAAGCAGAGATTTTCATGCACATTTTGTTTATGGATGTGCAAACTCTTAATGCAAAGGAACTTCACGTTGTTCCCTTTGTGATAGCAAACTTTATTATGTAGTCGGTCACTTTTATTTCTTTACCATCACAAGTTCATACAACGCTTATTTTCCCTTACAGTAAAAGATCATACATATTTAGGAGCAATTTTTATTGATTTTTTCACCGATGACATCTTATTAATCCATAGGTAGGTATAGTGGAATCTCATGGAAAAACTGGTTTAAGAGTTTTTGGATGCACAAGTAGCATTTCTACTTGGTGCGGAAGTTTTGGCTAGTATGAGGTGGAAGCAAGAACCACAAGTTGGAGTATCCATAACAATATAACTTCTATGCAAATATACACAACCATAACTCATTACGTTGTCTTCCTTGTCCAACTTCAACTAATTTTCCCAAGTTTGGAAATAATTAATGGGTAATCACAATCATAGAAGATGTCCAAGATAGTATATTTATATGCGAAATCTCTCTTCCTTCAATATTAGTTCATTAATTGTTCAAGTGACCAATGTGGTGTTTGCTAACTTTCAATAACCTTTACCACCTATACTTGTTATATGTGAAGTCATGACTACCCATGGGATAAGCATATAAACATATATAATTTCATATTTATGATATTCAATTAATTCAACCATTTACTCATAGGATATAAGTGAAGCACGAGAGTAAATGAAAGAACTACTCCAAAACATATAAGTGAAGATCAATGAGTAGTCAAACAATTAAGTAGCTATGTTAGGACTTTATCTCTCTCCAAGAATAGGACACATCGTGGGAATGAATAAAAAATTAGGCTCAACATAGGCTAACCGATAGTTCATGAAGAGAGATGGGATGCGTAGCATCCCCAAGCTTAGATTATTGAGAGTTATTGAAATATTTACTTGGGGTGCCTTGGGCATCCCCAAGCTGGAGCTTTTGTTTCTTGTTAAATCCTCTCATATCCCGGTTTCACCTATTCTCAAAAACTTCATCCACACAAAACTCAAAAAGAACTCATGAGATAGGTTAGTACACATAAGCAAAAATCAACACTTAATGTAATTACAAGACAAGTTGCACAATAATTTGCAAACATTAGTTACTGTATACTATCATTTCTACAATTTATATCTACCAACATAGGATATGGAAACTATAGGACAAGTAGATAAAAAAACTATGACAGCAATCTGTCCAAACAGAACAGTCTGTAGCAATTTATGATAACAGTATACTTATGTAACTCAAACAATTATGAAAATTAGGAAATGCTAAATAATTTATGTGAAAATTCTGTGTAAATTTTTTAGAAACTTACCACCTTCCAGTAAAATATGAAAATTGAAACACTACAGCAGAAGTTTCTGTTTTTACCTAGCACATATCAAAACATGCAATGCAAGCATCCTAAGGCAATTCTTCAAACTTTTTATTGAAAAGTAAGATTATAAGTAGCACCTAACAGAGAAAAACAAAATAAAATGATGATCCAAGCAAAAGTAATATTATGTGACGAATAAAAATATAGCTCCAAGTAAGATATACCGATAGTGTTGAAGACGAAAGAGGGGATCCCTTCCGGGGCATCCCCAAGCTTAGGCGCTTGATTATTCCGTTAATATTACATTGGTGGTGCCTTGGGTATCCCCGATCTTAGGTTATTTTCTCTCCTTATTCTCGTCATATCGGTGTCACACCCAAAACTTGAAAACTTCAATCACACAAATCTTAACGGAACTTTGTGAGAAGGGTTGGTGTAATAAAGATAGATCATTCACTTAGGTATTGTCAAGAAAAGATTCAGAATTATTCCCACATGATACCTAATGTATTCCATCATTCCAACAATTTATATTACTCCATATAAGCTATAGGAACACTTGAAACAAGCAAACTATGCATGCAAAATAGAATCTGTAAAAAACAGAACAGATTGTAAAGATCTGAATAATCACCATATTTTCATGACTCTAAAAATTCTGAAATATTAGGAAAACTGAATTGTACCAAAAGGCGGTGATTCAGAACTGTCAATTGGCTGGCTCGTACTGGTGTATGCAACCCTTGGCTTGTTGATGTAGACATAGAAGTCAGCCGTGGCATTGTAAACCGGTGCGGTCGCGAGAGACGGCCACGACATTGTAAGCCGGCACAGTCGCGAGAGACGGCCGCGACATGGTAGGCCAGTGCGGTCGGGTGGGCCATTTCTGGCATGTTGATGTAAACTGGACCGCGGAGTGGCGGTTCATGAGTCGTCCATTGGGCGGCTTGAATGATCAAGCATGACACCGGCATGTTGAAATAAACCGGACCATGGGACTGGCGGCTTGCGCGCGTCTGATTCCATGGTGCGGCATCACTTTCAGAGTGAACACTTGCCCTGCATATTAAAATAAACAAGCGACGGTAATTGTTCTCAGAGGAATTATAATATACTGCTAACAAAAAGGGCAAATAGCACCTGGCATTTTTCGTCGGATCAGCGCGAACGCTGGTGTAGCTTCGGTTGTCGTTGTGGACTAGACCGCAGAGACGGTGACTTGCGCGCCCGTCATTACGAAGGACGGAGGCTCTTTTTCTGGCTTTAGTGAATATTGTCCCCATGATATCTCCCTGAACATGGGGGAGTAACTTTTCTTGAGTCTGTTTAGCCTTCACGGGTCACAGCATCACCGTGAACTCACCACAAAACACAAAAGCGTGATATACACCATTACCATATCAACACCGTCCACTCGAGGTCATGGCATTGGAGACGAGCCGGCTTGACGTGAGGGGAACCACGGTGGTGGGGCGCGGTGGAAGCAGTCGGGGTAATCTGTGGCGAGCCAGTGCGCGCGAAGTTGTGTAGGCAGCCACTCACGAGCGCGGAGGAGCCAGCAAACCAGCCATGTGTGCACGTGCAGATGAAGCCTGCGCCGCCCGTCATCAAGACGCTCTTGTCCTGCCGCCCCTATGCTCCTAGCCCCACCACTAGTGCCAACCAAGGCGAAGTAAAGCCGGCCAGAGGGCGCAACGGGCGAGGCGAGGTGAGGCATGGCAGCAGAGGCGAGCATGGTGAGGCGGGGCCATGGCGGTAGAGGTGGAGTTCATGGCACTTCGACAAGTGCAGGGCGACAATAGCGGCGGTCACTCAATGGCTGACGAAGGCGGCTTGAAGGAACAACGGTGCGGTAGCACTAGGCGGCTCGCAGGCAGGAGCACCAACGTTGGGCGACGGCTCGCAAGAAAAGCAGCACGGCGACACAGGGCTGCTCCCACAACAAGAGAAGCGGTGCAGCGATGGCGATTCCATAGTGGCGGAGGTGAGCCGGCATTGCTGACGGAGAGGAGCTTGAAACGACAGGGTGCGGTTGCAGGGCACGGCAGCCGCTCAACGGTGAAGTAGAGAGCCGGCTCAGTGGGTAGTATGGGCAGAGCTGGCCGCATAGAGGCGAGGTGAAAACGGGGTTGGCTCGGAGGGGCGAAGGAGGGTGGCTTGTCGGTAGGAGCGGTGCGCAACGAGGTGGCTCGGCGAATGTGGCGAGGGGGACGATCCTGCTCTGACCGTGAATACGTTTCCGCCTGCTTGAATTTTCCTTTGGAATCGACCTGAGATCCATGTAGAAATCATGCTCTGCTTGATATTTTTCTTTTTCAGCTGGTGCGTCCATCTGAATCCACCAACAGCTGCTACATGTGGACGGGTAAACACAGCAACAAACGGACATGTCCGCTATGTAGATTGAATCTTTGACGGGATGCTAAACATTTTGCCTTGGCTCCTTGAGAGATTTTAATAATATATGAATTTGTTCCTTGGAGCTTGTAGCACGTGAAGGACTTAATGAACCTTGGTGGCCTGCATGTATGCCTATGGACCGTCATTAAAAAGTTGAGGTTGATCTCATCGCAGCCGCGGCATACGACCGATCTGCCGTCGAATGCATCAATCTGAGAAAACCGCCTATGGTAGCGAGAGGGATAACCACGGAAAGTTCCTTCGGTCTGACTGATGAACTCAAAGTAGATGTAGATCCCTCAGCGTCAGCTTTTCTTCGTCCGGTCAATCGCAAGCCGTTCGATTCCTCGGAGAGCTCCCTTCAAGAACACAACACCATCGTGCGCTAGCACCACGATGGGCGCCGACTGTTGAGGATTTGTCATGGAAGATGTACGGGTGAATGAACTTAGGTTCGAGGCGGTCGCAACTACGTGGCGGCTTGAAAGGGGTTGGTTAGAATCAAGAGACGCGAGTTTTGCCCAGGTTTGGCCCCTCCGATGGAGGTAAAAGCATACGTCCTGCTTGTCTTGCATTAATGATGATGAAGATCTCTCGGTTACAAGGGTGTTGTCTTGCTACCTCTAATCTCGAGAGCCTCTAATCTGTATATCTCTAATGACTTCAACTTGTCCCTCTAGGGGTGCAATACCCCTCCTTATATAGGTGTATAGGGTAGGCTTACAAATAGAGTCCTACTGGGAGTAGTATTAGGATGAGTCTCTCTTGAATCCTCATCCGGGTCTTGTTTCCTTCGTGAGGAAATCCTCTCTCCTTTGGGCCTTCTCTTGTGAGCTACCCGGCAACGGCTTACACGCTAGGCCTTTGGCCTTGTCGCCCGTCTGACCCGCCTGCCGGGTTACCAATAAATCGTCCAGTCTCGACCGGGTCTTTAGTGAGTCGCCAAGTCCTGGCCGGGTCATACTTCTGGATCGGTTGTACCGCGGGGTATATTCCCAACAGTATCCGAATTGGGGTTTGTTACCGGTGAGTAGCTTGTATACCATTTTACCAAGAAGCTTTTGCAAGTAAAGTCGGTTTGTGGCATGACATGTTGTTTCAACGGCTTCTGCCCAAAAGTGTCTTGGCGTCTTGTATTCGTCCAGAATCGTTCTTTCCATCTCAATGAGCATCCAGTTCTTCCTCTCAACAACTCCATTTTGTTGAGGTGTGTACGTAGCCGATAACTCATGTGACACACCTTCTTCGTCAAGAAAGGTATCCAGATGGGTTTTCTTGAACTCCGATCTGTTATCGCTCTGAACCTTCTTGATCTTCACTTCAAACTAATTTTGCGCTTTGCGAGCGAAATTCTTGAAGATCTTTTGAACCTACGACTTATCATAAAGAAAAATACACACGTAAATCTTGAAAAATCATCAACTATAACTAGACCATAGGAATTTCCACCGGGACTCTTGTAAGCATTAGGACCAAAAAGATCCATGTGAAGTAACTCGAGTGGTCTCCTACTAGTCATGATATTCTTAACGGGATGACTTCCACCTACTTTTTTTCTAGCTTGACAAGCACTACATAGTCTATGTTTGTCAAACATAACATCTTTAACACCAAGTATATGATCACCTTTGATTAGCTTATCTAGATTGCGCATGCCTACATGTCCAAGTCTTCTATGCCAAAGCCAACCTTTAGAAGATTTTGCAATTAAACAAGTGCGAGGCTTGGATATCTTAGTGAAATCAATAATGTATGGAGCACCTCTACGGAAACCGACAAAGACCATTTTATGATTATCTTGACGAAACACTTGGCAATCTACTTACGTGAATAACAACCTGAAAACGAAATCGGCAAGTCTAGATACGGAAAGAAGATTGTAGCCAAGGGATTCAACAAGCATAAAATTTTGAATAGAGCTATCATGGGATATGGCCACCTTACTAAGGCCAAGTACCTTACCCTTAGAGTAGTGTCCAAAGGTCACGTACCTTCGAGGACCTTGATTAGGCATGATCTCTTGAAACATGTCTTTATCACCAGTCATATGATCCGTACATCCGCTATCGAGAATCCACTCTTTTCCTCCGGACATATTATCCTTGAAGTTTTCCATAAGACTCTGATTCTTCATGATCTTATCATGATCGATGTCGAACAACTCATCTTCATCATAGTAGCCATGTTCCACATTGTCATCATCAAGTGGGAAATCCTCGTCATAAAGAACAAGAGATTCGTTAGAATTGTGATCATGACAATGTTCAAGTTTATGAATGCGAATGGATTCAAAGATAATGTTATTAATAGTGGTGACATCTCCTTTAGCATGCATAAGATCACGGATCTAAAATAGGCATTTATCAAAGTTTGGATCACTGGGCTTCATTTTGTGGAAAGTAACAGTTTTATGAAGAATTTCATCAAGATTTCCTAAGTAAACATTTGGATATCGTTTCTCCAAACAGTCCATAAGGTAGAGGCACATGCAAAGTTCTTCAAATGAGAAAGCACGAATCTTGGTAAACCTCTAATAATGAGATTGACAGTTCTAAGATTACCAAGCATGTTAATTTCCTCTTCTTGTGTGGGATGAAATTAATTAATGGGAGGCTCATAGGGGCGCATAACATATTTGCTCAATTGAAATTGTTTAAACAGCTCAAGCATCAAAGTTTTCCATTGACTGTAGTACTCTCCATCAAGAATGGGCACTCTACAGCTCAAACTCCCTATACTAGAAACATCCATGTTCCTCCACGGTGATTAAACCGAAGCTATGGAGACCAATGCTCTGATACCACTTGTAGGATCACTCAAAGAGTATGTCTATAGGGGGGTGAATAGACTACTACAGGAATTTAAAACCTAACCTTTTCCCAAGCTAATTGGTTGGCAGATTTTAACAGTTTAGCAAGTCCAGCAAGTCTAACAGCCCTACACATGCATGTCTAAGAGTATAGCAACGAAAAGTATAGACATTGCACATGTAAGTAAAGAGATGAGATAGGAAGATCAAACGCAATAGGAGACGCAAAGATTTTTCCCGTGGTTCCGATGGGTGGTGATATCGTATGTCCACGTTTATGGAGTCTTCAACCCATGGAGAGTAATGGTCACGAGAGTCCATGGAGGGCTCCACCCATAAGGGTCCACAAAGTAGCAACCTTGAATATTCCATATGGCTTCCTCCACAAAGGACTAGCCTCACTATGGGTAGATCTTCAGGAAGTAGGCAATCTCCTTGCCCTTATAAACTTCTTGGTTCACTCCACAACACGAAGTAGGAGGCTCCCAAGCGACATCGAACCACACTAGGAGGCACCACCCTCCAAAAGGTAATAGGCTCGATAATGACGATGAACTCCTTGCTCTTGTGCTTCAAAATGATAGACTCCTCAACACACAATCACTATCTCTAAGATTTGGCTTGGTAGAAGAGATGGGATTGGTGGAAAGCAACTTGGGGAGGCTAGAAATAAAGATTCATATGGTAGGAATGGAATATCTTGATCTCAACACAAGGGTAGATGGTTCTCTCTCAGAAAATCTGATAGGATAGGTATGGAATAGTTCTAAGTGCTTCTCTTTCAAGTGAGTGGTGGTGAAGGGGTATATATAGGAATCCCCAAAAAATCCAACCATTACACAAAAAAGGACCAACTCGGTGACACCGATGCGTTAATCTCGGTGGTACCGAAGTGACCAAAAGTTGGTAACTTTTGAATCTCGGAGGGACGGATATAGGAATCTCGGTTGAACTGATAAGGTGACGAATGGTCAGATTTCCAATCTCGGTGACGCCAACCCAACATTCTCGGTGGGACCAAAAATGTGAATTTACGTAACATAAAGTTGGCAACCGAAACTCGGTGGCACCGGTATGGAATCGGTTGCACCGAAGTGGCTAGGGTTTGGCCGAGTCTGTCTAGGTTCTGGAATCGGTGGGACTAGGATAGGAATGTTGGTTGCACCGATTTTGAATGTTTGGCTATAGACAGACTTTGGTGGAAGAGCTTGTGGATGTTTTTTGTGACTATCACTTATGCACGTCTAAGCATTTTGTTCACCAACAAAACCTTACCCCCTTTTAGTAGTATTGGCTTTCCTATGGACTCAAAGTGATTTCTCACAAATGTAAAATATAGAGTCCTCTTTCTTGAAGATTGACCACCCTATTTCCTTGCATCTTGGGGTAGTTCCACAATCTCCACAGTACTTTTGCCAACCCAACTCTCCATGGACTATTATCGGAAATACACTAGATAGATGTGTTAGTCCAAGAGACAATGTATGTTTTCATGAATTATCAAAACCACCAAGGGAGCATGTTGTGCTTTCAGAGGCAATCAGACTATGCGGCTTTATTGCTTTCAATTAGATGGAGGAGCTTGACTGTGGGGTATGATAACCATCCCTCGGTGTTGTGTGGTGTTTGGTTGGGCCGAGGTAGAAACTATTACCCCGTGGCTTGACATAATGCAAACCCATCGTATGACATGGAATAATCTCTATCGATTTTTAGTTTGACACTTGTGTTCGGATTGTAGACCAGTTCACTGTCAAAACCCTAGCAAGTGTCATAGGCTACCAATGTGTTTGCATCATCATCATCATCATCATTGCATCAATATGAAATGGGGATAAAGAAAAGAAACCCCAAGCATTCATGAATTAAAGAAATTCCAGATAAATGAAATTTCAACAAATCCAAAATGCCCATCCAAAATGTTCCCTATGTCTGATAATTAAGGGCATGGATATACCAGGGACCATTTCAATTATTTGAACATTTGAAATATTTTAAGTTAATGAATTAAGTCTCTGGAAAATGATAAATAAAGCAAATATCATTATCACTGTACAAAATAATCTGAAACTGTTATTATAAGTTTGGAATATTCAAACTTCAATTTAGAAAATATGTGGGTCATTTTGAGAAGTTATTTGGACCTGCAAAGAAACAAAACAAATGATAGAAAACAGAAAACCAGAGTAAACAAAAAAGAAAAGCCAGAAGAGGCTTACCTGGCCCGGAGAAGGAGATGGCCCAGCCCACCAGGACCAAGCGGTCATCTTCAACCTCTGCCAGTAGGCAGAGGTGAAGTGTCGCGCGGCGCCGGCGGGGCCTCCACCTCCTCCCTGCCTGGCCGCCCGCCTGGAGGCCCCAGGGCGTGCCAGCTCGTCGTCGCCAAGGCCTTTCTCCCTCTCTCCCCCGCGCTCGACGCTCTCTCGCTCTTTCCCCCCTCTCTGCTCTCCTCTTCCCCCCGGCGCCTCCCCAACCCTCTCGTCGCCGCCAGAAGCACCGGGGTGAGCTTCTGGTTCGTTTCCCCCTCTCCCCGCCGCTTCTCCCCTCCTCTAGCCCTGCTAGCTATCGACGCCCGAGAGCTCCTCGCCGCCGGCGCAAATGGCCGCCGTGGCCAGAGCAACCGTGGTGCCCAGCTGAGCACCTCGGCGTGTCCGCGCGGATCTGTAGATGTCGTCCCGGCCATCGGCGCCACCTCTAGCAGGCCCTAGCGTCGTTTCCCCATTGTGCCGAGCTCCGGCCGCCGCCAAAATGGATGTGGCCGTCGACTCCGGCCACCCCAGCCCCTCCTGACCCCCCTAGATGGACGCGGACGTGTGCGGGCTACCTCTAGGTGGTCCCCGCATGCTCTGCCGCCGCGTCTACACGATTCCGGCAAATTGCCGCCGTCGTTTTGGTCGTCGTCGGCGAGTCTCCGGCGCCGCTGACGTGGCCTAGTGATTAGGCTAACCCCCGCGCTAATTAATCCCCCTCCAGCCACTGACAGTGGGCCCCGTAGTGGGGTCAACGCCCAGTCAGCGCGTGATTAGCCCATGTGTCTATGACGTGTGGGGCCCCATGTCAGGTTTGACCCAGAGCAGTCAGCGGACCAGGCTGATGTCATGCTGACGCAGTAAATCTATTTTCTGATTTACAATAATTCCAGAAATAGTTAAAAACTTTGAAAAATCATATAAATTAATTGTAAGTCAGATGAAAATAATTTATATATGAAAATTTATCAGAAAAATCGAATGAATCCAATGGTGCTACTCTCATGCATGTTAGAGCAACCTAAATAGGTGAACATGGACATTTTAGCATTAGGTCATTATATAGAATTTGAAATGAGAACAATTTTGAACCTATATTCAAATCTGATTTAAATTGACATGATCACCACTCACATTAGCTCACCCATGCATATTGCTATGTCATGATGATGCATCATATTATTGCACTTGCTTGTATTGATTGTTCTTATCTGTGTTGCGGTAGGTCCGAATCCGGACGATACTACTCTGTACCCTGACGAAGGAGAGAACTCTTCCGCAACCTAGCAAGGCAAGCAACGTCATTGATCATTCCGATTACATCCCACTCTCTCGCTCCTGCTCTCATTTATTGCATTAGGACAAATGATCACATGTCAGTCATACACGGTAGATGATCCCATTCTTATGAATGACCTGATCTTGTCACAGTAAATAGCTAAACCTTGCAACCTAGCATACCTGGTAGATGCTTGTGCCATGATGTGCTTAGCTTACTTTGCCTGCTATGCTTAGAGTTGTGTCAAGTCGGATTCATCTGGGTGATGAAATGAGTGAAACAGTGTTGCCCGATGTGATGAGCTTATAATGAATACGATTTGGTAAAGGTGGCGATGAGAGGCTATGTAGGAGTACATAGTGGGTTGTCTCATTGGGACCGTTCTTAGGAACTGGGTTCCGTGTTTGTGATCCAAGACTAGTTACTACCACATGCTGGGCCCTGAAATATGATCCCGCTCGACTTATCAGTCACCTAGTCCTTGGTCCAGGTATTGCAAGTAGTTTCTGGTGTTTATAGCATGCTGGAGGTCGTGCGTAGCGCTGACCCTCGGGGTGGGTTATGACGCGGTAGGCAGTGGCACGGTGTACCAAGGGTCCCTTGAATGGTGGGCTTGGGAACCCTGCGCACATCGTTTGGGACCATAGCGGAAACTTCGGCCGGACTTTCGTGCGGGTCAGTCTCAAATAGGCGGTAGCCTGGACTAGAGGTCTTATGTGATTGACGGGCATGGCCGACTCCCTCGCTGGGCATCCGCTTGAAGGTTGCCGAGGTGCATGGTTTATGGCACACAGTGAAAAGTGGCGAGAGCGTGTGTGAAGAAGTACACCCCTGCAGGGTTATGAAACTATTCGAATAGCCGCGTCCTTGGATATGGACTACTTGGAGAACTTATGTTGTTCATAGATAATCAAATGGAGACTTCTAAAAATCCCAAGACAAGTGTGAGTACCGTGGAAGGCACTCTTCCGGAAGGGGAAGATGAGTCCATGATGGTGTATTGTGATGGAGTTAGTGGACTCGTGTGCGATAAATAAAATTGTCACAAAGAGTTTAAAACTAAGTACTGTAGGCTAGCCATGAGTCAAAGCTAGCTTTCTGCATAAACTCCACCACCCCCTTGTTGATACATGAGCATAAATAGACTAGGTCTGTTTTAAAGACTTGCTGAGTACGATTGTACTCATCCTTGCTTAATTAATGTTGTAGAGGAAAACCAGGACCCATCAGGTGGGTTCTATCTAGACATTGACGATGCCGAATAGTTGGTATCCCAGCTACGATCTTGCCCATGTGGTGGGCTGTAGATAGTCAGGCCATGTGCCTCTTTTATATTTTGCCGTCTGTACCAAGACAGCTTTAGTTTCCACTGGCTGGAATGACTATATTTGTATGACTTGAGTGCCGGGTCATGTGACCCCTGTCTGTAGGAACATATTATGCAAGGCTCGTCTCAGCCTCTTAAATAAAAGTTATGTTGTTGTATGGTTATGTTGTGATGCCATAGTTGTATCTATGCATATCGGGCATGTCGTGCGTACGTGTGGCGTCAACGGTATGTATGGGATCCGACACCTAGTCGTGTGCCTTTAGTAGTAATCTTTACGGGAAACTGCCTCTTTGTGCTTCCACTGAGCCATGGTAGCTTGCTACTGCTCCAGACACATTGATTGACTGACATGTATCCTTCTTTGCTGTTGTGTCTGTCCCTTCGGGGAAATGTCTCGCAGTGTAATGGAGTCCCTGTAGCCTGCTATGACTCGTCTACATGCAGTGATGGCATTTATGCCCCACGATGTAATGGAGTCCTTTTAGCTTGCTATGACTCGTCTACACATGCTTGAGGCCGACACCTGCATTGCTGGGTTATGTATGTCTGTTTCCGTACGGATGTGCCACTTGGGTTCTATGACTAGTCATGTCGGCCCGGGTTCTTTGTCATATGATTGCCGGCGACATGTTCACATACGTGAGCCAAAAGACGCAAACGGTCCCAACCAAGGTAAGGCTGCAGCCGTGGAGTACCGTGCGTGAGGCCGCAAAGTGACGTGACTTGTTACAGTATGGAATCATATAACTTAGGATCAGGGTCCCGACAGCGTTGGTATCAGAGCCTGACTGACTGTAGGACTACCAAGCCAAACCGGTCGAAGTTGAGTTTAGAAACACCATAGATAAGTAGGGGAATTGATTGTGGAAGGGAACATAAGGCTCTTTTACTCCTCTTCCCAAGTTATTCTATGCTGGGTCATCCTCATCTTATCTATGGGGATAGGAACTAGGATTCTCATCTATTGCTTAGGATGACGAGTTACTAGCCATGGACCAATAGCTAGCTTGCTTGTGAGTAAGTGCAGTTATTCTATTGTTGTTGGTGTGACAAACAGATGGAGAAGAGACTTGAGTCTGGATAGTCGAGTGGTTATGACTTTCCAATCTCTTTTCAATTGTCTCAAAAAATTTGTTGAGCAATTACAGCCGTTATGCTGTCCAATTTCTACTAGGATCTAATGTCTTTGCATCATTCTCTGTTTCAGATGCCCTCTCGTCCTTTCCGTCAGGTGGTCCATCTGACCAAGTGCATCGATGTGCCAGGTCACACGGCCATGTTGGTTAGAGTTATGATGGAGGCTGGATATCATTGGTACCCAGAGTAAACAGTGGTGGAGCAGTATCGAGATTTCAACCAGAGTCAGTATCTGTGTACCATTAGGATATATCCTTCCTATCCTGGAGCTGCAGAGCCGCTTCACTGGACTCATGGATTGGGAGTTACCATAGATATGGCAGTTTAGGAAGCCGCCTACACTATGCTGACTATTATGAGGTTTCACCATGGTCTGCTTCAGAACACAGAGTTTTGCTATGTTCCTGCTTCCATGGGAAGAGTGGATGGATATCTCAGTGCAGCCTATTCTGATCATTCTCATGAGGATCCTAGGTTGCAGGTGGCTGCTCAGATGTTGGAAAACAGGGATCGTGATGCACGTGCCCTTCGCATGGAGCTCTATGCTACCTGTGCCCGTCTTTGGACAGCCTTGACGCAGTTGGCACCTGTCGTGCAGATAGGCTATGCAGACTTGGAGATGGTGACCCCATCGCAGACTGATTTGCTAGCACACATAGACTGGCCTGTTGTTGGAGGCATCACCCTTCTTCGAGGATCGTTGTTGCCACCGACAAGGGGACCAAGGCCACACCCGTCTCCTTACGGTTTCCAGGGATCCCAAGCTAGAGTGTTTCCAGATCCTCAGGTTCAGCTCCCAGGTCATGGGGGTAACCTGTACGAGGCATTCTACGGTGATGTCTGAGTGCGTGAATGTTAGACCTAGTATGGTAGTAGATGTATCGCCACAGTCCTGCGTGTCTTGTGGGATATGATCAAGGTCAAGAGTTGAGTTCCGGAGGTTTAGATAGATAATGTATAGGAAGCTTGTAATGCCTCCGATGAGTTGTATAATCTCTCTGTAGTTGTTTTCAGCTTGGGTTTGTACTGAATTAAGCCATGGTGTGTATGAAACATAATGTTCATATGGTAGTTGCTTTACCATGTTGATTGGTGTTTATCTTACATGCCATGTTGATCAGTGCATTCCTTACTTCATGCCCTAGAGTTGTTGTTCCCCATGTCTAAGCTATGGATTGTTTTCCTCAGGACGGTGTAAACCAGGAACAACCCCGTGCATGCTCATGAGCAAGGCGAGAGTAGCCAGCCAAGGCAAGAAGAGCTGCCACAAGCACCATCTCTAGCGGAGGTAATGCTAGAAGCCGAAAGAAATAAAAGGGAGACCAACAGGCTGTTGGAGAGGATTGAATAGAACACCACTCGCGCTCCCCGAAATGATCACCAAGATGGAGTGTCACTTGGTGACTTCATTAAGCTGTGTCCGCCTAAGTACCATCACTCGATCGATCCCCTCGATGCGGATGATTGGCTTACTAGCATGTCACATAAGATCCGAGCTGCAAATGTTTCAGAGGCTAACAAGGTGACCTTTGCGACATACTTTCTGGAGGGACCTGCCAATCTGTGGTGGGAAAGCTATGAAGCTATGCATCCCCAAGGACCTGCGCCAACCTGGGCAGAGTTTAGCGCCGCATTCCGTATCCATCACATCCCGGAAGGGCTGATGGATCGCAAAAGAGAGGAATTTTGTGCCTTCACCCAGGGCAGATTGTCAGTGGATGCATACAATCGCGAGTTTGGTAACCTTGCTCGCTATGCTCCAAAGGAAGTCTCAACTGATGTTAAGAAGAAGGCTAGGTTCCGCAAGGGACTTAACGCTGAGCTTTGCCGAGATCTTTGTCTGCACGAGTGCACCACCTTCCAGGCTCTCGTCAATAAGGCCATCAATGCTGAGTCCGGTCAGACTGACTACGAGGCCACAAGGAGGCATAACCGTGACTTCAACCCTGCATCGGGTTCAGCACCCAACAAGCGCCGAATATGGGTACCCAATGCAGCTATGCCGGCAAGGTACACTGCGAGGCCATCTTTCCAGGCACCTCGTCCAGTTCAGTTCAACCCTCCACCCAGACCATTTGGAGGACCGCCTACAAATGTTGCACCTCATGCTACAGTGGTATGCTACAAGTGTGGAGAACCGGGACACTATTCTCGTGAATGTCCCCAGAACAATGCTAAGCCCGCTGGACGCGGAAAACCAGGGAAAGCCTTCTATATGAAGCCAACTCCTCCCCGTGGGCGAGTTAATTATGTGTCTGTTGAAGAAGCTCTTGAAGACCCTGATGTCATCCTAGGTACGCTTCTTGTTAATAGCCATCCAGCATCTGTTCTATTTGATACTGGGGCATCTCATTCATTCATCTCAGAAAGTTATGCATAGTTGCATAACATATCTTTCTGTGACATGCCCACTCCTTTAGTAGTTCAGACTCCTGGTTCAAAATGGAAAATTTCTAGAGTGAGCCATCATAATGAAATTCTGGTGGATAGATTAGTATTCCTAGCATCTTTGATAGCTCTTAAGTCTTCTAACATCAATATCATTCTAGGCATGGATTGGATGAAAGCCCACTATGCCAAGATTGATACTCATTCTAGGAATGTTCAACTTACACATCCCTCGGGTGAGATAGTTAATGTCTCTACTCGAACAACCAAGCGCCAACTCTATTCCTTGAATGCTAGCCCTCTCCCCGAGCTAGAATATTTTCCGGTAGTCCGTGATTTTCCGGATATCTTTCCAAAAGAACTTCCAGGTATTCCACCTGTCAGAGATGTTGAGTTCGTGATAGAACTTATTCCAGGGATAGTTCCAATAGCCAGAAGACCCTATAAGATGGCACCCTTAGAACTAGCCGAGCTAAAAACCCAACTCGATAAAGCTTTGAAGAAAGGTTTCATCCGTCCTAGTTCTTCTCCTTGGGCTTGTCCCGTCCTCTTCGTCAAGAATAAGGATGGATCGGATCGGGTGGTTGTGGATTACCGACCAGTGAATTTGGTCACTATCAAGAACAAGTATCCGCTCCCCAGGATCAACGATTTGTACGATCAACTCACTCGATCCTCTGTCTTCTCCAAAATGGATTTGAGGTTGGGATACCATCAAATCAGAATTAGAAACGGGGACATTCCAAAAAATGGCTTTTGTTACTCGTTATGGACAATATGAGTACACCGTCATGTCCTTCGGTTTAACCAATGCCCCAGCCACCTTCTCTCGTCTGATGAATTCGATCTTCATGGAGTATTTGGATAAGTTCGTCGTGGTTTACCTCGATGATATACTCATCTACTCGAAGAACGAACAAGAACTTGCCGAGCATCTAAGGATGGTATTGATGAAACTTCGAGAGCATCGCCTATATGCCAAATTCTCCAAGTGTGAATTCTGGTTACCAGAAGTGACCTATCTTGGCCACGTGATATCTGTCAAAGGTATTGCTGTCAATCCCGAGAGAGTTCAGGCCGTCCCTTATTGGACTCAACCTGAATCGGTTAAGCAAGTTCAGAGTTTCCTTGGCTTAGCGAGCTATTGTCGCCGCTTTGTTGGGAACTTCTCCAAGGTTGCGAAACCTCTGACTGAACTCCTCAAGAAATATAAAAGGTTCGAGTGGACCCCACAATGCGAGCATAGTTTTCAGGAGTTGAAAAGACGACTGACCTCTGCTCCCGTTCTGGTGCCACCAGATTTTTCTAAGGACTTTATTATGTATTGTGACGCCTCGCGACAAGGATTAGGTTGCATTCTCATGCAAGATCGTCATGTGATTGCATACGCATCTCGACAGTTGCGTCCACATGAGGATAATTATCCAACACATGATCTTGAGCTTGTTGCTATAGTCCATGCACTAAAAACATGGCGACATTACCTTCTGGGTAATCGTTGCGAGATATACACTAATCACCAAATTCTGAAATATATTTTCACCCAGCCGGATTTGAATCTCAGGCAAAGACGGTGGGTAGAGTTGATTACAGATTACGACTTAGGGATAACTTACACCCCGGGAAAACCCAATGTCATGGCTGATGCACTAAGTCGTACGTCTTATTGTAACAATTTGATGTTACAACAAGGTCAACCGCTTCTCCATGAGGAATTCAGGAAGTTAAATCTTCACATTGTTCCTCAAGGATTCCTATCCAACTTGGTGGCGAAACCTACTCTTAAGGATCAAATCATAGCTGGCCAAAGGCATGATAAGGGAATTTCCCGGATCAAAGAGAACCTCGTTAGCGGTCTCGCTAAGGACTTCTCTATAGATGATCAAGGTGTAGTGCTCTTTCAGGGCCGTTTAGTGGTTCCTAAAAGCCAACATCTCAGGCAGCTGATTCTTAAGGAGGCTCACGATTCTCCTCTCACAATTCATCCGGGTAGTAGCAAGATGTATCAGGACCTACGCCAGAGGTTCTGGTGGACCAGGATGAAGAGAGAAATTGCTCAGTATGTTGCTAATTGTGATGTTTGTCGTCGTGTCAAAGCAGAACATCAAAGGTCTGCTGGCACCCTTCAACCTTTAGCTATTCCTGAATGGAAATGGGATAAGGTCGGTATGGATTTTATCACCGGTTTTCCCAAGACCAAGAGAGGGAACAATGCTATATTTGTAGTCATTGATCTCCTCTCCAAAGTGGCTCATTTTCTTCCTGTTCATGAAAGCATTACTGCTAGTCAGCTAGCGGAGTTATATGTTTCTCGAATAGTTTCTCTTCATGGTGTTCCTTTGGAGATTAACTCACACCGTGGAAGTATCTTTACTTCTCGATTTTGGGAAAGTTTCCAAACCGCCATGGGGACTCATCTATCCTTTAGCACTGCTTTCCACCCTCAACCAAGTGGTCAAGTTGTGTTATATCTTTCGGTATGAATTGGGAGAACTGCCTTCCATTTGTCGAATTTGCTTATAACAATAGTTATCAATCAAGCTTGGGCAAAGCCCCTTTTGAAGTTCTCTACGGACGAAGATGTCGAACACCTCTTAACTGGTCAGAAACCGGAGAGAGGCAACTCTTTGGTCCGGACATGATCCAGGATGCAGAGGAGCAAGTTCGCATTATTCGTGAAAAGTTGAAAACAGCCCAATCCCGTCAAAAGAGTCAATATGACCGTCATCATAAGTCTGTGACTTATGAAGTTGACGAGAAGGCTTATCTTCGGCTTACACCTCTGAAGGGTACCCATCGATTCGGTATCAAAGGCAAGTTAGCTCCTCGTTACATTGGACCTTTTCGCATTCTTGGTAAACAAGGAGAGGTTGCCTACCAATTGGAACTTCCGCTGCATCTTTCCAAAGTTCATGATGTCTTCCACGTCTCACAACTCAGGCGTTGCTTTTCGGACCATGTCCGAGAAGTGGACCACGAAGCGCTTGATCTCCAAGATAACCTTTCATACCGAGAATACCCTGTTCGTATTCTTGATAAAGCTGAGCGTACCACTCGGCGTCAAAACATCAAGTTTCTTAAGGTTCAGTGAACGCATCATTCTGAAAAGGAGGCGACATGGGAAAGAGAAGATCGTCTTTGACTAGAGTACCCCGCGCTCTTCCCGACAACTTCAAAATCTCGGGACGAGATTCTTTTGAGTGGGGGTGAGTTGTCACAACCCTAGCAAGTGTCATAGGCTAGTAATGTGTTTGCATCATCATCATCATCATTGCATCAATACGAAATGGGGAGAAAGAAAAGAAACCCCAAGCATTCATGAATTAAAGAAATTCCAGATAAATGAAATTTCAACAAATCCAAAATGCCCATCAAAAATGTTCCCTATGTCTGATAATTAAGGGCATGGATATACCAGGGACCATTTCGATTATTTGAACATTTGAAATACTTTAAATTAATGAATTAAGTCTCTGGAAAATGATAAATAAAGGAAATATCATTATCACTGTTTTCAAAATAATCTGAAACTGTTATTATAAGTTTGGAATATTCAAACTTCAATTTAGAAAATATGTGGGTCATTTTGAAAAGTTATTTGGACCTGCAAAGAAACAAAACAAATGATAGAAAACAGAAAACCAGAGTAAAAAAAAGAAAAGCCAGAAGAGGCTTACCTGGCCCAGAGAAGGAGACGGCCCAGCCCACCAGGGCCAAGCGGTCATCTTCAACCTCTGCCAGTAGGCAGAGGCGAAGTGCCGCGCGGCGCCGGCGGGGCCTCCACCTCCTCCCTGCCTGGTCGCCCGCCTGGAGGCCCCAGGGCGCGCCATCTCATCGTCGCCGAGGCTTTTCTCCCTCTCTCCCCCGCGCTCGTCGCTCTCACGCTCTTTCCCCCCTCTCTGCTCTCCTCTTCCCCCCGACAACCAAAGCTGTCGCCGCCGTCGATTCGCCGCCCCCGGCGCCTCCCCAACCCTCTCGTCGCCGCCAGAAGCACCGGGGTGAGCTTCCGGTTCGTTTCCCCCTCTCCCCGCCGCTTCTCCCCTCCTCTAGCCCTGCTAGCTATCGACGCCCGAGAGCTCCTCGCCGCCGGTGCAAATGGCCGCCGTGGCCAGAGCAACCGTGGTGCCCAGCTGAGCACCTCGGCGTGTCCGCGCGATTCTCTAGATGTCGTCCCGGCCATTGGCGCCCCCTCTAGAAGGCCCTAGCGCAATTTCCCCATTGTGCCGAGCTTCGGCCGCCACCAAAATGTATGTGGTCATCGACTCCGGCCACCCCAGCCCCTCCTGACCCCCCTAGATGGACGCGGACGCCCCTAGATGGACGCGGACGCAAGAGCCCCCAGGTGGTCCCCACACGCTCTGCCGCCGCGTTTGCGCGATTCCGGCGAGTTGCTGGCGAGTCTCCGGCGCCGCTGACGTGGCCTAGTGATTAGGCTAACCCCCGCGCTAATTAATCCCCCTCCAGCCACTGACAGTGGGCCCCGTAGCATGGTCAACGCCCAGTTAGCGCGGAAATAGCCCTTGTGTCTATGACGTGTGGGGCCCCATGTCAGGTTTGACCTAGAGCGGTCAACGGACCAGGCTGATGTCATGCTGAAGCATGGCTGACACAGTAAATCTATTTTCTGATTTACAATAATTCCAGAAATAGTTAAAAACTTTGAAAAATCATATAAATTAATCTATAAGTCAGATGAAAACAATTTATACATGAAAATTTATCACAAAAATCGAATGAATCCAATGGCGCTACTCTCATGCATGTTAGAGCAACCTAAATAGGTGAACATGGACATTTTAGCATTAGGTCATTATATAGAAATTGAAATGAGAACAATTTTCAACCTATATTCAAATCTGATTTAAATTTACATGATCACCACTCACATTAGCTCACCCATGCATATTGCTATGTCATGATTATGCATCATATTGTTGCACTTGCTTGTATTGCTTGTTCTTATCTGCGTTGCGGTAGGTTCGAATCCGTAGGATACTACTCCGTACCCTGACGAAGGAGAGAACTCTTCCGCAACCCAGCAAGGCAAGCAACCTCATTGATCATTCCGATAACATCCCACTCTCTCGCACCTTCTCTCATTTATTGCATTAGGAAAAATGATCACATGTCAGTCATACACGGTAGATGATCCCATTCTTATGCATGACCTGATCTTGTCAGAGTAAATAGCTAGACCTTGCAACCTAGCATACCTGGTAGATGCTTGTGCCATGATGTGCTTAGCTTACTTTGCCTGCTATGCTTGCTATGCTTAGAGTTGTGTCAAGTCGGATTCATCTGGGTGATGAATTGAGTGAAAGAGTGTTGCCCGATGTGATGAGCTTATAATGAATACGATTTGGTAAAGGTTGCGATGAGAGGCTATGTAGGAGTACATAGTGGGTTGTCTCATTGGGACCGTTCTTAGGAACTTGGTTCCGTGTTTGTGATCCAAGACTAGTTACTAACACATGCTGGGCCCTGAAATATGACCCCGCTCGACTTATCAGTCGCCTAGTCCTTGGTCCAGGTATTACAAGTAGATTCTGGTGTTTATAGCATGCTGGAGGCCGTGCGTAGCGCTGACCCTCGGGGTGGGTTACGACGCGGTAGGCAGTGGCACGGTGTACCAAGGGTCACCCGAATGGTGGGCTTGGGAACCCTCCGCACATCATTTGGGACCTTAGCGGAAACTTCGGCCGGACTTCCGTGCGGGTCAGTCTCAAATAGGCGGTAGCCTAGAGTAGAGGTCTTATGTGATTGACGGTCATGGCCGACTCCCTCGCTGGGCATCCGCTTGAAGGTTGCCGAGGTGCATGGTTTATGGCACACAGCGATAAGTGGCGAGAGCGTGTGTGAAGAAGTACACCCCTGCAGGGTTATGAAACTATTCGAATAGCCGCGTCCTCGGATATGGACTACTTGGAGAACTTATGTTGTTCATAGATAATCAAATGGAGACTTCTAAAAATCCCAAGACAAGTGTGAGTACCGTGGATGGCACTCTTCCGGAAGGGGAAGATGAGTCCATGGTGGTGTATTGTGATGGAGTTAGTGGACTCGTGTGCGATAAATAAAATTGTCACAAAGAGTTTAAAACTAAGTAGTGTAGGCAGGCCATGAGTCAAAGCTGACTTTCTGCTTAAACTCCACCACCCCCTTGTTGATACATGAGCATAAATAGACTAGGTCTATTTTAAAGACTTGCTGAGTACGATTGTAGTCATCCTTGCTTAATTAATGTTGTAGAGGAAAACCAGGACCCATCAGGTGGGTTCTATCTAGACGTTGACGATGCCGAATAGCTGGTATCCCAGCTACAATCTTGCCCGTGTGGTGGGCTGTAGATAGTCAGGCCATGTGCCTCTTTTATATTTTGCCGTCTGTACCCGGACAGCTTTAGTTTCCGCTGGCTTGTATGACTATGTCTGTATGACTTGAGTGTCGGGTCATGTGACCCCTGTCTGTATGAACATATTATGCAAGGCTCGTGTGAGCCTCTTAAATAAAAGTTATGTTGTTGTATGGTTATGTTGTGATGCCATAGTTGTATCTATGCATATCGGGCATGTCGTGCGTACGTGTGGCGTGCAACGGTATGTATGGGATCCGACACCTAGTCGTGTGCCTTTAGTAGTACTCTTTACAGGAAACTGCCTCTTTGTGCTTCCACCGAGCCAAGGTAGCTTGCTACTGCTCCGAACACATTGATTGACCGGCATGTATCCTTCTTTGCTACTGTGCCTGTCCCTTCGGGGAAATGTTTCGCAGTGTAATGGAGTCCCTATAGCCTGCTACGACAAGTCTATGTGCAGTGATGGCATTTATGCCCCACGACGTAATGGAGTCCTTGTAGCTTGCTATGACTCGTCTACGCACGCTTGAGGCCGACACCTGCATTGCTGGGTTATGTATGTCTGTTTCCGTACGGATGTGCCACTTGGGTTCTATGACTAGTCACGTCGGCCCGGGTTCTTTGTCATATGATTGCTGGCGACATGTTCACATACGTGAGCCAAAAGACGCAAACGGTCCCGACCAAGGTAAGGCTGCAGCCGTGGAGTACCGTGCGTGAGGCCGCCAAGTGACGTGACTTGTTACAGTATGGAATCATATGACTTAGGATCGGGGTCCCGACATTTACGCTTATTATGACGGTTGATGTTTGGCTTTCTCCACTAAGGTACTTGACCAGGCAAACTGGAAGTACAATCGCAGTGGTTCTCCCTTTACCCTTTTAGCCGAACGAGTAGAACGTAAGAGGGTAAGCATAGGATTTGGGCAACCCAACCGTTGACCTAAGACACAATTCGGAACCGATGTATATTGTTGGTGTTCTAGGGACGGAGGTGCCATGACCTACTTGCATGCGGCCCAGCGCGTGGCCCACCCCAAAGGCCTGGTATGGCCCTGCAACGAGCCGCCCCCAAGTCAACGCCCTTGTGAGGAGGACAGCGCCAAGACCTACGGAGGCGTGGCACCCCTTCAGGCTGCCTGCTGAGGAGCGGAGATTCCTATACAAGTCCCCGGCCTCATGAGGCCGGGGTGACATGGGTTCTGATAGCCTAGCCAGGTGGGTGCCAGCGGGCACAATGGGAGGACGTTTCCTACTTGGTGCAAAGGAGACAAGGACGTACGCGGATTCCCACGGAGCCTGCCAAAGGATTCCTTGTCGGTGCAAGAGGACCCAAACCATGATCACGATAGGACGGATGTCATCGCCAAGATCACTATTGCATCACACCCGGAAGCTTTTGCAGGCGAAGACCACCTTTAGTCGCGATAGGGTGTAATACATGTACCCTTTCAAATTTGGTCGTTGTGAGATTCCTTCTCGCCAGTACGATGAGGGAAGAGGATCGTGGCCCCTATAAATAGGGACAAGCTCCCATTGTAGAAGGGCGTAACTGGTTGAGTTTATCATCACCAAGTGCCCTCGTGAGGCCACAAACCATGGTACTACATCATCCCAAGCCTCCTCGTGAGGCCAATCCACCACAAAGCAGGAGTAGGGTTTTACACCGCAAGGTGGCCTGAACCTCGGTAAATATCCATGTCATCTTCTTCCTCGCACATACTTACTCGAAGCAGGTAGGCCGTAGGGTGACAAGTTGGGACTTTGAGCCGGTTGAGATCTTCGCACACACCCTAGTGTTCAAACCTTGTTGTGTTTTGCAGAGCCCCTATTTCGACATTTGGCATGCCAGGTAGGGGAGTGTCGAAATCTTCCTCCGGTTTCACCCTGTCTCAACTCCGTCGCTCCGATGGTTGACGCCCGCCGAGTTCGTGCTGAGCGTCGGGCCACTAGCGTCGCCCAGACGATGCCCAAGGGTCATGGCACCCCGTGCCATTCCACCTCTCCGGCAGCCAACATTGCCACCAGCCCGGCTGCTCAACAGCAGCATGACTCCTTGCTGCCACCCTTCGAGCAGCACAACAGGTACACCACTACTCTGTCTCACGTTCCGGTCACGGAGCATCTTCCCATTCCCGCCGCTGACAGGCGAACACACCGAATGCACTGCTCATGGCACGCGAGCTGCTGCGCTACCGCCCCACCAACGACCGCTACGAAGAGTGGCTTGGCCACATCGCCTAGCTCTTCGACACCGGCAAAGCATCCCCGACGCCCTCCCACTCGCTTCGTCCACAACCCTTCCATGCGAGCAACATGGTCCAAGGCACACCCCCTCCTCCTCCGTCCCTACAAAGCGTTGAAGTCTACTACGCAACCTTCTTCGTGTAGTCTCATGTTGGGCCTCCAAGCGTAGAGTTTTGAAGGACAGTGGCATTTTTCCCTCAAGTGGATGACCTAAGGTTTATCAATGCGTGGCAGGTGTAGGATAAAGATGGTCTCTCTCCAACAACCCTGCAATCAAATACAGAAAATCACTTGTGTTCCAAACACACCCAATACAATGGCAAATTGTATAGGTGCACTAAGTTCGGCAAAGAGATGGTGATACAAGTGCAATATTGATGGTAGATATAGGTTTTTATAATCTGAAAATATAAAAATAGCAAGGTAAAAAATAGTAAACAGCGGGCAAAACGTGGTATAAATGCTTGGAAATAAGGCCTAGGGTTCATACTTTCACTAGTGCAAGTTCTCTCAACAATATTAACATAGTTGAATCATATATAAGTCCCTCTCATGCGACAAAGACTTCACTCCAAAGTCACAAATAGCGGAGAACAAATGAAGAAATTATTGTAGGGTACGAAACCACCTCAAAGTTACATTTTCTGATCAATCTTATGAGCTATCCCTATAAGTGTCATGAACAGCCCTAGAGTTCGTCCTAAAATAACACCTTAAGACACACATCAACCAAAACACTAATGTAACCTAAATACTCCAATGTCACCACAAGTACCCATGGGCTTGATTATACGATATGCATCACATAATTTCAGATTCGTCATGTTCAATCCAACACAAAACACTTCAAAGAGTGCTCCAAAGTTTCTACCGGAAAGTCAAGACAAAAACGTGTGCCAACCCCTATGCATAGATTCCCAAGGTCACGAAACCCGCAAGTTGATCACGAAAACATACATCAAGTGGATCAATCGAACATCCCATTGTCACCACGGATATCCCATCGCAAGACATACATCAAGTGTTCTCAAATTCGTAAAGACTCAATCCGATAAGACAACTTCAAAGGGAACACTCAATTCATCCCAACATGATAGAGAGGGGAAAACTCCATATGATTCATCTATATCAATAAAGCTCGCTATACGTCAAGATTGTGTCATCTCAAAAATACGAGAGAGAGAGAGATCAAACATATAGCTATTGGTGCATACCCTCAACCCCGAGGATGAACTAATGCCTCCTCTTCATGGATTACACCGGGATGATGAAGATGGCCTCCGGTGATAGTTTCCCCCTCTGGCAGGGTGCCAGAACTGGCTCTCGATAGGTTTTTCATGGCTCTGGAGGCTTGCGGAGGTGGAACTCCCGAAATAGGTTTATTTTCGGAGGTTTCTATATTTATAGGAATTTTTGGCATTGGAATCACGCAAAGGGGTGCCACCAGGAGGTGACATGCCTGCTAGGAGCGGCCAGGGGGTGGTCACACCTGGTAGGCTTGTGACCTCCTCATGGCTCTTCTGGCCCAACTCCAATGCTTCAGGGGTATATTTTGGTCCAGAAAAAATCATACTAAATTTTAAGCCCATTGCGACAACTTTTATTTCTGCACAAAAAAGATACCATGGTAGTTCTGCTGAAAACAACGTCAATCCGGGTTAGTTCTAATAAAATCATACCAAAGTCATATAGAATTATTGTAAACATGGCATGAATAATTCATAAATTATAGATACGTTGGAGACGTATAAGCATCCCCAAGCTTAATTCCTGCTCGTCCTTGAGTAGCTAAATGATAAAAGCAATAATTTATGAAGTGTGAATGCTAGCATAGTGCATAAATTTCATCAATGATAGTTCGAAACAGTTTTCTAGAATCATTATGTATCATAAATAGTAGCTCAACTCATAAGACTTCTCATAATGAAATAACAAGCTATCCACATGTTAAAGTGTCAGTGCACTAGTGTTTTGGGCTCTCTAGTGCCCCTTACTCGTCCACAGACATTAGTAGCCACCCTGTCGGTGAGGCCTAGTATGACTTGCCAGGCACAAGCACATGAGAATCAAGACCCCGGGCAAGACCTTACCGGTATGTCCATCAAACCCTCAAGGTGAGACGAAGCCCCGACAAGGCCCAGGAAGGAGAAGCCCCGGAAAGGCCCCGCCAGCGCATTGGCCAGGTGTCATTCTGCCTGGACACGTGTCATAGCGTCGGTGCTGGAACGGGCTAAGCAGTGCCAATGGGATGCGCCCCTGTCCCGTCCCGTAGGCGGATAGAGATGTCTCATCGTGCATTAAATGCGCATGTCCTTCTCCGTCAGTGTTAGGTATGATAGCACTGTAGTTCTGTACACCCTGTGTCCGCACTGTACACCACTGCTGGGATCCCCTTCAGAGTATAAAAGGAGGCCCAGGGCGATCCGGTAGAGGACTTTTTGACTTTTAGTCTTTAGACCTGCTAACTCCCATGCGAGGTAGCTTCTCATAGTGCTCCTGTAGCTAGAACCCTAGGAACACCCATAATACAGCTAAGCAAGAGTAGGGTTTTAAGCATCCTTGCGGCCCGAACCTGGATAAAATCCCAGCGTGGTGTTCATCAGAACTACTCTTTGTGCGATCCTTCTACCTGCCGGACCGAAAGGGGTCCGTCTGATCCCATAGGTGCTTGTTCCCCATGACATCATTGGCGTGCCAGGTAGGGGGATAGGTCGTGTGAACATGTTCTGGTGATCAGCGCACCAGTTCCTTCGTACCCATCATCACCATGGACCCCAAGAAGAAAGGCCTAACGGAGGTTGGTCCGTCCGCTTCTGCTGTCCCTGTATCTGCACAGACAAGTGACGCCGTAGACGCGGGTGGATTAGGAGGCAGAGGTTCAGAACTTCCGCGACGCTCCGGTGATCAAGGCCAAGCAAGCTGCGATGCTCGATGAGGAGACACCCATGGCGGCGACGGGAACCCCTACGCCGCTAGGTCTCAGGATGGAATGGTGCCACTTGCGGGTGGTACGGCGAACTCCAGGGAAGAAGGGTATCTTCTAGGGCGCCCACGTCGGCGCCTACGCCTCAACCTTCCCAGGACGCGCGTGAAGAACCATGCCACAATGCCCGCAGTTCTCAACGTCCCCATGGAAAAGCTCCAGCACATCACTCCCAAGGTGCGCGGGACCAGCATGCTCACCAGCATGCTAGCGGGACTGGCGTGCCGTCATGGGATTTCGGCGGTGCTCTTTCTAACACAGTTAGAAGTCAGAGCACCTCCGGTCCTCATACCGTTCACTGCCGACCACGTCGGAAGAGGCAATGGCGCGAGCACAACTACTCCTAAACTTCCCTCCTGCTGTGGAGAAGCTCAACGAATGGAGAGCCACCATTCAGAGCCTCCTCAGCCTCATGGATAAGTTTTGGTCCACCCAGCTGGCTCACACCAGTGGTGGGAAGGCCGGAGGCGGTGCGACTTCGGTGCACTCTCCCCCACATCAACAACGCCGGTCACCGACTCGATGGATCGATGCTTATGATGGTTACTCGACGGCGTTGTCTAACCCACAGACATGCCGCGACCAGCGTCATGTTCTTCGGGAACGGGCCAAGGAAGAAGCTCGAATTGCAATCGAGCGACGACGGGAAGCATGCCTTCAATCTGATAGACGTGCGGGGCCCACTGTAGACAAGTCTGCGCCAGTTTATCCTGTCAGCCTACCTTACGAGGAGGGTTGTCCAGCGTTCACCCGTGAGCTGCGACAAGTCCAGTGGACCAAATCCCGCACATTCAAGCCAGAGGTCCCGGAGAAGTATGACAACAATACTCACCCGTCGGAGTTCCTGAGCATCTACACCATTGCAATGCAAGCTGCCAGGGGTTGCAACGACAAGATGCCATGGGTAGGCTAATTGAGGGGGCCGAAAGGACGCTGGTGGACTCTGGGAATAGGGTTAGGCACAAGCGGTGACTGACACACGATATACCCAGGTTCGGGGCCCTCCGAGGGAGGTAAAACCCCTACTCCTACTTGATCTCGTTGAGATCATGGTGAAGGTTACAATCGTGCTCCTGGAGCTCTATGAACCGAGGTGGGAGCTAAGCGCCCGGGCTCGAGAGGTTCCCCGTGGGGGATGCTACGTGGGTGATGCTATCGTCGTTCTTGTTCGCCCGGCGTCTGTCCGTCCTCTCCTTTGCATGGGGGAGGCCCGGGGGGTTTTATAGACCAACCCCCAGGCTTGCAATATGAATATAATGGTCGTGGGGGGACCCGGCTGGCAGCCTCTACGGCCGGCTGCGGGGGCCACCAGCTTCGGTCTTTTCTTGGGCGGGCCCCGAGCCCGGTCACGCCGCGGCACGGGGTGCCACGGGCGTCATCGTCTAGCGGCGGTCGACCGAAGTCAGCAGCCGGCCGGCTGTCCTGTAGCCATGCTGGAGTAGATGGCGGAGTGGTTGGGGGCAGGCTGCCACTATTGGAGGCCTGGTCGCCGTCCAACAGCGTCAACAGGCCACTGCGGCCATGTGGGCACTGACCACCGACGGGATAGGGGACACTCTGGCCATGCGGGCAAAGACCCGCGATGGGACGGGGCCCACTGTCACCACGCAGGGCCCGTCAGGGGCATCCGATGCATGGCCGGCTGGTGAAGGAGCCGGGCGGCGAGGCCCCAGCCGGCCAGCACACCGCGGCTGGTGAAGGAGCAGCCGACGCGCCCGTGCCGGGGGGTTGGAGCCGGCGGTGGGGCGTCGCCAGGTCGGCTCCTCGAAGGCAGCCCGCCCATTTGCCCTATCGGCGGGCCCAAAGCATAAGGGGTGCTTGAGGCTACCCGGGGGTCATCCCCCTGTCAGCAGTCCCCGAAGCGGGGGGGGGCGCCGACGGGATGCGGCGGACGGCGCCGGCTTGAACAATGTTCGAGCACTGGAAGCGCCTCGGGAGCCGGGCGGTGCCGGCACGTGATGGCCCGGCTCCGCAGTCATCCAGGGCCACCCGCGCCACTAGTGTCGCCCCACCTGGCGGGGAAACCGCGCTGCATGGAGGACGGAGCGGGCAGCTGCCTGGCGGGCCGAGCGACGGTTCGGGCCTGGCGACTAGGCCGGGCCCGCCACGACCGTGGCCCTAAACCGCCCGCGAAGATTCCACGCGTAGTGGGCGGACGTTTGGTATTTCGGGGCCTCATGATGTCCACCTCGTGCGCCTTGGGGATCGTGGGGGACGTGTGCGCGAGGGGCGCCCCCACTACCGCCGCCCGCGTGGGGTATAAGTAGGGAGGGGAGGCGAGGGGGAAGAGCCCGTTTTCCCTCCTTGCCTCCGTTGCTTCGCTCCTCCCCCCCGCCCCCTCCCCCTCGAGAGAGAGAGCGATAAGGGAAAAGGGTAGTTCGAGAGGGACGGCGAGCTTGCGCCGTCGGCCGCCACCGCGAAGAGGACAGCCCGTCGGTCGATCCTTGCGCTGCTGTCGTCTGTCGTTGCTGTCATGGAGGTAGTAACCAAGGGCACCTAGGACGGCAGCGATGTCGACGCCACCTTCATCGAGTACCTCCGCGCATGCCGCAAGCTCCCGGCGGCGGAGAACTTGGAGGTCCGCCAGCCGGGGGCGGAGAACTCCCCAGCGCCATGGTCGGGCGAGGTCGTGGTCTTCGCCGACCATTTTCACCGCGGATTGGGGCTGCCGGCGAGCGCCTTCTTCCGGCGGTTCCTGACACATTTCGTCCTGCAGCCTCACCACCTCGCCCCCAACTCCGTCCTGCAGTTGGCGACATTCGTCGTCCTCTGCGAGGGGTATCTAGGAGTCGAGCCCAGACTCGACTTCTGGTGCCGGCTCTTCTACTTCAAGCGGCAGACGGTGAATGACCCAGCAACCCAGAGGATGGTGATGACCACCTGTGGGGGCGCCTCCGTCCAGGTTCGTTTGGGGACCGGCTTCCCCAAACTCCCACTGCACGAGTTGGTGAAGCGATGGCAGCGGGGGTTCTTCTATGTGATGAACGTGAAGCCGGAGGAGGACTACATCAACCTCCCCGACTTCGCCAACCACCCATTGGTTGCCATGCAGAACTGGCGGACAACGCCGACCTCGGCGCCCGAGACGGCCGATCGGCTCAGCACCCGCCTCCGCGAGCTGACCGGGATGGAGGGGCTCATGGCCACGGATTTGCTGGCGGTGATGATTGCATGCCGGGTGCTGCCGCTACAACACGGGCCGCATCTTATTTGCCAGATGGGAGGGCGCCGTGACCCCTCCCTGCTCTCCACCAATGAGCTGAGGCCGACTCACATGGGGAGGAAGGTTAACGCTGTGTCGACAGCCAAGATGAAGGAGGGGGAGTGGCAGTGGGGGAACATCCCCCACAGCCGGAGTCATCCTGCACCGCGGGTAAGTGAACAACCAGCTCTGCCTCCCATCCTGTGGCCGCCGGGTCATAATCCCCCTTCGGTCTAACAGCGCCGTCCGGTTTGCCTGCAGAAGTTCACGCTCCTTCGGTCTAACTAGGCGAGGCCGGCGCCGGATGAGGGGGCCGATGCCATGGGTAGGCTAATTGAGGGGGCCGAAAGGACACCGGTGGACTCCGGGAACGGGGTTAGGCACAAGCGATGACTGACACGTGATGTACCCAGGTTCGGGGCCCTCCGAGGGAGGTAAAACCCCTACTCCTGCTTGGTCTCGTTGAGATCATGGTGAAGGTTACAATCGTGCTCTTGGAGCGGTATGGACCGAGGTGGGAGCTAAGCGCCCGGGCTCGGGAGGTTCCCCGTGGGGGATGCTACGTGGGTGGTGCTATCGTCGTTCTTCTTCGCCCGACGTCTGTCCGTCCTCTCCTTTGCATGGGGGAGGCCCGGGGGGTTTTATAGATCAACCCCCGACTTACAATATGAATATAATGGTCGTGGGGGGACCCAGCCGGCAGCCTCTACGGCCGCCTGCGGGGGCCACCAGCTTCGGTCTTGTCGTGGGCGGGCCTCGAGCCCGGTCACGCCGCGGCACGGGGTGCCACGGGCGGCGTCGTCTTGCGGAGGTCGGCTGAAGTCAGCGGCCGGCCGGCTATCCTGTAGCCATGCTGGAGTAGATGGCGGAGTGGTTGGGGGCAGGGTGCCACTGTTGGAGGCCTGGACGCCGTCCAACAGCGGCGAGAGGCCACTGCGGCCATGCGGGCACTAACCACCGACGGGATAGGGGCCACTGTAGCCATGTGGGCGCCGAACCCCGATGGGACGGGGCCCACTGTTACCACGCAGGGCCCGTCAGGGGCATCCGATGCACGGCGAGCTGGTGAAGGAGCCAGGCGGCGAGGCCCCAGCCGGCCAGCACACCACGGCTGGTGAAGGAGCAGCCGGCGCACCGGTGCCGGGGGGTTGGAGCCGGCGGTGGGGCGTCGCCGGGCCGGCTCCTCGAAGGCGGCCTGCCCATTTGCCCTATGGGTGGGCCCGAAGGATAAGGGGTGTTTGAGACTACCCGTGGGTCATCCTTCTCTAGAGAACACCTTCATAGGCTCGTCGAAGTGCGGCGAGAACAGCATTGGCACGAGCACGATGAGCGATGCAGGCGGCTAACAAAACGGAAAAGGCATGGATCGAGAGCTGCGAGTACCTCCTTACCCTATGGCGAGACGGTGTTGAAGTGGCGGCTCCGAGACGACGGGGGCGAGGGGGAGAACCCTGGGACCGATCCTGTCCGAGAAGAAAAGGAAGAAGAGGCTGGGCCAGAGCCGATACTGGGCCTTGGCAATCCTTTGGTCGTTGAGGAAGGAGAGGGCAAGGAAGGTGTGTCCTTCCGGCTCACCAACATGATAGGGGAAGGCTGAGGAGGTCACCCCATGCTCGAGCACGAGCTAGGCTAGAGCACTGAGAGCATGGCGACGGCGGCAGCGAGGCTAGCTTACCTTGCGGCAGTGCGAGGAGGAGAGGGAAGGAATGGAGAGAGAGGAGAAGCTAGGGCACCGGAGACGCGATTTATAGCATAGGAGGGCGTCGGATGGTCATCAAATCAAAGGAGGTGCCGACGTGGCTGCTGTGGATGCTTGCCGTACAGAGGAGCACGACGACAGTCATGCAAGGGGGGCTGCTGGGCCTGCGGGAGCAGAGCTGCAGGATGGGTCGGCTAGAGCGGATGAGTCCCATCGCCCTGGACTCTCTCTCTCTCTCTCAAAACAAACAGGGGTTTGTCTGTTTTTTAAATTAAAACAAAACAAACCAATCCAAAAGCCCCATAGAGAAAAGGATTATTTTGCAAACCGAAATATTGAGCGACTAAATTAAATGCACCCATTTAATAAAAATGCACTAGTCATCATTAGCCTAAGCAAATTAATTCCTTTTATTATATTACCTGTTGTTTTATTTAAAGACATAATTTACAGCAACAGCAACAAGTGAAAGAGCTCACCTACTCCACTCAACACAATTAACATGAGCCACAAAACATTTTTAAAAGATTTATAAGACAGGTTAAAAGTAGTGTCATAAAATAATTGATAGCAAAAGGGTTTTTCTAAGATGTTAAAATGGAAGAGGGGTTTAACCCCACAAGCACACACCCCACTCCCATGGTAGCTCGAAACAAACATACTACTCTAACAACACCACAATCACAAGGAAACAAGGAAAGAAATATTGTGCAATATATGACGATCATGATGCATGATGCAAGAATAACATGAAGCAAATTTAAATCATTCAAACCACATGGAAAACATGGATGTCCACATGACATACATGACCAAAATGGCAGGGGGTGCACTTGGGCTGTTAGAACTTTCCCACACTACAAGAGGATCTCGACCCTAGATCTAAGAACGAAAGAACTCTGGAAATTCGGAACGGAGAAGATCCTCATGTTCCCAAGTAGCTTCTTTGTCCGAATGATGAGACTTCTTCACCTTGAGAAACTTGATTGACTTGTTGAGTCTTACACTCAGTTTCCTGGAGAATAGCAACTGGATGCTCACGATAAGATAGGTCTTCTTGGAGATCAATGTCCTTGAGGTCAATGGTACGCTTGGGAGTCTTGAAGCACCTCCGGAGCTGAGAGACATGGAAGACATCATGCACGTTTGCAAAATTTCAAGGAAACTCGAGTTGATAGGCAAGGTCACCTATCTTGCCCATAACTCTGAAATGACCCACAAAGCGAGGAGCTAGCTTCCCTTTGATTCCAAACTGCTGAGTGCCCTTCATGGGAGAAACTCTGAGATAGACAAAGTCATCAAATTGAAAGGAGACATCCCGATGTTTGTTATCGTAATAACTCTTCTGTCGGGATTGAGCTGCTTTGAGGTTCTCACGAATGAGACGACACATCTCTTCTGCTTTAGTGATCATGTCATTGCCCAAAATTTGATGCTCACCAGTTTTAGACCAATTGAGCGGGGTACAACACTTCCTGCTGTAGAGAATCTCGAAAGGGGCCTTGCCCGAACTAGCCTAAAAGTTGTTGTTGTATGAAAATTGAGTGTATGGAAGGCAGTCTTCCCATTTCATGCCGAAAGAGATCATACAGGCTCTGATTATGTATTCGAGGATTCGATTGACTCTCCCAACTTGACAACTTGTCTTCGGATGGAATGCAGTGCTGAAATGGATCTTGGTACCCATAGCAGTCTGGAAGGAGTCCCAGAACATGGAAGTGAAGAGGCTTCCACAATCTGAGGATATGAGCTGAGGAATACCATGCAAAGATACTATCCTTGACATATACAACTCTGCGAGCTGAGCTGCCGAGATAGACTCTTTGACCGGAAGGAAATGGGCAACTTTGGTCAGCTTGTTGATAACCACAAAGATGGCATCATTGCCCTTCTGGGACTTAGGAAAACCGGTGATGAAATCCATCTCTACAAGATCAAATTTCCACTCTATAATAGGCAAAGGGTGAAGGAGATGTGCTGGACGTTGATGTTCTGCCTTCACTCTATGACAAACATCACACTCGTTTACGAACTGAGAAATTTAACACTTCATGCGAGTCCACTAGAAGGTTTTCTTAAGGTCCTGATACATCTTGGAACTGCCTGGATGAATAGATAGGACAGAATTGTGTGCTTCATCCATGATAACCTTCCTCGGATCACCTTTCGGAACCACCAGAAGGTGCTCAAAGAACAAGGTATCTTTGTCATCAACGTGAAAGCACTTATTCTTCGGAATGCCCTTGGCCACAACTTTCCTCACATTCTTCACCATCCAATCAAGAAGTTGAGCTTGGTGAACCTGATCTTCCAGAGTTGGAGAGACTTGAAGATTTGCAAGAAATCCCTGCGGAATCATCTGAAGATTGATCTTGTGGAAGGCTTCAGAAGTCTCGGGTTTGAAGAGGCCTCAGGATAAGACTGTTGTAGTATGCCTTTCGGCTGAGCATGTCTGCAATGACATTTGCTTTACCAGGAGTATACTTAGTTCTTGGATTGATGTCCTTAATCATTTCCACCCAACGAGACTGCCAAAGATTGAGATTTAGTTGAGTGAAAATGTACTTCAAACTCTTGTGATCGGTGTACACCTCAAATAGTCTACCAAACAACAAATGTCTCCATGTCATCAGAGCATGCACAACTGTTGCCAACTCAAGATCATGAGTGGGGTAGTTCTTCTCGCTAGGCTTTAGCTATCGCGAGGTATAAGCAACAATCTTCTTATCTTGCATGAGAACACCACCTAGACCTTGGAGGGAAGCATCACAGAACACTTGGAAAGGCTTTGATTGCTCTGGAGGAACAAGAACTGTAGCTGACATCAGTTTCTGCTTGAGCGTATTGAACGACACATCACACTCAGGAGACCAAGCATACTTGACATTCTTCTGGAGGAGATTTGACAGAGCCTTAGCAATCTGAGAGAAGTTCTCCATGAATCTTCTGCTGTAACTTGCAAGCCCGAGGAAGCTACGAAGTTGCTTGACATTCTGAGGAGGCTACCACTTCAAGATTGCCTCAACTTTCTCAGGGTGCACTTTAATGCCCTTGGCAGATATCACATGCCCAAGGTACACCACTTCATTGAGAAAAAACTCACACTCGGCAGATATCATCCAAATACACCAAGAAGAACTCATTCTTGAAAGGAGAGAATATGAACATCATCATCCTGGAGGACGTTGGAGGAGTATTGGCAAGACCAAAAGACATGACGGTGTTACTCATAAGAGCCAAAAGTTGTCCTGATAGTAGTCTTTGGAATATCTTGTTCCCGAATGCGGATCTGATGATAGCCCATGCGAATATCAAGCTTCAAGAAAACCTTGGCACCTTTCAGTTGTTCAAACAACTCATTGACATTGGGAAGTGGGTACATGTTTCTGATTGTCTTTTTAGTCAATGGACGGTAATTGAAACAAAGTCTATCCGTGCCATCCTTTTTGTTGACAAACAGCACACCACAACCCCAAGGAGAAGAACTTGGTCTGATCAAACCCAGACATTCTTGTTCGCCTAGCTGCTTCTTCAACTCTTTCAGCTCTTCGGGGCCAAGCTTATACGGATGCTTGCAAACCGTTCAATTCCAAGTTCAAGATCAATCACAAACTCAACTGGCCGGTGTGGAGGCATTGCTGGCAATTCTTCAAGAAAGACATCTTCATACTCACAAACCACTGGAATTTGAGAAATGGCTGAGATTTCACCCTTCTCATTAAGAGTAAAGAGACGAATCGTGTCATCGCGAGCTGCAAAAATGAGCACGTCTTCTGAAGGATGAGTCAATTTGACTTCTTTGGCTTAACAATCAACATGCGCCTTGTTCATAGCCAGAAAATCTATGCGAAGAATGAGATAAATATCAGAATTACCGAGAACAATTGGAGAGGCCAGAAAAGAATAATTGCCTATCTTGATAGAAACATCTGGAACCTCCAAACGAGAATTCATCACTTTGCGGGAGAAACTATTGATAGAGGCTTTGACAAATTAACGGGACACAAATCATGCATCTCGGTGAATGGCCTTGAAATGAATGAATACGATGCACTAGTATCAGACAAAATTTTTGCAGGAATAGAATTAACCAAGAGATTACCCATATTCACTTGAGAAGATTCGTTTGCCTCGGGTGCGTTCACCATGTTCACCCTTGCCGACTTTGGATTATGCTTTACCATAGCATTGCCTAGAGGTCTGATTGGAGGAGGAGGTGGAAGACGCCGCTGGTTGCACTTTTTTGTGTAGTGACCCTTCTGACCACACTTGTGACAAGTAACCTCTTAGAGCAGACAGAAGTTGCCTGGAGGAGGAACATTAGCTGAGTTGGGTGCCTGGGGCCTCTGCTGATATCCTGGGTTGGGTGGGTGGGAAGAACCACGACCGCCGAACTGCTTCTGCTGTTGAGGAGAACGAAATGGAGGAGGAGGAGGAACCCAATACTTCTGCTGATTAGGAACCATCTGAGAGCTAGAAGAAGAAGAGTAGGATTCCCTAGAATGCTTCCTTGAGTTCTCTTACTTGAGCTGAGGTACCTCGACCTTCAAGTCCATGTTGTAGAACTGATCAAACTCACGAGGCTCTTGGAGGACCAGACCCGGCAGAACCTCATCCTTGAAACCACCTCTAAACTGATAAATCATGGACTTGTCGTTAGGAACATCTTGTTTAGCATAGCGGGCCAGATTCTAAAACTTGACGTTATACTGATAGACAAACTTGCTTCCCTGCTGCAAGTGCCTGAACTCTAGCGCATCTCCTCGAGAAAGCTTGTTAGAATGTAATGGGCCCTGAAGTCATGAAATAAGTCATCCCAGCTGACAACACGATCACCCATGGAGTCCTTGTATTGCTACCACCAATCTGTTGCCTGACCCTTGAGCTGAAACGACGTGAACCTGACATAGTCCTCTGGTCTGACATTGCTGCACTCAAAATGCTTACTCATGTCACGGAGCCAATCATCTGCATCAAAAGGCTTCTCACAACAGGTGAAAGACTTGGGCTGGTTGGCAAGGAACTAGTTGAGTGTCGCAAACTGAGGCTGATTCTAAAAATTCCCTTGATAACCTTGCTGACCCTCATCTCTTTCTTGGGTGGAATGATGCCCTGCTCCCTCCGATGCCTGAGCACAACCAGGAGCAGCACAATAAGCATGATGCTGATGGATGTGGCTGGAATGAAGATGCACCCGTGGATCAATAGGAGGCTCCAAATTAGGATCAAGAGTCCATGGTCATTGATCAACCTGAATCATCAGAATCTGTCCAAGTTGTGCAGCCAATCAACCACCAGCAAAACCCTATTGCAGTTAACGAGGATCAGCCACAAGCATCGGTGTTCAACCCCCTGGCGATTGTACCTTACCAGCAGCCCATCATTCAGTCTCTGAACCTGATGATTGGAATGGTGAGAGTGGTTTATGGCCCATCATTACCACCAGTTTTGGCTTGTAAGCGGACTTTTGAAACTTTGATGGATGTCAGTAGTACCCCACCAATTCCCAGGGGTCTTTCCATCCTCCCTGCTTTGCCTCTTGTTTTATGGAAGCGATCATGGTCTATTGCATTCGATGATGTCACCTGGGTCTCCATCATGATCTTCCTGCCAGATGATACTGCTACTCCCTCTACTTCGGTTGGGAACCGGCCTATGGCCAGGGCTCTTTTTTTAGATAATACAGGCACTGACGCTCCTACAGTCAACTCAGCAGCCTCTTCTGATCAGCAATTTTCTTTCTCAGCTCAGTGTGCTAGGAAAAGGGCACTCGCAAGAAGCCGACACCGGTCGTTGACTCTGCCGTTCATAGGTGCACGAGGGGGTCTGCCAAGCGTGATGGTTTTAAGCCTATACTGCAGGAGCTGCCGATGCCTCTCCCAAAGAAGAGGAAACCGCGCTCCAGGCCACTTCAATAGGAGGAACAGCAAGGCGAACAACATCAAGACCTCCCACCTGCCACACCCATCAAAGTGATACAAGCTGTCGGTCAAAGCCTTGGCATTGCCCCAGAGAAGATGACTGTAGATCTTCTTATGGAGGATCCAGCCAAACCATCTCGAAGCAAGAATTATGATTAGGACATCTTCTGGATCCATGTTTTGGGGTCTTAATCACCCTTTATATCGCTGTGTCAGAACTTGTTGTGTTCGCACTTATGCTGGTTTTCCTGTATTAGTTTACCTTGAACTCTGTATGCGTTGGTCACTATGTGACTGTGCTTTTGCTGCTACTATTTTACGTTGCTATGGATATTCGTTCAACTAGAAGCTGGCGGGTTCTTCGTTGGAATATTCGGGGATTGAATTCTGACGCGCGTCAACGGGCTGTTAGAAACAATATTGAAGAAAGTTCAGCCTCTGTAGTCTGCCTTCAGGAAACCAAAATGCAACACATTGATCACCAAACTATTAGGAGTTTTTGTCCTAAGCGTTTTGATCGTTTTGCGTATAGTCCATCCTGTGGAGCCTTTGGTGGTTTGATTGTTCCATGGAATTCTACAGTTCTAAATGGTGTGCTCCTAGACACTTAGAGTTATGGCCTTGTCATCGCTTTTACTTCCAAACACAATACCGAGAAATGGACCTTGGTTAATGTGTATGGACCATGCCAAGGGGAAGCGAGGGATCTCTTTGTCAGCTGGCTCTACAACTTGATTGTACCTGTTGATGAAAATTGGTTGTGGCTAGGGGATTTCAATTTCATTCGATCCACCTCCAATAGGAATCAACCTGGTGTAGATATAAATGAAATTTTCATCCTTAATGAGATCATAGGTCACCTGGGTTTATTAGAGTTACCCCTTAAGGGCAGGTCATATACTTGGTCAAACATGCAGAACTCACCCTGCCTTGAGCAATTGGATTGGTTCTTTAAATCTGCCAATTGGATCTATTATTACCCTCTAACATAGGTGTTGCCCCTGGCCAAAACTGCATCAGATCATGTTCCATGTGTGGTGTCTATCAACACAACCATTCCCAAGAGTAATCTTTTCAGATTTGAAAATTACTGGGTTGAGCTTCCTGGTTTCCTGGAGTGTGTGGAGAAGTCCTGGAAAGTGCCTTCTAAGAAAGGGCACATCACTGCCATCATCATGGTTAAACTTAAGGCTTTGAGGCAGGCACTTAAGCAATGGCAGACTGGCCTCTCGAGAATCAAACACCTGATTGGTAATAGCAGTCAGGTAATTTTGTCCCTGGATAATCTAGAAGAGATCAGACCACACTTTAGGCCTGAAGCTAATTTCAGAGTGATTGTTAAATTACACTTGGAACACCTACTTCATATGTAGTTTCTTTATTGGAAAAAGAGAGCCACTATTTAGACTGTCAAAGTGGGGGAGGAGAACACAAAGTTTTTCCATGCTATGGCCATAGAGAGATACAGGAGAAATTCTATCTCCTCCTTGAAGCTTGATGATGGAACTATTACTTCTGATCATGCGCAAATTGTCGGATGCTTCTGGTCAGCCTATAAAGCCAGGATGGGTCAGTCACATGGAATCAATCTTGTTTTTTATCTTCAATCACTGTTACACAAGATAGATGGGTTGGATGATCTTACCCTGCCTTTTACCAAGGAGGAAATGGACAGGACAGTCAGAGAAATGCCCATTGACAAAGCACCAGGCCCTGATGGTTTCAACGGGTTGTTTTTAAAAAATGCTGGGATATTATCTGTGAGGACTTCTATACTCTTGCCAAAGACTTCCATGATGGACAGGCTAGACTTGAAAATATGAATTCTTCCTATATCACTCTGGTACCCAAAAAGGGCTCCCCTGAGCAGGTTGGGGACTTCAGACCCATTTCTTTGACTGGTATGGGGTTGAAGTTTCTCTGCAAAATGACTACCAACAGGCTTCAGTTGCACATTATGAAGTGCATTCATAAGAACCAATATGGTTTCATTAAAACAAGGACAATCCAGGACTGTGTAGGTTGGACTTTAGAATACCTGCATAAGTGCCACCAATCCAAAAGACCCATTGTGATCATCAAGCTTGATTTTCAAAAATCTTTTTACTCCATTGAACATGAGTTCATTTTACAAGTCCTAAGGCAAAAGGGTTTCAATAATAAATGTATTCGTTGGGTCCAATAGTTCCTTTCCTCTGGATCATCCTCAATGTTGCTCAATGGAGTTCCTTGCAGAAAATTTCCATGCAAAAGGGGTGTTAGGCAGGGAGATCCTATGTATCCCCTTCTCTTTGCTATTGCTGCAGACTTTCTTCAAACCTTGGTTAATGATTTACTGCTCACTAGGAAAATTAAGCTTCCAATCCCTTGCCATGATACAGACTTTCCCATTGTTCAGTATGCTGATGACACCCTTATTATTATGCCTGCTGTGGAGTCTCAATTGATGGAATTAAAAGGAATGCTTCTCATGTTCTCTTAGTCCACTAGGCTACATATTAACTACCATAAATCTGCTATGTTCCCAGTTAATGTATCTTAGGATGACCTACAAAGGCTGGCTGACTCTATGGGGTGCAAAGTAGGCACTTTGCCCTTCACATACCTAGGTCTACCTGTTGGCATCACTAGGCCAAGGATTGCAGAATTGATGCCACTTGTGGATAATATGGAAAGGAGACTATCTGCTAGCTCCTCCTTCTTGGCTCAGGGGGCAGACTACAATATCTAAACTCTGCTCTATCTTCAGTACCCATATTTTTCTATGTAGTTTAGATATCCCCCTGTCAGGGATATACCCCGCGGTATGACCCGGCCTGGCAACTCACAGGAGACCCGATGAAGACATGACATTTTAATGGTGACCCGGCAGGCGGGTACCAGGACGACCAAGCCCAAGACCCGGAGTGTGAGCCGGCGCCAGGAGACTCACAAGAGAAGGCCCGAAGAGAGAAGGATTCCCTTAAAGGAAATAAGACCTGTAGTAGGATTCGCGAGAGGCTAGTCCTAATCCTACTCCTAGTAGGACTCTATTTGTAAGCCTACCCTCTCCACCTATATAAGGAGGGGTAGAGCACCCCTAGAGGGACAAGATTCACAAGTCCACAAGTTTAGACAACACAAGAGATTAGAGATAGACAGATTAGAGGCTCTCGTGATTAGAGGTAGCAATTAGCACCCTTGTAATAGAGATATCTTCATCATCATCAATACCAAAGAAGCAGGACGTAGGCTTTTACCTCCATCGAAGGGACCGAACCTGGGTAAACACCGTGTCTCTCGATTCCGATCAACCCCTTCAAGCCGCCACGTAGTTGCATCTTTGATCCGAACCTATGTCCGTTCACCCGGACATCTACCGTGATAATTCCACGACAGTTGGCGCCCATCGTGGGGCTCCGCATAGTGGTGTTGTGTTCTTGAAGGGATCTCTTAGGAATCGAGAAATTTGGTGGGTCCATTGAACAAGAGTCAGCGTAGAAGAATTTATGTCACCAACGAGTAGTCGGAACATAATCTATGAGTTAGAGATCGGACAGAAGCTAGGGTTGAGACGCCGCCAACAGGCCTGCCGGTTGGGCGATCTGTCAAATCCGAGATGACATCTGCTACATGATGTTGTTATGATTTTGCATCGACCGTACTTACTGCCGATGTTGCGAGGTGTTATTTCCTCCACTGGATCGTCAATCAAAAGCTAGAGGCTACTAGCATTACCAACCGAGTCAAAGCCAGCTGATGTGACAACTCCCGGGGTCAATCTGAGCTGCTCATGGCCGTTGTTTTACGGTGCTACAATTTCATGAAGAGACCGAATCAATCTCGCATTACTAGTTGACACGGACTCGCCTCACCACCGCTACCATGGCATGCTGCCGCCGCGACCTCACCTGCCTCCGCGGCTTCGCGTTCGAGCTTGACTCGCCTTGCCTTTGCCAGTCAGCGTCCGTTGTTTCGAGCCAGACTGCTCTCGCCACACCTAGCCCTGCCTCATCTCAACTAGCCTCGTCCGCCTCCCGTCGGTTGGATTTTAATCTGTGATTGAAAGTTGCCAGGAACTACACCAGGTATGTGCAAAGCTAGCTTGGTAACTAGCAGTTGGATGGATTTTTATACGTGACTATGCACGTCTCAGCGTATACGCATACATAGAGTAGGCCTGGCTGGCTGGATCGAGTCGATCGTCTGAGTAAACACAGCCTCCAAGTTGCTGCTGCCTCGATCCATCGCACTACTGCAACTCCTGGTCACACACGACTCCATCCGTGCAATAGCATCCACCTTCGCCTCCATGCCCTGCCTCCATCTGTACCCGTGTTGGCCGCGGTTCAGCCGCGGCCGCACCATTGCCTCAGTCGCGCCGCTTCTCCCGTTGTAGAGCCACCCTCTTTCCCCGGTCACTACTCCACAGCGCGTCGCCACCTCACCCGCGCACCGCACCATAAGCCACAGCACCGGCTCAAGCACTCCAGCTCGACCCGTCCGTCCGCCTCGAGCCGCCATGTGCCGTTGTTGCTATCCTCACCACTACCAGCTCTTGCTTCCTGCCAGGCTGCCGAGCCCCTCACCATGGCTCCACCGTGCCCCGCTTGTGCCATTACACTGCTCACCCGTGCGCACTTACTATCCTCCTTGGCCACACCCGCGAGCTTGTGAGCCGGCTGTTCCCGTGTGTTCTCCTCTTCGCAACAGGAAAAAGATAAGGTATGGGCGGATGAAAAAAAAATCCGAGGACCTCGCCTCGTCGACCCGCCGTGGTCCGTCACCACCGAGTTGCCCTGGCCCGGTACCGTCTCGGAGCCACAGTAGCAAAACTGCCGCCTCTCCTCTGCGGCACTCGACTCATCGTTATAGCCGCCTCGTCATCATGGCCGGCTCGGCATCCCGCACATATACTAGGACAATCATACACTATAAAAGCGATTATCGTACCATGGACATGAAGAGCGTGCTGATGGCGTCATTCAGCACCGATGTCCGTCCGTACCGTCTTACAACGCACTCGGATTACCCAACCGTCTGCACCGGCTTACAACGCCCGCGGATGACCCAACCATCTGCACCGGCTTATAACACCCGCGACCGACTCATCCGTCTGCACCGGTTTATAATGCCGTGTCCGTCTCTCGTGACCACACCGGTTTACAATGCCGCGTCCGTCTCTCACAACCAACATTGGCTTACAATGCCACAACTAATATCTACGTCTACATCACCATGACCAGGAGGCACCTACACCAGTATGAGCCGCCCTACCGACGCGCGTAAAATGCCACCAACAGTTTGGTCCACATCAACATATCGGTACAGTGCTCGTCGATACAAGCCGCCCGATGGATAGGCACACAAGTCGCCGCCACTACAATTTGGTTTACTTCAACAAACAGCCGGAACAAACCATCGACCAGATCATTGAAGTAATTCATACGGAATCATCTACAACCCGCCACGGCCAACCTCAACTTTCTGGAGATTCTCAAGCTGCCTCTTCATGTCAACTTAAGACTCGGGTGCTACAGACATGGCAAGGCACATTTGGTCATTTTCAACGAGAACCCCAGGTCATGGCAAAGTTAAACCCAATCCTGCGGGCTACTGCATTTCTGGTGGAAGATTAAAAGTGGCCCAAGAGGGTGAGCTGCCGTGATGCACCATTCAAACATAGGTTCCCGGATTTATTGGATCATGACTTGGAGCTTCTGTTATTTCTTTATACAAGATGGCAGTTCACAAGATAGCAACTTACAAGAAGTTCAAAAATATTCCGGTTGATGTATCAACTGAGGTCGGCGAACGGCAGTAGATGCCTATTAGCCAGGCGTTATGCCACAAAATCTGACTCACGAAAATGAGTCGTGGCAAGGGCGGCTTCTCGCCTTCGGGTGCAGCTTCTAGCGCCTATCCGCCGGCGCTTTGCGTCGTATTGCTGAACGGTGGTAGACACCTATTAAGCCGGCATTTTGCCACAAAAAACAAAAATCGACTAAGGTAACTTGGTCGTGGCGAGGGCGGCTTCTCGCCTTCGGGTGCAGCTTCTAATGCCTATCCGCCGGCGGGTCACGCCGTAATTGTAGAGAGGGGCTTCTTACCGACGGGTATCGCTTCTAACACCCTGTCAGCCAGCTTTATGCCAAATCTTCGGCTCAAAACATGCTTAGCCGCGGTTGCGAAGGGTTTCTTACCGGCGGGTATCTAACACCTAACAACCGGCGAACGGCGACATCCGACCTCCGTGTACAGCTTCTAACGCCTATTAGCCAGGCTTTATGCCACAAAAATCTGGCTCAGGAAAATGAGTCGCGGCGAGGGCGGCTTCTTACCTACAGGTATAGCTTCTAACACCTATCCGCCGGTGCATTGCGTCATATTGTTGAACGGCGGTAATGCCTATCAGCCGACTTTATGCCAAAAAATAATAAAAAGTTAACATTACATCATATATTGCATCCTACATCATACATAGCATCATACATTGCATCATATATTTCATCATATTCACATGTCACGTCGGCTTATAAAGCCAGCTCGGAGAACTTATCATATCAAGAGCCGCCCTGTCAGATATAATGCCATGTCATATAATTGGACGGTTCTTGGATTTCTTCCATTGTGCTCTGTAGTAACCTGCAAACACTCATGGATTTCTTCAAATATATATTTTCTGGGTTGCATCACAACCACGAGCAGGGATTTCATGACAAAGACAAAGGAATTATTCAAGGATATTCATTCCGGGTTATATTACAACAATGGTCAAGGATTCATTCAACGAATTGGGGAGAGTCATATTATTATTGTGTAGTCCCGAGTCGCCGAAAGCAGACGACCCGTCACTTGGGGGCTACACTATTCAAAGCCAGTTTATATCAATTATGCAAGTCCCTTGTCGCTGCAAGCATGCCCCACGACACTTGGGGGCTAATGCAAGCCGGTTTTCAAATCACTATTTTCAGCAAGACCCTATTATTTCAAGGAGATAAGCCATCCTTTCTATATTTTTTAAGTCCCAGCCCAGTAATTCTTACTGACCTGGCACTTGGGGACTACACCGCTCAGATCAAATTTTATAAAGTCCCAAGTCACTGCAGGCGTGCGACCCGGCACTTGGGGGCTACAGTATTCAGCTGTTTAAAACAGATTATGAGGTTCAAACTGAAGACCCGACGCATCACATTAGGATGAGCCGGCCTTTTGGGGGCTACACCCGCCGAAGCATTCTGATGAACCGGCCCTTGGGGGCTACACCCGCTGAAGGTTCATAAGGTATAAGACAGTTATAAAGTCCCAGGTTGCTGCAGTCAAGACAACCAGGCACTTGGGGGCTACACAGCCCAAAATATTATTGCAAAGAACTAAGTTATCATGGATAATCTTGGAGCTTGGGGGCTATAGGTAATCGGGCATACCAAAAACTTTGAGGAGAATTGTCAAGATATGAATTATAGAGTTCAGTTGTTAGACCCGGCGTCACCAACACTTATGACCCGGCGTTATCAAAAGAGCATAACCTGCCCGATTTTATATAAGCCGCCCTGCTTCACAACAATGGAAGTTCACTTTTACATCAGATGCATTTTCATCCCAATATTTTTATCAATTCAGTGGATCTTAATTATTATTTGACCCGGCGTCACCAAACGATAATGACCCGACATCATCAATGATTATGACCCGGCAGAGATGACCCGCCAAGAGTATTGGAAGCTGACTCAATGGCATATGGGTGTGCTATTCTCAATATTTTTCAACAGGACATTGACAAGCAAGATGATTATCAAGACGACTCATTCATATGCAGAAAAGACCTGGATTTCTGAGGAGCCATTTTATAAGCCGGCCAAAGGAGCAAGTCGGTCACTTAACATATTTGTTACTCTTATTTCAAGAGCTTACCATGAATAAATTCAAGCAAACCTGGGGGCTAATGTCGGGGATACACCCCGCGGTATGACCCCACCTGGCGGCTCATAGGAGACCCGATGAAGACATGACATTTTACTGGTGACCCGGCAGGCGGGTAGCAGGACGACCAAGCCCAAGACCCGGAGTGTGAGCCGGCGCCAGGCGACTCACAAGAGAAGGCCCGAAGAGAGAAGGATTCCCTTAAAGGAAATAAGACACGGAGTAGGATTCGCGAGAGGCTAGTCCTAATCCTACTCCTAGCATGACTCTATTTGTAAGCCTACCCTCTCCACCTATATAAGGAGGGGTAGAGCACCCCTAGGGGGACAAGATTCACAAGTCCACAAGTTTAGACAACACAAGAGATTAGAGATAGACATATAATAGGCTCTCGTGATTAGAGGTAGCAATTAGCACCCTTGTAACAGAGATATCTTCATCATCATCAATACCAGACAAGCAGGACGTAGGCTTTTACCTTCATCAGAGGAACCGAACCTAGGTAAACTCCGTGTCTCTCGATTCCGATCAACCCCTTCAAACCACCATGTAGTTGCGTCTTTGCCCTAAACCTAAGTCCGTTCACCCGGACATCTGTCGTGATAAATCCACGACACCCCCTGGAATAATAAAACAATTGGAGATAATACAAATATAGTGTCTGTGGAGAAGGAATGGTCAGGACCAAGCTCCTGCACTTGCTTCCTGGGATTTGGATTGCAGACCTAAACAGAAAGGAGGCCTTGGTATTTTGAATCTGTCAGTCCAGAATGATGCTTTGCTCTTTAAACATGTTGATAAGTTCTTTAACAAGGATGACGTGCCTTGGGTCAATCTGATCTGGAACACATACTATCATGGTAGAGTTGCACAAGGAACATCTTTGTGTGGTTCCTTTTGGTAGAAGTTCATTTGCAAGAGGATGGATAGTTACAGAGCTGTCACCTCTATCAAATCAAACAAGGGAGACACTTTCCTCTTTTGGTCTGATTCCTGGCTGGTAGGCGATTCAAATATACCTGTAGCACACAGGTTCCAAAGGTTGTTTTCCTTTGTCATTGATACCTTCTCCACAACTTAAGAGGTTTTTAATGCCTTTGATGACAATAGAATGGTTGGGTTGTTCCATCTGCCGCTCTCTGAAAGGGCTTTCCAGGAACTACAGTTGGTTGAGAACCTCCTGCAGCATTTGCCAAGGGACCAATCTATGAATGATGTCTGGTTGTGGGAAGCTGATGGTAAAGGCTACTCAGCCAAGAAATTTTATGTCCATATTCACTAGCCCATTTTTTCGAACCCCTTACTCAATTGGATTTGGAAAAGCTGATGCACCATGAAAATCACAGTATTTGCAGGGATGCTTATTATGGACAGGCTGAATATTTAAGATCTTCTTCAGCACCGACATTGGAACTTATCAGAATCCAATTTCTGCGTTCTCTGTCATGCCAGGGTTAAAGAGGATAGGGACCATCTCTTCTTCAACTGCTTGTTTAGCACCAGGGTTTGGAGTTATCTTCAAATTCAATGGCAGGGCAACTCCATGGGGGAAATTGTAATTGCAGCCAAAAGAGATTTTAATCAACCCTTCTCCACTAAAGTTGTATTCACTGCCTGCTGGAACATATGGATCATTAGAAAGCAAGGGTTTTCAAGAATGAACGACCCACCTTCAGGAGATGGAAGGCAGTTTTTGTTAATGATATATCCCTATTAGCTCACAGAATTAAGGCTAGCTATAGGGATGACCTCCTAAAATGGGTTTCCTATTTACCTGCTTGAGGTTAGTTTAGTTTTACTGCACTAACTCTGTAACTTTATAGATTAGCTACTGGCTTGTAACCTGTAATCTGCAATAAAAGAAAAGGCTGTGGGGTGTTTTCCCCTACAGTAGTCGGTCAAAAAAACATGTGAGTATTCGCATTGGTTGCGGCCATCACATCTTGCCAAGCTTCTGGAGGAGGAGGCGGTGGTGGGGTGATGGAGGATCAGACTGCTCCTCACCCCGACCCGTTTCCTGTGAGTAGGTGGAGCTATTCTGGAGATGGACAAGAACATCAGCACATCATTGAAAAAGATGACTGTAATAAGTTGAACCAAATGTCTTAATGAAATTGAATGGAGTAACATTAATAGCCTTCCTACTAAAAAATTAGTAAGAATGCCTTCTTCGGGTTTGCAATAACGTCATGAGATATTAGAAGCCACTTGAATATGCACAACAAAGTATTGAGCTAAAATATGCTCGGAACAAATGTATAGCCTTATACCTCTGAAGAAAGATGATCCTAGGTAAATACTTGAATTCCCACCTAAGAACTTTCGAACTCTTTGGTTATGCAATCGGGTGATGGGGATACAGAGAGGCAAAATATCTCACACAACTAACAAGCCCTACATTCCAACTCTATCCATCCTTCAACACATAACCAGAGGCTTCGGAACTCCATCTATCTCGGATCCTCGAAAGCACAACGATACCAAACATGGTAGTACCCCGATCGCCTCCCCAGTACTGGGTGACTCTGACCTTATCTCGCCACGATAAGTCTTGGAGTAATTTCGAACAACCTCCTTCTTGATATACTAAGAAAATTAAATGATAACGATGTGCCAAGAATCCCCTGGACCTCAACTCCCCGTAAGAAATCAAGTCAGACAGGAGGCACTAGGACAGAACTCTGTCACATCGGCATCATATAGTTTCCAAAATACTCGCGTGATCCTAAAAAAATTGGCGAGAAGAGGAGTAAAATCAAAAATTCCTATGTCGAATACCTCACTAGAGTATAGAAGAGGAGTAAAAGAAACATACTCTCTGATATAACTAGACTCAAAATAGTTTTTACTAGACTCGACTCGGCCAAGTTCGATCAAGCAAAGGGCTTCTATGGTCGTATGGCTCTGAATACCAACTTGTAATGCTCAAGATGCACGCTTATCCTTGTTTAGGCACGGGGGCCTCGACAAGGATAGAGGTGCATCTCGTCATTTTGCAAGTGCAGTAAACATTGCATACATGTATGAAGAGACGAGTATACGAGTTGGCTTACAGTCGCCACAAGCTAAATGACAAGTTCACACAATTATTCAAACATCATATAGAAGATAGGGTCCGTCTAGGGACAAAATCAAACTAAGAAAAGAAGCAATGAAAAACTGCCTTGCTAGCCCAAAGATCATGACCATGGCATCTCTACTCATCGGGGTACGTGATATACATCCTACCACGTTCCTCATGATACTCCCACTGGAGCTGGATCACATCATCTGGCACAGACTCATCAACACCTGCACCTGTATTGTTGTAATCTGTGAGCCACAGGGGACTCAGCAATCATGTAACCCGAGTACCAAAACTATGTAAGCTTATGGGTTTGGAGTGGGTAAGTGTGGAGTTTGCAGCAAGCGCTAAGCATTTATTTGGTCGATAACTTACTATCCATGAATGTAAATATGGTGGACTACAAAAGACGATCGAGTATTACCCTGATCACAAAGAGATCCTAAACACCTGCTTACGTCAAACATAACCCCACTGTGTTCTCTCTCGGTTCATGTTCACGAGCAGAGACGATCACGGTTACACACACAGTTGGTAGTTTTTATTAGAGTTACCTTTAAGTTGACTATAACCGGGGTTAAAAAATATCCTAGTTGCCACATAACCACGGGCACAGCTTTTCAAAAGATTTAACCCTGCAGGGGTGCTCCAACTAATCCATCACAAATTCACCACACGCCGCGGGAATAACCTCGACCACGGATCTCGTGATGATCCTAGGCAATTCCAAAGGAAAACCGACACCTCGAGATAGCCCAAAGAAGATCAGAGTTCCTCACGCAAGACACTCGAGAAAGGTAAAACAAGTCCAGCAAGACCTCCCGATGAGCCAGATCCGCTTCTAGAGCCGTGCGCTCTCTATCAACGCACATCGGCCATCTATGCAAAGTGGACAGTTGCCTAGAAAATGCCTTGAGTTGCCCCAAGGTGGCACGGCCGACTACTAGATAGGTGGACCAACACTCATGAGGATCACTGGCCCGGGGGTTGTGTAATTATCCACGGGGTTGCAAGGCCCTATGCATTTTATTAAGTGGTTATGCAAATAGTAAAAATGTTAGTTCTTGCCAGACAAGCTTTAATCTCAAACGAATAAACAAGGGGGTCCCCATAACAACCCCGAGCATGTTAGGAGTGGAACAAAACACCGAGCGAAAGGCCAAGCCTTCCACGTTACCAAGATATATATGTGCATTAAATTAAATAGCAGAAAAATATTGTGATATCTCCAGATATCCATGTTATCACATGGATACAACCTGCACCTGCATCTAAGAACGCTATAAGAGGGGCTGAGCAGCGGTAACTTAGCCAAACATGGTTTGCTAGGTAGCGGAGGGGTTAGAGGCTATCATGGCAATGTAGGAAGCTGGACATTCAAGTGGTAGGTAATGCAACTGTAAGGATAAGAGCGATACATCTAGCAAAGCAAAAATAGTGTCGGGATCCGGGTACGATCATCTTGCCTGTTGGTTCTTCAGAGGGACAAAGAGCTGGGAGCTCGTAGTGGTACTCCCCTGGATCCTCGTACTCAGGTTCAACACTCGCGTCTACCCAAAGAGAAGCATCAACAATAAACGAACAACCACAGTGCAATGGACAAACAAGATGATGCATTGTTCATTTGAAGTATTTAACATGGCAATCCTAAGCTAGTCATGTTTCTCGTGCAATAATTAAGTTATTTACAATTCTGGACAAAACCTCATATTAAGTTGTTTAGACATGCATGATCATAGAAAATATGGATGCTTCATGCAAAATCGATGCAAATGCATATGTAGAACACAGGAAACAGAGTTACGATTCTCACGCTACGCTCGCAGCAAGGTACGAAGATAAATTTCAAGACAAGGAAGGCCATGGGCTATTCCTTGGTATTCCAAGGTAGACACTGGTTAGGAACTAAAGAACCAAGCACAATATAGCCACAGATCAATCAAAACGATGGATCCTAGCTCCCACAAGCCACAACACATAACTACACACATCCTGTCCTAAACATCAACATAGCAACTTCCACAACAAATATCTAGAGCCACAGGATGCTTCCACCAACAACCAAAGTATGTACAAAAACTACATAACATGCTTATCAAATCATACAACTACACAAACTTGAAAGGGAGCACAAATCACTAAGCATGAAGCTCACAAGATGGCATAATGAAACAGATTCTAGGGACTTAGTGAAAATCACAGTTTTCTAGAATCTGAGTTAAGCTCGTAGTAGATTGACAGCAAAGAACAATGATGCTCTAATTCCAGCTATGTGGGGACCCTGACTCATAAGTCGAGATCACCGAATGCGCGTGTACAGTGATCCCAGAGATCAATGCTCACTGAACACACAAAAGCTGAATAAAAGAGTCTTACATCCACATTAAGCGTCTTACAGAAATGACGACCAAGAAGGTGTCAGTCTTACATGGATAGGGCCACACGAGCCAAGTACTTAATCTAGAACAAGTAGCGGAAATCTTCGTCGAAGGCGTGAACCCATGCCATCTGCCTTAACCTACATGCATTCTGACTGGGAAGCATCCTAGTTCGCATGTTCGTCTCCAACGGACTCTTCAACAAACTCCTGTTCTTCCATGCATGGCCAATTAAATAACCAGTGGCACACCAATGAGTACTTTGAATGTAATCGCAAGCAACCCAAGAGTGGAACGAGGCAATAATGATGCATGATATAGCACTATAGGTGATTTGCGGAAAGCTGATTTTGCGTGCAAGCGACATGATCAAGTAATAGTAAGTATGCATCAACAACTAAGCGGGTATTCATGATTGCACACTGTCGATACCATCACGGGTATTAGTTGAACACATCATGTTCACGTTAAGTCATCGGACTTAGTTCATTTCTCATGCCAAGTCATCGGGCTTGACTCAGGTGACCTGTTGTCACTAACACACCCAAACTCACACCAATGTTCCATGAAAACACCAGGACGTAGTTTAAGAAGGACCTCCAACTGTCCATGACCGCGGACGCGGCTATTAGAATAGTTTTACACTCTGTAGAGGTTGCACACTTTACCCACAAGACTCGGGAAACTTTCGTGTCATCCATCCCACCCGAGGTAAGCACCAGAACAATGCCTTTCCCCCAGCGATACTAAACAAAGAGTCCACTCGATTGGTACCCAGCCCTCGTGATGTACATCACACGAGCCTCGCTCTAACCATACCATCCATGAGGGGACTAACGGTGTGCCCGGTGCCTGTAAAGACAGCGCATGATCGTACATACCGGTATGACCCCGTATCAAGAGTGACCATGCCACTCCCGCCACTAGTAATGCGGGATCCTTGCCAGTACCCACCAAGGTAATCAACAAAGCCCCGTCCCATAAGGGGTATCGTGGTTGCGCATGTAATGTTGGGACGGTCAGCAGACCTTAAATCTAATCCGTTTTCAAAAACACACACCCATTTGTTCCGGTACACCACTTCTTTCTCAAGTGGTCACCCAACTCATCATCATCTCCCTCGGGCATTAGTGACACCCGACGGGGGTTTCGAAAGAGTATTGAAAACACACACCTTTCGGTATCATCATGCATAAGTCCCATCCCACATTTTGTAGCAACTACTAGCAACCTAACTACTCCCACCTGCACAACCCTCATAAGGTGGTAGGGTCATGCTCGATGCAAGTATCAACGGAAAACACCGGAGGCATCCCACCAAAGGGGAAACCACCACATCATATGATCGATAATGCTGGAAGTAAAGTGCTATATGACATGCAAGTTAAAATAGTTTCTTGATATGGTCAGAGGGCTGCTTGCCTGGCTCGACAAATTCTCTGGGGTCTTCGAAGTCTTCCAGTCCAACTTCTCCGTCAATGGCGCAATCTATCGATGCGGAAGTAACGACAATAAATAAACAAGCATGCAAACAGAGCACTCAATCTACCTATCAAAAATGTTCACCTATCCTGTTAAATCTCTAAAGTCATATTAAAAATACCTACAATAAATTTCTCTATGAAGACCATTTTAGAAAAGTAATAATAGAGGCTAAAAAGGTGCTCTTAATAGGTTTTAAATAAAACCAGTGATAAAAACTCTTCAATAAATTGCACAGATGGCACTATTAATTTCTCGGGAATATTCTAAGATTTATGGTGGAATTTTTTTTACATTGGGCTATTAATCCGCCTTGTGGAATTTTTACAAATCCCACAAAATTTAGGAAAAGAAAAGGGCTCCAAATCCTGTGCCAGGGGCGGCCAGGAGCTAGGCCGGCCCATCTGGCCAGCCAGCCAGCCGCGCGCGCGGTCAGATTCAAATCTAACGCCTGGGGCCCGGCTGCTAGCGGCTCAGACGAGAAGGGAGAGAGTGCGGGAGGGGAAAGAGAGGCCGACAGGTGGGCCCCACCTGTCGGGTCCTTCTTCCTCCTCGCGACAGGGAAGAGGGGAAGCTCACCGGCGGGAGAGGGGAGCACGACGAGGAGGTCTGGAGGCAGGAATGGGCTCAGGGTCGACCCGCCGGTCCTTTGGAGGTGGAAGGAGGGCCGGAGGTGGACGAAGTCGCCGGCGGCAAGAACCTGCGGCAGAGGGAGGTTCGGGAGGCGGTCGATGGAGGGGTTTCAGGTCTTGAAACGAGCGGGGGAGAGAGGGGAAACGACCGGGGGACGGCTACAAGCCCAAAGGAGGCGAGGGGAGCGCCTGAGCGGGCCTGTGTCCCGAGATCTCGAGCACTGGTGCTCAGGAGGCTCAAATGGGGGTTCGGGGAGGATTCTGGGAGGAGAGAGAGAGACAAGAGGGGAGAGAGGGGCTCGAAGGCCCTTTATATAGGCGGGGGCGAGTCCACCGGATCCGGGTGCGCCGGCGGGGACGTGGCCATTGGCAGGGGCCACAAGAGAGGGAGAGAGGGAGCCGGGGGCGTTCCTGGGGTTAGTTCAGGCCAGTGGGAGAGAGGAAGGAGGCAGGGGAGGTCGCGTGCTCAAGTTCGAGGATTGGCTGAGCCGGGCGGCGGCGGGCACGGGCGGAGGAGGGAGGAGGGGGCCGACCGCCTGCAGGGCTACAGACGTCGAGGCCGACCACACGGACAGGAAGGGGCAGCCCAATGCCGCCTGGCGGCGCCGGGCAGGGGCGGGTACAGTGTGGGAGCGCACTATAGCGCGCTCCAGAGCGCGACTTCTGCATGTCAGGGCATTCTTTAAGCCCCCCTGCGTGTCTTCTTCTGTCCAGAGGCATTTGGAGATGCCCCAACGGCTAGGAGAGGCTAAGGGGGCTATGGGGTAGCCCTGGGGTAGAAGAAATGGAGAGGAGAGGTAAGAAAGGATGCTGCCAGGTAGAAAATAGGGGTTTTTACCCCATCTCACCATGGCCAGAGGACTCAGGATTTTTACTGGAGGTGCAAGGCACCTACCAGAGGCTGTGGTAAAAAGGGGAGGCCAAGGGTAAAAAGTGAAAGAGTAGAAATGCCATTATTACATTTCTAGCAGAAGGTGTTTGATGTTGATTTGGGTGATCAAATGAACCTGGATTAGCTTGAGATTTGATATTGTCAAGAGTGGTGAAAGGCAAGTGAGATCACCAAGTTTGAGAGGGTTTGAAGAAAGTTCATAATGCGACTTAGGGAAAACCTAGAAATAGACAGAATCTGTTTTCTATAGATTCAAAGGGGTTAGGCTTAAACCCTTGATGCACCACTTAGTGTATCATCACTAATTGGTCATTACAGCATGCTCACAAAGTTTGAGGCCAAGGGAAGACACTTTACAATGTAAAGTTGTCAAAATTTAAATCTGGACATAAATTGATTTGGGTAGGTTTGATGAAGCAGACCAACTTGGATTGAGATGAAACTTTGCAAGATCATCACCCATGATAGTGTTGACTTGCTAGAATTTTCTTAGATTTTATTGAGAATATTTCTTACAGAAACATCCCAAAAGTTCAATCTGAACAGAAAGCATTTTGAGGGGTTTTGCCCATGATATGATCAAGCCCTTGTGTTGAGACTCATATATATGGAAAATATATGTCCACTGAGTTTCCCTAATTTTTCTCAAATATTTTCAAAGCATTGAAATAATTTTCCCTTAGGAAAACCATTTCTGGCCTTCAGAAAGAGCCTTTAAATAAAATATGAAAATAATCTTTAAAAATAATATTTGGTGGTTTCGAGAAGTCATATATATATTTGGTTTCAAATAAAGCGTTTGGGAAGAAAAGATCCACCTAAATTGAGGACTTGTAGTGCAAACCTCAATTCAGGGGTTTTAGTGAACTCAAATTGAATAAATCCTTTTTGGGGAAAATAAATTTTGATAAAAAAAATTTGAGCTCTATTCACATGGCATGATCATAGGGCAAGGAATTTGGATCAAGGATGATGAAGGTGGAGAGAAGTATAACCTAATAGTGCCAAACTTGAATGCTCAAGCAATTCAAACAAGCATCACATCAAACAAGCATGCACTCAAAAGTTTTAGTTGGCTCCAAATTTTTATAAAACCAAACAACAATGTGCCAAAACACAGGGTGTGACAAGGGCCCACATATCATACACACACTAACACAAACACACACACACATACACTGCCACACACAAGAGCACAACACACCACACGCAGGCACACCAGATCTAGGTGCAACCACATTGGATCCAACACCACACACACACACACATGGGCACAGACACACAAGCATGCACACACACACACGATCTGGCACAGCCACACAAGATCCAGCACCACACACACACGCACTAATTCGAAAAAGGGAAAAAAGGGGGAGCAAGGGGATCGAACCCGCGACCTCGCATTCGCCCCTGGTTCGGCTACCACTGCACCACCCACATCTACTGAAGACAAGGGGTGGCAAGCACAAGATAACATAAAAACAAACACGGGCCTTCCTTTGACGGAGGAGAAGACCCATTGCCAGTGGCGACGGCAGCGACCACCGGCCCGGAGAAGCACCGACGGGAGATATGGGTCCCTGTTTGTCTTGTTCCCTGCGTTAGCGTGGCAAAGCGAGCTCTGCAAGGCTGGGCGCGGGCTGCACATCCCTTGACAGCGATGACGACAGTGACAACGGGCAACAGGCAAGGCGAGGCGAAAGGGACGCGCTGCAGGGCGACTACGCAACTGTAATGGAGAGGAGGCTAGCAATAGAAGGGGAACTATGGCGAGGGAACAAGAAAGCCCATGGCTTTCCTTCTCTGTAGAATGCCTTTAGAGGCTCATCGAAGCGGGGCGAGCATGACATTGGTAGGAGCTCGGCGAGCGATGCAGGCGGCTAACAGAACGGGAAAGGCATGGATCGGGAGCTACGAGTACCTCCTTACCCTATGGTGAGACAGCATCGAAGCGGCGGCTCCGAGACAACGGGGGCGAGGGGGAGAACCCAGGGACCGATCCTGTCCGGGAAGCAGACGAAGAAGAGGCTCGGGCAGAGCCGATCCTGGGCCTTGGCGATCCTTTGGTCGTCGAGGATGGAGAGGGCGAGGCAGGGACGTCCTTCCGGCTCACCAGCATGACAGGGGAAGGCCGAGGAGGTCACCCCGTGCTCGAGCGCGAGCTCGGCCGAAGCACCGAGAGCATGGCGACGGCGGTAGTGAGGCTAGCTTACCTTGCGGTGGCGCGAGGAGGAGAGGGAAGGAATGGAGAGAGAGGAGAAGCTAGGGCATTGGAGACGCGATTTATAGTAGAGGAGGGTGTCGGACGGTCGTCAAATCAAAGAAGGCGCCGACATGGCTGCTACGAATGCCTGCCGTACAGAGGAGCACGACGACAGTCGCGCGAGGGGGGCTGCTGGGCCTGCGGCAGTGGAGCTATGGGATGGGCCAGCTAAAGCGGATGAGGCCCATCGTCCTGGACTCTCTCTCTCTCAAAACAAACAGCGTTTTCTCTATTTTTTAAATTAAAACAAAACAAACCAATCCAAAAGCCCCAGAAATGAAAGGATTATTTTGCAAACCAAAATATTTAGCCACTAGATTAAATGAACCTATTTAATAAAATGCACTAGTCATTTTTAGCCTAAGCAAATTAATTCCTTTTATTAATATTACCTGTTGTTTTATTTAAAGACATAATCAACAACAGCAGCAACAAGTGAAAGAGCTCACCTACTCCACTCCATGCAATTAACTTGAGCCACAGAACATTTTTAAAAGATTTATAAGACAAGTTAAAACTGGTGTCATAAAATAATTGAGAGCAAAAGGTTTTTTTAAGATGTTGAAATGGAAGAGGGGTTTAACCCCACAAGCACACACCCCACTCCCATGGTAGCTCCAAACACACATACCCCTCTAATGACACCACAATCACAACGCAACAAGGCAAGAAATATTATGCAATATATGATGATCATGATGCAAGATGGAAGAATGACAGTAAGCAAATTATATCATTCAAACCACATGGAAAACATGGAGGTCCACATAAGATACATGGCCAAAATGGCAAGGGGTGCACTTGGGATGTTACAAGCATCCTCTACAGCGGACCGTTGCTTGGCCTCCTCCTGCGCCTGCTCGGCGTCGGACTACTGCATATAGAGTTGGCTCCAGCCTTGGCTGAATTGTGTGTGACCAGTCTTTAGGTCCTAGGAATCTTGGGTGAACCAAGATTTGAGTTTCTTCGACGCGCTCCAGAACTACTGCCCTGTAGTCCAGTTTCTCCTTTAGGGCACGGTGAAGTGCCTGGAGCTTCCGGAAGCTATCGCCCATGGTCTGGAGGAGCTGCTCTTCTTGGGATTTGTTGTTGGTGCTCGGCTCATCGTCGATATCGAGCCCGACAGCAGTTATGGCCTCCTCAACAAAAACATCCCCTTCAGGCGGCACCCCTGTGCTTGCCGTGCTGGGGATACTGACAAACAAGTTGTCGCCGACCTTGAAGTACCTGCTCGATGAAAGATCTTCGGACGTAAGCGGCTGGTTCTCAATAGCCGCCTCCCTAGTAGTTGGGGGCTCAGTGTTCGGTGTAGCGCCTGGCGCTCCTACAGCAGGAATGTCGTCAGTGCGACCACTGGCCTCCTCACCAGCCCTCTTGGTAGACTTCTTGGCGTCCTCCTCCTTGTGCGCAGCCTTGGCGGCCTCAGCACTAGCGGCCTCAGCGGCAGCGTTCTTGGCGGCTTCGGCAACAACATCCCTGGCAGTATCCTCGATGACGGTGTCGATGTCCGTGCCCTCCATCGAGGGGATTCCTAAAGGCCAAAAAAGCAAACCAAACAAAGCTGAGATGAAAGTTCAAGAAGACAAAAAGAGACGAACATAATAAAGAGTACCTACACCAACGACGGTTGCCGACGAAGACTTGTCGGTGCCCGTGCTTGCTGGCTCTCCCTCATCGTGATAAAGCGCGTTGGAGGAGGTCCTTGTCAGTTATCCATATCTGGGCAGCGTATCAGGGACGACCGCTGGATCGGTGATGTCAGCAGTAAAGATGCACGCTCCAGCACTTACTAGCGGGAAGTGAGTAATGGTCTCACACTGGGGGCTTCGCCGGGGATTGAGTCGAGGGTTGTGTCGCGGGCTAGCCTTCGGGTTGATGATGGTTGTCCTTGGCGCACCTGAGGCGCTCACCAATGACTCCTCAATCGTCGAGGTCCTCGCCCTCTTTGCTAAACGTTGCGCCAGTGTTTCCGCATCCCTGTGGAAGCAAGTCAAGGCAAAGCAAATGAATAGAAAACCAGAAATTAGAAGTGAAAAAGATACGGAAAGATCCTTACTCCTCATCTTCTTTTCCCGAGCTAAGGACACAGAGGTCGAAGGCGACCTCCACCCTGGTGCTCGTGGGGAAGGTGCAGGGTGCCCTGGATCACTTGGCCACCGCAGGCGGAGGTTGTCGATGAGCTTCTTGCCGCCACATGGCCTTGCCGGCATCCCCTTTGCCGGGGACTGCTCCGCTCGAAGGAGCTTGGCGGACCGGAAGCCCAGTGGTGGCGCTCCAAAGGACCCACCTCTGCTGGTCACAAGGGACGAGGCCTCCTCGAACAGCTCTTCATCAGATGCGTCTTCGGCAGGACGGTCCCGGGCAGATGTGTCGCTTTGCCCCTCAGCAGTCCTGCCCTGCACTTCAAGATTCTCATCCGCGGCGTTTCCTCTCCGTTGGTTTCGTCTTCCAAGAAGCCGGCGCTGCCGGCCTCCGTGGCAAGATCTGCTTCCTCCGCCCTGCTGGCGATATACGCCAGTTCCTCCTCAGTGGTGTCGTGGACAAGGCCCTCTTCCTCACGGATGGCCGTCTCTGTCAAGTTATTAAAGAATTCTTGCGCATGTTCTGCAGGCGGCTAGATCCAAGATGTGTCAAGGCTGTGGACGTCGAGCGCTGGAATCATTGCAATGATTCTACCAAAAGCAGAATTGTTGCACAGGGGGATTATGCCTACTGGCAGCTCGCGTACCGCGGCACTCCTAAACAGCTTTTGGCAGAGATCCTTGTGCTGCATAACTGTCAGGTTGTGGTTCAGCCCGGGGCCTAGCCTCATGATGCCCGCCGCGTTCCGAAATTCCCAAGATGTCCTCCCCTGATTCTGCAGGGGAGCAATGTGCCGGCAAAGGAAATCGGCGCCTATCATCTCTATGGTGAGGCCGGCATTTCTGAGGCGATGAACTCTGGTGGTCGCGACTGTGAACTTCCCATCCTTAGGGTCAAGGGCACTCCAGTCATCGCTGTGCACCATCTTGGTCTACCGCCGCAAGTAGAAAGGCTAGAATTTCTCCTCCCGGATCCAGCACCATTTTACCCGCCACTCGTGCCACCTCTCATAGTAGGCCCCGTCTGGGTAGACCTTCTTGGTTCCTGGCCATGGAATCCAAGTAACAACACCGGAAAGGGCTCTGCCTTGTTGGATGTGGTGGGTAAAGTAGTGACGGAAAAGAGCAGTGCTAGGGACTACTCCGGCAAATTTTCCACAAAGATGAGCAAAAACTGACATGGAAATCATGGCATTCGACTTATAATCCAAGAGTTGGAAGCCGTATGTGAGCAGAGCCTGCAGTAAAAATAATCAGCCAAGAAAGGGTATTTGCCTAGGCCGCTCCCGGAAGGTCCTGGACTCACGCAAGTGGCGGGATGCGCCGTCGTCCTCGTCGCACACAGCCACCGGTATCGCCCCTTCAGAGCGTCCACATAAAGTCCTGGCAGAAGGACGACATGCTCCTTCCGCATCCTCACTAGCTTGTTCTCCAAGACAGCCTCTGCATCCTTGCCCTTGCTAGCCTTGGGCAGCATGGTGGCTATGGGGGAGGAGCTTTGTTTCGGGCTCAAGGAAAAAGACGGCGGCGGTTCTAAGATTGGGAAAGACGAGAGGTAAATGAGCGGCGCCTCTGCAATTTCCTCTTTATGGGGAAAGCATGAGACGACCTCTTTACTAAAATATTATAGAAACATTTCATGGGCACGCTATTGTAATGGCTGCACTGCGCACGTATCCCATGTCCCGCATTCAATGTGCATCGTGGGGAAGCGCAGCAAGCGCAATGATCACGACTGCAAGGCCCTGCCACGCATGCCTGTGCACAGTTTGGGCCTATCCCAACAACGCCTCGCGACGTGTGTGACCCAGGCCTGGGGGCTCCTATTGGTGCACTAGAGTTTTGGGCTCTCTAGTGCCCCTTACTCATGCAAAGGCAATAGTAGCCACCCTGGCGACGAGTCCTAGCAGGACTAGCCAGGCACAAGCACGGGAGAATCAAAACCCCTAGAAAGACCTTGCCGAGATGTCCATCAAACCCTCATGGTGAGAGAAAGCCCCGGTAAGGCCCCGCCAGCGCATGGGCTAGGTGTCGTTCCGCCTGGACATGTCGCGGCGTCGGTGCTGGAGGGGGCTAAGCGGTGCAGATGGGACGGGCTCATGTCCCGTCCCGCATGTGGACAGAGATGCGTGACGGTGCATTAAATGCACATGTCCTACTCCGCTAGTGCTAGGTATGATAGCACTATAGCTCTGTACACCCCATGTACGCACTATACGCCGTTGTTGGTATCCTCTTCAGAGTATAAATAGAGGCCCAACATGATATGGTAGAGGACTTTTGGACTTTTAGTCTTTAGACCTTCTAGCTCACACGCGAGGTAGCTGCTCATAGTGCTCTTGTAGCTAGAACCATAAGAACACCCATAATACAACTAAGAAGGAGTAGGGTTTTATGCATCCTTGCGGCCCAAACTTGGGTAAAATCCCCGTGTGTTGTTAATCAGACCTTCTCTTTGTGCGAGCCTTCTCCCCGCCAAACCAAAAGGGGTCCCTCCAATCCCATAGGTGCTCGTTCCCCACGACATAAAGTATAGACTAACAAACTATGCTTTCAGTCACCAAACAATTGCAATTCATCTTATTTTCAGGAAGGGTCTATGTAAGAGCTTTAATTTAGCAAATTCCACATACTCGAATATCATATAGTCTTCCATGATTGCTGGCACTCAAAGCATATTTTTAGAACAAATAGCGTCCATCGAACACAGAGAAAGATAGGGGCTTAATGTTTCGCCTCCCAACTTCTTTATCATATAGATAATTTTCAACAATAATAATTCATGATCAAATATATTTGAATGGCCATATACGCTTGGGTCTTTCCCCAACGCATGACGCTTGCCAACTAAAGAATAACCTGAGGCTGAACTAAGAAGGAATACTAATGACTCTTGCATAAAAGTAAATACAGGAAAGTAAAAGGAGGAAGCATTGATTTGCAGAGGTGCCAGAGCTCGAGCTTTTAAAATAGAGATGCATAATAATTTTGAGCGGTATGCTTTCATTGTGACCATAACAACTGAGAGATCCCGATATCTTCCATGTTATATACATTATAGGCGGTTCCCAAACAGAATGGTAAAGTTTTTACTCCCCCACCACCAATCAATCACACTCCACGGCAAGCCGAATCCACGGGTATCGTCCATACCAACAACATTCTTGGGGGAGTTTTGTTTAATTATTTGCATTTTTTTCTTTGATTTCGGGATTGGGAATCCCTATTACCAGCCACTTTCTCGTGAATGATAGTCAATCAACACATATCGTGAGAATAACCCACCTAGTATGGAAAATACTGATAGCCCCTAGTCGTTATATGAGCGATTCAGGCATACAAAACAAAATATAATTTGAAGGTTTAGATTTTAGAACATGCGAATTTACTTGGAACGGCAGGTAAATACCGCATAAAGGTAGGTATGGTGGACTGATATAGAACAACTTTGGGTTTAAGGGTGTTTGGATGCACAAGTAGTATTTCTGCTTGGTGCGAAAGTTTTGGCTAGTATGAGGTGGAAGCAAGCACCACATGTTCGAGGATCCATAACAATATAACTTCTATGCAAATGTACACAACCATAACTCATTACGTTGTCTTCCTTGTATAACTTCAACTAAATTGCTCAAGTTTGAAAATAATTAATGGGTAATCACAATCATAGAAGATGTCCAAGATAGTATATTTATATGTGAAATCTCTCTTCCTTCAATGTTCTTTCATGAATGGTTCAATTGACCAATGTGGTGTTTGCTAACTTTCAATAAATTTTACACCCTATACTTCTTGTATGTGAAGTCATTACACCCATTGGGATAAGCATATAAAACATATATAATTTCAGATTTATGATATTCAATTTATTTAACCATTTACTCATAGGATATAAGTGAAGCACGAGAGTAAATTATAAAACTACTCCAAAACATATAAGTGAAGATCAATGTGTAGTCAAACAATTAAGTAGCTATGTAAGGACTTTCTCTCTCCCTCAATAAATATTTTAAGATCTGAGTATTTTATTTAAACAGCAAGCAAAACAAAAATAGCACTCCAAGAATAGCATAAATCATGTGGACAAATAAAAATTTAGGCTCAACATAGGCTAACCGATAATCTATCTATTATATTATAACAATAGAAAAGGAACGGTGAAGATTGTACAGTGAAAACATAAATATCTTAATGGTGGAGATTCATTAGATTTATAATCTCTTTTACATACAGCCGAAGCTTCAAAAATAATAATTACATACAGCCAATACCTACTTAAGGAATCACCTTTTAAAGCCCGCATGATGGTGCATGCATATATTGTTTTGGACATTCACGTCTGTCGCGTATGTTTGTACAATAAAAAAGTGCAATCAGGTTTATGTATAGGAGACCCTAAAAAGGTATATGTATAGCAGAAGGACACATGTAAAATCTCAAAACAAGGGACGTTCAGTTTCCATTCAAAAAAGAGAGGGACGTTCAGTTTTCCTTTTTAGGGGGGAAGGGACGTGTAGTTTTTTAAAGCGTTCGAAGGGAGGGACGTGCAATTGGTTCCTATTGGAACTCTAAGACCAGTAAATAAAAAAACACATAGCTGGCCATGTTAGCTGAGCCAACCAGTCCGAAAATTTTTGTTTGAAGGATATTAGCCAAAAAAATTCTGTCAAGAATATTGGTCCAGTTTCATCACACTTACATCGGATTGCCTGAAAGAATTACCATCGGATTGAAAATCCTGTGTAGTTTGAAAGCTATAAAAGATATTGCAAATTAAATTATTTGGGGAGAGAAGAGACCAACAAAGCAGAAGGGCTATACCCAGAGAAGCAAATGAGAAGAAGTGAGCGGCACAAGAAAAGAGAACTATTTTATACTAATATTAAAGCAAAACATAAGCAAGCCATCATGTACTTTCACATAGGCTAAAATTATCTAAACCCATGATTATATGTTTGACCGGTTGATCTTCAAAAATCAACATATATCATGCATATGCGTTTCAGGCACGCTTTTGGCCTTCCGTGTAGGTGTCCGTTTTAGAGTGAAAGTAGTATATATGCATTTTTCTTCGCCAATATATATGCATGCAGCCATGCATGCTAAAATAAAAAAATTAATATATGCATGTGTGAACGTGTAACGTGTATTACTAATGGCATATGAAGATAGTGCATGCATGTATATCAACGTCAAATGATAGATTGAACATTAGTTTTAGTCTCTCACGTGCTCCAAGTGTTTCCCCTCTAAAAAAATCTTCGCTACGTGGAGCCCTGGTGGCAAGTGAGCGCACTTAAAGGTTTGTAAATCTATACATAATTTGCATCATTCTGCGTAGATGGTTTCACCAACGAGAGAAACCAAAAGGCCACACAAGCTTTCCTGAATTGACATCTCTTAGCAACTAGTTTTATGGAAATGTGAAATGTGAGCATTCACACTATCCCTATGCGGGATATGAATGATTACATTCTAGCTAGGTTGTTCTAAAAATATTACTAGCAATGCCACTCACATGTCTGACTAGAAAATTGTGTATATCACGATAAGCGTGAGGAGCACACAGTTTGTATGCTGATGAATAAAACAAAACCAAATACTTGATCGCTGGTAGTTTGTTAGTTATTTACTTAGATTTGTGTAGTTTGATGGAGGTTGGAGGAACTCCAATTTGGCATTAAAAAAAGTTCAAGTAAAATCATGATATGCAATTTGGTAAACATAAGAATGGTATATACAGACCATACTCGGAATTCATAAAATACACGTTGGCATAATCATTAGTTTCCTACCCGGGATCTCACCTATCCATAAATCCTATGTGGCATGTAGGTGGAAATTGTCAATGTAAGAAACCATACGAGCGAAGATAAGAAGAAAAAGTTAAAGGATTATTTTCAGTAAAAAACCCAACTTAAGAATAGTCCTAAGAATATAAATGACGGAGTGGTGAGAAGCTAAGTCCAACCTTTAGAAAATTTCAATAATATATATATATATATATGTATATATATATATATATAATGCATTGAACTGGATATACAAACAATCCACATACAAAACTATAAAAAAGATAAGCTAGCATGGACACAACCGACAACAAAACATCATACTGGTAAAATATTGTGAGAAATCTAACAAAATGATATCAATACAAAAACAGATCTGATTGATCAGGATGAATAGATGGCTAACAAATAAGCGACCAATCGAAAAACTATTTATTGTTTTAAATAGGAAAGTACATGGGCGAATGTTAGCTGTCTTTTCTTATTTATTCTTGGCACAAATATTATACAATTTAATGCAAATATTTCTCCATAATTACAACTGAGTTTTCACTAAATATATATTAGTCTATGTTTTAATAGTTCATCAATTATTCAAGATACATTAATACCAAATATAAGGATATATAATCATCTAGCCGCGTAAATGCGCGGGTGGCCATGCTAGTTGTTGACAAAGAGAGGTGGGATGCGTAGCAACCTCAAGCTTAGATGCTTGAGAGTTCTTGAAATACTTAATTGGTGCCTTGGGCATCTCCAAGCATGAGCTTTTGTATCTTTCTCAATCCTTTCATATCCTGGTTTCACCTATTCTCAAAAACTTCATTCATAGTAAACTCGAAAAGAACTCGTGAGATAGGTTAGTACACATAAGAATAAATCAACACTTCATGTACTGCCAAGACAAGTTGCACAATAATTTTCAAACATTAGTTATTGTATACTATCATTTCCACAATTTATATCTACCAATATAGGCTATGGAAATTAAAAGATAAGTAGATAACAAAACTATGATAGCAATCTGTCCAAATAGAATAGTCTGTAGCAATTTATGATAATAGTGTACTTATGTAACTCAAAAAATTATTAAAATTTTGGAAATTCTATAAAATTTATATTAAAATACTATGTGAAAATTTCAGAAACTTTCCAAGTTCCAGCCAAATAAGAAAATTCAAACGCTACAGCAGAAGTTTCTGTTTTTACACAGCACACATCAAACATGCAATTCAAGCATTCTAAAGGCAATTCTTGGAACTTTTTATTGAAAAACAAGATTATAAATAACAACTAACAGATAAAAACAAAATCAAATTATGCTCCAAGCAAAACTCATATTACGTGATGAATAAAAATGTAGCTCCAAGTAAGATATATTGATAGTGTTGAAGACGAAATAGGGGATGCCTTCCGGGTATCCCAAGCTTAGACGCTTGAGTGTTCATTGAATATTACCTTGGGGGTGCCATGCGCATCCCAAATCATAGGTTCCTGTCACTCCTTATTCTCCTCATATTAGTGTCTCACCCAAAACTTGAAAACTTCAATCACACAAAACTTAACAGAATTTTGTGAGATGGGTTAGTATTGTAAAGATAAATCATTCACTTAGGTACTGTCAAGACAAGATTCATAATTATTCCCACATGATGCCTAATGTATTATATCATTCCCAGAATTTATATTAATCAATATAAGCTATAGGAACACTTGAAACAAGCAAACTATGCCTGCAAAACAGAAACTGTAAGAATACAGAAAAGTCTATAAAGATCTGAATGATCACCATTCTTCCCTGAGTCTATAAATTCTGAACCATTAGGAAAACTCAAGTAATTTTCATATAAATGTTGTGTAAAAAAATTAAAAAAAAATTACGCTGCAGTAAAATCAGATAATTCATATAGTTGATGAAAAACTTTCTATTTTTTGCACAAAATCAAACAAGAAAGTGTCCACACTATCCCAAAAGCTTTACTTGGAACTTTATTGAAATAAAAGACACAAAACCTGATTACTATAGTATCTTAATCATGTGAACACATAAAAACAGACGGTAAAAGTCTTTGGTTGTCTCCCAACAAGCACTTTTCTTTAATGCCTTTTAGCTAGGCATGATGATTTCAATGATGCTCATATAGGAATAATAATTGAAACATGCAAAAGAGCATCATGAATCTCATGACAAGCACATTTAAGTCTAAACCACTTCCTGTGCATAGGGATTTTGTGAGCAAACAATTTATGTGAGGAAGAATCAACTAGCATAGGAAGGCAAAACAAGCATAACTTCAATACTTTGAACACATAGAGAGGAAACTTGATATTATTGCAATTCCTACAAGCATATGTTCCTCCCTCATAATAATTTTCAGTAGCATCATGAAGGAATTCCACAATATAACCAGCACATAAAGCATTATTTTCATGATCTACAAGCATAGAATTTTTTCACTCTCCACATAAGCAATTTTCTTCTCATTCATAATAGTGGGAGCAAACTCAACAAAATAACTATCATGAGGTACTTGATTGACATCACCACTTTGAATATTAAAATTATTGTTGTTGTTTTCTCACGGCGGGTGTATCGAGACGGTAGATGCCATGGGATGGCTTAAGAGGTGAGAGCAAGGCTGTAGTGGAATATCCGGGACGGGTATGTGAATAGCACGCGGTGGTTTACCCAGGTTGGGGGCTCTCCGGAGAGATAATACCCCTACTCCTGCATGTTTCTATATGAGGTATATTTGTAGTACAGGGTTGCTCCTAGAGCTGTGTATGAGGAGGAAGAGGGAGCTGGCTTCTACCTTCCATGGCCTCCTGCGTGAGAGTGAGAATGGAAATGAGGGAGCTCTTGGAGGGCTAGCTTGCCCCAAAGTGATCTCCCCTGGTGCCTTTTATATAGGGAGGACCAAGGAACAAGTGGTGGCCAACATGACCAACTATGCACTATTGGAAGTGACAAGTGATGCAGCCAATAGTACACCACTATTGGAGTAGACAAGTGATGGGTGACGGGTGCACAGCGGGGCACTATTCGCCAAAAATGCCCAACTCTAGCAGGGTCGCAGCCTTTGTAGGCCGTCAGCTACAGTGCCGTTAGCTCTTGTCTGATGGAACGTCTGGAGCTGACTTCGTCGGGTTGCAGCCGGCAGCCGGACAGGAGGAGCCGGCCAGGAGGAGACGGCCGGGAGGAGCCGGCTAGGAGGAGCCAGCCGGGAGGAGCTAGCTGGGAGTAGCTAGCCAGGAGGAGCCAGCCAGGAGTAGCCAGCCGGAAGGAGCCAGCCGGGATTAGCTAGTCGGGAGGAGCCAGCCAAGAGTAGCCAACCAAGAGTAGCCAGCCGGGAGGAGCCATCTATGTGGATCTAGCCAGGAGGAGCTAGCCGATAGGAGCCAGCCGGGAGTAGCCAGCCGGTAGGAACCAGCCTGGAGTAGTGAAAGCACATTTCCTCCCTTGTTGGTTTTGGTAATTAATAACAACATATAAGTCATTAAACTAATGTCTTCACCAAGTATATTTCAGGAAAAGTTCAATGATGGGAATGGCACAAGGTTTGTGGAATTACCCCAAGATGCAAGGTAATTGGTTGGCCAAGTTTCAAGCAAGAGGGCTCTACATTTTATATTTGTGAGAAATCAATTTGAGTCTATAGGAAAGCCAATACTATTAAAAGGGGGGAAAGTATTGATGGTGAACAATATGCTCAAACGTGCACAAGTGAAAGTCACCAAAACATCCACATAATTTTCCACCAAAGTCTGTCCTAAGCCAAATATATCAAATTGATGCAACCAACTTTACTATCCCGGTGCCACCGAGTTCCAAACCCTAGACAGACTCAGCCAAACCCTAACACTTCGGTGTAGCCGACACAGCACTCGGTGCCACCGAGTTGGGTTGCCAACTTACTTTTATGCAAATTCTCATTTTCGGTCCGACCAAGAATGGTGAATCGGCGTCACCGAGTTTGGTAATTCTGACCGTTGGTCACCCTGTCGGCGCAACCGAGAGATATATATCGGTCCATCCGAGATTCAAAAGTTGCCACTTTTGTCACTTTGGTACCACCGAGTTTTACACTTTGGTGTCACTGAGTCTGACTTATTGTGTGTAACGGTTGGATTTTTGGGGATGCCTATATAGACCCCTTCACCACCACCCACTTGAAATAGAAGCACTCAGAACTATTCCATACCTATCCCACCCTTGTGCTAAGGTCAAGATCTTCCACTCCAACCATATGGATCTTGATTTCTAGCCTCCCCAAGTTGCTTTCCACTAGTCCCATCTCTTCTACTAAGCCAAATCTGTGAGAGAGAGATTGTGTGTTGAGGAGTCTATAATCTTGAAGCACAAGATCAAGGAGTTCATCGGCATTACCGAGCCAATTAAGTTTTGGAGGGTGGTGCCTCCTAGATTGGTTAGGTGTCGCTTGGGAGCCTCCTACTTCGTGTTGTTGAGTGAACCAAGAAGTTTGTAAAGGAAAGGAGATCGCCTAATTCGTGAAGATCTACCCATAGTGAGGCTAGTCCTTCGTGGATGGAAGCCAAATGGAATAGTCCAGGTTGCTTCTTCGTGGAACCCTCTGTGGGTAGAGCCCTTCGTGGACTCTCGCGACCGTTACCCTTCGTGGGTTGAAGACTCCATGAACGTGGACATACTATAGCACCACCTATCGGAACCATGGGAAAAATAATTGTGTCATCACTTGACTTTGCATTCCTAACCCTCTCTTTACTTATATGTGCAATGTCTTTATTTTCCGATGCTATACTCTTAGACATGCATGTGTAGGGTATTACTTGATATGCTATGAAAGCTAAAACTTGCCAATAATTAAAATTGGGAAAAAGGCAAAACTTTTATTTGGTCAAGTAGTCTAATCACCCCCCCGCTCTAGACCTACTTTCGATCCTACAAGTGGTATCAAAGCTTTGGGCTCCATTGCATTGGTTTCACAACCTAGGAGAAGTATGGCATCTAGTGAGGAAATTATCACCGTAGAGGTCCATACTTTGATGGCACTAATTTTCCTAGTTGGAAGCATAAATTGAAAATGCATTTGCTTGGTCATAATCCTGCCGTTTGGGGTATTGTTCGTGTTGGATTGCAAGGTGAATTCTTTGTGGATGGAAAGGAACCGGATCGTGAAGCATCTATGGATGAATTGAAGATGTTGCAACTCAATGCTCAAGCATGTGAGATACTCTTCAACTGCCTATATCCCGAAGAATTCAACAAAATCAGCCATCTTGAACACACAAAAGAGATATGGGATACTTTGGTTGATATGCATGAAGGAACTGAGTCCATGAGAGAATCCAAGTTAGATGTTCTTCGAGGTCAACTCGACAAGTTAAAGATGAAGGATGGTGAAGGAGTCGCTGAAATGTACTCTAGGCTAGCTCTTATCACCAATGAGATTGTCGTCTTAGGATGTGAAGAAATGACTAACAAGTTCATCATCAAGAATATACTTCTAGATTTGGATGGGAGATATGACACCATGTGCACATTGATCCAAATGATGCCCAACTACAAGGATCTCAAACCAACGGAGGTGATTGGTAGAATTGTTGCTCATGAGATGACACTCAAAGACAAGGAAGACCTTCATTACAAGTCTAGTGGTACTTACAAAGCCACAAGTGATTATCCCACTACCTCAAGCGACAACCTTGTCACAAATGAAGAGATAAGCCTCATGGCCAAGAAATTCAACAAGTTCTACAACAATACAAGCAAAGATCGCAGCTCTAACTGAAGATATGAAGAGAAGCGTTCGTTAAGTCATGATCGAAACGACTACAATTATGGGAAGCCCGGACACTACTGAAATGAGTGCTCGGCTCCCTACAAGCGAAGAGAAGAGTCACCAAGAAGACGAAGCTCAAGAGATGAATCACCTCGAAGAGAGAGAAGGAGTAGAGATGATCGTTATGAACGAAGACCCTCAAGGAGAAGTAGGGACTCCGAGAAGAAGGACAAGCACACCAAGATCTAATCAAGAAGGAAGCATCAAGCTCATGCTGGTGAATGGGTTTCCGGCTCCAACTCCGACAACCAGTCCGAGAGAAGCTATCACTCCAACTCTGACTATAGTCAAGATGATGGTGTTGCCAGAATTGCACTAGTAACAACCAAATCCTATGATATATTTGATTCACCAAATGAAGGAGGTGGAACTTGCTTCATGGCTAAAGGCCCAAGGTATCACACCTTGAATATCTTTATTTTGATAGTGATGAAGATGACTTGCTTTACGATGATGACTTTCCATGTGATAAAACTAGTGATGTTAATCATAATGAACTTGATATTACTGATGGTAGTCAAGATAAGTCAATTTATGATGATAAGATGAAAATAGAAGAACTAACTAAAGAACTCAACACTCTTAAGTTAGATCATGAATCTACTCTTGAAGATCGTAGAGAGTTTGTAAGAAGTCATGAGAAGCTACGCTTCGAGAAGTTCAATTTCGAGCAAGCACATGAATTTCTTAAAGCTATCAATGACGATCTCCAAAAGAAGACTTCATCTTATATTGCCAAAAGACTACTCTTGTCTACATTCATGCCACAAGTCAAATCTAAGCAAACTAGTAACAAAGTAAAGAAAGATTCTTCATCTAGTAGCAACAATAAAAATGCTAAACCCAATGATGTTGCTCCTAGTTGTTCTATTGATTCCACTAATGATGATTCTCTTAGCCAAGTTACACTTGAGAAAAAAAATTCTTTATTGAAAGGAATTATTGAGAAAGGTATCTATAAGAGTCTTGAAGAGTACAAACAATTTGATGAGATTGTACGCAAGCACGGATAGCATGGAGGATACCGGAAGAATCGTGGTGTTGTCTACTTCAACGCTAATGGAGTTGAGTGGGAAGAAAGTCAATATACCAACCCAAAGTTTGTTCCTCAAAAGGAGAAGTATTAAAATACTATTCCCAAGGGAACACACACTCAAGATTACCTTTCACCACAAGACACCAAGCTCGAGGGCAAGAACAAACTCCAAGAGGACTTTCACTCTTATGAAGATCAATCCCAAGCTTTGGTGAAGTGGGTTCCCAAGGCTACTACAAGATCAACTTCTACAAGTGCTACTTCAACACCAAGGATACCCATCAACTTGATGTGGATTCCCAAGAAGAAGAACTAGAGAGTTCTTGAGGGGTGGCTGCGCCAATGAAATTCACTCACATTCATTATTGGCAAGATCTATTTGCAGTCAATATCTACCCTATGCAATAGATCAAGGAGTCACACATTCCCTCCAGGTGAGCAAGGGACAAGATGATCAACAAATCAATGGACATAAATATCCTTGTATTTGTCTCTTGTGTGTTGGGACTAACCCATGTAAGTGAGAAGAGTAAGGAAACAACAAGGATGCTCCCAACTCTTGGTGATTTTTATATTCATCAACCTTGAGCATCCACCACTACCTCACCAACATGAAGTCTTCATCGACAAAACCCAAGGTTAGTTTATCCCTCTTATGGGGGATGTCACATCAAGGGGGAGCTTTACTCTAAGACTTGAGTTAAAGCATCTCATAGTATGCAACAAACATTAAATGATGTATGTAAAAGTGGTAACCCTACTTGTGCTTAAACGATGAGTATGACCTATGTTCAAGTACTCTTACTTGGTTCCTAACTCAAATACTCATATATAGATGACCTCGTCATGGCCCAAGTGCTTGTTAGATGCTAGAGTATTTGTGCAAGTTTGCCATGATTTCATTTGACATCTTATTGTGTGAGCATGGTCTGCATTTATTTTCTCATTCGAGGATATCCAATTGTTGCTATTTGGATTCTGATTTATCTTTTGCCATTTGGATATAGAAGAATGCCTAGGACCACTTCTTTAGCTATCTATGCTTTCTCACCTCATACTCTATTCATGCTGCATCACAAAATTTGAACTAGTGCTTTTTGATACCTCTATGTGTGGAGCACCCGGAGTTCCGTATCGACAAGGACTAAGCATTAAAACCTCCCAAGTGCATCTCGGTGGAACCAACACCAAAATCTCGGTCTCACAAAATGCCTAGAGTTGATCTGATTTTTCAATCTGGGTACCACCGATTCCATTTTCTCGGTTACACCGAGTGTCCCTGTCAGCTGACAGATGAGGCACTGTCGCACCCTGTGTTTGTAGCACATTGTTATGTTTGTGTTTATTAAATTTGGAGCCAACTAAAACTTTTTCAAAGTACTTGTGCTTGTTAGCCATGTTGTTTGCTTGCTTCATGATTGTGTTATGGCACTCCTAGATTCTATTCCATTTCATATTCATCTTCCTTGTTCCAAACCTCTTACCCAATGATCGTGCAATGTGAATAGTTCCCAAAACTCTTTTTTTCAAATTTTGTTTTAACAAAAAATGATTTATTCAAATTGGTTTTTCAAAACCCCCTGAAATGAGGTTTGCACTACAAGTCCTCAAATTAGGTGGACCCTTCTTTGCCAAGGGCTTTATTTCAAACCTACTATATATAAGACTTCCCAAAACCACCAAATATTATTTTTAAAGATTATTTCCATATTTTATTTAAAGGATTTTTCTTAAGGCCAGAAATGCTTTTTCCTAGGGAAAAATTATTTAAATACTTTGAAAATATTTGAGAAAATTTAGAGAAACTCAGTGGACATATATTTTCCATATATATGAGTTTCAACACAAGGGCATGATCAGATAATAGTCAAAACCCCTCAAAATCCTTTTTGTTCAGATCAAACTTTTGGAATATTTCTATAAGAAATATTCTCAAGAAATTCCAGGAAAATTCCAGCAAGTCATCACCATCATGAGTAATGATCTTGCAAAGTTTAATATCAATCCAAGTTGATTTGGTTCATCAAACCATCCCAAAACCATTCCTGTCCAGAATCAAATTGGAGCAACTTTACATTGTGAAGTGTTCCCGCTTGGCCTCAAACTTTGTGGCATGCTCGAATGGCCAAATAGTGATGATACACTAAGTAGTGCATCAATGGTAAAAGCCTAGCATCATTGGATCTACAGAAATCTGATTCTGCTAAATTCTATGGTTTATCAAATCTCCATTGTCAACTTCTTCCTACTAAGCTCAAATTTGGTGAATCCCTTCATTTCTACCTAGCCTTTGACCCTGGTAAATATCTCAGTAAGATGGAAGCATCTTCTTGCCCAAAACACCATCAAACACCTTCTGGTGGTTTGGTAAACCCCCCATTTTCACCCCTCTCTCTTTTACCCTTGCCCTCAACTTCTTACCACAGACTCCTATAGTTACCTTTCACCTCTAGTAGAAGCCTCATGGTCATAAATCAAGTAAAATATGGTGAAAAACTGAAAGCACAACAAGCTCCCTTGGTAGTTTCGATAATTCATGACAACGTACATTGTATCTTGGAATGATACTTTTACCTAGTGTATTTCAGATACAGTCTATAGAGAGGATTGGCAAAAGGAGATTGTGGACATACCCCAAGATGCATGGAAATAGGTTGGCCAAGCTTCAAGAAAAATGACTCTATATTTTATATTTGTGAGAAATCACTTTGAGTCTATAGGAAAGCCAATACTATTAAAAAGGGGTAAGGTCTTGTTGGTGAACAATATGCTCAAATGTGCACAAGCGATAGTCGCCAAAAACATCCACAAACTCTCCCACCAAAGTATGTTCTATACCCAACACTCAAATCGGTGCAACAAACTTTCCCACTTTGGTGCCACTGATTCCAGAACCTAGACAGACTCAAGCCAAACCCTAGCCACTTCGGTGCAACCGATTCCATATCGGTGCCATCGAGTTTAGGTTGCGAACTCTCTGCTACGCAAATTCACATTTTTGGTCCCACCGAGAATGTTGGATCGGCATCACCGAGATTGGAAATCTGACTGTTGGTTACCTTATCGGTGCAACCAAGTTTCCTATATCGGCTTTACTGAGATTCAAAAGTTGCCACCTTTTGATGACTTCGGCACCACCGAGTTTAACATGTCGGTGTCACCGAGTTGGTCATTTTCTGTGTAACGGTTGGATTTTTGGGGATTCCTATATATACCCCTTCACCACCACCTACTCGAAAGAGAAGCACTCACAACAATTCCATACCTATCGTGTCAGATTTTCTGAGAGAGAACCACCTACCCTTGTGTTGAGGTCAAGATCTTCCACTCCAATTATATGGACCTTGATTTCTAGCCTCCCCAAGTTGCTTTCCACCAATACCATCTCTTCTACCAAGCCAAACCTATGAGAGAGAGATTTTATGTTGAGGAGTCTATCATCTTGAAGCACAATAGCAAGGAGTTCATCGTCATTATCGAGCCTATTACCTTTTGGAGGGTGGTGCCTCCTAGATTGGTTAGGTGTCTCTTGAGGAGCCTCCTACTTCGTGTTGTGGAGTGAACCAAGAAGTTTGTAAGGGCAAGGAGGTCGCCTACTTCGTGAAGATCTACACATAGTGAGGCTAGTCCTTCGTGGACGGATGTCGTTTTGGAATAGTCAAGGTTGCTACTTCGTGGACCCTTTTGGGTGGAGCCCTTCCTCGACTCTCGCGACCGTTCCCTCCGTGGGTTGAAGACTCCATAAACGTGGATGTATGATAGCGCCACCTATCGGAACCATGGGAAAAATCCGTGCGTCTCCAACTGCATTTGATCTACCTATCTCAACACTTCACTTTGTTTGCAATGTCTTTACTTTCCGCTGGCATATTTGTTGACATGCATGTGTAGGGCTGTTAGACTTGCTAGCTTTGCTAAATGTGTTAAAATCTCCCAACCAATTAACTTGGGAAAGGTTAGGTTTTAAATTCCTGCTAGTAGTCTATTCACCCCCCTCTAGGCACTCGTCTAGTGATCCCTCAATTGGTATCAGAGCTTTGGTCTCCATTGCTTTGGTTTAATCGCCGAGGAGGAAAATGGATGTGTCTAGTATAGGGAGTTTGAGTTGTAGATTGCCCATTCTTGATGGAGAGTACTATATTCAATGGAAGTCTTTGATGCTTGAGCTGTTTAATGAATTTCAATTGATCAAATATGTTATGCGCCCCTATGAGCCTCCTATTGATGAATTGCATCCCACACACGAAGTGGAAATTAACATGCTTGGTAACCTAAGAAATGTCAATCTTATTGTTAGAGGTTTGCCAAGATTCATGCTTTCTCAAATGAAGAACTTTGCATGTGCTTATAACTTATGGACTGATTTGGATAAATGATATCCAAATCTTTCCTTAAGGAATCTTGATGAAATTCTTCATAAAGCCATTGCTTTTCACAAAATGAAGCCTAGTGATCCAAACTTTGATAAATGCCTATTTGAATTCCGTGATCTTATGCGTGCCAAAGGAGATGTCACCACTATCAACAACATTATATTTGAAGCCATTCGCACTCATAAACTTGAACATTGTCATGATCACTATTCTAACGAATCTCTTGTTCTTTATGACGAGGATTTCCCACTTGATGATGACAATGTGGAACATGGCTATTATGAAGAACATGAGTTGTTTGACATCGAGTATGAGAAGATTATGAAGAATCTAAGTCCCATGGAAAACTTTAAGGATTACATGTCCGGAGGAAAAGAGTGGATTCTCGACAGCGAATGTACGGATCATATGACTGGTGATAAAGACATGTTCCAAGAGATTACGCCTAATCAAGGCCCTCAACGGAATGTGACCTTTGTAAGGTGGCCATATCCCATGTTAGCTCTATTCAAAATGTTATGCTTGTTGTATCCCTTGGTTACAATCTTCTTTCCGTATCTAGACTTGCTGATTTTGGTTTCAATGTTCTATTCATGAAAGTAGATTGCCAAGTGTTTCGTCAAGATAATCATAAAATAGTCTTTACCGGTATCCATAGAGGTGATATATACATTGTCGATTTCACTAAAAGATCAAAACCTCACACTTGTTTAATTGCTAAATCTTCTAAAGGTTGGCTTTGGCATAGAAGATTAGGACATGTTGGCATGCATAATTTAGACAAACTTATCAAAGGTGATCATATACTTGGTGTTAAAGATGTTATCTTTGACAAAGATAGACTTTGTAGCACTTGTCAAGTGGGAAAGCAAGTAGGTGGAAGTCATCCTATTAAGAATATAATGACTACTAGGAGAGCACTTGAGTTACTTCACATGGATCTTTTCGGTCCCAATGCTTACAAGAGTCTCGGTGGAAATTCCTATGGTCTAGTTATAGTTGATGATTTTTCTAGATTTACGTGGGTATTATTTCTTGATGATAAGTCACGGGTTCAAAAGATCTTAAAGAACTTCGCTTGCAAAGCGAAAAATCAGTTTGAAGTGAATATCAAGAAGGTTCGGAGCGATAACGGATCTGAGTTCAAGCACACCCATGTGGATACCTCTCTTGACGAAGAAGGTGTTTCACATGAGTTCTTGCCTACGTACACGCCTCAACAAAATGGAGTTGTTGAGAGGAAGAACTGGACACTCATCGAGATGGCAAGAATGATGCTTGACGAATACAAGACGCCAAAACACTTTTGTGCAGAAGCCATGGAAACAACATGTCATGCCATAAACCGACTTTACTTGCACAAGCTTCTCGATAAAACGGCATACGAGCTACTCACCGGTACCAAACCCCAAGTTGGATACTTTCGGGTATTCGGCTCCAAGTGCTACATTCTTGATAAACGTTGTCGTACTAAATTTGGTCCTAAATCTCATGAAGGATTCCTACTTGGTTATGGATCGAACTCTCACACTTACCGTATCTACAACAACATCACTCGAAAATTTGAAGAGACGGTAGATATGAAGTTTGATGAATCCAATGGTTCACAAGTCGAACAATTGCCAAATAATGTAGGTGATAAGAACCCTTTGGAAGCTATCCTAGATTTTCCCATCGGCAAGATTCGTCCCATGGAGGTGAAGGAAAGTACTTCATCAACACAAGTGGAAGCCCCTACTTCACGACAAGGTGAACCACAACATGACATGTAGGCATCCACAAGCGGTACACGACAAGATGATGATGAGGAGGAAGTGCATCATGAAGATCCACCACAACCTCCTTCACCGCCACCTCAAGTGAACGACACCTTCAACAACAATGAATATGAAGGATATGATTAAGAAGAAGATGCTCCACCAACCAACAATCGGAAGCTGACCCGAGTTCGTGCACAAGTGACTAAGAACCATACCCTAAACCAAATCTTTGGTGATATACAAACAGGGAGGATCAATCGCTCTAAAACTCGTCTAGCAAACTTCTGTGAGCATTATTCTTTCATCTCTAGCATTGAGCCCTTGAAGGTATAACAAGCTCTTGAAGATGCAGATTGGGTGAACGCTATGCATGAAGAGCTTCACAACTTCGAAAGGAACAAAGTGTGGACACTCATGGAGAAGCTCGAGGATGAACACAACATCATCGGAACCAAATGGGTATTTCAGAACAAGCAAGACGAAGACGGTCAAGTCGTGCGCAACAAGGCTCACCTTGTAGCTCAAGGATATACGCAAGTCGAAGGTATGGATTACGGTGAGACCTATGCCCCCGTCGCTAGACTTGAAGTTATCCGCATTCTTCTTGCTTATGCCAATCACCATGATATCATGCTTTATCAAATGGAAATTAAAAGTGCATTTTTAAATGGTGAAATTTAAGAAGAGGTTTATGTTAAGCAACCACCTGGCTTTGTTAATCCTAAGAAACCTAATCATGTCTACAAGCTCCTTAAAGCTCTTTATGGTCTTAAGAATGCCCCTCGTGCATGGTACAAATGTTTAACGAAGTTTCTTATCGAAAAAGGTTTTGAAATTGGTAAAATTGACACAACCTTATTCACTAAGAGAGTTAATGGTGAATTATTTGTGTGCCAAATATATGTGGGTGATATTATCTTTGGTTCCACTAACCCTCAATTTAGTAAAAGATTTGGAAGGTTGATGTCCGAGAAGTATGAGATGTCCATGATGTGTGAGCTGAAATTCTTTCTTGGCTTGCAAATCAAACAATCAAAAGAAGGAACTTTCATATCTCAACCCAAGTATACCAAGGACTTGATCGAAAAGTTAAACATGCAGGAGTGCAAAGGTATGAAAACCCCTATGCCTACTAGTGGACATGTTGATCTTACCAGAGAGGATGAGCTGGTTGATCAAAAAGTTTATCGATCTATGATTGGTTCACTATCATATCTATGTGCATCTCGTCCCAATATTATGCTTAGTGTTTGCATGTGTGCTAGATATCAAGCTACACAAAAAGAATGTCATCTTTTAGGTGTAAGCGCATTGTGAGATACTTGATACAAATATCAAATTTTGGCATTTGGTATCCCAAGGGATATTTTTTTGACCCTATTGGATATTTTGATTTGGACTATGCCGGTGACAAGGTTGACATAAAATCCACCTCGGGTACTTGTCAATTTTTGGGCAGATCTCTTGTATCTTGGTCCTCTAAGAAAGAAAACTCGTTATGTCTATCGACTGCCGAAGTTGAGTATATTGTTGTTGGATCTTGTTGTGCGCAACTACTTTGGATGACACAAACACTTAAGGATTATGGAATTCATGTTAAAAATGTTCCATTACTTTGTGAAAATGAAAGTCCTATTAAAATTGGTCATAATCCTATGCAACATTCTCGAACTAAGCATATTGAAGTTTGACATCATTTCATTCGTGACCATGTTGCCAAAGGAGATATTAATCTTAAGCATGTTTACACTAACAAGCAATTGGCCGATATCTTTACTAAGGCAATTGATGAGAATACATTTTTTCACTTGAGGAGTGAGTTGAAAATCATCAATGCTTCAAACTTGAGCTAGACTCACTCGGTTGCATGCAAGGGCATGAGCTTTCTGGATATATCCATGTATCTTAACACTTCATCTTATACCATGGAAATCTATGCTCCCTTGCATTTCATCTAGTCTCTTGTAGGTACTTGGAAAAACTTCATTCCACAAGATTGCCATTAACTCCAATCATAAGCAATCTTGTCATTACCAATTATTCACAACCCCTCTTGATGATGGAAGGAACAAGGCCACTCAACCATATCCTTGACATATACTTGATCAAATTGCACACTCTCAACTGGTATCATGTCAATAGGATATATCTATTGTTCTTCCTTGCATGACTAATCTTTGTAGGTAACCAGTGTTCTAGTACAAGAAGGATTGCTCAAAACTCAAGATGATCTTCATCAACCTCGAGCATCCTCAACAAGTTCATCTACAAGCTAAGTCATCAACATCACTCAAAGGTATGTACTCATGTCCTTGAAAAGGCTTTACTCCAAGAAATGAGCTAAAGCAACTCAAGTGATATGAAGACATTAAAATGCTTAATCAAAAAATGGTAACCCCATTTTGAGCTTAACGTAGAGTATGACCTATGATCAGGTATTCCTTCTTGGCTCCTAAGTCGATATACTCTAATATAGGTGACCTAGTCACCGCCCATCATCTAGTTAAGAATCTTGTGTGGTTTGCTTTTTATTGCATGCTTTCTCATAACTACTCCAATCTTCTCTAGTTGACGTCCCTTGTAAACAATTCATATTTCATTGATAATCCTTCTCTTGACTTTGTGAAAAAAGAAACTCGATTTCTCTTTCGGAGCTTCCAACTCAGATATCTCAGTTCTACCGAAATTGCAGACAAGCTGCACTACAAAATCTTGGTACCACCGATCTATCTATCTCGAAGTCACCGATTTTCATTCTGTCTCATTTGAATTCACTTTTGCAAATTTTGTGTTTTCTTAGTGATCTTTCTTGTAAAACTCCCGTTACTTCAATGATCCCTTAAAAAATGTTTGAATTACTATCTTCAATGATCCCTTGAGGAGATAAGTTCTTTATTCAAGGATCCCTATCTTCAATGAAGAAGGAGGAGAAGAAAAAATCATTTTCCATAACTCTCTCAATTTTCACGTCTATGAATCCTACATTTCGATGATGCTTGTTCTCAAGGATCCCTTCTGAGTCAATGATCCCTGTATCTATCCCTGTTTTAAACCTTTTTGGAAATTATTGCCAAATGGGGAGAACACCAAAGCTTCAACCATTTTGGGAGAAGACCAACGCTTCATGCTAAAGGGGAGATACATGCTTATGCAAAGGGGGAGATATGATCCAGGGGGAGAGCCAATATCAATAATCGTAGATATGATCAAGGGGGAGAGCCAATATCAATACTCATATCTTTATAAATTGGGGGAGAATATCAAAGTAGGGAGAATAATTTTTTTGACCTTTCTCACCTTATCCAATCCTAATATCTACATGCTAAGATTAAGGGGGAGAGGATAATCTATTTTTATATCTACGGTGAGAAAATTCTCAATGATCTTGGAGAAATATAGATTCTAAGGAATACTATTTTGTATATGTCCTTCATATCTTGGCAATTTTGAGTTCTTTTGCCTTGCCATTTGGTAGAATACTCTTGTGTTTCCTAACATTGTTTTCTCAAGTGTGTTTCTATTACCAGGATGCTCAAGAACTCAAGGTAAGTTTATGCATCATATCCTTGATCAAGATTATCTCTTGCTTCTTGCACGTATTGTTTGCAAGAGTGATGTATTGAACAAAGATACTTCTCATTCATAGATATTTGATGCATACAGCCAAGATACACATGACCTGTTTTATCCCTTCTACCTTTTTTGTGTTCATACATTCAAAAGCAACTATCCTTTAATGGACTACTCACATTTAGGGGGAGAAAGTCAATGTCATGTGTCTCTCAAAGTCTTCAGTATAACCATGCATATCATTATTTGAAGCTTTGATTGTATGTTGTCATCAACTACCAAAAAGGGGGCGATTGAAAGCACAAGATGCTCCCTTAGTGGTTTTGATAATTCATTACAACTTACATTGTCTCTTGGACTAATACTTTTGCCTAGTGTATTTCAGATATAGTCTATAGAGAGAATTGGCAAAAGGAGATTGTGGACATACCCCAACATGCAAGGAAATAGGTTGGCCAAGCTTCAAGAAAAAGGACTCTACATTTTATATTCGTGAGAAATCACTTTGAGTCTATAGGAAAGCCAATACTATTAAAAGGGGGTAAGGTCTTGTTGGTGATTAATATGCTCAAACATGCACAAGTGATAGTCGCCAAAAACATCCACAAACTCTCCTACCAAAGTCTGTTCTATACCCAACACTCAAATCGGTGTAACCAACTTTCCCACTTTGGTGTCACCGATTCCAAAACCTAGACAGACTCAAGCCAAACCCTAGCCACTTCGGTGCAACCGATTCCATACCAGTGCCACCGAGTTTAGGTTGCCAACTTTCTCTTACGCAAATTCACATTTTCAATCCCATCGAGAATGTTGGATCGACGTTACCGAGATTGGAAATCTGACTGTTGGTTACCTTATCGGTGCAACTGAGTTTCCTATATCGACTTTACCAAGATTTAAAAGTGGCCGCCTTTTGATCACTTTGGTACCACCGAGTTTAACACGTCGGTGTCACCGAGTTGGTCATTTTGTGTGTAAGTGATGGATTTTGGGGATGCCTATATATACCCCTTCACCACCACATACTCGAAAGAGAAGCACTCAGAACTATTCCATACCTATCCTATCAAATTTTCTGAGAGAACCACCTACCCTTGTGTTGAGGTCAAGATCTTCCACTCCAATCATATGGATCTTGATTTCTATCCTCCCCAAGTTGCTTTCCTCCAATCCCATCTCTTCTACCAAGCCAAACCTATGAGAGAGAGATTGTGTGTTGAGGAGCCTAGCATCTTGAAGCACAAGAGCAAGGAGTTCATCGTGATTACCGAGCCTATTACCTTTTGGAGGGTGGTGCCTGCTAGATTGGTTAGGTGTCGCTTGGGAGCCTCCTACTTCGTGTTGTGGAGTGAACCAAGAAGTTTGTAAGGGCAAGGATATCACCTCCTTTGTGAAGATCTACTCATAGCGAGGCTAGTCCTTCATGGAAGGAAGCCGTTATGGAATAGTCAAGGTTGCTTCTTCATGGACGCTTTTGGGTGGAGCCCCTCGTGGACTCTCACGACCGTTATCCTACGTGGGTTGAAGACTCCATAAACGTGGATGTACGATAGCGCCACCTATCGGAACCACGGGAAAAATCCATGCGTCTCCAACTGCGTTTGATCTACCTATCTGAACACTTTACGACATATGCAATGTCTTTACTTTTTGCTGCCATATTTGTTGACATGCATATGTAGGGCTGTTAGACTTGCTAGCTTTGCTAAATCTGTTAACATCTGCCAACCAATTAACATGGGAAAGGTTAGGTTTTAAATTCCTTGTAGCGACCCAACTCAAAACGAGTCAAGCCTCTGTGTGTTCTGTGCCATCCCTGGATCAGTATGCTAGCACACATAGTACATCAATGTATATATCAAATTGCAATCACATGTAATTAACGTAAAGTTGATATATACCTTAAAATCTCAGTGGAAACAGTCAACGGGAGTGGAGTCCCTATAACACGAACGGCAGGTTGAGTGAAGACCGTAACCCTGAATAGTACTCTTACCTGTCGTAGAGCTTATCTGCAACATAAGACGTTGCAGCCATGTAGGTCAGTACATTGAATGTACCGGCAAGGTCACCATAGATAAAGAAAAGAATAAAGACTATTCTATATGCAAAAGGGCTTTGTGGCTCTGTGTTTGAGTTTTTGCATAAAAGTGGATTTTATTTTCTTTTCCTACAACAAAGGAATATCAGGAGTTTTCACTACAGAGTTACCTAACATGACATGGTTCCGCCAACCGATGTCTAAATTCCCACAAGTATCATAGGTTGCCCACAATTAATTATTAGTCCAGTGTTGAGAGTTCAGAGATAGATCCAAGTCTAGAAGCTCAAATTGTCCGTAACCGGGGACACGACTAATCGATTAGGTTTAACTCTGCAGAGTGTTGTGTACTTTACCCACAAGATTCGTTCCCTCCTGGTAAGTCCTCGCACTTCCCGTTGTTTGGGGAGAGGACGATTGAAACATGGTCTTTCAGAGTGCTTCCCTGACTACTGTCAGTGCCCATCCATTCCTAACGTCGACTACATCTCGTAGCACTGCCCAGCTAGAGTCACAACAAAGATCAACCAAGCCAGAGCCCATAATGACTTGTGGCTACACAGGTAAGCTTCCGGGCATGAAGTATTCATCCTTCTCTTTGAGTCTGGGTGAAGCTTTCTGCAAGATGTCATGGATCTTGTCCATGCATCCCGGCCAACCACTGGTTTCTCCAGGATGCCCAATCAACCATCCTTCACCCAGTAGTGTGTATTGAAAACTTGTTTCTCGAGTCCTGAAGTCTTGAGGTCTTGAAGACGCAGGACTTGAAGATGCCTTCATGAAGTTGTCATCTTGACATAGAGTCCTCCTTCTCACACCACTCACGTACACTCATACCAAACCCTGTCTACTTTAGCATAGCATTGATCTAACTAGCGTTCCCGGAGCTTTAGTAACAAGTGGTGGGTTCCTACCTCATGCTTTCTACTCAACTACAAGAATTTCAATAACACTACCGGAGGGATTTGTTGAATGATGTCACTACATGCAAATAAAACATAGGTATGAAATAGACGGTCAAAGTGAACTTGCTTGTACTGTTGATGAAGAAAATATCGCTCTCAGAAAATACTTGATAGAACTATTCGTCACTGTTCGATGAAAATCTATATAAAGCAAACATTGCATTCATATAAGCAATCACACTAGCAATCAATTCTAACAATCAAAAAGTAACACAGAAACCAAAAGCAACAAGGTGGTGACGAAGGAAATATTTAAGACAAAACTCAAAATAACAAAACTACATCAACACAAGCAAGGTTGGTTTTCTCTACAAATAAATCCTATTTTCAAAAGTAAAAACAAAGTAAAATATAACAAAAGTATTCTAGTGAATATTTTACTTAGCAAAAAGAATTACTTTTGAAGAACAACTAGGAATTATTAAAACAACACACTAAGCATCATAAGTTTTCTAACTAATAAACTTAACAAAAAGTAAAACAATAAAATATTAAAATAATAGAAAACATAATATTTTATAAAACAATTTTATTAAAATTATTTTCAAATATAAAATCAAACTACAAAATGGAAAATCAATTACAAGTTATAATTAACTAGAATTCATTTTCATGCAATCAACTAATAAAATAATATTTGTTTGAAGGGCTACTCTTATATAAAAGAAAACAAAGTAAAACTTATCAACTAATATAATATAAAATAAAATAAAACAATTTAAAACAAAAGAACTAGAAATAAACCTAAAAAGAACTACAATAGAATCTGTTTTGTTAACAATGCTAATTTAAAATTTTCTAAAAATTCTAAAGTTTTACCTGCTGATAAATAAGGTCACTAGTGACAAGTAGCAAAAATAATCAACACAAAATAAAATTTAAACTCAAGATATCCAGAAAAAAAGATTTGAATCAAATATGTTTGCATTCAATTTTAAGTTATTCAAATATGGTCAAACTTGATATCTATAGAAACTACATAATTTTTTTGACACAATGCAAAAAGAATCAAATTGAAATAATTAAAAACATAAAAGGTATAAAAATGAAATCAAAACTATTCTGTTTTAAAAAAAAAAAGAAAAAAAAAGAAAAACTCTAACTAACGGACAGGGGCTACGTGGCATTTTTTTTCATTGGCTACAGGGGGTGCGTGCTATATGTAACAGAGCAAACAACTGGTAACTACAAGAAAACGGTTCGGCTAATAAAATTAAAACACGTGATCTAATCGTATCCGTTCGTTTACGATCCGACGGTGGGGAGAGGTTCTGGTTGGCACCGCGGTGGGGTTGGAGTCCGGCGAGAGCTTCGACGATGTACGAGGCGGCGGGGTCGTCGGGGATGTCGCTCCGGTGGTCCTCCGGCGACATCATCAGCACCAGGTGATGCGGATGAGCACGACGACGAGCTCATGAGCGGCGAAGATCTTCGGGTGGTCGTCGGGGAAGGGACTCCGGTGGGTGCGGGACACGGGCGAGTGGATAGAGAGGTGCACGCGAGCGAGGTGGAGAGGTTTGTGGGATCAGGAGATCTTGGGGCAGTTAGAGTGGAGCGGCACGAGCTCGAGGGCTTCGGTGGTGCGGAGCTCCGGCGAGCAATGGCGGCAGCGACAGGGCACGGGGAATGGGGCGTAGGGTTGGAACGGGTTGCGGGAGGCCTCAGGTATTTATAGGAGCGGCTCGGGGTTGTAGAAAGGAAAGGGATAGGAGATGGCGGATTCAGTGGGATTGGAGTAATTTCGAGGGGGGGGAGTTAAGGCAGGTGGGTCGGCCGGTTTTTATTAGCACATTAATTCCTTTCCTTTTCTAATATACATAGAATGGAAACTAGTTTATTGAAATCAATACATTTCCAAAAAATTAAGAAAAATATATTAAATTGACCATGTGAATAAATTAAATTTAATGAACATTTTTCCACGGCCAAAATAAATACTTTAAAAAAAATTATTTTCAGGAAAAGCATTAATTCCTTTCCTTTTTCTAATTTACAGAGAATGGAAACTACTTTATGGCAATCAATACATTTCCAAAAAAGGATGATTTATATATTAAATTGACTAGGGTAATAAATGCAATTTAATGAACTTTATTCCACGGACAAAATAAATACTTTAGAAAAATTATTTTTAGAATATGCTTAAATTGATTTTATTTATTTTTGCAAATAATTTTGAAATAACCCCTTGGGTTTTATGGTTCAAATACTTGATAAAATAACCCCTGGTGTGGAGTGTCATATTACTCCTCTCAAATTTTGTCAAGGGGTTTGAATTCTTTCAAACTTCAAATAGGAAATTGAAATATGAAAGTGAACTCCATATCAGAAATTTTCAAACAGTTTTCAAATTCACTTTCCAAATCTTTGTATATTGAATAAGTCATGTCATCTTCTCTCACTAATTTGAAATGTAAGAATTTTAATTCAAAAGCACATGGGAAAGTCATGTCATTCCCTCTCATTCAAAAGCTTTTAAAGTTTCAAGTTTCACTCAAGTTAATCACTCAAGCATACAAACACTCATTCTAATGTTACAAACCTACCACACTTAAAATGAATCTCGTTCTCGAGATTCGGAAGGGCTAGAGAGAATAGGTTAGGGTTTGGGGTCTTCTAGCAAATCCATCGACCAAGAAGGTGTGGGGTCTACCACACTTAAAATGAGAGTTACTAGTCCCTCAAATCATGGCGGTCCTCTGGGTGCATCTGTCTCTTCACATACGTTACGATGGCTCCTTCGGTGATGCTCTTCCGTTTTAAATCAAAATCTTGTGTTCTCATAACAAAATGTATTTCCTCCGATACTGGGTCTTCTTAGCTGACAAGTCCCGTGATCATTCTAAATAACCTATCGAAGATCTCATGGTGGTCTACCATTAGTGGTTATCCTGCAGTGAAATGGGTCTTGGCTACATTCCTCACCGTAAATTTCCTACGTGTGACAACAACTGTCATGTACAAAGGGTTTTCATCATACCATTCTAAGGCTTAAACAAAAAGCTTCAAAGAACGTTGTCTATTTACTATGGGTAAGTCACTCAGATTTACCATTCCAAATAGCAAGAGAATGATAAGAGTAAGTCGTCATGGTGGCCAAGCCATGTCGCACTGAAATCATTACCTTGTATAAGGTTTAGGGAATCTCGTATTCTAGCACTTGGGCTTCCTCACAAGCGTTGTAGAAAATTTCTCTTGTCAACGAACAAAGTTCAGATAAATCCATTTATTCTGCAAGCCGAACAAAAACATCTATCATTTCTTCACAACTCTCAGTTTTTTCGTAATGCTCCTAAGAAAAACGTTTGCTGATCAGTCGTAGATTCTTCCAAGTTTCTTCCTTCACAATCCTGAGGTTAGTGAGTTGTGGGTTCAATTGAATACTTGAACATCTTTAACTCACTCTTGGGGTTACTGTCGTTCCATATTCCAAGATTGCCTTCAGTTCTCTACATCATACCCTTGAGGTAACAATTCATAGACTTATTCTTGTCAAGATTCCACTCTGCGAAATTCATTTTCCTTTCCATTGGTCTATTTATCCTTGGGTATGGTTTCATCACAATCATTCTTTTTCCTAGTATTCCAACATCATAAACACTTTGTCACAAAGGTTATCATCCACATAATTTTATGTGGTTTCACCATCTCTTCACCTGTATTCACTTATCCAAACTCCTTAATATGAATGGTATTTTCTTCATTCATTTATCCCTGTGGTTACTACCACATTTAAAATGAAATGCACACATGCCTGCATAGACCATATTTTTTCATATCCTCGAAAATGGCCGGTGATCTTTGTTCATAGAGTAAAACTCATATATACCAACATGGAAAAATCATGACATAGTAAATTTCATAGATTTATGAAGTTTTTACAATCTCAAGGACTTCCGTTACAAAATTTTAACTCCATAATCTCATGAGAGCAATAGTGTTTCATGGTACACATATTGCCATCTTCAAAATTAATCACTGCATTCTCGCTTTCTTCTCCTTTGGACATTCACTAGCATAATGTCCTGCTTCCTTGCAACGAAAACAAATGACGTCTAACAATTCTCGAGGCTTCTTGGTGTTGGTGTTTGCTCCTTGGGTTCTTGGTTCCTTTCTTGGGCACATATTGGCGTAGTAGCCCATATCCTTGCGCTGAAAACATCTAATATGACTCAGGTCCTTCTGCTGATTGGCTTGTTCCTTCCTAATATGCTTTCTCTTCTTCCTAGACCCTTGCGTACAGATCATAGCTTCTATTTCCTGAGGATCATACCCAAACATTTCTTTTGGGAATTCTTCCAGATATTCCTTTGGACAATCCGGTGAGATATGTCCTTCTCCACATGAATAACATGACTTGGTGCAGGTATCTCCAAATGGTACATCTTTTGTTACCATTGGCACGGGCATACATATCAGAGGTTCCTCAATGCTTCCCATGGGAGCATCTCTCTTTTACTTGACAACTTGTCGTACCTTAGGATAAACGTGGCACTCAACTGGGTAGTGGGTGGTTCCTTCACACAAGAAACAAGTCACCCTACTAGTTGGGCACTCCTCAGCTGGGTGATTTTCTTCACAATGAGGGCATCCATCCTTGTGTTCTTCCTGGGTGTCTCCTATCTCTCCACATATCTTGCATGCATAAATCTTCTTCACATCTCTGCAACGGGGCTTCTGGGTGTTGATGACAACATGAGATTTTGCAGGGTCATCTTGAATTTTTCCCAAGTGATTGATGCTTGCATATCCTGGATAGCTTCATGCATCTTCCACCAATTTGCAGCACCTTCTGCAAAGTACCGAAAAGCATACTGGACCATCTCGTTCCTTGCAACAAGGTGATTCCTTAAATGATCCTCCATGTTCTGACTCCATTCTTCTGTCTCTAACCGAGTCATCGATCCAGAATACACAAGTCCAGCTTCATTCATCATCTATTGGGTTCAAGGTTTGGGTTGAGATGCGAGAGAGAGAGAGAGTGTTGTAGATTTATCACGGCAGATGTACGGGTGAACGGACTTGGATTCGAGGACATCGCTAACGGGGTGGACTCAAAGGGGTTGATCGGGACAAAAGACACGGATTTACCCAGGTTCGGCCCCTCAAGTCGAGGTAATAGCCTACGTCCTGCTTGTGTTTGTATTGCTTATGTATCGAATACAAGGCGCTAGAAGCTTGACCTAGTTCTCGATCACCTACCTCTAAGTCGCCCCGGGTCTGCCTTTATATAGGAGGTCAGGACCATCGGGTCTTACCATTGTTTAACCGAGTCACATTACATCTCCGAGTCTATCTCTATCTCCCTGTCCAAGTTATCCTTGAGACGTCTTACACGTCCGGGTCTTTCTCCTCCGGGCCATCGTCCGGCCCATGTCTTGAGCCGCCTATCTTCTTGGGCCTCCAGTCGGTGGCTTACATTTGGGCCGGCTCATGGGTCACTAACATGACCCGGAGTCTCCATGGCAGGTCATACCACAGGGTTATATCCCCAACATTAGGCCCAGGTTGAATTGAGCTTGCTCACTTCATCCTTCTCTTCTAGTCTCCGAGAGTCGCCCAAAAATTACGCGGCGTGACGTCACGGGATCCGCTGACGTATCATCGAATGTTGCATTTAACCGCTCATCCCGAGAATCGAGGCGTCCGCCTCGGTCACACCGGTGTCGTCGCCTGGATTTTTGCGCCTTCCTCATTCTTTCTTTAAATACGACTCGTTCGGGTCGACGGTTTTCACTCTCCCACTCGTGCCCCTTCTTGTTCTTCCTGTCGGCGCCCTAGCGTCTTCGAGCTCTGCTCCGGCACCGTCGTACGTCGTCCCCAACTTTGGCCGCTGCATCACCCTGAACGTACTAGAGTCTTGTCTGCCTCCGCCGCGCCATCTCCGGTGAGTTCTCCTCTTCCCTAGGTCGTCACCGTCGTAAATAGGGTTTTCACCGGTAACTCCACCGCCGCTCGGGCTCCGGCGCTGCCGCCTGCGGGTGTGCCCCGATGCCATAGGTGTTCTTAGCACGCGCGCTCTTTCCGCCGCCTCGCGCGGGCCGGCCGCGCACAATGCGTGGACCGCGATGGCTCCTGTCCATTTCTCTCCTTCCACAGTTCATCGCTAGGTCAGGAAACAATCTTTTTCTCCGCCTTTTGTAGATCCACAATTTCCGCAGTGAAGGTGAAAACTGTTTGTGTAGGACTTAGCCGATTTTCGATCGCCCTTCCCTTTCTGAACCGTTTAGGCTTCCTCCGACTCTCACCAGTCGGGTCTTCCAAGTTATCGGTAGAACCCTTAAAATTGTAAGCCGTCATAATTACTTGCTTGTGCTTGAATAGTCACCCCTCTTACCTTGCACAGTACTTGAGTGACCATTATGACTCGTGCCACCAATTAGTGCAACTGGGTTGGGTCTTGCGCCACCGAAGAGCATTTATCAGAGCTTGTCGCAGCAGGTACTCTTCCCCCAAAAGAGGTTCTTCACTGGCGGGTTCCGGGTGATGAGACCTGCCCTGCCCCCAAGAAGGGAGAAGTAGTAGTTTTTACTAATCACATTGAACGAGGGTTCGTACCGCCCGGCTCAAAGTTCTTCCGAGACATCCTCCATCTTTACAAACTTCACCCTCAAGACCTGGCGCCAAATTCCGTCTCCAACATCTGCAATTTCCAAGTGCTCTGTGAAGCTTATCTACAGTCCAGGCCGTCTGTGGGTTTCTTCCATGAGTTCTTTTATGCCAACCGCCAAACGGAGTTTAAAGGCGGCTTGAGTCTGGAGCTTGGAGGAATTTCTATCCAGCGCCGCAGAGGCATTATTTTTCTGGCTCTCCAGATGCCAAGTCACCCCAAGGACTGGAACCAAACCTGGTTTTATTGCAAGGATACATCTCATGAGAATGAACACCGCTTGCCGGGTTACCGTCCTTCTCGGCTGAAGACAGACTCAGTGCTCCCTGACCGGCTCTCAGCCTCGGATCATGCCACGTTCGAGACGGCTCATGCTAAGCTGAAGGCGCTCGGGGCCAACGGACTCACAGGAACAGATTTGATCCACTGTTTGGTTGAATGGCGGATCATGCTCTCAAGCCGTAGGGGCCGGCTTATGTGCGAATATGAAGGAAAATATGATAGCTCATTGTGCTTCAGCAAGGCCACCTTGACAGAGGATGACCTCTACATGACCGTCCGGAGTCTTGTTCATGAAGCCTCCGACTCCTGCAACACCATCGGCTTAGCGCCTTTCTGCGTCACCAATCCTGCTCCTGATGTAAGTTAACCTCTTTTCCATCCATCTCTTGCATGTTACTTGACTTTGCTTGATTTATTACCCTTTCCTCCAGGTCGCTTTGTGCAGGCCGACTCAGATTTCTGGAAAAAGGAGTATTTCCCTCCTTCGAAGAAGGCCAGTAAGAAGAAGAAGGTTGCGGAGAAGAAAACGAAGAAGAGCACTCTGCAAGAAGAGTGGCTTGAGCAGCCAGCGTCGTCCGAGTCAGAGGTAAGATCTTAATTTGTTTGCTTAACCCTCTACTTTCATGTTTATTAATACTTGTTTTACTCATAGGAGGAAGTGGAAACCAGCCATGCCAAAGCTCCTGAGGTAAACTATACCTCTTCCAGCTCAGAATATTTCGTCCCGCAAAAGCCGCGGCGGGTTGTCAGAAAATTTCCTCTTTCTCACCCTCTCGCTCATCTAGCTCCAGATTTCTTCTTGAAAAAGCAACAACAGGTTGAGCGTCGCCAGACGTGAAGCACCGGCTCTACCGAGCTCCTGTCCGGGCTACCAAACTCGCCGGCTCCCAAGAAACGTCCCGCAGAGGTTTATGTCTCTACTTTTCCTTTGATTTTACTTTATAACTCTGATGTCTTCTAATTTTTCCTGTCTTACTCTTTCAGAAGACCCTTTCCTCTGGCGGCTCTTCGGCATCGGTTCTACCACCGCCCAAGATCAATCCGGCCTCCAGGCCTCCGGCTGTTATCATGACGATATTAACCTCTTCAAGTGCTGATCCTTCTTATGTTACAGTGGTTAAGCAAAACGTCGTAAGACCAACAAGCCCTCCCTCGGCCCTGTTCCCCAAGACCAGGAACTTGAACGATCGGACCTTGCACGGCCGAAGGAGGCTCCATCAGAAGAGGCTCTGCCATCCGCCTCCACAGAGTCGGCCGCTGACAATGTTATAATGGAGAGTCCTCCAAGGGCTCCTTCCAAGCCGACAACTCCTGCCAAGACCCCTGCAACTCCAGATGTTGTCATCACCGGGTCTGCTCAGAAATCTCCTCCGATGCATGTCTTGACCCGGCATACAGAGTCGGCCGAGGCCTCAAGGAAACTGAATTTTGATTCATCGTATGAGAAGATGACGGCTGAAGAACTGCATGCCGGGTATATAAACCGGGTTACCACCAGCCAGGATCTAGTCCTTCGGCTGGTTTCTCTGATGAAGACCAAGTATGAGTTATATTTCTCTTTTCTTGCCATAACCTTTCCTAGCCCCCAAGAGCCGGCTTAATCTAGTTTATAGTTGAGCCGGATCTTTCCTTGAGGTTTTTAGAGAATGCCTTTGTCAAAATATGCTAGGTGTTAAACCTGTACTACAGATATAATGAACTGCCAATCGTAGCCGCCAAGGGCCGACTCAAATTTTATTTGAGTCGGGTCTTTTCTTGTAGACAACTTGAATATCCAATCGTAGCCGCCAAGGGCCGATTCAACTTTTGACAAAATTTAACCGGGTCTTCTATCATGAACAATTTTTGAAGAGCCACGTAGTAGCCCCGAAGTTCTGGGTTAGCTTTGAAGAAGATGAACCAGAACTAAATTGTAAACTCCAAAGATCAAATATACATTAGCCCCCAAGTGTCAAATATATTGCTTGCAATCTGTTTGAGACTTGCATAGTCTTGTTGTGAACACTCGGCATTTATGATCTTTCCTTTAGCTGCTTATCTTGTACTTTGATATACCTGCAGGATGCATTAAGCGTTGCCGGCTCTCAACTGGCGGATCTGAAAGCCAATTTGGTAGCTCGGCAAGAGGCCTGGAGTATTGCCGATGAAATGTGCCGGCTCCTGTCTGAGTAGTTGGCCAATGCCACTGCTGAGCTTGCCTCCCTGAAAGAATTGGGAGTGTCTGAAAAGGCCGCTCTGGCCAAATGGGCGGACGATACCGACCAGCGGCTTATAGCCATGGCGGAAGAACTCCAAGGCCTGAAACGGCACATAGAAAACATGTCAGCCACCCTGTTTGGTAAATTTCCGTTTACTTTATCTCTCGACCGTGCTTTTGTGAACTGGTGACTCATTAATGTTTATCCGGCTTATCCAGGTCCCAGGAGCCGACAGTTGGCCTCTGATAGCCTTCTACCACTAAAGTCCATCTACACCTTCGCCGAGCAGCTACACTGCGGCGCCATCTTCACAATCAAGAGCGTTCAATACAAGGAGAAGATCCCCACCACTCTAAAAGGGGTCTTGGAACTCTTCTCCACCATGCCTAAACAGACAGAAGAACTGAAGAAATCCGCTTTTGTTCAAGGAGCCATCGCTGGATTGAGCCGGGGTCTGGCTTTTGCGCCTGAGCTGACGCCGGCTGAAATGATGGACGGCTATCCATCGAAGAAGGACGACGGCTCAGAGTTCACCGAGGAGGATTACATCTGGTGTGTTAAAGACTCATGCCATCTGGCTTCTATGCTGGCAGATGAAGCTGTTTTAACCACTTATCAAGCGGCTTATGACGCTAATGAGAAGAGAATCCCCGGGCCTCTCTACGAGTGGAAGGATCTAACACCCACCCGCGGTAAGGACCTCTTCCCCTATGAGCTTGATGCGTCTTCTTTCTGTGAGGGGTCTTTCCCTGCCCTCGCTGATTGCAAATGGGATTTGGGGAATCTCTAGATCAAGCCGGTGGAAGAACCGGAGCAGGGTGAACCGGCCAACTGATTTTACACTTTGTAACATTCTAAGCGAAGGCTCTTGTAATGACCCGCCGTGTGCGGCTTAAAACTTGATAATACCTCTGCTTCTTCTGAGAGCAACTTTTGTAATAGGCTAAGAATAACTTTTGCCGTTCTAAAGATAATGCCGTTTGTATATATTTCCATCTCTTTGTGTACACTTTTCGTCTCTGTGTTTCCACTTGTCGTGTTGCCGGCTCTTCATATGTTTTGTGCTTTGCGGATGAGAGGTGTTTGTCTTCTGAAGACGTTGTTTCTTCTCCATAAGTTTTAGAGCCGGATAATATCTTTGAAGAACCTGAACTTTGTCAACATGAGAAACATGTATCCGGCTCTTGTAGCTAAATCCTTTAAGGAAGCGGTTGTCTTAGGATAATGTAAGCTATACCTGAAGGTAAGAAGCCTCTGTCGACAACTGCGGTTGTTTGATGAACCGGAAACGGCCTAAAGCCGGCTGTATGAAGGGTGATGTAAGCTATACCTGACGGTAAGAAGCCTCCTTTTAATATCAATATTGTATATTGTATGCGCGAACGCCGGCTGCCAATGGGTGGTGTAAGCTATACCTTGTGGCAAGAAGCCTCCATTCGACAGCCGCGGCTAATGATTGCAATAGCCGGCTGTTTGAAGGGTGATGTAAGCTATACCCGAGGGCAAGAAGCCTCCTTCAACAGCTAAGTTTTGGCGTAAACGCCGGTTGTTAGGGTGAGATAAGTGAACCCGTCGGTAAGAAGCCCCCTTCGACAACCGTGGTTAATAAGTAACCGGAAGTGGCATAAAGCCGGCCATTAGGGTGAGATAAGTGATACCCGTTGATAAGAAGCCCCCTTTGATGGCCGCAGTTGATAAGCAACTGGAATTTGGTGTACACGTTGTTGTCTTAGGGTCTTTTAAGCTATACCAAAGGTAAGAAGTGTCCATCAACAAAAGCGCTTAATGTAACCAAACTAGGCATAACGCCAACTGTGCAAGGGAGATGTAAGCTATACCCGAAGGCAAGAGGCCTCCTGGCAACAGTTTAATAATAGTTGGCTGTGCAAAGGAGATGTAAGCTATACCTGAAGGCAAGAAGCCTCTTTGCAACAGTGCTTAATTGGGCGTAAAGCCGGCTGTGCAAGGGAGATGTAAGCTATACCCAAAGGCAAGAAGCCTCCTTGCAACAGCGTAAAAGCAGACCGTGCAGGGGAGATGTAAGCTATACCTGAAGGCAAGAAGCCTCCCTGCAATAGCGCTTGATAGGGCATAAAGCCGGATGATAGATCAGCCGTTTGATGGCAAACAAACCACTTTGACTCAATTTTGTGAGCCGGAAAAATTTCATCTTGATTGCACAAGGATATACATAAGAGCAGAGGCTTCAGTCTTTGTGGAGATGCTAACTTTTACTCATGTAAATATGATATATACAACGATAGCGGCTTTCAATGCCTGCTAAGTAAAATATTGTCGTAGATGCACGATATTCCATGGTCGCAAAGTCTCCTGACCCGTGGTGTCCGAGTCATCTCGGATATCAATGAGATAGTATGACCCGTTGTTAAGGTTTTTGCTGATCACAAAAGGCCCCTCCCATGGTGGAGATAGCTTATGCATTCCAGATTGGTCTTGAATCAACCGGAGCACTAGGTCTGGAACGTCTGGGTCTTCACCCTGCGGCTATGATAGCATCGCAGGTCTTGCTGATAAATTGCTGACCTGGCTGCTGCTAACTCTCGTGCTTTTTCCAAGGTGTCCAATGCATCTTGGCGTGCTACCTCATTATCCGTCTCAACATAAGCCGCCACCCTTGGTGAGTCGTGCCGGATATCGCTGGGTAAAACCGCCTCGGCACCATACACCATGAAGAAAGGCGTAAAACCTGTAGACCCGTTAGGTAATTCATCAACCCATAAGACGGTAGGTAATTCATCAACCCAACATCCGGGTGTCCGTTTCAAAGGAACCATGAGCCGTGGTTTAACTCCTCTTCAAATTTCCTGATTGGCTCGCTCCGCCTGACCATTAGACTGCGGATGTGGTACGGCTGAAACATCAAGCCGGATATGCTCCTTCTTACAGAACGCTTTCATAGCTCCCTTGGATAAATTTGTTCCATTGTCAGTAATGATACTGTGCGGGTAACCAAAGCGATAGATCAGCTTCATGATGAATTGAACCGCCGTAGCCGCATCACATTTGCTGACTGGCTCTGCCTCGACCCACTTAGTAAATTTATCAACCGCCACTAGGAGGTGTGTTTTCTTATCCTTGGATATCTTGAAAGGTCCTACCATATCAAGCCCCCAGACCGCAAATGGCCAAGTGAATGGTATCATCCTCAATTCTTGAGCCGAAACGTGTGCACGCCGGCCAAATTTCTGACAGTCGTCACACCTACGGACTAAGTCCTCTCCATCCTTGTGAGCCATCAACCAGAAGAACCCATGTCGAAAAGCCTTGGCCACTAATGATTTTGACCCGGCATGATGTCCACAGTCGCCAGCATGAATTTCACTCAAGATCTGTTGGCCCTCCTGTGGTGATACGCAACGTTCAAAGACACCTGTCACACTGCATTTGTGTAACCCACCATTGATAATCGGCATAGACTTGGAATGCCGAGTGACTTTCCTGGCCAAATCCTCATCCTGTGGTAACTCGCCTCGTGCTAAGTATGCCAGATAAGGAGCAGTCCAGTCTGGGATAGCATGCAGAGCCGCCACCAATTCCGCCTCCGGGTCAGGAATGGCCAGATCCTCCTTAGTGGGAACCTTGACAGTCGGATGATGCAATACATCTAGAAAAACATTAGGCGGTACTGGCTTTTGCTGAGAGCCTAACCGTGACAAAGGATCAGCTGCCTCATTCCCACGACGATCAATATGATCTACCTGGTACCCCTTGAAATGACCGGCAATGATATCAACCGCTTGCTGATAAGCCGCCATCTGCGGATCCTTAGAATCCCACGTACCTGAAACTTGCTGAGCCACAAGGTCTGAGTCGCCTAGGCATCTAACTCGGCTTATGTTCATCTCTTTAGTGATTGTGAGACCATGGAGCAGTGCCTCATACTCAGCTGCATTGTTAGTACAAAGAAACATTAGCCGGAGCACATAACAAAACTTGTCACCCTTGGGGGAGGTGAGAACAACCCCAGCACCGGACCCCTCTAGCTGTTTGGACCCATCAAAGTGTATAGTCCAATATGTGTTGTCCGGCTTCTCTTCAGGAGCTTGGCATTCTGTCCAATCATTTATGAAATCCACCAAAGCTTGGGACTTTACTGCTGTATGAGGAACATACTTGATGTTAAGAGGACCTAGCTCTAAGGCCCACTTGGCAATCCTCCCCGTGGCTTCTCTATTTTGAATGATATCTCCCAATGGGGCAGAACTGACCATGGTTATCTAGTGCCCTAGAAAATAGTGTTTTAACTTCCGGTTGGGCACGAAAACTCCGTATACCAGCTTCTGCCAATGCAAATACCTCTGTTTAGACTCTGCCAAAACCTCACTGATATAATAAACCGGCCTCTGCATAGGATACTCTTTCCCTGCCTCCTTGCGCTCAACCACAATTGCCACACTGACCGCTCTGTTGTTAGCCGCCACATAAAGGAGCAACGGCTCTTTCTCAGCCAGAGCGGCTAATACTGGCGGCTCAGTCAACTGCTTCTGAAGAGCTTCAAGTGCTTCAGCCACTGCTTTGCTCCACTTAAACTTGTCTGTCTTTGTCATCATCTGATATAAGCCAATGGCCTTCTCCCCAAGCCGGCTTATGAACTGGCTCAACGCAGCAATCCGTCCTATGAGGAGCAATCGTGGCTTTATCACGGCAGATGTCCGGGTGAACGAACTTGGATTCGAGGCCATCTCTAACGGGGTGGACTCAAAGGGGTTGATCGGGACAAAAGACACGGATTTAACCAGGTTCGGCCCCTCAAGTCGAGGTAATAGCCTACGTCCTGCTTGTGTTTGTATTGCTTATGTATCGATCACAAGGCGCTAGAAGCTTGACCTAGTTCTCGATCACCTACCTCTAAGTCGCCCTAGATCTACCTTTATATAGGAGGTCAGGACCATCGGGTCTTACAATTTCTTAACCGAGTAACATTACATCTCCGAGTCTATCTCTATCTCCCTATCCAAGTTATCCTTGAGACGTCTTACACGTCTGGGTCTTTCTCCTCCGGGCTATCGTTTGGCCCACGTCTTGAGCCGCCTATCTTCTTGGGCCTCTAGTCGGTGGCTTACCTTTGGGCCGGCTCATGGGTTAGTAACATGACCCAGGGTCATACCACGGGGTTATATCCCCAATAGAGAGAGAGACAAAGGGAGAGAGAAGGGATGCAAACAACTCGAAGATACAAAACATCAAACTCAAGTCCACACATATAATAAGTTCAATCAAACTATAGTATCGCCACCCACATAAGTTTGGTATGGTTGATCACTCAAATCGTAAAAACGTTTATCTTTATTTATCTCGTTGTGGGGCTACTACTAAGCTAGTCTATATCATGTCTTCGTCTTCAGTGCGCTTCTTCTGGTCATGCTAGATATTTCTCAAGTTCTTCTACCAGATTTTCCTGTTGATGCGGAGTTTCCAATGTCGTCCTTGTAGTTCCAGGAGTTGGCTCTTGAGCCATGGCCTGACTGTCCTTCAAGTCTTGATGAAGCTTCTAAATCTCGGGATCCTATTTCTTCAGGTTGGCTAGCTTCAACTTCGCAGCCTTGAGGTTCTCACGAAGTGTTTCATTCTCAAATAATTTTGAGAGAAGGTCCATTTGAAGGTTCTTGATGTAGTGCTCCAATTCTTGATTGTACACAAGTACGGGTGAAAACTTCATCTTCTGCTCGTCGATCAGGTCGATGAGTGCTCCATCAGGCTTCTGCCATCCAAGCCTTCCAAAATAGTGGTTGCACAACTCAGCATGATGACGATAGCTCAAACGTGCGATGGCATCATGGACGGCAGTGTTCAGGCCCATCTCACGTTCATGGCTCAATGTGCCATAGTTGATGTCTTTAGTCTTGGAGTCTTCTGTACGTCCAAAAACATTAGTTCTGATGCCCAAGAATCCAGACTTCCTCTTATACACCTTGATCTTAGGTATCGGCAGCTTCACCATCTGTACGAGCTCCATGAGGAATGAGCCTTCGGGAACATCGTCGTAGTCCTCTCTTTTATTCAGGGTGTAGTTCTCCATCTATAGTTTGAAACAAGGAGGGTTCAGTAAAGAATCTAGATGTTACGGGAGTAGTGAAAGCAAAAGTTGTTCCTATGAAGGTCTTCCTATTCTAATCCATTCCCTAGCGTCATGTCCTACAATCAACATGTGCTCTGATACCATCTCTGTAGCGACCCGACTCAAAACGAGTCAAGCCTCTATGTGTTTTGTGCCATCCCTGGATCAGTATGCTGGCACACACAGTACATCAATGTATATATCAAAGTGCAATCACATGTAATTAACGTAAAGTTGATATATACCTTAAAATCTCAGCGGAAACAGTCAACGGGAGTGGAGTCCCAATAACACCAATGGCAGGTTGAGTGCAGACCGTAACCCTAAATCGTACTCTTACCCGTCATAGAGCTTATCTGCAACATAAGACGTTGCAGCCATGTAGGTCAGTACATTGAATGTACCGACAAGGTCACCATAGTAGAACAGGAGAATAAAGACTATTCTATATGCAATAGGGCTTTGTGGCTCTGTGTCTATGTTTTTGCATAAAAGCTGATTTTATTTTATTTTCCTACAACAAAGGAATATCTGGAGTTTTCACTATAGAGTTACCTAACATGACATGGTTCCGCCAACCGATGTCTAAATGCCCACAAGTATCACAGGTTGCCCACAATTAATTATCAGTCCAATATTGAGAGTTCAGAGATAGATGAAGTCTAGAAGCTCAAATTGTCCATAACCGGGGACATGACTAATCAATTAGGTTTAACTCTGCAGAGTGTTGTGTACTTTACCCACAAGATTCGTTCCCTCCTGGTAAGTCCTCGCACTGCTGGTTGTTTGAGAACAGGACGAACGAAACATGGTCTTTTAGAGTGCTTCCCGGACTACTGTCAGTGCCCATCCATTCCTAACGTCGACTACATCTCGTAGCATTGCCCAGCCAGAGTCACAACAAAGATCAACCAAGCCAGAGCCCATAATGACTTGTGGCTACACAGGTAAGCTTTCGGGCATGAAGTATTCATCCTTCTCTTTGAGTCTGGGTGAAGCTTTCTGCAAGATGTCATGGCGCTTCTCCATGCATCCAGGCCATCCACTGGTTTCTCCAGGGATGCCCAATCAACCATCCTTCACCCAGTAGTGTGTATTGAAAACTTGTTTCTCGAGTCTCGAAGTCTTGAGGTCTTGAAGATGCAGGACTTGAAGATGCATTCATGAAGTTGTCGTCTTGACGTAGAGTCCTCCTTCTCACACCACTCACGTACACTCATATCAAACCCCGTCTACTTTAGCATAGCATTGATCTAACTAGGGTTCCCGGGGCTTTAGTAACAAGTGGTGGGTTCCTACCTCATGCATATTTCTCAACTACAAGAATTTCAATAACACTACTGGAGGGATTGGTTGAATGATGTCACTATATGCAAATAAAACATAGGTATGAAGGGCTACTGTTATCTAACAGAAAACAAAGTAAAACTTATCAACTAATATAATAGAAAATAAATTAAAAAAGAATCTGTTTTGTTAACAATGCTAATTTAAAATTTTCTAAAAATTCTAAATTTTTACCTACTGATAACTAAGGTCACTAGTGACAAGTAGCGACAATAATCAACTCAAAATAAAATTTTAAACTCAAGATATGCAGAAAATAAGATTTGAATCAAATCTGTTTGAATTCAATTTTAAATTATTCAAATATGGTCAAACTTGATATCTATAGAAATTACATAAAATTTGTGACACAATGCAAAAATAATTAAATTTAAATAATTGAAAACATAAAATACATAAAGAAAATGAAAACAGAACTATTCTGTTTTTAAAAGCAGATACAGAAAAAAAAACTCTAACTAACGGACGGGGGCAACGTGGCATTTTTTTCATTGGCTATAGGGGGTGCGTGCTAGATGTAACGGAGCGAACAACTAGTAACTACAAGAAAACGGTTTGGCTAATAAAATTAAAACACGTGATCTAATCGTATCCGTTCGTTTACGATCCGACGATGGGGAGAGGTTCCGGTGCTCACCGCGGTGAGGTTGGAGTCCGACGAGAGCTCCGGCGATGTCCGAGGTGGTGGGGTCGTCAGGGACATTACTCCGGTGGTCCTCCGGCGACAGCGTGAGCACCAAGTGATGTGGACGAGCATGGCGACGAGCTCGTGAGCGGCGAGCATCTTTGGGTGGTCGTCGGGGAAGGGACTCCGGTGGGTGCAAAACACGGGCGAGTGGATGGAGAGGTGCACGTAAGTGAGGTGGAGAGGTTTGTGGGATCGGGAGAGCTTGGGGCGGTCGGAGTGGAGCGGCACGAGGTCGAGGGCTTCGGTGGTGCGGAGCTCCGGCGATCAATGGCGGCTGCGAGAGGGCACGGGGAATGTGGCGTAGGGGTGGAACGGGGTGCTGGAGGCCTCGGGTATTTATAGGAGCGGCTCGGGGTCGTAGAAAGGAAAGGGAGAGGAGATGGCGGATTTAGTGGGATTGGAGGAATTTCGGGGGGGGGGGGGGTTGGTTTTTATTAGAAGATTAGTTCCTTTCCTTTTCCAATTTACATAGAATGGAAACTACTTTATGGCAATCAATCCATTTCCAAAAATGAATATTTATATACTAAATTAACCAGGGGAATAAATTCAATTTAATGAACATTTTTCCACGGCCAAAATAAATACTTTAAAAAAATTATTTTCAGGAAATGCATTAATTCCTTTCCTTTTTCTAATTTACAGAGAATGGGAACTACTTTATGGCAATCAATACTTTTCCAAAAAATGAAGATTTATATATTAAATTGACCAGGGTAATAAATGAAATTTAATGAACATTTTTCCACAGCCAAAATAAGTACTTTAAAAAATTATTTTTGAAAATGCTTAAATTGATTTTATTTCTTTTTGCAAATAATTTTGAAATAACCCCCTGGGTTTTATGCTTCAAATACTTCAAAAAATAACCCCTAGTGTGGAGTTTCATATTACTCCTCTCAAATTTAGTCAAGGGGTTTGAATTCTTTCAAACTTCAAATAGGAAATTCAAACAGTTTTCAAATTCACTTTCCAAATAGTTTTATATTTAAGAAGTCATGTCATATTGTCTCACTTATTTGAAATGTAAGAATTTGAATTCAAAAGCACATGGGAAAGTCATGTCATTCCCTCTCATTCAAAAGTTTTTAAAGTTTCAAGTTTCACTCAAGCATACAAACACTCATTGTAATATTTATTATAACATTCCAAAATTTGGGATGTTACATTCCTGCTAGTAGTCTATTCACCCCCCTCTAGACACTCTTCTAGTGATCCGTCAAAAACCCCATTTACCTCCATGGACAAGAGCTTTCTCTTTCTCCCTCCATTTTCTTCTCTCCTAAGGCATTCCAGAGCACCCAAGACCCTATTGTCCATTGACAACTCCCCCTAGATCCCCTAGGCATGAGAGGCCACGCAGAAGATGCCGTTGGCATGCCATGGCATGCCAAATGCGCGCTCTAGAGCGTGCTACAGTGCCGACAATCACTATAGCCGTTGGCCACTGCATGGCCCGACCACCTCGGGCTCCCCCTCTCGCCAGATGGTCAGCCTCGGTGTCCGTGCCACGCCACCATGTCGGGACCCTCCCCTCTTCCCCTCCTCTGGCCCTCCTCGCACGCGCCGAGGCCGCCCGAGCCAGCCCACTGCAGGGCTCGCACGCGGGCGCTCCCCTGCCTGTCCCTCCTCCGCCCTCGACCTAGACCAGTCCCAGGAGCGCCCCTGACTCGCCCCTCTCTATCCCAGGGCCTCTGGCCCCGGCCACGAGCTCGCGGGCGCACCAGAGCTCGGTGGACCGAGGGCCGCATATTTAAGGGACTCTCCCGTGCTCTCTTCCCCTGTCTGCCCCCCTCTCCTCCTCCATTGACCACCCAGCTAAGCTCGAGATCCACCCCTTCCCTCTGTGCTCGGGATCGAGCCGAGCGTCGCCGCTTGGGGCCGCCAACTTCCGCGAGGTATCCGACCTCCTCCTCCCTCATCCTTCCCCGATCTGGAGCCCCTGCCTCCCCCTGATCATTTTCCGCTCATCTCCACATATGTCTAATGTGCAGGATGGCCTGACCGTCCTCTTCCCGGGGAGCCGCCGTAGGATTTCCTTGTCGCCGGCAAACACGAGCCTCCCAGCGTCCCCTCCTCCACTACTCGACCGGCGGCGAGGTCTTGAGCACGACGCTGCTCTCCATTCGCCTCCTCGTGCCCTGTAGCCGTTGGTGAGCTCCCTCTTCCCTCCCTTGCCCGAGGAAGGTGATGACAAGCTTACCCCGCTTGTCATACTCCCAGGGTTCCCCTCCTCCCTCTCTCTCACTGACCAACCTAGCCCGCTGGTCAGGTTTGAACCGGCACGCGCACGCCAGGCTCACGTGGGTCGGCTTTGCCGGCTGGTCCGATCTGGCTAGCCGCTTTTGGCCAATTCCCTCGAGCCATTTTCTTTTTCCTTTTTCCTAAAAACCCCCCAAACCCCCCAGAGCCCAAATAAATTCCAAATCGAAATATTTTTTCACCTTAAATCTTGAAATAATCTACAAAATTTAATAGTGCCACTAGTAAAAATGTTGGAAATTATTTTTAGTACTAGTTTATTTTAAAACCTATATTTTGGCACCATTTTGCCTCCGTTATTTAATTTCTAATATTTTTTTCACAACAAGACCCTAGGAAAATATTTTTAGTATGAAATTTAGTATTTATCAGAGTAGGTTTACATTTTTGGTAGTAGATTGAGTGCTCTGTTTTGTGTGATTGCTTATTTTTATCACTTTATTTCGCGACGGTAGATTGCGCGGTTGATGAAGAAGTTGGACCCTAAGACTTCGAAGACCCCGAAGACTTTTTTGAGCTAGGAAAGAAGACCTTTGACCATGTTAAGAAACTTTTTCATTCATGTCATATAGCACTTGTTGATTCGATGAAATGATCATGATAAGGTGTCGCCCCTTCGGTGGCATACCGCCGTTACTTTTACCATTGAGACTTGCATCATCCATGACCCTACCACCTTATGAGGGTTGTTCGGGTGGGAGTAGTTAGGTGCTAGTAGATGCTACGCAAGTGGGGATAGGATCTATGCATAGTGATGGAAAGAAAGAGATGATCTCAAAGACTTTTCAAAAACCCCATCGGGTGCCACTAATACCCAAGGGAGATGATGATGAGATGGGTGACCACTTGAGAAAGAAGTGGTGTGCCAGAGCAAGATGAGGATGTGTTTTCGAAAATGGAGGGTTTAAGATTTGTCGACCGTCCCAACCTTACATGCGCAACCACGATACCCCTTATGGGACGGGGCTATGTTGATTACCTTGGTGGGTACTAGAAAGGAGCCTGCCTTACTAGTGGAGGGAGTGGCGTGGTCACTCTCGATACAGGGTCGTACCGGTATGTACGATCATGCGTTGTCTCTAGAGGCACGAGGCACATCGTTGGTCCCCTCATGGATGGTATGATTAGAGCGAGGCTCATGTGATGTACATCATGAGGGCTGGGTACCAATCGAGTGGACTCTTTTTTTAGTATCGCTGGGGCAAAGGAATTGTTCGGGTGCTTACCTCGGGTATGTTATATACCGCGAATCGTGGATGACATGGAAGTTTCCCGGGTCTTGTGGGTAAAGTGTGCAACCTCTGCAGAGTATAAAACTATTCAAATAGCCGTGTCCACGGTCAAGGACAGTTGGGTGGTGCTGCTTATGCCACGTTTGGATGTTTCTGTGAAACTTGGTGTGAGTATTGGTGTGATGGTGACAAGAGGTCACATGAGCTAAGACCGAAGACTTAGCGTGATGAGTTAACATGAGGTGTTCAACTAATACTTATGATGATATCTGCAATTTGTTCACGTGGATACCTGCTAGTTGTTGATGCATGCTCACTAGTTACTTGATCATGTCATTTGCATTTAAAAATTAGCTTTCCGCAAACTTACCTATTAGTGCTATATCATGCATCATTATTGCCTTCTTCCACAACCTGGGTTGCTTGCAAGTACGTTCAAAGTACTCATTGGCTTGCCACTGGTTATTTAATCGGCTAGGCATGGAAGAACATGAGTATGTTGAAGAGTTTGTTGGAGACGAACATGCGAACTCGGACGCTTCCCAGTCAGAATGCCTATTGGTTAAGGGAGATGGCATGGGACCACGCTTTCGACCAAGATTTCTGATGCTTGTTCTATTTTAAGTGTTTTGCCTGTGTGGCCCTATCTATGTAAGACTAAGACCTTCGTGGTCATTATTTGTGTAAGACGTTAAGTATGGATGTAAGACTCTTGTTATTCGGCTTTTGTGTGTTCAGTGAGCATTGATATCTGGGATCACTCTACACGTGCATTCGGTGATCTCGACTTATGAGTCAGGGTCCCCACAGAGCTGGTATCAGAGCCATCCTGACTGTAGGAAGCCCTTAGTTAGCATGGACATTAGATAGGATAAAAACCGACTTTCTAAACTACACCAAGCATTGTACTTAGGAATTCTGCACTGTTTACCTCTTCTCATCTTCACACAACACTTTGCTGACTCTCCTCCTTTCAATCCTTTGTTGACGGTCATCGTACCCGAAGCCTTCCTCACATCCGGCTTTCCCTTACTCCTTGAGGATAGCCTGGAGAAGTGCCAGTTTCACCAACCCCCCTTTTTCCTGTACCACGAGCATTGGGTCGATGCCGTCACAAAGGAGTACCACGTGCATGTGGTTGTCAAGGAAAATGACTCCCCAACTAGTTGGTTCTTTGAAGGACCACGGATGGAGACCATGATACTCGCAGTCGAGACAGTTACACGCAAGTCACTCCTACACCTTCGAGGCATCATTCAAGAGATAGCTGATGAGCCAGCTACTTGCCACCTTCCCTTCAGGAAGGATGACTTTGGCGAGAGTTGGACGCTGATTCCGACCAAGGAAGATGGCACACCACTTAGGTTCCAGGCCAACTTCAGCCTTTTCGCCGATAGTCTAGTTCATAACTTGTGAAGGAGTCCGTGAAGCTCCACGAGGAACTTCACCACACCCGAGAGCTACTTCGACAAGCCAAGACGAAGCCATACAAGATCAAGAAGGATGGAGCCCCCGAGGGACGACCAGCTGTCGCCTATCGAGGAGGAGTACCCCCAGCTAGTGATGCACCTACGCGTAGTCGTCGCATGAGTGCGAAGGAGTACCGTGAGCTCTTCACCGACCCGCCTTCAAAGCATCGTCGGGATGGGCCTCCTCATTCACCGACCCCTTCAACCGGGAACGATGCATGTTCAGATGATGAAAAGGAGGAAGACCTAGAGGAGCGTGATGACGAGACCAAGCACTCCACCACCTGAGTCCGAGAACCCCTAGGGTAGGATCAGTCATGTACCCCTCAAGCGAAGTCGAGTCCGTGTAATGGTTCATATGAAACCATGTGTGCTTGTTGTTTGTTTTGTTGTTTGCATTCCGATGCAAGTCGCGCTTTTGCCTTAGGCAACATGTAAGCGACTCCATCATCTATCTTTATATATGTTGTTGGTCTTTCGACCTTTGTTTTAACGCACTTGCACTTGACCGACCCCCTTAGCGCGCTTTTACGTTATTGCTTATCCTCTTGTCAATCCTAGTTGTTTGACTTGGCTGCTCCAAACAGGAAGGTGATTGCTACCCGCAACAGCTCCTTCACCAACCCTGAAGCTGGCAACTCAATCCAGCAACAGGGAGCTAGTGGGGCTGCTCACACTGGAGGAAACCAGGAGCAGCCACAAGGCGATATTCCCCCGCCACCACCTCCGCCGGAGAACATGACCATAGCTCAGTTTCTCCAAATTCTCCGGGAGGAGCGCCAAGCCAATAATGCTGCTATCCAGTAGATGCCTCAGCCCTTGTGAACAACCAGCAGCAAGGCAGGAACGACAATGATTGCTCCATGCTATCTGAGTTCATGAGGAACTTGCCCCCAACCTTCACCGGGACTGTTGAACCATTGGATACTGATGACTGGATCCACACCATCGAGGACCTCCTTGCATTGGTCAACTGCAATGAGGATCATGAGAATGTGCTTTACGCCTCTCACTACCTCAGAGGTACCGCCCGAGCTTGGTGGGATGGATTCAAGGTCATGCAAGAAGAACGTGAGATCATGTGGAACAACTTCAAGGAAGGATTCCGCACTGCCCATATTCCTTCTGGGATCATGGCTATCAAGAAGAGAGAATTCTGAGCGCTAAAGCAAGGAAGTGGCTCTGTCAAGGAGTACCTGTAGAATCTCAACCTGCTGTCAAGTTATGCACCTGAAGATGTCAGCATCGAGGCTGCCAAGACGGAGCGCTTCATGGAAGGACTTCAACCGGTCCTACAGTATCAGCTCATCATCTGCGAATGTCATACCTTCTTCGACTTAGTAAACAAGGACCTCATGCTGGAAGACAAGCGTCGTGCCATAGACGACACTCGCAAGTGCAAGATGATTAGCAAGGGAAGCTCAAGAACCCAAAAGCCTCGCCCATGGCAGCCAGCCCCAGCCAGGCCAACCTATCAGCCGCAGCAGGCTAGAACTCCTACACCTCGTCCGAGCTACCAGCCTTAGAAGTATGCCAATCCCAGGCCAGCCTACAACAACAACCCCAATAACAACAACAGTGGCAGAAACTTCAACAACAACCCTGGACAAGTCACCAGCTTTGGATGTGGTCAGCCAGGACACATCTCTAGGTTGTGTCCCAACAAGAAGCCAGATGCACCATGCCCCATTGCGCCAGCTCAAGGTCAAGCCCATGGAGCACCACCAAGGAACCCCGCTCCCCGCAACCCGCCCAACAATGGCAAGGGTCGTGTGAATCACGTCATCTGAGAGGAAGCCGAGGAAGACCCGGACGTCATACTGGGTACGTTCCTCATCAACTCAACCCCAGCAACAATATTGTTTGATTGCGGAGCTTCGCATTATTTTGTCACCCAAAAGTTTGCACTAGAGAGTGGCATGAAGCCTACACCCCTGGGTAGCCGTATGTTGATACAAACCCCAAGATCAGTTATGAAGTCTGGGATAGGTTGTAAGGGAGTTGAGATTAACATCAACGGGGTAGACTTCCTAGCCGACCTTATCATCCTGAAGTCAGAAGGCTTGGATGTGGTCCTAGGCATGGACTAGTTAACCAAGCACCAAGGCTTGTTAGACTGTGCCAAGAGGATTATCACCATGACCAATAGCCAAGGAGTGGAAGTCAAGTTTGTTCCCAACCCTGCCTCCACTCAAGCCCCTCGGGCTAACTGCCTATCGGGAGTTGAGTTGGATCAAGTGCTAGTGGTATATGAATACCCGGATGTGTTTCCTAATGAGCTGCTCGGAATGCCTCCTAACCGCGACATCGAGTTCATCATTGAGCTTATGCCCAGATCAAGGCCCATCTATAAGAAGGCCTATAGGATGGGATCCGAAGAGCTGGCTGAGTTGAAGAAGCAACTAGCAGAGCTGCTCAGAAAGGGATTTATTCGCCCTAGTGCCTCTCCTTGGGGATCGCCTGTTCTATTTGTGTGAAAGAGGGACGTAACTATCAGACTTTGTGTCGATTACCTTTCTCTCAATGAGGTCACAATAAGGAAAAAGTACCCACTCCCCAAGATCGAAGACCTGTTTGATCAGTTGAATGGAGCCAAGGTGTTCTCCAAGATTGACCTCAAGTATGGGTACTATCAGGTCAAGATCAGACCCGAAGACATTCCAAAGACGTCATTCGTAACCTGGTACGGCCTGTATGAATACATGGTCATGTCATTCGGGTTAACCAATGCCCCTGCCTACTTCATGTACCTCATGAATAAAGTCTTCATGGAGTTCTTGGACAAGTTCGTTGTCGTCTTCATTAATGACATACTTGTCTTCTCCAAGTCTGAAGAAGAACATGAGGAACACTTGAGATTGGTCCTAGAGAAGCTTTGAGAGCACCAGCTTTATGCCAAGTTCAGCAAGTGTGAATTCTGGCTACGTGAAGTTGGATTCTTGGGTCATGTGTTGACTGCAGAAGGATTATCAGTGGATGCTGCCAAGATTGAAGCCGTGACTGAGTGGCAAACCCCAACCACCGTGAAGGAAGTTAGGAGCTTCCTCGGACTCATAGGATATTACCACAAGTTCGCGGAAGGGTTCTGAAGCATTACCCGACCCATGGCCCAGATTTTGAAGAAGGACAAGAAGTTCGAATGGACCACTAAGTGCGAGGAAAGCTTCCAGGAGCTCAAGAAGAGATTGACCACAGCCCCTGTCTTGTCCACCCATGATATTCACAAGGATTTTGTGATTTATTGTGATGCATCAAGAATCGGACTTGGAGGTGTTCCGATGCAAGATGGTAGAGTTGTAGCATATCTATCCAGAAAGCTATGCCCGCATGAAGAGCACTAAACCACTCATGATCTCAAGTTGGTAGCCGTGGTTCATGCCTTGAAGACATGGCGGCATTACCTTTTGGGGAAGCGACGTGAGATATTCACCGACCACAAGAGTTTGATGTATATCTTCACTCAAAGGGAGTTGAACATGAGGTAGCGAAGATGGTTGGAATTGATGAAGTATTACGACCTCAGTGTTCAATACCACCCTGGAAAGGCTAATGTGGTAGCAGACGCCTTAAGTAGAAAGGCTTGTTCCTTGAATTCTATGATTAAGGAAAGGCTGCTCGCCCTGTATGAAGAACTTGAAGGCTTCGGCCTGTAACTGGTTGCACTAGGATTCCTCGCCAACCTCGAAGCGAAGCCTACCTTGATGGATGATATCAAGGAGGCCTAGAAAGGACACGAGAGCATTGAAGGCATCAAGAGGAAGATCAAGGCAGGCAAGGCCCCAGGATTCTCGGAGGATGAACAAGGAGTTGTATGGTTCGGGAATCGCATATGCATACCCAACAAACAGGAGCTCAAGAACCTGATCTTGCAAGAAGCTCATGACACTCCATACTCCATCCATCCTGGAGGAACCAAGTTGTATCAAGACCTCAAGGCAAGATTCGGGTGGCATGGCATGAAGCGGGAGATAGGCACCTTTGTCGCCAAGTGTGACATATGCCAGAGGGTCAAGGCTGAGCACCAGTGACCTGCTAGGCTATTGCAACCTCTCAAAGTGCCCGAATGGAAGTGGGATAAAGTTAGGATGGATTTCATCACCGGTTTGCCAAGGTCAAGCAAGGGACATGATTCCATTTGGGTCATCGTCGACCACCTTACCAAGGTAGCCCACTTCATCCCCATCAGAACCACCTATAATGGAAGCCAGCTCGCAAACCTCTACATCAACCGCATCTTGATTCTTCACGGATTTCCAAAGGATATCATGTGAGATCGAGGAACCCAGTTCACCTCGGGATTCTGGAAGAAGTTTCAGGAAGCTATGGGAACCAAGCTCTCCTCCAGCACTGCTTTTCACCCTCAGACCGGTGGGCAAACGGAACGAGTAAATAATATACTCGAAGATATGCTCCGCGCTTGTGTTTTGGCATATGGAGCCAAGTGGGAAGATTGCCTACCCTTCGCCGAGTTCTCATACAACAACAACTATCAGTCGAGTCTTCAAATGGCACCATTTGAGGTGTTGTATCGACGCAAGTGTCGTACTCCCCTCAACTGGCCCGAGACCAAAGAAGGATTATTTTTTATACCAGATAACCTCTGCGAAGCCGAAGAGAAAGTTCAACTCATCCGAGAACGTCTGGAGGCTGCCAAATCAAGACAGAAGAGCCATGTCGACTCTCACAGACGAGAAGTGAACTTTTGTGTCGGTGACCATGTCTACCTCTGGGTCACGCCTCTAAAGGGAACCAAGCACTTCCACGTCAAAGGAAAGCTCGCACCAAGAAACATCGGCCCCTTCAAGATCACCGCCACACGTGGAGAAGTTGCCTACCAGTTAGAGCTACCTTCCGAGATGTCGGATGTCCACAATGTCTTCCACGTGTCACAACTCCGAAAGTGTCTGCAAGTTTCCAACTGCCCCGACCTCTACAAGGATATCAACCATAAAGCCATCGATCTTCAGCCAGATCTCACTTATCGTGAGAGGCCAGTTCGTATTTTGGATGAAGTCGAGCGCTGCACCCGAAGCCACACCATCAAGTACTTAAAGGTCCGGTGGAGCAACCACACAGAAGCTGAAGCACCCTAGGAGCGTGAAGATTATCTTAGATCTGAGTTTCCATATCTTTTTAGCGCTTAGCCTAGGAATCTCGGGGACGAGATTCTTTTAAGGGGGGAAGGTCTGTCACACCCTGTATTTGTAGCAAATGGTTATGTTTGGGTTTATAAAATTTGGAGCCAACTAAAACTTTTTCAAAGTACTTGTGCTTGTTAGCCATGTTGTTTGCTTGCTTGATGATTGTGTTATGGCACTCCTAGATTCTATTCCATTTCATATTCATCTTCCTTGTTCCAGACCTCTTTCGCAATGATCATGCCATGTGAATAGTGCCCAAAACATTTTTTATCAAATTTTAGTTTAACCAAAAATTATTTATTCAAATTGTGTTTTCAAAACCCCCTGAAAGGAGGTTTGCGCTGCTTTCCCAAGTTCTCAAATTAGGTGGACCCTTCTTTGCCAAGGGCTTTATTTCAAACCTACTATATATAAGACTTCCCAAAACCACCAAATATTATTTTTAAAGATTATTTTCATATTTTATTTAAAGGCTTTTTCTTAACGCTAGAAATGTTTTTTCCTAGGAAAAAATTATTTAAATACTTTGAAAATATTTGAGAAAATTTAGAGAAACTCAGTGGACATTTATTTTCCATATACATGAGTATCAACACAAGGGCATGATCAGATCATAGGCAAAACCCCTCAAAACCCTTTTTGTTCACATCAAACTTTTGGAATATTTATATAAGAAATATTCTCAAGAAATTTAGGAAAATTCAAGCAAGTAATCACTATCATGAGTAATGATCGTGAAAAAATCCAAGTTGATTTGGTTCATCAAACCATCCCAAAACCAGTCCTATCCAGAATCAAATTTGAGCAACTTTACATTGTGAAGTGTTCTCCCTTGGCCTCAAACTTTGTGGGCATGCACAAATGGCCAAATAGTGATGATACACTTGTTGGGGAATGTTGCATTGGTAACAAAAAATTTCCTATGCACACACAAGATCTATCCATGGTGATTAGCATCTAGGAGAGGGAGAGTGGATCTACGTACCCTTGTAGATCGCTAAGTGGGAAGCGTTAAGAAACGCGGTTGGTCTAGTCGAACATCTTCGCGATCCAAACCGCCGAGCGTCCTGCGATCTCATCACGATCCGTCCCGCGATCCAATCACGATCCGTCCCGGGAACTCATCACGATCCGTACCACGATCTCATCACGATCTGTCTCGCGATCTTGATCACGGTCCTTCCAATCTAGCGCCGAACGGACGAAACCTCCGCGCTCAGCACATGTACAACTCGATGAGGATCTCCGCCATCTTGATCCAGCAAGAGGGAGCAGAGAGGTAGACGAGTTCTCTGGCAGCACGATGGCGTTGCGGCGATGGTGGTGGAGCAATTCCAGCAGGGCTTCGCCGCTGAAACCGATCTAGAGGAGAAACTACAAACTAGAGGAGAGGCAGCACATGGCTTAGGGTTTCTTGATGTGTTCCAAGTGCTAGCCCCGCCCCTTTATTTATATGCTGAGCCTTGGGGTCGAAACTTGGAGAAAAATCCTCCTTAAGGTCGGTTTGCTCGCAAGGAGAGAGTCCTTCTCGGACTCCAGGACCAGACTCCAAGGTCCTCGTCGTCTGGCCCCAAACGCCAGGGTCCCTGGCGTCAAGCCCCTTGCCTCCGCAAAACATCTTTTGCACCTTCCTAAAGCCTCATGGGCTTTACCCCTTGGCCCAAATAAAGTGTCCTTGTACCCCAAACATTTTGGGAAACATCCAAAACTATTTCTGGTGAATTCCGGAACACTTACAAGGACCAAAAACTATTATCCCATATATCAATATTTACATCCGGACAATTTTGGTGCTTCTTTTGACGTCCAGGATCTTATCCGGGACTTCGAACATCCTTCGGTCACCACCATACATAACTCTATAATACCGAAGGGTCACCGAACCTTAAGTGTGCAGACCCTGCGGGTTCGAGAACTATGTAGACATGGACGATACACCTCTACAATGAATAACCAGTAGCAGGACCTAGATGCCCATATTGGTTCCTACATATTCTGTGAAGATCTTTATCGATCGAACCTCTATGTCAAGGATTCAGTCAATCCCGTACGATGTTCCCTTTATTCTTCGGTATGTTACTTGGCCGAGATTCGATCGTCGGTATCTCCATACCTAGTTCAACCTCGTTACCGGCAAGTCTCTTTAATCGTTCTGTAATATCCCATGACTAACACTTAGTCACATTTCTTGCAGGGCTTATTGTGATGTTGCATTATCGAGTGGGCCCTGAGATACCTCTCCGTCACATGGAGTAACAAATCCCAGTCTTGATCCATGCCAACCCAACAGACGCCCTCGGAGATACCTGTAGAGCACATTTATAGTCACCCAGTTATGTTCTGACATTTGATACACACAAGGCACTCCTCCGGTGTCCATGAGCTGCATGATCTCATGGTCATAGGAACATATACTTGACATGCAGAAAACAGTAGCAATAAACTGACAAGATCTTATGCTACATTTGTAGTTTGGGTCTTGTCCATCACATCATTCTACTAATGATGTGATCCCGTTACCAAATGACATCTCATGTCCATGACTAGGAAATCATAGCCATCTTTGATCGACGAGCTAGTCTATAAGAGGCATACTAGGGCATGGTGTTGTCTATGTATGCACACATGTATCTGAGTTTCCGATCAACACAATAATAGCATGGATAATAAATGATTAACATGAACAAGGAAATATGATAATAACCAATTTACTATTGCCTCCGGGGCATATTTCCAACAGTCTCCCACTTGCACTAGAGTCAATAATCTAGTTCACATCACCATGTGATTCGCATTGTTATGAATCTAACACCCAATAAGTTCTGGGGCTCGATCATGCTTTGCATGTGAGAGAGGTCTTATAGTCAACAGGTCTGCAACATTCAGATCCATGTGTACTTTGCAAATCTCTATGTCAAACTGTAAACACTGCTACCACACTCCACTTGGAACTATTCCAAATGGCTGCTCCACTATACGTATCCAGATTGCTACTATGAGTCATCCGGATTGGTGTTAAAGCTTGCATCGACATAACTCTTTACGATGAACTCTTTATCACCTCCATAATCGAGAAGCATCTCCTTAGTATTTTAGTTACTAAGGATAATCTTGACTGTTGTCCAGTGATCCACTCTTGGATCACTCTTGTACCCCTGGAAGGACTCATGGCAAGGCACACACACAGGTGCGGTACACAGCATGGCATACTATACAGAGCCTATGGCTAAGGCATAGGGAACGACATTCGTCCTTTCTCTTTCTTCTGCCATTGTCGAGCTTTGAGTCTCACTTAACTTCACACCTTACAAATCAGGCAAGAACTCTTTCTCTGACTGATCCATTTTGAATTCTTTCAAAATCTTGTCAAGGTATGTACTCATTGAAAGTCTCATCAAGTATCTTGATCTATCTCTATAGATCTTGATGCTCAACAATTAGGTAGCTTTATCCAGGTCTTCCTTTGAAAAAACTCATTTCAAACAACCCTTTATGCTTTCCAAAAATTCTATATCATTTCCGATCAGCAATATGTCAACCACATATGCTTATCAGAAACTCTATAGTGCTCCCAGCCACTTTATTGTAAATACGAGTTTCTCGTAAACTTTGTATAGACTCAAAAACTTTGATCACCTCATCAAAGTGTATATTCCAACTCTAGGATGCTTGCTTCAGTCCATAGAAGGATCACTGAAGCTTGCACACCTTCTAGTATCCTTAGGACTGACAAAAACTTTTTGGTTGTATCTCATACAACCTTTCCTTAGCGAAGGATATGATGTGTTGACATCCATCTGCTAGATTTCATAACTGACAAATGAAGCAATTGCTAACATAATTCCAACAAACTTTAGCATCGCTATGAGTGAGAAAGTCCCATCGCAGTCAACTCCTTGAACTTGTCAGAAATTTCTTTGCGACAAGTCGAGCTCTACAAATGGTGACATTTACCATCAGCGTTTGTTCATCTCAAAAGTCCATTTGTACTTGATGACCTGTCGTCCAGCGAGCAAGTCTACCAAAGTCTATCCTTTGTTTTCATACATGGATCCTTTCTCGGATTTCATGGCCTCTAACTATTTGTCAGAATCCGGGCCCATCATCGCATCTCCATAGCTCGTAGGTTCATCGTTGTCCAACAACATGACCCCTAAGACAAGGTTGTCGTATCACTCAGGAGAACTACCCATCCTTGTCGACCTACGAGGTTCGATAGTAACTTGATTCGTAGCTTCGTGATCATCATCATCAACTTCCTCTTCAACTAACGTAGGCTTCATAGAAACAACTTCCTGCGCTGCGCTACTCTCTGGTTGAAACAAAGGTCCAACAACCTCATCAAGTTCCATCTTGCTCCCACTCAATGCTTTCGAGAGAAACTTTTTCTTGAGAAAGGACCTAGTTTTAGCAACAAAGTCTTTATGCTTGGATCTGAGATAGAAGGTCCACCCAACTGTTCTTAGGGTATTCTAGGAAGATGCATTTGTTTGCTTTGGGTTCGAGCTTATCATACATAAGTGTCACATTCCCAAACTCTAAGAAATGACAACTTTAGGTTTCTTCCAAACCATATGGTGTCATCTCAACGGATTTAGATGGTGCCCCTTTTAAAGTGAATGTAGTTGTCTCTAATGCATAACCCAAAAACGATAGTGGCAAAACGATAAGAGACATTATAGCACGCACCATGTCCAATAGAGCAAGACTATGACATTCGGACACACCATCACACTATGGTGTTCCAAGTGGCGTAAGTTGTGATACAACTTTCGTATTGTCTAATGTTGTATTCCAAACTCGTAACTCAGATATTCACTTCCACGATCATATCACAGACATTTTTATCTTCTTGTCACGATGATCTTAAACTTCACTGTGAATTTGGTTGAACCTTTCAAACGATTCAGACCTGTGTTTCATTAAGTAAATATACACTATATCTACTCAAATCATCAGTGAAGGTAAGAAAATAACGATATCCACCGCACACTACAAAACTCATTGGATTGCATACATCAACATGTATCATTTCCAATAAATCACTTGCCCGCTCCATCAATCCGGAAAACGGGGTCCTTAGTCATCTTGCCCAAGAGGCATGGTTCGCATGTCAAAAACAATTCGAAATCGAAAGAGTCCAAAGATCCATCAACATGTAATTTCTTCATGTGCTTTAGAGAAATATGACATTTAGCGGCAGTGCGACAAGTATGTAGTACCATCATTATTAACTTTGTATCTTTTGGCCTCAATGTTATGAACATGTGTATTACTACGATCAAGATACAACAAAATATTCTCACTCAGTGTAGGACCATTGAAGGTATTATTCATGTAAACAGAATAACCATTATTCTCTAACTTAAATGAATAACCTTGTTGCAATAACATGATCTAATCATGTTCATGCTCAATGGAAAACACCAAATAACATTTATTTAGGTTCATCACTAATCCCGAAGGTAGAGAGAGCGTGCGATGGTGATCACATCAACCTTGGAAACATTTCCAACACACATCGTCACCTCATCCTTTAGCTAGTTCTCTATTTATTCCGTAGCTTTTATTTCAAGTTACTAACATTTAGCAACCGAACCGGTATCCAATACCCAGGTGCTACTAGGAGTAGTAGCAAGGTACACATTAATAACACGTATATCAAATATACTTCTGTCGACGTTGCTAGCCTTCTTATCTACCAAGTATCTAGGGTTGTTCCGCTTCAGCGACGCTCATCTCATAATAGAAGCACTTAGTCTCGGGTTTGGGTTCAACTTTGGGTTGCTTCATTGGAGCAGCAACTAACTTGCCATCCATGAAGTTTCCCTCCTTGCCCTTGCCCTAATCAAAACTAGTGGTATTACTAACCATCGACACTTGATGCTCCTTCTTGATTTATACCTTCGTAGTGTCAAACATCGCAAATGACTCAGGGATCATTATTTCAATCCCTGGAATTTTATAGTTCATCACCAAGTTCTAGTAGCTTAGTGACAGTGACTTGGAGAATTATATCAATCACTATCTTATCTGGAAGATCAACTCCCACTCCATTCAAGCGATTGTAGCACCTAGACAATCTGAGCACGTGCTCAACGATTGAGCTATTCTCCTCTATCTTGTAGGCAAAGAATCTTGTTGGAGATCTCATATCTCGGAACACGGGCACGAGCCTGAGATCCTAATTTCAGCTCTTAGAACATCTCATATGTTCCCTGACGTTCAAAATGTTTCAGAGCCTCAATTCTAAGTCGTAATGCATCATGCACTAAACTATCTAGTAGTCATTCGAGTGATACATGATCCAAATTCACCAACACAACTCTGATCATCACGTGAGTTGAGGCGGTTTCAATGGTGAACATCATCATGTTGATCATATCTACTATATGACTCATGTTTGACCTTTCGGTCTCTTGTGTTCTGAGGCCATGTGTGTACATGCTAGGCTCGTCAAGTTTAACCCGAGTGTTCTGCATGTGCAACACTCGCTTGCACCCGTTGTATGTGAACGTAGTCTATCACACCCGATCATCACATGGTGTCTCTACAAGATGAACTTTCACAACGGTGCACACTCATGGAGAACACTGTTTATCTTGAAATTAAGTGAGGGATCACCTTATAATGCTTCCATCGTCCTAAGAAAAATAAGGTGCATGAAAGGATTAACATCACATGAAAATCATAAGTGACATGATATAGCCATGAACTTGTGCTTTTGATCTCCATCTTGAAAGCACCGGCATGATCTCCATTGTCACTTGCATGACACCATGTTCTCCATCATCTTGATCTCCATCAACGTGTCGCCATCGGGGTTGTCGTGCCCACCATGCTTCTTCTACTATTGCTACCGTTTAGGGATAAAGTAAAGCATTACATAGCGCTTAATGATTCACACGTAGGTGATACAATAATTAAAGACAACCCTATGGCTCTTGTCGGTTGCCGTACTCATCGACATGCAAGTCATGATATTCTATACAACACATAATCATCGAGCCAGCCAACCGCGGGGCTCGCACGCGGGCGCTCCCCTGCCTCTCCCTCCTCCCCCATGGCCTAGACCAGTCCCAGGAGCGCCCCTGACTCGCCCCTCTCTCTCCCATGGCCTCTAGCCCCGGCCATGAGCTTCCGGGCACACCCGAGCTCGGTGGACCGAGGGCCGCCTATTTAAGGGCCTCCCCAAGCTCTCTTCCCCTCTCTGGCCCCCTCTCCTCCTCCATTGACCACTCGGCCGAGCCCTAGCTCTTTCCCTTCCCTCTATGCTTGGGATCGAGCCGAGCGTCGCTGCTTGGGGCCGCCAGCTTCCCCGAGGTATCCGACCCCCTTCGCCCTCGTCCTTCCTCGATCTGGAGCCTCTACCTCCCCCTGATCATTTTCTGCTCATCTCCGCCTCCGTCTGATGTGCAGGACGGCTCGACCATCCTCTTCCCGAGGAGCCTCCGCCGGATTTCCTCGTCGCCGGCCAACAGGAGCCTCCTGGCATCCCCCTCCTCCACTACTCGACCGGCGGCGAGCCCCTAAGCACGGCGGTGCTCTCTGATTGCCTCCCCGTGCCCTGTAGCCGTCGATGATCTCCCTCTTCCCTCCTTGGCCCGAGGAAGGTGATGACAAGCGAGCCCCGCTTGTCATCCTCCCAGGGTTCCCCGCCTCACTCTCTCTCGCTGAGCAACCTGGCCCGCTGGTCAAGTTTGAACCGGCGCGCGCACGCGAGGCTCACGTGGGTGGGCTTCGCTGGATGGGCCGATCTGGCCAGCCACTTTTGGCCCATTTCCCCGAACCATTTTCTTTTTTCTTTTTCCCGAAACCTGAAAAATCCCCCAGAGCCCAAATAAATTCCAAATCCAAATATTTTTTCACCTTAGATCTTGAAATAATCTAAAAAATTTAATAGTGCCATTGGTAAAAATGTTGGAAATTATTGTTAGTAGTAGTTTATTTTAAAACCTATATTTAGGCACATTTTTGCCTCTGTTATTTAACTTCTAAACATTTTTCACAACAAAAACCTAGGAAAATATTTTTAGTATGACATTTACTATTTATCAAAGTAGGTTAACATTTTTGGTAGTAGATTGAGTGCTCTGTTTTGTGTGATTGCTTATTTTTATCACTTTATTTCGTCATGGTAAATTGTGCGGTTGACGAAGAAGTTGGACCTGAAGACTTCGAAGATCCCGAAGACATTGTTGAGCCAGGCAAGCAGCCCTTTGACCATGTTAAGAAACTTTTTCATGCATGTCATATAGCACTTGTTGATTCCATGAAATGATCATGATAAGGTGTCCCCCCTTCGGTGGGATACCTCTGTTACTTTTACCATGGAGACTTGCATCGTGCATGACCCTACCACCTTATGAGGGTTGTGCGGGTGGGAGTAGTTAGGTGCTAGTAGATGCTATGCAAGTGGGGATGGGATCTATGCATAGTGATGGAAAGAAAGAGATGATTTCAAAGACTTTTCGAAAAGCCCGTCGGGTGCCACTAATACCCGAGGGAGATGATGATGAGATGGGTGACCACTTGAGAAAGAAGTGGTGTGCCGAAGCATGATGAGGATGTGTTTTCGAAAACGGAGGGTTTAAGATTTGTCGGCCGTCCCAACCTTACATGCGCAACCACGATACCCCTTATGGGACGGGGCGGGTACTAGCAAGGATCCCGCATTACTTGTGGCGGGAGTGGCGTGGTCACTCTCGATATGGGGTCGTACCGGTATGTACGATCATGCGTTGTCTTCACAGGCACCAGGCACACCGTTGGTCCCCTAATGGATGGTACGATTAGAGCGAGGCTCGTGTGATGTACATCATGAGGGCTAAGTACCAATCGAGTGGACTCTTTGTTTAGTATCGCTGGGGCAAAGGCATTTTTCGGGTGCTTACCTAGGGTATTTTGTAGACCGCGAGTCGTGGATGACACGGAAGTTCCCCGAGTCTTGTGGGTAAAGTGTGCAACCTCTGTAGAGTGTAAAGCTATTCAAATAGCCGTGTCCACGGTCAAGGACAGTTTGGTGGTGCTACTTAAGCCACGTCCAGATGTTTTCGTAAAACTTGGGGTAATTATGGGTGTGATGGTGACAAGAGGTTACATGATCTAAGACCGAAGTCTTAGCATGATGAGTGGACATGAGGTGTTCAACCAATACTTATGATGATATCTGCAATTTGTTCACGTGGATACCTGCTAGTTGTTGATGCATGCTCACTAGTAACTTTATCATGTCATTTACTTTTAAAAATTAGCTTTCCACAAAATTACCTATTAGTGCTATATCATGCATCATTATTGCCTTGTTCCACAACTTAGGTTGCTTGTGAGTACATTCAAAGTACTCATTGGCTTGCCATTGGTTATTTAACTGGCAAGGAATGGAAGAACGGGAGTATGTTGAAGAGTTTGTTGGAGACGAACATGCGAACTAGAACGCTTCCCAGTCAGAATGCCTCTAGGTTAAGCCAGATGGCATGGGTCCATGCTTTCGACCAAGATTTCCACTGCTTGTTCTATTTTAAGTGTTTGGCCCGTGTGGCCCTATCTCTGTAAGAGTAAGACCTTCGTGGTCATTATTTGTGTAAGACGTTAAGTATGGATGTAAGACTCTTGTTATTCATCTTATGTGTGTTCAGTGAGCATTGATCTCTGGGATCACTGTACATGTCCATTCGGTGATCTCAACTTATGAGTCGGGGTCCCCACAAGCACTCGGTGACACTGAAAACTTAGAATCGATGGCACCATTAGTGGCGGGTATATAAAGCTGGATCCCGACGTTTTGAAATTTCTATCTCATACGTCGTGCTCCAAATCTCTAAGCTGCCTCTCCAAGGACCCCTGGTCGTCGCCCTTGTCTCCCCGTGCTCCTCCGCTGTTGGGAATTACTGTCGCCGATGAAATGTACTCCCTCGTCGCCGCCGTAGAGGATCCACGCCAAGCTAGGGTAGGGATTCGATCTCTACTGCGCTCCCCATTCGACTCTTGCGCATTATATACTTGTTAATAATAGTTGCACCCTTTGCACATGTTTCCGTCCACTTAAAACTCCAAAATCTCGCGTTAGATGGATTTTTTAGGGTTTTGCCGTCCGCCCGATAAATCTTGGTGGAACCAAAACGAAGATATCGGTCTCACCAATAACCTTTTTAGTGAGGTTGAGAACTGACTCGGTGGAACCGAGTAGCTCTCGGTGCGACATGGGCACGAGGCGCGGCTAAGCAGGCGCAGCACGAGGCGCGGGTGTGAGGCGTTGTGAGTCGAGCACCTTGGTAGGTTGAAGGAGAGGCGAGGTTGATGCAACGGTGGCCATATGTGCGATGGACGCGTCGCGGTTGGAGAGGGGGGGGTGAAGCGCGCATGGCAGGAGCACGTCGGCGTCTCGGGCATGGTAGTGGACAGCCCGGCGCAGCACTGGTGCGTGTGGCGGCGAGGAGCCCCGCCGGGCGCTCGGAGGCATGAGCAGGGAGGCCTCGGGCGGAGGGGAGTAGGACGGAGGGCCAGCATGCGGGGTTCCAACCATGGGGACTGAGGCCGCGGTGCACCGCGTGGAGGTCCGAGCAGCGGAAAACGAGCATGCAGATGGGGGAGGTGCGTGGAGACGAGGCCGATGAAGGAGCACCGCAGGAAGACGCGCACGTAGAGATGGGGCGAAGGAGCGGAGGCATGCGGTCAGGCTCGGACGCGGGAGCTCGGTGGCGTGTCGCTAGGGGGAACAAGCGGAGCTCGCGCTCGGGGGCTGAGCCATGCGGGGGTACGGGACGGACTTAGGCACCCAGATGTCGCCAACGTTTGATTGCGCGAGTGCATGGAGGAGCAGCCAAGGGCCGAGATGCAGGGGGAAAGCTGGGGCGCAGCGGCCCTCTCCTTGAAGGTCGCATGAGCGCAGAGGAGGACCCGGCTCGACGCGGTTGGCGTTACTGAGCATGTTGGAGCCGGGACAACGTGATGTCATGCCGCCGTGGAAGAAGGAGAGCAGCAGCGAGCCCGCTGCCTGCCGCCTACGGTCGTGCGCGTCGGAGTGTCAGCCTCCGTATCGCATGGCCAAGGGCAGATTTGCGTGCGTGGCTCAAGTTTGGAGGAGTTGAGCGGTAGCCGACGCCGGCACCAGCACGAGTATGATGGCCGGGCGCAGCGCCAGCGTGAGCCTCACGTGGCGTAATCCCACCATGGTCGTGAGCCGCTGGCGACGGCACGCACAGGGTTGGGGAAGCGGTTGACGAGGTGAGTGCGCCGAGGCCGGGCGCGGGCCAAGGAACACGGGAGCGGCAATAGGTGGTCGTCGCCATTGTGGTGATGATGAAAACAGCCTCGAGAATGTGGCCTTGCGCACGCTAGAGAGACGGTGGACGTTGTTGCGGTGGTGGCAAAGAAGGTCGCTCCCGGACCATGGTTCTAGCAGCAGCTTGCCCCACGGTGGGCGCTAACTATTGTCATATTCTCACGGGGGGGGGGTCTACCGAGACGGTAGATGCCATGTGATGGCGTAAGAGGTGAGAGCAAGGTTGCAGTGGAATATCCGGGATGGGTATGCAAATAGCATGCGGTGGTTTACCTTGGTTCAGGGCTCCTCGGAGAGATAATAACCCTACTCCTGCATGTCTTTATATGAGGTATATTTGCAGTACAGGGTTTCTCCTGGAGCTCTGTTTGAAGAGGAAGACGGAGATGGCTGCTCCCTTCCATGGCCTCATGTGTGAGAGTGAGAGGGGAGTTGAGGGAAATGCGAGAGCTCTTGGTGTGCTGGCTTGCCCCTGAGTGAGCTCCCCTGGTGCCTCTTATATAGGGAGGCCCAGGAGACAAGGGGTTGCCCACATGACCAACTATGCATTATTGGAAGTGAGAAGTAATGTAGCCAATAGTACACCACTATTGGAGCTGACAAGTGACGGGTGATGGTTGCATAGCAGGGAACTATTGGCCAATAGTGCCCGACTGTAGCGGGGTGGCAGGCTTTGCAGGCCGTCCGCTACAGTGCCATCAACTCATGTCTAACGGGACGCCTGGAGCTGACTTCGTCAGGCCGCAGCTGGCACCCGGACAGGGGGAGATGGCTGGGAGAAGCCAGCCGGGAGGATCCAGCCGGGAGGAACTAGCCGGGAGGAGCCAGCCGGGAGGAGTTAGACGGGAGGAGTCAGCCGGGAGGAGCCAGCCGGGAGTATCCAGCCGAGAGGAGCCATCCGGGAGGATCCAGGCGGGAGTAGCCAGCCAGGAGGAGCCAGTCGGGAGGAGCTAGATGGGAGTAGCCATCTGGGAGGAGCCAGACTAGAGGAGCCAGCCAGGAGGAGCCAGCAGGGAGTAGCCAGCCGGGAGGAGCCAGCCGGGAGTAGCCAGCCGGGAGGAGCCAGCCGGGAATAACTAGCCGTGAGGGCCACAGCTTTGTCTTCAGTCTTCACTTCTTCTTTTGTCTTGTTGATTCGTGGGGCTTGGCACGCAGGGGGTGGCTCCCCCGGTGTTTTGAAATGATGAGTCGTCTCCTTGAGCCTACCAGGGGGTAATCCCCCCGACAATTATGATGACAAGTTTCATGGTTGTCATTACTCTCTATAGCATACGTGTCACCAAAATAATCATCATAGATAGGAGGCTTTTCATAATCATAATAGTTTTGCTCATCCAAAATTGGAGGACTAAACATATCACCTTCATCAAACATAGCATCCCAAAGCTTGTGGCTTCCCATGTCATTAGCATCATGAATATTTCGAGAATTCATACTAAAAACATTGCAATCATGCTCATCACTCAAAGAATTAGTGCCAAACATTTTCATAACCTCTTCTTCTAACACTTGACCATAATTTTCCTTTTCATCATTTTCACGAAAGACATTAAAAAGATGAAGGATATGAGGCAACCTCAATTCCATTTTGTTGTTGTTTTCTTTTATAAAACCAAACGAGTGAAAAACAAGAAACTAAAAGATTTGATTGCAAGATCTAAAGATATACCTTCAAGCACTCACCTCCCCGTAGACGGCGCCAAAAACGAGCTTGATGTCTACTACACAAACTTCTTCTTGCAGACTCGTGTTGGGCCTCCAAGCGCAGAGTTTTGTAGGACAATGGTAATTTTCCCTTATGTGGATGACCTAAGGATTATCAATCCGTGGGAGGTGTAGGATGAAGATGGTTTCTCTCAAACACCCCTGCAATCAAATACAAAAAATCACTTGTGTCCCCAACACACCCAATACAATGGCAAATTGTATAGGTGCACTAGTTTGGTGAAGAGATGGTGATACAAGTGCAATATGGATGGTATATATAGGTTTTTGTAATCTGAAAATATAAAAAGAGCAAGGTAACAAATAGTAAACAGCAAGCAAAACATGGTATAAATGCTTGAAAACAAGGCCTAGGGTTCATACTTTCACTAGTGCAAGTTCTCTCAACAATATTAACATAGTTGATTCATATATAAGTCCCTCTCGTGCGACAAAGACTTCACTCCAAAGCCACAAATAGAGGAAAACAAACAAACAAATTATTGTAGGGTATGAAACCACCTCAAAGTTATATTTTTTGATCAATCTTATGAGCTATCCCTATAAGTATCACGAACAGCCCTAGAGTTTGTACCAAAATAACACCTTAAGACACACATCAACCGAAACCCTAATTTCAGCTAGATACTCCAATGTCACCACAAGTACCCATGGGCTTGATTATACAATATGCATCACATAATTTCAGATTCATCATGTTCAATCCAACATAAAGCACTGCAAAGAGTGCCCCAAAGTTTCTACCAGAAAGTCAAGACAAAAACGTTTGCCAATCCCTATGCATAGATTCCCAAGGTCACGGAACCCGCAAGTTGATCACCAATACATACAGCAAGTGAATCAATGGAACATCCCATTGTCACCACGGATATCCCATTGCAATACATACATCAAGTGTTCTCAAATCCTTAAAGAGTCAATTGGATAAGAAAACTTCAAAGGGAAACTAAATTCATCACAACAAGATAGAGAGGGGAAACTCCATATGATTCATCTATATGAATAAAGCTTTCAGTACATCAAGATCATGCCACCTCAAGAACACGAGAGAGAGAGAGAGAGAGATCAAAGCCATAGCTACTAGTACATACCGTCATCCCCGAGGGTGAACTACTCCCTCCTCGTCATGGAGACCGCAAGGATGATGAAGATGGCCTCTGGTGATAGTTTCCCCCTGCGGCAGGATGCGTGAATGGGCTCCTGATTGGTTTTTCGTGGGTCTGAAGGCTTGCGGCGGTGGAACTCTTGATCAAGGTTTCCTTTCGGAGGATGCCATATTTAGTATATTTTTTGGCGTTGGAATCACGTCAAGGGGTACCGCGAGGCGGTGACAAGCCTGCTAGGTGCGACCAGGGGGATGGCCGCGCCTGGCAGGCTTGTGACCTCCCCGTGGCTCTTCTGGCCCAACTCCAATGCTTTGGGGGTCTCTTTTGGTCCATAAAAAATCATACTAAATTTTCAGCCTATTCCGAGAACTTTTATTTCTGCACAAAAAACGACACCATGGTAGTTCCGCTGAAAACAACGTCAGTCCGGGTTAGTTCTAATAAAATCATACAAAAGTCATATAGTATTATTGTAAACATGGCATCAATACTTCCTAGATGTATCAAGCATCGACCTCGAGTCCAGGCACAAAGCACGCCCCCGCGACCAGCCACACACAACACTAGCGCGTGCTCGAGACGAGGTGAGCTGCCAGGTTGTGCCACGGCCACAAGGAGACATGTGTGCGCTTCGTCCGTAGCCGCGCCAGCATCCAGACCGTGTGTCACTGGAGGTTGCGGAGAATGAACGTCAAAGCCCGGATCCCCCCGTCCACGAAGTGCTTGAGAGCGAAGCGGCCTTTCGTGCCTTCACCTCGGAGCTTCGCCGCGTTGTATGGCCCACCAAGTTCAAGACGGACCTCCCTCTGTGCTTGGAAAGCACCACTGACCCAGCAGAGTTCCTCCATCTCTACTCATTGAGCATCGAGGCGGCAGGCGGCGGCGACAAGGTCATGCCGAATTGGTTCCTCATGGGTCTGAAGGATAGTGCACGTTCCTGGCTCCTCAACCTCCCGAAGGAATCGATCTCCACTTGGGATGAACATCGCCAACATTTCACCGCCAACTTCCATGGTACCCGGGACCGCCCCCTAGCGGTGAGCGAACTACGACGTGTCAAGCAGCAGGAGGGAGAGACTCTACACAAGTACATACAACGCTTCATGGGCGTCCACCACAAGATCCCAAAGGCGTTAGATGAGGCCATCATCTTGGTGTTCACCGATGGCATCAGGGACCTTAGGATGAGAGAGGATCTTGCCATCCATGATGACCTGTGCTCTGCCCTAGAGATGTTCAACCTGGAAACAAGTGCACGAAGGTCGAGGTGGGCTGACTCTCCCTTTGCGAGCTTCCTGAGGAAGACCATGAAGACAAGAAGGCCAAGGCAAAGGAGACCAAATGCAAGAACCCCTCCGTTCTAGCTGCCGAGCACAAGGCAAATTGTTGTCAAGACTAGGAAGAACCCCTCCAGAGCAACTGTCCGTTCTGCGTCTTCCACTTCATCAACACCCACAACACCAGCGACTGCCAAGAGCTCAGGGAGCTCCGTGATGAGCGCCTCGGCCGCCAACCCGAGCACGAAGGCCGTGTCTATGGCCTTGGAGGAGGTCGCAATGGAGGCTATTGGGTCAACCGTGACTCACGACGGGACTAGCACGACCATCCTTGCGATGACCGTCAACCGGGACGGGACGGGACGACGACGCCAGGCGGGGGGAGGCGGGAGGCACTCCCGGTCCCTTCCCGTTATCAACCCGCCCCTAGCGGCCGGAGCCGCGGCGAGTCCGGGCGGCAACAGCGGCTAGGCCCGGAGGATCCTACGGACGATGCAGGAAGTCATCCGGGACCGGGAGGCGCTGGCGAGCGTGCCGGCCCTGCCAGCACCCCCGGTAGGCCGGCCGGTCCCCTCCTTCGGGGATCTGGGGAGCGTCTTGGACCGGTGCCGGCAGGAGCTGGCCTGGTTTGTGGAGGTGGCTGATGCCGCCCTTCAGCAAGATGAGGTAAGCCTGCTTTTGCCTCAGAATCCTTAGTGGGGGCACGCAAGCGCACCCACTGGGTCTGGCCCCCGAGATGCGGGCCGGCTGACCGGCTGACGAGCAGCAGGGCCGGATCTCCTTCAAAGGTGTCTTGACGTTTGCCTTCTTTGTAACAGGAGGGGACCTCCCTGAGGCAGAAGCTTTTCACGGAGGCGGTCGCCATCCACGACCGCGGCAAGTATGGCTTCTACCGCTTGGAGCAGGAGCTAGCCCGCGTACAAGGTAAGTTTGTACTTTGCGGATGGGGGCGTGTAGCCCCCGGGAGTCGGCGGCTTCCCGCCTATTCGCTGATGTTGAATGTGCTATGCAGTCGAGCTGGCCGCCCTTCGGGAGGAGAAGACCGGGCTAATCACCAAGCGGGGCCGGCTAGCGCACGATGTCTAGGCGGCCACGTAGGAGACGGACCGGCTGGCCGTGCTGCTGGTCGATGGATAGGCGGTCCGGGACCGGCTCAAGGCCGAGGCGGCGAAGGAGGTGGCGGCCCGGCAGGCGGCCGTCAAGAAGGCGGTTGGTGCCGCCCAGAGGATTGCCGCCCTTCAATGCGAGGTGGGCCTCCGCGAGAAGGCACTCAAGGAGGTCATGGGCTCTCTTGCCGCCTCAGAGGCGGCCCGGGCGGCCGAGCGTGCAGCGGCGCTCAACTTCGACGTCAGTGTGGACAATGCGATCGTAGGTAAGCGCCTGCGTTCGTTCACCCGCTTCTTTCTTTTTCGATTGGTTGCCTTTTTCTAGCCGCCTCTTTGTGTTTCATCTGGTTGTTCCTTTCTTCTTTCCTTCTTCCCTTCATTGCGGTTCTCGGAGACCCATCACTGTGCCGCGTAGGCCATTGATGAGCACCAGGAGCACCTCCGGGGGTACAGTCGCTTCATTGATAAGCACGCCCCGTGGGACATGGACGAGATCGGGCTCGCTGTGGAGATGTGGATGACCCATCTCGAGCGGAGCATGGAGCGGCTCAAGACCGCCGGTAAGGAGGTCATTGCCGCGCTCTGGCCGGACCATGGAGGGGCCCCGACGGACCGCGTGGCCCAATGGCTTGAGCATGTCGTCTCCCGCCTCGAGGCCTGGAAGGTCTCGGCCGCCCGAGCCAGAGCGCAGATGGCGCTCTGGTTCGTCACTTCGTGGTATCCGGGCGTGGATCTGACTCGGCTGGCGACGATGTGGGACGTGCCGGCCACGGAGTGGGAGGCCCGGGAGCCGGCCCTTGTCCAGCGGGGGAATGAACTAGCATCGTACATCTACGCGGATGAGTTGTTCCCACCCCTTGGTGAAGACGGCGAGCCGCTGCGCGAAGACAGCTTCGGCATCCCCCAAGGCCCGGAGGACACCGAAGCTGCCGACGAGAGCACCGACTCGAGCGGCAAGACAGAGGAGACAGAGGAGACCACCTCGAAGGGCAAGGCGGCCGACCCGAAGGCTGCGAGCACCTTCGGGACAGGGACCGAGCCTCTGCTTGACGTGCTGGCTGGGAGCACACTGGCTAGCAACGCGCTGGTGGCTTGAGCTCCCGGGTATCTTCCTGTTTTATTTTTTCTTCTTCCTGCATGTGAACTTGGATTCAATCCACCCACTAGGGTTGTGCATGTAATGAACTAAATGCCGGCCGCTGGACATTTTGCTTTAATATTTGTGTCGTCAACACTTTGTGTTTTTTGCCATGTGAATCCAGCCGCCTCGTTCTTACCCCTTTTTTGCCCGCAACGATTGGTTGAATTTCTACTCCTTTTCCTCTTTGGCCTCGGCCCCGCCAGCCCGATAGCCGGAAGCCGGTCTATAGCTCGGTCGGGGCATCCTCCTCGAAGGAGCCATTTCGTAACTTAGGAATCGCAGAGGGTTTCTTTTCGGGGTAAGTCAAGCGGCTAGAGACGCGGCAAGGATCCGGACGGGCCTAGAAAAAATCCCTTCCCGTTTTGACCTTGGGTGCGAGGCGAACCTTGCCGCCCCGGGACCTCGTCGGCCGAACAGCCAGGTAACGGTCTTTACCTGGTAAGGGTGGGAAGGCTTGGCCGGCTCACACTACTTAGTCTCTTTTGCGGGAGCCAGACCGGGGAGCCGGTGAGTGTGGAAAGCTTTGAGATAAACCAAATAGGGCGTGCCCCAAGAGCCGGCTTAGGACACCCGTTGCATTCATAAGCCCAAAAGGACAGGGATACATACATACATTGGTTTTCCTTAGCAGTAAAATCGGTGCAGGAGTGCCGCGTTCCATGGACGCTCCGTTTCTTCGTCGAAGGCGTCTCTCGTGCGCTTTTGTGGCTTCTAGGCGTCTATTAGATAGTACGCGTTGTTGTGCAACACCTTGCTCATGATGAATGGGCCCTCCCATGGGGAGAACCGCTTGTGCTGACCGGCGGTTCATTGGATCCGCCTGAGGACCAGGTCACCCTCGCGGAACGAGAGCGGCCGGATCCACTTGTTGTGGTAGTGCTGGAGCTTGTGTTGGTAGATCGCCGTCCGGCTCAAGGCCAGCTCGCGAGCCTCCTCGAGCAGGTCGACGCCGTCTTCCCTTGCTTCCTTGGCATCCTTCTCCATATATAGAGCGACCCAAGGAGAGTCGAACTCGATGTCGGTGGGGATGATAGCCTCGGACCCATATACAAGGAAGAATGGGGTGTAGCCAGTTGACCGGTTCGTGGTAGTCTTGAGACTCCACAGGCCGTCCGGCAGCTCATCGATCCAAAAGACGACTGACCTGACCAGCGGCGTCATGAGCCGGGGCTTGATGCCGGACAAGATGAGGCTGTTTGCCCTCTTGACCTGGCCGTTTGACTGTGGGTGAGCGACAGAGGCCATGTAGAGCCGGATCCCTTGCTTGGAGTAGAAACACGCGAGCGCGCCTTTGGCGAAGTTGGTGCCGTTGTCGCTGATGATGTTGTGCGGGACACCGTAGCGTACTGTGATGTCATCGATGAACCAGACGGCCGTGGGGCTGTCCAGCTTCTTGATTGTCGTGCCTCGATCCACTTGGTGAATTTGACCACGGCAACCAGCAAGTGCGTCATGCCACCTCGAGCGGTTTTGAATGGACCCACCATGTCCAGTCCCTAAACGGCAAAGGGCCACGAGTGGGGGATGGTTTGGAGGGCCGTTGCCAGCAAGTGGCTTTGCGTGCTGAAGTGTTGGCATCCCTCACACTCATCGACCAATTTCTTGGCCACCTCGAGAGACGTGGCCCAGTAGAAGCCGTGGCGGAAAGCCTTGGCAACCAGGGTCTGGGAGGCGGCGTGATGCCCGCACTCACCCTGGTGGATGTCGAGGAGGATCTCCAAGCCCTTTTCCGTCTCGACACACCGCTGGAAGACGCCGGTGGTGCTGCGGTGGATGAGCTCGTTGTTGATGATGTTGTAGGCCGAGGCCCGGCGCTGGATCTGCCTGGCCAGAGCCTCGTTCGGAGGCAGATCCCCTCGTAGAAGGAACACCAAGATGGGTTGGGCCCATGAGGGGGCTACGACGGTAGCCGGCTGGAGAACCACGAGGCTGGTTGATCAGACCCCGGGGCCGGTCCATCAGCCCCCGGGACTTGCTCGGGAGTCCCTGAGGATGGTTAGTCAGCCCCCAGGCCTGGCTTGCCGGTTCCTGAGGCCGGCTGGTCGATGACCATCATGACGACCGCATCGTCGGGGCCGGTCGCCTCGGGTGCCGCCGGTTCGACCAGGGCCGGTTGGGCAGCCGGTGGTTCGAGAACCGGCGGCGAAGTTTTTGGGGAGGCGGCCGGAGCCGTTGATGGGCCGGCGGCGCTTGCCGGCATGAAGATTGACTCCAACTCTAGGAAGGGCTTTGTTGACGGCTTGAGCAGCTGCTCGAGGGAGATGCCGGCTAGGATGGCCTACCGGCTGGAGCCGATTTTTGACAATGTGTCTACCGCATCATTATCCACTCAGGGGTATATGATGAAACTCACAGCCCTCGAAGGAGCCAGTGAGTTGTTGCACGAGGAAATGGTAGGTGGCCATGTTAGCATCCCTGGCGTCCCATTCGCCAGAGACCTGCTGCACCACGATGTCGGAGTCGCCGCAACAGAGGATGCGCCTGATGCCGAACTCCTTGGTTAGTTCTGCTTGGATGCAGAGAGGACCTCGCTGAGGTAGTAGACAGGCCATTGGACCGGCAAGGTCTTGCCCTCCTCCGGCCGTTCGACCACAAACACGACGATGATGACCCGGGTCGTTGCGGCGATGTAAGTAAGAAGCGGTCCTTCTCAGCCGGCGCGACCAAGATTGGCACACGGATGAGAGCCTTCTTGAGGCCGCGGAAGGCCTCGTCCGCCTCGTCAGGCCATTCGAAGATGCCTGGCTATAGGGATGACCTCCTTAAATGGGTTTCTTATTTACCTCCTTGAGGTTAGTTTAGTTTAGTTTAGTTTCTACTCCACTAACCCTGTAACTTTGTAGATTAGCTTCTACCTTTAATCTGTTATATGCAATAAAAGAAAAGGTTGTGGGGTGTTCTCTCCTATAGTAGTCAGTCAAAAAAAAAGATGCCTGGCTTCTTGGTTTGACCCGTCTCAATGAGAGCCGTCTTGCGAAGGAGCCTGTAAAGGGGCAGATCCTTCTCCCCTAGCCAACTGATGAACTAGCTGAGCGAGGCAACGCAGTCGGTGAACTTCTGGACATCGCGGAGCCGGGTCGGCTTCAGCATGCGCTTGATCGCGCGGATCTTCTCGGGGTTAGCTTCGATGCCGCGGGTGGATACGAAGAAACCCAAGAGTTGACCGGTGGGAACGCCGACGACACACTTCTCCGGGTTGAGCTTGATCTTGTACTCGGGTAACTTCACGAAGGTCTCCCGGAGGTCATTGAGGAGGCTAAAGTGCTTCTTGGTTTTGACGACGATGTCGTCAACGTAGACGTGGACGTTCTTGCCTATCTGAGGCAGAAGGCACTTATACATGAACCGTTTGAAGGTGGTGCCTGCGTTCTTTAGGCCGAAGGACATGGTGATGTAGCAGAAGGCCCCGAAGGGCATGATGAAGGAGGTCTTGAGCCGGTCCTCTGGGTCTAGCTTGATCTAGTGGTAGCCGGAGTAGGCATCTAGGAAGGACAGCAAGTCGCAGCCGGCCGTAGAGTCGATAACTTGGTCGATCTATGGCAGGGCGAATGGGTCCTTGGGACGCGCCTTGTTCAGGCTGGTGTAGTCGATACACATACGCCAAGTCTTGTTTTTCTTCAGCACCAGGACTGGGTAGGCCAGCCAGTCCGGGTGGAATACCTCCATGATGAACCTGACCGCGAGCAGCCGAGCGATCTATTCTCCTATAGTGTGCCGCTTCTCCTCGGAGAAGCGTCTTAGGGGTTGCTTAACCGGCTTGACGTCCGGTCAAACATGTAGTTTGTGCTAGGTGAACTTCCTCAAAACACCCGGCATGTGCTTGGGGGACCACACGAAGATGTCCCGGTTCTCACGGAGGAAGCCGACGAGCTTACCTTCCTATTTGCTGTTGAGGCGGGAGCCGATCGTGACGCACTGAGCCGGGTTGGACGGGTCGAGCGGGATTTTCTTGGTGTCCTTGGATGGCTGGAAGGAGGTGTGGGGACCCCGACTCATAAGTCGAGATCACCGAATGCACATGTACAGTGATCCCAGAGATCAATGCTCACTGAACACACAGGAGCTGAATAACAAGAGTCTTACATCCACACTTAACGTCTTACACGAATAGTGACCATGAAGGTCTTAGTCTTACATAGATAGGGCCACATGGGCCAAACACTTAGTCTAGAACAAACAGCGGAAGTCTCGCTCGAAAGCATGAACCCATGCCATCTACCTTAACCTACAGGCATTCTGACTGGGAAGCGTCCTAGTTTGCATGTTCGTGTCCAATGAACTCCTGCTCTTCCATGCCTGGACAATTAAATAACCATTGGCAAGCCAATGAGTACTTTGAATGTACTCGCAAGAAACCCAAGTGTGGAATGAGGTAATAATGATGCATGATATAGCACTAAGTAGGTAAATTTGAGGAAAGCTAATTTTGTATGCAATAGACATGGTCAAGTAATTTAGTGAGCATGCATCAACAACTAACAAGTATTCATGTCAACAAATTGCAGATACCATCATGAGTATCAGTTGAACACCTCATGTTCACGCTAAGTCATCGGACTTAGTTTATTCCTCATGTCAAGTCATCGGACTTAACTCATGTGACCTCTGTCACCAACACACCCAACTCACGCCAATGTTTCACGAAAACACCCGGGCGTAGTTTAAGCTGCACCACCAAACTGTCCTTGACCGTCGAGACAGCAATTCGAATAGTTTTACACTCTGCAGAGGTTGCACACTTTACCCACAAGACTCGGGGAACTTCCATGTCATCCATGACTCGCGGTATATAACATACCCAAGATAAGTACCCGAACAATGCCTTTCCCATGGTGATACTAAACAAAGAGTCCACTCGTTCGTGCCATCCCCCATGATATACATCACTCGTATCGTCCATGAGGGCACGCAACGGTGTGCCCGGTGCCTGTAAAGACAGCGCATGACCTTCCACTCTGGGAGGACCCCGTCTCAAGAGTGACCACTTCACTCTTGCCACTAGTAATGCGGGCTCCTTGCTAGTACCAACCATAGTAATCAACATAGCCCCGTCCCATGAGGGGTATCGTGGTCGTGCATGTAAGGTTGGGACGGTCGACAAATCTTAAATCTAATCCATTTTCGAAAACACACACACTCACTTGTTCCAGCACACCACTTCTTTCTCAAGTGGTCACCCATCTCATCATCATCTCCCTCAGGTATTAGTGGCATCCGAAGGGATTTTCGAAAAGTCTTTGAAATAATTACTTCCTTCCTTGCCATCACTATGCACAAGTCCCATCCCATTTGCGTAGCATCTAATAGCAACCTATCTTCTCCCACCCGCACAACCCTCATAAGGTGGTAGGGTCATGCTCGATGCAAGTGTCAACGGGAAAGTACCAGAGGTATCCCATCAGAGGGGAACACCACATCACATGATCAAATACGATGAAATTAAAGTGCGATATGGCATGCATGGAAAATGGATTCTTGACATGGCCAAAGGGCTGCTTGCCTGGCTCAACAAAGTCTTCGAGGTCTTCGAAGTCTTCGGGTCCAACTTCTTCATCAACAGCGCAATCTATCGTCGCGAAATTTAAACGATAATAATAAGCAAACTCACAAAACAGAGCACACATCTAACTATCAAAAATGTCCACCTACTCTGATAAATACCTAAAGTTATACTAAAAATATTTTATTAGGATTTTGTGGTGAAAAAGATTTTGAAAACAACATTACAGAGGCAAAAAGGTGCCCTTTAAAAGGTATTAAAATAAAACAGTAATAAAAACTTATTCAAATATTTATACAATTGGCACTAATAAATTCTAGGGGGTATTTAGAGAATTTAGGTGGAAAAAGAATTGGAATTGGCTTTTATTTGCACACTGTGGAATTTTTGGAAAATTGATAGAAAAAGAAAAAGAAAAGTGGGCACTATGGCCCTGCAGGCCAAATCCATCCAGCCGAGCCGACCCAAGGAGGAAACCGGCCCAGGGCGAGGCCGTGCGCGCGGCAGGTTTGTTTTCAAACCTGCCCACGGGCCCTTCCTGCCAGAGAGAGAGGGGGAGGGATAGGCGAGGGAGAGGCCAACAGGTGGGCCATGTTGGAAATATGCCCTAGAGGCAATGATAAAATAGTTATTATTGTATTTCCCAATTCATAATAATTGTCTATTGTTTGTGCTACAATTGTATTAACCAAAAACCATAATACATGTGTGAATACATAGACCACAACATGTCCCTAGTAAGCCTCTAGTTGGCTAGCTTGCTGATCAATAGATGGTCACAGTTTCATGACCATGGACATTGGATGTCGTTGATAATGGGATGACATCATTAGGAGAATGGTGTGATGGACAAGACCCAACCCTAAGTATAGCATTAGTTCGTGTAGTTCGTCTGCTAAAGCTTTTCAATGTCGAGTGTCGTTTCCATAGGCCATGATATTGTGCAACTCCTGGATACCATAGGAATGCTTTGGGTGTGCCAAACGTCACAACGTAACTAGGTGGCTATAAAGGTGCACTACGGGTATCTCCGAAAGTGTCTGTTGGGTGGGCACGAATCGAGACTGGGATTTGTCACTCAGTGTGACGGAGAGGTATCTTTGGGCCCACTCGGTAAAACATCATCATAATGAGATCAATGTGACTAAGGAGTTAGCCACGGGATGATGTATTACGGAACGAATAAAGAGACTTGCCGGTAACGAGATTGAAAAAGGTATAGGGATACCGACGATCGAATCTCGGGCAAGTATCATACCGATAGGAAAAGGGAATTGTATACGGGATTGATTGAATCCCCAACATTGTGGTTCATCCGATGAGATCATCATGGAGCATGTGGGAACCAACATGGGTATCCAGATCGCACTGTTGGTTATTGGCCGGAGAAGTGTCTTAGTCATGTCCACGTGTCTCCCGAACCAGTAGGGTCTACACACTTAAGGTTCAATGACACTAGGGTTATAGGGAAATTGTATATGTGATGAACTAAGGTTGTTCGGAGTCCCGGATGAGATCCTGGACATCATGAGGACCTCCGAAATGGTCTGAAGGTAAATATTGATATGTAGGAAGTCCAGTTTTGGTCACCGGAAGGTTTTCGGTCTCACCGGTATTGTACCGGGAGTGCCGGGAGGGTGTCGGAGGACCCCGGATAGGACTTTGTGGGCCCTTATAGGAGGTGTGCCAGCCCTTATTGGGATGGCCAAGACCTTCTAGAAAGGCCCATGCAGCAGGAGATCTAGAGATAAGGGGCAAAGGGTTTTAAAAGAGGAGATCCACCTCCCTTGTGGGAGGTGGACTCTATCCCCACTTTGGCCGAAGCCCTCCTCTTTGGAGGAGGGGCCAAGGCAGCCTTCCCTCTCCCTCCTCCTATATATACTTGAGGTTTTGGCCTTTTGAGAACAGACCTGAACTCTCTCTCTCACGGCAAAGCCCTACCTCTCTTCTTCCTCCTCCGCAGCGCTTAGGTGAAGCCCTGCCTGAATACCTTGCTACTCCACCACCACCACGCCGTCGTGCTGTTGTTGGAGCTCTTCCCCAACCTCTCCTTACTCCTTGCTGGATCAAGGCATAGGAGACGTCACCGGGCTGCACATGTGTTGAACGCGGAGGCTCCGTTGTTCGGCGCTTAGATCGGAACCACCGGGATCTGAATTGCTGCGATTACGACTCCACCAACCGCATTCTTATAACGCTTCCGCTTAGCGATCTTCAAAGGTATGAAGATGCAATATCTCCCCTCTCGTTGCTGGTTTATCCATAGATAGATCTTGGTGACACGTAGGAATTTTTTTGATTTACTAGAACGTCTCCCAACAGTGGCATCACGAGCTAGGTCTATGCGTAGAATCTATGCACGAGTAGAACACAAAGCTGTTGTGGGCGTCGATTTTGTTAATTTGCTTACCACTACTAGTCTTATCTTGATTCGGCGGTATTGTGGTATGAAGCGGCCCGGAACAACTTTACACGTATGCTTACGTGATACCGGTTCCATCGCCTAACATGCACTTGTTGCATAAGGTGGCTAGCGGGTGTGTGTCTCTCCCACTTTAGTCGGATAGGATTCGATGAAAAGGGTCCTTATGAAGGGTAAATAGCAATTGGCATATCACGTTGTGGTTTTGGCGTAGGTAAGAAATGTTCTTGCTAGAAACCTATAGCAGCCACGAAAAAACTTGCAACTACAAATTAGAGGACGTCTAACTTGTTTTTGCAGCATATGCCTTGTGATGTGATATGGCCAAAAGGATGTGATGTGATGCATTGTGATATATGAGATTGATCATGTTCTTGTAATAGGATTCACGACTTGCATGTCGATGAGTATGACAACCGGCAGGAGCCATAGGAGTTGTCTTGTTTTATCGTATGACCTGCGTGTCAATCACAAACGCCATGTAATTACTTTACTATAGTAGTAGAAGTAATAGTTGGCGAGACAACATCATGAAGACACGATGATGGAGATGATGATGATGGAGATCATGGTGTCATGCCGGTGACAAGGATGATCATGGTGCCCTAAAGATGGAGATCAAAGGAGCAAGATGATATTGGCCATATCATGTCACTATGTTCATTGCATGTGAGGTTTATCATGTTTACATCTTATTTTCTTAGAACGACGGGAGTAAATAAGATAATATCTCAATAAAATTTCAAGATATGTGTTCACCCTAACTGTGCACTGTTGCTAAGGATCGTTGTTCCGAAGCACCACGTGATGATCGGGTGTGATAGGTTCTAACGTTCACATACAACGGGTGTAAGCCAGATTTACACACGCGGAACAGTTAGGTTGACTTGACGAGCCTAGCATGTACAGACATGGCCTCGGAACACGGAAGACCGAAAGGTCGAACATGAGTCGTTTAGAAGATGCGATCAACATGGAGATGTTCACCATGGATGACTAGTCCGTCTCACGTGATGATCGGACACGGGCTAGTTGTCATGGATCATGTAACACTTGGATGACTAGAGAGATGTCTATCTGAGTGGGAGTTCATTAAATAATTTGATTATGTGAACTTAATTATCATGAACTTTGTCTAAAATTGTCTTTACTATCTATATTGTAGATCCAGTGGCCAACGTGAATGTCACCCTTAACTTCAAGACGTTGCTAGAGAAAACCAAGCTGAAAGATGATGGAAGGAACTATGCGGACTAGGTCCGTGGCTTGAGGATCATCCTCATAGCTTGCAAGAGATTGTATGTCCTTGATGCACCGCTAGGTGACGCACCCATTTTCCAAGTGGACCAAGACATTATGAACGCTTGGCAGTCGCACCGCGATGATTACTCCCTTGTTCAATGCGGCATGCTTTACAGTTTAGAATTAGGGCTCCAAAAGCATTTTGAGCAACACAGAGCATATGAGATGTTCCAAGAGCTGAAACTGGTTTCCCAAGCTCATGCCCAGGTCGAGAGATATGAAGTCTCTGGCAAGTTCTTCAGCTATAATATGGAGGAAAATAGTTCTGTCAGTGAGCACATCCTCAAGATGTCTGGGCTACACAACTGCTTGACTCACCTGGGAGTTAATCTCCTGGATGACTCGGTCATTGACAGAATCCTCCAGTCGCTTCCACCTAGCTACAAGAGCTTTGTGATGAACTACAACATGCAAGGGATGGAGAAGTCAATTCCTGAGTTGTACTCGATGCTCAAATCAGCGGAGGTCGAGATCAAAAAGGAGCATCAAGTGTTGATGGTGAATAAGACTACTAGTTTCAAGCAAGGCAAGGGTAAGAAGAACTTCAAGAAGGACGGCAAAGTTGTTTCCACACCCGGTAAGCAAGTTGCCAGGAATAAGAAGGACAAGAATGGACCCATGCCTAAGGCTGAGTGCTTTTATTGCAAGGGTACCGGTCACTGGAAGCGGGACTGCCCCAAGTACTTAGCGGATAAGAAGGACGGCAATGTTAAAGGTATATGTGATATACTTGTTATTGATGTGTACTTAACCAGCACTCATAGTAGCTCTTGGGTATTTGATACCTATGCAGTTGCTCACATTTGTAACTCCAAGAAGGAGTTGCGGAATAAGTGGAGGCTGGCAAAGGACGAGGTGGCGATGCGCGTCGGGAATGGTTCTAAGGTCGATGTGATCGCCGTCGGCATGCTACCTTTACATCTACCTTTGGGATTAGTTTTAAACCTTAATAATTGATTTTTAGTACCATCTTTGAGCATGAACATTGTATCTGGATCTCGCTTGATGTGAGATGGCTACTCAGTTAAATCTGAGAATAATGGTTGTTCTATTTATATGAGATAAATGTTTTATGGTCATGCCCCACTAGTCAATGGTTTATTTTGATGAATCTCGAACATGATGTTACACATGTCCATAGTGTGAGTACCAAAAAGTGTAAGGTTGATAACGATAGTCCCACTTACATGTGGCACTGCCGCCTTGGTCATTGGTGTCAAACGCATGAAGAAGCTCCATGCTCATGGACTTTTGGAGTCACTTGATTTCGAATCATTTGACACGTGCGAACCATGCCTCATGGGCAAGATGACCTAGACTCCGTTCTCCGGAACAATGGAGCGAGCAACTGACATGTTGGAGATAATACATACCGATGTATGCGGTCCAATGAGCGTCGAGGCTCGCGGTGGCTACCGTTATATTCTCACCCTCACTGATGACTTGAGCAGATAAGGATATGTCTACTTAATGAAACACAAGTCTGAAACCGTTGAAAGGTACAAGGAATTTTAGAGTGAGGTAGAGAATCAACGTGACAGGAAAATAAAATGCCTATGATCTGATCGTCGCGGAGAATATTTAAGCCATGAGTTTGGCACGCACCTTAGGAAATGTGGAATTGTTTCACAACTCATGCCGCCCGGCACACCTCAGCGAAATGGTGTGCCTGAACGTCGTAATCGCACTCTATTGGATATGGTGCGATCTATGATGTCTTTTACCGACTTACCGCTATCATTTTGGGGATATGCATTAGAGATTTCCGCATTCACTTTAAATAGGGTACCGTCTAAATCCGTCGAGACTACACCGTATGAATTATGGTTTGGAAAGAAACCTAAGCTGTCGTTTCTAAAAGTTTGGGGATGCAATGCTTATATGAAGAAACTTCAACCTGAGAAGCTCAAACTCAAAGCGGAAAAGTGCTCTTCATAGGATATCCCAAAGAGAGTATTGGGTATACCTTCTATCTATGATCCGAAGGCAAAGTTTTTGTTTCCAAGAATGGATCCTTTCTCGAGAAAGAGTTTCTCTCGAAAGAAGTAAGTGGGAGTAAAATAGAACTTGATGAGGTAATCGTACCTCCACTTGAACTGGAGACTAGCACAGCATAGGAAGTTGTTTTTGTGGAGCCTACACCAGTTGGAGAGGAAGTTAATGATGATGATCATGAAACTTCCGATCAAGTTACTATTAAACGTCGAAGGTCCACTAGGACATGTTTCGCACCAGAGTGGTACGGAAACACTGTCTTAGAGATCATGTTGTTTGACAACGGTGAACCTTTGAACTATGAAGAAGCGATGGCGGGCCCGGATTCCAACAAATGGCTTGAGGCCTTGAAATTCGAGATGATAAGTATGGACTTTCGTGGACTTGCCTGATGATAAGCGAGCCATTGAAAAAAATGGATCTTTAAGAAGAAGACTGACGCGGACGGTAATGTGACCGCCTATAAAGCTTGGCTTGTCGCTAAGGTTTATCGACAAGTTCAAGGAGTTGACTACGATGAGACTTTCTCACCCGTAGCGATGCTGAAGTCTGTCCAAAACATGTTACCCGTTGCCGCATTTTATGATTAGGAGATCTGGCAAATGGACATCAAAACGGCATTCCTTAATGGCTTCCTCAAAGAAGAACTGTATATGATGCAGCCGGAAGGTTTTGTCGATCCTAAAGATGCTAACAAAGTATGCAATCTCCAGCGCTCCATCTATGGGCTGGTGCAAGCATCTCGGAGTTGGAACATTCGGTTTAATGAGGTGATTAAAGCATTTGGGTTTGTACAGGTTTATGGAGAACCCTGTATTTACAAGAAAGTGAGTTGGAGCTCTATAGAATTTCTTATATTATATATGGATGACATGCTGATAATGGGAAATGATATAGAACTCTTGGAAAGTATAAAGGCCTACTTGAATAAGTGTTTTTCAATGAAGGACCTTGGAGAAGCTGCTTACATATTAGGTATTAAGATCTATAGAGATACATCGAGATGCCTCATAGGTCTTTCACAAAGCACATACCTTGAAAAGATATTGAAGAAATTCAATATGGATCAGTCCAAGAAGGGGTTCTTGCCTGTGTTTCAGGGTGTGAGATTGAGTGCGACTCAACGCCCGACCACGGCAAAGGATAGAGAAGAGATGGGTGTCATCCCCTATGCTTCAGCCATAGGCTGTATTATGTATGCCATGCTGTGTACTAGACCTGATGTGAACCGCCATAAGTTTGGTAGGGAGGTATCAAAGTGATCCCGGAGCGGAACACTGGACAGCGGTCAAGAATATCCTAAAGTACCTGAAAAGGACAAAGGACATGTTTCCTGTATATGAAGGTGTCGAAGAGCTCGTCGTAAAGGGTTACGTTGACGCTAGCTTCGACACAGATCCGGACGACTCCAATTCGCAAACCGGATACATGTATATTTTGAATGGAGGGACAGTTAGCTAGTGTAGCAGCAAGCAAAGCGTTATGGCAGCATTTACATGTGAAGCAGAGTACATAGCTACTTCGGAAGCAGCGAAGGAGGGAGTCTGGATGAACGAGTTCATCACCGACCTAGGAGTAATTCCCAATGCGTCGGGCCCGATGACTCTACTTTGTGACAACACTGGAGCTATTGCCCTTGCGAAGGAGCCCAGGTTTCACAAGAAGACAAGACACATCAAGCGCCGCTTCAACTCCATCTGTGAATACATTCAGTAGGGAGATATAGATATTTGTAAAGTGCATATGGATCTAAATGTCGCAGATCCGTTGACTAAACCTCTCTCACGAGCAAAACATGATCAACACCAGAATGCTATGGTTGTTCGATTCATCACAATGTAACTAGATTATTGACTCTAGTGCAAGTGAGAGACTGTTGGAAATATGCCCTAGAGGCAATTATAAAATAGTTATTATTGTATTTCCTAGTTCATGATAATTGTCTATTGTTCGTGCTACAATTGTATTAACCAGAAACCGTAATACATGTGCGAGTACATAGACCACAACATGTCCCTAGTAAGCCTCTAGTTGGCTAGCTCGTTGATCAATCGATGGTAACGGTTTCATGACCATGGACATTGGATGTCGTTGATAACGGGATCACATCATTAGGAGAATGATGTGATGGATAAGACCCAATCCTAAGCATAGCACAAGATCGGGTAGTTCGTCTGCTAAAGCTTTTCAATGTCAAGTATCGTTTCCTTAGACCATGAGATTGTGCAACTCCCAGATACCGTAGGAATGCTTTGGGTGTCCCAAACGTCACAACGTAACTAGGTGGCTATAAAGGTGCACTACTGGTATCCCCGAAAGTGTCTGTTGGGTTGGCATGAATCGAGACTGGGATTTGTCACTCCGTGTGACGGAGAGGTATCTCTAGGGCCACTCAGTAAGACATCATCATAATGAGCTCAATGTGACTAAGGAGGTAGCCACGGGATGATGTATTATGGAACGAGTAAAGAGACTTGCCGGTAACGAGATTGAACAAGGTACAGGGATACCGACGATCGAATCTTGGGCAAGTATCATACCGATAGGCAAAGGGAATTGTATATGGGATTGATTGAATCCCCTACATCATGGTTCATCTGATGAGATCATCGTGGAGCATGTGGGAACCAACATCGGTATCCAGATCCAAAGTTGTTTATTGGCCAGAGAAGTGTCTCCGTCATGTCCACGTGTCTCCCGAACCCGTAGGGTCTACACACTTAAGGTTCGATGACGCTAGGGTTATAGGCAAATGGTATACGTGATTGCCAAAGGTTGTTTGTATCCCCGGATGAGATCCTGGACGTCACGAGGAGCTCCGGAATGGTCCGGAGGTAAAGATTGATATATAGGAAGTCCAGTTTTGGTCACCGAAAAGTTTTCGGGCTCATCGGTATTGTACCGGGAATGTCGGGAGGGTGCCGGAGGACCCCCGGGAGGGGTGTGACGACCATAGGACTTTGTGGGCCCTTAGAGGAGGTCTGCCAGCCCTTATTGCGCTGGTCAAGACCTTCTAAAATGTCCCATGCGGCTGGAGATCTAGAGATAAAGGGCAAACGGTTTTAAAAGAGGAGATCCACCTCCCTTGTGGGAGGTGGACTCTATCCCCACTTCGGCCGAAGCCCTCCTCATTGGAGGAGGGGCCAAGGCAGCCTTCCCTCTCCCTCCTCCTATATATACTTGAGGTTTTGGCCTTTTGTGAACATATCTGAACTCTCTCTCTCACGGCAAAGCCCTACCTCTCTTCTTCCTCCTCCGCAGCACTTAGGCGAGGCCCTACCGGAATACCTTGCTACTGCACCACCACCACACCGTCGTGCTACTGTTGGAGCTCTTCCCCAACCTCTCGTTCCTCCTTGCTAGATCAAGTCATAGGAGACGTCATCGTGTTGCACGTGTGTCGAACGCGGAGGCGCCGTTGTTCGGCGCTTAGATCGGAATCCACCGCGATCTGAATCGCTACGAGTACGACTCCACCAACCGCTTTCTTGTAACACTTCCGCTTAGCGATCTTCAGAGGTATGAAGATGCATTCTATCCCCTCTCATTGCTGGTTTCTCAATAGATAGATCCTGGTGACACGTATGAAAAGTTTTGATTTTCTACTATGTCTCCCAACAGGCCACCCCTGTCACGTCCTTCTACCTCCTCTAGACCGAACGGAGGGAGGCTCACCGGCGGTGGTCGGAGGCGCGGCAGGGCATGGCAAAGGGAATGGGACTAGCGGGGACCCACCGATTGGGTGGAGGTGGAGGGAGCTGGCGGGGAGGCCCTGGTCACCGGCGAAGAAGAAACCGCGGCGGAGTGGTTTCAGGGGCGAACACCGGGGTCGTCCCGAGCTGCAAGAAAAACGGGGAGGAGGGGGACTCATGCCAGGGCACTATTGCGGCCCCGAATTGAGAGAGAAGAGTGGGAGGGAGCTCACCGTGGCCAGACGGCCAGATCCGAAATGGGAGAGCTCCGCTCGATCCCAAGCTTGGGGCTCAAAAACAAGGGGGGAAGAGGTGAGGGGGCGATTGGGGTGAGAGAGAGGCGAAAGAGAGGAAGAAGGAGGTCCGGGGGGGCCTTTATAGGCGGTTGCAGGTCCACCGAGGGCGCCATGCGCCGGTGAGCACGGGGTGCTCACCTCAGGCCATGGGAGGGAGAGGGAATGCCCCTGGGGTATTTCTGGGGTTAGTCCAGGCCAGGGAGAGAGAGGGAGCGAAGGGGAGGTGTGCGCGTGCGAGCTCGTGCATTGGCCGGCTCGGGCGGCACCGTGCACTTGCGAAGGAGGGAGGAGGAAGGAGAGAGAGGAGGGGGGCGGCAGCTTGGCATGCTGCGGACGCCAAGGCACCTCGACTGGCGCGAGGGGAGGGCCCAAGACGGTCGGGGCCATGCAGTGGCTAGCAAGCTCCAGAGCATGCGTATGGCATAACACGGCATGCCAACGGTGTCTTCTGCATGGCCACTCATGCCTAGGGGATCTAGGGGGAGAAAATAAGGTAGGCTAGGCCATTGGATGCTCTGGGAGAGGGATAGAATAAGAGGAGAGGGGAGAGATATGGGGAGCAAGTGTGGTAGAAGTTTGGACGCAAGGGTAAAAGGTTAAGAGGTGAAAAAGCCAATTTTACAAATCAACCAGAAGGTGTTTGATGATGTTTAGGGCAAGCAAATGTACTTACATTTCCATGAGATTTGACAGGATCAAGGGGTGATGGAAAACAAGCATGATCACCAAGTTTGAGAAGTTTTGAAGAAAGTTCACAATGGAGTTTGAGAAAACCTAGAAATCAACAGATTCTGGTTTTTAAAGATCTAGACATGCTAAGCTTTTACCCTTGATGCACCATTTAGTGTAGCATCATTATTTGGTGTCTTAAGCATGTCCACAAAGTTGGAGGCCAAAGGGAGACACTTCACAATGTAAAGTTGCTCCAATTTTATTCTGGACAGGAATGATTTTGGGTTGATTTGATAAAGCAAACCAACTTGGATTGAGACGAAACTTTGCAAGATCATCACCCATGATAGTGTTGACTTGCTAGAATTTTCCTCGAATTTATTGAGAATATTTATTATAGAAACATCCCAAAAGTTTGATCTGAGCAGGAAGGGTTTTGAGGGGTTTTGCCCATGATATGATCAAGCCCTTGTGTTGAAACTCAAATATATGGAAAATATATGTCCACTGACTTCCTCTAAAATTCCTCAAATATTTTCAAAGCATTTAAATATTTTTTTCTTAGAAAAACCATTTATGGCCTTAATAAAGAGCCTATAATTAAAATATTAAAATAACCTTCAAAAATAATTTTGGGTGGTTTTTAGAAGTCAAATATATATTAGATCTCAAATAAAGCATTTGGGAAGAAAGAATCCACCCAAATTGAGGACTTGTAGTTCAAACCTCAATTCAGGGGTTTTAGTAAGCTTAAACTGAACAAATCCTTTTTGGTGGATATAAATATTGATAAAAAATAGTTTTGAGCACTATTCACATGGCATGATCATAGGGCAATGAGTCTGGATCAAGGAAGATGAAGATGGAGAGGAGTAGAACCTAAGAGTGCCAAACATGATCATCCAAGCAATCAATCAAGCATCAATTCAACCAAGCATTCATTCAAAAAGTTTTAACTGGTTCCAAATTGTATGAAGCAAATCATGACAAAGTGCTACAAACACAGGGTGTGACACACCTTCCCCCCTTACAAGAATCTCGTCCCCGAGATTCCTAGGCTACGCATTAAAAAGATAAGGAAACTCTGATCTGAGATAATCTTCACGCTCCCAGGTTGCTTCTGCTTCAGTGTGGTTGCTCCACTGGACCTTGAGGTACTTGATGGTGCGGCTTCGGGTGTAGTGCTCGGCTTCATCCAATATGCGAACTAGCCTCTCACGATAAGTGAGATCTGGTTGAAGATCGATGGCTTGATGGTCGATGTCCTTATAGAGATCGGGGCGGTTGGGTACTTGCAGACACTTCTGGAGTCGTGACACGTGAAAGACGTTGTGCACATCCGACAGCTCGGGAGGTAGTTCCAGCTGGTAGGCAACTTCTCCTTGTCTTGCGGTGATCTTGAAGGGGCCGATATATCTTGGCACGAGATTTCCTTTGACATGGAAACACTTGGTTCCTTTGAGAAGTGTGACCTGGAGGTAAACATAATCTCCGACGTCAAGATTCAGTTCTCGGCGGTGAGAGTCGGCGTGGAACTTGCTCTTCTGATTTGTGGAGGACATCCGGTCCAAATATTAATCCATCTCCGGTCTCCGACTAGTTGAGGGGTGTACGGCACTTACGTCCGTACAACACCTCAAACGGTGCCATCTGAAGACTCGACTGATAGCTATTGTTGTATGAGAACTCGACAAAGGGTAGGCAATCTTCCCACCTAGCTCCATATGCCAAAATACAAGGGCGGGGCATGTCCTCGAGTATCCGATTTACTCGTTCCGTTTGCCCATCGTTCTGGGGGTGAAAAGTAGTGCTAAAGGAGAGTTTGGTTCCCATAGCTTGTCGAAACTTCTTCTAGAATCTTGAGGTGAATTGGGTTCCTCGATCTGACATGATCTCCTTTGGAACTCCGTGAAGACTCACAATGTGGTTGACGTAGAGATTCGCAAGCTGGCTTACATCATAGGTGGTCCTGACGGGGATGAAGTGGGCTACCTTGGTTAAGTGATCGACAATGACCCAAATGGAATCATGTCCCTTGCTTGACCTTGGTAGACCGGTGATGAAATCCATCCTGACTTTGTCTCACTTCCATTCAGGCACTTTGAGAGGTTGCAATAGCCCAACAGGTCACTGATGCTCAGCCTTGACCCTCTGGCATATGTCACACTTAGCCACAAACATGCCTATCTCTTGTTTCATGCGATGCCACCAAATTCTTGTCTTGAGGTCTTGATACATCTTGGTTCCTCCAGGATGGATGGAGTAGGGGCTGTCATGAGCTTCTTGTAAGATCAGGTTTTTGAGCTCTTCTTTGTTGGGTACGCAGATGCGATTCCCAAACCACACGACTCCTTGTTCATCCTCCGAGAATCCTGGGGCCTTGACTGCCTGGATCTTCCACTTGATGCCTTCAATGCTCTCGTATCCCTTCTGGGCTTCTTTGATATCGTCCATCAAGGTAGGCTTCGCTTCGAGGTTGGCGAGGAATCCCGGTGCAACTAGTTCCAAGCTGAAGCTCTCAAGTTCTTCATACAGGGCGGGTAGCCTTTACTTAATCATAGCATTCAAGTAGCAAGCCTTTCTACTTAAGGCGTCAGCTACCACATTGGCCTTTCCAGGGTGGTATTGAACACCGAGGTCGTAATCCTTGATCAACTCCAACCATCTTCGCTGCCTCATGTTCAATTCCTTTTAAGTGAAGATATTCTTCAAACTCTTGTGGTCTGTGAATATCTCACATCGCTTCCCCAGAAGGTAATGCCGCAATGTCTTCAAGGCATGAACCACGGTTGCCAACTCTAGATCATGAGTTGCGTAGTTCTCTTCGAGGACGTAGCTATCTCGATAGATATGCTACCACTCTGCCTTCTTGCATCAGAACACCTCCAAGTACGGTTCTTGATGCATCACAATAAATCACAAACACCTTGTGAATATCAGGGGTGGCCAAAACAAGGGATGTGGTCAATCTCTTCTTGAGCTCCTGGAAACTTTCCTCGCACTTAGCGGTCCATTCGAAATTCTTGTCCTTCTTCAGAAGCTGGGTCATAGGTCGGTCAATGCTCGAGAATCCCACCATGCACTTGCGGTAATAGCCCGCGAGTCCGAGGAAGCTCCTGACTTCCTTCATGGTGGTTGGGGTCAGCCATTCATTCACGGCTTCAATCTTGGCAGCATCCACTCATAATCCTTCTGCAGTCAACACATGACCCAAGAATCCAACTTCATGCAGCCAGAATTCAAACTTGTTGAACTTGGCGTAAAGCTGGTGCTCTTGAAGCTTGTCTAGGACCAATCTCAAGTGCTCTTCATGTTCTTCTTCTGACTTGGAGAAGATGAGTATGTCATCAATGAAGACAACCATGAACTTGTCCAAGTACTCCATGAAAACTTTATTCATGAGGTACATGAAGTAGGCAGGGGCACTAGTTAACCCGAAAGATAGGACCGTGTATTCATACAGGCCTTACCGGGTTACAAATGTCGTCTTTGGGTTATCTTGGGGTCTGATCTTCAGCTGATTGTACCCAGACCTGAGGTCGATCTTGGAGAACACCTTGGCTCCGTTCAACCGATCATACATGTCTTCAATCTTGGGGAGTGGGTACTTGTTATTTATTGTGACCTCATTGAGAGAACGGTAATCGGCGCAAAGTCTGATAGTCCCGTCCCTCTTTGACACAAATAGAACAGGAGATCCCCAAGGAGAGGCACTAGGGCGAATAAATCCTTTTTTGAGTTGTTCTGCCAGTTGCTTCTTTAACTCTGCCAACTCTTCGGATCCCATCCTGTAGGCCTTCTTATAGATGGGCCTTGATCCGGGCATAAGCTCAATGATGAACTCGATGTCGCGGTTAGGAGGCATTCCGGGCAGCTCATCAGGAAACACATCTGGGTATTCACATACCACTGCCACTTGATCCAACTCAACTCCTGATAGGCAGTTAACTTGAGGGGCTCGAGTGGAGGCAGGGTTGGGGACATACTTGAATTCCACTCCTTGTCTATTGGTCATAGTGACAATCCTCTTGGCATAGTCTAACAAGCCTTGGTGCTTAGTCAACCAATTCATGCCAAGGATAACATCCAAGCCGGGTGAATCCAGAACTATAAGGTCTGCTAGGAAGTCTACCCCATTGATGTCAATCTTCACTCCCTTACACCCTATCCCAGACTTCATAACTGAACCGGGGGTTTGTATGAGAATGCGAAGCTCCACAAACAAACAATACTGTTGCTGGGGTTGAGTTGACGAGGAACATACCCAGTATGACGTCCTGGCCTTCCTGGGCTTCCTCAGCGGCGACGTGATTCACACGACCCTTGCCATTGTTGGGCTGGTGGCGAGGAGTGGGGTTCCTTGGTGGTGCTCCACGGGCTTGACCTTGAGCTGGCGCATTGGGGCGCTGTGCGTCTGGCTTCCTATTGGGGCAAAGCTTAGAGATGTGTCCAGACTGACAACATCCAAAGCAAGTGACTTGCCGAGGGTCATTGTTGAAGTTTCTACCACCATTGTTGTTATTATTAGGGTTGCTATTGTAGGCTGGCCTGGAATTGGCATAGTGCTGAGGCTGGTAGCTCGGACGAGGTGCAGGAGGTCTAGCCTGCTGCGGCTGATAGGTTGGCTTGGCTGGGGCTGGCTGCCATGGGTGAGGCTTCTGGTTGCTTGATCTTCCCTTGCCGATCATCTTGCGCTTGCGAGTGTCGTCGATGGAACGACGCTTGTCTTCCAGCATGATGGCCTTGTTCACTAGGTCAAAGAAGGTGCAACAGTCGCAGGTGATGAGGTGGTACTGCGGGACTTGCTGAAGTCCTTCCATGAAATGTTCCTTCTTGGCAGCCTCCATGCTGACGTCTTCAGGTGCATACCTTGACAGCAGGTTGAACTTCTGCAGGTACTCCTTGACAAAGCCACTTCCTTGCTTCAACGCTCGGAATTCTCTCTTCTTGATAGCCATGATCCCAGAAGGAATATGGGCAGTGCGGAATCCTTCCTTGAAGTCATTCCATGTGATCACACGTTCTCCTTTCATGACCTTGAATCCATCCCACCAAGCTTGGGCGGTACCTCCGAGGTAGTGAGAGGCATAAAGCACCTTCTCACGATCCTCATTGCAGTTAACCAATGCAAGGAGGTCCTCGATGATGCGGATCCAGTCATCAGCATCCAATGGTTCAGCAATCTCGGTGAAGGTTGGGAGCGAGTTCCTCATGAACTCAGACAACATGGAGCAGCCATTGCCGTTCCTACCTTGCTGCTAGTTGTTCACGAGAGCCTGAGCCATATGTTGGATAGTAGCATTGTTGGCCTGGCGTTCCTCCCGGAGAACTTGGAGAAACTGAGCTATGGTCATGTTCTCCAACGGAGGTGGTGGCGGGGGAATGTCGCCTTGTGGCTGCTCTTGGTGTCCTCCAGCGTGAGCAGCCCCACCAGCTCCCTGTTGCTAGCTCGAGTTGCTGGATTCGGGGTTGCTGAAAGAGCTGTTGGGGGTAGCAGTCACCATCCTGTGTGGAGCAGCCAAGTCAAACAACTGGGGTCGACAAGAGGACAAGCAATAACGGCAAAGCGTGCCTAAAGGAGTAGGTCAAGTGCAAGTGTGTTGAAACAAAGGTCAAAAGACCAACAATATATATTAAGATAAACGATGGAGTCGCTTACATGTTGCCTAAGGAAAAAGCATGACTTGCATCGGAACACAAACAACAAAACAAACAATACGCACACATGGTTTCATATGAACCATCACACGGACTCGACTTCGCATGAGGGATACATGGCTGATCCTACCCTAGGGGTTCTCGGACTCAGGTGGTGGAGTGCTTGGTCTCGTAGTCACGCTCCTCTGGGTCTTCCTCTAGTTCATCACCTGAACGAGCGTCGTTCCCGGTTGAAGGGGTCGGGGAACGAGGAGGCCCATCCCGATGACGCTTTGCAGGTGCGTCGGTGAAGAGCTCACGGTACTCCTTTGCACTCATGTGACGATTACGTGTAGGTTGATCCCTGGCTGGGGGTACTCCTCCTCGATAAGCGACAGCTGGTCGTCCCTCGGGGGCTCCATCCTTCTTGATCTTGTCTGGCTTCGTCTTGGCTTGTCGAAGTAGCTCTCGGGTGTGGACAAGTTCCTCACGGAGCTTCACAGACTCCTTGATCAAGTTGTGAACCATACTATCGGCAGAGAGGCTGAAGTAGATCTGGAACCGAAGTCGTGCCTCATCTTCCTTGGTCGGAATCAGTGTCCAACTCTTGCCAAAGTCATCCTGCCTGAAGGGAAGGTAACGAGTGGCAGGCTCGTCAGCCATCTATGGAATGATGTCTCTAAGGAGTAGGAGTGCCTTGCGTGCAACTATCTCAATGACAAGAATCATGGTCTCCATTCGTGGTCCCTCAAAGAACAAACTAGTCGGGGAGTCGTTTGCCTTCACGAGCACATCCACATGGTACTCCTTCATGACGGCATCGACCCAGTGCTCGTGGTAAGGGAAAATGGGTGGTTGGCAAAACTGGCACTTCTCCAGGCTATCCCCAAGGAGTAAGGGAAATCCGGATGTCAGGAAGGCTTCGGGTATGACGGCCATCTACAAAGGTTTGAAAGGAGGAGAGTCAGAAAGTGTTGTGTGAAGCATAGGAGAGATAAACAGTGCAGAATTTCCTAGTTCCAAGGCTAGGTGTAGTTTTTCAAATGGCTTTCATCCTAACTAACGTCCATGATAACTAAGGGCTTCCTACAGTCAGGATGGATCTGATACCAGCTCTGTGGGGACCCCGACTCATAAGTCGAGATCACCGAATGGACGTGTATAGTGATCCCAGAGACCAATGCTCACTGATCACACAGGAGCTGAATAACAAGAGTCTTACATCCACACTTAACGTCTTACACGAATAGTGACCATGAAGCTCTTAGTCTTACATAGATAGGGCCACACGGGCCAAACACTTAGTCTAGAACAAACATCGGAAGTATTGATCTAAACGTCAACCCATGCCATCTGCCTTAACCTATAGTCATTCTGACTGGCAAGCGTCCTAGTTCGCATGTTCGTCTCCAACAAACTCCTGCTCTTCCATGCCCGGCCAATTAAATAACCAGTGGCAAGCCAATGAGTACTTTGAATGTACTTGCAAACAACCCAAGTGTGGAACTAGGTAAGAATGATGCATGATATAGCACTAAGTAGGTAAATTTGTGGAAAGCTAATTTTGTATGCAATAGACATGATCAAGTAATTTAGTGAGCATGCATCAACATCTAACAAGTATTCATGTGAACAAATTTTCGATACCATCATGAGTATCAGTAGAACAGCTCATGTTCACGCTAGGTCATCGTACTTAGTTTATTCCTCATGTCAAGTCATCGGACTTAACTCATGTGACCTCTTGTCACCAACAGACCCATACTCACGCCAATGTTTCACGAAAACATCTGGACGTAGTTCAAGCAGCACAACCCAACTGTCCTTGACCGTCAAGACAGCTTGAGGTATTTCCAATATAACATACCCGAGGTAAGTACCTGAACAATCCCTTTGCCATGGTGATACTAAAAAGAGAGTCCACTCGTTGCTGCCATCCCTCATGATATACATCACTCATATCATCCATGAGGGCATGCAACGGTGTGCCCGGTGTCTGTAAAGACAACACATGACCTTCCACTCTGGGACGACCCTGTCTTCAGAGTGACCACTTCACTCTTGCCACTAGTAATGCGGGCTCCTTGCTAGTACCAACCATAGTAATCAACATAGCCCCGTCCCATAAGGGTATTGTGGTCGTGCATGTAAGGTTGGGACGGTCGGCAAATCTTAAATCCAATCCGTTTTCAAAAACACAAACACTCACTTGTTCCATCACACCACTTCTTTCTCAAGTGGTCACCCATCTCATCATCATCTCCCTCGGGCATTACTGGCACCCGAAGGGGTTTCGAAAAGTCTTTGAAATAATCACTTCCTCCCTTGCCATCACTATGCACAAGTCCCATCCCATTTGCATAGCATCTAATAGCAACCTATCTACTCCCACCCGCACAACCCTCATAAGGTGGTAGGGTCATGCTCGATGCAAGTGTCAACGGGAAAGTACCGGAGGTATCCCACCGAAGGGGAAAACCACATCACATGATCAAATACGACGAAAGTAAAGCGCTATATGACATGCAAGGAAAACGGTTTCTTGACATGGTCAAAGGGTTGCTTGCCTGGCTCAACAAAGTATCCGGGGTCTTCAAAGTCTTTGGGTCCAACTTCTTTGTCAACAGCGCAATCTATCGTCGCGAAAATTAAACGATAATAATAAGCAAACTCACAAAACAGAGCACACATCTAACTATCAAAAATGTCCACCTACTCTGATAAATACCTAATTTTATACTAAAAATATTTTATTAGGATTTTGTGGTGAAAAAGATTTTGAAAACAACATTATAGAGGCAAAAAGGTGCCCTTTAATAGGTATTAAAATAAAACAATATTAAAAAGTTATTCAAATATTTATACAATTGGCACTAATAAATTCTAGGGGATATTTAGAGTATTTAGGTGGAAAAAGAATTGGAATTGGCTTTTATTTGCACATTGTGGAATTTTTGGAAAATTGATAGAAAAAGAAAAAGAAAAGTGGGCACTGTGGCCCTGCGGGCCAAATCCATCCATCCGAGCCGGCCCAAGTTGGGAACCGGCCCAGGGCGAGGCAGTGCGCGCGGCAGGTTTATTTTCAAACCTACCCGCGGGCCCTTTTAGCCAGAGAGAGGGAGAGGGAGAGGCCGACAGGTGGGCCACCCCTGTCAGGTCCTTCTCCCTCCTCTGGACTGAATTGAGGGAGGCTCACCGGCGGCGGTCGGAGGCGTGCAGTGCACGGCGAAGGGAGGAATGGGACTAGCAGGGACCCGCCGTTCGGGTGGAGGTGGAGGGAGCCGGCAGGGAGGCCCTGGTCACCGGCGATGAAGAAACTGCGGCGGAGTGGTTTCGGGGGTGATCACCGACGTCGTCCCGAGATGCAAGAAGAGCGAGGAGGAGGGGGAATCACGTCAGGGCACTACTACGGCCCCGAATTGAGAGAGAAGAGCGGGAGGGAGATCTCACCATGGCCGGACGGTGGCGGATCCGAAATGGGAGAGCTCTGCTCGATCCCGAGCTCGGGCTCAAAAACGAGGGGGAAGAGGTGAGGGGGCGATTGGGGTGAGAGAGAGGCGACAGAGAGGAAGAAGGAGGTCCGGGGGCCTTTATAGGGGGTTGGAGGTCCACCGAGGGCGCTGTGCACCGATGAGCACGGGATGCTCACCTCAGGCCACGGGAGGGAGAGGGAATGCCCCCGGGGTGTTCATCGGGTTACTCCAAGCCATGGGAGAGAGGGAGAGAAGGGGAGGTGCGCGCGTGCAAGCTCGCGCGTTGGCCGGCTCGGGCAGCCTCGTGCACGTGCGAAGGAGGGAGGAGGAAGCAGAGAGAGGAGGGGGCAGCAGCTTGGCGTGCTGCGGACGCCGAGGTACCTCGACTGGCAGGAGGGGAGGGCCCAAGACGGTTGGGGCCATGTAGTGGCCAGCGGCTATAGTGCAAGTCGGCACTGTAGCGCACTCTAGAGCGCGCGTATGGCATGCCACGGCGTGCCAACGACGTCTTCTGCATGGCCACTCATGCCTAGGGGATCTAGGGGGAAATAAGGTAGGCTAGGCCATTGGATGCTCTGGGAGAGGGATAGAATAAGAGGAGAGGGGAGAGAGAGCACCTGCCAGGGTTGTCCAGAGGTGAAAATGGGGGATTTACCCCGTCTCCCTATGGCCTTTGGACTTGGGATTTTTACTGGAGGGGTAAGATGTGGGGGAGGAAGTGTGGTAGAAGTCTGGAGGCAAGGGTAAATGGTTAAGAGGTGAAAAAGCTAGTTTCACAAATCAACTAGAAGGTGTTTGATGATGTTTAGGGCAAGCAAATGAACTTTGATTGCCATGAGATTTGACAGGATCAAGGGGTGATGGAAAACAAGCATGATCACCAAGTTTGAGAAGTTTTGAAGAAAGTTCATAATTGGGCTTTGAGAAAACCTAGAAATCATCATATTCTAATTTTTAAAGATCTAGACATGCTAAGCTTTTACCCTTGATGCACCACTTAGTGTAGCATCATTATTTGGCGTCTTGAGCATGTCCACAAAGTTGGAGGCCAAGAGGAGACACTTCACAATGTAAAGTTGCTCCAATTTTATTCTGGACAGGAATGGTTTTGGGTTGATTTGATGAAGCAAACCAACTTGGATTGAGATGAAACTTTGCAAGATCATCACCCATGAGAGTGTGGACTTGCTAGAATTTTCCTGGAATTTATTGAGAATATTTCTTATAGAAACATCCCAAAAGTATGATCTGAAAAGGAGGGGTTTGAGGGGTTTTGCCCATGATATGATCAATCCCTTGTGTTGAAACTCATATATATGGAAAATATATGTCCCTTGAGTTCCTCTAAATTTCCTGAAATATTTTCAACGCATTTAAATAATATTTCCTTAGGAAAAACCATTTCTGGCCTTAAGAAAAATCCTATAATTAAAATATGAAAATAATCTATAAAAATAATTTTGGGTGGTTTTGAGAAGTCATATATATAGTAGATCTCAAATAAAGCATTTGGGAAGAAAGGATCCACCCAAATTGAGGACTTGTAGTTCAAACCTCAATTCAGGGGTTTTAGTAAGCTTAAATTGAACAAATCCTTTTTGGTGGATATAAATTTTGATAAAAGATAGTTTTGAGCACTACTCACATGGCATGATCATACGACAATGAGTTTGGATCATGGAAGGTGAAGATGGAGAGGAGTAGAACAAAAGAGTGCCAAACATGATCATCCAAGCAATCAATCAAGCATCAATTCAACCAAGCATGCATTCAAAAAGTTTTAACTGGTTCCAAATTTTGTAAGCCAAATCATGTCAAAGTGCTACAAACATAAGGTGTGACAGGAGGCCTCGCCGGTGGATTGCGAGGGAGGGGCCGACATGGCCGGCTAGCTAGCGGCAAGGACCATGAGCCGGTCGAGCTGCCGTTTCTCCTCGGTGATTTCCAGGCCCTCGGCCAACCGGCTGCCTTCTCGAGCACACTCGAGTGACATCTTGTAGTTGCCCTTGACGGTGATGATTCCCTTGGGGCCGGGCATCTTGAGCTTGAGGTAGGCGTAATGTGGGACCTCCATGAAATTGACAAGGGCCGGTCGGCCCAGCAGCGCGTGGTAGGGGCTCGCGATGTCCACGACCTTGAACAGTAGTGGCTCGCGGTGGAAGTGGCCGGGTTTGCCGAAGAGGACGTCGAGCGTGATCTTTCCGATAGGGTAGGAGGACTTTCCAGGCACGATGCCATGGAAAACAGTCCGGCTCGCCTGCAGGTCTTCTATCTTTAGCCCCAGCTAGTGCATCGTGTCGAGGTAGAGGATGTTGATGCTGCTGCCACCATCTATCAGCACCCGCGTGAAGCAACAGGCTTGATCCTTGGTGGCGATGGTGGGGTCGAGGACTAAGGCGTAGCTTCCGGGATTTGGCATCACAGCGGGATGGTCGGCCTGGCTCCACGTGATCGGCTTGTCCGACTAGTGTATGAACTGGGGAGTTGCCGACATGGTGGCGTTCACCTCACGACAGAGCCGGCGCTCCACGTGTTTGCCTGTCTCTTCACTGGTGAAGATGACGTATCAACCATCCTAGTTGGGGTATTGGTCGACTAGGCGACCGTCGTTTGGGGCCGTTTGGGCCGGGGCCGACGCACGGGCTGGCGGCGCGGGAGGAGCCGGAAGGTCGTCGACCGGGGCCAATCCCTATGAGAAGCTGCACTGCCGGAGCGTGTGCGTGGAGGCTTTGTCCCCCAAGGGGTTCTTGCATGGAAGATCATGCATCTGATCGAAGGTGAGCTTCGGTTACCAGGCAGCCTTGCCGATGCGCTCGCGTTGGCCAGAAGGCTGGGCAGCCGGCTCCTGATCCTCAACAGTGTTGACCTGCCATCTCCCGTAGCGGGGATTTGGCTGATCGTTCTTGCGCTTGTTGCTTTGCGGCTGTCGGCTGTTGGTGGCCAGCCGGGCCGCGGCTGGCGTTGTCGTGGCCTTGGCCGGCGGGATCGTCTTGACCCAGATGGCCGAGTCGTCCATGACGTACTTGTCCGCCTTGGTCATGAGCTCGACCAGCATGGCCGGCTCGGAGCACAGAAGCTTGTGCTTGAGAGGGGTGCCGTCCCTGCAGCCCTCGATGAAGTATTGCACGGCTTGCACCTCGTGCACTCCCTCGCAGGAGTTGCAGAGCTCGGTCCACCGGGTGAGGTAGTCGCGGAGGGATACGTCCGGGCCCTCAACGCACATGGCGAGCTCACGGGGCCGGCCGAGCCGCTTGTAGGTGCCGGTGAAGTTGCGGACGAAGGCCTCCTCGAAGTTCGTACAAGTGTTTATGCTCCTGGCCGCCAGGCTGTTGAGCCAGGTGCGGGCCGAGCCGATGATCATGAGGGGGACGTAGCGGACGGCTACGTGCTTATTCCCCCTGGCGATGCCCACTGCAGTGGTGTAGTCGATTAGCCAGTCCTCGGGCCTTGCGGCCCTGTTGTACTTCGGGGTGTCCCTAGGGAGCGTGAATCCATTCGGGAATGGCTCGGCGCGGATCCGGGGGTGGAAGCAGGCCGGCCCGATCGAGCCCTCCTCCTCGAGGAGGGCGGATTATGAGAGCCAGTCGATGCGGTTGCGAGCATCGTCCTTGCTGCGGGGGCCGCATGGTCCTAGCCGGGCCGAGAGCTCGGGACGGATGGTAGGCGACGTTGATTGCCACGACCCGCGTCACGGGGGCGGCGTGTGCTCTCGGCTGCGCTGGCTGCCAGATGTCAACGCGTCATGGTAGCGGCTGCTGTGAGGCAGCTCGCTGGTGCGCCGGCTGCTAACAGCCGGCTGCTTGCTGCCCGGCCGCTGAGACGGCCAGGGGTTCCTCGTCTCAACCCGGCGGCCGGAGTACTAGGCCGCCTAGCGGCCGGCAGTTCATGTGCCCTCGCGCTCGGGCCGGGGACCTTCAGTGGCAGTGCTGCTTGGCGTGAGCTGATGCTGCTGCGAGTTAGTAGCATCGATGAGCTCCTTGACGTGGCTCTCGTGGGTGGCACCCTCTAAGGCCCTCCAAGGTGTCTAGTTCCTCGTATGCCACCTTTAGGGCCCGTAGGTTAGTTGTGGGGTGTCATAGATGGGAATTTTGCCGCCGAGGATCTCGGCGACGACGCGGTCACGATCGTGCACGGCCCCATGCCGTCTGGGCTCGGAGCTAGCCGTGGTAAGACCGTAAGCGGAAGCATACTCCCGCTGCTCTGCCTCCATGCGGCGGGGCGTGGCGGCGAGGGCGGTGGCATCCTCGAATAGGATGCGGCAAGCCGCCTCGATGTTGGCCACGGCGGTGTCAGGGTTTGCCACCGGGGCGATCGGGGTGTTTAAGTCCCGGAGGACCGCACCAATCGGGTCGGACATGCCGACGCAGGCGGTAGAAGCGGTAGCTGCTACCCGCGCCCATCCAGATGCGGTGGAGGAGGTGATGGCCATCACTCCCACATGATCGGGAGACCCGCTGGGCCGATCCGCAACGATCATGCCCATCGTTGTGGGCGGGCCGACGCAGACGAGCACCTCTGCGGGGTACTCATCCGTGGCCGGAGCCTCGGCTTGGTTAAGCCAGCTGAAGCGCTCGGCGAGTGTGTCGATGTCAGCTGCTAGACCATCAGAGCTGCCCGTAGTGCGTACTGAGGCAAGCCCCACGAGCCCTCCACGGTTTCGCGAGGCCGAGCGGCAACGGCAGGGAATGGCGAGAGGTCCCGCCCGGAGCATGAACCCGAATGGCGCCGCGGATGACCCCACTGTGGGCGCCAACTATCGTCGTTTTCTCACGACAGATGCCAGGGGTGGCTTATAGATGGTGTTGGGGCCATAGGACGCTGATAGGCTCCGGGTGCGAGATTGGGCACAAGAAGGTGGTGACACGCGATGTACCCAGGTTCGCGGCCCTCCTTGGGAGGTAACACCCCTAGTCCTGCTTGGTTTCGTTGGATGGGTGGATATGAGTACAAGTGTGCTCCTAGAGCTGATTCTAGAGGAGGAAGAACGAGCAGCCGGCTAATCTTCCTCCGTTGCTAGGGAGGGTATGAGAGCCTCCTATGTGTGAGTGTTCTTGATCGGGTCTTTTTTGCTGCACGGGGGGCTCGGGGGGTTTAATAGGCCAACCCCCCGGCTCTTACAATATGATTTAAGTACGTGGGTGGAGTGACCCGGCTGGCAGCCTCCCCGCCTGGCTAGGGGGTCCCACGCCTCGTGTCATCTCGTCATGGGCGGGGCCTGCCGACCGAACGGTACCATCCCTGCTGGGACCCGTCGGCGGGCGCCGCGATTGGTCCTCGCCCACCTGCCCCGGAACGGGCCGCCCGGGGAGGCGTCGTTTAGCGCCAGCTGTCCGAGGTCTTCGGTATGGCCGGCGGCATTGTAGCCATGCCGGGGCAGGCACTCGAGTGGCGGAGGCGCACTGTCACTTTTCTCCCAGCGGGTCGGACTCACCGGGGTCAGCTGCCCGGACAGATGAAATTTAGCCATGCGGGATGGCGCTTAAGCGACCACTGTAGCCATAGGGTCGCCCATCCCACCAGTCGCGTTGTGTTGCCGTACCTGCATACAGGGGGATGGGACAAGGCGTGTCCGTTCCCAAGTCAACAGAGAGCCCGACTCATGGGCAGCCGGTCGCTCGACCAGCCAGGCAAGAGCATGCCTGGCCGCTAGACGAGCCGGGCGAGACATTAGCCCGAGACGGCTCGCGTGGCGCGTCCCCCAGCCGTCCTCGTCCAGCCGGTCCCTTGGTTTTTCTTCGAAATGGATCGGGGAGAACCACGTCGCTATGGCCTACCTGGGGGTATGAACCCCATCACACCATATCTAATAGAGCACGACTATGACATTCAGACACACCATCACACTATGGTGTTCCAGGTGGCGTGAGTTGTGAAACAACTTTCACATTGTCAAAAGTTGTATGCCAAACCCGTAACTCAGATATTAACCTCCACGATGATATCGCAGACATTTTTATCTTCTTGTCATGATGATCTTAAACTTCACTCTGAATTTTCTTGAACTTTTCAAACGCTTCAGCCTTGTATTTCATTGAGTAAATATACACTATATCTACTCAAATCATCAGTGAAGGTAAGAAAATAATGATATCCACCGCACTATACAAGACTCATTGGATTGCATAACTCAACATGTATTATTTCCAATAAATCACTTTCCCACTCCATCAAACCGGAAAACGGGGTCCTTAGTCATCTTCCCCAAGAGGCATGGTTCGCTTGTCTCAACCGATTCAAAATCGAATGAGTCCAAAGATCCATGGGCATGGAGTCTCTTCATACAATTTATACCAATATAACATTTAGTGGCAATGACACAAGTATGTGGTACTATCATTACTAACTTTGTATCTTTTGGCATCAATGTTATGAACATGTGTATTACTGCGATCAAGATTCAAGAAACCATTCTCACTAGGTGCATGACCATTGAAGGTATTATTTATGTAAACAGAATAACTATTATTCTCTAACTTAAATGAATAACCGTGTTGCAATAAACACGATCCAATCATGTTAATGCTTAACACAAACACCAAATAACATTTATTTTAGATTTGTCACTAATCCTGGAGGTAGAGAGAGCATGTGATGTTGATCACATTAACCTTGGAAACGTTTCCAACACACATCGTCACCTCATACATAGCTAGTCTCCGTTTATTCCATAGCTTTTATTTTGAGTTACTAACATTTAGCAACCGAACCGGTATCCAATACCCAGGTGCTAATAGGAATACTAGTAAGGTACACATTAATAACACGTATATCAAATATACTTTTGTCGACGTTGGCAGTCTTCTTATCTACCAAGTATCTAGGGTTGTTTCGCTTCAGCGACCACTCTCCTCATAATAGAAGCACTTAGTCTCAGGTTTGGGTTCGACTTTGGCTTGCTTCACTGGAGCAGCAACTGACTTGCCATCCATGAAGTGTCCCTCCTTGCCCTTGCAATTCTCGAAACTAGTGGTTTTACTAACCATCAACACTTGATGCTCCTTCTTGATTTCTACCTTCATGGTGTCAAACATTTTGAACCACTCAGGGATCATTATTTCCATCCCTAGCAATTTATAGTTAATCACCAAGTTTTAGTAGCTTAGAGACACTGACTTGGAGAACTATATCAATCACTATATTATGTGGAAGATCAACTCCCACTCGATTCAAGCAATTGTAGCTCCCAGACAATCTGAGCACATGCTCAATGATTGAGCTATTCTATTTCATCTTGCGGGCAAATAATCTTGTTGGTGATCTCATATCTCACAACACGGGCACGAGCCTGAGATCCTAGTTTCAGCTCTTAGAACATCTCATATATTCCGTGACATTCAAAACGTTTTGGAGCCGCAATTCTAAGACATAATGCATGACGCACTGAACTATCAAGTAGTCATCGGAAAGTGCTTGTCAAATGTTCACAACATCTATAGACGACGCTAGAGGGGGTGACACACCGAGAGGTGCATTATGTACATAAAACTACTGGGCAGCAATGAGGACAATCCTTAGATCGCGGACCCAGTCCGCAATATTGCTACCATCATATTTCAACTTGATTTATCTAGGAACATATAGAAATTCAAGGGAGCTACAACATGAATCTACAACATAATTTGCAAAGACACTACTGACTAAGTACATGATAATGAGTTCAATTAATCATATTACTTAAGAACTCCCACTCAAATTGACATCCCTCAGGTCATCTGAGTGATACATGATCCAAATTCACCAACTCAAGTCCGATCATCATGTGAGTTGAGGTGGTTTCAATGGTGAACATCATCATGTTGATCATATCTACTATATGACTCATGTTCGACCTTTCGGTCTCTTGTGTTCCAAGGCCATGTGTGTACATGCTAGGCTCGTCAAGTTTAACCCGAGTGTTCTGCATGTGCAACACTGGCTTGCACCCATTGTATGTGAATGTAGAGTCTATCACACCCGATCATCACGTGGTGTCTCAACACGACGAACTTTCGCAACGGTGCACACTAGGGGAGAACACAATTCATCTTGAAATTTAAGTGAGGGATCACCTTATAATGCTACCGTCGTTCTAAGAAAAACAAGGTGCATAAAAGAATTAACATTACATGCAAATCATAAATGACATGATATGGCCATGAACTTGTGCTTTTCATCTCCATCTTGAAAGCACTGGCATGAACTCCATCGTCACCGGCTTGACACCATGATCTCCGTCATGTTGATCTCCATAAACGTGTCGCCATCGGGGTTGTCACGCCCACCATGCTTCTACTACTATTGCTACCGTTCAGAAATAAAGTAAAGCATTACATAACGCCTAATGATTGACACGCAAGTCATACAATATTTAAAGGCAACCCTATGGCTCCTGCCGGTTGCCGTACTCATCGACATGCAAGCTGTGATGTTCTATACAAAACATGATCATCTCATACATCACATATATCTCATCATGTAATTGGACATACCACATCACAACATACCTTGCAAAAACAAGTTAGACGTCCTCTAATTGTTGTTGCATGTTTTACATGGCTGCTACGGGTATCTAGCAAGAACAATTCTCACCTACGCAATGACCACAACGGTGATACATAAGTTTCTTCTCAACCTTATCAAGGATTGCCTTTGTCAAATCCGATCCAACTAAAGTAGGAGAAACAGACACCTGCCAGCCATCTTTGTGCAACAAAGTTACACATTAGTCGATGGAACCGGTCTCTCGTAAGCGTACGAGTAAAGTTGGTTTTGGCCGCTTCATCCCACAATATTGTTGAACCAAAACACGACCAAGGGAGGAAGCAATCTAAGCATCAAAGCCCACAAAATCTTTGTGTTCTAGTCGAGATCTCATCTACACATAGACCTAGCTCTGATACCACTATTGTTGAACATTGCATGGGAAACAAAAAAAATCCTACGCACATGCAAGATCTATCCAAGGTGATGAGCATCTACAAGAGGAAGAGTGAATGTACATACCCTTGTAGATTGCTAAGCGGAAGCGTTAAAAATTTGGTTGATGTAGTCGACCGTCTTCATGATCCAATCATGATCCATCTCGCGATCTCATCACGAGCCGTCCCGCGATCCCATAGTGGTCCTTATGATCTAGTGCCGAACAGACGGCACCTCCACGTTCAAAACATGTACATCTCGATGGCGATCTCCACCTCCTTGATCCAGCAAGCAAGGGTGGATAGGTAGATGAGTTCTCCGACAAAACAACAGCATGGTGGCGGTGGGAGAGGAGCAATCTCAGCAGGGCTTCAGCAATCGCTGTTACAGACGCGTTTTGGAAGAGAAACATATATAGGGAGCGAGGGAGGGATCCACCTATGCCTTAGTATTGTGCTTCCCTCCCTCTCCCTCTCTATTTATAGGAGGAAGGGGTAGGTGGGGCACAGCCTTGGCCCATCCTCCAAGGAGGGTTGCCCGTCCAAGATAGGGAGGAGTCTACCTCCCACAAGGGAGGTGGGCGCCCTAGAGAGGTCTCCCTCCTCTCCAAGGCATCTCCCCACCTACCCTTGGGCGCAAGGTCCCTATGTGGTCGGTTTCCCAGCCCATTATGGGCTGGGGTGCAACCACTTAGGCCCATGTGGCCCCGGGTTGGGTGGGCCCCTCCCGGTGGACCCCCGGAACCCTTTCGTCACTCCCTGTACACTACCAGTAGTGCCCGAAACCTTTCTGGAACCCAAATACCACTTTCATATATATCAATCTTTACCTCCGGACCACTCCGGAGCTCCTCGTGATGCCCGGGATCTCATCCGGGACTCTGAACAACCTTCGGTCAACAACATTCATAACTCAATACTACCGAAACGTCACCGAACCTTAAGTGTGCAGACCCCGCAGGTTCGAGAACTGTATAGACATGACCGAGACACCTTTATGGTCAATAACCAATAGCGGGACCTAGATGTCCATATTGGCTCCTACAAATTCTACGAAGACATTAATCGGTTGATCCTCTATGCTAAGGATTCGGATAATCCCGTATGATGTTCCCTTTGTTCTTCGGTATGTTACTTGCCCGAGATTCGATCGTCGGCATCTCCATACCTAGTTCAACCTCCTGTGGCTAACACTTCATCACATTGCTTGCAAGGTTTATTGTGATGTTGTATTACCTAGTCGGCCCTGAGATACCTCTCCATCACACGGCATAACAAATCCCAGTCTTGATCCATGCCAACTCAACAGACACCCTTAGAGAACCTGTAGAGCACCTTTATAGTCACACAGTTACATTGCGACATTTGATACACACAAGGCACTCCTCAGGTGTTAGTGAGTTGCATGATCTCATGGTCATAGGAACGGATACTTGACATGCAGAAAACAGTAGCAATAAACCAACACGATCATATGCTACGTTCGGCTATTGTCCATCACATCATTCTCCTAATGATGTGATCCCATTATCAAATGGCATCTCATGTCCATGGCTAGGAAACCTTGACTATCTTTGATCAATGAGCTAGTCTATTAGAGGCATACTAGGGACATGGTGTTGTCTATGTATCCACAAATGTATCTGAGTTTATGATCAATACAATTCTAGCATGAATAATAAACGATTATCATGAACAAGGAAATATGATAATAACTAATTTATGATTGCCTCTAGGGCATATTTCCAACAGCATGTCTATCAGGACCGGTTTTCTAGGATATTAAATTCCCAGTAAATGGCCCTTGTGCTCATGAGCCCCAGGATTACTGTTAACTGATGAGACACAATATCGATACATAAATTCCAATGAAAATTCAAAAAGCTGAAGTACAAGACCATCGTGGTCTATGAGTACAACAAAAGGATTCTAGGGGTTGGTGGCGGAAGCGGTTGTGGATCATGAGCGTCTATGGGACTCCATTTCCCATGGGAACAGCTGACTTGGATAACTCCTATCTTCGTGTGGCTACTACCTTTGTTGCCTAGGTTCCGGAGTTGTCGTCGTTGCACTCCTATCCAAGCATGGAATCTGTCCAAGACAATTGCCAGGGACAAGCCAGTGAGTACTTTGAATGTACTCGCAAACATCATGGAATGTGTAATATAGCAAGTGTTAATCATGCACTGAAACAATCCATGATCACTTAGTCAGTCACAAAATAAAAATTCATGATGCACGCAGTTCATTCATATTAAACAGGAATAAGAAATCATAGAATAAAATAACCCGATTGGGTATCTGAAGCAATGCCTCGAAAGGATAAAAATATAAAGCATGCCTCAATCGGGCGTCTGTGCGACGCCACATAAAGGGCTTATAAGAAAAAGAAATAACATGCGTGCCGCAGTCGAGTGTCTGAGCGACGCCACCTAAAGGGCTTACAAGGAAAGTAAATAACAAGCATGCCACAGTCGGGCGTCTGAGCGACATCACATAAAGGGCTTATAAGGAAAGCAAACAACATGCATGCCATAGTCGGGCGTTTGTGCGACACCACATAAAGGGCTTATATAATAATCATAATGAGTATCCAGAAGGTAGAACCAAACCAAATTATACTTACAAAAAAATCATGGTTAGTCCAGAATGATAATAATAATAATAATAATAACAATCATCATTTGTCACGGCATGCTCAATATTCTCATTTAGGAGTTTTCCTCCAAAGACCGACACTAAGACCGATACTCGACCCATCCCAGACTATAGTCCTTAACCGCGGACACGGCTATTCGAATAGATATTAACTCTGCAGAGGGTATACTCTTTACCCACGAGTAATGGATTCCTTTAGTCCACCGGGACTAATTCCTCTTACGGTCTTTAAATTGAAAACACACCTGACCTGCACACATCAGCTTAACTTACCAGTGTCTAGAATCACTCACGATACTCGTTAAGCAAAACTCTAAGTGGGGAGGCCACAACCTCGATTAGCATGGGATCAAATTTATACCGCGTGCTCTGAGGGGTGCCCCCCTCTTGGCCCCAACTAGAAACACCCATGCCCCCGTACCAAGTGGCTTGCCTACCAGACGCATCTGGTATCTTCCACTGTTGCCTCTTTGTATGGTGTGTGTGCCAAGAAAGGGGTTGACAACTTACTGAACCGTACCCTACCTGCGATAGGGACAAGTGGTAGTACGAAACAAGTATGGGAGTTACTAGAACAAGACTCGAATTACGGTCGACTCAGGAGGTTTATGTGTTCCCTACATGATTCGCACAACAAATATTTTTCACAATTCCAGATAGAATCACTACTCATCACATCCCATCATGCCTCACTGACCATCCTCGCTTCAACGAGATGTTAGCCCAAGCTCGTGTCCACCCGAGACATAGTCTTATAGATGGTGATTACTGCCACAAGCATCTCAAGTTCATCAGCAGAAATCCTCATCATTTCACTTGCACGCCTGATCACATCTTCACATGAAATAACGCGCACTTCTTGTGTTGTAGTTTCACTCGTCACACCAAACATCACAAAACAAATACTATACCAGGGTTCAGAATGCCTTCCTTTAATGTGTGAAGAGGTAGGATGCATCACATAGCTTTTGAAAGTTTTCTTCTCTCTCCATTTCCTATTTTGAAAATATTCGAATTAACACGTAATTAAAAGCAGTACAAAACTTTGTCTTAAGTATTTTTGCAATAATTCCTAAAATAAACTAGGTGGAATTTGAGAAGCAACACCAAAAGAATCAAATCAATTGGGGTTTTATTTTAAAAGATACAGCTAGTCAAAGTTGGGTCAAACTTTTGTTTTAAATAAAAAACCAGAAAAAGAAAATGAGTTGGTTATAACACGGTTCCCCGGTAGTGAAAACGTACTCACCAAAATACGCCTTCTCGCACCGCACACTCGAGAGGGAGATTGTCTCACCAACAGGTAGGACCCACCTGTCGGGTTTATCTCCTACTCTCCGCACATTCTAGGCCAGTCTAGGCCTGTCGGGTTTAGCATGCGATCAAATTTATATCGCGCGCACTAAGGGGTGCCCCCTCTTGGCCCCAACCAGAAACACCCATGCCCCCGTACCAAGTGGCTTGCCTACCAGATGCATCTGGTCTCTTCCACTATGGCCTCTCTGTATGGTGTGTGCCAAGAAAGGGGTTGACAACTTACTGAACCGTATCTACCTGTCATAGGGACAAGTGCTAGTACGAAACAAGTATGGGGGTTACTGGAACAAGACTCGATGTATGGTCGACTCAGGAGGTTTATGTGTTCCCTACTCATCACATCCCATCATGGCTCCCTAACCATCCTCGCTTCAACGAGACGTCAGCCCAAGCTTGTGTCCACCCGAAACAAAGTCTTATACCGGATTCCTTTCGGTGGGCATGAGTGGCACAAGATGGTGATTACTGCCACAAGCATCTCAAGTTCATTAGCAGAAATCCTCATCACTTCACTCACACGGATGATCACATATTCACATGAAATTACGCGCACTTCCTGTGCTGTAGTTTCACTCGTCACACCAAACATGTGAGAGCCTGGCTTAATAGGAATGATAGACTACTCATATCAACAAGGAATTCCTTCTTTTCTGGAAGCCCATTCAAAAAGAACTCCAAAGTTAAGCGTGCTTGGCTTGGAGCGATTCTAGGATGGCTGACTGACTAGTGTTGGTCTGCGGGGCCAGTCTAGATTCCGCCAGGAGTAACAGGGTGTTACAATTGGTATCAGAGCCGACCCTTGCGGTTACACGGGCATGCACGTGTCAGGTGCACAGGCATGTGGCGCATGGCGTGTGTGTCCCCTCGTGGCACACAACATGGCACATGTGCCGGACTGGACGCGCAGACGTGTGCCAAAAGGGAACGTTCCTGATGGGCCGACGAGGACGTCGGTTCCTTTGAGTGGGGGTGTATGTGAGAGCCTGGCTTAATAGGAATGATAGACTACTCATATCAACAAGGAATTCCTTCTATTCTGGAAGCCCATTCAAAAAGGACTCCAAAGTTAAGCGTGCTTGGCTTGGAGCGATTCTAGGATGGCTGACCGACCGGGAAGTTGGTCCCGGGTGCGCACGAGTGAGGACAAAGTGTGCAGGAAAGACTAGTGTTGGTCTGTGGAGCCAGTCTAGATTCCGCAAGGAGTAACGGGATGTTACAAAACATCACACAATAAATACTATACCTGGGTTCAGAATGCTTGCTTTTAATGTGTGAAGAGGTAGGTTGCATCACATAACTTTTGAAAGTTTTCTTCTCTCTCCATTTCCTATTTTGAAAATATTTGAATTAACACGTAATTCAAAACAGTACAAAATGTTGTGTTATATATTTTTTCAATAATTTCTAAAATAAACTAGGTGAAATTTGAGAAGCAACAGAACAATAATCAAATCAATTGGGGTTTTATTTTAAAAGATATAGCCAGTCAAAATTGGGTCAAACTTGTGTTTTAAATAAAAACCAGAAAAAGGAGATGGTTTGGTTAGAACACATATCCCCAGTAGTGAAAATGCACTCACCAAAATATGTCTTCTCGCACCACATGCTTGAGAGGGAGATTGTCTCACTGACAAGTGGGACCCACGTGTCGGGTTTATCTCCTACCGTCCGCGCGTTTTGGGCAGGGGCAGAGGTCCACTCCGGCGATGACTGCCGGCGCTAGGGGGCACCGTTTTCAGCGTTCGGCATATATGCATTCTCAGGGGAAAGAACGACAACTCATGGCGGCGATTGAACTCACTAGGGAGCTCGGGGTCGACCGGAGAATCATCAATGGCGGAAGGGAGCCTCGGCCACGAAGGGGCTTCTACCCATGGGCCTTCTCAGGTGGAAATGGTGATGGGAACGGGCTTGAGGGGTCTAGGTGGAGTCACTTGAGGGGAGAAGGCAGAGGGGGAGGTCTCGGCTTGGTCGGAATCGACCGGAGGGCTGCGGCGGCCGAACTGACCGGAGACGAGGAAGATGAACTCCTCTGGACATCTAGTGGTCTCGGGGTTCAAATGGGGATGGCTAGGGGCGGCTTGAACATCCTAGAGCTCGGAGGGGTCCTTAAATAGGGCGAATAGGTCGGTTCTATGATGGAGTGTATAACTCCGGTGAACTGTTCGCACAGGGCGACATGGCGGCGACTAGCAGTGTTGGCAGGGCGAGAGGATGGGGATGACCTGTTCCAGGGGCAGCTGGCGGGCGGGAGTGGCTCGGGCGGCGCCAGCCATGGCAGAGTGACGACGGGGCCGCAGGCTAGCCACCAGGGGCTTCTGATGGCAGCGCTACACGATGAGAGGGGGCAGCTCTAGCAACTAGGAGGGATCGGGGAAGGCTCTAGGAGAGGGGAAAGGCCAGGGCGCACGGGGTTAGGTGGGGCAGTGTCGTGGATGCCAAGGAAATTATTTGGCAAAATGAAAATGTGTTCGGCAAAATGCCAATGCATGTTAGGTGGCATAAGTGGTCCTACAAATTAACAGGGTGATCCGAGGTGACAAGCTAAGGCTATTGGACATGCTTACAAGGCTAGATAAGCTAGGTCCTAATGCAATCAAAGCATCATGCCAATTATGGCCATGCACTAAAGGTGCTCGACAGTATGCTAGGGTCATCTAGGGGACTATTCTGGTCACCAAAATTACTAGGTTGGGGTCTCTTTAGGTGCACACTACGATGGCAAGGCAAGTTAGTCAAAAGCAAAAACTCCCTAGTACAAGTTTTTGAGAAAACCATTTCTAGACAAAAACTAGAGGACATTATAGCATAAGGTTAAAACATCCTAATGAGGCTCATCTTTGGTACTTAAGGGTTTGGTAGGGATAACTACCACCAGAAAAAATCTCAAATCCATTTGAGGAAAATCAAATGGGGTTGTAGTACAAAATGCTAAAATGGACCAGAATGCAAATGAGGATATTTTGCTCAAATTTTCCAAAGAACACAAATGGGTTTTTGCATAAAAATGAATTATATACATCTACTGACATCTCCAAATTTTTATGGAAATTTTAAAGTAATATTTAATTAGGTTGTAGTACAATCTACAAACTGAACCACATTTGAAAACTTGAGGTAGGGCTCCAAATCTTCAAATGACTAAGAGAGGTTTTTGCATAAAAGTGATCCAGGGACAACACATGTGATCTACAAATTTTTATGGAATTTTTAAAAGGGTTTTTGAAGTGGTTGTAGTGTAACTCATGCCTTTAAAAGAATGAAAATGCTTTTAAAAGAATTAAAGCTATGCAATTTTTATTAAATAATTTCACTGATTTTACTAAATGAAGTAATATGCTTCATTAAATTATTTAAGTCCCACAATATTATTCAAAAGTTTCAGATAAGATGACTTTTTTTCAAATCCAGAGAAAAGAAGGAGCTTATAAATTAATAGAAAAATCCATAAAATAGGAAATAATTATTCCTAACAAAATTTTAATTGCTAAAACATTGTTAAATTTTTGGGGTGTTAGAATGTCCGGTTTAATATGCAACACATGGCATGGCATAGCAAGAACACCAAACAACTAGTACATATTAAGTGAAGTTCAATATGCAACGAGTTGCATATTGTCGAAACTCCACGTTCGAATTATTTAGTTCACTCCCGTTTAGGTACTCATCAATATTAAATGTTGTTTAACATGGCAAATGGTGAAGCAATAACAAACTATATCATCTAGTCTTTTTGAATGAGGCCGGAAGCAACATAGAGCATTTCCAAAACATCCCCATAAGCATAATATGAATTTCGTGCAGATCTGTAATAAGCATATTTTAGATTTGTTCAACATCAAAATTAATGTCACGATGTGATTCTACATATTTTTCTAGTCAAGTTACATATGTGGAACATTTTTATCGGAGCTACGGTTTTGTAGTTATGAAATAAATCATTTTCACATGGCAATTACAAAAATCAATGCAAACAACAAGGTCAAACATTTTTATCACATGTGAAAGTTGGTTATTGTGAATTTACATGAAATTCCAGTCATTTTACATATGTAAATTTTTTAATCCGATGCACGATTGAAAAGTTATCAACAATTTAAAAACATGGGTTTCTCTCAAAATCTGATATTCTCTGGTTAATTAATAAATTCGCAGAAGGGAAAAATGACTATGGGCCGAATCTGCTAACGGCTGGAACCAGGTAGTGGGCGGCAGACAACAAAAAGGTGCTCAGGGCGGGGAGTTAGGCGGTGATCACCCACGAGCTAGGCCCAGTCGGTGAGGAGCAAGGCAGAGGCGCTGAAAGGGAGCTGGGCCGACGAAGGCAGCTAGGCCGCGGGCGTGTCCCACACGGGCGACGAGGGGCGGTCGAGCGGGCGCTCGTCTCCTCCTTGCTCACATGCCTGAGCGGGAAGATAGAGACGACGGCCTGGGTCAACGGCGAGTGGTGGGGCACCAGCGAGGCGGGACGAAGCCGGGGAAGAGCAGATCTGCGACTAGGAACCGCGGATCCATCCATTGCCAACGGCGAACGACGGCAGCCGGCGGCAGAATCCATGGGCGGGGCGGAGCAGATCAAGGCAGCCATGACGGATATTGGCAAGGTGCGGCCATGGCGTGGGGCGCTTGGGCGGGACGAGCAGATCGGGGGCACGGCGGTCTCCGGCGAGGTCCGGCCGCCGGCAGGCTTCTTTGGTGAGGGGCGGCGAGGCCTCCAGCTTAGGGAAAGATGGCGCGCTGCGGGGACGAGCGGGAGCTCATGGCTTGCGGCGGCGGGATTCGGGCCCAGATGGGCTTCGCACAGGCCGCGCGTAGGCTCGGGCAGTCTGACGGCTAAGGAGGCGGCTGGGAGGAGAGAGAGGGCTAGGCGGCATGGATTTCGAGGCAGGGGAGGCTAGGGGTGTTTATATAGGAAATGGGGGGTTAGGTTAGGGATTTTAGCCCGTTTTTGGACCCTTCGATTGTGATCGGACGGCTCCGGTCGCGGGGTAGGCTAGGTAGGTTGGTGTTGCGATGTGAAGAGGGGTTTGGGCCAAGATGAGAGGGAAGAGTGAGGCCCGTGACATGTTTTGAAATACCGAGAACGTCTGCGATATAAACCGATGATCACGCTACTACGGTTGACCGTTCGGGTATCAAACGAACTCGGAATGCGACAAAATTTGGCAGGTGGCCTACCTACACTACAATAAGACCGCACGCCAACTATTGACCCAAACCGGGAATACGTTTAGCGCGCCTTGTAAAACATGTTTTTAACGATGCCGTGGGTGCGTGCGTGGGTGGTTGGTCTCGAAACGGGCAGTGGCAAGAACGGAGAGAACCGACAACTACGAACAGATGCAAGTTTTTGAAAACGAGTGACGATGATATGCACATGATGCGAATGATGCGATGATGAATGCAACAACCAAATGAAACACATACGAGAATGGAAATAAAAGGGGAATCTTCTAGAGCGTCGGTCCCGGGCTGTTACAACTCTCCTCCACTACACGAGGATCTCGTCCCGAGATCTAGAATGAGAAGGGGAATAGAAAGAGAAAGAGGAAGAAGCAAAACTTTATTGCTTCTTTAACAAATGAGTGAAATCCACAACCTTGAAGCTTACAAGGAGATGAAGAACGATATGAGGAACAAGCAGAATTCACAAGAAATTCGACAACACTTCGGTAGGATAGAGGGACAAATTTGATATTGAGGAAAGAAATTGAAAGAGAGACACTAAACTTTGGTTGTATTAGAATGAAAACTTCATAAGACAGAAGGATCATGAAAAGATATCAAAGCACTCCGGTAAAATCAATAAGCAAAGAAAGAACATCATCTTAACACGAGATGATGGTTGAAAGAGAGCAACATGACAACGCCTACAGAAGAAAAGAATAGAAACTAGATCATTGGAAGGAAAGGAACGGGGAAGAAAATGACAACTCCTACTACAAATGGATTTGGAAGCATATTTAGGAAGAAGGGATTGAATGGAATTGTTGGAACACCAACAACGAAAAGAACAAGCTTCTTGTGGAATTAAGGAAAACATCTCAAAATTATGAGGTGACAACCGGCCACTGAGAAAACAAGGATTGCTTGAGAGCAACAAGATATGCAAAACTTCTTTCACAAATAAGAGGAGGAGAAAACTTGAATCATTTATGACACCATGATAGCAACAATCCTTAGGAATCACTTTAGGTGAAATCCAACCCAAGATATCTCTGAGAAAACAAGATGGGTTTACTTATCTTATTCTTGAAAATTTCCTTCGAGACTCCTCATAATCGAGAATTTAATAATACCATCTCCAAAGAAAATGGAGAAGGAATTGAACTTAGAAATCCAAGATAAAAAACACTCGAGCACCTCCAACAAGAATCTTGATGAGTACTGAAAATGAAAGAAATCTTGATGAACCACCATGAAGGACCTCCGGAAGAAGTCTGAAACGAAAGGATGATAGAAAGAATTGAAGGATGCAAAAAGAACAAGATTGAGGTTTTGCAGAGATTTAGATGAAGCTTCATGAAGAGAAGCTTGAGAAAAACATGGACTCTGTTCGGGATATAACCCCGTGGTAAGACCTTCCCAGGTGGGGCCGGGTCATACCTGGCAGCTCATAACACAGACCAAGGTAGATGGGCCTAGAGACATAAGCTTGGACATACGACGGCTTACCAAGATGGGCCAAGGCTAGGCCCAGACAGGAAAAGGCATGAAGACCCGGGTGTTATGCTACCCGGAGACGGCCTGCCTAGGAAGGCAAGGCGACATAGAGATAGATTCAGATATGTTGTAAGAATCGGTATGAGACTTGTGTAACCCGTGGTCTTGACCTCCTATATAAAGGCAATACTCGGGGCAACTTAGGGAGAGAACCAACTAATCGAGAACTAGGTCAAGCGAATCCGGTCCATTGTAATCGATACCCCAATCAATACAACACAAGCAGGACGTAGGCTTTTACCTCTTCTTGAGGGTCCAAACCTAGGTAAACCCGTGTCCTTCGTCCCAACTAACCCCTTTGAGTCCATCACCTTAGCGATGTCCTCGAACCTAAGTCATCGGACATCTGCCGTGAGAAAACCATGATAGTTGGCGCCCAACGTGGGGCTAGTGCTCGGTGATGTTGAGTACTCAAAGGGCTCTCTCCCAAGGATCGAGGGGTACGTTGTTGGCAGGATGAACAAGAGCCGCCATGACCGACTCTACATCGACGATGCCGGCTGGGGCCTAGAGTCCGACTCTGTCGAATACGATTTTTGGGTTCCCTTCGGTGGAATCCACGTCTTCATCGGCAAGGTCAGCGGATCGACACCCGGGCCGGACGTCTGCATCGACATCGTCGAGCCGGCTAGGCGCACGCAACCCGCCCGTGCTAACCCAAGTAGGAAGCATGTCTTTGTCGGCTTCGCTCAGGGCATGGATTTGGAGGGTTCCATGTCACAGGAAGCTCTCATCTGCTCGGAGGATGAGTCTTCGAGTGGAGAGACGGAATCAATCTACAAGCTTGGTGATGGCAAGCTCGGGAGCTACGATGAGCTTTACCCCGAGTCGGAGTATCAGTAGCCAGAGGATCTTGGGTGACCGACTAATGCGGCCATTTTCATGGCGGGGTCAGCACCGGGCCCGAGCAGTATAGCCACCGGGGCAGCAGGGATGGGGGCTGACTCACCGCCGGCTCAGGTTCTTCTAGATCTGATGAACGAGCTTACAACCCTGATGACTGAGGTCACGACTGAGAATCAAGCTGTCCAAAACGCAAAAATCGCAAGACCGAAGGACCAAATGACTAATGTCCAACAGGGGATCAGCATGCTGAAGGCTCAGATGAATGCGGAGGTGGAGCGCCTTAAGGCGGATGCTTTCCGCCTCGAGCTGGAGCACCAATCCGCGGTGGCGGTTCAGCGAATGAGGCACCAGTCCCGCTTGCCAGAACAGTACAAGGCCAGAAACCTTTTTAACACACCGGGAACGGGACGGAAAGTGGAAGCACCTGGAAGTTGGTTGGCGGCTCGGCAGCCGCTTAACCAGCCCTGTCGGAATCAGGCCGCATCGATGGTCTTCCCAACGCCGGCGGGGTCATTATTCAAACACAGCGGAGAACATGGTGGCGGCAGCGACCCACCTTGGAATGATCCCTATGCCGGACGAGGCGCCTTTCGTAGAAGAGGTGCGGAACGCTATTAGATACCTACAGACGGTGATGGCCCAGCAGGAGAAGTATACCTACAGCTGGAGTCGCGTGCCATCAACCCCATCCCCAGCCACAGCTTCAGCCGGCGTTATGAGTCGCCGGCGGTTTCTAGCAGTGATCGGCACCAGGGCCCGCCGCAAGATGATCAGGTAGTTCTGGATACTCAGGTGCTGGTGGTTCGGGCAAGAGCACAGCAAGACACGACAACTCTGGCGGCAGCGGCTCATCAAGAACCTACACCTCCCATCTTGGTAGGAGCAGGAGTAACCACCAGGGCCGTGGGAGTACGGTGGTTAGTGTCGGTTTGTGGAACAAGCGTTTGCTAAAAGTTTCAAAGGTCCTTGCATGGTCCCAAATTACACTGCTAACTTACCTCCAGAGGCCTGGATTGAAAGTTATGAGCTGGCCATGGAGATGTTAGACGTCAATGACGCAATATGTGCCAAGTATTGCATCATGATGCTGGAAGGGCCACCTCGCACGCGGTTGAAGGGCTTGCCACCCAATACCGTTAATTCCTGGGCCGAGTTAAAAGCAAAGTTCATCAAAAAAAATCAAGGAATGTGCAAACAGCCCATGACGATTGTGGATGAGTCGGCTCATCATTTGGTCCCGTGGGTCTCAACAATCATCCACTCATCTAGACAAATTACGGCAGCTCAAGCAGTGTTGATCCTGGAGAAGAATTTCCATTTCACGCCTCTGAAGCAGAAGCTTGGCCAGCTCAAGCGTTCGTGTCAAGATATGGGGGAACTCATGGCGGCTCTCACGAGGTACGCCAATTCTGATAGTATGAAGGATCCAGGCTCCGATGAGGAGAAGCCTAGTCAGAGTAAGAAGACTAACAATGGCAAGGGTGCGACAGGCAATGGCAACCCGGGCAAGAGGAAGAATCCAGAAGGCGGATTAGAATTGGTGGCCAACGCCAGCACCAGGAACAGTCGTGCTAAGGGCAATGATAATTTCAGACAACCCTTTAATAAGAATAAAACTCCTTTCAATTCAAAAGAGATGTTCAATAAGCCTTGTCCGGAGCACAGCCGGCCCGACAGGGTGGCGGGTCACACGTGGGGGAATTGCCACATTATGTGACCGTTTCGGGACTACAGCTTACAGCAGCACAACAACAATGGTGGTGGCCCGCCAGGCGGCTTAGGACCAGGCGGGTCAGGAGCCGACCTTGGTTCTGGCGGCTCAGGATCCAGCTATTAGGTCCAGGGCAACCAAGGAGGGCATCATCAGTAGTCTGGTGGCAATAATCAGCAGGCAAGTAACCAGTCTGGGTTTCAAAGTAATCCAAAGCAGCTCAGCTCGGGTCAGTATCATGTTTTTACAACCGGCCTTGGCAGGCGAGATCGGAAGTTGCGCAAGCGGGCGGTTAACACAGTCACGCCGGCTCACACGCAATACTTGAAGTGGTCTGAGTATGACATAACTTGGAGCAGGGATGACCACCCGCCGCGTGTTGACGACCCGGGACGACTGGCTTTGGTAGTTGCCCCCCAAGTGGGAGGATATGTGTTTACTCAGGTGCTTATGGATGGTGGCAGCAGCATTAATATTTTGTATTATGCCACTTCCCGCCAGATGAAGTTGCTTGATAAGTATCTTAGGCCTTCCTCGACAGTCTTTCATGGTGTGGTACCCGGCAAGTCATCTTATCCCATGGGTAAGATCTCTTTGGAAGTCGCCTTTGGTGACGAATACAACTACAGGGTGGAGACCTTGTGCTTTGAAGTGGTCAAGATAAAAATTCCATATCATGCCCTATTTGGACATTCGGCTTACGCCAAGTTCATGGCTAGGCCTTGCTATGTCTACTTATAGCTCAAGATGTCGGGCTTGAACAGGATGATTACAGTGCATGGTGATGACGAGACGGCTATGGAGAGTCAAGTTGTGCTGAAGAAGAGCTCAAGTTTTATAAGGAAAATGTTGACCCGGAGGACATGATTCCGCTTAAAAAGCCCACACAGAATCTGAACCGCCCCTCAAGTTTCGGCAGATGATACCAAGTTGGTGGATTTCACTCCAGGCGACTCATCTCAAAAGTTCACTATTGGGGCCAATATGGATCCCAAATAGGAAAGCGCGCGCATCGAATTCATCCGTGAGAATCGGGACATCTTTGAATGGAAGCCTTCTAACATGCCGGGTGTACCGACAGAGTTCGTTGAGCACCACCTTAATGTGGATCCTAAGTTTAAACCGGTCAAGCAGTTCCTACGGCGGTTCAGTGAAGAGAGGCGCAAGGCCATTGGTGAAGAGGTGGCCCGGCTTCTAGCGGCGGGTTTCATCATTGAGGTGTTTCACCCAGAGTGGCTTGCCAACCCGGTGCTAGTGCTTAAGAAGAACGACACATGGCGTATGTGTGTGGATTGCACGGGTCTCAACAAGGCCTATCCGGTTGACCCATTTGCTCTCCCTCGTATCGACAAGATCATTGATTCAACGGCGGGTTGTGAGAGTTTATGCTTCCTGGATGCTTATTCTGGTTATCATCAGATCAAGATGGCAGTCATGGACCAAGATAAGACGGCTTTCATCACGCCTTTTGGTGCTTTCTACTACGTGTCCATGCCTTTTGGGCTCAAGAGTGCCCAGGCAACCTACCAGCGTTGTGTACAGAACTGTCTTCATAGTCAAATTGGGCGTAACGTTCATGCATATGTGGATGATATTGTGATCAAGCCAAGGAAGAAGGAGACTCTGCTTGACTACCTGAAGGAAACTTTCGACAACTTACGGGTCTATAAGATGATGCTTAACCCGGCTAAGTGTGTCTTAGGTGTTCCGACAGGCAAGCTCTTGGGATTTCTAGTCTCTGAGCGTGGCATTGAGGCTAATCCAGGTAAAATCAAAGCTATTACTTCCCTGTCTGAGCCGGCATGCATCAATGATGTTCAGCGCCTGGCGGCACAGATCGCTGCATTGAGCCATAAGCCGCCTTGGTGAGAAGGCCATCCCTTTGTACCAGATGATGAAGAAGACAGACAACTTTTTCTGTAGTATGGCGGCAGGTGAGACGTTTAAGGCACTCAAGAAACAACTCACTGAGTCGCCGGTCTTAGCCGCTTCGGCTGAGAAAGAACCATTGCTCTTATATGTGGCAGCTACTAACAGGGCACTCAGCGCCGCGATCGTCGTCGAGCGTAAGGAGGCAGGGAAGGAATATCCGGTTCAAAGGCCGGTTTACTACATCAGTGAAGTCCTGACAGAACCCAACCAGATATATCAACATTGGCATAAGCTGGTATACGGGGTATTGATGGCCAATCGTAAGCTGAAGCATTACTTCCTGGGGCACCAGATCACAGTGGTTAGCTTTTCCCCGTTGGGAGACATAATTCAAAACAGAGAAGCCACTGGCAGGATTGCTAAGTGGGCATTGGAGCTTGGACCTCTCAATTTGAAATATGTGCCTTGCATGGTGGTCAAGTTTCAAGCCTAGGAGGATTTCATAAACGTCTGGATGGAGTGTCAGACGCCTGAGGAAAGGACGGATAACACATATTGGACAATCCATTTCGATGGATCCACGCAACTGGAAGGATCAGGGGTAGGGGTTGTCTTAACCACCCCTAAAGGTGACAAGTTCTATTATGTGCTTAAGTTAATGTTTCCTTGTACTAACAAAGTAGCTAAGTATGAAGCTCTGCTTCATGTCCTCCGGGTGGCTAAGGAGATGAACCTAAGCCGGGTTAGATGCCTCGGCGACTCACACCTCGTAGCCCAGCAAGTTTCAGGCACTTGGTATTCCAAGGACCCGCGGATGGTGGATTATCGTTAGGCGATCGATGTCATTGCTGGTCATTTCAAGGGTTATCAGGTGGATCATGTTGACCGTCGCAGGAATGAGGTGTCTGACGCCCTATCAAGGCTGGGTTCTCAACATAAGCCGGTACTGCCTAATGTTTTCTTAGACGTACTATATCACCCGTCAGTAAAGTTACCTTCAGAGGAAGAGTTGGCTATACCTGACCCAGAGGGGCAGCTGGTGGCGGCTCTACATGCTATTCTTGACTGGACCGTGCCTTACCTGGCGTACTTGACTCGCGGCGAGTTACCTGAGGATGAAAATATGGCAAGGCAGATCACCAGGTGATCTAAGTCTATGACAATCATCAATGGTGAGTTACATAAGTGCAGCGTCACTGGCGTCTTTCAATGTTGTATCTCACCTGAAGAAGGCAGGTAAATCTTGAATGAAATTCATGCTGGCAATTTTGGTCATCACGCCGGCACAAAATCTCTGGTGGCCAAGGCTTTTTGACATGGCTTCTTCTGGCTGACGGCTCATAAGGATGCGGAAGACTTGGTTCACAAGTGCGATGGATGTTAGAAGTTTGATTGGCATGCTCACTTCCCGGCTCAGGAGTTGCGCATGATTCCAATTACCTGGCCTTTGCAGTCTTAGGGCTGGATATGGTCGGTCCTTTCAAGAGATCCATGGACAAGAAGACCCACCTCTTGGTGGCCGTGGACAAATTTACCAAGTGGGTGGAACCTAAGCCGATCAACAAGTGTGACACGGCTATGGCGGTTAAGTTTGTTACAAAGCTGATCTACCGCTTTGCTTACCCTCACAGTATCATCATAGATAATGGTACGAACTTATCGAAGTGGGCTATGGAAGCGTTCTGTGAAAGTGAGCACATCCGACTTGACGTTTTTGCGGTTGCTCAACCACAATCAAATGGTCAGGTAGAGCGTGCTAACCAGGAAATCTTGAGAGGTATCAAACCCCGCCTTATGATTCCTTTGCAGCGAACGCCGGGTTCTTGAGTAGAGGAGTTGTCGTCTATCTTATGGAGCATTAGAACTACTCTCAATAGATCAACAGGCTATATGCCTTTCTTCATGGTTTATGGCGGGAAAGCCATGTTACTAAGCGATATATGTCATGACTCTCCACGGGTGGCGGATTACGTTGAGGCAGTTAATGAAACAACACGTCAAGACGCATTGGATGACATGGAGGAAAAGCGTGATCTGGCGGCGGCTCGATCGGCGATTTATCGGCAAGACCTGTATCGCTATCATAGCCGCAAAGTTAAGACCCAGACGTTTCAAGAAGGAGCTTTAGTGTGGCAGTTGATTCAAGATCATACAGATGCACACAAGTTATCCCCTCCACGGGAAGGACCTTTCGTGGTCAGCATAAATCTCAACAACGGGTCGTATTACCTCATTGACATACGAGACGAATCAAGCACTTCTGGGCAGGAGACCCGCTAGCCGTGGAACATAGCTCATCAGCGGCCTTACTATACTTAAGTCATCAAGACATGACATTGTACACCATCATTGTACATATCATATATATATATGAATAAAGTTGGCATCACTACAAGCCGGGGCCTCTGCCATTCGCGTATCTCAATTTGCGCAATAAGGTCATTTAGGTGGCTTCCAACACTCCGGGTTTAGCTTATCAGACTCTATTGATTGGCTCTTAAGCCAAAAAGTTGGCTCCGTCAATAGGTCATCTAGGGGGCTTCCAACCCTCTGGGTTTAGCTTATCACCCCCTATTGACGGGCTCTTAATCCAAAAAGTTGACTCTATCAACAGGTCACCTAGGGGGCTTCCAACCCTCCGGGTTTAGCTTATCAGACCCTATTGATCGGCTCTTAAGCCACAAAGTTGACTCCGTCAACAAGGTCATTTGAGGGCTTCCAAGCCACCGGGTTTGGCTTACATACCCTCTTGATCGGCTCTTAAGCCACCGCAAGCTTGGGTTAAACCTCCCTGTAAGCTGATGCTTCTCCGCTAGGTGACCCGTCGAACTCTTACGAGTTAATCTCGCATGGAGACCCTGAGCTGGCTCAAAGAGGTTGCCGGCTTGATAGAGACCCTATACTGGTTAAGGTTAAATCGGTGGCTCTTGTCATGTGAGGGCCGGCTTACGGAAATCGAGGATAAACTCTCTCCTCTACTATCGACTCTCCACTATGTGGCCCGTTTCGTACTCTTAGCCAGTTAACATTTTAAAGACCCCGCACTGTCTAAGGTTAAAACGATGGATTATGTCACGTGAGAGGCAGTTTATGGGCTACCAGGGTACTCATGCCCTACCGTGTCTCTTTCAAGGATGTTACGCTCCTATCAGTTAATCTCGCTTAGAGACCCTAAGCCGTTCAAAGATATTAACGGCCAATCTCGATAGAGACCCTGTGCTGGTAAGGAGTTATAGTAGTGAGTCGCCTCAGAAGAACCAGCTCATGACCTATTGAGAAAAGCAAGTCAAGAAAGGTATAACATCTCCAGTTCGTGCTATTCTAAGCCGCCCTCACAGTAGTGCGGAGAAGATTCTGTTCTTACAGGCTGATTTCTTAAGAAGAGCCACCACGACATCTGGTATGAATGTGTCCGGAGGAACACACATAGCAGCAAAGAAGGATACATGCCAGTCAATCAATGTGTCTGGAGCAGTAGCAAGCTACCATGGCTCGGTGGAAGCACAAAGAGGTAGTTTCCCGTAAAGAGTACTACTAAAGGCACACGACTAGGTGTCGGATCCCATACATACCATTGCACGTCACACGTACGCACGACATGCCCGATATGCATAGATACAACTATGGCATCACAACATAACCATATAACAACATGACTTTTATGTAAGAGGCTCAGACGAGCCTTGCATAATATGTTCTTATAGATAGGGGTCACATGACCCGACACTCAAGCCATACAAACAAAGTCATACGAGCCAGCGGAAACTTAAGTTGTCTGAGTACACACGGCGAAATAGAAAAGAGGCACACGGCCTGACTATCTACAGCCCACCACACGGGCAAGATTGTAGCTGGGACACCAGCTATTCGGCATCGTCAACGTCTAGATAGAACCCACCTGATGGGTCCTGGTTCTCTTCTGCAACATTAATTAAGCAAGGATGAGTAGAATCGTACTCAGCAAGTCTTTAAAATAGACCTAGTCTATTTATGCTCATGTATCAATAAAGGGGGTGCTGGAGTTCATGCAGGAATGCCAACTTTGACTCATGGCTAACCTACACTACTCAATTTTAAACTCTTTGTTACAATTTTAGTTATCCCACACGAGTCCACTATCTCCATCACAATACACCACCATGGATTCACCTTCCCCTTCTGGAAGAGTGCCATCCACGATACTCACACTTGTCTTGATATTTTTAGGAGTATCCATTTGATTATCTATGAACAACATAAGTTCTCCAAGTAGTCCATATCCGAGGATGCGGCTATTCGAATAGTTTCATACCCTGCAGGGGTGTACTTCTTCACACATGCTCTCGCCACTTATCGCTGTGTGCCATAAACCATGCACCTCGGCAACCTTCAAGCGGATGCCCAGCGAGGAAGTCGGCCATGACCGTCAAGCACATAAGACCTCTAGTCCAGGCTATCGCCTATTTGAGACTGACACCCGCACGGAAGTCCGGCCGAAGTTTATGCTATGGCCCCAAACGATGTGCGCAGGGTTCCCAAGCCCACCATTCGGGTGACCCTTGGCACACCGTGCCACTGCCTACCGCGTCGTAACCCACTCCGAGGGTCAGCGCTACGCACGGCCTCCAGCATGCTATAAACACCAGAAACTACTTGCAACTCCTGGACTAAGGACTAAGCGACTGATAAGTCGAGAGGGGTCGAGTTACCGGAACCCAATGTGTGGTAGTAACTAGTCTTGGATCACAAACACGGAACCCAGTTCCTAAGAACGGTCCCAATGAGATAACCCACTATGTACTCCTACATAGACTCTCATCGCTACCTTTACCAAATCGTATTCATTATGAGCTCATCACATCGGACAACACTGTTTCACTCAGTTCTGACACAACTGTGAGCATAGCAAGCATAGCAAGCAAAGTAAGCTAAGCACATCATGGCACAAGCATCTACCAGGTATGCTAGGTTGCTAGGTTTAGCTATTTTTTGGGACAAGATCAGATCATGCATAAGAATAGGATCATCTACCGTGTATGAATGACATGTTATCGTTTGTCCTAATGCAATAAAGAAGAGTAGGAGCGAGAGAGTGGGATGTTATAGAAATGATCAATGGGGTTGCTTGCCTTGCTGAGCTGCGGAGGAGTTCTCTCCTTCGTCAGAATACGGGGTGATATCTTCCGGATTAGGACCTACCATAACGCAGATAAAAGCATTCAATAGAAGCAAATGCAACAATATGATGTATGATCATGGCATAGTAATATGCATGGGTGAGCTAATGTAACTAGTGATCATGTCAATTTAAAATAGATTTGAATATAGGTTCAAAGTTGTTCTCATTTCAAATTCCATATATTAACCTAATGATAATTGTCCATGTTCACCTATTTATGTTGCTCTAGCATGCATGAGAATAGCACCATTGGATTCATTGGATTTTTCTGATAATTTTCATATATAAATTATTTTCATCTGACTTACAAATTATTTTATATGATTTTTCAAAGTTTTAAACATTTTCTAGAATTATTTTTAAACTAGAAATTGTTTTATTGCATCAGCATGATGTCATGATGACATCAGCTGGTCAGCTGACCGGGCCAGAGTCAAACCTGACACGTTGGGTCCACATGTCAGTGTCTGGTTAACTTAATTAACTAAGTAAAACTAATTCTGATTAATTAACAGATCTGGCCCACATGTCAGTGACTAATTAACTTAATTAATTAAATTAATTAACTTATTACTAATCTATGATTAGTCAGAGGCTGGCCCCACCTGTCTGTGACCCAGGGGGTCAAACCCCATGGTCAAACAGGCCAGGGTCACCGGCGACAAGCCGCCGACGACTCTAGGGACGATGGAGGGCTTCGGGTTTTCTCCTCCGGCAACCAAATGGACGGCGGAGGGCACCAAACTACTCTACATGCACGCGCGCGTCCATCCCGACCCTTCCGAGGAGCAGAGGTGGTCGGAATCGGCTCCGCCGATGAGCTGGGCGGCGGCCAGAGCTCGGGCGAGCACGGGCTCGTCGAGCAGTAGCTCGAACGGGGCAGCTAAGGCCTCCAGAGGCTACCTGGGAGCCTCCTAAGCAGGACCGCGTGCTCAGAAGCAAGCTTGGGTCGCCACAACGGCGACCATGACCTCGCCGGCAGCGGGGCGCTTTCGGGCTCGGGGAGAATCAGCGCTACGAGGCTCTATTCGAGGGGGAAAAGGGGGGGAAAAGACCAGGGGCTCACGGCGGATGCAGCGGCGTCGACAGCTGGCTCGGGGAGGGCATGGAATGATGGCAAGCTTCGGTTCCTTCTCCGAGGAAGAAGACGATAGCTTGACGGTGACAGGAGGCATTCGGCGATGCGTAGCTTGGCTAGGAGGAAGAAGAGGTCACGACGGAACTTCTGGCGGGCTCAGATGGGTTCGGGGGTGGCTAGAATGTCGGCACGACGGAGAAGTGCAGGTCGGCCATGGCGGCAGCAGAGAGGGGAATGCGCGCGCGAGAGAGAGAGAGCGCTCGCAGGAGAGAGAGAGGAGAAGGGGCACGGCGGCAAGGAGCTTCGTGTTGTCGCACTCCCAGCCCTCCAACAAGGAGCCAGGCAGGGAGGAGGTGGCCGGCGCGTGGCGACCACACGCCCGCGTCCTCCTGGCCAGAGGTGGGAGATGACCGGTTCGCCCCTGTGGGCTGGGCTGAGTTCTCACCCCTGGCCCAGGTAGGTTTCTTCTTTTTCTGTTTCTATTTTTTGTTTTCTGACTTTTCTTTATTTTATTTGCAGGTCCAATTGACTTTTCAAAATGATCCAAATATTTCCTGAAATGAAGTTTGAATATTTCAAACTTGTAACAAAATTTTCAGGTTATTTTTGAAATAATAGTAATGATAATGATTTATTTATCAATTTCAGCGGCTTAAATCTTTAATTTAAATTATTTGAAATGTTCAAATAATTAGAATGATCCCTGGTATATCCATGCCCTCAATTATCAGACATACGGAACATTTTTGATGGGCATTTTGGATTTGCTGAAATTCCATTTATCTTGAATTTCATTAATTCATTAAGTGCTTGGGGTTTCTTTTCTTTCTCCCCATTTCACATTGATGCAATGATGATGATGATGATGCAATCACAATGCTAACCAAGGACACGTGCTAGGGTTGTGACAACTCCTCAGAGAGGAGCCGGCACTTCTCATCGGTGACACTACGGGCTGCTTGTTGAGCCGCCAGGTTGGTCTTCAGGTCCATCAGCTGCGACCCGACTCCGCTTAAAGCTTCCTGTGATATATCAAAAATGAAAAATAAGTCGCTAGGGTGGAATCATATAAAATGATGAAGGTTAAAGCCAAAGTTATGCAAGTCTCAAGCAGATTGCAAGCAATATGTTTGACACTTGGGGGCTAATGTATATTTGATCTTCGAGAATACAATATAGTTCCGGCTCATCTTCATCAAAGTTAAACTGGAACATGGGGGCTACAAGATGGCTCTTCAAATTACTTATAATGAAAGTTCCGACTCAACTTTATCAAATTTGAGTCAGCCCTTGGGGGCTACAAGTGGCTCTTCAAGCTATCTACATTAAAAGATCCGAATCAACTTTATCAAATCTGAGTCGGCCCTTGGGGGCTACAATTGGCTGCTCACACTATCTACAGCGAAGTTCCGGCTCAACTGTATTAAATTGAGCCGACCCTTGGAGACCATAGATTTGGACTTTCTACAAAGGATCAGGAAAGACCCGGTTCAACTCTTAAACTAGATTGAACCGGCCCGTGGGGCCTAAGTAAGGGAATAGCAAGAGGAGGAGTACCTCATATTTTGTCTTCATAAAGTTGACTAGCCGAAGCTCCAGATCCTGGCTGGTGGAGAGCCGGGTCGTGTAACCAGCGTGAAGTTCGTCGGCCGTCATCTTCTCAAAAGGAGAAGAGTGGAAGTCCAGCTTCTTGGAGACCTTGGCCGACTCTTTATGCCTGGTCAGCATGTGATCCAGGGGAGATTGAAGAACAGAACCAGTGAACACGACGTCCGGAGTAGTAGTGGCCTTGACAGGACCTGATGGTTTCGAAAGACCCCTTGGAGGGCTCTCCGGGATGATGTCTTCAGCAGTCGGCCCAGTGAAATTGATTGGCGGATCTACATCCGGTCGTGGCTCCTCCAGTTGTTCATGCTCCGGCTCTTGAGCAGCAGGGCCGGGGGAGGGCTTGTTGGTCTTCCGATGCTTGGCTTGAGCACTCCAAGATAGAAGGATCATAATCCAAAGGATATTACTACCATACAAAGAGCCGGATGTTATAGTGGAAAAACACTTACAGCGGGTCGCCGAAGAGTCGGCGGAAGAGGGCGACTTCTAAGATGAAGTTCAAGAAAGGTGAGATAGCACCAAGGTTATAAAGAGAAATGAATCAAACAGGAACACATACCTCTGCGGGACGTTTCTTTGGAGCCAGCGAGTTTGGCAAGCCGGATATAAGCTCAGTAGAGCCGACGCTCCTGGTCTGACGATGTTCAGCCTGTGGTTGCTTTTTCAATAGAAAGTTGAGAGCCAGGTAAGCGAGAGGCTGAGAAAGAGGAACTTTTCTGATAACCAGCCGTGGCTTTCGGGGGACAAAATACTCTGAGCCAGAAGAAACATAGTTTACCTCAGGGGCATTGGCGCGGCTGGTCTCCACATCATCCTATGAGTAAAACAAGCATTGGTAAAATAGGAAGGCAAAATATCAAACAAACAACTAAAATTTTACCTCTGAGCTGGATGACTATGGTGGGTCAAAGCATTCCTCTCGCGGAGTGTCTTTCTTTGGCTTCTTGGCTTGGGCCTTCTTCTTGAGCTTCTTCGAAGGAGGGGCGTACTCCTTCTTCCAGAAATCAGAATCGGCCTGCGAAAATAAACAGGAGAAGAGTAATAGATCAGCAAGGTACAAACAAAGTCCAAGAGACGGCCGGGAAGAAATTGACTTACATCTAGAGCCGGATTGGTGACGTTAAAAGGCGCTAGGCCAATGGCGCTGCATGAACCGAAGGCTTCATGGACAAGGCTCCGTATGACAGTGGTGATGTCATCCTCTGTCAAGGTTGATTGGCTGAAGCATAAGGAGTTGTCATGTTTGCCTTCATATAAACACATAAGCCGACTTCTACGGCTTAAGGGCATAATCCGCCAAGAAATGCAACAGCGGATCAAATCCAATCCGGTTAAGCCATTGTCCATGAGTGCCTTGATCTTCGCATGAGTTGGCTCATATCTGGCACGTTCCGAAGCTGAGAGCTGACCAGGAAGGTCTGAATTTGTCTTGAGCCAGGAGGGATGATAAACCGGCAATGGGCGCTCATTCTCAGGAGAGGTATCCTTGCAGTAGAACCAAGTCTTGTTCCAATCCTTCGGATGACTGAGCATCTGCAAAGTCGGAAAGATGATGTCTCTGCGTCATTGAATGGAAATACCACCAAGCTCCAGACTTGGACCGCCTTTCATTTCGGTTTGACGGTTGGCGTAGAAAAATTCTCAAAACAAAACCACAGACAGCTTGACTTGCAAGTAGACTTCACAGAGCACTTGGAAATTGCATATATTTGAAACAGAGTTGGGGGGCCAAGTCTTGAGGGTGTAGCTTGTATAGGTGAAGAACATCACGGAAGAATTTCGAGCCGGGTGGCTCGAATCCTTGCTCGATATGGTCAGAGAAAACTGCTACCTCGCCTTCTTGGGGAGAGGGCCGTGTTTCGTCACCCGGAACATGCCAATTAAGGACCTCCTTGGAGGGAAGAGTGCCCGTGCCAACGAAATCCGTTAAGTACTCTTCCGTGATGCAAGACCCGACCCAGTTGCATGATTTGGAGGCGCGAGACATACCGACGGCTTAAAGACTATGCAAAATTAGATGCTGGAGAGTTAAGAGCAAGCAAATGTCTATGACGGCTTACAATTTTAAGAGCTCTACAAATAATGTGCCATGATCTGGCTGATTAAAGCCGGAGAGGCCTGGCATATCAACAAGGAAAGGAGGGGTGAAAATCGGCTAAGTCCTGAAAATAGGTTTCACAAACTACCGCCACAATTATGGATGTACAAAAGCAGGAAGAAAGGTTCTTGTTTCTAGACCTAGCGAAGAACAGGCGAAGTAGAGAAAATGAAAAAAAAGCCATGATGGATCCACGCATTGTGCACGGCCGCCCTAGACGCAGCGGCACGGCAAGGACCCGCGTTAAAGGCATCGACGGCGTCAGGAGTACACTTACGACGGTGCTGGAGGAGCCCGAGCGGCGGCGGTGGAACTTCCGCAAACCCTACTACGGAGGTAATGGATCTATGGAGGAGCATGGACTTACCGGTGATGGAGCAGTGAACACGAAAGAATCTCTGGAACGACATAGGTTGACGACGATGAGAAGACAAGCCCGAGCAGGGTGCGCTGGAGCGGAGATGATGAAAGGTAGAATATGAAGAGTGAGCGGGAGAAGGAAAAGTTCCGCCTGCAACAGGTCTTATTTAAAGAGAAAACGGGACAGGCGCGAAAATCTAGGCGACGGAAACCATTTGACCAAGGCGGATGCCTTGATTTTCGGGCTGACCATTTAATAAAAAGATTCAGTGGTATGTTAGCGGATCTTTCTTGCAGGGACCACGTGACATCACGCCGGGTCATCACCGGGCGACTCGCCGAAGATCAAAAGAAAGGGATGAAGTGAGCAAACTCAATTCAACCTAGGGCCTAATGTTGGGGATATAACCCCACAATATGACCCGCCCTTAAGGCTTCGGGTCGTATTGATGGCTCGTGAGCCAGCCCAAGGGTGAGCCGTAAAGCCTACAGCCCAGGAAGATAGGTGGCTCATGGTGTGGGCCGCAAGGTAGCCCGGACGGAGAAGACCCAGGTGTGTAAGCCGCTCGGGGACAGCTTGGACAAGAAGATAGAGGATGACTCGGATAGACAATGAGACTCGCTTAACAATTGTAAAGACCCGTGGGCCTGACCACCTATACAAAGGCAGACCCGGGGCGACTTAGAGATGAGGTAATCGAGAACTAGGTCAAGCTTTAGCTCCCTTGTAATCAATACAACTAGCAATACAAGAACAAGCAGGACGTAGGTTGTTACCTCGACTTGAGGGGCCGAACCTGGATAACTCGTGTCCTTCGTCCCAATCAACCCCTTTGAGTCCATCACGTTAGCAATGGCCTCGAATCCAAGTCCATTCACCTAGACATCTGCCGTGATAAATCCATGACATGTCCCGTCTTATTTGAATGGAGACTCCGCCGAGCTCCAGGCTTGGGCCAGCCACTACTTCTATCTGGCATTTTACGTTAAAAAACTCACGGAAGAGGTCAACTAACGGCTCTTCTTGTAAGTAAACTTCATAGGGGATTTGGAAGTTGCACATCTTTGAGACGAAGTTGGGTACAATATCTTGAGGGTGCTGCTTGAAGAAATGAAGGACGTCTCGGAGAAATTTAGAACTGGGCAGGCTGAAACCTCGTACAAGGTGGTCCGCAGATATGACTACTTCGCCCTCTTGGGGAATGGGTTTCTTCCCATTTTTGGCTGGCGAGGTCCCTACATCTACGAAATCTTTCAAAAAATCCTCAGAGACTTCAGAGCCAACCCAATTACAGGAAGAGGACGCGCGAGTCATACTGGCATCTTAAAACTGCGGAAAATAACAGTGTGCGGCAAGTTAGAAGGTGACAGACAAGTAAGGGCAGCTGACGAAATCTAAATTCTACGAAGCTAAGCCGCCGGGGCAGTTACGGTAAGAGCCAGAAAACTAATGGCGGGTTAAGTTGGCAGGGCAATAAAGCAAAATGCTACTAAGTGTGGAAAACAGGTTTCACATGTTATCTTTATAAGTGTGGATCTACAAATAGAGGAAAAAGCAGATTTATTCTAAACCAAACGACGAACGGAGGAACTTGGAATGTTCAACGACAGTAAAAGGAAGTAACTACAAATATGTACTAGGCTGTGGATGATTTACCGCAGCAGAAAGATGACCAGTATAGGATATACTGGGTTAGGTATCGTTTGGCATTATGAAGAACTCACGCTCTAATGCGGCTGAAGAACTCCAATGGATTGTCGAACTAAGCTACGAATCTAGGAGATGGAGAAAGACGTACCAGAAGTGATGCGGCAATCGCGGGCAAGGCTCTGGTCCATTCAGGTTGATGCGACAGCCTAGGGCGACGACGGCGATGAAACTTCACCGGAGCAAGGGAGGTCGGGGCGATGGCGTCGAGAGGAAGAAGAAGAGGCGCAGGTGGCGGAGGAAATGAGAAAGTCCCTTGGCAGTCCTATTTAAGAGGCAGGAAAGTGGAAACGGGTGCGAGAATCAAGGCGACGGAAACTGACCGACCGAGACGGAAGCCTCGTTTCTCAGGCTATCAGTTTAATGATGAAAAGATCCGTTGTGGTCGTCAGGGAATCTTTTTGGCATATCCGGTATGACGTCACGGTGGGTTACTTATCTTACTTTCAGGTGATAAAGAGTGAGAGTCGCCGCCAAATGAAGATTGGAGATTGACATGAGCAATCTCAAATCAACCTGGGGCCTAATGTTGGGGATAGAACCCCGTGGTAAGACCCGCCCGGGTGGGGCTAGGTCGTACCTGGCGGCTCATAACGCAGACCAAGGCAGATGGGCCTAGAGACATAAGCCTGGACATATGGCGGCTTACCAAGGTGGCCAAGGCCAGGCCCAGACAGGAGAAGGCATGAAGACCCGGGCGGTTAAGCCGCCCGGAGACGGCTTGCCCAGGAAGGCAAGCCAACATATAGATAGAATCAGATACATTGTAAGAGTCGGTATGAGACTTGTGTAACCCATAGTCTTGACCTCCTATATAAAGGCAAGACCCGGGGCGACTTAGGGAGAGAACCAACTAATCAAGAACTAGGTCAAGCGAATCCGCTCCCTTGTAACCGATACTCCAATCAATACAACACAAGCAGGACATAGGCTTTTACCTCTTCTTGAGGGGACGAACTTGGGTAAACCCGTGTCCTTCGTCACAACTAACCCCTTCGAGTCCATCACCTCGAACCTAAGTCCTCGGACATCTGCCGTGACAAAACCACGACAGACTCCGAAAAAGAAAAGCTGAAGAACTAGACTAGAGAATTTGATATCATGAACAACTCCGGAAGAAGGATTAAATCACTTCGATGAAACAATAATAATAATTATGTTATTCTTATCCTTCATCAAGTTAAATTGATGACAAGCAACGGATTTTGCACACCACTTATTCTTCTGGAAAAGATAGGATAGATAGATAGAGCACAAACTTGAAGAAGTCTTGAACGATACACCGGTAAGAATTAGAAACTAAAGAGGACACATGAGAATTAAGAGATCAATATTTGCCTAATAGAAACTTACCAAGGCAACAGAATAATTGAGATACGAAAGAAGGAACAACATTTGAGAAGAATTTGAGAACGAAAGATAAAAGCTGAGAACAAAGAAATCTTCTGAAATGATGGCCTTCGGAGGATCGAGAAATGAAAACAATTCTGAAATGCTACGGATAGATATGGGACAAATTTCTCATGAATGGAAACAATTTGAGAGGATAACACGAAGTTGAGACCATGAATCTTCAAGAGAATGAGCAAAGTTTAAGAGAACCACTCCTTCGGTCTTCAATAAGATAATGATGATCAGAAACAACATCATGAATTACTGAGACACTCCGGAAGAATGAGTAAGGAAAGGTTGAGCCAATGATGAAAATAATTCAAAGCGATCATGAAGAAGGAATATGACTGATGAAAATCATTCTTACATCATATTGAAATGAACTTGAGGACATCTCCAGAAAAGATTAGAAAAGTCAGGTATAATCCTGGGGAAAAACCTGTGGGTTATGGGCCCACTAAAAAGAAACCACCATTGAGAGAATTGCTTAGAAGAGATATTTCACCGGTAAAGATTTAGACCTTGATGAGGTGAGACCCTCGAAATAATTGAAAGGATATTGAATGAGAACATGAATCTTCTAAGATATCTTCAGCACTACGGATAGAACAGAGAGAAACAAAAACCAAGAGAGGCTTGAATAAGAATTCCAACATGCGAGAGAAATTAGAGAATGAAAAGATATGAAGAACACCGAGATCTTGAATTGAATGCACCGGAGAAGAATAACAACAAGAGCTAGGAATATGAGGATAGATCTTGAAATTGAAACTCTTGAGAATCTCCACAAGATCACCGGATACAATATGAAGAACTGATAGTGGAAGCCTAGATGAATAGAAAGGAACTTGGAAAACAATTTGATCAATGAATAAAAGAGGGTGGGAGGGTGGGGAAAAACAAAGACAACTTGGGATGGATGGACTGAACTCCGGAACGAATAAGAGTATTGATCTTGCAATTATTGGAGATGATAGAATTATCTTGAAGAGAAACACATGGGATAAAAGAATTTCATGACAACTCCAATTGAACAAAGGATTAGCATTCCCATAAAATATGAGAACACCACTTACAAGACATATGAAATCACCACTTGACATCGAAGCAACTTGAATTACCATATACAAAACACAACAAAGGATAGGGCTTACGAAACAAGCCAGAACAAATACATGACAAAGATTCCGCTCGATATTTTTGTGGTAAGGTTTGCATGGGCTCGATCGTACATCAGATTGTCATATTGAAATGACGCCCGAATATGCTCCCTAAGAGTAGCGAACTACAAGGCTTCACGAATCATATCTGATGACATATCGAGACTGTCCTCTGTAAGAAACACCATGAACAAACGAATCCACTAGATGTCGAAACCCAACCTCACATCATGATCTGTTGGAAGATAGCCTAGGTAACTACTTGAATTCCCACCTAAAAACTTTCGAAAACTTTCTTTTTTATGCAATTGGGTGTTAGGGATACAAGGAGGAAATATATGACACCACTAACAAACCTACACCCCAACTGTATCCATCCTTCAACACATAAACAGAGGCTTTCGAAAATCCATCTAACTCAGATCCTCGCAAGCACAATGATACTAACCATGGTGGTATCCTAGACGCCTCCCCAGTACTGGGTGACTCCGACCTTATCTCACGACGACAAGTATTGAAGCAATTCCGAACACCCTCCGTCCTGAGATACTAAGGAAGCTGAATGATAACGATGTGCCAAGAATTCCCTAGAGCTCAACTCCTCGGAACAAATCAAGTCAGACAGGAGGCACCAACATAGAACTCCATCACATCGGTATCATATAGTTTCCAAAATACCCGCGTGATCCTAAAAAAATTTGAGCAAGAACAGGAGTAGAATCAAAATTCCTAAGTCGTAATTCCTCACCAGAGCATAGAAGAGGAGTAAAAACAATCCTACTCTCAGATATAACTAAACTCAAAATATTTTTTTTACTAGACTCGACTCGGCCAAGTTCGATCAATCAAGGGGCTCCTAGGTCGCTACAGGCTCTGATACCAACTTGTCACTTCCAAGATGCGATCCTATCCTTATTTTGGCACGGGGGCCTCGACACGGGTAGAAGCGCATCTTGTCGTGTTGCAAGAATGGATATCATTACAAGTACATGTAAAGAAGAGATGAGTATATGGAATTGGCATACACTCGCCACAAGCTACATCAATGTCACATCAATACAACACCATATCCAAACATCACACGGAAGAGCAGGGTCCGACTATGGACGAAATCAAACAATAAAATGACATCCATCCTTGCTATCCCAGGCTGCCACCTGGAACCCATCCAAGATTGATGATGAAGAAGAAGAATAACTCCAAATCAAATCAAAACATCGCTCTCACGTCAATTCATCGCATTACATGTACCTGCAACTGTTGTTGTAGTAATCTGTGAGCCCCAGGGACTCAGGAATCTCATTTCCAAGGGTATCAAGACTATTAAAGCTTAATGGGTGAGGTATGGTTATGTCGTGAGGCTGCATCAGTGACTAAGCATTTATTTGAGTGGCTAACTTACGAGTACAGAAAGTAAAGTATGGTGGTATACACAAAACGGACGTGAACTAGTAATGACCACTAACTGATCCTGAAAACCTACTTACGTCAAACATAACTCCACCGTGTTCTCTCTCGGATAAGACCTCACGAGAAGCGACAGTCATGGTTACGCACACAGTTGGTGTATTTTATTATAGTTTACTTCAAGTTTGCTATGACCAGGTGTTAAACAAAATATTCAAATTTGCCACATAACTGCGGAATGGCTTTTCGGAAGATTTAACCCTACAGGGGTGCTCCAACTCATCGATCACAAATTAACCACACGTAGCGGGAATAACCTCGATCACGGATCTCGTGATCTTCCTAGGCAATTCCATAGGAATTCTCACACCTCGAGATAGCCCGAAGATTTTCAGAATTCCTCACTTAAGGCATTAGAGAAAGGTAAAACAAATCCAGCAAGGTCGCCTGGCGTACCGACTAAACCCGATAGGAGTCGCGTATGTCGTTCTCAGGGCACGATCGGATGGGCAAGACGTCGGGTTGGCTGAGACCCCGGGTGACCAGCGGGCGCCAGACATCGCCTAGTTTGGACGAACACTCATGAGGAGCACTGGCCCGGGTTGTTGATTAATTATCCGCTGGTGGCGGCGGGTCCCTATGCAATTTTATTATTTATTAGGAAAATGAGTACCAATGTTGAGCGCTCAATTATGGAACATATATAACACCGGTTCACAAGTAAGTAGGGCGGCAAGAGTGGAACAAAACACTGAACAAAAGGCCAAGACTTCCACCCTTTACCAAGTGTATAACTGCATTAAATTAAATAGCAATAATATTGTGATAAAAAAGAATGTCCATGTTAACACATGGAAGCATTTGCACCTGCAGCTAGAAACACTATAAGAAGGGTTGAGCAAGCGATAACATAGCCAAAAAGGGTTTATTGGGAAGGTGGAGGGTTAGAGGCTCATGGCAATGTTGGGAGGCTTGTCAAACAAGTGGTAGGTAGCGAGACATAGCGATAGAATACGAGACATCTAGCATGGCAATGATAGTAATGGTATCTAGGGAAATGTGTCATCTTGTCTGAGAGCCCGCTTGGAAGAAGAATGAGTCCATGAAGAAGACGGTCCAATGTAGTCGAACGAATCCTCATGCTCTGAACAAACAATCAACATATGATACACCACAACATATGCATGACATGATGCGCAAACAAATATGATGCATGTCCGCTTTAATATGCAATGCATGGCATGGCATGGCAAGAACAACAAACAACTACTACATATTAAGTGAAGTTCAATATGCAACGAGTTGCATATTGACAAAACTCCATGTTCGAATTATTTAGTTCACTCCCGTTTAGGTACTCATCAATATTAAATGTTGTTTAACATGGCAAACGGTGAAGCAATAACAAACTACATCATCTAAGCATTTTAAATGAGGCCGGAAGCAACATATAGCATTTCCGAAACATCCCCATAAGCATAATATTAATTTGGTAAGGAAGCGGTCCTCTTTCAGACTTACAAGGACAGACTTGGATGCTCTAACCAGACCAACATGCGCTTCGATCTGCGACGTATCATAAAAAAGTGGATGCTTTGTAGGATCTATCTATACCCTTCACGCGGGAGCAAATTGATCAAGTTGTCAAAGAACTGCCGCCTGACCGAGCTCCTAGACCGGTTGGGTTTAGTGGAAGCTTCATAAAATCCTGCTGGCACATAATCAAGGAGGATTTCTATTGGGTCTGTTTTGATTTTCATGCAGGAAACTTGGATCTCAAAAGTCTGAACATGAGCTTCATCACACTCATCCCGAAGATTCGGTCGCCGGAGACGGCCAATGACCATCTCCCAATAACTCTGCTTAACTGCTGCCTAAAGCTGATAACCAAGCTCCTGGCCAATTGTTTGCAAAAAGTGATCCTCAAGATCATCCATCGCAACCAATATGGCTTCTTGCGAGGGAGGTCGATTCAGGACTGTGTGGCATGGGCATTCGAATTCATACACCAGTGCCAAGCATCGGGGCGGGAGATAGCTATCCTGAAACTGGACTTTGCCAAAGCCTTCGATATGATCGAACATGCCCCGATGATGGATATGATGAGAAGCATGGTATTAGATGATAAATGGCTCGGGTGGATTCGATGTCTATTCTCAACAGCCAAATCTTGTGTGCTTCTCAATGGAACGCCGGGCAGACAATTCTTCTGCAAAAGAGGGGTGCGTCTAGGGGATTCCCTGTCCCCACTCATCTTCGTGCTCGTGGCGGACATGCTTCAAGCAGCGATCAATGATGCATACAGAGTTGGTGATCTCCAACTCTCTATACTAGTGCCTGATGATGAATACCCCGTGATACAGTATGCTGACGACGGGAACCTTGCGATGCTTGCAGACCGAAAACAAGCGGAGACTATCAAAAACATTCTTCAGGACTATGCCTCATTGATCGGCCTATGCATAAACTTTCAGAAATCCACCCTGATCACTGTCAATACGGAAGAGGACATGACCACACAACTAGCGCAGGTTTTTGGCTGTGCGATTGGCACTATGCCATTCACATATCTAGGGATTCCCATGGGGACCGTCAGGCCTACGGTGGCTGACGTTATGCCACTGGTCATGTTAGTGGAACGAAGACTCTCTTCAGCTGCCATGCTCCTGGACCTCGGATCCAAACTAACCTTGGTCAATTTAGTGATTACATCCCTAGCGATATACGCCATGTATTCCATCAAGCTACCGCCCATGATCCTTGACCACCTTGATAAACTCACAAGGTATTGCCTATGGGCTAAGACCACGGAGGATGGTCCTAGGGCCACCTCCCTAGCAGCATGTGAACTGATTTGTCATCCAAAAAACAAAGGGGGCTCGGGATAATGGATCTAAAGATTCAGAACCAAGGACTACTCCTGAAGCAGTTGCATAAGTTCTACAATCGAGAGGACCTGCCTTGGGTGAAACTAGTGTGGTCATCGTACTACAATGGCCTGGTGCCGCACGCAACGGACCCGTGTGGCTCTTTCTGGTGGCGAGATGTCATGCAACTAGAACCAATCTATAGAGGGGTCATGTCTGTGGAGGTGAAAGACGGGAGCACGGTGCTATTCTAGAAAGACGTATGGCATGGCAACATACTATTTGATAGCCACCCTCGGGTATTATCGTTCTCTCAGAATGAGGACGTCTCGGTGCAAACACTCCTGACAGCCCCTAGGTTGAACCACAACTTCCACCTACCGTTGTCCGCTCAAGCCAGGGAGCAGCTGGAAGACCTCCAAACAGCATTGGCTACGACAGAGCTGACGGAGGCGACCGATAATTGGAAATGTGTATGGGGGTCGGATGGTTTCACGTCCAGGGGATACTATCTGCATTGCTTCCATGAGACAATGGTTCATAGGGCATTCAAGTGGGTCTAGAAGACCAAATGTACTAACAAATGGAAGTCTTCGCCTGGCTACTGTTAGCAGACAGGTTGAATACTCGAAACCTGCTCAGGAGGAAGAATATGTAACTAAGAGAGGATGACTATACATGCTTGTTGTGCGACAACCCCATGGAAGAAACGGTCGAGCACTTGTTCTTTAACTGTGCTTTTGGCCACAGATGCTAGGAGAAGCTGGGTGTCGTCTGGCCTAGCTGTGGAAACAGATTGCAGCTTGTGCATGGGGCAAAAAGGGCGTGGGCCCAGCCCATGTTCATGGTGGTCTTCGTTGTCGCAAGCTAGAGCATATGGAAGTAACGTAACAAAAAACATTTTAGAGGGATCACACCCTCGGAGGACAGCTAGCTGCAAAGATTTGAAGATGATTTTGGTATGATGAAGCACAGGGTCAAAGAGCCTCTTGTGCCATTTGTTGAGCACATTGCTGCATCGATCTAGACTATATAAAAAACCCTTGTGCTAGAAATCCTGATTTTGTACCCTAGTGAATAAGGCTCTCCCCCTTATTTCACTCCCATGTAATCTCACTGTTGTAACACTATACGTTCTTGAGTAATACAAAGTCAGTGGGGGTTTGCCCCCACTGTCCCAAGCTTTCAAAAAAATATGAATTTCGTCAAGAGCTATAATAACCATAGAGTTGTTAAACAGAAAAATAAATGTCACCTTGTGATTCTACACATTTTTCTAGTCAAGTTACATATGTGGAACATTTTTATTGGAGCTAAGGTTTTGTAGTTATGAAATAAATCATTTTCACATGGCAATTAAGCAAATCAATGCAAACAGCAAGGTTAAACAATTTTATCACATGCGAAAGATTTTTAGTGTGAATCTACCCGAAATTCCAGTCATTTTACATATGTAAAGTTTTTTAATCCGATGCACGGTTAAAAAGTTATTAACAAATTCAAAACATGGGTTTTTTTGAAAATCTGAAATTCTCTGGTTAATTAATAAATTCGCCGCAGGGAAAAAACGACTATGGGCCGAAGCTGCAAACGGCTGGAACCAGGCAGTGGGCGGCAGACAACAAAAAGGTGCTCAGGGCAGGGGGTTAGGCGGTGCTCACCCACGGGTTGGGCCCGGTTGGTGAGGAGCTGGGCCAAGGTGCTAGAAGGGAGCTGGGCTGACGGAGGCGGCTTGGCCGCGGGCGTGGCCCACACGGGTGACGGGGGGTGGTCGAGCGGGCGCTCGTCTCCTCCTTGCTCTCGTGCATGGGCGGGAAGACAGAGACGGTGGCTTGGGTTAACGGTGAGCGGCGGGGCACCAGTGAGGCGGGACGAAGCCGAGCAAGAACAGATCCGTGACGGGGGACTGTGGATCCGTCCATTCCCGGCGGCGAACGACAGCGGCCGGAGGCAGAATCCACGGGCAGGGCGGAGCAGATTGGGGCAGCCATGGCGGAGCTTGGCAAGGTGCGGCCATGGCGCGAGGTGCTCGGGAGGGACGAGTAGGCCGGGGGCGTAGCGGTCTCCGGCGAGGTCCGGCCGCTAGCAGGTTTCTCCGGCAAGGGGCGGCGAGGCCTCTAGCTTAGGGCGCGACGGCGTGCTGCGGGGATCAGCGGGAGCTCGTGGCATGCGGCAGCGGGATTCGGGCCCAGATGGGCTTCGCACGGGCCGCGCGTGGGCTCGGGTGGGCTAACGGCTAAGGAGGCGGCTGGGAGGAGAGAGAGAGGGATAGGCGGCACGGATTTCAAGGCAGGGTAGGCTAGGGGTGTTTATATAGGAAATGGGGGGCTAGGTTAGGAATTTTAGCCCATTTTTGGACCCTTCAATTGTGATCGGATGGCTCCGGTTGCGGGTTAGGCTAGGTGGGTTGGTGTTGGGATGTGAAGAGGGGTTTGGGACAAGATGACATGGAAGAGTGAGGCCCGTGACATGTTTTGAAATACCGAGAACGTCTCCGGTATAAACCGATGATCGCGCTACTACGGTTGACCATTCGGGTATCAAACGAACTCGGAATGCGACAAAATTTGGCAGGCGGCCAACCTACACTACAATAAGACCGCACGCCAAGTTTTGACCCAAACCGGGAATAGTTTTAGTGCGCGTTTTAAAACATTTTTTAACGATGTCGTGGGCACGTGCGTGTGTGGTTGGTCTCGAAATGGGCAATGACAAGAACGGAGAGAACCTGCAACTACGAACGGATGCAAGTTTTTGAAAACGAGTGACGATGATATGCACATGATGCGAAAGATGCGATGATGAATGCAACAACCAAACGAAACACGGACGAGAATGGAAATAAAAGAGGAATCTTCTGGAGCGTCGGTCCCGGGCTGTTAAACAAGAGCAACAAGAACGACCACCGCATCAAAATTGAAGTCGGGCTCATGGAGGTAGAGCTGACTGAAGACCCACATCGTTGTCGTGGCAAGAAGATCGCGTCACTCATCCTCCCAAATGGTGTCCACCCTGGTGGAAGCGTATTCGAGCACCTCAGCAAGCTTGAAGGAGAGCCTGGCGTAGTCTGCTTCGGGGGTCGCCAAAGGCTCCCGGAATCCTCCCCTGTAGATTGAGCGCATGGACTTGCGAAGCTCGAGTTCAAGGGAAGGGAAGGCGGCGCGCTCCGCGGCTGCTTTCTCTTTGGCAACGGCGAGGGTCTTCTCCGTGGTCTCCAACTGGGTCGACGTCTCGGGGACTCGTCGGGTGTGGGACGCCTGGGCTTCTTCCACCTCCTCCTTCAGCTTGGCCAGGCACTCGCTTTCCTTGGCTTGGTCAACGGTCACTTGGGACAACATGGAGTCATGATCGGTGAGCTTTGACTCACAAGCCTTGAGGGCCTCCCCCTGCTCATAGAGTTGTTGGCAAGTGCAGCTTGCTCATGCTGAAAGACCTTCAGGTAGGCCTCCGCCTCGCTGCATCACGCCATAGAAGACTTCGCCTCGTCCAGTGCTGCGTCCCGGGCTGCCTTGGCCTCCTCCTCCTCGCTCTTTGTGATGGTGGCCTTGGATCGAACCCAAGCCGTCTGGGTGGCCGCCTCGGCATGGGACCACCCAAAAACGAGCCCCAGGCACTCCCTTGCTAGGCACCTTTCAGCATCTTGGACGTCGGCATGGAGCCAACTAAGCATGGTGTAGGCCTCATCCAGGGCACCAGGCCTGATCACAGGACCACAACACCAGTGCGTCGGCCATGAACAAGGGTCTGACAGCATGGCAAACTTGGGGAGCTGGGGGCTCCAGTTTCTCCTCCATCACGACAAGTGTGGGCGCCTCATTGGCCAGCTAGCCCATGGGGGCTGGCTACTCCCGATGTTGCATATCTGTGACCACGGCATCGGACTCCACCATGGGTGAGGAGCTTACCGCTCCATCATCGTCGACACCACCACGGTGGTGGCAGGAGACGTCGCCATGAGAGCCTCCACGCCCCCGACGGCTGGTCCTCCAAGCGCTACGCTGGGTTGGCATGGCTTGCTTTCATCGCGGCACAAAGCCAATGGCGCCCCCGGGGAAGGGTGCTCCATAGGCTCAACGCTTGCCTTCTTCCTCTTTGGCACGACCTCGACCCTGGCCAATGACAGGAGGAGGGTCGTGAGCACATGCGCAGTTCTTGATCAAACAAGGACGAAGAAGGTTACTTACTCCTTGAGCGTAACCCACTTCTTCTTCTTCTCCACCTCGGCGCTGGTCGAAATGCCCCCGCTTCCTTTAGGCACGGACTTGGTCGCTTCCAGGGCAAGCGGCATGCTCCGCGTGAACCCTGGGCATGGTGTTGTCGCCCGAAGGGTACGCGGTTCTTTGGGGCCGTCCGGCCAGACGCCCGAGCGGTTTGAGAGAAAGGCCCGGTCCGCTATGCACCCGGTTGAAGCGTTGGGAGCCAGTGGACGGGGGCTCGTCGTCATCGTCATCATTGTTGTCAAGGTTGCGGAGGAGCACGTTCTGCGATAGAGGGGACGCCTCCTCCCTGCCATCAATGCTCTCCTCTGAACCCTCTCCACTGCTGGAGTCGTCGCAGGACACCAGCACCGTCGCTTTGGGGAGCCCGGATGGGGTGAACCCCAGGTCGTCAAAATCACGCATGGCAGCGGCCAGCGCCCTATTGTCGTCGCACCAGTACAGTGGAGCATAGGCCTTAGGAAGATCCTCAGGATCGTTAAAGAGCAAGGTGTACAAGGGCTTGTGGTAACCCACAAGTGTAGGGGATCAATTGTAGCCTTTCTCGATAAGTAAGAGTGTCGAACCCAACGAGGAGCTAAAGGTAGAACAAATATTCCCTCAAGTTCTATCGACCATCGATACAACTCTACGCACGCTTAACATTCGCTTTACCTAGAACAAGTATGAAACTAGAAGTACTTTGTTGGTCTTGCGGGATAGGTTTGCAAGATAATAAAGAGCACTTAAATAAAAACTAGTGGCTGCTAATATAAATAAACAACTAAGTTAGTTTAACGAGTGTGGAAAAGTTGTGGTAGGAGTTGGGTAATTGTCCCTAGGCAATCGATAACTAGAACGGTCATCATTATTGCAATTTTTTATGAGGGAGAGGCATAAGCTAACATACTTTATCTACTTGGATCATATTCACTTATGATTGGAACTCTAGCAAGCATCCGCAACTACTAAAGACCATTAAGGTAAAACCCAACGATAGCATTATAAGGTATCAAGTCCTCATTACTCCTATATGCAGGAACCCACCTACTCGGGTTTATGCTTTTGTCACTCAAGCAACCCACAAGAGGCGAATCATGAACACATAGTAACACCCTACAAAGAGGATCCCTCACGGTTGCGCGACATGGAGAGGACCATAGGATAGCACCAATAATAAAACATGCAACTCAACCCAATCATGATCATCAATCAACACATAGGACAACAAAAATCTACTCAGACATCATAGGATGGCAACACATCATTGGATAATAATATGAAGCATACAGCACCATGTTCAAGTTGAGGGTACATCAGGTTATAGGATAGTGGTGACTGTAGATAGATGTGGGAAGGTGATGGAGGTATTGGTGAAGATGACGGAGTTGTTGGAGTAGATCGCCGTCACGATGATGGCCCCAGCGGTGTTCTGGTGCCACCGGGAGAGAGGGGGAGAGAGCCCCCCTCCTTCCTCTTCTTCCTTGACCTTCCCCCTAGATGGGAGAAGGGTTTCCCCTCTAGTCCATGGCATCCATGGTGGCGGAGGGGTGAGAGCCCCTCTGAGATAAGATCTCTCTCTGTGTTTCCTTCTGTTTCTGGGCTCCCAGATTCTGGCCTTTCACCGTTTCTTAAATATCGGGAGATCCGTAACTCCGATCAGGCTGAAATTTTGAGTGGATTTTTATTATAAAAATATCTTCCTTTCTTCCGAAGAGCACCTCCAACCGACCTAAGGGGTGGCCACAAGCCTTCCATGCACGGCCAGGGAGGTGGGCCGCGCCTAGCAGGCTTGTCACCTCCTCGGGCATCGTCTCACTTTGATTCTTTTTCCCAAAAATCACATATATTCCAAAAAATCTTAGTAAGTTTTTATCACGTTTGGACTTTGTTTGGTATGGATATTCTGCGGAACAAAAAACATGCAACAAACAGGAACTGGCACTAGGAACTGGATCAATATGTTAGTCCCAAAAATAGTATAAAAAGTTGCCAAAAGTATATGGAAGTTGTAGAATATTGGCATGAAGCAATCAAAAATTATAGATACGACAGAGAGATATCAGCATCCCCAAGCTTAATTCCTTCTTGTCATCGAGTAGGTAAATGATAAAAAAGATAATTTTTGATGTGGAATGCTACCTAGCATGATCTTGTTCATATAATCTAATCATGGCATGAATATTAAGACACGAGTGATTCAAAACAATAGTCTATCATTTGGCATTAAGACAATAATACTTCAAGCATACTAATAATGCAATTGTATCTCTTCAAAATATAATGGCAAAAAAAATTTATCCCTACAATATCATATGGCCTGGCTATGCTCCATCTTCCCCACACAAATTATTTATATCATGCACAACCCTGATGACAAGTCAAGTAATTGTTTTCACACTTTTATTTTCTCAAACCTTTTCAACTCACATGCAATACATGAGCATGAGCCACGGATATAGCACTATAGGTGGAATAGAATATGGTGGAGGTTGTCAAGGAAAAGGAGAAGATAGTCTCACATCAACTAGGCGTATCAACGGGCTACGGAGATGCCCATTACTAGATATTAATGTGAGCGAGTAGGGATTGCCATGCAACGGATGCACTAGAGCTATAAGTGTATGAAATCTCAAACTCAAAACTAAGTGGTGTGCATCATGAAGAAAAATTCCACTAGTTATATGAAAGTGACAAAATAGGAGACTCTCTACAATGAAGATCATGGTGCTACTTTGAAGCACAAGTGTGGAAAAAGATAGTAGCAATTTCCCTTCTCTCTTTTCTCTCATCTTTTTTTGTGGGCATATAAGGCCTCTTTTATTCATCATTTTTTGGGGCTTCGCTGGCCTATTTTATTTTTCATAAAGTCCGGAATCTCATCCCTAGTTGTGAGGGAATCATAGCTCCTGTCATCCTTTCCTCACATGGGACATGCTCTAATAAGGATAATCATCACACTTTTATTTACTTACAACTCAAAAAAAATTACAACTCGAAACCTAGAACAAAATATGACTCTATATGAATGCTTCTGGCGGTGTACCGGGATATGCAATGATCTAGCATAGCAAATGACATCAAAAAACAGACCGTCCATTAAAACATCATGCTAGCTATCTTACGATCATGCAAAGCAATATGAAAATGATGGTGTGTGTCATAACAAAAGGAAATGATAGAAGTTACATGGCAATATATCTCGGAATGGATATGGAAATGCCATAATAGGTAGATATGGTGGCTGCTTTGAGGAAGGTATATGGTGGCTGTTTTGAGGAAGGTATATGGTGGCTGTTTTGAGGAAGGTATGTTTATTGCACCGGCAAAAGTTGTGCGGTACTAGAGAGGCTAGAAAAGGTGGGTGGGTGGGTGAGAGTGTGTATAATCCATGGACTCAACATTAGTCATAAAGAACTCACCTACTTATAGCAAAATTCTATTAGTCATCGAAGTAAAGTATTAGACGCATGCTCCTAGGGGAGATGTTTGTAGGAGTTAAACATCACGCGCTTCCGACCCTCACACAAAGGCCGACAATCTATAAAAAAATCATGCTCCGACTTCCTTACATAACGGTTCACCATACGTGCATAATACGGGAATCACAAACCTTTACAAAAGTATTTCTACCAATCCACAATTACTCACTAGCATGACTCTAATATCACCATTTTTATATTGCAAAACTATTTCAAGGAATCAAACACATCATATTCAGTGATCTACAAGTTTTATGTAGGATTTTATGACTAACCATATGAATGACCAACTCGTGTTAACTCTCTAAATAGGTATAAGTGAAGAATGAGAGTTTAATTCTTTCTACAAAAGATATGCCCAGCTCCAACAAATATAAGTGAAGAAAAAGAGCATTCTACAAATGGCGATTTTCTATGTGTAGAGAAACAAGCAATCCAAACTTCAAATGATATAAGAGAAGCACATGAAGCATCATATAAAGCCATACTCAAAACATATAAGTGAGGTGAAAAGAGCCTTCTATAAATCAACCAAGGACTTTCTCATACCAGCATGCTGCATTATTAAAAGCAAAGCACATGACTCTCCAAGATTTATGCCTATCATGCGATGAATAAAAATATAGCTCCAAGTAAAATTACCGATGGTTGTTGGAAGAAAGAGGGGATGCCTTTTGGGGCATCCCCAAGCTTAGTTTCTTGGGAGTCCTTGAATAGTACCTTGGAGTGCCTCGGGCATCCCCAAGCTTAGTCTCTTTCCACTCCTTATTCCTTCATCCATCGCGATCTCACCCAAAAATTGAAAACTTCAATCACACAAAACATAACAAAACCCTCGTGAGATCCATTAGTATAATAAAGCAAATTACCACTTTAAGTACTGTTGCAAACCGATTCATATTTTTTTGAATTTTATATACTGCAATATAACTTTTCCATGGCTTATACCACGGATACAATCGTTGGTTCATCAAAACGAGCCAAACAATGCATCAAAAACACAATCGGTCAAAAACAGGACAGCCTGTAGTAATCTAAACATTCACCATACTTCTATAACTCTAAAACTTCTGAACAATTAGGAAAAAATAAAAAAACTGCATAGCATTATTTTCTAAAAATTTCAAAAACTTTTGACAGTCCAGTAAAAAATTTAAATTCACGCACTACAGCCAAAGTTTTTGTATTTGTACTGCACACACCAAACAAGCAATCCAATCATCCTAAAACAAGATCTTGGCACATTATTTTTATAAAACAATGGATTTTTACAAGGGATAATTATTTTTGTTGAAAAGTTTCTGTAATCACGATTCACAAAGTTTCTATGGGCATGAACAAGGTTCAAGGCTAGCCCCCAGTTCAATGTTGCTCGTCTTTCTCACTTTCACTTTTCTTTTTGAAAAAGTTTTAAGTTCCCCACTCTTTTTTTTGTTTTTAAACTATATAAAATCACGCAACAGAATAAAATGACTCTCTAAAACTTTAGGGTTGTCTCCCTGGCAGCATTTTCTTTAAATCCATTAAGCTAAGCATATAGTGCTCAAGTAGTGGATCCACCTGGATCCCAAGGTATATCAAAGACAATTTTAATTAGCAATGACTTGTAATTTAGTAGTGAGCACAAAGTTAAATACATCATGTGACAACGAAGTATAACTCTCTTACTATTCATTCGCATGTCATAAAACAACAATTCATGCACACAAAGTAAAGGCCAACGCATAGTATAAACATTTTCTTGCAATTTTATCCTATTGGAAACATGGAGAGGTGGTGATGTAGTTATTCTCTCATAATAATTTCAAGTAGGATCATCAACCACATGCACATTATATCTATCAAAATCATCATGTGTTGTAAAAGGCAACCCATCTATATAATCCTTAATAAGTGCAAACTTCTCCGATATAGTGTAGTTGGGAGAATTCAAAAAGATAATAGGACTATCATGTGTGGGTCCGATAGCAAAAATTTAATGATTAACATAAGGAACTATAGCAAGTTCATCTTCATAAGTATAAATCACATTGGCATCATTGCCACAAGAATAGCAAGCATCAAGTTCATCAAAAAGGTATATTTCAAAAGAATCCAAGGAATCATAGCAATCATCATAGCATTCATCCTTTGGTATGTGCGAAGGGAAATTAAAAAATGTATGAGTTGATGAGTTACTCTCATTAGAAGGTGGGAACGGGTAGCTAATCCGCACTTCCTACTTTTGTTCTTCATTGTCCTCCTCATCTTTTTCATCTAATGAGCTCACGGTTTCAACAATTTCTTCTTCCATAGATTCCTGTAAAATATTAGTCTCTTCCAAGGAAGTTGTAATTCTTTCAATAAACCCTTTAAAATAAGCATTAGAAGCATAGATTCATAGCAACATTTAAGTATGGCAAAATTTTCAGAATTGTAAAGAGTAGCATCATACTTTTCAATGAAAGAAGCAATTTCATAGGCACCCTTAAAAGCAACAAATTCTTCAATTTGTTCAACATCATTATAGCAATAGGCCTCCCTCGCATAAGAGGATAATATTTCATTACCATTAAACACACATTGGTAGGGAAGGTGTTTTTTAGCTTCTTTAGAACAACAAGTAAAACCATAAATTTCACATAGATTCCAAGCACCGCAACAAAAAGTATTAATTTGATACCACAAGAGTTTCCCTTTTTTGAGATATGCGGTGTCGCACATAATGAGCATGCTCATTTACTGATTTCCCCTCAACTATGCTAGTTGGGTTTTCAGCACGAGCACAAGTGGATCGAAGATGACCCAAGTAATATTCTTGAGTGGTATGGAACACTAGTGGTTCCTCAACTTTTGGAGCAGCAAGTACATCTAATTTTTTTGGCATTTTTTCCTACCGATATCTAAAGATAGAGAACAACTTAGAACAACGAATGAAATCTACTTAATGATAAAGCAAACAAGTACACACGAGAATATTCACCCCACACTATTGCTCCCCCGCAACGGCGCCGGAAAAAGGTCTTGATAACCAACAAGTGTAGGGGTTCAATTGTAGCCTTTCCCTATAAGTAAGTGTGTCGAACCCAACAAGGAGCTAAATGTATAAGAAATATTCCCTCAAGTTCTATCGACCACCGATACAACACTACACACACTTAATGTTCGCTTTACCTAGAACAAGTATGAAACTAGAAGTACTTTGTTGGTGTTGCGGGGTAGGTTTGCAAGATAAGAAAGAGCATGTAAATAAAAACTAGGGGATACTAAGATAAAGAAACAACTATGTTAGTTTAACGAGTCTATAAAAGGGGTGGTAAGAGATGTGGAATTGTCCTTAGGCAATCGATAACTAGACCGGTCGTCATTATTGCAATTTTATATGAGTGAGAGGCATAAGCTAACATAATTTCTCTAATTGGATCATATGCACTTATGATTGGAACTTTAGCAAGCATCCGCAACTACTGAAGATCATTATGGTAAAAACCAACCATAGAATTATAAGGTATCAAGTCCTCTTTAGTCCCATATGCAACAACCCACCTACTCGGGTTTTATTCTTCTCTCACTCAAGCAACCCACCATAGGCGAATCATGAACACATTGCAACACCCTACAGCAAGGATCCCTCATGCTTGCGTGACATGGAGAGCACCATAGGACAGCAGCAATAATAAAACATGCAACTCAAACGAATCATGATCATCAATCAACCCATAGGACAATTTTTTTTTACTCAGACAGCATAGGATTGCAACACATCATTGGATAACAATATGAAGCATAAAGCACCATGTTCAAGTAGGGTGTACAACAGGTTGCGGGAGAGTGGACCGATATAGATAGATGGGGGAAGGTGGTGGAGGTGTTGGTGAAGATGATGGTGTTGTTGGAGTAGATCGTCATCACGATGATGGCCCCGACAGCATTCCAGTGCCACCGGGAGAGAGGTGGAGAGAGCCCCCCTCCTTATTATTCTTCCTTGACCTTCCACCTAGATGGGAGAAGGGTTTACCCTCTGGTCCATGGCCTCCATGGCGGTGGAGGTGCAAGATCCCCTCCGAGATTGGATCTCTCTCTCTCCGTTTCCTTCTGTTTCTGTGCTACCGTATTCTGGCCTTTCGCCGTTTCTTAAATATCCGGAGATCCGTAACTCCGATCGGGCTGAATTTTTGCGGGCATTTTTATTATAAAAATATGTTCCTTGTGGACAAAGGACAGTTCCAAGAAACCTAAGGGGTGGCCCCCATCCTGCGAGACAGTTCCTTATGGGCCGCGCCTAGCAGGCTTGTCACCTCCTCGGGCATCGTCTCGAGTGATTCTTTTTCCAAAAAATCACATATATTCCAACAAAAGGCTCCATACATTTTTATAGTGTTTGGACTTTGTTTGGTATGGGTATTCTGCGAAACAAAAAACATGCAACAAACAGGGACTGGCGCTAGGCACTAGACCAATATGTTAGTCCCAAAAATAGTATAAAAAGTTGCCAAAGTATATGGAAGTTGTAGAATATTGGCATGAAACAATCAAAAATTATAGATACGATGGAGACATGTCACCTTGTCTCGCTCCTCTCCTGTCAGTATGGCAGACCCGAGCCTGATTGCATCTCTGATGCCCTCGTACTCCCACATGGGCTTCGAGTGCTGTTGGAGCGGCACCAAGTGTTACCTCTTGAGCATGCGTTGGTTTTCCCTTGAAGATGAAAGGGTGATGCAACAAAGTAGATAAGTATTTCCCTCGGTTTTGAGAACCAAGGTATCAATCCAGTAGGTGGAACAAGCAAGACACCAATGGATGCACCTACACAAATAATAAGTCTTGCACCCAACGCTATAAAGGGGTTGTCAGTCCCTTCACGGTTATTTGCAAGGATTAGATCCGATAGAGTTAGATGTAACGAGTGCGGAAAATAAAAGGTCAATGAATTGCAGCAAGTATAAATATGAAAATATATCATGGAAAATAGACCGGTGGCCATACGTTTCACTAGAGGCTTCTCTCTTGAAGGAAAATATCATGGTGGGTAAACAAATTAATGTCAAACAATTGATAGAAAAGGAAATAATCATATATTTATCCAAGGCAATTATCATGCATATAGGCATCACGTCCGTGGCAAGTAGACCGAAACAATTATGCATCTACTACTATTACTCCACACATCGACCGACTCCTGCCTGCATCTAGAGTATTAAGTTCATGAAGAACAGAGTAACACATTAATAAATATGACATGATCTAGAGGGATAAACTCAAGGAATATGATGAAACCCCCATCTTTTTACCCTTGATGGCAACAATACAATACGTGCCTCGCTACCCCTACTTTGTCACTAGGTCAGGACACCACACGATTGACCCAAAACCAAGCACTTCTCCCATTGCTAGAATTTCCAATCTAGTTGGGCAAACCAAACCAATAACTCGAAGAGACTTGCAAGGATATGAAATCAAGCATATAAGAAATCAGAGGAGATTCAAATAAGATTCATGGATAATCTGAACATAAACTCACAATTCATCGTATCTTGACAAACACACCACAAAAAAGGATTACATCGGATAGATCTCCATGAAGATCACAAAGAACATGGTATTGAAGATCAAAGAGAGATAATAATCTATATAGATACTAGCTGTGGACCTGTAGGTCTGTGGTGGACTAGTCACGCATCATCGGAGGGCAATGGAGTTGATGTAGGTGCCCTTTGTGATCAAAAACCCCTCCGACTGATTACCGGAAAAGGCTCCAAGATTAGATCTCTCGGGAACGGAGGCTTCTGGCGGCGGAAAAGTATTTGTGTGGCTCTTTTTGATGTTGGGGGAATATTTGGGTATGTATAGGCCAAGAATTAGGGTTAGGAGACCTGCTAGGAGGCAACAAGCCTGCTAGGCACGGCCAGGGCGGGCGCCAGCAGGCTTGTGGCGCCCTGGCACCTCCCCTGACGTGCACTCCAAGCTTGGATGACTTGTTTCCTTCCATAAAAATTCCTTCTACAAGTTTTATTCCATTTGGACTCTGTTTAATATTCCATATCTGCAAAACTAAAAAACAAGGAAAACAGAAACTGGCACTTGGCTCTAGATTAATAGGTTAGTGCCAAAACTAATGTAAAATAACATATTAGTGCATATAAAACATCCAAAACAGATAATATAATGGCATTCCATCATCAAAATTTATAGATACATTGGAGATGTATCAGCATCCCCAAGCTTAATTCCTCCTCGTCCTCGAGTAGGTAAATGATAAAAATAGAATTTTTGATTTGGAGTGCTACCTAACATATTTATCCATGTAATATTGTTTATTGTGGCATGAATATTTAGATCCGTAAGAGTGAAAACAAAAGCTTAATATTGATATAAAAACAATAACATTTCAAGCATACTAGCAAAGCAATTGTATCTCTTCAAAATCTAATGGCAAAAGAAAGTTAGCCCTACAATATCATATGGTCTAGCTGTACTCCATCTTCCCTACACAAAGTATTAACATCATGCACAACCCGGATCAAAAGTCAAGCAATTGTTTTCACACCTTTATTTTCTCAAACTTTTTCAACTCTCATGAAATAGATGAGCGCGAGCCATGGCTATAGCACTATAGGTGGAATACAAATATGGTGGAGGTTTTCAAGGAAGGGGAGAAGATAGTCTCACATCAATTAGGCGTATCAACGGGCTACGGAGATGCCCATCAATATATATCCATGTGAGTGAGTAGGGATTTTCATGCGATAGATGCACTAGAGCTATAAGTGTATGAGAGCTCAAAACAAAACTAAGTGGACGTGCATCATGAAGAAAAATTGTCATGCCAAATATGCGGTCCTATCCTTATTTGGCACGAGGGCCTCAACAGGGATAGAAGTGCATCTCGATGCATTCGCAAGAATGGATATCATTACAAGTACATGTACAGAAGATATGAGTATATGGAATTGGCTTAGACTCGCCACAAGCTACATCAGAGTCACATCATCTCAAACATCATACATAAGAGCAGGGTCCATCTACGGACAAAATCAAACAATAAAATGGCATCCACGCTTGCTATCCCAGGCTGCCGCTTGGAACCCATCCAAGATTGAAGAAGAAGAAGAAGATCTCTAAGTCAAATCAAGGAATGCGCTCACGTCAATTCATCGCATTACATGTACCTGCAATTGTTGTTGTAGTAATCTGTGAGCCACAGGGACTCAACAATCTCATTTCTAAGGGTATCAAGACTATTAAAGCTTAATAGGTAAGGTATGGTTAAGTGGTGAGGCTGCAACAAGCGACTAAGCATATATTTGAGTGGCTAACTTACGAGTACAGAAAGTAAAGTATGGTGGTCTACGCACAACGGACGTGAATTAGAAGTGATCACTAACTGATCCTGAGCACCTACTTACGTCAATCATAACCCCACCGTGTTCTCTTCCGGATAAGAACTCACGAGAAGAGAGAGTCACGGTTATGCACATAGTTGGTGTATTTTATTAGAGTTTACTTCAAATTTTCTATGACTGGGTGTTAAACAAAGTATCCAAGTTTGCCACATAACTGCGGGCACGGCTTCTCGAATAGATTTAACCCTGCAGGGGTGCTTCAACTCATCCATCACAAATTAATCACACGAAGTGGGAATTACCTCAACCATGGATCTCGTGATCTTCCTAGGCAATTCCAAAGGAAATCCAACACCTCAAGATAGCCCGAAGAATAATCGGAATTCCTCACTCAAGACGTTCGAGAAAAGGTAAAACAAGTCTAGCAAGGCTGCCCGGCGTGTTGACGAACCCGATAGGACCGCGTATCTCGTTCTCAGGACACGACCAGATGAGCGCAGCGTAGAGTGTCCTTATGGAAATCTCCCGAATTGCCCCGGGTGGCCCCGTACACGACTCTAGTTTGGACCAACACTCATGAGGAGCACTGGCCCGGGGTTGATTAAATTATCCACGGGTGATCATTCCCTATGCAAATTTTGATTAGTTAGGCAAATGTAGTACCAATGTTGGTCCTTGCTAGACAAGTTTTATTCCAACCTGAAAATCAAGGGGGTCCCCATAACAACCCCGAGCATGTTAGGAGCGCTCATTTATGGAACATAACATCGGTTCACAAGTAACTAGGGGCGGCAAGACTGGAACAAATCACCAAGCAAAATGCCAAGCCTTCCACCCTTTACCGAGTATATATGTGCATTAATTTAAATAGCAGAAATATTGTAATATAACAAAAGAATGTCCATGTTGGCACATGGAAGCAATTGCACCTACGACTAGCAACGCTATAAGAGGGGCCGAGCAAGCGGTAACATAGCCAAACAATGTTTTGCTGGGATGTGGAAGGGTTAGAGGCTTATCAAACAAGTGGTAGGTAGCGAGACATAATGATAAAAGATGAGACAAATAGCATGGCAATGATAGTAATGGTATCCAGGGAAATGTGTCATCTTGCCTGAGATCCCGCTCGGAAGAAGAACAAGTCCATGAAGAAGACGAACCAACGTAGTCGAGCGAATCCTCACACTCCGAACGCTTTCGGAACTCTATCGAGAAGAGGCAATCCGAAACGAACAATCAACAAAAGATACACCACAACATATGCAAAACATGATGCACAACAAATGTGATGCATGACCGGTTTAATATGCAATGCATGACAATTCATGACAATCAGATTCTACACATTAAAGTCAATATGCAACGAGTTGCATATTGACGAAACTCCACATTCGAATTATTTAGTGCACTCCCATTAGGTACACGACAACATTAAATGTTGTTAAACATACCAGAGGTGGAGCATAAGTAAACTAGCTATCTAGGCATCTTAAATAATGTCAGAAACAACATATAGCACTTCCGAAATGACCCCATATATTAATTATGAATTTGGTACAGATCTGATCTAAACACATTTTATGTTTGTTAAACAGCATAATAAAGCATACCATGTTATTCTACACGTCATTCTAGTCTATTTACATATATGGAACATCTCAAACGGAGCTACGGTCTAAAAGATATGAGCAACACAAGATGCACATGCCATGAATGCAAATGCATGGGAAAAACCACCACAAACATCTCCAATCGAGAATGCAAGAAGTTATTATGAAACTACATGAGATTCTAAGCAAGTTTCATATATGGAATGACCAAAACGGAGATACGGTTCAACCACAATCATCAAGACAAGATTTAGAGGAAAACTGCCAAAAACAGCAACAAGGCATTTTGAACATATGAAAACAACAAGTTGCAACATTCCAAAATGCACAAACTAAGCATGAGGTAATAGCATACAACACATACTTCATTTCATCTTCACAAATCATATTCAAAATATGCATGGATCACTAGGTAGGAAGCTCACAAGATGGCTACTTGAAAACAGTTTCAGACTTGGTGAAAATAGCAGTTTTAGACCGTGCAGGTTTTATCATGAAGGCATATTGGAAGCATTGAAACTATATGCTACAAGTCATGAAATGGCATGAAACTTAACAGCATGCTAGAGTACAACATAAACAACAAATAACTCCATTACACCTACCACAAAAGATGTCTAGATCACTAGCAAATCACATGGCAAGACAGCAACAAAATATAACAGATTCCAGACTTAGAAATATTTTGGACCCCCAAAATAACAGATTTTTATATCAAGTTGACAACTACAAAACAACACCCAAACATGCATTTCTATGACAAGCAAAAAGTCCATGGGCTAGGACACATATCCAAGAGCAACTTTCATGTTGGAAATTAATTCATATCTTGCTCGCATTAAATCCTACAAAAAAGACAAAAGGGCATCATGGCATAAATGACATGCACCCAAACATGCTCAAATGACAAAACTAAATGCACCGATGAATCCTACGGGTTTTTTTACCCCGAAAATATATATAATATGATTAGGTTATTGTGGGAAATTAATCACAATTAATATGCGGGCGATAGGCCTAATCACGTTAAAGCAAATCGTCAATGCAAATAATATGCAAACATGATACCGACAATTATCCCATGCATGAAAATGCGATGCAGAAGAGATGGACATTTTAGTATAAGATTTTATTAATTTTGATGCACGGTTAATTAATTATGAAAATGCAATTAATGCAAATATGTAAAATGACATGTTAAATAATTTTAGTCATGGGTGAAAATGACATATTATAAAACTACATATTATTCTAGCCACTTTACATGTTCAAAATATTAACAAACGATGCACAGATTAATAATTATTAGCAGTTTATATCCACGCAAATAAAATAAATAAGAAAAAACAAAAGGGGCTGCTCACCCTGGGCACTTGGGCCGGATCTGGGCCTAGGGAGGCAGCTAGCTGCTGGCTGCTGGGCCGGGGCGATGGAGCGCAGGCTGGCCCACGAGCGCAGCGGCTCGGGTCAACGCTAGGTACAGGATCGAGCACTGCAGCTCGTCTCCTCCCGAGCCCAAGCTCGAGCAGGCCATAGCGAAGGTCAACGGCGGTGAGGCGGCATAGGACAAAGCGAGGCCGAGGAAGGCCGGGACAGAGCGGCGGCGATGGGGCAGCCGGATCCGGCGCGGAGGTGGCCGGCGGTAGATTTGGGCGGCGGTGGCGAGCTGAGGTCAGCAATCCATGGCGGCGAACCTGTAGGAGAAGAGGAGGCCATGGGGGTGAGGAGGAGAGATGGGAAGGGAAGGGGAGGAAGAAGAGGGAGAGGGCCCGACGATGAGTTGCTTCGGCGGCGGCTCGCGGCGGCGGCTGCTCTCCTGCGAGGCCGGCGCGAGCTATGGCTTCCTCCATGGATGGAGCTCGGGAGAGCTTGGGACTGGCCCAGATGGGCTTTCCTGGGCCTCCAGATGGGCTCGGGCGGCCCGGAGGCTGAGGGGGAGAGGGAGCTGCTAGCTAGGGTTTGCACGGGAACCTAGGGTCTATTTATAGGATAGGGCTACGGGTTGCACGTCCGTCCGTTTTCGGACTACTGGATGGTGATGCGACGTCCAGAAGCGGAGGGGGGTTACGTGGCTGTGCAGAGGGGCTAAGTGGGGAAGAGAGAGAGAAGTCTGCGACCCATGACACAGAGATTTCAAACACCGAGAAATGTCCGACGGGAACCGATAACCTCACTGCTACGACTGCCCGACGGAGTATCTAACGAACTCAGATCGCGACGAAATTCGACAGGCGGTCTACCTACAATATAACAAGACCACACGTCAAGTTTCAACTCAATCCGACAATATTTTTTCCTGCGCTTAAAAACGGTTTTATTTCACGGTGCCGCGGGCGCGGGCGTGTGTGGCTGGACTCGAGACGGGCAACGGCAGAACGGAGAGAACCGACAACTAACAACGGATGCAAATTTTCGAAAACAGGTGACGGTGCAATGCCAATGATGCGAATGATGCGATGATGAATGCGACAACCAGATGAACACTTGCCAAGAATAGAAACAATAGGGGAATCTTCTGGAACATCGGTCTCGCGCTGTCACAACTCTCCTCCACTACACGAGGATCTCGTCCCGAGATCTAGAACGAAAAAGGGGAAGAGAAGAGCAAAAGGTAAAACTTAGTTGCTTCTTTGACAAACAAATGAGAGCAATGAATAATGAAGGATGCAAAGAGATGAACAATGAAGAACAAGCAAGAATTCACAGGAAATTTCGGCAGCACTTCGGTAGGAAAGAGAGACAAAATTGATATGATGGACAAAAATTGAAAAGAGATACATTAAACTTCGTCTGTATTAGAATCAAATCTTGAGAAGATGGAAGGAGCATGAAAAGATTTGACAACACTCCGGTAAGAATAATCAAAGAAAGAACATTATCTTGGCAAGCAATAAAATAGATTGAAGAGAGCAAGATCACAGGGCATCCGGAACAAGGAATAGAAGCTAGATCCTTGGGAATAAGAGAACTGAGAAGAAATGACAACTTCTAGCACCCAAGAATTTCAGAAGCCTATTTAGGAAGAGATTGAACGGAGTTGTTGGAACACCAACAACGAAAAGAACAAGCTTGTTGTGGACTTATGGAAAACATCTCAAAATTATGAGGTGACAACCTGCCACAACAGAAATAATTGCTTGCGTGGGAGCAACAAGATATGCAAAGCTTCTGTCCCCAAGAGGAGAAGGAGACAACTTGGATCATTTATGACACCATGAAAAGGATTGTTGCTATCATGGTGAAATCCAACCCAAGATAACTCCGAGAAAGGAATGATGGGTTTACTTATCTATTCTTGACAATTTTTCCTTCGAGACTCCTCATAATCAAGAATTTAATAACACCATCTCAAAAACCAAGGCAGAAGGAATTGAACTTAGAAATCCAAGATAAAGAACACTTGAGAACCTCCAACAAGAATCTTGAAGAACACTTGAAAAAAAATGAAAGAAATCTTGATAAACCACCATGAAGAACCTACGGAAGAACTCTGAAACGAAAGGATGATAGAAAGAATTGAAGGACACAAAACAATAAGATTGAGGCCTTCCAATTATTAAGATGATGCCTCGGGGTAAGATACTTGAGCAACACTGGAAACTACGGAAAAGAAAAGATGAGAACACTTGAAATGGAGAATTGATATCATGAACAACTCCGAAAGAAGGATTAATATCACTAGGATGAAACAAGAATAAGAATTATGATATGACTATCCTTCAACAAGTAAAATTGATGACAAGCAATGGATTTCACACATCACTTATTCTTCTTGCAAGGAATTGAAGAGAGAGATAGAGAGAGATCACAAACTTGAAGAAGTCTTGCATGAGAACACCGGTAAGAAATCAAAACGGAAGAGGATAATGCAAATGGATGATATAACATGAGAACGAAGAGAGCATGATCCACCTAACAGGAAACTGAACACGGCACTGGAATAATTGATACGAATGAAGGAACAACAATTAAGAAGAATTTGAGAACGGAAGCTGAAAGCTGAGAACGAAGAAATCTTCTGAAATGATGGCCTTCGAAGGATCAAGAAATGAAAACAACTCTCAATGCACCAGATAGATATGGAAGAAATAACTCATGATCAAAACAGTTGAGATGATAACAACAAGCTGAATCCAAAATCTTTGGAAGAATGAACAACGATTTATGAGAAACTCTCCTTCGATCTCCAAGCTGAGAATGAAGACGAGAAACAACACCATGGCTTACTGAGACACTCTGGAATAATGAGTAAAGCAAGGTTGAGCCAACAATGAAAATGATTTAGAAACGATCTTGGAAAAGGAATATGACTGATGAAAATCATTCTGACATCATATTTGAAGAGAACTTGAGGACATCTCCGGAAAGATTAGAAGAGACACGTCAGATCCTGGGGAAAAACCTGTGGGTTATGGGCCCACTCAAAAGAAACCACCGTTGAACCAATTGAGTAAAAGAGAGATTGCACCGGTACAAATTAAGAACTTGATGATAAGAGACCCTTGAAATGATTTAAGAGGACAAGAATGAAAATGAATGTCTTCTAAGATATCTTCAACACTCCGGATAGAATAGAGAGAAGAATAAGCAAGAGAGGCTTGATAAGACTATCCATCATGGGAAGCAAATAGATAATGAGAATGATATGATGAACACGAAGAACTAGAATTGAATCCACCTGAAAAGAAAAGAAAGATGAATACTACTAAATGATAACTTGAGCACTGAGCATCTTCATGAAGAATCATCAGAGAAGAATAACAACGAGAACAAGGAATATGATGATAGATCTTGAAATCAAACACTCGAGAATCTCCATGAAGAATCACCGGAAACCAGATAGAAGAAAAGATAGAGGAAGCATTACATGAATAGAAAAGACACTTGAATGTGAATTTAATCATTGAACAAAAAGGGTGGGAGGGCGGGAAAAACAAAGAAGCTTGGAACAGATGAGACAACTCCAGAACGAAATGAGAATTGATCTTGCAACATTGGAGATGAAAGAATAACTTGAAGAGGAGTGCCCCGGTTGAAAAGAATTGATATGATAACTTGATTGGGCAAAAGAATTAGCAATCCACAAAAATAAGAGAACACTACTTCGGAAAGATTTGAGATCACCCTTTGACATCGAAGCAAACTCCAATTACCATATTCAAAACAAAACAAAGGATGTGGCTTACGAAACAAGCCATAACAAATACATACCCACTATGTACTTGTTGGAAAGATAATTCTAGGTAACTACTTGAATTCCCACCTAAGAACTTCCGAAAACTTTCTTGTTTATGCGATTCGGGTTGCGGAATCTGGAACCTGCCCTAGGCAATCAGCTGCAACTGCATCCGCAAACTTCCACACCATAATTGAAGAAATTTCGCAAACTCGTCGAATCTCGAATCCTCGAACTCACAACGATACTAAACCATGGTGGTACCCCAGATGCCTCCCTAGTACTGGGTGACTCCGACCTTATCTCACCACGATAAGTATTGAAGTAATTTCGAACATTCTCCGTCCTGAGATATCAAGGAAGCTGAATGATAACGATGTGCCAACATTCCTTGGAGCTCAACTCCCCGGAAGAAATCATGTCAGACAGGAGGCACCAAGACAGAACCCTGTCACATCGGCATCATATAGTTTCCAAAATACCCGCGTGATCCTAAAAATTTTTTGAGCGAGAAGAGAAGTAGAATCAAAATTCCTAAGTCGAAGACCTCACCAGAGCATAGAAGAGGAGTAAAAAGAAACATACTCTCCGATATAACTAGACTCCAAATAGTTTTTCACTAGACTCGACTCGGCCAAGTTCGATCAATCAAGGGGGCTCCTAGGTCGGTATAGGCTCTGATACTAACTTGTCACGCCCAAGATGCATTCCTATTCTTATTTGGCACGAGGGCCTCAGCAGGGATAGAAGCGCATCTCGATGCGTTCGCAAGAATGGACACCATTACAAGTACATGTATAGAAGAGATGAGTATATGGAATTGGCACCGGCTTACACTCGCCACAAGGTACATCAGAGTCACATCAATACAATAACATCTCAAACATCATACATAAGAGCAGGGTCTGTCTACGGACAAAATCAAACAATAAAATGACATCCACCCTTGCTATCCCAGGCTGCCGCCTGGAACCCATCTAAGATTGAGAAGAAGAAGAAGAAGAACTCCAAGTCAAATCAAGCAACGCGCTCACGTCAATTCATCACATTACCTATACCTGCAACTGTTGTTGTAGTAATCTGTGAGCCACAGGGACTCAGCAATCTCATTTCCAAGGGTATCAAGACTGTTAAAGCTTAATAGGTAAGGTATGGTTAAGTGGTGAGGCTGCAGCAAGCGACTAAGCAAATATTTGAGTGGCTAACTTACGAGTACAGAAAGTAAAGTATGGTGGTCGACGCACAACAGACGTGAACTAGAAGTGATCACTAACTGATCCTGAACACCTACTTACGTCAATCATAACCCCACCGTGTTCTCTTTCGGATAAGAACTCACGAGAAGAGACAGTCATGGTTACGCACACAGTTGTTGTATTTTATTAAAGTTTACTTCAAATTTGCTATGACCGGGTGTTAAACAAAGTATCCAAGTTTGCCACATAACCGCGAGCATGGCGTCTCGAATAGATTTAACCTTGCAGGGGTGCTCCAACGCATCCATCACAAATTAATCACACGCAGTGGGAATTACCTCAACCACGGATCTCGTGATCTTCCTAGGCAATTCCAAAGGAAATCCAACACCTCGAGATAGCCCGAAGAATAATCGGAATTCCTCACTCAAGACGTTCGAGAAAGGTAAAACAAATCCAACAAGGCCGCTCGACGTATCGACCAACCCGATAGGAGCCACGCATCTCGTTCTCAGGACACGACTACATGAGCGCAGCGTATAGTGGCCTGATAGAAATCTCCCGAGTTGCCCTGGGTTGGCCCCGCACATGACTCTAGTTTGGACCAACACTCATGAGGAGCACTGGCCCGGGGGTTGATTAAATTATCCACGGGGTGATCATTCCCTATGCAAATTTTAATTAGTTAGGCAAATGTAGTACCAATGTTGGGCCTTGCCAGAAAAGTTTTATTCCAACCCAAAAATCAAGGGGGTCCCCATAACAACCCTGAGCATGTTAGGAGTGCTCATTTATGGAACATAACACCGGTTCACAAGTAACTAGGGGCGGCAAGAGTGGAACAAATCACCAAGCAAAAGGCCAAGCCTTCCACCCTTTACCGAGTATATATGTGCATTAATTTAAATAGTAGCAATATTGTGATATAACAAAGGAATGTCCATGTTGGCACATGGAAGCAATTGCACCTGCAACTAGCAACACTATAAGAGGGGCCGAGCAAGCGGTAACATAGTCAAACAATGTTTTGCTGGGATGTGGAAGGGTTACAGGCTTATCATGGCAATGTTGGGAGGCTTATCAAACAAGTGGTAGGTAGCGAGACATAACGATAAAAGACAAGACAACTAGCCTGAGATTCCGCTCGGAAGAAGAACAAGTAAATGTGTCATCTTGCCTGAGATCCAAGGAAATGTGTCATCTTGCCTGAGATTCCGCTCGGAAGAAGAACAAGTCCATGAAGAAGACGAACCAGCGTAGTCGAAGGCATCCTCACACTCCGAACGCTTTCGGAACTCTATCGAGAAGAGGCCATCCGAAACGAACAATCAATAGAAGATACACCACAACATATGAAAAACACGATGCACAACAAATATTATGCATGTCCGGTTTAATATGTAATGCATGGATATTCATGACAATCAGATTCTACACATTAAAGGGAAGCTCAATAGGCAACGAGTTGCATATTGACGAAACTCCACATTCAAATTATTTACTTCACTCCTATTAGGTACACGACAATATTAAATGTTGTTAAACATGCAAGAGGTGGAGCATAAGTAAACTAGCTATCTAGGCATCTTAAATGAGGTCGGAAACAACTTATAGCACTTCCGAAATGACCCCATATGTTAATTATGAATTTGGTCCAAATCTGATCTAAACACATTTTATACTTGTTAAACAGCAGAATAAATCATACCATTTTATTCTAAACGTCATTCTAGTAGATTTACATATATGAAACATCTCAAACGGAGCTACGGTCTAAAAGATATGAGCAACACAAGATGCACATGCCATGAATGCAAATGCATGGGAAAAACCACCACAAACATCTCCAATCGAGAATGCAACAAATTATTATGAAACTACATGATATTCTAAGCAAGTTTCATATATGGAATGACCAAAACGGAGCTACGGTTCAACCACAATCATCAAGACAAGATTTAGAGGAAATCTGCCAAAAATAGCAACATGGCATTTTGAACATATGAAAACAACAAGTTGCAACATTCCAAAATGCACAAACTAAGCATGGGGTAATAGCATACAACACATACTTCATTTCATCTTCACAAATCATATTCAAAACATACATGGATCACTAGGTAGGAAGCTCACAAGATGGCTACTTGAAAACAGATTCAGACTTAGTGAAAATAGCAGTTATAGACCGTGCAGGTTTTATCACGAAGGTATATTGGCAGTAGTGAAACTATATGCTACAAGTCATGAAATGGCATGAAACTTAACAGCATGCTAGAGGAAAACATCAACAACTAATAACTCCATTACACCTATCACAAAAGAGGTCTACATCACTAGAAAATCACATGGCAAGACAGCAACAAAATATAATAGATTTTTATAGCAAGTTGAGAACTACAAAACAACATCTAAACATGCATTTCTATGACAAGCAAAAATTCCATGGGCTAGGACACGTATCCAAGAGAAACTTTCATGTTGGAAATTAATTCATATCATGCGCGGATTAAATTCTACGAGAAAGACAAAAGGGCATCATGGCATAAATGACATGCACCCAAACATGCTCAAATGACAAAACTAAATGCACCGATGAATCCTACAGGTTTTTCTACCCCAAAAACATATATAATATGATTAGGTTATTGTGGTAAATTAATCACAATTAATATGCGGGCGATAGGCCTAATCACATTAAAGCAAATCATCAATGCAAATAATATGCAAACATGATATCGACAATTATCCCATGCATGAAAATGCGATGCAAAAGAGATGGACATTTTTAATATTAGATTTTATTAATTTTGATGCACCGTTAATTAATTATGAAAATTCAATTAATGCAAATATGTAAAATGACATGTTAAACAATTACAAGCATGGGTCAAAATGACATATTATAAAACTACATATTATTCTAGCCACTTTACATGTCCAAAATATTAACAAACGATGCACGGATTAATAATTATTAGCAGTTTAAATCCGCGCAAATAAAATAAATAAGAAAAAACAAAAGGGGCTGCTCACCCTGGCCACTTGGGCCGGATCTGGGCCCAGGGAGGCGGCTGGCGGCTGGCTGTTGGGCTGGGACGAGGGTGCGTAGGCCGGCCCACGAGCGGAGCAGCTCGGGTCAACACGAGGCACAGGATCGAGCACTGCAGCTCGTCTCCTCCCGAGCCCGAGCTCGAGCAGGCCATGGCGAAGGTCAACGGCGGCGAGGCGACACAAGACAGGGCGAGGCCGGGGAAGACCGGGACGGAGCGGCAACGATGGGGCAGTCGGATCCGGCGCGGAGGCTGCCAACGGCGGATTGGGGCGGCGGCGGCGAGCTGAGGTCGGCCATCCATGGCGGCGAACCTGCAGGAGAAGAGGAGGCCATGTGGGTGAGGAGGAGAGATGGGAAGGGAAGGGGACGAAGAAGAGGCAGAGGGCCCGATGGCGAGCTGCTCTGGCGGTTGCTGGCGGCAGCGGTTGCTCTCCGGTGAGGCCGGCGCGAGCTACGGCTTCCTTCATGGATGGAGCTCGGGAGAGCTCGGGACGGGCCCAGATGGGCTTTCTCGGGCCTCTCGATGGGCTCGGGCGTCCCGGCGGCTGAGGGGGAGAGGGAGTTGCTGGCTAGGGTTTGCACGGGAACCAAGGGTCTATTTATAGGGTAGGGCTAGCGTTGCACGTCCGTCCGTTTTCAGACTGCCGGATGGCGATGCGACATCCGAAACGGAGGGGGGGTTACGTGGCTGTGCAGAGGGGCTAAGTGGGGAAGACAGAGAAGTCTGCGACCCGTGACACGAAGATTTCAAACACCGAGTAACGTCCGACGGCAACTCATAACCTCACTGCTACGACTGCCCGACGGAGTATCTAACGAACACAGATCGCGACGAAATTCGACAGCCGGTCTACCTAGGATATAACCAGACTGCACGTCAAGTTTCAACTCAATCCAAGAATATTTTTGCGCGCGCTTAGAAACGCTTTTATTTCACGGTGACGCGGCGCATGCGTGTGTGGCTGGACTCGAGACGGGCAACGGCAGAACGGAGAGAACCGGCAACTAACAACGGATGCAAATTTTCAAAAATGGGTGAAGATGCAATGTCGATGATGCAAATGATGCAATGATGAATGCGACAACCAGATGAACACTTGCCGAGAACGGAAACAAAAGGGGAATCTTCTGGAATCTTCTAGAACATCGGTCTCGGGCTGTCACAAAAATTCCACTAGCTATATGAAAGAAACTAAATAGGAGACTCTCTATCATGAAGATCATAGTGCTACTTTGACGCACAAGTGTAGTAAAAGGTAGTAGCAATGCCCCTTCTATCTTTTCTCTAATTTTTTTTGTTGGACATCTAAGGCCTATTTTATTCATTTTATTTTTTATTTCGGCTTTGCTAGCCTCTTTTATTTTTCTTTAAGTCAGGACTCTCATCCCTAATAGTAAGGGAATCATATTTTCCATCATCCTTTCCTCACATGGGACATGCTCTATAATGAAAATCATCATAGTTTTACTTACTTACAAGTCAAAAGGAAAATTACAACTCGATACCTATGACAAAATATGACTCTATATGCAATATGGAAGTGATGGTGCATGTCATAAAACGAAATGGTGGAAGTTGCATGGCAATATATCTCGGAATGGCTATGGAAATGCCATAGTAGGTTGGTATGGTGGTCGTTTTGAGGCAAGATATATGGTGACAGTTTTGAGGAAAGATATATGGTGGCTGTTTTGAGGAAGGTTTATGGTGGCTGTCGTGGATTTCTCATGGCAGATGTCCGGGTCAACGGACTTAGGTTCAGGGCGAGACGCAACTACGTGGCGGCTTGAAGGGGTTGATCGAAATCGAGAAGACATGGAGTTTACCCAGGTTCGGCCCCTCCGATGGAGGTAAAAGCCTACGTCCTTCTTGTCTGGTATTGATGATGATGAAGATCTCTCTGTTACAAGGGTGCTGATTTGCTACCTCTCATCACGAGAGTCTCTAATCTTTTGTCTATCTAAGACCTGTCTAAAAACTTGACCCCTCTCGGGGTGACCCGCCCCTCCTTATATAAGCTAAAGGGGTGGTTTACATGTAGAGTCTGAGTCGGATAGAGACTTCCTATTGCAACTTCCCATCGTGGGCTTCTCTTCCTGGGCTTCTGAGTCACTGGCGGCTTACGTCGGGCGGCTCATACCAGATGTTTATCTTCAGGGACTCATCTTCAGGGACTTATAACCGGAGAGTCATCAGGGACTCACAGCCGGAGAGTCATCCGGGGACTCATCGGAGAGTCATCAGGGACTCATAGCCGGAGAGTCATCCAGGGATTCTCAACCGGAGAGTCATCAGGGACTCACAGCCGGAGAGTCATCCGGGGACTCTCAACCGGAGACTCATCAGGGGCTCACAGCCGGAGAGTCATCCGGGGACTCTCAACCGGAGAGTCATCAGGGACTCACAGCCGGAGAATCATCTTGGGACTCTCAACCGAAGAGTCATCAGGGACTCATAGCCGGAGAATCATCCGGGGACTCTCAACTTGCGAGTCATCAGGGACTGACAGCCGGAGAATCATCTGGGGACTCTCAACCGGAGAGTCATCAGGGACTCACAGCCGGAGAATCATCCGGGGACTCTCAACTAGAGAGTCACCAGGGACTCACCGGAGATTCATCCGGGGACTCATAGCCGGCCAGGTTATAACTGACTCCCGGGTCATATCGCGGGGTATATCCCCAACATTAGCCCCCAGGTTAGCTTGAATTTATTCATGGTAAGCTCCTGAAATAAGAGTAACAAATATGTTAAGTGGCCGGCTTGCTCCTTTGGCCGGCTTATAAAATGGCTCCTCAAAAATCCATGTCTTTTCTGCATATGAATGATCCGTCTTGATAATCATCTTGCTTGTCAATGTCCTTTGAAAAATATTGAGAATAGAACACCCATATGCCAGTAAGTCAGCTTCCTAATACTCTTGGTGGGTCATCTCCGCCAGGTCATAATCATTGATGATGCCGAGTCATTTATTGTTGGTGACTCCGGGTTAAATAACTAGAATCCAGCTGACATAATAAAAATATTGGGATGAAAATCCATCTGATGTAAAACCGGTATTCCATTGTTGTGAAGCAGGGCGGCTTATATAGACTCTGGTGGGTTATGATCTTTTGATAACACCGGGTCATAAGTGTTGGTGACGCCGGGTCTAACAACTGAATCCCATATTTAACATCTTTGAAAATTATCCATATTACCTGTCCATATTACCTGTAGCCCCCAAGCTCCGAGATTATCCATGATAACTTTGTGCTTTCCAAATAACATTTTGGACTGAGTAGCCCCCAAGGGTCGGGTTGACCTGCTTGCAGCAACCTGGGACTTATAACTGTCTTATATCTTATAATGTTTCGGAGGGTGTAGACCCCAAGGGACCTCTTATCAGAATGTGATGTGCCGGGTCTTCAATTTGAAACTCATAATATGTTTAAACGGATAAATACTGTAGCCCCCAAGTGCCACGTCGCACGCCCGTGGCGACTTGGGACTTTTTTAGAAAGTTTGATCTGAGTGGTGTAGTCCCCAAGTGTCGGGTCAGTAAGAATTTTACTGGGCTGAGACTCACCATAATTTGTTGAATGAATCTTTGACCGTGGTTGTAATATAACCCGGAATGAATATCCTGGAATAATTCCTTTCTCTATGACATGAAATTCCTGCTCGTGGTTGCGGTGCAACACGGCAAATATAAGTTTGAGAAATCCATGAATGTTGTAGATTACTATAGAGCACAATTAAAGAAATCCGAGAACCGGCCAATTAAATGACACGGCATTATATCTGACAGGGCGGCTCTTGAAAAATAATAATTTCTCCGAGCTGGTTTGAAAAACCCCAATCATTTATTATTGGTTATGATAACCATGAAGATCCAGCCATGTTGGATATTAAAAGATCTATTTGTTCTTGCAAAACACTTAACGGCGGCTTATCTTAAGAGATAATACCTTTCATAACATTGCTCCTTTGTCATAATCTTGGTCTGACCCGACTTGATAAGCCGGCATGTTATCTGGAGGTGGGAAGCTCCCTTGAATAATCCACGACTGATATGTCAACCGGAATGGCATAAAGCCAGCTGTATGAAGGGTAATGTAAGCTATACCCGAAGGTAATAAGCCTCCTTCTAACAGCAAATTTTGTACCTTGTATGCAAACACCGGCTGTCGATGGGTGATGTAAGCTATACCTTGAGGCAAGAAGCCTGCATCGACAGCCACGGCTAATGATTTACAAAACCGGCTATTTGAAGGGTGATGTAAGCTATACCCGAACGCAAGAAGCCTCCTTCGACAGCACATGTTGTATATTGTATGCACGGATGTCGGCTGCCGATGGGTGATGTAAGTTATACCTTGTGGCAAGAAGCCTCCATTCGACAGCTGCAGCTAATGATTGCAATAGCCGGCTGTTCGAAGGGTGATGTAAGATATACCCGAGGGCAAGAAGCCTCCTTCAACAGCTAAGTTTTGGCGTAAACGCCGGTTGATAGGGTGAGATAAGCGAACCCATCGGTAAGAAGCCCCCTTCGACAACCGCGGCTAACATGTTAACCGGAAATGGCATAAAGCTGGCCATTAGGTTGAGATAAGCGAACCCATCGGTAAGAAGCCCCCTTCGATGGCCACAGTTGATAAGCAACTGGAATTTGGTATACACGCTGTTGTCTTAGGGTCATGTTATGCTATACCAAAGGTAAGAAGCCTCCATCAACAACAACGCTTAATGTACCCAAACTAGGCATAAAGCCAACTGCGCAAGGGAGATGTAAGCTATACCCGAAGGTAAGAAGCCTCCTTGCAACAGCGTAGAAGCAGACTGCGCAGGGGACATGTAAGATATGCCCGAAGGCAAGAAGCCTCCCTGCAACAGTGCTTGATAGGGCATAAAGCCGGATGATAGATCAGCCATTTGACGGCAAACAAACCACTTTAACTCAATTCTGTGAGCCGGAAAATTTCATCTTGCATAGACCCGGGCTTCTCATTGAAAACGACCAAATTGTGTCTTGCTATGTCTGTAACCTCCGAGTCTCAAGTTGACTCAAAGAGGCGGCTTGAGAATCTTCATCAAAAGTTGAGGTTGGCCGTGGCAGGTTATACATGATCTCGTACTAATTGCTTCAATGATCCGGTCGATGGTTCGTTCCGGCTGTTTGTTGAAGTGAACCAAAACCGTAGTGGCGGTGGCTTATACGCTTGTCCGTTGGGCGGCTCGTATTGACAAGCACCACACCAATATGTTGATGTAGACGTAGAAAACAACCACGACATTGTAAGCCGGTTCTGTTGTGAAAGACTACTGCGGTATTGTATGACGGTGCTGATGGATGAGTTGGTCACGGGTGTTATAAGCCAGCACGGACAGTTGGGTCATCCGCGGGCATTGTAAGACGGTGCAGATGGATGAGAGACAGCCATGGTATTGAGAACCAGCGCAGGTGGTGAGAGTCGGCCATGGTGTTGTAAACCGGCGTAGTGGCGAGAGACGGTCACGGCATTGTAAACCGGCACAGTGGCGAGAGACGGTCACGGCATTGTAAGCCGGCATGGTGGCGAGAGTCGGCCATGGCATTGTAAGCCAGCACAGACATGCGAGTCGCCTGGAGGCGTCGTAAGCCGGTACCGGCGTCCTGCGCTAAATGATGTTGGTGTGCCTCCATGTCCGCAATAAGATGCCACTCCGGCAATGAATAGTTTGTCCTGTGTCCAAAAAATATTTAAAATATGAATTAATTGTTCTTCGAAGGAATGAAAATGTATAGATAAAATAAATTGGATGGATAGCACCTGTTTCATCTTGACGGCGAGCTGAGTCATATACACCGTCCGTGGATCACTTCCCGTAATTTCAACAGCAATTGAGGTACTCTCTCGAGGCCGCAGCGGAGGTGACGAGTCAGCCACGACGGCTTCGAGACGGCGCTAGACTAGGATGGCTCGGTGGTGACGGCGTTTGCATCAAAGAAGTCCAGCAAGGCTACTCAAGGCGGTGAAGGACCACGACGTTTTTGACAAGGCTGGTTTTTTTAACACCTGGCCGCTTTGACTATAAAATCGCCACCACTGTTTGGGAAAAGCGGAGGTAGCTTAGGTGGAGGCCAGCGTGCGGTTAAGACGGGGCGCCGGAGCGAGGAGCGGAGTGCTGGCAGGGGCTCGAAGACGGCATGACGGCGGCTCTCGCCCAGGGCGACCCGGAATAGCAGCGCAGGGCGTGGTGCGGCAGGCCCGCCGGACGATGGATCGAGCTACAACCGAGGCGGCTCACGGGCGAATAGGCGGGCGCGACAGCAACTCATGGCTCATCCGCAATGGTGGCTCACAGGCTGGATAACGCAGTAGCGCACAGCGAGTCAAGCAAAAATGTCGGCAGCGGAGGTGTTCGCGATGGGGCCGGCTTGGAGCTGGCTGGCGGAGACGAGGCTGACCTAGAAGGGTGCCAGTAGAATCAAAGTGTGCCCAGGACGGGGACAGCTCAGAAAGGTGCCGGCGAGGTGAGGCCGACTCGGAAGAATGGGGCCGGCTCGCCGCTACAGCGATAATGTTGAAACTTTTTCAATCTCAACTGATGAACTTTTGAGCGGATGTCGATTTTTCTGGTGTTTGACTTTCTTCATCTGGCGCATCGCAAGCTTCTCGATCCCTGTGGAGATCCCTTCAAGAACACAACACCACTCCTACGCAGCCCCATGGTGGGCGCCAACTGTCGTGGATTTTTCACGGCAGATGTCCGGGTCAACGGACTTAGGTTCGGGGCGAGACGCAATTACGTGGTGGCTTGAAGGGCTTGATCGGAATCGAGAAGACACGGAGTTTACCCAGGTTCGGCCCCTCCGATGGAGGTAAAAGCCTACGTCCTGCTTGTCTGGTATTGATGATGATGAAGATCTCTCTGTTACAAGGGTGCTGATTTGCTACCTCTCATCTCGAGAGTCTCTAATCTCTTGTCTATCTAAGACCTGTCTATCTAAGACCTGCCTACAAAACTTGACCCCTCTCAGGGTGACCCGCCCCTCCTTATATAAGCTGAAGGGGCGGTATATATGTAGAGTCTGAGTCGGATTGATACTTTCTATTGCAACTTCCCATCGCGGGCTTCTCTTCTTGGGCTTCTGAGTCACCGGGCGGCTTACGTCGGGCGGCACACGTCGGGCGGCTCATACCAGATGTTTATCTTCAGGGACTCATCTTCAGGGACTTATAACCAGAGAGTCATCCGGGGACTCACCAGAGAGTCATCAGGGACTCACAGCCGGAGAGTCATCAGGGACTCACGGCCGGAGAGTCATCCGGGGACTCTCAACCGGAGAGTCATCAGGGACTCACCGCCGGAGAGTCATTCGGGGACTCTCAACCGGAGAGTCATCAGGGGCTCACAGCCGAAGAGTCATCCGGGGACTCTCAACCGGAGAGTCATCAGGGACTCACAGCCGGAGAACCATCTGGGGACTCTCAACCGGAGATTCCTTAGGGACTCACAGCCGGAGAATCATCCGAGGACTCTCAACTGGAGAGTCATCAGGGACTCACAGCCGGAGAATCATCCGGGACTCTCAACCGGAGAGTCATCAGGGACTCACAGCCGGAGAATCATCCAGGGACTCTCAACCGAAGAGTCACCAGGGACTCACCGGAGAGTCATCCGGGGACTCATAGCCGGTCGGTCATAACTGCCTCTCGGGTCATATCGCGGGGTATATCCCCAACATTGGCTGTTTTGAGGAAGGTGTTTGTTGCACCGTCCAAAGTTGCGCAGTACTAGAAAGGCCAGCAAAAGTGGAAGGGTGAGAGTGCGTATAATCCATGGACTCAACATTAGTCATAAAGAACTCACATACTTATTGCAAAAGTTTATTAGTCATTGAAGCAAAGCATTAAACGCTTGCTACTAGGGGGGAGGTTGGTAGGAGTTAACCATCGCGCGCCCCCGACCCTTACACAAAGGTCGACAATCTATAAACAAGTCATGCTCCGACTTCCTTACATAGCGGTTCACCATACGTGCATGCTACGGGAATCACAAACCTTTACACAAGTATTTTTAGCAAATCACAAGTTACTTGCTAACATGTATCTTAACATTACCATCTTTATATCTCAAAACTTTATGCAAGGAATCAAACTTCTCATGAATACTCAATGCAGTTAATATGGAAGTTTTTATTATATCCCTTTTGGATGCCTATCATATTAGGACTAAATTCATAACCTAGACCAATTACCATGCTGTTTTTAGAAACTCTCAAAATAATATAAGTGAGGTACGAGAGTTCAAATATTTCTATAAAACGAAAACACCACCGTGCTCTAAAACATATAAGTGAAGCATATAGAGCAAAATTGCCCAACTCAAAAGATATAAGTGAAGCACATAGAGTTTTATAATAAATTCACGATTCAGCGTGTCTCCTTCGAAAGATGTGCGCGTCAAGGACGATTGTGGAAAACAAACAAGCAAAGACTCATATCATACAAGATGCTCCAAGCAAGACACATATCATGTGTTGAATAAAAATATATCCTCAAGTAAATTTACCGATGGATTGAAGACGAAAGAGGGATGCCTTCCGGGGCATCCCCAAGATTAGGATCTTTGGCATCCTTGAATATGACTTGGGGTGCCTTGGGAATCCCCAGTCTTAGGCTCTTGCCACTTTTTATTCCATAGTCCATCAAATCTTTACCCAAAACGTGAAAACTTCACAACAAAAAACTTAACAGAAAACTTGTGAGATCCGTTAGTGTAAGAAAATAAGTCAACACTTTACTTACTGTTGTGAACTCATTATTTATTTATATTGGTGTTATACCTACTGTAATCTACCTTCTCCATGGCTCAGACCACATGATACAACCTGCCGTGGATTTGTCACGGCAGATGTCCGGGTCAACGGACTTAGGTTCGGGGCGAGACGCAACTACGTGGCGGTTTGAAGGGGTTGATCGGAATCGAGAAGACACGGAGGTTTACCCAGGTTCGGCCCCTCCGATGGAGGTAAAAGCCTATGTCCTGCTTGTCTAGTATTGATGATGAAGATCTCTCGGTTACAAGGGTGCTAATCGCTACCTCTAATCACGAGAGCCTCTAATCTATCTATCTCTAATCTCTTGTGTTGTCTAAACTTGTAGACTTGTGTCTCTTCTGAACTTTTCCCTCTAGGGGTGCTCTACCCCTCCTTATATAAGTGGAGAGGGTAGACTTAAAAATAAAGTCCTACTAGGAGTAGGATTAGACTCGTCTCTCACGAATCCTACTACGGGTCCTATTTCCTTTAATTGAATCCGTCTCTCTTCGGGTCTTCTCTTGTGGGCCTTCTCTTGTGAGCCTTCTCTTGTGAGCCGCCTGGCGCCAGCTCAACCGCCGGGTCTTGGGCTTGGTCATCCCGTGACTCGCCTACCGGGTCATTTAATAAGATGTCATGTCTTTAACGGGTCTCCTTTGAGTCTCCAGGCCTGGTCATACCGCAGGGTATATCCCTGTCATTAGCCCCCAAGTTAGCTTGAATTTATTCATGGTAAGCTCCTGAAATAAAAATAACAAACATGTTAAGTGGCCGGCTTGCTCCTTTGGCCGGCTTCAAAAGTGGATCCTTAGAAATCCGGGTCTTTTCTGCATATGAATGAGTTGTCTTGATAATCATATTTGCTTGTCAATGTCCTTTTAAAAAATATTGAGAATAGAACGCCCATATGCCATTGAGTCGGCTTCCAATACACTTGGCGGGTCATTTCCGCCGGGTTATAATTATTGATGACGTCGGGTCATTATCATTGGTGACTCCGGGTCAAGTAATTAGAATACAACTGACTTGATAAAAACATTGAGATGAAAATCCATCTGATGTAAATCTGGATATCCATTGTTGTGAAGCATGCGGCTTATATAAAATTTGGTGGGTTATGATCTTTTGATAACACCGGGTCATAAGTGTTGGTGACGCCGGGTCTCACAACTGAACTCCACATTTAACATCTTGAAAATTCTCTTCAGAGTTTTTGATATGTCCATATTACTTGTAGCCCCTATGCTCGGAGGTTATCCATGATAACTTGGTGCTTTTGCAAATAACATTTTGGACCCTGTAGCCCCCAAGTGCCAGGTTGTCCTGCTTGTAGCAACCTGGGACTTATAATTGATTTATACCTTATAATGCTTTGGCGGGTGTAGCCCCCATGGGCCGGCTCATCAGAAAGCTTCGGCGGGTGTAGCCCTCAAGGGCCGGCTCATCGGAATGTGATGTGTCTGGTCTTCAATTTGAACCTCATAATCTGTTTAAACGGCTGAAATACTGTAGCCCCCAAGTGTAGGGTCACGCGCCTGCGGTGACTTGGGACTTTTTAGAAAGTTTGAACTGAGTGGTGTAGTCCCCAAGAGCCGGCTCAGTAAGAATTACTGGGCTGGGACTTTAGAAAAATATAGAAGGGCCGGATCATCTCCTTGAGATAATGGGGTCTTGCTGACAATGTAATGATTTGAAATCCGGCTTGCATTAGCCCCCAAGTGCCATGGTGCATGCTTGCAGCGACATGGGACTTGCATAATTGACATAAACTGGACTTGAATAGTGTAGCCCCCAAGTGCCGGGTCGTCTGCCTATGGCGACTCAGAACTATGTGAGAATAACATGACTCACCACAATTTGTTTGAATGAATCTTTGACCGTGGTTGTAATATAACCCGGAATGAATATCCTGAAATAATTCCTTTGTCTTTGATATGAAATTCCTGCTCGTGTTTGCGATGCAACCCAGCAAATATAAGTTTGAGAAATCCATGAGTGTTGTAGATTACTATAGAGCACAATTAAAGAAGTCCGAGAACCGGCCAATTAGTTGACACGTCATTATATCTGACAGATAATAATTTCTCTGAGCTGGTTTGAAAAAAAAGCCCCAATCATCTATTACTGGTTATGATAAACCATGAAGATCCAGCCATATTGGCTATGAAAAGATCCATTTGCTCTTTGCAAAACACTTAACGGCGGCTCATCTTAAGAGATAATACCTGCAAAAAATAAACAAGACAGAATATATTCTGCATTGTTGTGAGGGCGGCTTGAAGAAGCTCAACCCGGAGATGTTCATACCTTTCATAACATTGCTCCTTTCTCATAATCTTGCTCTAACCCGGCTTGATAAGCCGGCATGTTATCTGGAGGTGGGAAGCTCCCTTGAATAATCCATGTCTGACATGTTAACCGTAAATGGCATAAAGCCGACCATTAGGGTGAGATAAGTGATACCCGTCGGTAAGAAGCCCCCTTCGATGGCCGCAGTAGATAACCAACTGGAATTTGGTGTACACGTTGGTGCCTTAGGGTCATGTTATGCTATACCAAAGGTAAGAAGCCTCCATCAACAACAGCGCTTAATGTAACCAAACTATGCATCAAGCCAACTATGCAAGGGAGATGTAAGCTATACCCGAAGGCAAGAAGCCTCCTCACAATATGTAAATAACAACTGGTTGTGCAAAGGAGATGTAAGCTATAACCGAAGGCGAGAAGCCTCTTTGCAACAGTGCTTAATTGGTCATAAAGCCGGTTGTGCAAGGGATATGTAAGCTATACCCGAAGGCAAGAAGCCTCCTTGCAACAACGAAAAAGCAGACTGTGCAGGGGAGATGTAAGCTATACCCGAAGGCAAGAAGCTTCCCTGCAATAGTGCTTGATAGTGCATAAAGCCGGATGATAGATCAGCCATTGGCAGCGAAACACCACTTCAACTCAAATTTCTGAGCCGAAAAATTTCATCTTGCAAAAGACCCGGGCTTCTCATTGAAAACGACCAAATGTGTCTTGCCATGTCTGTAGCCCCCGAGTCTCAAGTTGACTCGAAGAGATGGCTTGAGAATCTTCATCGAAAGTTGAGGTTGGCGTGGCGGGTTATAGATGATCCCGTACTAATTGCTTCAATGATCCTGTCGATGGTTCGTTCCGGCTATTTGTTGAAGTGAACCCAACTATAATTGTGGTGACTTGTGCGCCTTTCCGTCGGGCGGCTCATACCAGCGAGCACCGTACTAATTTGTTGATGTAGATCACAGTGTGGGTGGCGTCTTGCACGTGTCCATTGGGCGGCTTGTATAAGCGAGCACTACACCGATATGTTGATGTAGACGGAGAAATCATCCACGGCATTGTAAGCTGGTTCTGTTGTGAAAGACGGTCGCGGTACTATCAACCGGTGTGCTCGCGAGAGACGGCCGCGGCATTGTAAGCTGGTGCCGATGAATGAGTCGGTCACGGGTATTATAAGCCGGCACGGACGGTTGCGTCATCCGCGGGCGTTGTAAGCCGGTGAGAGACGGCCATGGTATTGAGAACCGGCACGGGTGGCGAGAGTCGGCCACGACGTTGTAAACCGGCGCAATGGCGAGAGACGGTCACGGCGTTGTAAGCCAGAGTGGTGGCGAGAGACGGTCATAGCGTTGTAAGCCGGGGTGGTGGTGAGAGTCCGCCACGGAGATGTGAACCGGCGTAGGGGCGACAGACGGCCATGGTGTTTGTAAGCCAGCACAGACATGCGAGTCGCCTAGAGGCGTCGTAAGCCGGCACAGGCGGCTTGCGCTAAATGATGCTGGTGTGCCTCCATCTCCGCAATAAGATGACACTTCGGCAATGAATAGTTTGTCCTGTGTCCAAAAATATTAAAAGACGCAGTAATTGTTCTTCGAAGGAATCAAAACGTATACATAAAATAAATTGGATGGATAGCACCTGTTTCATCTTGACGACGAGCTGAGTTATATACATCGTCCTGTGGATCACTTCCCGTAATTTCAATAGTAATTGAGGTACTCTCTCAAGGCCGTAGCAGAGGTGACGATTCGGCCACAACGGCTCGGAGACGGCGCTAGACCGGGGCGGTTCGGTAGTGACAGCGTTTGCGTCAAAGAAATCCAGGAGGGCGACTTGAAATGCGATTGCACTAGGGTCAGAGCAGAGCGGCTTGAAACGGACCCTTCGGGTGATTTGTCCCCCAATTGCATTATCCCTCAACCAGTCCTTTCTTGGGCGGTCACCGCTATCTCCGGGTCGGGGTCGTGGCCCCTTTTCATTTTTTACTTGATCTTCATGTTGGTAGAGAGGTCTTTGTACACGGACATGCTTCTTCTTCCTCTCTTTTTTGTAATCTAGTCGATGGATACAATACATGAGGTCTCCTTGAAACGTATACTTGCAGTACAGCTGTTGGTCCTGGCGATTTTGAAAAATGATCGAGCAAATCGCAATATGCTGTTGGTCCATGGTTGGCGAGTTGCACCGTAGCACCTAAATGCGAAACCCTTATTCATTTCACCTAATGCAGTTTTGATTGCTTGTCGACCATGAAAATCCTTCTGAGTCGCATCTTCTTCATCCAAACAATCATGAGCTTTTCTATCCATGGAGTAAGTCCCTTCAAGAACACAACCATCATGCGAAGCCCCACGGTGGGCGCCAACTGTCGTGGCTGTTTCATGACAGATGTCCGGGTCAACGGACTGAGGTTCGGGGCGAGACGCAACTACGTGGCGGCTTGAAGGGGTTGATCGGAATCGAGAAGACACGGAGGTTTACCCAGGTTCGGCCCCTCCGATGGAGGTAAAAGCCTACGTCCTGCTTGTCTGCTATTGATGATGGTGAAGATCTCTCGGTTAGAAGGGTGCTAATCGCTACCTCTAATCACGAGAGCCTCTAATCTATCTATCTCTAATCTCTTGTGTTGTCTAAACTTGTAGACTTGTGTCTCTTTTGAACTTGTCCCTCTAGGGGTTCTCTACCCCTCCTTATATAAGTGGAGAGGGTAGGCTTACAAATAGAGTCCTACTAGGAGTAGGATTAGGACTCGTCTCCCATGAATCCTACTCCAGGTCTTATTTCCTTTAATGGAATCCTTCTCTCTTTGGGTCTTCTCTAGTGGGCCTTCTCTTGTGAGCCGCCTGGCGTCGGCTCACCCACCGGGTCTTGGGCTTGGTCATCCTGTGACTCGCCTGCCGGGTCATTTAATAAGATGTCATGTCTTTAAAGGGTCTCCTGTGAGTCGCCAGGACGGGTCATAACATAGGGTATATCCCTGTCACAACCCATAGATTCATAAAAATAGGCAAACAACTCAAAGAAAACAGAAACTGTTAAAAACAGAACAGTTTGTAGCAATCTGGAAACCTCTTATACTTATCTAACTCAAAAATTATGAAAAATTACGAAAACCTGGTAAATTTATATGTAAATCTTGTGTAAAAAGGTCAGATTAATTAGACGCTCTCAAAAAATGAAAAATTCCTGGACTAAGCACAAAAGTTTCTGTTTTTCAGCAAGATCAAATCAACAACTACCATATATCACCCCAAAGGTTTTACTTGGATCCAACACTAAGTAAAACACCAACAACACAATTACTAAAGAATTCATAATGTGGGAAACACTCAAAAACATAAGCAAAAACAGAACACAAAAATAAAATTGGGTTGCCTCCCAACAAGCGCTATTGTTTAACGCCCCTAGCTAGGCAAAACACAATAGATCTAGGTATTGTTATCTTTGGTATGCAATTTCTCAATTGCACACTTAGCATCCCTAGGAGGCCCATTTTTCTTATCAATTATAATACTACTAGCTAAAAAATCAAGAGATTCAATGCTGGCGATTGGTTTCTTAATAATATTGAGGAAGTTGGGGTGAATACTTATGGTCTTAAGTTCTTCATCTTTACTAGAAGATTCACCCTTATTTTTAGGAAGATAAACAAACTTGGAAGCCTTAGGAGGCGAAGGAGTTGGAGTGGTTTGTACTAAAGCAAAAGCGGATCCCAAGTTTGTAATAATGTCCTTTAGCTTGCCAATTCTAGAGGAATCTTGTTCCAATTTTTCATTAACTATGGGTACTTTTTCCTTAACATTTTTTAAGGTAACTCCTACTTTAGATCCATACTGAGTAATGTGATTATGAATCTTTGTATCCAAGTTTTCAATAACCTCGACCGTAGAAACTCTCTTTTCAATAATATCAAGCCTTCGCATCACATGTTTCAGAATTAAAATTGTTCCATTAACCATGATTGGGGTTCATCCTAACAAATTTATCATCGCACTATAAGAGTCAAAGATATGAATTCCCAAAAAATTCCCACCCATGATGGTATCTAGAATGTATCTATTCCAAGAGGTGATACCCACATAAAATTGCGAAGGAGAATGGTAGTAGATTGCTTGCAAATAGAACTATTTTGAGAATTGCAGATTCTATACCAAGCATATTTTAAGTTTTCTCCGTCCCATTGCTTAAAATTGAGAACCTCATACTCGGGAGTATTAGCTATAGTGGTAAAGCTAGCCATGAGTTCAAGAAAACGAAAGGCAAATGAAAGAAGGGTGAATAAAAAGGTAAATATTTTTGTATTTTCTGAAAATCGTTTTAGAAGTGGGGGAGAGGAAAACGAGGGGCATATGGCAAATAAAGTAAATGCAAGAGATGAGTTTGTGAGGGTACTTAGTAGGCTTGATGTGTATCCTCCCCGACAACGTCGCCTGAAATCCTTCTTGCTACCTCTTGAGCATGCATTAGTTTTCCCTTGAAGAGGAAAGGGTGATGAAACAAAGTAGATAAGTATTTCCCTCTGTTTTTAAGAATAAAGGTACGAATCCAGTAGGAGAAACAAGCAAGTCACTAATGGATGCACCTACACAAATAATCAAACTCTTGCACCCAATGCTATAAAGGGGTTGTCAATCCCTTCACGGTTATTTGCACGGATTAGATCCGATAGAGATAGATGTAATTACTGCGGAAAGTAAAAGGTAAATAAATTGCAGAAAGTATAAATCTGAAAATATATGATGCAAAATAGACCCGGGGACATAGGTTTCACTAGAGGCTTCTCTCTTGAAGGCAAATATCATGGTGGGTAAACAAATTACTATCAAGCAATTGATAGAAAAGCAAATAATCATGTAGTTATCCAAGGCAACGATCATGCATATAGGCATCACTTCTGTGATAAGTAGACCAAAATGATTCTGCATCTACTACTATTACTCCAAACATCGATCGACTCATGCCTGCATCAAGAGTATCAAGTTCATGAAGAACAGAGTAACGCAATAAGAAAGATGACGTGATGTAGAAGGATAAACTCAAGCAATATGATCAAAACACCAGCTTGTTACCCTTGATGGCAACAATACAATATGTGCCTCACTACCCCTACTTTGTCATTGGGTGAGGACACCGCAAGATTGAACCCAAAACCAAGCACTCCAGTCACACCCTGTGTTTGTAACATAATGTATGATTTGGTTATAAAATTTTGGAACCAATTAAAACTTTTTGAGTGCATGCTTGTTTGAAATGAATGTGTGTTTGATTGCTTGGATGATCATGTTTGGCACTCTTAGGTTCTACTCCTCTCCACTAACATCTTAGGATCTACTATATATATGACTTCTCAAAACCACCAAATATTATTTTTAAAGATTATTTTCATATTTTATTTAAAGGCTTTTTCTTAAGGCCAGAAATGGTTTTTCCTAAGGAACAATTATTTAAATGCTTTGAAAATATTTGAGAAAATTTAGAGAGACTCAGTGGACACATATTTTCCATATATGTGAGTTTCAACACAAGGGCTTGATCATATCATGGGCAAAACCCCTCAAAACCCTTTCTGTTCACATCAAACTTTTGGGATGTTTCTATAAGAGATATTATCAATAAATTCCAGTAAAATTCTAGCAAGTCAATACTATCATAAGTAATGATCTCGCAAAGTTTCATGTCAATCCAAGTTAGTTTGCTTCTTCAAACCAACCCAAAACCATTCCTGTCCAGAATCAAATTTGAGCAACTTTACATTGTGAAGTGTCTCCGCTTGGCTTCAAGCTTTGTGGACATGCTCAAGACACCAAATAATGATGCTAAACTAAGTGCTGAATCAAGGGTAAAACCTTAACATGTCTAGATCCATAGAGACCAGAATCTGTTGATTTCTAGGTTTTCCTAAAGCCCCATTGTGAACTTTCTTCAAACCTTCTCAAACTTGGTGATCATGCTTGTTTTCCATCACCACTTGACCCTGTAAAACCTCCTGGCAATCTAAGTCCATTTGCTTTACCATAATGTCGTCAAACACTTTTTGCGGATTTGGTAAAGACAGGTTTTGACCACCTTTTACTTTTACCCTTACCTCCAAACTTCTGCCACACTTGCTCCTCCACATCTTACCCCTCTAGTAAAAATCTGAAGTCTAGAGGCCACAAGGAGAAGGGGTAAATCCCCCATTTTCACCACTGGACAGCCCTGGCAGGAGCTCTCTCTCCTCTCTCCTCTTATTCTATCCCTCTCTGAAAGCATCCAATGGCCTAGCCTACCTTCTTTTCTCCCCCTAGATCCCGTGGGCACGAGTGGCCACGCAGAAGACACCGTTGGCATGCCGTGGCATGCCATACGCGCGCTCTGGAGTGCGCTACAGTGCCACAGGCACTATAGCTGCTGGCCACTTGATGGCCCCGACCGTCTTGGGCCCTTCCCACGCGCCAGTCGAGGCGCCTCGGTGTTCGCAGCACGCCAAGCTATCGCCCCCTCCTCTCTCTCCTTCCTCCTCCCTCCTCACATGCACGGCACCGCCCGAACCGGCCAACGCACGGGCTCACACGCGCAGGCACCTCTTCCTCTCTCCTCCTTCCCTTAGGCCTAGACCAACCACAGGAACATCCCAGGCACACCCCCGTCTTCCCCCGTGCCCTGTGGCCTCGGCCACGAGCTTGCCGGTGCACCGCAGCTCGGTGGACTCGTCCCCTCTTATATAAGGGCCTCCCGAGCCCCTCTCTCTCGTTTGCTCTCTCTCCTCTCCCTATAGCCCCCCTGCACGCTCCTAGGACCTAACGTTGCTGCTGCACTCAAAATTGGGCCGAGGACCACCGCGGCGACCTCATCGTTGATCTCCGGGTACAGAGCCTCTCCGGCCCCCATTCTTCTCCCATTGCTCCTCTCTTGCTCCCCTGACCCGATCCCCCCTCATCCTAGTCGTCTTTGCAGCTTGGAGCGGCTCCGGTGACCTCTCCCGAAGCGCCCACCGCATCTGTGACTTCGTCCACCTCCGGCCTCCATTCCACCTCTAGAGGACTGGCAGGTCGACGCTGAGCTCATCCCCGCCTTCGCCTGTCGTCGTCGTGCCCTGCATCATCGCCGGTGAGCATGCCGGCTACCCTGTCGCGAGGTTGGAGATGACAGGCGGGGCCCATCTGTCATCCTCACGTCCCTCCCCCTCCTCTCTCTGTCGCTGGCCGTCGGGGCCCAGTCGTCACGTTCGAACGTGCGCGCGCTAGTTCGCCTGAGCAAGCTGGCCTTTGGGCCGTCCCAGTTGCTAGCCTCTCCGGCCAGGACAATGTGGCCCCGTTTTCCTTTTCTTTTTTTTGTGTGCATTTCTAAAAATTCCACAGAATAAAATATTTATCCAATGCCCAATATTTTTCCACCATAAATTTTAGAACAATCCCTAGAATTTAATAGTGCCATTTGTAAAAATGTTTTAAAAAGTTTTTAGTGCTGATTTATTTAAAAAAGCCCTTTTTGGCCTTTTTAGCCTCTGTTATAAATTGTTTCTAAAATGGTTTTGACCCCAAAACCTTAGGAAAGTATTTTTAGGATTGTTGTTGGGATTTTTCAGAATAGGGTGACATTTTTTGTAGTGACTTTTGTGCTCTGTTTTTATTGTGATGCTTATTATTATCATTTATTTCGCGACAGTAGATTGCGCTGTTGACGAACAAGTTGGACCCAAAGACTTCGAAGACCCCGGAGACTTTGTTGAGCCAGGCAAGCAGCCCTGTGACCATGTCAAGAAAACCATTTTCATTGCATGTCATATAGCACTTTACTTTCGTCATATTTGATCATGTGATGTGGTGTTCCCCTTCGGTTTGATTCCTCCGGTACTTTTCCATTGACACTTGCATCGAGCATGACCCTACCACCTTATCAGGGTTGTGCGGGTGGGAGTAGTTAGGTTGCGAATAGACGCTACGCAAAGTGGGATGGGACTTGTGCATCGTGATGGCAAGGAAGGAAGTGATTATTTCAAAGACTTTTTGAAAACCGCTTCGGGTGCCACTAATGCCCGAGGGAGACGATAAAGAGATGGATGACCACTTGAGAAAGAAAGGGTGTTCCCGAACAAGTGAGTGTGTGTGTTTTCAAAAACGGATTAGATTTAAGATTTGTCGACCGTCCCAACCTTACATGCACGGCCACGATACCCCTTATGGGACGGGGCTTTGTTGATTACTATGGTTGGTACTAGCAAGGAGCCCGCATTACTAGTGGCAAGAGTGAAGTGGTCGCTCTTGAGACGGGTTCGTCCCAGAGTGGAAGGTCATGCGTTCTCTTTACAGGCACTGGGCACACCGTTGTGTGCCCTCATGGATGATACGAGTGATGTATATCATGGGGGTTGGCACCACCAAGTGGAGTCTTTTTTTAGTATCACCATGGAAAAGGCATTTTTCGGGTACATACCTCGGGTATGTTATATACCGCGAGTCGTGGATGCCACGGAAGTTCCCTGAGTCTTGTGGGTAAAGTGTGCAACCTCTGTAGAGTGTAAAACTATTCGAATAGCCGTGTCCACGGTAAAGGATAGTTGGGTGGTGTTGCTTAAACTATGTCCGGGTGTTTTCGCGAAACAATGGTGTGAGTATGGTGTGGTGGTGACTAGAGGTCACATGAGCTAAGTCCGATGGCTTAGCATGAGGAATGAACTAAGTCCGATGACTTAGCATGAACACGAGATGTTCAACCGATACTCATGATGGTATCTATAGTATGTTCACATTAATACCTGCTAGCTGTTGATGCATGCTCACTAAATTACTTGATCATGCCTATTGCATACAAAATTAGCTTTCCACAAATTTACCTACTTAGTGATATATAATGCATCATTGTTACTATGTTCCACACTTGGGTTGCTTGTGAGTACATTCAAAGTACTCATTGACGTTAAGTGTGGATGTAAGACTCTTTTTATTCAGCTTCTGTGTGTTCAGTGAGAATTGATTTTTGCGATCACTATACACGTGCATTCGATGATCTCGACTTATGAGTCGGGGTCCCCACAGAGCTGGTATCAGAGCCATCCTGACTGTAGGAAGCCCTTAGTTAACATGGACGTTAGTTAGGATAAAAGCCATTTTAAAAACTACACCCAGCCTTGGAACTTAGGACATCTGCACTGTTTACCTCTCCTATGCTTCACACAAGACTTTGCTAACTCTCCTCCTTTCAAAACTTTGTAGATGGTCGTCGTACCCAAAGCCTTGTTGACATCCGGCTTTCCCTTACTCCTTGGGGATAGCTTGGAGAAGTGCCAGTTTTGCCAACCACCCATTTTCCTCTACCACGAGCACTGGGTCGATGCCATCACGAAGTAGTATCACATGGATGTGGTCGTGAAGGCAAATGACTCCCCGACTAGATGGTTCTTTGAAGGACCACAGATGGAGACCATGATACTTGCCGTCGAGACAGCTGCATGCAAGGCACTCCTACACCGTCGAGACCTCATTCCAGAGATGGCTGACGAGTCAGCAACTCACTACCTTCCCTTCATGAAGGATGGCTTTGGCGAGAGTTGGACGTTGATTCCAACCAAGGAAGATGGCGCACCGCTCACGTTCCAGACCTACTTCATTCCAGAGATGGATGACGAGTCATCAACTCACTACCTTCCCTTCATGAAGGATGGCTTTGGCGAGAGTTGGACGTTGATTCCAACCAAGGAAGATGGCGCACCACTCACGTTCCAGACCTACTTCAGCCTCTCCGCCGATAGTCTGGTTCACAACTTGATGAAGGAGTCCGTAAAGCTCCATGAGGAACTTCACCACACCCAAGAGCTACTTCAACAAGCCAAGAAGAAGCCAGAAAAGATCAAGCAGGATGGAGCCCCCGAGGGACGGCAAGCTGTCGCTTATCGAGGAGTACCCCCAGCCAGTGATGCACCTACACGTAGTCGTCGCATGAGTGAGAAGGAGTATCGTGAGCTCTTCACCGACCTGCCTGCAAAGCATCATCGGGATGGGCCTCCTCGTTCCCTGACCCCTTCGACCGAGAACGATGCTCGTTCAGATGATGAACCGAAGGAAGACCCAGAGGAGCGTGACTACGAGACCGAGCACTCCACCACCTGAGTCCAAGAACCCCTAGGGTAGGATCAGCCATGTATCCCTCATGCGATGTCGAGTCCGTGTAATGGTTCATATGAAACCATGTGTGCTTGTTGTTTGTTTTGTTGTTTGTGTTCCGATGCAAGTCGTGCTTTTGTCTTAGGCAACATGTAAGCGACTCCATCGTTTATCTTAATATATGTTGTTGGTCTTTTGGCCCTTGTTTCAACACACTTGCACTTGACCGACCCCCTTAGGCGTGCTTTGCCATTATTGCTTATCCTCTTGTCGAACCCAGCTGTTTGACTTGGCTGCTCCAAATAGGATGGTGAGTGCTACCCACAACAACTCCTTCACCAACCCCGAAGCCAGCAATTCAAGCCAGCAACAGGGAGCTGGTGGGGTTGCTCACGCTGGAGGACACCAGGAGCAGCCACAAGGCGACATTCGCGCGCCACCACCTCCATCGGAGAACATGACCATAGCTCAGTTTCTCCAAGTTCTCCGGGAGGAACGCCAGGCCAACAATGCTGCTATCTAGCAGATGGCTCAGGCTCTCGTGAACAACCAACAACAATGCAGGAACGGCAATGGCCGCTCCATGCTGTCGGAGTTCATGAGGAACTCGCCCCCGACCTTCACTGAGACTGCTAAGCCGTTGGATGCTGATGACTGGATCCGCACCATCGAGGACCTCCTTGCATTGGTCAACTACAATGAGGATTGTGAGAAGGTGCTTTATGCCTCTCACTGCCTCGGAGGTACCGCCGGAGCTTGGTGGGATGGATTCAAGGTCATGCAAGGAGAGCGTGTGATCACGTGGAATGACTTCAAGGAAGGATTCCGCACTGCCCATATTCCTTCTAGGATCATGGCTATCAAGAAGAGAGAATTCCTAGCGTTGAAGCAAGGAAGTGGCTCTGTCAAGGAGTACCTGCAGAAGTTCAACCTGCTATCAAGGTATGCACCTGAAGATGTTAGAACGGAGGCTGCCAAGAAGGAACGCTTCATGGAAGGACTTCAGCAAGTCCTACAGTACCAAATCATCATCTGCGACTGTCGCACCTTCTTTGACCTGGTGAAAAAGGCTCTCATGCTGGAAGACAAGCGTCATTCCATCGACGACACTCACGAGCGCAAGATGATCAGCAAAGGAAGCTCAAGCAACCAAAAGCCCCACCCATGGCAGCCAGCCCCAGCCAAGCCAACCTATCAGCCACAACAGGCTAGACCTCCTGCGCCTCGTCCGAGCTACCAGCCTCAGCAGTATGCCAATCCCAGGCCAGCCTACAACAGCAACCCCAATAACAACAATGGTGGCAGAAACTTCAACAACAACCCTGGGCAAGTCACTTGCTTTGGATGTGGTCAGTCTGGATACATCTCTAAGCTTTGCCCCAATAGGAAGCCATATGCATCGTGCCCCCAGGCGCCAGCTCAAGGTCAAGCCCGTGGAGCACCGCCAAGGAACCCAGCTTCCCACAACCAGCCCAACAATGGCAAGGGTCGTGTGAATCACGTCACCGTTGAGGAAGCCCGGGAAGACCCGGACGTCATACTGGGTACGTTCCTCGTCAACTCAACCCCAGAAACAGTATTGTTTGATTGTGGAGCTTCGCATTCTTTTGTCACCCAAAAGTTTGCACTAGAGAGTGGCATGAAACCTACACCCATGGGTAGTCGTATGCTGATACAAACCCTCGGATCAGTTATGAAGTCTGGGATAGGGTGTAAGGGAGTGAAGATTGACATCAACGGGGTAGACTTCCTAGCAGACCTTATAGTTCTAGATTCACACAGCTTGGATGTTATCCCTTGCATGAATTGGTTGACTAAACACCAAGGCTTGTTAGACTGTGCCAAGAGGATTGTCACCATGACCAATAGCCAAGGAGTGGAAGTCAAGTATGTCCCCAACCCTGCCTCCACTCGAGCTCCTCAAGTCAACTGCCTGTCAGGAGCTGAATTGGATCAAATGCCAGTGGTATGTGAATACCTGGATGAGGTGCCCGGAATGCCTCCTGACTATGACATCGAGTTCATCATTGAGCTTATGCCCAGATCAAGGCCCATCTATAAGAAGGCCAACAGGATGGGATCCAACGAGTTGAAGAAGCAACTAGTAGAGCAGCTCAGAGAAGGATTTATTCTCCCTAGTACCTCTCCTTGGGGATCGCTTGTTCTATTCGTGTCAAAGAGGGACGGGACTATCAGACTTTGCGTCGATTACTGTTCTCTCAATGAGGTCACAATAAAGAACAAGTACCCACTCCCCAAGATCGAAGACCTGTTAGATCAGTTGAACGGAGCTAAGGTGTTCTCCAAGATCGACCTCGGGTCTAGGTACTATCAGCTGAAGATCAGACCCCAAGATATCCCGAAAACGACATTTGTAACCCGGTCTGGCCTGTATGAATACACGGTCATGTCATTCGGGTTAACTAATGCCCCTGCCTACTTCATGTACATCATGAATAAAGTCTTCATGGAATACCTGCAAAATTTTGGTGTTGTCTTCATTGATGACATCCTTGTCTTCTCCAAGTTTGAAGAGGAACATGAGGATCACTTGAGATTGGTCCTAGGAAAGCTTCGAGAAGACCAACTTTATGCCAAGTTCAGCAAGTGTGAATTCTGGCTGCATCAAGTTGGATTCTTGGATCATGTGTTGACTACAGAAGGATTATCAGTAGATCTCGCCAAGATTGAAGCCGCGACTGAATGGCAGACCCCAACCACCATGAAGGAAGTTAGGAGCTTGCTCGGACTCGCGGGATATTACCGCAAGTACGTGGAGGGATTCTCGAGCATTGCCCGACCTATGAGCCAACTTCTGAAGAAGGACAAGAAGTTCGAATGGACCACTAAGTGCGAGGAAAGTTTCCAGGAGCTCAAGAAGAGGTTGACCACAGCCCCTGTTTTGGCCACCCCTGATATTCACAAGGAGTTTGTGATTTATTGTGACGCATCTAGAACCGGACTTGGAGGTGTTCTGATGCAAGAAGGCAGAGTCATAGCATATCTATCCAGACAGCTACGCCCTCATGAAGAGAACAAGGCAACTCATGATCTCGAGTTGGCAGCCGTGGTTCATGCCATGAAGACCTGGCGGCATTATATTCTGGGGAAGTGATGTGAGATATTCACAAACCACAAGAGTTTGAAGTATATCTTCACTCAAAGGGAGTTGAACATGAGGCAGCGAAGATGGTTGGAGTTGATCAAGGATTACGACCTCAGTGTTCAGTACCACCCCGGAAAGGCCAATGTGGTAGCTGACGCCTTAAGCAGAAAGGCGTGTTCCTTGAATGCTATGATTAAGGAAAGGCTATCCGCCTTGTATGAAGAACTTGAGAGTTTTGGCTTGGAACTGGTCGCACCAGGATTTCTCGCCAACCTTGAAGGGTAGCCTACCTTGATGGATGATATTAAAGAAGCCCAGAAGGGACACGAGAGCATTGAAGGCATCAAGAGGAAGATCAAGGCAGCCAAAGCCCCAGGATTCTCATAGGATGAACAAGGAGTCGTGTGGTTTGGGAATCGCATTTGCGTACCCAACGAAGAAGAGCTCAAGAACCTGATCCTGCAAGAAGCTCATGACACTGCCTACTCCATCCATCCTAGAGGAACCAAGATGTATCAAGACCTCAAAACAAGATTCTGGTGGCATGGCATGAAATGGGAGATTCGTGCCTAAGTGTGACATATGCCAGACGGTCAAGGCTGGGCATCAGCGACCCGCTGGGCTACTGCAACCCCTCAAAGTGCCCGAATGGAAGTGGGACAAAGTCGGGATGGATTTCATCACCGGTTTACCAAGGTCAAGAAGGGACATGACTCCATTTGGGTCATTGTTGATCACCTAACCAAGGTAGCCCACTTTATCCCCGTCAGGACCACCTATGATGGAAGCCAGCTTGTGAACCTCTACATCAACCGCATTGTGAGTCTTCACGGAGTTCCAAAGGAGATCATGTCAGATCAAGGGATCCAGTTCACCTCATGATTCTGGAAGAAGTTTCAGGACGCTATGGGAACCAAGCTTTCCTTCAGCACTGCTTTTCACGCCCAGACCGGTGGGCAAACGGAACGAGTAAATCAGATACTCGAAGACATGCTCCGTGCTTGTGTTTTGGCCTATGGAGACAAGTGCGAAGATTGCCTACCATTCGTCGAGTTCTCCTATAACAAAAGCTATCAGTCGAGTCTTTAGATGGCACCATTTGAGGTGTTGTATGGACGCAAGTGTCGTACTCCCTTTAACAGGCCGGAGACTGGAGAAGGATTGATATTTGGACCAGATATCCTCCGCGAAGCAGAAGAGCAAGTTCAACTCATTCGCGAGCATCTCGAGATCACCAAGTCAAGACAGAAGAGCCATGCCGACTCTCACAGCCGAGAACTGAATCTTGACGTCGGAGATTATGTTTACCTCTCAAGGGAACCAAGCGTTTTCATGTCAAAGGAAAGCTCACGCCAAGATATATCGGCCCCTTCAAGATCACTGCAAGACGAGGAGAAGTTGCCTACCAGCTGGAACTACCTCCCGAGCTGTCGGATGTGCACAACGTCTTTCATGTGTCACAGCTCTAGAAGTGTCTGCAAGTTCCCAACCGCCTCGACCTCTACAAGTACATCAACCATCAATCCATCGATCTCCAGCCAGATCTCACTTATCGTGAGAAACCAGTTTGCATCTTGGATGAAGCCGCGCGCTGCACCCGAAGCCGCACGATCAAGTATTTCAAGGTCCAGTGGAGCAACGACACTGAAGCTGAAGCAACCTGGGAGCGTGAAGATTATCTTAGATCGGAGTTTCCTTATCTTTTTAGCTCTTAGCCTAGGAATCTCAGGGACAATATTCTTGTAAGGGGGGAAGGTCTGTCACACACTGTGTTTGTAGCACAATGTATGATTTGGTTTATAAAATTTTGGAACCAATTAAAACTTTTTGAGTGCATGCTTGTTTCAAATGAATGCTTGTTTGATTGCTTGGATGATCATGTTTGGCACTCTTAGGTTCTACTCCACTCCACCTTCATCTTCCTTGACCCAAACTTCTTGCCCAATGGTCATGCCATGTGAATAGTACTCAAAACTATTTTTATCAAAATTTATTTTCACCAAAAACCATTAATTCAATTTAAGTTTACTAAAACCTCTGAATTGAGGTTTGTACTACAAGTCCTCAATTTGGGTGGATCCTTTCTTTCCAAATGCTTTATTTGAGATCTACTATATATATGACTTCTCAAAACCACCAAACATTTTTTTATGATTATTTTCATATTTTATTTAAAGGCTTTTTCTTCAGGCCAAAAATGGTTTTTCCTAAGGAAAAATTATTTAAATGCTTGGATAATATTTGAGAAAATTTAGAGAGACTCAGTGGACATATATTTTCCATAATATGAGTTTCAACACAAGGGCTTGATCATATCATGGGCAAAACCCCTCAAAACCCTTTATGTTCAGATCAAACTTTTGGGATGTTTCTATAAGAAATATTCTCAATAAATTCCAGGAAAATTCTATCAAGTCAACACTATCATAAGTAATGATCTTGCAAAGTTTCATCTCAATCCAAGTTGGTTTGCTTCATCCAACCAACACAAAGCCATTCCTGTCCAGAATCAAATTTGAGCAACTTTAGATTGTGAAGTGTCTCCCCTTGGCCACAAACTTTGTACATGCTCAAGACACCAAATAATGATGCTACACTAACTGGTGCATCAAGGGTAAAAGCTTAACATGTCTAGATCCAAAGAAACCAGAATATGTTGATTTCTAGTTTTTACTAAAGCCCCATTGTGAACTTTCATCAAACCTTCTCAAACTTGGTGATCATGTTTGTTTTCCATCACCACTTGACCCTGTCAAAACTCATGGCAATCTAAGTTCATTTGCTTGCCCATAATGCCATCAAACACTTTTTGTAGATTTGGTAAAGATAGGTTTTGACCACCTTTTACTTTTACCCTTGCCTCCAAACTTCTACCACACTTGCTTCCCCACATCTTACCCCTCCAATAAAAATCCCAAGTCTAGAGGCCACAAGGAGAAGTGGTAAATCCCCCATTTTCACCTCTGGACAGCCCTGGCAGGAGCTGTCTCTCCTCTCTCCTCTTATTCTATCCCTCTCCCAGAGAATCCAATGGCCTAGCCTACCTTATTTTCTCCCCTAGATCCCCTGGGCACGAGTGGACACACAAAAGACGTTGTTAGCATGCCATGGCATGCCATACGCATGCTCTGGAGCGCGCTATAGTGCCGACAGGCACTGTAGCTGTTGGCCACTTCATGGCCCCGACCGTCTTGGGCCCTCCCCTCGTACCAGTCGAGGCGCCTCGACGTCTGCAGCACGCCAAGCTGCTACCCCCCTCCTCTCTCTCCTTCCTCCTCCCTCCTTCGCACGCACACGGCGCCGCCCGAACCGGCCAATGCGCAGGCACCTCTTCCTCTCTCCTCCTTCCCTTCGCCCTAGACAAACCCCAGGAACACCCCAGGCATGCCCCCGTCTTCCCTTGTGCCCTCTAGCGTCGGCCACGCGCTTGCCGATGCACCGCAGCTCGGTGGACTCGTTCCCTCCTATATAAGGGCCTCCCGAGCCCCTCTCTCCCCTTTGCTCTGTCTCTCCTCTCCCCTATAGCCCCATGTGCGCTCCTAGGACCTCCCGTTGCTCCTGCACTCAGAATCGTGCCGAGGACCACCGCGGCGACCTCATCGTTGATCTTTGGGTATAGAGCCCCTCCGGCCCCCATTCTTCTCCCATTGCTCCTCTCTTGCTCCCCTGACCCGATCCCCCCTCATCCCCGTCATCTTTGCATCTTGGAGCGGCTCCGGTGACCTCTCCAGAACCTCCCACCGCCGCAAGAGCTCGTCGATGGCGACTCCATCCACCTCTGGCCTCCATTCCACTTCCAGAGGACTGGCGGGTCGACACTGAGCTCATCCCCGCCTTCGCCTGACGTCGCCGTGCCCTGCATCATCACCGTTGAGCACGTCGGCTACCCTGTCACGAGGTTGGAGATGACAGGCGGGGCCTGACTGTCATCCTCGCCTCCCTCCCCCTCCTCTCTCTGTCGCTGGCTGTCGGGGCCCAGCCGTTAAGTTCGAACACGCACGCGCGCTAGTTCGCCTGGGCTGGCTGGCCTCTCGGCCGGCCCAGTTGCTGGCCTCTCCAGCCAGGGCATTATGGCCCCTTTTTCCTTTTCTTTTTTTCTGTGGATTTCTAAAAATTCTACAGAATAAAATAGTTACCCAATGCCCAAGATTTTTCCAGCATAAATCTTAGAATAATCCCTAGAATTTAATAGCGCCATTTGTAAAAATGTTTGAAAACGTTTTTAGTACTGATTTATTTTAAAAACCCCTTTTTTGCATTTTTAGCCTCTGTTATAAATAGTTTCTAAAATGGTTTTCATCCCAAAAACTTAGGAAAGTATTTTGAGGATAGTTGTTGGGATTTTTCAGAATAGGGTGTCATTTTCTTTAGTGGCTTTTGTGCTCTGTTTTTATTGTGATGCTTATTTTTATCGTTTATTTCGCGACGGTAGATTGCGCTGTTGACGAACAAGTTGGACCTGAGGACTTTGAAGACTCTGGAGACTTTGTTGAGCCAGGAAAGCAGCCCTTTGACCATGTCAAGAAAACCATTTTCATCGCATGTCATATAGCACTTTACTTTCGTCATATTTGATCATGTGATGTGGTGTTCCCCTTCGGTGGGATGCCTCCGGTACTTTTCCATTGACACTTGCATCGAGCATGACCCTACCACCTTATGAGGGTTGTGCGAGTGGGAGTAGTTAGGTTGCAAATAGACGCTACGCAAAGTGGGATGGGACTTGTGCATAGTGATGGCAAGGAAGGAAGTGATTATTTCAAGAACTTTTCGAAAACCCCTTCGGGTGCCACTAATGCCTGAGGGAGATGATAACGAGATGGGTGACCACTTGAGAAAGAAGTGGTGTGCCAGAACAAGTGAGTGTGTGTGATTTCAAAAACGGATTAGATTTAAGATTTGTCGACCATCCCAACCTTACATGCACGACCACGATACCCCTAATGGGACGGGGCTTTGTTGATTACTATGGTTGGTTTTTGCAAGGAGCCTGCATTACTAGTGGCAAGAGTGAAGTGGTCACTCTTGAGACAGGGTCGTCCCAGAGTGGAAGGTCATTCGTTGTCTTTACAGGCACCGGGCACACCGTTGCGTGCCCTCATGGATGATATGAGTGATGTATATCATGGGGGATTGCACCAACGAGTGGACTCTTTGTTTAGTATTCCCATGGGAAAGGCATTGTTTTGGTAGTTACCTCGGGTATGTTATATACCGCAAGTCGTGGATGACACGGAAGTTCCCCGAGTCTTGTGGGTAAAGTGTGCAACCTCTATAGAGTGTAAAACTATTCGAATAGCCATGACCATGGTCAAGGACAGTTGGGTGGTGTTGCTTAAACTACATCCGGGTGTTTTCGTGAAACAATGGTCTCAGTATGGTGTGGTGGTGACCAGAGGTCACATGAGCTAAGTCCGATGGCTTAGCATGAGGAAAGAACTATGTCCGATGACTTAGCCTGAACACGAGATGTTCAATCGATACTCATGATGGTATCTGTAGTATGTTCACATGAATACCTGCTAGTTGTTGATGCATGATCACTAAATTCCTTGATCATGCCTATTGCATACAAAATTAGCTTTCCGCAAATTTACCTACTTAGTGATATATCATGCATCATTGTTACTTGTTCCACACTTGGGTTGCTTGTGAGTACATTCAAAGTACTCATTGGCTTGCCACTGGTTATTTAATTGGCCAGGCATGGAAGAACAGGAGTTTGTTGAAGAGTTTGTTGGTCACCATTTGCATAAGACGTTACTTGTGGATGTAAGACTCTTGTTATTCAGCTTCTGTGTGTTTAGTGAGCATTGATCTCTAGGATCACTATACACGTGCATTCGGTAATCTTGACTTATGAGTCGGGGTCCCCACAGAGCTGGTATCAGAGCCATCCTGACTGTAGGAAGCCCTTACTTAGCATGGACGTTAGTTAGGATAAAAGCTGTTTTAAAAACTACACCTAGCCTTGGAACTTAGGAAATCTGCACTGTTTACCTCTCCTATGCTTCACACAACACAGTGTTGTCTCTCCTCCTTTCAAACCTTTGTAGATGGCCGTCGTACTCAAAGCCTTCCTGACATCCAGCTTTCACTTACTGCTTGGGGATAGCCTGCAGAAGTGCCAGTTTTGCCAACCACCCATTTTCCTCTACCACGAGCACTGGGTCGATGCCGTCATGAAGGAGTACCACGTGGATGTGGCCGTGAAGGCAAATGACTCCCCGGCTAGTTGGTTCTTTGAAGGACCACGGATGGAGACCATGATACTTGCCATCGAGACAGTTGCACGCAAGGCACTCCTACACCTTCGAGACATCATTCCAGAGATGGCTGACGAGCCAACAACTCGCTACCTTCCCTTCAGGAAGGATGACTTTGGCGAGAGTTGAACGCTAATTCCGACCAAGGAAGATGGCGCACCGCTCAGGTTCCCCGACCCCTTCGACCGGGAACGACGCTCGTTCAGATGATGAACCAGAGGAAGACCCAGAGGAGCGTGACTACGAGACCGAGCACTCCACCATCTGAGTCCAAGAACCCCTAGGTAGGATCAGTCATGTATCCCTCATGCGATGTCGAGTCCGTGTAATGGTTCATATGAAACCATGTGTGCTTGTTGTTTGTTTTGTTGTTTGTGTTCTGATGCAAGTCGCACTTTTGCCTTAGGCAACATGTAAGCGACTCCATCGTTTATCTTAATATATGTTGTTGGTCTTTTGACCCTTGTTTCAACACACTTGCACTTGACCGACCCCCTTAGGCACGCTTTGCCGTTATTGCTTATCCTCTTGTCGACCCCAATTGTTTGACATGGCTGCTCCAAACAGGATGGTGACTGCTACCCGCAACAGCTCCTTCACCAACCCCGAAGCCGGCAATTCAAGCCAGCAACAGGGAAGTGGTGGGGCTTCTCACGCTGGAGGACACCAGGAGAAGCCACAAGGCGACATTCCCCCGCCACCACCTCCGCCGGAGAAGAAGCCATCTACCTACTAGCTATGGACCCGTAGGTATATGGTGGACTACTCACGCATCATCAGAGGGGCAATGGAGGTTATGTAGATGCCCTCCGTGATCGGAACCCCCTCCGACAGATTACCAGAAAAGGCTCCAAGATTGGATCTCTCAGGAACGAAGGCTTCCCGCTGCGGAACAGTATTTGCATGGTTCTTTCTGATGTTGGGGGAATATTTGGCTATTTATAGGCCATGAATTAGTGTTAGGAGACCTGCCAGGAGGCGACAAGCCTACTAGGCGTGGTGAGGGGGCCTGCTCCAAGCAAGCTTATGGCGCCCTAGCACCTCTCCTGACGTGCACTCCAAGCTTGGATGACTTGTTTCCTTCCAGAAAAGTTCCTTCCGCTGGTTTTATTCCATTTGGAATCCGTTTAATATTCCATATCTGCAAAACTCAAAAACAAGGAAAAAAGAAAAACTGGCACTTGGCCCAAGATTAATAGGTTAGTCCCAAAAATAATATAAAATAGCATATTAATCCATATAAAACATCCAAAACAGATAATATAATAGCATGCCATCATAAAAAATTATAGATTCGTTGGAGACATATTGCCAAGTACCATTTCACGAACTCCTTCACCATCATCGCCCCGGTCAGTTTCCGAGCGGCCATGTCTGAAGAAATCCTCTTCAGGACGGGCGTCGCCCGAGGGTCGGCGAGTTTCACAAACGCCCAACCGAGGGTCTTATTGCATAGCTTCATCAGAAGCTCTAGATGGGAATTAACCCCATAGACATCCAAGAAGACCCAGGATGCTAGTAGCCTTCCACCTTCTTCCCGGCCTTCAGGAGCACATTGCCGCTCTGGACCGCTATGAAGGAAGCACACCCCGACCGGTGTGCGCTATCATCAAGCCGCATACTGAAATAGTGGTGGAGGAGGGCCATAAAAGGCTTCACACCTATGAAGGCCTCATAGTAGAAGGCGAAGATCGACAGGATCAAGATGGAGAGCTTGTTTCCCATAGTGCGCGAGGATGGTGGAGAACAACCCCGAGAAGGGCAGGACAAGCCCGCAGAACATACTGTGGAGAAAGAAGGGGTATACCGTCTTCGCCTAGGTGCGCTCCTCAGCTGAGCCGTAGAAGATAAGGGTCCTCCCCCATTTGTAGGAGTCCGCCGTAGTCAACAGAAGCGCGGAGGCAAGATCTCCCTCCTTGGGGATGGAGGATGTCGTGAGCGCTAGAGAGGGAGAAGAGGGGGGTGCGGCTGCAGCCTTAGACTTTATCTTCCTGGTAGGCGCCATCTGTTGAATCTTGGAGGCGGAAGGATAAGAAGACGAGTGATGTTGAACCAAGAGCTAGAGGAGTTTCTTAAGGAAGGAAAAGGGATCTGAGTAAGGGATCAAGGCGCATGGAAGAAGAGCAATGGTGGCTCCATAGAGGGCGCCAGACTTTTGTCAGCCAGGACAGTTGCCGAGGCGATTAGAGGCGGAGGTGTCTGTTCCCCGTCGCATGCCATGCGTTGAGCCTGGCCGACATGCGTTGGGGGCCCATGGTGCTTCGCCCTTCGCTCCTTGCCTTCGCCTCGAAGCAAAGTTGGCACGCCTTGGGCCCGGGGGCTACTGTCTGTAGGATCAAAAGTAGGTCTAGAGGGGGTGATTAGACTACTTGACCAAATAAAATTTTTGCCTTTTTCCCAACTTTAAGTCTTGCCAAGTTTTAGCATTCATATCATATCAAGTAACACCCTACACATACATGTCTAAGAGTGTAGGAGGGGAAAGTAAACACATTGCACATGTAAGTAAAGAGAAGGTTAAGAATGCAAACATGAGTGATGACACGATGATTTTTCCCATGGTTCTGATAGGTGGTGCTATCGTACGTCCATGTTCATGGAGTCTTCAACCCATAGAGGGTAACGGTCACGAGAGTCCACGGAGGGCTCTAGCCATGGAGGGTTCCACAAAAAAGCAACCTTGACTATTCCATGCAGCTTTCGTCCACGAAGGACTAGCGTCACTATGGGTAGATCTTCACGAAGTAGGCAATCTCCTTGCCCTTACAAACTTCTTGGTTCACTCCACAACACGATGTAGGAGGCTCCCAAGCGACACCTAACCAATCTAGAAGGCACCACCCTCCAAAAGGTAATAGGCTCGATAGGGACGATGAACTCCTTGCTCATGTGCTTCAAGATGATAGACTCCTCAACACACAATCTCTCTCACAGATTTGGCTTGGTAGAAGAGATGCAATTGGTGGAAAGCAACTTGGGGAGGCTATAAATCAAGATCCATATGGTTGGAGTGGAAGGTCTTGACCTCAACACAAGGGTAGGTGGTTCTCTCTTAGAAAACTAAGTAGGATAGGTATGGAATAGTTCTGACTACTTCACTTTCTAGTGGGTGGTGGTGAAGGGGTATATAGAGGCATGCCCAAAAATCCAACCGTTACACACAATAAGTCAGACTTGGTGATACCGATGTGTATATCTCGGTGGTACCGAAGTGACAAAAAGTGGCAACTTTTGAATCTCGGATGGACCGATATAGAATTCTCAGTTGCACCGACAAGGTGACAAACGGTCATATTTACCAAGCTCGGTGATGTCGATTCACCATTCTCGGTAGGACCGAAAATGAGAACTCGTATAACAGAAAGTTGGGAACCCAACTCGATGGCACCGAGTGCAGTGTCGGCTGCACCGAAGTGTTAGGGTTTGGCTGAGTCTGTCTAGGGTTTGGAACTCGGTGGTACCAGGATAGGAGTGTTGGTTGCACCGACTTGGTATATTTGGCTTAGGACAGACTTTGGTGGGAGAGTTTGTGGATGTTTTTGTGACTATCACTTGTTCATGTTTGAGCATATTGTTCACCATCAAAACTCTACCCCCTTTTAATAGTATTGGCTTTCCTATAGACTCAAAGTGATTTCTCACAAATGTAAAATGTAGAGTCCACTTGCTTGAAGCTTGGCCAACCTATTTCCTTGAATCTTTGGGTAATTCCACAATCCTTTTTCCATTCCCATCAATGAACTTTTCCTGAAATATACTTGGTGAAAGCATTGGTTCAATGACTTATATGTTGTTATTAATTATCAAAACCACCAAGGGAGCAAGTGTGCTTTCAGTCTGTCCCTTTTTGGTAATTGATGAAAACATATAGATCAAAGCTTCTACACACATATAATCAATGAATATAGTCATTGCTTTTGAGCAGTATGTGATAAGCAAGAGCTCCCCCTAAATTTGTGCATTATTTTAAATTTGCGTTTGAATGCAAATGCACAATCGATTAGGTACATGCGTCACTTCTCACATGTCACATGCCACTTGGTGGGGCGCGAGAGTTGAGCTTCTTCCTAGTTATGTTGGCAGCCTTGGGAAACCCATGAGAGGTGGGGGTGCCTGGATCTGAGAAAGAACTGGCTTTTGGGCTTGTTCCAGAACTCATATCAACTCCCTGCTCTGCCAAATTCTGACTGTCCTCTGAGCCTGACATACTGAACCTGTGAATAGAGTATAGGAGAGTAGAAGAAGATGAGTCATCACAAAATGAGGCTGGTTTTTGAAATTTGAGCAATGAATTTTCAAGATTTTTGCATTCTGTCAAATAGATATCGGGGCAGCCGAAACGGAATTTTCGGTGGGACCGATACTGACAGACTCACTAACCGAAACATGGCAGCCTTTTCGGTCAAACCGAAAAGAGCAACTCTGTTCCACCGAGTCAGTTCTCAGCCACACAGAAAAGTATATCGGTGAGACTGATATTTCCGTTTCGGTTTCATCGAGATCTATCGGGCGGACGACGATACCCTAGAAAATTTATCTTTCGCGAGATTATGGTGTTTTGGCAGGATGGAAACATGTGCAAAGGTTGTAATGATGATAAACAAGGATCTAATGAGAAAGAATCGGATGAGGAGCGCAATAGAGATTGAATCCGTACCCTAGTTTGGTGCGGATCCTCTACGACGGCGACAAGAGAGAGGAATTCGTCGGCGACGGTGATTTCAGTGGCAGAGGAGCACGAGGAGACAAGGGCGATGACCAGGGGTCTTTGGAGCGACAGCTTAGGGTTTTGGAGCGCGACGTTTGAAGATAGAATTTCAAAGTGTCGGGTTCCAGAGTTATATACCCACCACTGTCGGTGACCCCGATTCTAAGTTTTCGGTCTCACCGGATGCCTCAATTGTCAGCTGACAGGGACACTTGGTGTAACCGAGAAAATGGACTCGGTGGTACCAAGATTGAAAAACCTGATCAACACTAGGCAGTCGATGAGACCGAGATTTTGTAGTTGGTTCCACCGAGATGCACTTGGCATGTTTTAATGGTTAGTCCTAGTCGATACGGAACTCTGAGTGCTCCACACACAGAGGGATCGAAAAGCACTTGTTCAAATTTTTTGATGCAGCATCAATAGAGTATGAGGTGAGAAAGCATAGATAGTTAAAGGAGTGGTCCTAGGCATTCTTGTATATCCAACTAGAAAAAGATAAATTAAAATCCAAATAGCAAAACTTGGGTATCCTCGAATGAGAAAATAAATGCAGACCAACATGCTCACACAATAAGATGTCAAATGGAATCATGGCCTCCTGAGGAGCGGAGATTCCTATGCAAGTCCCCGGCCTCACGAGGCTGAGGTGACGTGGGTTCTGACAGCCTAGCCAGGCAGGCGCTAGTGGTTGAATTGGGAGGATGGTCTACTCTTTGGTCCACAGGATACAACGATGTACGCGGATTCCCATGGAGCTTGCCAAATGTTTCCTTCTCGGTGCAAGAGGACCCAAACCACGAGCTCGGCAGGATGGATGTCATCGTTGAGCCCACCGCTGAGTCACACCCGGAAGCTTTTGTAGGCGAGGACCACCTTTAGTCAGAATATGGTGTACTACATCACCCCTTTCAAATTTGTTCGTTGTGGTATCCCTTCCCACCAGTACGACGGGGGAAGAGGACTGTGGCTCCAACAAATAGGGACGAGCTCCCCATCGTAGAAGGATGGGGAATTGGGTCAAGTTCATCATCACCAAGATCCGTCGTGAGGCCACAAACCATGGTACTAGATCATCCCAAGCCTCCTTGTGAGGCCAATCCACCACTGAGAAGTAGTAGGGTTTTACACCGCAAGGTGGCCCGAACCTGGGTAAATCTCTATGTCATCTTCTTCCTCGCACGTACTTACTCGACGCAGCTAGGCTGTAGGGTGACAACTTGGTACTTTGAGCCAGTTGAGATCTTCGCACATTCCCTATGTTTGAACCTTGTTGCGTTTTGTGAGCCCCGATTCTGACACATATAATGCAAATAATCCAACATGCCCGACATATAAAGTATAAATGCCGGCATGATGCTTGGGCGAGCTTTATACCTACGCCCCCCATTTTATTAAACAGGTGCATCATGGTTGTACCAAACAGTTGCACTTGGAAAGCATTATAAGGTGACATAATCGGACCATAAAAATTGATCTCTTCTTGTTATAAATTTTTACAATTCATAATGCGGGTGTAACTGTTAAAGGTATGCTTAGAAACAAAGGTATACGAGGGGAGGATCGATCGAGGGTTCTTGGTCTACGACTTGATTACCTTGACGAGTCCATGTGTGCCTCCATTCCTTTGCTATTGTCGAGTGGTGTTCTCCTAAAAAGGTGGTTATAGTCAGTGAAGCGACCCTTGGGCATGTTTAAGTCACCAGGACATACATGAGTTTGACGCATGTTGTGTTGGGAGTAGTTCGGTCAAACCGACCACTCTGTTGTGATAAGGTGTCCCCTAGCAGCTGCCCATGGTATTTTAAGTGCAAAATTGTGCCTTCTCGGTACATACCTGGTGAGTAGTGAGGCCGGGCTGTGGGGGGCGCACCCCTATTTGTACTTAACGCGAGGTTGCTCCGGGAGATCGGGTCATGCTTGGGTCCGCTTGTTCGCCCTTTGCGGCTATCTCCTGGTTGGGGTCCTGGTGCCTTAGTGCTAGAATGGAATTCAGCCTGCAGAGCCGCTGTGTTTTCTTCCATGTGGAGTGAGCGCTCTGTATTGTTGTTGACGGTGATGACCCCCTTTTTCCCTAGCATCTTGAGTTTTAGGTATGCGTAGTGGGGGACAACATTAAAGCGAGCAGACGCTGTACGGACGAGCAGTGCATGGGACCCACTTTGTAAAGGCAATATATCGAAGATCAAGTCTTTGCTATGGAAGTTATTGGTCGAGCCGAATCCAAGTTCAAGCGTTACGTTACCCGGACATCATGCTTCCACACCGGGGTTGACTCCCTTGAAGGTAGTGTTGCTAGGTTTAATTCTTGACGGGTCGATGCCCATGTGTTTTACTATATCTGAGTAAATTAGATTAAGGTTGCTTCCACTGTCCATAAGGACTCTAGTGAGGCGGAACTCATCGACAATGGGGTCCAGGATGAGGGCAACCGAGCCCCCATGATGGATACTGGTAGGGTGATCCCTTCGATCAAAGGCGATCGGACATGCCGACCACTGGTTGAACTTCCGAGCTATGGGTTCTATGGCGTAGACCTCCCGAAGTGCACATTTCCACTCTTTTTTGGTATATGTGTGACATATATCATGTTCATGATTTTGACCTCGGGAGGGAATTGCTTTTGCCCGTCATTGTTTGGCCTGTGAGGTTCTTCATCATCCTTGCTTCATGGGCACTTGTTCTGTTCCTCGGCTGCGAGCTTGCCTGCTTGCTTGAACACCCAACAATTTCTGTTGGTGTGGGTAGCCAGCTTATCTTGCATGTTGTGGATTTAGGAGGTCCTATCCATGATTCTGTGTAGAGCGTTAGGTCCATCCATGTTCCCTTTAAGGGGCTTCTTCCATTGCCGGGTTTTGAGTTTTGGAAACCAGCGTTTACGGCCGTTTATTCTAAGTTGTCGTTGCTATATATGGTGGCGTTTATTATTGTTTCGCCTTGGATTTCCATTACCATCCCGCACTTTAGAGGTGTCGGGGTCTTCGGGATTCTGGCTTCGGCGAGCTAGCAAATTGTGCTCACCCACAAAAAAGCTGGTCATAAGTGAGGTGGGGGCAGACATTGTTCTCGTCTTATCCTGGCCGAGCTAACGAGCTAGCCATTCGTGCTTGATATTGTGCCTGAACGAGGCCATCGCCTCGGCATCCGGATAGTCGATGATTTGGTTCTTCTTAGTCAAGAACCGATTCCCGAATTGCTTGGCCGATTCGCTAGTATTTTAGACGATGTTGCTTAGGTCGCAAGAGTCCAGGGGCCGAATGTATGTGCCTCGGAAGTTAGACCAGAAAGCGTCTTCGAGCTCGTGCCAACTCCCAATAGAGTTCTCCGGGAGGCTGTTTCGCCAGTGCTGATCTTGTCCCTTCAATTTGAGTGGTAGTTATTTGATGGCATGGAGATCGTCTCCTCTGGCCATATGGATGTGAAGGAGGAAATCCTCGATCTAGACGGACGGGTCCGTCGTTCCTTTGTATGACTCTATGTTGATAGGCTTAAATCATTTGGGGAACTCGTGTTGCATGACCTCGTCTGTAAAACACAGCGGGTGTTTGGCGCCTCTGATTCAGGCTATGTCCTGCCAGGAGTCAGCTGTTGGGTAAGCTCGGTATTGATCCTGGTTTATGTGGTTGCGGTCGAGCCACGATCGATAGCCATCCTGTCTAGCGGGGGAGCATTCCCTAGATTCGTAAATGGATCTTGCGTGACCTGACCTATAGTCCAGGTCTTGCCGAAGATCATATCGATCCTCAGGTTGCGTTGGTCCCTTTCCTCTCCTACGGTGTGACGTGGGCCAGTACTCGGCGTCTTGAGCCACCCTGTCCCGTTCTCGAGGGGGGCGGTCTGGCTAGTCATACTGAATGCACCTTGGGGATTCAGGCTCAAGGGCCTCATCGTCGAATTGCGGCAGCAGGCACCGGTGAGGGTAGATCTTCTTATGGTCTAGTCACCCAGTGTTGAATCCTTCTTCAGCCGCCAAAACTCTTTTCCATCTATTGCTGATGGTGTCTTGTTCGGCTTTGAGATGTTATCGCTTTGCTTTTAAGGTACGATCTGTAACTATGAGTTGTTGCCTGAATCATTCTTCGTCCTTGGGGTTTTCAAGGACGATGAAGTTTTTGGATTCGAGGTTTTTTTCCACTTTGGCATGTGGGAAGTAGTCATCATCCCCGGAATCATTGTGGTCGTCGGTGTCTTGCTGATCCGTGAGCCTTTCTGGGTGAAAGCACATTTGTTCCCTTGGTGGTTTTGGTAATTAATAACAACATATAAGTCATTGAACTAATGTTTCCGCCAAGTATATTTCAGGAAATGTTCAATGATAGGATTGGCAAAAGGAGAGTGTGGACATACCCAAAGATGCAAGTAAATAGGTTGGCCAAGCTTCAAGCAAGAGGACTCTACATTTTATATTTGTGAGAAATCACTTTGAGTCCATAGGAAAGCCAATACTATTAAAAGGCTGTAAGGTTTTGTTGGTGAACAATATGCTCAAATGTGCACAAGTGATAGTCGCCAAAAACATCCACAAACTCTCCCACCAAAGTTTTTTCTATACCTAACACTCAAAATCAGTGTTACCAACTTTCCCATACAGGTGCCATCAATACCAGAACCTAGACAGACTCTGCCAAACCCTAGCCACTTCGTTGCAACCGATTCTATACTGGTGCCACCGAGTTTAGGTTGCCAACTTTCTGTTACGCAAATTCACATTTTCGATCCCACCAAGAATGTTGTATCGGCGTCACCGAGATTAGAATTGTGACCATTGGTCACCTGATCGGTGCAACCGAGTTTCCTATATCAGACTCACCGAGATTCAAAAGTTGCCACATTTTGGTCACTTCGGTACCACCAAGATTAACACATCGGTGTCACCGAGTTGGTCATTTTGTGTGTAATGGTTGAATTTTTGGGGATGCCTATATATACCCTTCACTACCACCTACTCGAAAGAAAAGCACTTAGAACTCTTCCATACCTATCCTATCAGATTTTCTGAGAGAGAACCACCTACCCTTGTCTTGAGGTCAAGATCTTCCACTCCAATCATACGGATCTTGATTTCTAGCCTCCCCAAGTTGCTTTCCACCAATCCCATATCTTCTACCAAGCCAAACCTGTGAGAGAGAGATTGTGAGCTGACAAGTCTATCATCTTGAAGCACAAGAGCAAGGAGTTCATCGTCATTACCCAACCTATTACCTTTTGGAGGGTGGTGCCTCCTAGATTGGTTAGGTGTCGCTTAGGAGCCACCTACTTCGTGTTGTGGAGTGAACCAAGAATTTCGCAAGCGCAAGGAGATCGCCTACTTTGTGAAGATCTACCCATACTGAGGCTAGTCCTTCGTGGACGGAAGCTGTTATGGAATAGTCAAGGTTGCTACTTCGTGGACCCTTTTGGGTGGAGCCCTTCGTGGACTCTTGCGACCGTTACCCTCCGTGGGTTGAAGACTCCATAAACGTGGATGTACGATAGCGCCACCTATCGGAACCACGGGAAAAATCATCGTATCTACAACTGCGTTTGATCTTCATACCCTATCCCTTATATACATGCTTGTTGTTACTTTCCGCTGCTATATACTCTTAGACTTGCATTTGTAGGGTGTACTTGACTTTCCACGAAATGCTAAAAACTGTCAACCCTAAAACTTGGTATAGGCAAAACTTTTAATTGGTCCTACAAGTGGTATCAAAGCTTTGGTCTCCATTGCTTAGGTCTCACAACCTAGGAGAGTATGGCGTCTAGTGAGGGAAGTTATCACCGTAGAGGTCCGTACTTTGATGCAACTAGTTGGAAGCAGAAAATGAAAATGCATATTGTTGGTCATATCCCTGCCGTTTGGGTTGTTGTTCGTGTTGTCTTGCAAGGTGAGTTCTTTGCGGATGGACGGGAACCGGATCGTGAAGCATCCGCGGATGAGTTGAACATGTTGCAACTCAATGCTCAAGCATGCTACATTCTCTTCAACTTCTGATGCCCCGAAGAATTCAACAAAATCAGCCGTCTTGAGAATGCAAAAGATATTTGGGATACTTTGGTTGATATGCACGAAGGAACCGAGTCCGTGAGAGAATCCAAGTTAGATGTTCTTCAAGGTCATCTTGACAAGTTCAAGATGAAGGATGGTGAAGGATTTGGAGAGATGTACTCTAGGCTAGCTCTCCTCACAAATGAGATTGTCAGCTTAGGAAGCGAAGAAATGACTGACAAATTCATCATCAAGAAGATACTTAGAGCTTTGGATGAGAGATATGACACTGTGTGCACATTGATCCAAATGATGCCAAACTACAAAGATCTCAAGCCTACGGAAGTCATTGGAAGGATTGTTGCTCATGAGATGACACTCAAAGATAAGGAAGAACTCAAACCTACGGATGTCTAGCAGTGCTTACAAAGCCACAAGTGATGCTCCTGCAACTTCAAGCAACAACCTTGTTACCAATGAAGAGATAAGCCTCATGGTCAAGAAATTCAACAAGTTCTACAAGAATAGAGGCAAAGAAAGAAACTCGAACTCAAGATATGAAGAGAAGCATTCATCAAGTCATGACCGAAATTGCTACAATTGTGGGAAGCCCGAACACTACTCAAATGAGTGCACGACTCCCTAAAAAATAAGAGAAGAGCCACCTCGAAGACGAAGCTCAAGGAATGAATCACCACAAAGAGAGAGAAGGAGTAGAGATGATCGTTATGAACGAAGACACTCAAGGAGAAGTAGAGATGCAGAGAATAAGGACAAGTACACCAAGAGCTACACAACAAGAAAACATCATGATCATGTTGGTGAATGGCTTTTCGGCTCCGACTCCGACAACAACTCTGAGAGAAGCTATCACTCGACTCGGACTATCGTCAAGATGATGGTGTTGCCGGAATTGCTCTAGTTACTACCAACTCCTACAATCTATATGATTCACCAAATGACGGGAGTGGAAGTTGCTTCATGGCTAAAGGCCCCAAGGTATCACAACCCGAATATCTTGATTTTGATAGTGATGAAGATGATTTACTTTGTGATGATGACTTTCTTTGTGTGAAAACAAGCGATGTTGGTCAAAATGAACTTGATAATTCTCATGCTAGTCAAGATAAGTCATTTAATGATGATAAGATGAAAATAGAACAACTAACTAAAGAACTAAACACTCTTAAGTTAGCTCATGAATCTACTCTCAAAGATCATAGAGAGCTTGTGAGAAATCATGAGAAGCTACGCTCCGAGAAGCTCAACTTGGAGCAAGAGCATGAGTTTCTCAAAGCTATCAATAACGATCTCCGAAAGAAGACCTCATCTTATCTAGCCAAACGACTACTCTTGTATACTTTCATGCCTCAAGTTAAAGCTAAGCAATCTAGTAACAAAGGGAAGAAAGTTTCTTCATCTAGTAGCAACAATAAAAGTGCTAAACCCAATGATGTTGCTTCTAGTAGTTCTATTGATTCCACTAATGATGCTTATCTTAGCCAAGTTACACTTGAGCAAGAAAATGCTTTATTGAAGGGAATTATAGAAAAAGTTATCTACAAGAGTCTTTTGGATGTAAGCAATTTGAGGAAATTGTACGCAAGCACGGAGGATATCGGAAGAATCATGGTGTTGGCTATTTCAACGCTAATGGAGTCGAGTGGGAAGAAGGTCCATATCCCAAGCCCAAGTTTGTTCCTCAAAAGGAGAAGTATGAAAATACTCTTCCCAAGGGGACAAACACTCAAGATGACCTTCCACCACAAGACCACAAGCTCAAGGGCAAGAACAAACGTCAAGAGGACATTGACTCATATGAAGATGAACCCCTAGCTTTGGTGGAGTTGGTTCCCATGGCTACGTCAAGCTCAACTACTACAAAGGCCACTTCAACACCAACGATCCCCATCAACTTGATGTGGGTTCCCAAGAATAAGAACTAGTATGTTCTTGAGGGGTGACTCCGCTAATGAAATCCACTCACATTCATTATTGGCAAGGACTTTTTGCATTCAACATCAACTCAATGGAATAGTTCAAGGAGTCACACATTCCCTCAAAGGTAACCAAAGGGACAAGGTAATCAACTAAACAATGGACATCATAACATATGATTTGCACTCCATGTCCATATATATCTTTGTATTTGTCTCTTGTGTGTTGGGACTAACCCATGTAGGTGAGAGGAGTAAGGAAACAACAAGGATGCTCCCAGCTCTTGGTGATCTTCGTCAACATTGAGCATCCACAACAACCTCACCAACATGAATTCTTCATCGACAAAACCCAAGGTTAGTTTATCCCTCTTATGGGGGGTGTCACATTAAGGGGGAGCTTTACTCTAAAACTTGAGTCAAAGCATCTCTTAGTATGTGACGACACTAAATGCTTTATGTAAAAGTGGTAACCCCTCTTGTGCTTAAACGATGAGTATGACCTATGATCAAGTACTCTTACTTGGATCCTAAGTCAAATACTCATAGATAGATGACTTCATCATTGCCCAAGTGACTGTTAGATGCTAGTGTGTTTGAGCAAGTTGGTCTACATTTATTTTCTCATTCGAGCAGATCCAATTGTTGCTATCTGGCTTTTGATTTATCTTTTGCCAATTGGATGGACAAGAATGCCTAGGACGACTCTTTAGCTATCTATGCTTTCTCACCTCATATTGCATTCATGTTGCATCACAAAATTTGAACAAGTGATTTTCGATCCCTCTATGTGTGGAGCACTCGGAGTTCCGTATCGACAAGGACAAAACATTAAAACCTCCCAAGTGCATCTCGGTGGAACCAACCCAATAATCTCGGTCTCACCAAATGCCTAGGGTTGATGTGGTTTTCAATATCGGTAACACCGATTTCATATTCTCAGTTACACCAAGTTTCCCTGTTAACTGACAGTTGTGGAACTCGGTGATACCGAAAACATAAAATCAGTATCACCGATAGTGAAGGGTATATATGTAGTGGACCCTGACGCTTTGAAATTTCTATGTTCAAATGTCGTGCCTCAGAACCCCAAGCTGCCGCCTCGAGACCCCTGGTCATTGCCCTTGTCTTCCCGAGCTCCTTCGCCATTGGGAATTGCCGTCGTCGACGAAATCTGCTCCATCATCGCCGCCATAGAGGATCTGTGCCAAGCTAGGGTACAGATTCGATCTCTAGTGCGCTCTCCATACTATTCTTGCACATTGGATACTTGTTAATCATCTATGCACCCTTTGCTCACATATCCATCCACCTAAAACTCCAAAGTTTTGAGTTAGATAGATTTTTTACGGTTTTGCCGTCCGCCCGATAAATCTTGGTGGAACCGAAACGAAAATATTGGTCTCACTGATATGCTTTCCAGTGTGGTTGACAACTTACTCAGTGGAACCAAGAAGCTCTTTTAGGTCCTACCGAAAAGGCTGCCAAGTTCCTATTAAGGAGTTAGTTTGTTTTGGCCTCGCCGAAAAATTCTTTTTGGCTCCACCGATATCTATTTGACAGATTGCAAAACCTTTGAAAATTCATTGCTCAAATTTCAAAAACCAGCCTCATTTTGTGAAGACTCATCTTCCTTTGCTCACCTATACTCTATTCATAGTGACAGTATGTCAGGCTCAGAAGACAATCAGACCTTTCCAGAGCCGTTAGTTGATATGAGTTCTGGAACAAGCCCAGAAGCCAGTTCTTTCTCAGATCCAGGCACCCCCAGCTCTCATGGGTTGCCCAAGGCTGCCACCAGAACCAGGAATAAGCTGAACTCAGATGAAGAAGATTCAGACTTTGTTCCAGAAGAGATTCTTGCTAAGAAGCAAGAGAAAGCTGCCAGGAAGTCTGCTACTGAAGCCACTTCCTCTAGGAGGGTTGTCATCAAGATCTATGCACCTGCTTCAACCTTCAAGGATCATGAGACTGCTAGAGCAACTATGTCAGTTGAGGTCCCTAGGAAAGTTATGCCTAAGAAGGTAGGGAGAAAAAGTCCAGGAAAAGGATTATTCATGTGATTGGTAGGCCTACCTCCATGTATGAATATCCAGAGGAAGCAACTGGTGCTACTACTGAGGAAGAGGAGGATGAGCCAGGTACAAAGGCTCCTCCCAAGAAGAAGGCAAAGAAGCTCGTGTCTGATGCCATGACAAAGACTGGCACATCCAAGAAAGCTGCTGCTGTGAAGCCTAATAGGACAACTAGGCAGATTCCAGCTTCTAAGAAGAACAAAGGGACTGCCTCCAGAGCTGAAGCTGATGATGATTTGACAACTTTGATGAAGCTCAGACCACATCTTCCAGTACACAATGCTAGATACGCACTAGCTGAGGATATGAAGAAGAGGAAGGATTCAGGATTGAGAGCTTGGAGAGCTATAGATACTTATGCCCAGAGGAAGAAGACAGCTATGCACTACATATTATATACCAAGGAGCAACATGATTTCTATGAGACCGTGCTCTTTGACAAGAGTCCAGCTGTGAGTGACATGTGGTATGTTGACTGGAAATTCATCAAGGAGAATGAGGACTACTTTCCAAGTGTCCAAGACAATTTCCATTGCATAGGTTTGGATGAATTTGTTGGCAGAGAATTCACAGCTTGGAATGATTAGATGATCATGTAATTCTACTCCACTACACACTTCTACGGAGATGGTAGAATTGTATGGATGACTGAAGGTGCAAGGTATGAATCAACTATTGAAGAATGGGCTTCTATCTTAGGAGTTCCTGAAGCACAGGATGGTGACTTGGATGTATACTCAGAATCAAAGGCTAGCCACAATGCTATGGCTAATATGTACAAGGAGATCCCTGCTGCCAATGTGAAGTATCACACGCTAGGATCAATCTATTTTCTTCAGGCTGGCCTCCACACGATGAACACCATTCTGAGGCATACTTTGATGCCCAAGTCTGGAGATGACAAGATGATCCGAGGCCACTCCATCAATATGTTGATCCACCTTGACAGTCACACCAGGATCAGAGTCATGGATTTGACTGTTGAGACAATCAAGAGGGTTGCTACTTACCAGAAGCGCTCTTGCTGTTATACACCCTACATCCAGATGCTTATCAATTCAATATTCGAGAAGCACATCTTTACTAGATCATCCATATTTTCCCCTACAGCCAGATCTCGAAGACAATGTTGTGGTTATGGATACTGATCATCCCACTTCAGTTGCAGCTTAGGCAGAGGCAGAGGCAGTTAGAGCCACTAGTGCTCAAGTCCCTCGTTCCAGGAACGAGCAAATGTATCTGTTGATAGCATCGGTTCAGGGCATGCAGAAGGACATTAAGGGGATTCTAGACAACTAGAACATCCTTGTTAGGATCTTTCAAACCAGGATCAAGACCCGTAGTGATAAGGTGGACAGGATGACTAAGATAGTCACAGAGCTTCAGCATGAAATTGACTCCGTGCACATTCCTCGGGTCTCTTCGACTTCAGATGGCGATGATGATGATGGGGACGATGAATCACCTCTAAGGCCGGGCACACGGTTCACCACTCAGGCTAGATCAGTCATAGTGCCTACAAAAGACTTGAGGCCCTCTTCATCAGCTCCTACTACTGTCAGCACAACTCCTGCTCCATCTACTCCAGTTCCTCGAGCTGTCACTCCAACTCCATCCATGACATCTACTGAGATCTTCGCCGACGTTGTTATCTCGACTCCTTCATCAACAACCGGAGGAGATCTGCCCAAGAACGTTTAGATATGCCTTTGAACTTTTTGGTAACTTGTTGCCAAAGGGGGAGAAGTGTATATAGATCTTTAGGCTTCGAGTGAGAGAGCGTTTTGGTGTTTGTTGCTTTTCAAAATATTTGGTTCTGTTGGTTTGACGTGAGATACTCTTGTGTTTATGTTTGATCATACGTTGTTATGGGTTATGCTACTATTTCCTATCATCTTAATGCTCATGAGATGATCATTCACCTTTGCTTGATTGTGTTGTGCGTTGTTATGCATTCTAATTATTCTTGCACACCACCAAGTTGTATGTCACATGGAAGAAGTGCCCCACATACCTAATCAATTTTGCATTTGCATTCAAACACAGAATTCAAAATAATGCACAAATTTAGGGTGAGCTCTTGCTTATCACATACTTCTCAAAGCAATGATTATATTCATTGAATTTATCATATGTCGAAGCTTTGATCTATATGTTTTCATCAATTACCAAAAAGGGGGAGATTGAAAGCACATTTGCTCCCTTGGTGGTTTTGGTAATTAATAACAACAAATAAGTCATTGAACTAATGTTTCAACCAAGTATATTTCAGGAAATGTTCAATGATAGGATTGGCAAAAGGAGAGTGTGGACATACCCCAAGATGCAAGGAAATATGTTGGCCAAGCTTCAAGCAAGAGGAATCTACATTTTATATTTGTGAGAAATCACTTTGAGTCCATAGGACAGCGAATACTATTACAAGGGGGTAAGGTTTTGTTGGTGAACAATATGCTCAAACGTGCACAAGTGATAGTCGCCAAAAACATCCACAAACTCTCCCACCAAAGTTTGTTCTATACCTAACACTCAAAATCGGTCTTGCCAACTTTCCCATACCGGTGCCACCGATTCCAGAACCTAGACAAACTCTGACAAACCCTAGCCACTTTGGTGCAACCGATTCTATACTGGTGCCACCGAGTTTAGGTTGCCAACTTTCTGTTACGCAAATTCACATTTTCGGTCCCACCAAGAATGTTGGATCGGCGTCACCGAAATTGGAAATCTCACCTTTGGTCACCTTATCAGTGCAACCGTGTTTCCTATATCGGTCTCACCGAGATTGAAAAGTTGCCACCTTTTAGTCACTTTGGTACCACCGAGATTAACACATCAGTGTCACCGAGTTGGTCATTTTGTGTGTAACGGTTGGATTTTTGGGGATGCCAATATATACCCCTTCACTACCACCTACTCGAAAGAGAAGCACTCAGAACTATTCCATACCTATCCTATCAGATTTTCTGGGAGAGAACCATCTACCCTTGTGTTGAGGTCAAGATCTTCCACTCCAATCATATGGATCTTGATTTCTAGCCTCCCCAAGTTGCTTTCCACCAATCCCATCTCTTATACCAAGACAAACATGTGAGAGAGAGATTGTGTGTTGAGGAGTCTATCATCTTGGAGCACAAGAGCAAGGAGTTCATCTCATTACCGAGCCTATTACCTTTTGGAGGGTGGTGCCTCATAGATTGGTTAGGTGTCACCTTGGAGCCTCCTACTTCATGTTGTGGAGTGAACCAAGAAGTTTCTAAGGGCAAGGAGATCGCCTACTTCGTGAAGATCTACCCATAGTGAGGCTAGTACTTTGTGGACAGAAGCCGTTATGGAATGGTCAAGGTTGCTACTTCGTGGACCCTTTTGGGTGGAGCCCTTCATGGACTCTCGCGACCGTTACCCTCCGTGGGTTGAAGACTCCATAAACGTTGATGTCCGATAGCGGCACCTATCGGAACCACGGGAAAAATCATCGTGTCTACAACTGCGTTTGATCTTCCTACCCTATCCCTTCTATACATGCTTGTTGTTACTTTCCGCTGCTATATACTCTTAGACTTGCATGTATAGGGTGTACTTGACTTGACACAAAATGCTAAAAACTGTCAACCCTAAAACTTGGTATAGGTAAAACTTTTAATTGGTCAAGTAGTCTAATCACCCCCCTCCCCTCTAGACATACTTTCGGTCCTACACCGGGTCCTTCATCAGCTCCGTGGGGGCTTCAGGATCGCCGAGGTCCTTTGCGGTATTTATTTCCCTGTTGTGTGTAACGTCTTCCCTTCATTTGTTAGTCTTGGACCGCTTGCGTTGTTTCCGACGTTTTTATGCTTTGCCGGATTTTTCGCCGTTCTTCCTAGGGGTATGGTTCTCCCTATAGTTAGGGTTGTCCACCATATAGACATCATAGGTTTAGGTGGTTGTCCACCGCCTGATGGTTACGGGGGCGGGGTCACTAACCTCTTCGTCCTTGAGTTCCGCTTCCTCAAAGGCCTAGTCCAACATGTCTGTCAAGTCTTCGACAGTGCCTACCAGATGGGTGGCGGGTGGGCCATTAAATTTTCTGTATCTGGCCTCTAGGTGGGCCGGGTCGTAGGTCAAGATAAGTTCGTCCTAGATCGCCATCGACTGGATCTGGTCTAGAGCCTCATTAAACTATGAGAGGGAGACCAGATCCATTTCCTGAGGACCCTTGGAATCGAGCTCCGGGGCATCTTTGGGGTAAGCATGCTCGATGAGGGCCGAACCTTGATGGTCAGGCAGCATCATCAAGTCCGGGATCGAGGTTGGGCCTTCGGCGGGAACGGATCTGAGGGTCAAGCCGGATAGTGGGCCCGAAGTTGAGGCTCCGGGGCATCCATGACCATCGGACGAAGCTGAGAGTTCAGTGAGGAACAGATCGCCATGGGAGTCGGCAGTGAACTCTAGGTTCCTGAACCTGATCTCCTGACCGTGGGAGAAGTTTTTGATGGTCGTTCGAGTCATCATGCAGCACTATGCTAGCAAATGCGAAGACCTGTCCGGGGACGAAAATGTCCTCGTTCCACGCCTGTTCGCTGATGATAAGGCGATCCATTACTACACAAATGATCTCACCATAGAACTCTCAATGAAAGGACCAATGTCGGTGTCAAAACCGGCGGATCTCGGGTAGGGGATCCCGAACTATGAATCTAGGATCGATGGTAACAGGAAACTTGGGAGACGATATTTACCCAGGTTCGCGCCCTCGTGAGGAGGTAAAACCCTACGTCCTGCTTGATTGGTATTGATAAGTATGAAGATTACAGAGTTGATCTACCTCGAGATCAAAGAGCTAAACCCTAGATGTATATGACTTTTTCTCTACAAACTAAGCCCCCTAGTTTATATAGACATCGGGGGACCCTAGGGTTACACATGGTCGGTCTCTATTCGGGCATAGATACACCCATTCTTTCTTGGAGGGCACATCAAGTCTTTGGGTTCCTTCCCTTAAGCATGGAGTCCTTCTGTAATTTGGCCCTTCCGGAGATGCCTCAAGGCAGCCCATCGGGTTGGCCCATAGAAGGTAGGCCAACAGTCTGGGGACCCCTAAATCCCGGACTCCCTCACCTAGGCAGGGACCGCGGCAACTTCTTCCTTACCAAGAGGATTGGATTTTCGCTTATGCTTTTTACTAGCATTTCCTCCTGATACGTCTCCAATGCATCTATAATTTTTGATGATTTCATGCTATTATATTATCTGTTTTGGATGTTTTATATGCATTAATATTCTATTTTATATTATTTTTGGGACTAACCTATTAATCTAAAGCCTAGTGCAAGTTTCTGGTTTTTCCTTGTTTTTGAGTTTCGCAGATATGGAATATTAAACACAGTCCAAATGGAATAAAACCTTCGGAAGGAATTTTTCTGGAAGGAAACAATTCAACGAGGCTTGGAGTGCATGCCAAGGCACCTACAAGGAGGTCACGAGCCTGGTAGGCGCGGCCACCCCCGGGTCGCGCCTAGCAAGCTTGTCGTCCCCTGGCAGGCCTCCTAACCCTATTCTTCGTCCTATAAATACCCAAATATTCTGTAACATCCCAAAATTTCATTTTGGAATGTTATGAAATATAGCTATGCATCCATCATCATCATTGCTTGAATACATGTATTGTTGAAATGCTTCTTCTGACTTTTAGAAAGCCCCTTTCTACTTTCCCTAAGTTGCTTTCACCTATTTGTAAATCTTGGTAAAATGTTCAAAATAAGAGGGGAGTAACATGACACTCCACACCAAGGACTATTTGGTGATTTATTTGAACAATAAAAACCAGGGGTTATTTTGAAAATATTTGCAAAAAGGATTTAGAAACAATTAGGCAATTTCTGAAAATATTATTTTTTCAAATATTCAAATGACAGAATAAAAATGTTCAATAAATGGCATTTATTATTCTGTTAATTTTGATATATAATACTCCTATATCTAAAAATGTTTTGAATGATTTTAAAGACGTTTTACTGCTCTGGTTAATAAAAACAGTAACGGTTTTGTAATTAAACGGGCCGGCCCACGGGCATTTATTAGCGAATTGATTACCAGCCGGTCGACCGACGCGCAACGGACGCGTCTCTCTCTCTGACATCGGGACCCACCCGACCGACCGTTCGCACCGCGCGGTCGCCTCCTTCCTCCCGCACGCGCCACCACCACCGGGAATCCCTCCCCCGATCTCCCTCCTCTCTCCTCCCCCGCACCACCCGAGCACCCTATATAAGAGCCCCAACTCCCCGTATCCATTTCCCCCACGAATACCCTCTCTCCCTCGCCGAGACGCTGCCCAAACACCTCGCCGGAGCTGCTCCGACCACCGAAGCTCTCTCCACTCGTGCCCGTCGCCTCGGTTGTCCCCTCGCCCCTCCGACCCAAAAAACCGTCGCCGGAGACCCGCCACCGTCATTTGAAGCTTTCCACTACCTCCCTTGACCACTGGAGCTCCTCGCCGACGTCTTCACCGCTTCGGACTCACCGGAGATCCTCTCGTCGGCGACCCCATCCTCGGTGAGCACCACCATCCGTTCGATCTGGATCTTACGATCCAGATTAGATAGTTATTATTGCTCGAACCGGTATCCTCTTAGGATCGGTCAACCACCGGTAACCCCGCTCGCACACACCCCTTAGCCACTCACAGGCTGCCACGTAGCCCCTAGCCGTCCGGTAGATTTTTTCCTTTTTTTCTGTTTTGTTTTAGTTAACAGAAACTATTCTGAATTTGTTTTAGCTATATATTTTAATCTGTTTAATGTTTGGAGTTGATTCTTTTTGCAATAGCTCACATTTGTCATGTAGTTTCACCTTGTACTTTTAAATTTTAAATTTGAACCATAAAATTTGAATTGAATCAAATTTGCACAAAACATTCAAATCTGAATAACTAGAGTTTGAAATTAGATTTTGATATGAATCTTTTTGCTACTGCTTGGTATTAGTTAGGACTATCTTATTGCTTAGTTTGAGGATTTTTAGGATGAATTTGATTAGTGTTTTAGCTAAAGACAGATTCTGCCTATTAGTTAGTATAGTTTAAATTAACTTAGTTTTAGTTGGTTTAAATTAGATTTTATTTTATTTGATTTAGTAGGTTCTGTTAGTTAAACTTTAGGTGTTTTACTTACTGTTAATAAAAATATAAAATTGTTTAGTTTATTTCTTTGTTAATATAGGAATCACAACTTCTTTTCAAATAGGTTTAATTTGATTAAAACAATTAGTTTAGCAATAGATTCTTTTAATAGAGTTTTATATAATTTAATTTTGTTTTCTAAGAAAAGTTTATTTGTAAATTCTTTCCTCTTAAGAAAATGTTTTGTAATAAAATAATAAGTTTAGTTTCATTCTTATGTTAGTAAAACTATAGTTGATTCATATAGTGTTTATCAAAACTTTTAAAAACTTTACTAAAGTTTTCTTAACAAAACTTTAAATTCATTTTATTCTGTTTATTTAATAAAATATTTATTGTTTACTTGCTGTTAACCATTGTTTTGTTAATACAAATAGTTTAGTTATGTTAGTAGTGATTTTCCCATCATCTTCTTGTAAACAAAACCTTGTGTTTTTCCTTGTTTGTGATGTGTGCATTGTTTTTGTCTTGATTGTTTACTAGTTCAGTGTTGATGTTTGGGAATTACATATTTTGTTGTATGCTTATTGAGTGCCCTTGTTTGCTTCGTTAGATTATCCGGAGTGCGAAGCTTGTTACTTAGAGTCACTCACGTACGAAGATCATCAATCAGGCAAGTCACCTTGATCATGTTTTACCCATGTTTTATATGCATTAGTTCTACCATCTCCCCAATTGCATGAAAGATAGCTGAGTTGGAAATTTGGTTACCTTATGTAGTATCATGTGGTAGGTACCCCTCAATGCTTGACACATTGGCCCTGGGAAACGTTGTTTTACTTTTGGCTATGCTACTAGTAGACGGGGTTGGATGTGTGATTCATGAGAGTTGTGAGGTAATAACTTCAAGACCTACATAGTAATCAAGACTTCAAGACTCCGAGTTTTCAACTTACCTCTGGGTGGATGATGGTTTAATGGTACCCTGGAGAAACCAGTGGATTTGCCTAGGTGTTGCTGGAGATGGCCAGTATTCACGCGGAAAGGTCCACCCAGGCACAAAGAGATGGATGGATGCTTCAAGACCCAAGGCTTACCTGCACAGCCACAAGTCATTATGGGCTCTGGCTTGGTTGGATATCGTGGTGACCCTGGATAGGCGCTGCTACGAGATGTAGAAGAACGGTAGGAAAGGATGGGCACCGACAGAGTCGCAGGGAAACCCTATGGAAAACCATGTTTTGGTCATCCGTTTCTCAAAAACCCTAAAGTGCGAGAAATCAAACGGAGGCGACCAAATCTTGTGGGGAACGTGTGCAAAACTCTGCAGAGTACTAAAACCTAATCAATTAGCCATGTCCATGGTCATGGACGACTTGAGCCAAAGGAACTGAAACTTCCGGAAACTCTCAACACAATTAGTATGATGATGTGGGTATTAATAACTTGGGTATGAGAATTGGTTGGTGGAACCATCTCATTAACCAACCAACTTAGTAACAATTTTGCTTAGCCCTCTCTTGTGGTAGGAAAATTGGCTTTATGCCAAAACATACTACCCCACCCGCCATATATGCATATAGATTAGATGATTTTCTTTTCACCCCCTCTTGTGACTTTGCCGGCATATTCCATATGCTGACCTACACTGCTGCAACGTATCATGTTGCAAAGTACTTTTCCGACCAGGAGTGAGGACACGTTCTACGCTCGGTGAGATGCCCCTGGAGTCAGATGGACTCATCTACCTTCGACGCTTCCACAAGACTTAGTTATTCTCATGAGTTGGCCTTCGGCCACTTTATTGTAATGATTATTGTAATAAAGGACGCGATATGAGATTTCGTTAATATAATGCTGTGTGATTTCCCTTTGATATATACATTGATGTACCGTGTGTGTACCAGCATGATCTTGGGATGGTACGGAAACACCGGAGATTCGACCTTTCAGGTCGCGTCGCTACAGAAATGGTATCAGAGCACACGCTGACTGTAGGACGTAACCTCTAGGATTTGAAAGCCTTAGGACTTATTTCTCTTTGTCTTTAAAATTCTTATACTCTCATCCACTCATTTCTGACTTCTCTCCAATTATTTCAAAATTTATAGATGGCCACCTTCATCCCAGTGTTAATCACGGAGTTTTGCCTGCCTGACGCAATGATGCCCTTTGGTAAGGAGCTGATGAGGGTCGTCAAGGACGTAAGGATTGCTTTGCCGAGCATCACCGGGATTCCTATCATGTCATTTACCCAAGATGGACGCTACAGGATCGAAGTGCACATCCCAGGGAAGACCTTTGGGAATCGGAAGGAACCCATCGACTTCAAGTTTGTGGCACCCAACTGGATACTTGGGAGAGACATAGCCATTCATCGTGCCCTTGGACATATTTGGGAAGAATACAGAGGTGGAACCATTTCACCAGGACTCAGCGTGGTTTGTCGCAGAGATGCCAATGGAAAGATCATAACCCCTCCCACTGCAGACACCACCATTTCCTACATCCAGACCCTGGAGACTCACATCAGGACACTGGAGCTTCGAGTTCGAGCTGATACGAAGACAATCAAGAATCTGATGAACCATGAGATTGACCTCGAAGCTGACTTGCGGGAAGCCAACTATGAGCATGAGTATGAGGTGAAGGATTTCTTAGAGAGGATCGACAAGCTGAACACTCGCATCGCCACTCTAGAGGAACAGATGGACATGGGTGAAAATCTTCATCCTGAGGAAGACTTGGCTCCTTTCATCAGCGACGCTGATGATTATGAAGAGAGCACCACTAGAGGAGGCTCAGTCACTATGTACTTCTAAGGAAAACTTTAGTTATGCCCTCCATGTATCTTTTATTTTCAACGTTAGGAGCGTAGGTCGATGTGTAGTTTGATTGAGACTTGTATTCTCGATGTCTGACATTGAGTGAATAAATGAATGAGTGTATGGTGTGATATGTTGTTACATTGCATGTGGGTAGTGAATTTCTCTTTTTAGGCCCTTGTTCTATTCTAATTCTCACCCCTCTAAAAACAGCAAGATGCCTCCACGACGTGAGTCCGACTTCACCTTTCCGCCGGAACTCACGCAACTCCTTCAGCAGAAGAATGCACTAATGCAGCTATTGATTCAGAATCGGACTAACAACCAGAACAACAACCACCACCATCCACCCCAGGCTGACAATCTCACCCGTTTTCTAAGGTTGAATCCTCCAACCTTCTCGAGCAGCACTGAGCCCATTTTGGCAGATGACTGGCTCCGTAAGATGGAGAGAGAACTCGTCACCGCTGGATGTACTGATGCTGAGAAAGTGCGCTTTTCCGCACATCAACTCGAAGGACCAGCAGCTTCATGGTGGGAGAACTACACCACCACATATCCTATTGCTGATGTAACTTGGGAGCAGTTCGAGCAAGCTTTCCGCACCGCACATGTCTCAGCGGGAGCTATGAGTCTGAAGAAGCGCGAGTTTCGCAACTTGCGCCAGGGGAACCGTTCCGTGGCCCAGTATGTGGATGACTTCAGCACATTGGCACGTTATGCACCAGGAGACGTGGCCGATGATGCGGCCAAGCAAGAGAAGTTTTTGGAAGGACTCAACGATGAGTTGAGCATGCAGATGGTAGTGGCTACCTTCAACAACTACCAAGAGCTGGTGGACAAGGCCCTCATCTTGGAGGGAAAGCAGCAGCAAATTGAGAACCGCAAGAGGAAGTACACTCAGGGGAAGTTCAACTCTGGAGCTCATAAGAAGCCCCGCTACTCCCTGTATTCAGGGAATACCGGATCAGGGACCGGTAAGTTTGGAAGGCACACTCATGTCATGCACAACCATGGAGGCCACAACCATGGAGGAAATGGGAATGCCCGTTCCAACCATGGCAACTTCAAGACTGACAATGGGAATGGGAACAACAACCAGCACAGTCACGTTCCTACTTAGAAGGATCTGAGCCACACCACTTGTTTCAAGTGTCAGAAGATAGGGCACTATGCTACTGAGTGTCCCCAGAGCAAGCAGGGAAATGGAAACGGCAACTCCGCAGCCAAGAAGCCAAATCCGTTTCCTCGTGCCCAGGTGAACCACCTCGACATGGTAGAAGTCTATGATCAACCCGAGACTGTGGTTGGTAAGTTTTTATTGCATTCACGTCCAGTTATAGTACTTTTTGATTTCGGTGCAACTCATTCATTCATATCAAGGGTAGTTGTAGATAAGTATGGTTTGCCCACCAAAACCCTTAGTCAGCCCATTAAGGTCAGTTCCCCAGGCAGGGATAGGATGCCATGCCCTGAAACTTCACATAGGAAACCATGTTTTTCCCACCGACCTCATCGTCTTAGAATCCCAAGGATTGGATGTAATCCTAGGCATGGATTGGATGACCAAGTATGAAGGAAATATTGATTGCCCTAACAAGTCTGTTTCACTCACCACCCCGGAGAACAAGAGGATTAAGTATGTATCCCGACGCACACGTATGAGTGCTCAGTTAAATTCTCTCACAGGAGTTGTTCAGGAGGAAGTACCCGTGGTAAAAGACTTTCCGGATGTATTCCCGGAAGAGTTACCAGGCATGCCACCAGATAGGGAGATTGAGTTCCTAATAGAGCTACAACTAGGGACAGCCCCAATTTCCAAGAGACCCTATCGGATGCCCGCAAATGATCTGCTGGAAATCAAGAAGCAAATTAAGGAGTTATTGGACAAAGGGTATATTTGCCCAAGTTCTTCACCTTGGGGAGCCCCAGTTCTTTTGGTGGAGAAGAAGGATAAAACCTTGAGAATGGTAGTCGATTATCGTGCCTTGAACGAGGTAAACTATCAAGAACAAGTACCCTCTGCCAATGATTAATGACTTGTTTGATCAGCTAGTAGGCGCCAAAGTATTCTCCAAGATCGATCTTTGATCAGGGTATCACCAACTGAAGATTCGTGAACAGGATATACCAAAAACAGCTTTCACCACAAGGTATGGCTTGTATGAGTATACTGTCATGTCCTTTGGTTTGACTAATGCTCCTGCCTACATGAATTTGATGAACAAAGTGTTTATGGAATATTTGGACAAGTTTGTCGTGGTGTTCATCGATGACATTTTGATATTCTCCAAGAACGAGGAAGAACACAAGGAACATTTGCGTTTAGTTCTGGAGAAGCTTAGAGAGCATCAGTTATATGCCAAGTTCAGCAAATGTGAATTTTGGCGAACAGAAGTTGGATTCCTTGGACATGTTATTTCCGGAGATGGAATAGCAGTGGACCCTGCTAAGGTTGAAGCCGTCACCGAGTGGAAGTCACCCACCTTAGTTAAGGAGATCCGCAGTTTTCTCGGACTAGCCGGATGTTACCGGAGTTTCATTGAGAATTTCTCGAAGATTGCCAAGCCCGTGACAGAGTTGTTGAAGAAATAATCCAAGTATATTTGGACTGAGGAATGTGAAGCCAGTTTCCAGGAGTTGAAGAAACATTTGGTCATAGCCCCAATGTTGATTTTGCCCAATATTCTGAAGGACTTCCAGGTTTACTATGATGCTTCACGTCAAGGACTTGGAGGAGTACTCATGCAAGATGGAAAGGTTGTAGCTTATGCATCCAGACAACTACGACCTCATGAGTTGAATTATGCCACCCATGATTTGGAACTAGCGGTCGTAGTGCACGCACTCAAGACCTGGAGACATTTCCTTATCGGAAATAGTTGTGATGTTTATGCCGACCATAAGAGCCTGAAATATATCTTCACAGAGACAGAGTTGAACCTCAGACAGAGGAGATGGTTAGAGTTAATCAAAGACTATGACATAAGATTACATTACCATCCAGGTAAGGCTAATGTTGTAGCCGATGCCTTGAGTCGGAAAACTTATGTAAACACACTCACAGTGGGAGTATTACCCCAAGAGTTAGCCGATGATCTCAGAGAGCTCAAGCTAGAGATAGTTCCAAGAGGATATGTTGCTACACTGGAGATCCAGTCCACCTTGACCGAAAGAATTCATGAAGCCCAGAAATCGGACAAGGAGATAGCTGAGATAAAGCAGAGAATGGAAGATGGTAAAGCTAAAGGTTTTCGTGAGGATGAACACGGAACTTTGTGGTTTGAGAACTGCATCTATGTGCCCAAGACCCAGAGCTCAAGAAGTTGATACTTCAAGAAGCCCATGATTCCCCTTACTCGATACACCCAGGCAACACCAAGATGTATCTAGATTTGAAGGAAAGTTATTGGTGGACAGGTATGAAGAAGGATATTGCAGAACATGTTGCAATATGTGATGTTTGTCAGTGAGTAAAGGCAGAACATCAGAAGCCAGCAGGTTTACTCCAACCTTTGCCGATACCCGAGTGGAAATGGGAAAAGCTTGGTATGGACTTCATCACAGGATTTCCCAGGACTCGTTCAGGTTATGATTCCATCTGGATAGTGGTTGATCGCTTGACCAAGGTAGCTCATTTCATTCCAGTGAAGACCACCTATACCAGCGCTAAGCTAGACAAGATATATATGACTAGGATCGTATGTCTGCATGGAGTTCCGAGGAGTATCATGTCAGATAGAGGAACACAATTTACCTCAAAGTTTTGGAATCAGTCACATGAAACTTTGGGTACGAGGCTGGAGTTCAGTACTACTTTCATCCGCAGACCGATGGACAAACTGAGAGAGTCAACCAGATTCTGGAAGACATGTTGAGAGCCTGTGCGCTAGATTATGGATCAAGTTGGGATGACAACTTACCTTACACAGAATTCTCGTGCAACAACAGTTATCAGACCAGTCTGAAGATGGCCCCTTTCGAAGCTTTATACGGAAGGAGATGCAGAACACCATTGACGTGGGATGGTGTTGGAGACCGACAACTTTTTGGTCCCGACCTTATCTGAGATTCTGAAGAGAAAGTCATTTTGATTCGTGACAGACTCAAGATAGCTCAATCTCGACAGAAGAGTTATGCTGACAACAAGCGCAAGGAAGTGACGTATGAAGTGGGAGACCGAGCATATCTTCGTGTGTCCCCGCTTCGAGGAATCAAGAGGTTTGGTGTTAAAGGAAAGTTAGCACCCAGATTCATAGGCCCCTACAAAATTCTTGAACGTAGAGGCAAAGTTGCATTCAAGTTGGAATTGCCGGAAGGGTTATCGGGAGTTCATGATGTTTTCCATGTGTCCCAGCTGAAGAAATGCCATGCTGAGATGGATGATATTCCTTTGCGAGACACAATGCCCCTTGAGACCATACAACTTGACAGTGATCTGACCTACGAGGAGAATCCTGTCAGAATCCTTGAGACTGCCAACAGAGTTACCCGCAGCAGGATCATCAAGTTTTGTAAGGTTTTGTGGAGTCACCACACCGAGGAAGAAGCCACCTGGGAACGCAAAGAAGATCTTCGTAGAGACCATCCGCACATATTTTCTAGCCAACCCGAATCTCGAGGGCGAGATTCATCTTAAGGTGGGTAGGTTTGTAACATCCCAAAATTTCATTTTGGAATTTTATGAAAATCTAGCTATGCATCCATCATCATCATTGCTTGAATACATGTATTGTTGAAATGCTTCTTCTGACTTTCAGAAAGCCCCTTTCTACTTTCCCTAAGTTGCTTTCACCTATTTGTAAATCTTGGTAAAATGTTCAAAATAAGAGGGGAGTAACATGACACTCCACACCAGGGACTATTTGGTGATTTATTTGAACAATAAAAACCAGGGGTTATTTTGAAAATATTTGCAAAAAGGATTTAGAAACAATTAGGCAATTTCTGGAAGAAAAAAAATTCAAAGTATTCAAATGACAGAATAAAAATGTTCAATAAATGACATTTATTATTCTGTTAATTTTGATATATAATACTCCTATATTTAAAAATGTTTTGAATGATTTTAAAGAAGTTTTACTGCTCTGGTTAATAAAAACAGTAATGGTTTTGTAATTAAATAGGCCGGCTCACGGGCATTTATTAGCGAATTGATTACCAGACGGTCGACCAACGCGCAACAGACGCCTCTCTCTCTCTGATATCGGGACCCACCCGACCGACCGTTCGCACCACGCGGTCGCCTCCTTCCTCCCGCACGTGCCACCGCCGCCGGGAATCCCTCGCCGGATCTCCCTCCTCTCTCCTCCCCCGCACCACCCGAGCACCCTATATAAGATCCCCAACTCCCTGTATCCATTTCCCCCCCCCGAATCCCCTCTCTCCCTCGCCGAGACGCTGCCCAAACACCTCGCCGGAGCTGCTCCGACCACCGAAGCTCTCTCCACTCGTGCCTGTCGCCTCGGTTGTCCCCTCGCCCCTCCGACCCCACCAACCGTCGCTGGAGCCCCATCATCGTCATTTGGAGCTTTTCACTACCTCCCTCGACCACCGGAGCTCCTCGCCAACGTCTTCGCCGCTTCGGACTCGCCGGAGATCCTCTCGCCGGCGACCCCATCCTCGGTGAGCACCCCCATCCGTTCGATCTGGATCTTACGATCTAGATTAGAACGTTATTATTGCTCGAACTGGTATCCTCTTAGGATGGGTCAACCGCCCATAACCCCGCTCGCACACCCCCCTTAGCCACTCCCAGGCTGCCACGTAGCCCCTGGCCGTCCGGTAGATTTTTTCCTTTTTTCTCTTTCGTTTTAGTTAACAGAAACTATTCTGAATTTGTTTTAGCTACATATTTTAATCTGTTTAATGTTTGGAGTTGATTCTTTTTGCAATAGCTCGCATTTTTCATGTAGTTTCACCCTGTACTTTTAAATTTTAAATTTGAACCATAAAATTTGAATTGAATCAAATTTGCACAAAACATTCAAATCTGAATAACTACAGTTTGAAATTAGATTTTGATATGAATTTTTTTGCTACTGCTTGGTATTAGTTAGGACTATCTTATTGCTTAGTTTGAGGATTTTTAGGATGAATTTGATTAGTCTTTTAGTTAAAGACAAATTCTGCCTATTAGTTAGTATAGTTTAAATTAAATTAGTTTTAGTTGGTTTAAATTAGATTTTATTTTATTTGATTTAGTAGGTTCTGTTAGTTAAACTTTAGGTGTTTTACTTACTGTTAATAAAAATATAAAATTGTTTAGTTTATTTGTTTGTTAATATAGGAATCACAACTTCTTTTCAAATAGGTTTAATTTGATTAAAACAATTAGTTTAGTAATAGATTCTTTTAATAGAGTTTTATATAATTTAATTTTGTTTTCTAAGACAAGTTTATTTGTAAATTCTTTCCTGTTAAGAAAATGTTTTGTAATAAAATAATAAGTTTAGTTTCATTCTTTTGTTAGTAAAACTATAGTTGATTCATATAGTGTTTATCAAAACTTTTAAAAACTTTACTAAAGTTTTCTTAACAAAACTTCAAATTGATTTTATTCTGTTTATTTAATAAAATATTTATTGTTTACTTGCTGTTAACCATTGTTTTGTTAATACAAATAGTTTAGTTATGTTAGTAGTGATTTTCCCATCATCTTCTTGTAAACCAAACCTTGTGCGTTCCTTGTTTGTGATGTGTGCATTGTTTTTGTCTTGATTGTTTACTAGTTCAGTGTTGATGTTTGGGAATTACATATTTTGTTGTATGCTTACTGAGTTCCCTTGTCTGCTTCGTTAGATTATCCGGAGTGCGAATTTTGTTACTTAGAGTCACTCACGTACGAAGATCATCAATCAGGCGAGTCACCTTGATCATGTTTTACCCATGTTTTATATGCATTAGTTCTACCATCTCCCCAATTGCATGAAAGATAGGTGAGTTGGAAATTTGGTTACTTGATGTAGTATCATGTGGTAGGTGCCCCTCAATCCTTGACACATTGGCCCTGGGAAACGTTGTTTTACTTTTGGCTATGCTACTAGTAGACGGGGTTGGATGTGTGATTCATGAGAGTTGTGAGGTAATAACTTCAAGACCTACATAGTGATCAAGACTTCAAGACTTCGAGTTTTCAACTTACCTCTGGGTGGATGATGGTTTAATGGCACCCTGGAGAAACCAGTGGATTTGCCTAGGTGTTGCTGGAGATGGCCAGTATTCACGCGGAAAGGTCCACCCAGGCACATAGAGAAGGATGGATGCTTCAAGAGCCAAGGCTTACCTGCACAGCCACAAGTCATTATGGGCTCTGGCTTGGTTGGATATCGTGGTGACCCTGGACAGGCGGTGCTACGAGATGTAGAAGAACGGTAGGAAAGGATGGGCACCGACAGAGTCGCAGGGAAACCCTTTGGAAAACCATGTTTTGGTCATCCGTTTCTCAAACACCCTGAAGTGCGAGAAATCAAACGGAGGCGACCAAATCTTCTGGGGAACATGTGCAAAACTCTGCAGAGTACTCAAACCTAATCGATTACCCGTGTCCATGGTCATGGACGACTTGAGCCAAAGGAACTGAAACTTCCGAAAACTCTCAACACAATTAAAGGATTGAGGGGTACCAGCATGATCTTGGGATGGTACGGAAACACCGGAGATTTGACCTTTCAGGTCGGGTCGCTACATATTCCCCAACATCAGAATGAGCCACGCAAATACTTTTCTGCTACCAGAAGCCTCTGTTCCCGAGAGATCCAATCTTTGATCCTTTTCCGGTAATCTGTCGGAGGGGGCTTCGATCACGGAGGGCATCTACATCAACTCCATTACCCCTCCGATGTTGCGTGAGTAGTCCACCACAGACCTACAGGTCCATAGCACCTAGCTAGATGGCTTCTTCTCTCTATTCGATCTTCAATACCATGTTCTTCATGATCTTCATGGGGATCTATCCGATGTAATCTTCTTTTGTGGTGTGTGTGTCAAGATCCAATGAATTGTGAGTTTATGTTCAGATTATCCATGAATCTTATTTGAATCTTCTCTGAATTCTTATATGCATGATTTCATATCATTGTAAGTCTCTTCGAGTTATTGGTTTGGTTTGGCCAACTAGATTGGTAATTCTTGCAATGGGAGAAGTGCTTGGTTTTGGGTTCAATCTTGGGGTGTCCTCACCCAGTGACATACTAGGGGTAGCAAGGCAAGTATTGTATTGTTGCCATCAAGGGTAACAAGATGGGGTTTGCATCATATTTCTTGAGTTTATCCCTCTACATCATGTCATCTTTCTTAATGTGTTACTCTGTTCTTCATGAACTTAATACTCTAGATGCAGGTAGGAGTCGGTCGATGTATGGAATAATAGTAATAGATGCAAAATCATTTCAGTCTACTTGACACGGACGTGATGCCTATATGCATGATCATTGCCTCGGATAACTACATGATTATTTGCTTTTCTATCAATTGCTTGACAGTAATTTGTTTACCCACCATGATATTTTCCTTCCACAGAGAAGCCTCTAGTGAAATCTATGGCCCCCGGGTCTACTTTCCATAATATGCTTTCAGATCTATAAACCAAAAATACAAAAAATACTTTTCTGCAATTTATTTACCTTTTACTTTCCGTTCTTGTTTACATCTATCTCTATCAGATCTAATCCTTGCAAATAATCGTGAAGGGATCGACAACCCCTTTATAGCATTGGGTGCAAGAGTTTGATTGTTTTGTAGGTGCATCCATTGGTGACTTGATTGTTCCTCCTACTAGATTGATCCCTTGGTTCTCATCAACTGAGGGAAATACTTATCTACTTTGCTGCATCACCCTTTCCTCTTCAAGGGAAAACCAACGCAATCTCAAGAGGTAGCTAGAAGGATTTCTAGCTCCGTTGCTGGGGAGGATACATAGCATGTCAAGATCAAGGCTACCTAGTACCCATCACAAACTCATCTCTTCCTTTTACATTATTTGCTATTTTCCTCTCATTTTCCTCTCCGCCACTTGTAAAATGATTTTCAGAAAATACCAAAAAGATTTGCCTTTTTATTCGCCCTTCTTTCAATTGCCTTTTGTTTGGTTGTGTGCTTGATTTCTTGCATTGTCACAATGTCTGGTAATACCAAGTTGTGTGACATTTCCAATACTAATAATAATGATTTTATTAGTACTCTGATTGCTTCGGCCACTAGTGCAGAATCTTATGAGATCGATGCTACTTTGCTCAATCTTGTTATGAAAGAACAATTTTCTGGCCTTCCTAGTGAAGATGTCGCATCCCATCTAAATACTTTTATTGAGTTGTGTGATATGGAAAATAAGAAAGATGTGGATAACGATATAGTTAAATTGAAGCTATTCCCGTTCTCACTACAAGATCATGCTAAAACTTAGTTTTCATCTTTGCCTATAAATAATATTGAATCATGGAATAAGGGAAAAGATGTTTTTATCTCCAAGTACTTTCCGCCTGCTAAGATCATCTCCCTTAGGAATGATAAAATTAATTTTAAGCAACTTTATCATGAGCATGTTGCACAATATTTAGAGAGGATGAAATTAATGATTAGGAATTGTCCTGCACATGGTTTGAGTTTATGGATGATTATACAAATTTTCTATGTGGGATTGAATTTTGCATCTTGAAATCTTTTAGATTTAGCTGTGGGTGGTACTTTTATGGAAATCGAATTAGGAGAAGCTACTAAACTCCTAGATAATATTATGACAAACTACTCTCAATGTCATACCGAAAGATCTCCTGCTAGTGGAAAAGTGCATGCTATTGAAGAAATAAATATTTTGAGTGAAAAGATGGATGAATTGATGAAATTGTTTTCTAGTAAGAATGATCCTATTGATCCCAAAGATTTGCATTTTTATTCTTTGATTGGAAATAATAATGAATCTATGGATGTTAATTTTGTTGGAAGGAATAATTTTGGTAGTAACGCGTATAGAGGTAATTTCAACCCTAGGTCGTTTCCTAGTAATTCCTCTAATAATTATGGTAATTCCTCCAAAAATTCTTGTGGAAATTATAATAATATTCCCTCTGATCTTGAGAATATTGTTAAAGAATTTATTGGTTCACAAAAGGTTTTTAATGCTATGGTTGAAGAAAAGGTGCTCAAGATTGATGATTTGGCTAGAAATGTTGATAGAATCTCGCTTGAGATTGATTCTTTGAAAGTTCAATCTACTCCACCCAAGCATGATATTAATGAGTCTTTAAAAGCTATGGGAACGCTATAATTCGTGCTAAGCATGAGTGGCTTGATAAAGTATGTTCTCGTGATAATAATGATGAAGATCTTAAAGTGATTGATGTAACTCCTATTGAATCTTTGTTTTCCAATATAAATCTTGATAATGATGGGACTGGAGATAAGTCAACTTTAGTTAAAAGGCGTCCCAATGATTCGAAGTCTATAGATCTTAATGCTAAGATTGATAAAAGTGGGATAGAAGAGGTCAAAACTTTAAATAGCAATGAACCCACTCTTTTGGATTTCAAGGAATTTAATTATTATAGCTGCTCTTTGATTGATTGTATTTCCTTGTTCCAATCCATGATAAATTCTCCACATGCTTATAGTCAAAATAAGGCTTTTACTAAACATATCGTTGGTGCTATGATGAAATATTTTGAAGAAAAACTTGAGTTAGAAGTTAATATTCCTAGAAAGCTTCATGATGAGTGGGACCCTACTATCAAGATTAAAATAAAATATTATGAGTTTCATGCTTTGTGTGATTTGGGTGCTAGTGTTTCCACGATTCCAAAAACTTTATGTGATGTGCTAGGTTACCATGATCTTGATGACTGCTCTCTAAATTTGCATATAGAGGATTCTAGTATTAAGATACCTATGGGAAGGATTAATGATGTTATTTTTGTTGCAAATAGGAATTATGTGCCCGTAGGTTTCATTGTTCTTGATATAGATTGCAATCCTACATGTCCTATTATTCTTGGTAGACCTTTCCTCAGAAAGATTGGTGCAATTATTGACATGAAAGAAGGAAACATTAGATTTCAATTTCCATTTAGGAAAGGCATGGAACACTTTCCTAGAAATAAAATAAGATCGTCTTATGAATCTAATATGAGACCTACTTTCGGATTGGATACCAAAGATGACAATACCTAGATCTATTGTGTTTTGCCTAGCTAGGGGCGTTAAACAATAGAACTTGTTGCAAGGCAACCCAATTTTATTTTTGTGTTCTGTTTTTTTCTTATTTTTTTAGTGTTTCCCACATTATTACTTCTGCGGTAATTGTGTTTTGGTGTTTTAGTTAGTGTTTGATCCAAGTAAAGCCTTTGGCGTGATCTATGGTAGTTGTTGATTTGATCTTGCTAAAAAGCAGAAACTTTTGCGCTCAGTCCTGGAATTTTATAATTTTTTCAGTGCATCGAATGAGTCTGAAGTTTTTACAAAAGATGGATATATAAATTTCCAGGTTCTCCTAATTTTTCAGAATATTTTGAGTTATATAGTATACAAAGTTTTCAGATTGCTACAGACTGTTCTGTTTTTGACAGATTATGTTTTCTTTGAGTTGAATATCTATGGGTTGTATCATGGGGTGTGAACCATGGAGAAGTTATAATGCAGTAGGTATAACACCAATATAAATAAATAATTAGTTCACAACAGTACCTCAAGTGGTGATTTATTTTCTTATACTAACGGATCTCATGAGTTTTCTGTTAAGTTTTGTGTTGTGAAGTTTTAAAGTTTTGTCTAAAGATTGGATAGACTATGGAATAAGGAGTGGCAAGAGCCTAAGATTGGAGGTTCCCAAGGCAACACAAGTCATATTCAAGGATGCCAAAGAACCTAAGCTTGGGTATGCCCCGGAAGGCATCCCCTCTTTCGTCTTCAAAATATCGGTATATTTACTTGAGGCTATATTTTCGTTCACCACATGATATGTGTTTTGCTTGGAGCGTCTTGTATGATATGAGTCTTTGCTTTTTAGTTTGCCACAATCATCCTGGCTGCACACATCTTTTGAGAGAGACACACTAAATTATGAATTTATTAGAATACTCTATGTGCTTCACTTATATCTTTTGAGATAGGCAATTTTGCTCTATGTGCTTCACTTATATTTTTTAGATCACGGTGGTGTTTTGTGTTTTATAGAAATAATTGAACTATCGTATCTCACTTATATTATTTTGGGAGTCTCTAAATAGCATGGTAATTGTTCTAGGTTATGAATTTAGTCCTAATATGATAGGCATCCAAGAGGGATATAATAAAAACTTCCATATTAAGTGCATTGAGTATTTATGAGAAGTTTGATTCCTCACATAAAGTTTTGATATACGAAGATGGTAATGTTAATAGTCATGTTAGGAAGTAATTGTGATTTGGTAAAAATACTTGTGTAAAGGTTTGTGATTCTCGAAGCATGCACGTATGGTGAACCATTATGTAAGAAAGTTGGAGCATGATTTGTTTATAGATTGTCAACCTTTGTGTGAGGGTCGGGAGCATGAGATGGTTAAGTCCTACCAACTTCTACCCTAGGAGCATGCGTTTAATACTTTGCTTCAATGGCTAATAGACTTTTACAAAAAGTATGTGAGTTCTTTATGACTAATGTTGAGTGCATAGAATATTACGCAATCTCACCCTTCCACCTTTGCTAGCCTCTCTGGTACCGCGCAACTTTCGCCGGTACAACAAACACCTTCCTCAAAACAGCCACCATATACCTTCCTCAAAACAGCCACCATCTATCCTTCCTCAAAACATCCACCGTATACCTTCCTCAAAACAGCCGCCATATATCCTTCCTCAAAACAGCCACCATACCTACCTATTACGGCATTTCCACAGCCATTTCGAGATATATTGCCACACAACTTTGTGGGGACCCCGACTCATAAGTCGTGATCACCGAAAGTACGTGCACAGCAATCCCAGGGATCAATGCTCACTGAACACACAGAAACTGAATATAAAGAGTCTTACATCCATTACATACCAGTTTACTCAAATATGGTCTTCATGGCCAAGCCTTCATATGATTGCAGCGGAAATCTTCAACGATAGCGTGACCCCATGCCATCTGCCTTAACCCTACAGGCATTCCAACTGGAAAGTGTCCTAGCTCGCATGTCCATCACCAAGGTAATCTTCATCATAACCTGATCTTTCATGCCTGGCCAATAAAATAACCAGTGGCAAGGCAATGAGTACTTTGAATGTACTCGCAAGCAACCCATGTTCGGAACAAGGCAATAACAATGCATGATATAGCTCTAATAGGTAAGTTTTGCAGAAAGCTAGTTTTGAGTGCAATGACATGATCAAGTGTCTTAAGTAAGCATGCATAAACCATGGACAGGTGTTCATAAAAACACATCACAGTCATCATCATAGGCAGGGGTTGAACATCTCATGTTCATTCATCACGCCAAGTCCTCAGACTTGTCTCATGTATCGTCTGAACATCTCATGTCCAGTCATCATGCCGAGTCATCCGACTCGACTCAAGTATCATTCTTGTCACCACACACACACACACGCAGTTTGCGAAAACATGTGGACGTAGCACAAGAGTGGTCATCCAACTGTCCATGACCGTGGACATGGCTATTTGAATAGTTTTACACTCTGCAGAGGTTGCACACCTTACCCACAAGACTCGGGGAACTTCTATGTCATCCACGACTCGTGGTATATAACATACCCGAGGTAAGCACTCGAACAATGCCTTTCCCCCGGTGATACTAAACAAAGATTCCACTCGATTGGTACCCAACCCTCACGATGTACATCACACGAGCCTCACTCTAATCGTACCATCCATGAGGGGACCAACGGTGTGCCCGGTGCCTGTAAAGACAGCGCATGATCGTACATACCGGTACGACCCCGTATTGAGAGTGACCACGCCACTCCCGCCACTAGTAATGCGGGCTCCTTGCCAGTACCCACCAAGGTAATCAGCAAAGCCCCTCCCCATATAATGGTAGAGTGGTTGTACATGTAAGGATGGAATAACGGTCGCAACTTACACCAATCCGTTTTCAAAAACCACACACACTCACTTGCTCCGGTACAGCACTTCTTTCTCAAGTGGTTCCCTAGCTCATCATCATCTCCCTCGAGCATTAGTGGCACCCAGCAGGGTTTTAAAAAAGTCTTTGAAATCATTTCTTCCTTTCCACCACTATGCATAAGTCCCCAACCCACTTGCGTAGAATCTACTAGCATCCTAACCACACCCACCTGCATAACCCTCATAAGGTGGTAAGGTTATGCATGATGCAAGTGTCAATGGTAAGAGTATTAGGGACAACCCACCGAAGTAGTCACTACTCCACATGATCAAGCATAACGAAAGTAAAGTGCTAAATGACATGCAATGCAAATTGTTTCTTAACATGGTCAGAGGGTTGCTTGCCTGGCTTACAAGGTCTTCGAGGTCTTCACATGCTTGTCATCCACTCTGAGTACTTCGTCTACTTCGTCAACTATCGCCAGAAAACAAACGCAATAAGCAACACAACAAGCAGAAAATAAAAGTGCTTAATAATTAGGAGTTTTTTTCTAGGACTCCTCTGGTCATGAGAAAAATAACCAATGAGGTTTTGGTGGAGGTGGGTCAAGGGGGATTTTTGAATGGTGGGAACGACTGAAATGATGATCCTTCAAGATGTCAACAGAAAATATTTTCATAAAAATGTGCGGAGGCACTCGTAAAATAGGGCATGATTTTAGAAACATGTGAGAAGTGGTTTCACTGGATTTGGAGTTGGTATGAATTTCCTAGGGATTTGCAAAGGTGAGATAAATCGAAAAGTGGGTTATTTAGTGGATCCAACAGAATAGGTGCATGGTAAAAAAATTCACCATGGCTAGAAAAATAGGGTATGACACTTATGGTACCTATAATTTGGAATTACTACATTTGGAGATTATATGGATGCTCTGGGAATTTGCAAAGTGGACTATAGTAGTTCAAATTTGAATTTAATTTTGAATCCCATAGAAAAAGTGTGGTGAAAAATTATGTAAGTGCCACCATTAAATAGGTGGTATTTTTAGAAGGATGCAATAATTTGAATCATTGGATTTGGACAGGTATTTATTTATTTATGATTTTTGGAAGTTCTGATAAAATAATAAAGAAAAGGTTAAACCTCACGGGCTCAAAGCCAGTGGGCCACATAGCTCAATGGGGAAAAGCCGATACTCGGCCGGGCCAGTGGCTTGGCTGAGCAAAATGGAGGCCACGCCGATGGCATATTCCGTGAAATACACCTTCGGCCAAAAGGAGGCGCACACTACTTGGGCGTCTTCACTTAACGTGGTGGGGCCTGGGGCCATAGCCACTTATGGGCGGGCCCCACCGGTAGGTCCTCCCCAACCTCTCGCCTGAAACAGAGGAGCGGTAGGGGAGACCGACCGTGATTGCACCGGCGCCCCATCCCGGCGGCATAGGCCACCCCCGGCGGCACTCCGGCCACTGGAGAGCACGGGGCGGTGAGCCGCACCCACCTAGCAGTCGTGCTCCCTCTAAGGAGCGCCGGAGGGAGAAATGCTTCGGCCCCCATAGAGGCCGGAGATGGGCGACGGTGGAACAAGGGCTTCAGCCACCCGAAGGAGGAGAAATAGCATGGGGAGGGGGTATCCGAGGTGATGTGGAGGTTCTGGTGTGAATCAAGGGGAGGAGGGCTCAAGTGAGCTCAGATTTTGAGTGGGGTCGAGGCGGATCCATGGCGGCCATGGAGGACGGGGCCGAGCTCGGGGGCTCGGGTGTCTCTGGGAGGGTTAGGAGGGGACTGGACACACCTGGGGTGCTCAGGGGAGAGGTATAGCAAGGGGCGCGACGTGGTGGAGCTCGTGCGTGCCTCGGATGCCCTCTGGCGTAGCGATCACGCATGACAGAGGGGTTTGGGGGCTTTCTCATTGTCGGGGAGAGGCGTGGGAATCAAGTAGGGACTCCCCAGTACGCTTTGGTTGTCCACCGGAGCTGGACAAGAGCTACAGGATTAATCTTGCCGGTAGAGTGTCATTACTGCATGTCAACAGCGTGGTCACCATTACATGCACACCAATTTTCAGCTCAGGAAGATCAATGCACATGGTACTTGTAGTTCAAAGCCTCATTTGCTGCCAAAATGAAGGTTTAGATGAACAGCTCATATTTTCCATTTGAGCATGCCACCTTTGGGCTTTGATAGATGCATAGGTATGCAAGTGAGGTTGTGGAAAAGTTTGGGGTCATTAGCATGATCAGACGGGAAGGAGAGGTGTTGTCATGGTAAAAAGAGAGGGAATAATAGAGAGTTACCCCCCAAATATTTGACCAGAGGCTAAGGCAAAGTTATTGGAGGTAGAAGAGGGTTATAATATGGTGTGGTAAAAACTTGGGGGCAAGGGGAATCTTTTTTGGACCACCTTGCTTGTCCACAAGTTTATGGCTGAAGGTGTTTGTGCTAGGATTGGGCTAGGCAGGGGAATCCTTTGACCTTGAGATTTACCAAGGGCAAATGGTAAGTCTATTTGGTCCAGATCACAAGTTTTGAGAAGATCTGAATAAAGTTGGTAATGTAAACTTGGTAAACCCTAGAAATGGACATAAATGGATTTCTATAGATTTGATCATTAAATTCTATTCCCCTTGAGGCACCACTTGATGTAGCATCATCATTTGGGTAATAGAGGATGCCCACAAAGTTTGGGATCAATAGGAGATACTTCACAATGTAAAGTTGATCAAATTTGGCTCTGGACAGAAATGGCTTTAGGATATTTTGGTGTACCAAAACAATTGGGATTGAGGTGAAACTTGGCAAGATGACCACATATATCATATGTGACATGCTAGAATTTTATAGGATTTAATTGAGAATATTTCTTATAGAAATATTTCAAAACCTTGAAATAGACAGTTAGTGTTTTGAAGGGTTTTGTCCAGTATTTTGAACATGACCATGTGTTGAAACTCTTATATATGGATAACATATGTCCACTGAGTTTCCCTAAATTTTCTAAAATATTTATAAAGCATATAAATAATTTTTCCCCATGAAAAACCATTTCAGGACTTTAGAAAAAGCTTTTAATTAAAATATGTAAATAATCATTTAAAATAATATTTCGTGGTTTTGGGAAGTTATATATATAGTAGGTTCCAAATAAACTATGGGGGAAAAAGTATCCACCCAATTTGAGGACTTGCAGTCCAAATCTCAAATCAGGGGTATTTTGCAAACCTAATTTGAATCAAACCCTTTTGGCCAAAAAAATATTTTCCAAAAATATAATTAAGTCCTATTCACATGGCATGATCATTGGACAAGAGTGGAGATCAAGGAAAAGAGTTTTGAGAGTAGGAGTGATTTTATGAATATAGAGCACTAGCAAGCAATCAGACATTCTGCAATCAAGTCAAGCATAACAAGCACACAAAAGTTTTAATTGGACCTGATTTTTGAGTCATGATAACTTAGTCATGAGGCAAATCACAGGGTGTAACAGACCTACCCCCCTTACAAGAATCTCGTCCCCGAGATTCCTAGGCTAGGCGTGGGAAGATGCGGAAATCCAGAGGTGAGGTAGTCTTCACGTTCCATGTTGTTTCCGCTCCAGCGCGGTTGTCCTCCTAGATCTTGAAGTGCCTGATTATATGCCTTCGAGTGCAGCATTGACTTGGTCTTAGGGTGAACGGGGTTTTGGCAAGGGTCTGACGTGCGTGTGTATTCCAAGGTCGGAATACATGGCCAAGTAGTGTGGTTGTGTGCTGGTCCTCGGACTGCTCACGTTGGTTAGTGACATCTGGATGTCTCATGTTAGAATAAAAGGGTCGAGTCTCGGTGTAGCTTATTATTGACGGGGAAGTTCTTATCTTCCTTAATACAGGAGGTCTCCAATCATAGGTGGTCTCCATCCTCGAGAGTGCTGAGGTGCGCCATCATGGGCTTCTCGTCAAAATCTTCTACTTGAGTAAGCTTCCCAGGTAGATTGTTCATTCGTCTTTGGTTGTTTGCCTTCATCTTCATGGACACACGTTCATGGAGGGTCTTCGAGCGTTTGATCTATTCATCACTCCGTGGCAAGGTCTGTGCTGGTCTCGCCCCTAAGACTGAGCTTAGAGACTTGGTGTCAAAACGGGTTCTACCATCTGGGAAGGTTTTAGTGGGGTTCTAGATAAGCTGACTATTCAGAGTATAGATCATCCATCTTATCCCCAAGGTCCGACGCTTGGCAAGAGGGGTGAAATACCTTTCACACGTGGCTTACCATGGTCAGGTCACGGTTTATGCCCTATATGGAACCAAGAAGGGCTAGCAATGAGGTCGTGGCAGTCGTTCCACTCCGTTCCAGGCATCTGAAGGAAGTAGGGACGTCATGCTCGATGTACACCATCGAGGTGGTGAAGTGAGGGTGCCGTCAACTTCTCAGTTCCATCCTAGTCAAGAACTTATAGATGACCATTTAAAGTGAGGGGCTCTTTAATCCTTTTGATGTCCATAGGCTGCATCGGGCTTGAATGTCGGTGCTTTTGGAGATAGTCTAGCTGATGTAGCTGGCAGAGAAGTGGTGGTTGACTTCTTCTTTGTCGTTGTCGCGGCTCTGCAATCGTAGTGGTTCTTCATCTTGCTTGGTCAATAAAGTCTTCTTCTATAGGGAGGGTGCTTCGCGGAGTCCAACCTTTTGAAGGTGAACTCTTATGCTTGAGAGTCATGGCAATTGGTGTTCCTGGGGCTGGTCCAAACAGGACTAAGGTGTTCCTCCTCTCATTAGGTAAATAAGTATGTTATCCTGGAGGACAACGACCTATTTCCCGAAGTATCTCATAAACACATTGCTCATGGGATACATGAGAGGAGCGGGCATTCGTCCCGAATGGTCACTGGTATCTAGGGTTTGTGGCCCAACCTAATAGAGGTCTTTGTGGACACCTTCCTTATGGAAAGGGTGGGTGGTGGTCACGATGGGATATCGATCACGGCCTTTGACTTAGAGCCAGAGCCTATGGTCCTTTCCGACCATGGCATGGTTTTGAGAAGTTTCAGGGTTTGAAGGAGCTTAGGATGTGAGTGAACGTCTATCATCTTATCCTCGAGCACGGTTCTTAGATGCCAATAGTGCTGCCTATTACTCCACACAAAATCACCCTATATCCCTAAAAGTCTCATCTTATATAAGTCAACTCCAATATTACACAAGCTATTCAACTCCAAGGTTCAAGAAGAGGACAAAAATCTCATATGTATACTATAGCTAACTCAGATATATCCCTATATAAAAATCCTCGGGATAATTTACATCCCGCTAAGCTTGATCACGACACTACCAATCCAAGTGTCCTTCTCACCTATCCAAGGTCTAAGGTATTGAATTACTATTCTAAGGAAACATATAATAAACCACTCCAAGATCTTGTTTCCTTCCTACGAATCCAACTTCATTGATCCACGCATATCATCCACTATTACGTGATACATTACTGCTACAAATCCAGCATCGATGGTGTCCAGCATAATCTCCTTGAGTTCATATAATCCACATCTTATTGCAAGGACTATTATCACAATATATCCATGAACTTCCAATCTCACGGCCAACTAAACTCCAAGGTCGAGCTTATATAGATCCCTAATTTATCCTAACATCATCTAATTTCTTCTACTATCATCCATCGAGAAATACGGTATCATGACCAAGATCATTGTACTAAATCCAAGTTACTCCGAACCATGTGGTTTAATTGATCTCGAGCACCTAGTAGGATCACCTATTTAACACCAAGTTTTACACCTAGTAAGAGCTTCCTACTGGTTATGCGAGTCACCATCACTCCACTATCTACATTTCTTGCCAAAGTCAATTCATTAATCCACCAAGAATTTCAGCTTGTGATCACAATGGTCCTACAAAATCCAATTCGCTCAAGGTACAAGTAAGTTATGCTACTCTATCAATCTTGATCCACCAAGTTCGTCCACAAACATTAAGCCTCATAATCCACCAAAGGGTCTGAACTGCTTGCTCAAGACATCTATTATTCCTAAATCAAATCATTGCCCACAAATAGTACATCCTAAGAATGATCCTTCCTGATGGCATCAAGGTTCTAGTGCTAGCATAAGAATGAAGCATGTTTGTTCACTATGATCACTAGCTCCATAATGAACCCAGTGCAAAGCAGGGGTTATCGAAGCTCAATAAGTGCTCTGGCAAATCCGTGTGTTAAACACGTGATCAGAGGCTTGTGCTGGAGAGATTGTGAGGTATAGGTTGGGCAAGGGAGGGGTTTCCAATCTTGAGGGAGAATCATAACTCTACGGGGTTGCATTATGTTGTAGTCATACCCTTCAATGCTAGCTTTCAGTCGAGGTGGATCCTTGATGCATCTTGTCTTGACGGTCTTCAGTTGACAACATTGGGGAGAGAAAGTAGCATCGAGAGGAGTGCCTAAGGGGGTGTTATAGTGGAAGTGCAAACAAACAAGTGTCAATAAAGCCATACACAACATCAAGGGAAGGTAGGTGACATAGTCGCGCACTTGTTGTCTAGATCAAAAGTGTGACTTACACCAAAACACAAACAGGAAAAACAAGCAACACACATCATGGTTTCATCTGAACCATCATATGGACTCGACTTCGCATAGGGGACACACGACCTATCCTACCCTAGGGGTTCTCGGGCTCATTAGTCATGCTTGCTTTGTGTCTTGGAGACGTGTCCGCTTAGTCTTCTGGGTCTTCTTTTGGTATCGCTATGTCTCTGGTTGTTGTTTGTCGAAACAATCCTAGTTGCGCATGAAGAGTCCTAGACGACTTCGGATCTGTTGAGTTGACAGTGAAGGTGATTCTTCACGGCTGATATTGACAGGGTCTTATGGTGTCCTTGGGTTCATGACAATGCCTTCTTTTATTTTGAGGCGTCGAGCATTCTAGGTAGGCAACCTTTTATGCAATGACATTAACAAGGCATGGTAGAGTTGTATCCTGTCGGTCTCACTGACGATATCATCGACACCAAGAGAGGGGAATGATGAGAACCGTTTTCCTGCTCACTATAGTGAGGCGGACCAAATGGCAAGGTTCTCATCCACCGGTGGTTACTGATGTAGCAACGAGAAGGACATGGTTGCTCTATTAGCGATGGATTATCATGACATTGCAGGTCTTGTGCCTTGGTCATCGAAGGCCAGGGTGGCATCATCCTGGGGCTGTGTCGAAGGTGTCACCATCATCTAAGTCTTGACGTCCTCATCCTTTGGGAAGGTGTCTTCTGCTGGTAGCTCCTTGTCTAGTGTTGCCAACTTGGGTTCGAGATATGCCGGCAATCGTCTGGCAAGGTCGCTTCCTTCCAGGTTTCCCATGAGGATTACAAGGAATCCCATGGTCAGGGGCACAAGGGTAGTAGAGGCCATTTGCAAAGTTTTCAAAAGTAGACGAGGAGAGCCAAAAGAAAAATGGTGGATGTGCAAGGCACAATCCTTCAGTTTATTTGAAGGCTTAGTAGAGTTGAGAAATATTGCAGACTTTGCAAGTGTTTTGCTGGGTCTGGGAAAACAAGGTTGTCCTAACTAACGTCCATGCTAACTAAGGGCTTCCTACAGTCAGGATGGCTCCGATACCAGCTCTGTGGGGACCCCGACTCATAAATCTTGATCACCGAAGGTACGTGCACAGTGATCCCAGGGATCAATGCTCACTGAACACACAGAAACTGAATAACAAGAGACTTACATCCATTACATACCAGTTTACACAAATATGTCCTTCATGGCCAAGCCTTCGTATGATTGCAGCAGAAAGCTTCAACGATAGCGTGACCCCATGCCATCTACCTTAACCCTACAGGCATTCTGACTGGGAAGCGTCCTAGATCGCATGTCCGTCGCCAAGGTAATCTTCATCATAACCTGATCTATCATGCCTGGCCAATAAAATAACCAGTGGCAAGCCAATGAGTACTTTGAATGTACTCGCAAGCAACCCATGTTTGGAACAAGGCAATAACAATGCATGATATAGCTCCAATAGGTAAGTTTTGCAGAAAGCTAGTTTTGAGTGCAATGCCATGATCAGGTGTCTTAAGTAAGCATGCATCAACCATGGACAGGTGTTCATAAGAAAACGTCACCGTCATCATCATAGACAGGGGTTGAACATCTCATGTTCATTCATCACACCAAGTCCTCAGACTTGTCTCATGTATCGTCTCAATATCTCATGTCCAGTCATCATGCCGAGTCATCCGACTCGACTCAAGTATCATTCTTGTCACCACACACACACACCCAGTTTGCGAAAACATCTGGACGTAGCACAAGAGTGGTCATCCAACTGTCCATGACCGTGGACACGACTATTTGAATAGTTTTACACTCTGCAGAGGTTGCACACCTTACCCGCAAGACTTGGGGAACTTCTATGTCATCCACGACTCGCGGTATATAACATACCCGAGGTAAGCACTCGAACAATGCCTTTCCCCTGGCGATACTAAACAAAGATTCCACTCGATTGGTACCCAGCCCTCACGATGTACATCACACGAGCCTCGCTATCGTACCATCCATGAGGGGACCAACGGTGTGCCTGATGCATGTAAAGACAGCGCATGATCATAAATACCGGTACGACCCCGTATCGAGAGTGACCATGCCACTCCCGCCACTAGTAATGTAGGCTCCTTGCCAGTACCCACCAAGGTAATCAACAAAGCCCCTTCCCATATAAAGGTAGAGTGGTTGTACATGTAAGGTTGGAATAATGGTCACAACTTACACCAATCCGTTTTCAAAAACCACACACACTCACTTGCTCCGGTACACCACTTCTTTCCCAAGTGGTTACCTAGATCATCATCATCTCCCTCGAGCATTAGCGGCACCCGGTGGGGTTTTCAAAAAGTCTTTTAAATCATTTCTTCGTTTCCATCACTATGCATAAGTCCCCAACCCACTTGTGTAGCATCTACTAGAATCCTAACTACACCCACCCGCATAACCCTCATAAGGTGGTAGGGTTATGCATGATGTAAGTTTCAATGGTAAGAGTATCGGAGGCAACCCACCGAAGTAGTCACTACTCCACATGATCAAGCATAACGAAAGTAAAGTGCTATATGACATGCAATTAAAATGGTTTCTTAACATGGTCAGAGGGTTGCTTGCCTAGCTTACAAGGTCTTCGAGGTATTCACATGCTTGTCATCCACTTTAAGTACTTCGTCTACTTCGTCAACTATCACGGGAAAACAACCGCAATAAGCAACACAACAAGCAGAAAATAAAAGTGCTTAATAATTAGGAGTTTTTTTCTAGGACTCCTCTGGTCATGAGAAAAATAACCAAGGAGGTTTTGGTGGAGGTGGGTCAAGGGGGAGTTTTGAATGGTGGGAATGACGGAAATGATGATCGTTCAAGATGTCAACAGAAAATATTTTCATAAAAATGAGTGGATGCACTCATAAAATAGGGCATGATTTTAGCAACATGTGAGAAGTGGTTTCACTGGATTTGGAGTTGGTATGAATTTCTTAGGGATTTGTAAAGATGAGATAAATGGAAAAGTGGGTTATTTGGTGGATCCAACAGAATAGGTGCATGGTAAAAAAATCACCATGGCTAGAAAAATAGGGTATGACACTTAGAGTACCTATAAATTGTAATTACTACATTTGGAGATTATATGGACGCTCTGGGAATTTGCAAAGTGGACTATAGTAGTTCAAATTTGAATTTAAATTTGAATCCCATAGAAAAAGTGTGGTGAAAAATTATGGAAGTGCCACCATTAAATAGGTGGTATTTTTAGAAGGATGCAGAAATTCGAATCATTGGATTTGGACAGGTATTTATTTGTTTATGATTTTTGGACGTTCTGATAAAAGAATAAAGAAAAGGTTAAACCTCACGGGCTCAAAGCGAGTGGGCCACACAGCTCAATGCAGCAAAGCCGCTACTGGCCTGGCCTAGTGGCTTGGCTGAGCAAAATGGAGGCCACGCCGATGGCGTATTCCATGAAATACGCCTTCGGCCAAAAGGAGGCGCACACGACTTGGGCGTCTTCACTTAACATGGTGGGGCCTGGGGCCATAGCCACTTACGAGAAGGCCCCGCCGGCAGGTCCTCCCCTACTTCCTGCCTGAAACAGAGGAGTGGTAGGGGACACCGACCGTGACTACACCGGCGCCCCATCCCGGCGGCACAGGCCACCCCCGGCGACACTCCGGCCACCGGAGAGCATGGGGCGGTGAGCCGCACCCACCTAGCAGTCGTGCTCCCTCTATGGAGCGCCACAGGTAGCAATGCTTCGGCCCCCACAAAGGCCGGAGATGGGAGGCGGTGGAACAAGGGCTCCAGCCACCTAGAGGAGGAGAAATAGCACGGGAAGGGGGGTATCCGAGGTGCTGCGGAGGTTCTGGTGTGAATCAAGGGGAGGAGGGCTCAGGTGAGCTCAGATTTTGAGCGGGGCCGAGGCGGAGCCATGGCGGCTCTGGAGGACGGGGCTGAGCTCGGGGGCTTGAGTGGCTCGTCCAGGGACGTCTCTGGGAGGGTTAGGAGGGGACTGGACACACCTGGGGTGCTCAGGGGAGAGGTATAGCAAGGGGCGCGACATGGTGGAGCTCGCGTGTGCCTCGGTTGCCCTCTGGCGCGGCGATCATGCAGGACAGAGGGGTTTTGGGGCTTTATCGTCGTCGGGGAGAGGTGTGGGAATCAAGTAGGGACTCCCCGACACGCTTTGGTTCTCCACCAAAGCTGGACAAGAGCTACAGGATGAATCTTGTTGGTAGAGTGTCGTTGCTGCATGTCAACAGCGTGGTCACCGTGCCATGGACTGTCCAGGTTGACTTTTTGGTCAGCCAAAGATGTCCGGCATACAAGGTATGCACGCTTGAGCTCTTGTTAAGTATCAGAGAAAAAAGATCTGCTTGGGTTAGGTTTCAACTGAGGGTAAGTTTGAAGCAACAAACTTGGGGCTGATCTACTGGCAGTTACTGTAGGGAACTAAGGATAAAACCTTGTCTAACATCCCTAGGTATGGAGGGATTACATGCACACCAATTTTCATCTCAGGAAGATCAATACACATGGTACTGTAGTTAAACGCCTCATTTGCTGCTAAAATGAAGGTTTAGATGAACAGCTCATATTTTCCATATGAGCATGCCACCTTTGGGCTTTGATAGATGCATAGGTATGCAAGTGAGGTTGTGGAAAAGTTTGGGGTCATTAGCATGATTAGAAGGGAAGGAGAGGCGTTGTCATGGTAAAAAGAGAGGGAATAATAGAGAGTTACCCCCCAAATATTTCACTAGAGGCTAAGGCAAAGTTACTGGAGGTTGAAGAGGGTTATAATATGTTGTGGTAAAAATTTGGGGGCAAGGGGAATCTTTTTGGGCCCACCTTGCTTGTCCACAAGTGTATGGCTGAAGGTGTTTGTGCTAGGATTGGGCTAGGCAGGGGAATCCTATGACCTTGAGATTTACCAAGGGTAAATGGTAAGTCTATTTGGTCCTGATCACAAGTTTTGAGGTGATTTGAAGAAAGTTGATAATGTAAACTTGGTAAACCCTAGAAATGGATAGAAATGGATTTCTATAGATCTAATCATGAAATTCTATTCCCCTTGATGCACCACTTGATGTAGCATCATCATTTGGGTAATAGAGGATGCCCACAAAGTTTGGGATCAATAGAAGATACTTCACAATGTAAAGTTGATCAAATTTGGCTCTGGACAGAAATGGCTTTAGGATATTTTGGTGAACCAAAACAATTGGGATTGAGATGAAACTTGGCAAGATGACCACATATATCACATGTGATATGCTAGAATTTTATAGGATTTAATTGAGAATATTTATTGTAGAAATATTTCAAAACCTTGAAAAAGACAAATAGGGTTTTGAAGGGTTTTGTCCAGTATTTTGAACTTGACCATTTGTTGAAACTCTTATATATGGATAATACATGTCCATTGAGTTGCCCTAAATTTTCTCAAATATTTATAAAGCATTTAAATAATTTTTCCCTATGAAAAAACATTTCTAGCCTTAAGAAAAAGATTTCAATTAAAATATGAAAGTAATCCTGTAAAATAATATTTTGTGGGTTTGGGAAGTTATATATAGAGTAGGTTCGAAATAAAGCTTTTGGGGAAAAAGTATCCACCCAATTTGGGGACTTGCAGTGGAAATCTCAAATCAGGGGGGTTTTGCAAACCTAATTTGAATAAAACCCTTTTGGCCAAAAAAATATTTTGTATAAATATAATTAAGTCCTATTCACATGGAATGATCATTGGACAAGAGTGGGGATCAAGGAAAAGAGTTTTGAGAGTAGGAGAGATTTTATGAATATAGAGCGCTAGCAAGCAATGATACATTCTGCAATCAAGTCAAGCATAACAAGCACATAAAAGTTTTAATTGGCCCTGATTTTTGAGTCATGATAACTTAATCACGAGGCAAATCACAGGGTGTGACAAACTTCCACCGTTTCCTTTTATTACTTGCACCATCACTTCCATATTGCATATAGACTCATATTTTGTCATAGACATCAAGTTGTAATTTTCTTTTGAGTTGTAAGTAAATAGAAGTGTGATGATTATCATTATTAGAGCATGTCCCGTGTGAGGAAAGGATGATGGAAGCTACGATTCCCTCACAAGTGGGGATGAGATTCCGGACTTTATGAAAAAATAAAAGAGGCCAGCGAAGCCCAAATAAAAAAAGAGGCCTTATATTCCAATGATGGGCTTCCTCAAATTTCCCTGCGTCTTCATGAGCAAGCAAGTTGGATGCACAACCACTTAGTTTTCTCTTGAGCTTTCATACACTTGTAGCTCCAGTGCATCCATTGCATGGCAATCCGTACTCACTCACATTGATATCTATTGATGGGAATCTCCATAGCCCGTTGATACGCCTAGTTGATGTGAGACTACGTTCTCCCTTTCCTTGACAACCTCCACCATATTATATTCCACCTATAGTGCTATATCCATGGCTCATGCTCATGTATTGTGTGGGAGTTGAAAAATCTTGAGAAAATAAAAGTGTGAAAACAATTGCTTGACTTGTCATCGGTGTTGTGCATGATATAAATACTTTGTGTGGGGAAGATGGAGCATAGCCAGACCATATGATATTGTAGGGATAACTTTATTTTGCAATTATATTTTGAACAGATACAATTGCTTTGCTAATATGCTTGAAATGATACTATTTTTATATCAATATTAAGCTTTTGTTTTGAGTCTTATGGATCCGAATATTCATGCCACAGTATAGAATATTACATGGAATAAAATGTTTGGTAGCACTCCACATAAAAAATTCCGTTTTATCACTTACCTACTCGAGCACGAGCAGGAGTTAAGCTTGGGGATGCTGATACATCTCCAACGTATCTATATTTTTTGATGATGTCATGCTATTATATTATCTGTTTTGGATGTTTTATATGCATTAATATGCTATTCTATATTATTTTTGGGACTAACCTATTAATCTACAGCCTAGTGCTAGTTTCTGTTTTTTCCTTGTTGTTGAGTTTTGCAGATATGGAATATTAAATGGAGTCCAAATGGAATAAAACCTTTGGAAGGAATTTTTCTGGAAGGAAACAAATCAACTAGGCTTGGAGTGCACGCTAGGGCACCTGCCAGGACGTCACAAGCCTGGTAGGCGCGGCCACCCCCCTGGTCGTGCCTCGTAGGCTTGTCGTCCCCTTGTAGGCCTCCTAACCCTATTATACGTCCTATAAATATCCAAATATTCCCCCAACATCAGAACGAACTACGCAAATACTTTTCCTCCACCAGAAGCCTCCGTTCCCGAGAGATCCAATCTTGGAGCCTTTTTCGGTAATCTGTCAGGGGGCTTCGATCATGGAGGGCATCTACATCAACTCCATTTCCCCTCCGATGATGCGTGAGTAGTCCACCATAGACCTACGGGTCCATAGCTACTAGCTAGATGGCTTCTTATCTCTCTTTGATCTTCAGTACCATGTTCTTCATGATCGTCATGGGGATCTATCCTATGTAATCTTCTTTTGGGGTGTGTTTGTCAAGATCCGATGAATTGTGAGTTTATGTTAAGATTATCCATGAATATTATTTGAATCTTCTCTAAATTCTTATATGCATGATTTCATATCCTTGTAAGTCTCTTTGAGCTATTAGTTTGGATTGGACAACTAGATTGGTAATTCTTTCAATGGGAGAAGTTCTTGGTTTTGGGTTCAATCTTGCGGTGTCCTCACCTAGTGACTTAGTAGAGGTAGCAGGGCACGTATCGTATTGTTGCCATAAAGGGTAACAAGATGGGGCTTTCATCATATTGCTTGAGTTTATCCCTCTACATCATGGCATCTTTCTTAATGTGTTACACTGTTCTTCATGAACTTAATACTCTAGATGCAGGCAAGAGTCAGTCGATGTGTGGAGTAATAGTAGTAGATGCAGAATCATTTCGATCTACTTGACATGGACGTGATGCCTATTTGCATGATCCTTGCCATGGATAACTACATGATTATTCGCTTTTCTATCAATTGCTCAATAGTATTTTGTTTCCCCACCATGATATTTTCCTTCGAGAGAGAAGCCTCTAGTGAAATCTATGGCCCCCAGGTTTATTTTCCATAATATACTTTCAGATCTATAAATCAAAAATACCAAAAATACTTTGCGTAAATTTATTTACCTTTTACTTTCCGTTCTCGATTACATCCATATCTATCGGATCTAATCCTTGCAAATAGTTGTGAAGGGATTGACAACCCCTTTATGGCGTTGGGTGCAAGAGTTCGATTGTTTGTGTAGGTGCATCCATTGGTGACTTGCTTGTTCCTCCTACTAGATTGATACCTTGGTTCTCATCAACTAAGGGAAATACTTATCTACTTTGCTGCATCACCATTTCCTCTTCAAGCAATGCAAGCTCAAGAGGTAGCACCTCCTGATTGAGGGGCGTTGCCAGTTCGGCCTTTGCCACTATGGAGGCAGTTTTCCTCTTCGCCATTGGCATACCGATTGGCGATTTCCATGGCTCGACTGAGGGAAAGGTCCCCCGATCGTCCAAACTTCAAGATTAGTTCTCGATACAGAGAGCATGTTTTGAAGGTGCAGACGGCTTGACGCTCGGCACCATTCTCAACGATATTGTGCAATGTGGTCCAGCGCTGAATGTACCCACGTAGAGTTTCAATGATTTTCTAGACACATTGTTGCAGCTCCGTAAAGCCACCCGGGCGCTTCTAAGTACCCTCAAACGTCTCAACGAACGCTTGAGCCAGGTCTTCCCAGCAGTAGATGCTGCTGGGGGGCAGCTGGTTTAACCAGTATCTCGCATATCCCTCTACCATGAGAGGGAGACGCTTCATAGAGACAAAATCATTGCCGCCGATGATCTGGACGGTCACTCGGTAATCCTCGAGCCAAGTTTCCTGCTTGGACTCGTCGTTAAATTTCTCGATTCCTGTCGCCAACCTATAGTTGGAGGGTATCTTGGCCTCTCGAATGTAACTACTAAAACACTCGAGACTGGAGGTCCCCCAACCACTCACTCGGTCTCTGATCCGTCTACTCTTCTCCATCATATTCTGAGTGATGATGGATCTCACATTAAGCTATGGAGGACCCCGGCCACCTTCTTCATTGCCCGTGGAACGAATGGGGCTCCAATCAGGGTCTTCTCTGCGAGGTCGACCACCAGTGTAAGGTCGTCTGCCACACAAACTGCCCCTCAAAGGGAGCGTCCAATTGACGTCGCGGTCATCATGCCAACGTCCTTGATGCTGACCTCTCAGAGGAGCAGGAGAATGCTGACGCTTTTCGCGTGCATGCGGGTTGTGCACGGACTGAACTGTATCGGCCCAAATGGATTTACTTTGTATGTGTTGATGCGACTATGACACCTCTGAATTTTGTCTCAGGTCGGTTTTCAAGAGAGCTTGGATCTGTCGAATGCCCTCTCTAGCCGCAGAACAAGATGGATGAATATATTCAGAGATCCGAGTGGCTGCAACCAGATTCTCCATCGGCATGTGCATCACTAGAATGTTGGGTGGTTTTTCATTATGGCACAATTGTTGTCGACTACGGCTGGAGATGGGTTGCTCTCTAGCCGCGTGTTCGTCTAGCGACCGCTGGAGTCGCTCAAGCCGCCCGCGCTCACCCAAAGTGGCTTGGTACGTGGCTTCCAAATCCATTTCCTCCAAGGTAGTCCCCATGTTGGGAGTGAGCAGAACTTCATCGTCTCTCCTCCTCCTCTCCTCCCGCTGCTCCTGACTGAGAGACTGGGGGATGTAATCGTCGGTGTTGCCATCGCCGCGGCCACCATCTTGGGCACGGGAACCGCCTGCGGGGTACCCAGGAGGTGCATGGTTGGTGGTGTGGGCCATCAATATTTCTGCAGTGTTTCCATTGCTCTCGCACTCGGACTCATCGATAGCTCATCGCCTAAAGAGGGGAACAAGCGGACAGTGGGCTCATCTGAATCGAGCATGGCCACATGCCCGATCGTGGACTAGTGCACCACGACGTACTTGAGCCATCATTGCAGCTATGGGAGCCTGGAGCGCTTGCGGCAGCCTGCAATGGGACGGACGTGTGTGGATCCGTGCGGCTCCGGCGGCTGTCGAAGCAAAACTCCATGTGTCGCCGTGTTGAAATGTGTCGCACTACGAGCTAGGAACGCGTCCGTGTCCAGCAGCACCTCCTGTAACCACGCCAAAGTGTCGGTGATGAGGCGGAGGGTAGCAAAGAGGATCTCGCTGCCAAGTTCCATCATAATGACTTGAAAAACTAGATTTCCAACTGCACCAAAATTTGCTAGACGTGCTACCCCTTGGTGGGCGCCAACTGTCGTGGGAGTAAGTCTGACAGTAGTGTAGGGGGTATGAATGAAGGGGGTGAAGCCTAGCTACAAAACAGTTGTAACACATAGATGTACAAGTTCGGGCCACAGTCTGGGGTGGTAAAGACACTACGTCTCAAGCCCGGGGGCTTAGTGTTTGCTTATGGGGGGAGTTTGATTACCAAGAGTTTGGAATCCTTGTCCACGAGGTTGAGGGTGGCTTATATAGAGTGCGCTAGGACATGCCGAGCACCATTACAAGGCATTTAATGCGAGTAACTGCAGACGTTACTGAGAATGGATGTCTTAATTTAGCAGTTACTCGTAACGTTAGTCTTCACATCACTTCATGTGGGTTATCAAGTCCCTCGGACGTTATGACTCCTGTGCAGGCTCCTCTCCTTCTCGTCCGAGTGATGGATCATAGCCGAGTGACCGAGTGATGTCCAAGTGACCATCCAGGTCCGAGTGGACCCTGAAGATGCTTCGAATGCATTGCTGGTCCAGGGACTTTTAATGCTAAGGTGGGCCCCCAAGTGGGACCCAGTTGTCAGGTCTTCCGAGGTAGGTGACCTCATCACCTCGCTCTTCACGTAGCTCATCAATGGAGGAGCTCCAGGAAAGTTGTCAGAGAGTGTGATCACGCTATGTAGTAACACCACCAAGGGGACTCAATCTTGGTGATGATGCTAACATGAACTACCCAACGCATGGAGATCTCATGGAAGCAACCTTACCAAGCCACAGTGGACGAATGGTTAATTAACACGGCGGACGCGCCTATCACGGTGGAGAATGATTTGATCCACAATACAAAGAAGCATGATCTAGAGATCATAACCAAGAGCATAGAATAAGTCGAAGGCGGTGAGCTTCTCGGTGCTATGAGTGGTAGATCTGACAAGGAGGAGTAAGATGAAGACGATGCCATCGAGTCCAACAAGGAAGAAGAAGAGGACGAAGTAGATCCCATGCTCCTCCAGTTACTACTCTTAGAAGGGGTGACAGAGGATCTAACACTTCGAGGAGGCATGTGCAAAGGAGACCGACAAGCTCTGGCCCGACAAATTGAAAGCACATTTGCTCCCTTGGTGGTTTTGGTAATTAATAACAACATATAAATCATTGAACTAATGTTTCCATCAAGTGTATTTCGGGAAATGTTCAATGATAGGATTGGCAAAAGGAGATTGTGGACATACCCCAAGATGCAAGGAAATAGGTTGGCCAAGTTTCAAGCAAAAGGACTCTACATTTTTATATTTGTGAGAAATCACTTTGAGTCCATAGGAAAGCCAATACTATTAAAAGGGGGTAAGGTTTGGTTGGTGAACAATATGCTCAAACGTGCACAAGTGATAGTCGCAAAAAACATCCACAAACTCTCCCACCAAAGTTTGTTCGATACCTAACAGTCAAAATTAGTGCAACCAACTTTCCCATACCGGTGCCACCGATTCCAGAACCTAGACAGACTCATCCAAACCCTAGCCACTTCGGTGCAACCGATTCCATACCGGCGCCACCGAGTTTTGGTTGCCAACTTTCTGTCACACAAATTCACATTTTCGGTCCCACCGAGAATGTTGGATCGCCGTCACCAAGATTGGAAATTTGGCCATTGGTCACCTTGTCGGTGCAACCGAGTTTCCTATATCGGTATCACCAAGATTCGAAAGTTGCCACCTTTTTGTCACTTCGGTATAATCGAGATTAACACATTGGTGTCAACAATTTGGTCATTTTGTGTGTAACGGTTGACTTTTGGGGATGCCTATATATAACCCTTCACCACCAGCTACTCGAAAGAGAAGCGCTCGGAACTATTCCACACATGCCCCATCTAGTTTTCTGAGAGAGAACCACCTACCCTTGTGTTGAGATCAAGATATTCCACTCCAATCATATGGATCTTGATCTCTAGCCTCCCCAAGTAGGTTTCCACCAATCCCATCTCTTCCACCATGCCAAATCTATGAGAGAGTAATTGGGTGTTGAGGAGTCAATCATCTTGAAGCACAAGAGCAAGGAGTTCATCATCATTACCCAGCCTATTACCTTTTGGAGGGTGGTGCCTCCTAGATTGGTTAGGTGTCGCTTGGGACCCTCCTACTTCGTGTGTGGAGTGAACCAAGAAGTTTGTAAGGGACAGGAGATAACCTACTTGATGAAGATCTACCCATAGTGAGGATAGTCCTTCATGGACGGAAGCCGTCATGGAATAGTCAAGGTTGCTACTTCGTGGACCCTTTTGGGTGGAGCCCTCCGTGGACTCTCACGACAGTTACCCTCCGTGGGTTGAATACTCCATAAACGTGGATGTACGATAGCGCCACCTATCGAAACCACGGGAAAAATCATCGTGTCTACAATTGTGTTTGATCTTCCTACCCTATCCCTTCTATACATGTTTGTTGTTACTTTCCACTTCTATATACTCTTAGACTTGCTTGTGTACGGTGTGCTTGACTTGCTATGAAATGCTAAAAACTGTCAACCCTAAAAATTTGTCTTGGCAAAACTTTTATTTGTTCATGTAGTCTAATCACCCCCCTCTATACATACTTTCGGTCCTACAAGTGGTATCAGAGATGTGGTCTCCATTGCTTAGGTCTCACAACCTAGGAGAGTATGGCGTCTAGTGAGGGAAGTTATCACCGTAGAGGCCCGTACTTTGATGGCACTAATTTTGCTAGTTGGAAGCACAAAATGAAAATGCATATTCTCGGTCATAACCCCGCCGTTTGGGTTGTTGTTCATGTTAAATTGCAAGGTGAGTTGTTTGCCGATGGACAAGAACCGGATCGTGAAGCGATCGTGGATGAGTTGAAGATGTTGCAACTCAATGCTCAAGCATGTGACATTATCTTCAACTGCTTATGCCCCGAAGAATTCAACAAAATCAGACGTCTTGAGAATGCAAAAGATATTTGGGATACTTTGGTTCATATGCACGAAGGAACCGAGTCCGTGAGAGAATCCAAGTTAGATGTTCTTCAAGGTCAGCTTGACAAGTTAAAGATGAAGGATGGTGAAGGAGTCGCAGAGATGTACTCTAGGCTAGCTCTCATCACAAATGAGATTTCCGGATTAGGAAGCGAAGAAATGACTGACAAATTCATCATCAAGAAGATACTGAGAGCTTTCGATGAGAGATACGACACCATGTACACATTAATCCAAATGATGCCAAACTACGAAGATCTCAAGCCTACGGAAGTCATTGGAAGGATTGTTGCTCATGAGATGGCACTCAAAGATAAGGAAGAACTTTATCACAAGTCTAGTGGTGCTTACAATGCCACAAGTGATGCTCCCACAACTTGAAGCAACAACCTTGTCACCAATGAAGAGATAAGCCTCATGGTCAAGAAATTCAAATAGTTGTACAAGAATAGAGGCAAAGAAAGAAACTCCAACTGAAGATATGAAGAGAAGCGTTCGTCAAGTCGTGACCGCAATTGCTACAATTGTGGGAAGCCTGGACACTACTCAAATGACTGCATGGCTCCCTACAAAAGAAGAGAAGAGTCACCTCGAAGACAAAGCTCAAGGAATGAATCACCACAAAGAGATAGAAGGAGTAGAGATGATCGTTATGAACGAAGACACTCAAGGAGAAGTAAAGATTTGGAGAAGAAGGACAAGTACACCAAGAGCTACATAAGAAGAAAACATCAAGCTCATGTTGGTGAATGGGTTTCTGCCTCCGACTCTGAGAGAAGCTATCACTTCGAGTCCGACTATAATCAAGATGATGGTGTTGCCAGAATTGCTCTATTGACTACCAACTCCTACGATCTATTTGATTCACCAAACGAAGGGAGTGGAAGTTGCTTCATGGCTAAAGTCCCTAAGGTATCACACCCCGAGTATCTTGATTTTGATAGTGATGAAGATGATTTGCTTTGTGATGATGACTTACTTTGTGATAAAACTAGTGATGTTGATCAAAATGAACTTGCTAATTCTCATGCTAGTCAAGATGAGTCATTTTATGATGATGAGATGAAAATAGAACAACTAACTAAATAACTAAACACTCTTAAGTTAGCTCATGAATCTACTATCGAAGATCATATAGAGCTTGTGAGAACTCATGAGAAGCTACGCTTTGAGAAGCTCAATTTGGAGCAAGAGCATGAGTTTCTCAAAACTATCAATGACGATCTCCGAAAGAATACTTCATCTTATCTAGCCAAACGACTACTCTTGTCTACCTTCATCTAGTAACAAGGCAAGAAAGGTTCTTCATCTAGTAGCAACAATAGAAATGCTAAACCCAATGATGTTGCTTCTAGTAGTTCTATGGATTCCACTAATGATGATTATCTTAGCCAAGTTACACTTGAGCAATAAAATGCTTTATTGAAAGGAGTTATAGAAAAAGGTATCTACAAGAGCCTTGCTGGATGTAAGCAATTTGAGGAAATTGTACGCAAGCATGGAGGATACCGGAAGAATCATGGTGTTGGCTACTTCAACACAAATGGAGTTGAGTGGGAAGAAGGTCAATATCCCAAGCCCAAGTTTGTTCCTCAAAAGGAGAAGTATGAAAATACTCTTCCCAAGGGGACAAACACTCAAGATGACCTTCCAACACAAGACCACAAGCTCAAGGGAAAGAACAAGCTCCAAGAGGACATTGACTCATTTGAAGATGAACCCCTAGCTTTGGTGGAGTGGGTTCCCAAGGCTACTTCAAGCTCAACTACTACAAAGACTACTTCAACACCAAGGATCCCATCAACTTGATGTGGGTCCCCAAGAAGAAGAACTACTAAGTTCTTGAGGGGTGACTCCGCCAATGAAAATCACTCACATTCATTATTGGCAAGGACTTTTCGCACTCAACATCAACTCAATGCAATAGTTCAAGGAGTCACACATTCCCTCAAAGGTAAGCAAGGGACAAGGTAATCAACCAATCAATGGACATCATAACATATGCTTTGCACTCCATGTCCATAGATATCCTTGTATTTGTCTCTTGTGTGTTTGGGACTAACCCATGTAGGTGAGAGGAGTAAGGATACAACAAGGATGCTCCCAACTCTTGGTGATCTTTATCAACATTGAGCATCCACAACCTCACCAACATGAAGTCTTCATCAACAAAATCCAAGGTTAGTTTATACCTCTTGTGGGGGGATGTCACATCAAGGGGGAGCTTTACTCTAAGACTTGATCCAAAGCATCTCTTAGCATGTGACAACATTAAATGCTTTATGTAAAACTGGTAACCCCACTTGTGCTTAAACGATGAGTAAGCCGTATGATCAAGTACTCTTACTTTGATCCTAAGTAAAATACTCATATATAGATGACTTCATAATTGGCCAAGTGATTGTTAGATGCTAGTGTGTTTGTGTATGTTTGTCATGATTTCTTTTGACATCTTACTGTGTGAGCATGATGGTCTGCATTTATTTTCTCATTCGAGGACATCCAATTGTTGCTATTTGGTTCTTGATTTTCTCTTTTGACAATTGGATGAACAATAATGCCTAGGACCACTCTTTAGCTATCTATGCTTTCTCACCTCATATTTCATTCATGCTGCATCACAAAATTTGAGAAAGTCCTTTTCGATCCCTCTGTGTGTGGAGCACTAGGAGTTCGATATCGACAAGGACAGACCATTAAAACCTCCCAAGTGCATCTTGGTGGAACCAACCCCACAATCTCAGTCTTACCGAATGCCTAGGGTTGATCTAGTTTTCAATATCGGTACTGTCAATTTCATATTCTCTGTTACACCGAGTTTCCCTGTCAGCTGACAGTTGTGGAACTTGGTGACACCGAAAACATAAAATCGGTATCACCGACTGTGAAGGGTATATATGTTGTGGAACCCGACACTTTGAAATTCTATCTTCAGAAGATGTGCCTCAGAACCCTAAGTTGTCGCCTCGAGACCTTTGGTCGTCGCCCTTGTCCTCCTGTGCCCCTCCACCGCTAGGAATCGCCGCTGTCGACGAAATCTGCTCCCTCGTTGCTGTCGTAGAGGATCCGCGCCAAGCTAGGGTATGGATTCGATCTCTAGTGCTCTCCCCATCTGATTCTTGTGCATTGCATACTTTTCAATCATCTTTGCACCCATTTCTCATGTATCCATCCACTTAAAACTCCAAAATCTTGAGTTAGATGGATTTTCTAGGGTTTTGCCGTCCGCCCGATAAATCTTGGTGGAACCAAAACGAAAATATCGGTCTCACCGATATGCTTTTCAGTGAGGTTGAGAACTGACTCGATGGAACTGAGTAGCTCTTTTCGGTATGACCTAAAAGGCTGCCAAGTTCCTATTAAAGAGTTAGTCTTTCTCGGACCCACCGAAAATTTCTTTTCGGCTGCACCGATATCTATTTGATAGATTGAAAAACTTTTGAAAATCCATTGCTCAAATTTCAAAAACCAGCCTCATTTTGTGATGCATCTTCTTCTGCTCTCCTATACTCTATTCATAGGGTCAGTATGCCAGGCTTAGAAGACAGTCAGAATTTTCCGGAGTAGGGAGTTGACATGAGTTCTAGAACAAGCCCAGAAGCCAGTTCTTTCTCAGATCTAGGCACCCCTAGCTCTCATGGGTTGCCCAAGGCTGCCACCAGAACTAGGAAGAAGCTGAACTCAGATGAAGAGGATTCAGACTTTATCCCTGAGGAGATTCTTGCTAAGAAGCAAGAAAAAGCTGCTAAGAAGTCTGCTACTTAAGCCACTTCCTCCAGGAGGGTTGTCAGCAAGATATCTGCACCTGCTTCAACCTTCAAGGCTCATGAGACCGCCAAAGCAACTATGTCAGTTGAGGTCCCCAAGAAGGCTATGCCTAAGAAGGTAGGGGAGAAATGGTCCAGGAAGAGGATTATTCATGTGACTGGCAGGCCTACTTCCATGTATGAAGATCCAGAGGAAGCAAGTGGTGCTGCTGCTAAGGAAGAGGAGGATGAGCCAGGTACAAAGGCTGCTCCCAAGAAGAAGGCCAAGAAGCTTATGGTTGATGCTATGCCAAAGACTGGCACATCCAAGAAGCCTACTGCTGAGAAGCCTAAGAGGACATCTAGGAAGATCCCAGTTTCTGAGAAGAACAAAGGGACTGCTTCCAGAGCTGAAGTTGATGGTGATTTGACAACTTTGATGAAGCTCAGACCACACCTTCCGATACACAATGCCAGCTACCCACAAGCTGAAGATGTGAAGAAGAGGAAGGATTCAGGATTGAGATCTTGGAGGGATATAGATCCATATGCCGAGAGGAAGAAGACAGTTGTGGACTACAAATTATATACCAAGGAGCAACAGGATTTCTATGAGACTGTGCTTTTTGACAAGAGTCCAGCTGTGAGTGACATGCGATATGTTGACTGGAAATTCATCAAGGAGAATGAGGACTACTTTCCAAGTGTCCAAGACAATTTCCACTGCACAAGATTGGATGAGTTTGTTGGAAGAGAGTTCACTGCTTGGAATGATGAATTTATCATGCAATTCTACTCCACTCCACATTTCTACGGAGATGGTAGAATTGTATTGATGACTGAAGGAGCAAGGTATGAATCAACTATTGAACAATGGGATGCTATCTTAGGAGTTCCTGAAGCACAGTATGGTGACTTGGATGTATACTCAGAATCCAAGGTTAGCCACAATGTTATGGCTAATATGTACAAGGAGATCCCTGCTACCAATGTGAAGTCTCACAGGCTAGGATCCATCTACTTTCTTCAGGCTGGCCTCCACACGACGAACACCATTCTGAGGCATACCTTGATGCCCAAGTCCGGAGATGACAAGATGATCCGAGGCCACTCCATCAATATGTTGAAACACCTTGACAAACATACCAGGATCAGAGTCATGGATTTGATTGTTGAGACAATCAAGAGGGTTGCTGCTGAACAGAAGCACTCTTGTTGTTATGCACCCTACATCCAGATGCTCATCAATTCAAAGCTGGAGAAGCACATTTTGCTCTAGATCATCCACATTTACCCCTACATCCAGATCTCGAGGACAATGTTGTGGTGATGGATGCTGGTCATCCCACTTCAGCTGCAGCTCACACAGAAGCAGAGGCAGTTAGAGCCACTAGTGCTCAAATACCTAGATCCGGGGACGAGCAAATGGATTTGTTGATAGCAACAGTTCAGGGTATGTAGAAGGACATTAAGGGGATTCTGGACAACCAGAACAGTCCTGTCAGGATCTTTGAAACTAGGATCAAGACCCTGAGTGATAAGGTGGACAGGCTGACTAAGACAGTCACAGAGCTCCAGAAGGAAGTTGACTCAGTGCCACTACCTCGCACCACCTCTTCAGATGATGATGATGATGAGGAGGAGGAGGAGGAGGAGGATTACTCACCTCTCAAGACAAGCACACAGTTTCATACCCAAGCCAGATCAGCCACTATGCCAGCTTCAGATTTGAGGCCCTCTTTATCAGCTCCTGCTGCTGTCACCTCAGCTCCTGCTCCATCTGTTCCAGTTCCTCCAGCTGCCACTCCAACTCCATCCACGACATCTGCTGAGATCTTTGCCGATGCTGTTCTCTCAACTCCTTCATCAACAACCAGAGGAGATCAGCCCAAAAACGTTTAGATGTATGCCTTCGAACTTTTTGGTAACTTGTTGCCAAAGGAGGAGAAGTGTATATAGATCTTTAGGCTTCGAGCGAGAGAGCGTTTTGGTTTTTGTTGCTTTTCAAAACAATTGGTTCTTTTGGTTTGTCATGAGATACTTTTTTGTTTATGTGTGATCATATGTTGTTATGTGATGAGATGCTACCATTTCCTATCATCTTAAATGCTCATGTGGTGATCATTCACCCTTGCTTGATTGTATTGTGTGTTTTTATTCATTCTAATTATTCTCGCACACCACCAAGTTGTATGTGACATGGAAGAAGTGCCCCACATACCTAATCGATTGTGCATTTGCATTCAAAGACAAATTCAAAGTAATGCACAAATTTCGGGGGAGCTCTTGCTTATCACATACCTCTCAAAGCGACGATTATATTCATTGATTTTATCATATGTAAAGCTTTGATCTATATGTTGTCATCAATTACCAAAAAGGGGGATATTGAAAGCACATTTGCTCCCTTGGTGGTTTTGGTAATTAATAACAACATATAAGTCATTGAACTAATGTTTCCACCAAGTATATTTCAGGAAATGTTCAATGATAGGATTGGCAAACAGAGATTGTGGACATACCCCAAATGCAAGGAAATAGGTTGGCCAAGCTTCAAGCAAGAGGATTCTACATTTTATATTTGTGAGAAATCACTTTGAGTCCATAGGAAAGCCGATACTATTAAAAGGGGGGTAAGGTTTTGTTGGTGAACAATATGCTCAAACGTGCACAAGTGATAGTCACCAAAAGCATCCACAAACTTTCCCACCAAAGACTGTTTTATACCTAACACTCAAAATCGGTGCAACCAACTTTCCCATACCGGTGCCACCGATTCCAGAACCTAGACAGACTCAGCCAAACTCTAGCCACTTCAACTGCAACCGATTCCATACCGGTGCCACCGAGTTTAGGTTGCCAACTTTCTATTACGCAAATTCATATTTTGGTCTCACCGAGAATGTTGGATCAGCGTCACCGAGATTGGAAATCTGACAGTTGGTCACCTTATCGGTGCAATTGAGTTTTCTATATTGGTTTCACCGAGGTTCGAAAGTTTCCACCTTTTGGTCACTTTGGTACCACCGAGATTAACACATCGGTGTCACCGAGTTAGTAATTTTGTGTGTAACGGTTGGATTTTTGGGGATGCCTATATATACACCTTCAGCGCCACCTACTCGAGAGAGAAGCACTCAGAACTATTCCATACATATACTATCAGATTTTTCAAGGGAGAACCACCTACCCTTGTGTCGAGGACAAGATATTCCACTCCGATCATATGGATCTTGATCTCTAGCCTCCCCATGTGGCTTTCCACCAATCCCATCTCTTCCACCAACCCAAATCTATGAGAGAGTGATTGGGTGCTGAGGAGTCTATCATCTTGAAGCACAAGAGCAAGGAGTTCATGGTCATTACCGAGCCTATTACCTTTTGGAGGGTGGTGCCTCGTAGATTGGTTAGGTGTCGTTTGGGAGCCTCCTACTTCGTGTTGTGGAGTGAACCAAGAAGTTTGTAAGGGCAAGGAGATCGCCTACTTCGTGAAGATCTACCCATAGTGAGGCTAGTCCTTTGTGGACGGAAGCCGTTATGGAATAGTCAAGGTTGCTACTTCATGGACCCTTTTGGGTGGAGCCCTCCGTGGGCTCTCGCAACCGTTACCCTCCGTGGGTTGAAGACTCCATAAACATGGATGTAGGATAGCACCACCTATCGGAACCACGGGAAAAATCATCGTGCCTACAATTGCATTTGAACTTCCTACCCTATCCCTTCGATACATGCTTGTTGTTACTTTCCGCTGCTATATACTCTTAGACTTGCATGTGTAGGGTGTACTTGACTTGCCATGAAATTCTAAAAACTGTCAACCCTAAAAATTGGTATAGGCAAAACTTTTATTTTTTCAAGTAGTCTAATCACCCCCCCTCTAGACATACTTTCAGTCCTCCGGGATGGGCTGACTAAGATAGTCAATTAGATCAAGAAGGAAGTTGACTCAGTGCCTCTTCCTCAGACTGCTTCAGATGATGATGATGATGAGGAGGAGGAGGATGAATCACCTCTCAAGACAGGAACACAATTTCATACCGAGGCCAGATTAGCCACTATACGAGCTCCAGACTTGAGGCCCTCTTCATCAGCTCCTGCTGCTGTCACCTTAGCTCCTATTCCATTTGTTCCAGTTCCTCCAGCTACCACTCCAATTCCATCCACGACATCTGCTGAGATCTTTGCCGATGCTGTTCTCTCAACACCTTCATCAACAACCGAAGGAGACCAGCCCAAGAACTTTTAGATCTATGCCTTTGAACTTTTTGGTAACTTGTTGCCAAATGGCGAGAAGAGAATATAGATCTTTAGGCTTCGAGCGAGAGAGCGTTTTGGTGTTTGTTGCTTTTCAAAACATTTGGTCTTTTGGTTACGTATGTGGAGTGTATGATCATGTGTGTTATGCTACTATTTTACGCTTTATGTGTGACGCAACTATTTCCTATCATCTTAATGCTTATGAGATGATCATTCACCTTTGCTTGATTGTGTTTTGCTTTGTTATTCATTCTAATTATTCTCGCACACCACCAAGTTGTATGTGACATGGAAGAAGTGCCCCATATGCCTAATCGATTGTGCATTTGCATTCGAACGCAAATACAAAATAATGCACAAATTTAGGGGGAGCTCTTGCTTATCACATACCTCTCAAATCTATGATTATATTCATTGATTTCCTCATATGTCGAAGCTTTGATCTATATGTTGTCATCAATTACCAAAAACGGGGAGATTGAAAGCACATTTGCTCCTTTGGTGGTTTTGGTAATTAATAACAACATATAAGTCATTGAACTAATGTTTCCACCAAGTGTATTTCATGAAATGTTCAATGATAGGATTGGCAAAAGGAGATTGTCGACATACCCCAAGATGCAAGGAAATAGGTTGGCCAAGCTTCAAGCAAAAGGACTCTACATTTTATATTTCTGAGAAATCACCTTGAGTCCATAGGAAAGCCAATACTATTAAAAGGGGGTAATGTTTTGTTAGTGAACAATATGCTCAAACGTGCACAACTGATAGTCGCAAAAAACATCCACAAACTCTCCCACCAAAATATGTTCTATACCTAACACTCAAAATCGGCGCAACCAACTTTCCCATACCGATGCCACCGATTCCAAAACCTAGCCACTTCGGTGCAACAGATTCCGTACAGGTGCCACCGAGTTTAGGTTGCCATCTTTATGTTACGCAAATTCACATTTTTGGTCCAACCGAGAAAGTTGGATCGGCGTCACCGAGATCGGAAATTTGACTGTTGGTCACCTTATCGGTGCAACCGAGTTTCCTATATCGGTCTCACCGAGATTCAAAAGTTGCCACCTTTTGGTCACTTCGGTACCACCGAGATTAACACATCGGTTTTGCCGAGTTGGTCATTTTTTGTGTAATGGTTGGATTTTTGGGGATGCCTATATATACCCCTTCACCACCACGTACTCAAAAGAGAAGCACTCAGAACTATTCCACACTTGCCCTATCTAGTTTTTGAGAGAGAATCACCTACCCTTGGGTTGAGGTCAAGACATTCCACTCCACTCATATGGATCTTGATATCTAGCCACCCCAAGTAGCTTTCCACCAATCTCGTCTCTTCCACCATCACAAATCTATGAGAGAGTGATTGGGTGCTGAGGAGTCTATCATCTTGAAGGACAAGAGCAAGGAGTTCATCGTCATTACTGAGGCTATAACCTTTTGGAGGGTGGTGCCTCCTAGATTGGTTAGGTGTCGCTTGGGATCCTCCTACTTCGTGTTGTGGAGTGAACCAGGAAGTTTGTAATGGCAAGGAGATTGCCTAATTTGTGAAGATCTACCCATAGTGAGGATAGTCCTTCATGGACGGAAGCCGTTATGGAATAGTCAAGGTTGCTACTTCATGGACCCTTTTGGGTGGAGCCCTCAATGGACTCTCGCGACCGTTACCCTCCGTGGGTTGAAGACTCCATAAACGTGGATGTACGATAGCGCCACCTATCGGAACCACGGGAAAAATCACCGTGTCTACAACTGCGTTTGATCTTCTTACCCTATCCCTTCTATACATGCTTGTTGTTACTTTCCGCTGATATATACTGTTAGAATTGCATGTGTAGGGCGTACTTGACTTTCCATTAAATGCTAAAAACTGGCAACCCTAAAACTTGGTAGAGGCAAAACTTTTATTTAGTCAAGTAGTCTAATCACCCCCCCTTCTAGACATACTTTCGGTCCTACACAAGTAGTGAAGCCATTAACGTTAAGTCTCGTGCCATGGTCCCCCAACAACAACCTTCTCAGCAGCGGTCTTCCTAGCAACATGCTTCTTGAAGGAAGCCTTCTTGGCGGAAACCCCCACTAGTCCTAGAGGAGTCGGGTACTTCCCAACCCTCAGCCTCACCGGGTTCGAAGCCCACAAGGTCCCCTTCCCCTCCAACGTGGGTTCTGTACACAAGGGGTACTGGGATATTTCTCGTCAATTCGAGGAGGAGGAAGAAGAGTAAGCACCCATCCTTCCCTCAACTCATGATTTTATTGTTTGTTGCTATTGCTAACGTAGCATTTGCTTGTCTTAATTTTGTAGGGACGAAGCGCCCTTGAGACAGAGGTCTAGAAAGAGAGCGAGGACCGCCACATAGGATGTGGCCTCGACGGGCATCGACCAAGGCGCATACTCTTCAGATGTGGTCATGACCATCCCCTAGTAGGAGAAGATCATCTAGGACCAGCCGACGAGCATTGCCACTGAAGCCACCTCTACCAAAGTCAGCAAAGAGATGGAGGGAAATCGCCATGAAGTAGAGCACCAGGAAGCTAATCCTTTGGTTAAGACCTCGAAAACCATCCCTCTGGAGGGCATATCGCCAGGAAGGACCACAATAGATGAGCATGTCTGCATTGAGGGCACCCCGCTAACTGATGTTGCCGAAGACCGGGTGACGGCAACCAAGGTTGCTAGAAGGGAACTACTCCACCTCAATAGACACAAACAAGTAATCTACCGCCTTCAAGCGCTTCTTGGTTTTTGCCAACTTGCCTTGATTTCTTGGATTTGAGTTCCAATTCTTTCTTGTTTTCTCATCCTTCCTCGCAGAGCCAAATCCTTCTGATGAAAGGGCACCCACCAATGATGTGGAGGCGATTGTGAAGAGCACGGCAGATGGGGCCACGAGAATTAATGCTGATGAGGCCGCCAATGCGGCTACAGAGGAAGCTTCAAAGACAACAACTACAAAATCTAAAGAACATGTCGATGCCACCGACGAGATTGCCGGCAACATTCACACTTCACCGGCAGCGGATGTGGGGATGGGAGCTAATACGTCTCCAAGATATCGATAATTTATGAGGTATTCATGCCATATTTTTACCTATGTTTATAATACTTTTATATGGTTTTGATGCACTTTATATGATTTAACTAGAACTAACCCGGACTGACGCTGTTTTCAGCAGAGTTACCATGGTGTTGTTTTTTCGTGTAGGAAATGCAAGTTCTAGGAATCGCTCAAAACTTTTTGATGATTTTTTTCTAGAACATATGAGAAATATTGGAGCAAAGAACAGCTAGAGGGTGCCACCAAGCGCTCACAAACCATCAGGGCTTGTCCAGGGTGGTCAAAGGGTCCTAATGGCTTGTGGGCCCCTCATAACTCTGTTTTTCGTGATCCCAACGTCAAAAAATCCTATAAATAGCAAAACCATCAGAAATTATCATACACTCTCCGCTCCATCACCACAACTCTCTGTGTTGAGGAAAAACCAAACTGGAGGGAAAACATACATTGAATCAGAGAGAGAGATAGCCATGGAGGCCAAGGACTAGAGGGGAGAACCTCTCCCCATCAATGGGGAGGCCATGGAGGAGGAAGCCTAAGGGGGGAGACTCTCTCCCACTCTCTTCCGATGGCCAGAGTTCCGTTGGTTGAACCATCACCGTGGTGATCATCTTCATCAACATCACCTTCTCCATCATATTCCCTCATATATCTACGGCGGTCCACTCACCCGCACCACATTGTAATCCCCTACTTGAACATGGTGTTTTGTGCCACATATTATTATCTAATGATGTGTTGCCATCTTATGATGATTGAGTAGATTTCTTTTGTCCTTTTGGTGGATTGATGATCTTGATTGGTTTGAGTTGTAAGTTTTATATTGGTGATGTCCTATAGTGTGTTCCGTGGCGTGCACATGTAGAGGATTCTCGTTGTAGGGTGTTGCGATATGTTTATGATCCTCTTATAGTGGGCGGCTAGAGTGACAGAAGCTTACATCCGAGTAAGGGGGTGTCTATGTATGGGAGTAAAGGGGACTTGAAGTGTTAATGCTATTGTTGGGTTTACCTTAATGATCTCTAGTAGTTGTGTATGCTTGACAGAGGTCCAATCATAAGTTCGTATGATCCAAGTACAGAAAGTGTGTTAGCTCATGCCTCTCCCTCGTACAAATAATGATTACCGATCTTGTTATCAATTGCCTAGGATGATTCCACACACCATACCGTCATTATTCCACACTTGCTATTTGTAATATATTTTGATATATTCTAACTTTATTTAGACAATAACTATTTTTCATATTTTGGTTCTCCAATATCATGCAAAGCTATCCTCTTCATACCCGCTACGCAGTTTTATTTCTCGTTTCTAGATAGAAGCAAATGCTTGGTGTACGTAGAGTCATATCACAGTGGCAAATAGGACTGAAGAGAATATTGATCTTACCATTAGTTCCTTGTGGTTTCAACACTCCATACTTATAACTTCCATCTTTGGAAAGAGCTACAATGATTCCTTGCACTTAGGGATTATCAAGCTCTAATCTGGCACCGTTGCCGGGGAGCAATAGCGTGGGATTAATATTTTCGTGCATGGTTGTTTTCTTTTATCGCTAAGTACATTTTGTGTTTCTTTTGTTTATGTTTTCTTGGTTGCTTTATTTAGTTGTGGGTGAAACAAAAAAATGAAAAAATTACTTAAAGAGAAGCGATTGGTAAGTTATGCATTGGGAAAGTGAGGGTCGACCATGAACACTTGCGTTCATGCTCACGGAAACAATGTAGAATTTTTCATGGAAGTTTCTCATAAAAATAATTATTACCTTACAAATACCACTATACCATAAAAATATTGTGCTTTTCATAATATTAATGATACTCCTTTGCATGTTTCATCTACTATTATTATGCTAGCATCATTGAAATCATCATACCTAGATAAAATGCTTTAAAGAAAAACGATTGTTGGGATACAACCAAACACTCATCCTTTCTGTTTTTGTGTGTTCACATGATTAATATACTATATTAATCATGCTTTGTGTCTTTTATTTCAAAAATGTGCCAAGTAGATTTGATTTTGTGCAAAAGCAGAAACTTCTGTGTTCACTACATGAATTTTGAGTCTCTGCTGGAGCACGATAAATATCTGATTTTTTACACAGTATTTTAATACAAAATTTTCAGTTTGTCCTAATTTTTAAGAATTTTGGGATTAACACAAGTATAACTTTTATTCAGATAAGTATAGACTCTTTTGTTTTAGACAGATTCTGTTTTTCTTGCATAGTTTGCCTGTTTTGATGATGCTATGGATTGTATTAGGGGAGTATAAGCCATGGAGAAGTTAAAATACATTAAATATTATGCAATAATTACATAAGAATCAATTTATAATAGTACCTAAAGTTTATGATTATTCCATTATACTGACGGATCACACGAGGTTTGTTTTAGGTTTTGTGTATTTGAAGTTTTCTAGTTTTAAGTGAGATACTGATATGAGGAGAATAAGGAGCATCAAGACCCTAAGCTTGGGGATGCCCGAGGCACCCCCAAGATAATATTCAAGGAAGACCCAAGCGTCTAAGCTTGGGTATGCCCCAGAAGACACCCCTCTTTCGTCTTCAACACTATCGGTATATCTTGCTTGGAGATATATTTTATTTGTCACACAATATGTGTTTTCCTTGGAGAGACACTCTTAATTGTTGTTCTCTATTAGATGTGTTTCAAAAATTTCCTTAATATGTCTCAATTGCATGTTTGATGTGTGTTGTGTAAAAACAGAAATTTTTGTTGTAGTGTTTGAATTTTGATATTGTACTGGAACGTGAAAAGTTTATGAAATATTTACGTAGTGTTTTCATACAAAATATTTATCATTTACGAAATTTGCAGATTTTTTGAGTTACAGAGGTACACTATTTGGATTAATTGCTATAGACTGTTCTGTTTGGACAGATTGGTGTCATAGTTTTCTTATCTACTTATGCTAGAGTTTTCATGGCTTATATTGGTAGATATAAATTGTGGAAATTATAGTATATAGTACCGAATGTTTGGAAATTATTATGCAACTTGTATTGGCAGTACATGAAGTGTTGATTTATTCTTATGTGTACTAACCTATCTCATGAGTCTTTTCAATTTTTGTGTGGATGAAGTTTTTGAGACTTAGGTGAAACCGGGATATGAGAGGAAGTAACAAGATAGAAAAGCTCAAACCTACGGATGCCCAAGGTTCCCCAAGTCAATATTGCAAGAAGCCCTAAACATCTAAGCTTGGGGATGCTACGCATCCCACCTATCTTCGTCAACAATTATCGGTTAGCCTATCTTGATCATAAGTTTTTATTTGTCCACATGTGCTATTATTGGAACATTTTTTGTGTTTATGCTTCCCTTTTCTTTTATGCGCCATGCTGGTATGAGATAATCCTTGGCTTATTTATAGAGTGCTTCATGCGCTTCACTTAAATATTTTGAGCATGGCTTATAGAATGCTTCATGTGCTTCACTTGCATATTTTAAGCGTGGATATTGGTGTCCCTATATTCATTGAAGAATGCTCTATGAACTTAACTTATATCTTTTTGAGAATAGTTTGATAATCACTCTTACGCTTCACTTATATCCTAAGAGAAAATGTTGAATGAATTCCTTGTCACAAATTTGAAATTGTGTATACTTCATATGATTGTCCGATGGGGAGTAGTGACTTCACATGCTAGGAGTATAAGCGGTAAAATTTATTGGAAGTTAGCAAACATAGCATTGGTCACCAAACAGCTCATCAAAGAATATTGAAGGATGAGAGATTTCATATATAAATATACTATCTTGGACATCTTTTATGATTGTGAGCCCCCATTAATTATTTTCAAACTTGATCAAGTACTTAACGTTGGACAAGCAAGACGATGTAATTGTTATGTTTGTTTATATCCACATAGAAGTTATATTGTCATGGATTCTATAACATGTGGTGCTTTCTTAGGATCTTTTCTAGGCAAAAATTCGTACTAAGTAGAGATAATACTTGTGCAGTAAAAAAACTTAAACCTAATTTATTTCCATGAGAGTCCACTAAAAGCAAAACTTCTACCTAGGTGGTTTTGGTAATTAATAACAAAATATATCTTGTTGAACTAAAATTTCCACTAAGTATATTTCAGAGAAGTTAAATGATGGATTGGTAAAAAAGATTTGTGAGGAGACCCCAAATGCAAGGAATGGGATTGGCAAATCATCAAACTTGAAGACTCTGCATTTTACTTTATGTAAGATATCACTTTGAGTCCATAGGAAAACCAATACTATTAAAAGGGGTGAGGTAATCTTGGTGAATGAAATGCTCAAAATGCTCAAGTGTTAGCCACCAAAAGCACCCATCAACTTCTCCCACAAATACTCTGTCTAAATGCTACCACTCAAAATTGGTGCCACCAATAGTTCCAGCCTGGCCAAATCGAGTTCAAACCCTAGACAGATCCTAAGACAAACCCATGTCTCGGTAGTACCGAGTTTCAATTTCGGTTCCACCAAAAATAATGACCAAATTTCTATTCAACCATTTTCAAGAATAAGAATTTCCAAGTTTTGCAAATCGGTCTCACCGATATTTGGTAACTCCCTAGGGCACCCATACCGGTACTACCAAGATTTAGATATCAGTTTCACCAAAATGCCAAAAAATGCCATATTTGGCACTAGTCGGTATAACCGAGTTTTCACTTCAGTTCCACCGAGTTGGGCAATAATGTTGTAACAGTTGGATTTTTGGAGATGCCTATATATACCCCTCCACAACCTACAACTCACAAGAGAAGCACTCATAACCATTCCACACTGGTCATATCAAATTTTCTGAGAGAGAACCACCTACTCATGTGTTGTGATCAAGATATTCCATTCCTACCATATGAATCTTGATTTCTAGCCTCCCCAAGTTGCTTTCCACCCAATGAATCTCTTCTACCCAAGATAAATCTATATGAGAGTGACAGAGTGTTGATGAGACTATCATTTGAAGCAAAAGAGTAAGGAGTTCATGATACTACCACATCTATTACCTTTTGGAGGGTGGTGCCTCCTAGATCGGTTAGGTGTTACTTGGGAGCCTCCTTCTTCACGATTGTGGAGTTGAGCCAAGGAGTTTTGAAGGGCAAGGAGATCGCCTACTTCATAAAGATATACCCCGAGTAAGGCTAGACCTCCGTGGACGTAGGCCATCATGGAATAGACAAGGTTGCTTCTTCGTGGACCCTTCATGGGTGGATCCCTTTGTGGAGTCGCACAACCGTTAACCTCTATGGGTTGAAGTATCCATAAACAAGGATGTACGATAGCACCACCTATCGGAACCACGGGAAAAATCGTCGTGTCTCCAAATTGCGTTTGATCTCCTCTCCCTACTTTTACTTTCATGTGCTTGTCTTTACTTTCCGCTGCTATACTCTTACACATGCATGCATGTGTAGGGTGAAATTGATTGTTGAAATTGCTAAAATTTTCCTACAACTAAAATCGGGAAAATGCTAGATTTTTATTTAGTCAAGTAGTCTAATCACCCCCCCCCCACTAGACATACTTTGGATCCTACGGAGCCTCCTTGTGGCACTGGACACACATCACAAGGGTCTTGCAAAGAAATTCATCGACGAGTCGTGGATCCTTATGCACAATGTGTGGCTCCGGCTCTTCACCAAGTTCGTCCACTACAATCCCGTCATCGACTTGTCCATGATCTTCAAGAAGACCCCTAACAACGTCAACACCTCAGCCGCCAAGGAGCTTGTGACTCCCCTCGCCGACGAGATTGCAGAGAGATGCAGCAGAGTCCAGGGCAATCTTAGGAATTTAATTCGCACTTTATCCTTGTCAACTGTCCTAGAATATATAAAGAACATATGTGCCTTTTATTAGGCATGTCCTATTATGTGTATGACACAACATATGCCTAGATGAATGTATGCCCCTTCCTTTCATAATGTTGTCTTTGTATTTCCCGTACCCTACGCTTGTGAGAAAAACTTCACGATGCGCACACTCTAGCTCGGAGTGCTTGAGGAACAAGTCCTTAGAGGCTTGTTGGAAGTGTCGCTTCCAAGTATGTCAACACTTTCGGTCTTGTTGCAACTACTTGTATTTTTTAGCAACTCAAAACAAATAAGAGCATAGCCAATCCCAACAAGGTTCCCTCGCGTGCAGGTTTCTCATACAAAGCCATAAATCATCCAAGGAGGGACGACAATAAAAACAAAGAAATTTTCAAGGTTTTGCAACTTAGCTTTCTTTGCTTCTATCTTCAGTAATAACTTGAATGCAATTTGTTCCTACACCAGTACCCCCCCCCCCTAAACTTGCATGCGGAGGGATTCTTCAGTATTTCAAAAAAAAGGAGGGGACAATTGTGTCAGCTAGAACACGTGTCGACATGTTAAGCCTTTCATACAAATATTGTAAATGTAACACAACATCTCACGAACACACATAACAAATATGTGTTTGACAAAGAGTTGTGAAAGACTTAGCTTTATTTCACTATGCACATGTTCTGCGCCATAGACAATGGAGAAGGGTGTCCGGCCAACTTGTACAAAAGGTGTTGCGGGGAGGCCCGACAATTGCGCCTCATGGGTAGAACTTGCAAAGATGCTCAATATTCCATGAGTTTAGAACTAGACTGTCATCTTTGGTCTCTAGACGGACTGAGCCAGGTCTAGCGACTTGAAGTACCTGATAAGGACCTTCCCACTTTGGTGTCAACTTCTATGGTCCCTTTGAGGACTGGATCCAACGAAGAACAAGGTCACCTTTATCAAGCTTTCTAGCATGAACTTTGCGGCTATGATAGTGGTGAAAAGCTTGCTGGTAACATGCAACACGTAGAACAACCTGTAAATGGTCCTCCTCCAAGAGTGTGTCATCGTCATGCCTTTTTTCTTCCCAATCTGCTTCGTCAAAATCTTGGACTCATGGAGATCTGTATGCGAGTTACGTGTGGAGCACCGCTTTTGCACCATAAACAAGGGAGAAGGGTGTCTTGCCAGTAGCTTGATTTGGTGTCGTCTTGATAGACCAACGAACTACCTACAACTATTCCACCCAGTGCCTTCCTAACGGTGTCCTGGACTAGGGGTACCATCCTAGTCGGGTCGTGCTCCTCGAACTAGGCCGGTGGGCCCTCCACTATCTCAAGATGGACTCCTGAAGTTGTACAAGACCGAATCCACCGAAGACTTGACATATACTCCAAGACATCTCCTACCACCTTGACGCCTAGATACAGACCTTCTAAACCCTAGGTACCCTACCTAGCATATATATATAAGTCGTAGGGTTTAGCTCATAACAAGGACATCAACACTAAACCATTCATCTAGCTTTAGAGGTAGAATACATCTATAGATCTCGAAGTAGATCAACTATGTAGTCGATACTTCTCCAACAATATAAACAAGAGCATGACGTACGGTTTTACCTCCATAAATAGGGCCCAAACCTGGGTAAACATCGTCTCCTTAGTCCTTACTCTCGTTATCATCTCTTCAATGATCCACAGTTCAGGACCCCTACCCCGAGGTCTACCAATTTTCACGCTGACACTGGTGCTTTTCATTGAGAGTTCAGTTGTGAGATCAATAGAAGGACCGATGGATCATTCGCCAGTCAACTACAACAAGGCCACACGAAAGTTTTCGTCCCCGACCAACTTTTTGTATTCGGGGGCATGGTTTTCTGTGCCGATTTGACCGACCGTCTGGTCTCCGTGGAGAACTATGCTCCGAACTAAGTCATAACCTTTGGAGGCCTCAATACATTGTGATTTCCCGGGGAGAACTCATCCTGACAGGTTGGACACTCAGACTGGTGGAAGGGCTATACAGCACTGGAAGATCGACTCCGAAACCGATCTCTTCTAAGGACGTCGGGTTGAAGGCCTTGGGGTTGCTAGTGAGCTTCTATGCCGCGATCCTAGGGGACCCTCTCAAACACTAGAATGGACCCATCTCCGACCCTGATCTCCGTTATCACGTCGGATCTTGAATGAACCCCGGCACAGGACTCAGAGCCACTCTTGGGCCCCCTCCGTGTGGGGGAATATGCCAAGCTATACATGAGCTACACTTTGAGTTAGCCCCACTTACAGCCACATAATGAACCCCGAAGAGCTATCCCACCTCAACGAGATGCTCGATCTCATCCAGAGCATGTCCATCTCGGATGGAAAGACTTTGGTTTATGACAAAATCGAACTTAAAGCCGACGATGGGGAAATTTACATCCACCAACCACCCGCCTAGTTGCCATAGCTAGTGACTTAACTGACATGCTAGATTACAATGAAACCTCGGACATGGATGAAGATGTCAGTGGTCTCATAGAACACACTTCGCCTCTAGTACACACTGGCAAGTGGGCAACAACATCCACCCATCATGTTTATACGGTGGACACCCCTAAATCCCCCAAGAGGCGTCAGCGGATGTGCCTAAAGGGTAACAATAGGGAACCTAATGGCAATAATGCTACGCCTCATGATGATGTAGAAGAAGTCAATGACGTTGATAACACTCGAGAGTACACTCAAGCCTCCCAGTATGGAACGACAATCTCGGGGAGAATCCCAAAGACTCGGATCCCAATGACCACTTTGAAGGGGCGAATGACAAGTACATGTCGGAGTCTGAGGAGGACGAAAGCCTCTATGTCGAGGACTTCATTGTCCTCATGGACCCCTTTGAACAGGAAGGCTTCAGGTGGCACCTCATCGCAACTACTTGAAGCATGAAACGCAAGAAGCAGAACTTGCAGGCCAATGCAGACGCACGACAAATCGGATGAAATACTCTCAACCAAACAAGACCTCGAGGACCAACGTCGTAGTGTGCCAAAGTCATACCCACGTAGCCATGTACAGCCAGAGCTTGATGATGAATTAGATGCCAGTGCACCTGACCAACGCCCTAGAGGTCGGGACAGGCTAGTGCAGGAATACGTCAACACCCGACTCGCTCCACACCATTATGGCAAGGACCCCGTGCATCACCTCAACCCTCATGATGTGCGACGCCACATTGAGGCGAACCACGCACCTCCTTGGTCCATTTGGACAGGAATGACCTCACCCGAGATCAGGCCTACGCACGACTCTCCCCTCACCTTCGACGGGACACTACCCGGTCCCGAGGTCCAGCCCACTCGATCTGCTTCATAGACAGGGTAATGGAACATCAATTTCCAAAAGCGTTTGTACCCATTAATATAGAATCATACTATGGCACCACAAACCCTAAAATATGGATAAAGAGTTTCCTCCTCCACATAAACATGGCTAACGGATATGACCTCCATGCCATCAAGTATCTGTCGCTCAAATTAAACGATTTGGCTAGGAATTGGCTTAACATCCAACCTCCCCATTCTATTGGTAGCTGGGAAGACCTTGAAGGTGCCTTTAGGGCAAATTTCCAAGGGCACATACATCCGACCTCCGGATGCTGACGACCTCAGTCATATCACCCAAGAGTCAAGCGAATCTGCTCGGAAGTTTTGTATCAGATTCCTCACTAAGAAGAAACAGATCATAGACTGCTTTGATGCCAAGGCCATAGACTCATTCAAAAACAATATCTGAGATAAATGGCTTACCCGCTAGCTCGGTCAATACAAGTCGAGGGTCATGGTTGTCGTCACCTAGTTATCGACTCGCTTTTGTGCGAGAGAAGAAAGTTGGATAGCGCGGACAACCCACAAAAGTGAAGAAGGCACTTCGGAGACACGCAATGCCAATGGAAAGCCTTGACACAATAAAAACAAATGCAGGCATAAAAACGGTAGAAGCGACACCGAAGATGTTCCAATCAACACTAGGTTCAATGGACCTTGCTCCGGACAAAAAAGGAAACCCTTTAAAGGGAAGAAATATGAACCGAGCCAACTTGACAAGATCCTAGATTGACCTTTCCAAATCCATGGCACTCAGGACAAGCCAGCAACCCACACTAACAAAAATTGCTGGGTCTTCAAGCAATTCGGCAAGGTAGCAATGCAGGGTCAAAGAAAAATTCAAAATCACAGTGAAGATGAGGATCAACCTCGGTGGCCCAACAATCAGGGTCAAAAGAAGTTTCCTAAGAATGTAAAAGAGGTGAATATGATCGATGTTACCCACATCCCAAAGAGGGAGAGGAAGCGAGTACTTCAGGACATCTATGTATTAGAGCTAGTCGCCCCAAAGTTCAGCCCGTGGTCGGCTCAACCGATCACATTCGACATACATGACCATCTGACCAGCATCATGCATGGTGGATCGGTTGCACTCATCCTGGATCCAATCATTGACGGTTTCCACCTGACGTGTGTCCTCATGGACGGAGGAAGCAACCTGAATTTAATCTACAAGGACACGGTCGAGAAGATGTGCATCAACTCATCTCCGATCAAGCCAAGCAACACTACCTTTAAAGGTCTCATACCAGGCATTAAGGCTCATTACACTGGCTTCGTGTCACTCGAGGTAGTCTTTGGATCACTTGACAACTTTAGAAGCGAGGAGTTTATCTTTGACATTGTCCCCCTTCAAAGTGGATACCATGCACTCCTAGGGTGCACATCATTTGCCCCCTTCAATGCGGCCCGCATTACGCATATCTCAAACACAAAATGCTAGGATCCAATGGTGTTATCACAATCAATGGTAACACAGAGCGCTCCCTTTGTACCGAGGAGCAAACCGCGACTTTTGTAGCTGAGTTGTAGGCATCCGACGACGCAGCATGTGGTGGTAAATGCCCTTGTGGCTCGTTGAAGCCCTCATGGGCCATGATAGCAGACCTCGGACACATAACCCCACACCCCAAATAGGGGTGTGGGATCCTCGCGTGCCCCCCTTGGATGGGGCACTATGTCCCTATGGTACATAATTTCACACTAAAAATACCTTGCGACACCAAGGAGCCAAACTTTACAGATACGTCCAATTGGCTAGACCAAGGAATGGCCGAAGCTTTGAGCTTCGGTAATGGCAAAGCCCTGTAAAAGAACTAGCCAAGAAAGTATACCCATGTGGCTTCAACCACACATCGGACATCCGCATACCTCCTAAATTGACTCGACCAGCAGACACCTTAGGCATATGGGGAACCAAAGTTGCATATACTCCATCTTAGTCCTCGCCATCAATGAGGATAGGCTGGTCAATAGCATGGAGACACAGACGTCTGGCAGGAGGCAGTCCGGGCTCATAAACCCGATAATAATATCCACCCTGTTCTTACATGCTCCTCTACTTATCTTTTTCGCATTGTATCTTTTTACTTTCTCTCATTACATCTCGGCATGTAAAGCTTGAAATTATAAATAAATAAATCATGCCCCTCCAGGTTTTCATTGTATTTTTGCACAAGCATTGCCTATGAGCTACAACAATGTCCATAAGATACAATTGTCAAAGGTCTTCATTTCCCTATACTGAAATACAAGTGCAAAGTACTCAGTGTCCTGGATGTTGCACTATATGCATCAGTTTTGAACCTAGATTTTGGTCAATAGTTGGGTTGCCCAGCTCCTATGTCTACCCCTTACATTACCGAACAAAGTTGTCTAAGGGTGTAACGAGAGAACCACTGCGATAGTGCCACACGATCAATTTTCACAGCGCCTCAGTGGAGAAAGCCAAAAACCGACCATCTAGGTAAGCAAACACTGGTTGACAAACCGAAGACCGTGTTAAGCGACGTGACGTTAGAGATCACACGTGTTAAACGAAGGACTTATCCATAGCATAAGCTGAAGTGGGTAAAGGCCTAGACCTCGACTGTCTAAAGCCGATCACTTCACACACCAAGGGCTCGTCACCATCCCCCATAGTCAAACTCCTATGACTAAGTGAAAGTAATATAGCCATTATAGTCTGATTGCCTAGTTCCTACAAGCTCAGACAACCTTCGGGTACTGACATGTCGGCTAAGGGTCAGATCTGCTTTAAGGAACACCCTTTGTATATTCTACATTGGGGTCGAAGCCGACGACTGGCCGTTTTCAGTTAAAAGCGGTCAAACGGGAGGAAAAACAAACTTAAATAAGACATATATGAGCGAATAAAAATACTCATTCAAATGAAGTACTTAGGCATCCCAAAGCATTACATTTCATACAAAGTGTCCTTTGGACACAGGACCTTGGTACCCCGGGCGCCATCCTCCACCTCGGTGAAGAACTGCTCCGTGGTGCACTACTTCCCTAGAGGAGGCCCCATAGCACACATCACCGCATTTATCTTCTAGAAGTGCGTCTTCACGTAGGCATAGGTCCGCCATGCGCCCTTGAAGCAGGAGGATTGCTTCCGGCAATCCACTTGCAGGCCAGCAACTTGTAGCCGAGCAGAAGCCTAAAGAGGCTGGTTGGCAAGGGCTTAGTGGGCCACAACCCGATGCTGAGATCATGGAGTGCTGGTCTCGCCATACGGAGCTACTCCACCGGCTGCTTCATTCAATTGTTCAGCAACAGAAGTGTTGAGGAGCCCGGGAATTGCCATTAAAATGCCTTCTCCTCCTCATGGCCCTCCAATGGCCCGAAATGTTGGAAGGCATCCGCCACACTCTTTGGCAGATCGGTGAATGCCTTTGCGGAATACCATAGCTGGGTGAGCGACACACCCTTTGCTGCCAAACACACACTACAATAAGTATGGCTTACCCATGGCTATTTTCTCCACTTGCTAGAGCATCTGGTGGTCAGACCGGGTTGCGACCTAGAGCTTGGAGTGTGCGAGATGGAGCTGTTGGAGCTCCTCCTTCACATGCTTCTCCTCACCTGATGTTTGTCATACTCCTCAAAAATGCCGTTCAGGGTCTCCTCGACCTCCGCGACCCGCATCTGGTCCATCTCCCTTGCCACCTTCTTGGTTGTACGGGCTTTCTCCGCCTCCATGGCCACAGTCTTCTACTGCTCCACTTCTTGCCGAGCTTTCTTGAGCTCGGCCTTGAGCACCTCAAGATTGGCCAAAGCGATTGTCATTTAAACATTTTGGCATTACCTTGTCATTAAAACACATGACGCAATGCATGTTCAAAGAAACATTCAAGCATGAAGTACTAATTATTTACCTTGAGACTGCTCGAACCGTTGGTCCATCAAGTCGAGGTCCTTTTTGTCCATCTCAAGCTTCTTGTTCATCTCTGCTAACTCCTCAGAGACAGTGTCCAGAGCCAAGGTGCTAACCTGCAAACAAGAAATTTTTTGTATAATCCCCAATGGCTAGTTTATCAAACCTTGGACGAGCGCCTCTTATTCCCTCAGCGGCGCCCTAGGAGCTACAGCTTATAGCTCCTCCTTTCTATTCAACCCCAACTCTGGTTCCTTGAACCAGCCTTGGGCTCGGGGGACAACACATGGGTCAGGCCATTTAGAAGGCCATGGGAAGTATATCCTCGGACAAGCACATGAATTTGCAAATGAAACATATAATAGAAATTATTCTGGCATAAAGGTAAAATAATACTTCAACTAGTGACGAGGCCCTTGAAGACCTCGCGCAGTCTAGCCTTTGCGGACAGGAAACCTTGTAGCGCTGCACCTATCAAGGTGCAGAGCTCTTCCTTAAGTAAGGAGACCTTAAGGGTGTCTTCCATCTCCTCGGTCCACCCCGCGCTAGACCTCGGAGGTGGGGTGGCATGGCCTCGGACCCAAGCACTTGGGTGCTGGGTGGAGGGGTCTCCGACCTGGGCGATGGAGCCAAGGGTGACCGCGGTTGGACCAGTGATTGGTCCCGCATCACCTTGGCGGCCTCAGGGATCACACTCCCCTGACCCTATGAGACGGAGATACGACTATCGGCGTTAAAACCGACGGATATTGGGTAGGGGGTCTGTCACGTTCAAGATGCGCGCCTATCCATATTAAGACACGGGGGCCTTGCAAGGTATAGAGGCGCATCTTGTCGTTCGCAAGTATAGCATCATTACATCATACATACAAGAAGAGATGAGTATATGAGTTGGCTTACACTCGCCACATACTAAATTACAATTCCACACAAGAGTTCAAACATCAATATGAAGACAGGGTCTGGGTACGGACGAAAACAAACAATAAAAATAGATGCAGTGATACTATTTTGCTAGCCCCAAAGATCACGACCATGGCCCTCTACTCATCCGGATAATTCACGTACATCCTGCCTCTTTCCTCGTCATACTCCCACTAGAACTGCGTCAGATCATCCTGCACGAACTCATTTGTACCTGTACCTGGATTGTTGTACTAATTTGTGAGCCACAAGGACTCAGCAATCATGTGCCTGGGTACCGAGCCTATTCAAGCTTAAAGGTTGGTATGGGGTATGTGTTTAGTTTGCAGCAGCACTAAGAATTTATGGTGGCTAAACTTACATAACATGAAGATAAATATGAGGCCTACGATGAACGGTCGAAGCTAGAATGACCTCTATGAGATCCTGAACACTTACTTACGTCAATCATAACCCCACCGTGTTCTCTCTCGAATCATGTTCATGAGCAGAGACGGTCACGGTTACTCACACACTTGGTGCATTTTATTAGAGTTTACTTCAAGTTAACTATAACCGGGTGTTAAACAAATATCCAAGTTGCCACATAACCGCGGGCATGGATTTCCAAAAGATTTGACCCTACAGGGGTGCTCCAACTAGTCCATCACAAATTAACCACACTCCATGGAAATAGCCTCGACCACGGATCTCGTGATCATCCTAGGCAACTCCAAAGGAATTCCAACACCTCGAGATAACCCAAATAAAGTCAAAGCCCTCACGCAAGACACTCGATAAAGGTAAAACAAGTCCAGCAAGACCACCCGATGTGTCGACGAACCCGATAAGAGCCGCGTATCTCGTTCTCAGGATACGACCGGATGAGTGCAGCGTACACTGGCCTGATAGAAATCTCTCAAGTTGCCATGGGTTGTCCTCGCACACGACTCTAGTTTGTACCAACACTCATGAGGAGCATTGGCCTGGGGGTTGATTAATTATCCACGGGGTTGCAAAGCCCTATGCAAATTTTATTAAGTTATTAAGAAAATGTAGTACCAAAGTTGGGTCTTTCCAGACAAGTTTTAATCTCAACCGAATAAACAAGGGGGTCCCCATAACAACCCCGAGCATGTTAGGAGCGCAAAGTATGGAAACATAACACCGGTAACAAGAAACTATGGCGGTAACAGCAAAACAAAACACCTAGCAAAAGGCCAAGCCTTTCACCAATACCAAGATATATATGTGCATTAAATTAAATAACGGATAATATTGTGATATGCGAACTCCATGTTATCACATGGAACAACCTGCACCTGCAACTAAGAACGCTATAAGAGGGTTGAGCAGCAGTAACTTAGCCAATCAAAAGTTTGCTAGGATGTGGAGGGTTAGAGGCTATGATGGAAATTAGGAGGCTGACACTCAAGTGGTAGGTAGCGCAATTGTAACGATAAGAGCAAGACAACTAGCAAGCGAAAATAGTATCGGGATCCGGGTACGATCATCTTGCCTGGTTGTTCTTCAGTGGAACAAGTAGTGGGCACCTCGTAGTTGTACTCGCCTGGCTCTTCATACTCGGGTTCAACGTTCATGTCTACCCAAAAGAAACAGCAAGAATAAACAAGCAACCAAGGTGCAATGCACAAGCAAGAATGAGGCATGCTTGTTTGAAGAGTTTTAGCATGGCAATCCTAACTAGTCATGTTTCACATGCAAAGGATTGGTTATTAATGAATCTGCACAGAACCTTATGTTAAGTTATTTATACATGAATGAACATGGCAAATATGGATGCATCATGCAAAAACGATAAAAACGCATATGAAGAACGTAAGAAACGGAGTTATGGTTCTCACGATACGCTCACGACAAGATACGAAGGCAAAACACAAGACAAGAAGGACCTGGGCTATTCCTTGGCATTCCAAGGTAGCCACTGGTTAGGCAATGAAAAACCAACAACAATATAGCCAAATACCAAGCAATTCCATGGAGTATAGCTCCCACAAGTCACAAAACAATAAAACAAACAATCTGCCACAAAACAGCAACATAGCAACTTTCACAGCCAATAACTTGAGCTACAGGAATACTACAACCACAAACAAGGTATTGAGAGAAACTAAAAAAATTCTTATCAACTTATCCAACTACACAATTTGGAAAGGAGTCACACATCAATAAGCATGAAGCTCACAAGTTGGCATGATGAAACAAAAATCTGGGACTTAGTGAAAATAATAGTTTTCTGGAATCTGAGTTAAACTGATAGCAAGTTGACAGCAGAGTAATGGTGTTAGAGACCACCTTATGGCATGAAAATTAACAGGATGCTAGATTACAACATATAATTCAAATCACTAGCACTGATCTTGAGCTAATTCACAATATATCACAAGATAGCAACCACTCTTCATGGCATAAAAATAACAACAGATTCTCACACTTAGAAATATTTGGCATGGTTGAAAACAACAACATTTTAGTGGCTACTCTAGAGCATGGTCCCCACTTATTTGCAAGTTTATAATGACAAAGATAAATACCATGGCATTCTACACATCAAAGACTACCATATTTATGTTGGCATAAACATCATAACATGCATGGATTAAACATGGCAAAAATGACAAAATAGCAGTATGAGATAAAATGACATTTTGTTAAACTTGCTCAAAACACCAAACCAATAGCACCAATGAATTCCTGGGATTTTTGTACCCCAAAATCATGTATCATACTCATATAGTCCCATGAAGCATCATGACCAAAAACTACATAGCAAAACATCATCCACTCTCATAAGTGAAAACTTACCCAAAATGTACATGAACATAAATGAGCCTATCTAGATTTGGCAATATTGCTATAACATGAAAAGAGCTGATTATCACCAATAAAACAACATGACACACATCAACATAGATAGGGTATGACAAGTTGGGCATGGACCCACTTGTCACACACACACACTCAACAACCACACACACACACACTTCACAAGCATGCACATACATATAGATACATATGCACAAGTGCATATGGCACACACACACACCTATGGGTGTGGGTGCTCATCACACACACATGTGCACACATATATGCACAAGTGCATAGATGCACATACACATGCATGTAGCACCACACTCACACACATGTATGTAGCACCACATACACACACTACACACACACATACACATATATCTAAAACGGAAAAGGGAAAAAACAATCATCCAACCATGTAAGTATACACATACACACACATACATGCCACATATAAAAGAAAGAAAACAAAAAAACAAAGGAAATAAAAACACACAAAGGGGGGTGTGCGGGGTCGAACCCCAGACCTGTTGGTCCTCACCCCCGAGCGCTACCACTGCGCTACTGCTTCAGCGGTTAAAAGGAGGGGGCATAGTACCCACACATACTAACAGGCACGCGATTACTAACGAAACTGAACATCGCTGCACACTACGGTGACAGACAACGGCGGCGATGATGCTACGCAGCAGCGGCGCCCTCCGGTGGCGCAAACTACCAGCGGGGCGAGCGGGAACCTACGGGATCCAGTCCCTTGCTCGTCTTGCGATGAGGGGGACGGAGGCTAAGCCCTCAAGGCTCTCCCTTTGCGCGGTACGGCAGTGGCGGGAACGCATGGCAACGGCGAGCAAGCAACGGGCAACGGAGGGGAAACTCGCGGCGGCTCACCGAGGGGAGGGCGACGATGACCTAGACGTGACGAAGAGGAAGGAGAGGCGGAGACGCGTTGTCGACGGAGGGGAAGAAGAACGCCGGCGAAGACCCGACCCTTGCGGAAGACAGCGACGCGGCACCGTGGGGGAGGTGCTTCTCACCTCCTAGCGGCGCGAATGGAACGCTCTATCGATCCCCGACCGCGACGACATCCTTGACACACTGGGGGAACGACGGAGACGAGCTGACGATGGCGAGGAAGACCGCGGGAGACTCTGAACCTCACCTCTATCTCTGAACTCTTACCTGACAGAGAAAGAAGGAGGAGGGAGAGGAAGAAGGAGAGGAAGACTGGAGCGGCGGCGACAAGAGGAGGGATGCGGAACCCTAGGGGGTCGGCACGGACGTCGAGGGACTAAATAGGCTTGGGAATTGACGGAGAGGTGACAGCAAAGACTCACGGCGGCACACCTCACTCTCTCTACTCTCTCTCTGAACCCGACGGACCTGAATGGGAGCAGGTGGTCATTCCCTGAGAGCGAGCTGGGCCGCGAGGGAAGGACTCGGCCCACTCACTCTCTCACACACATAGGAACAAACCAGTAGGGTTTTCTATTTAAATAAAATCAACTCACTTACAAAAGCCCCATAGAAATTATTAAAAGGTTTTTTGAAAAACAAAAGCACTTTTACTTACAAGATAAAAGACCCTATTTATTAAAATTATCAAGCTGATTTTTAAAGCCACTAATTTAAAAAAAACAAATTCACAAAGCTCAAAACATCTAAAGAACAACACTCACATGCTTAAAATATTATAGGCTATCTCCTGAACATTTTAAAACAATTTAATTTAGCAATTAATCATGTTGATTAAAGACAATGGAATAAAGAGAGAAGTTTGGGTTGTTGAAAAAAGAATAAGAGAGGGGGAAGGAGATGAAGCCCACTCAACCACACATCCACAACAACACTCACATGCAACAAGGTCAAGAAGCACTTGTCAAAACAATATGCATGCATGGTGATGATATGCATGATGCAAGATGCATGAGTGCATGAGACAAGGCTTGACAAGGAGCAAACTCATTCACTTAAACTCATGGCAACAAGGTTCACTTAAGATTACATGCCCAACAAGGTAGGGACAGCACTTGCGCTATCATAGGGTCCCGAACTGTGGATGTTGGACCGATCGGTAACAAGAGACAAGGGAGACGGTATTTACCCAGGTTTGGGCCATCTTGATGGAGGTAAAAGCATACGTCCTGCTTTGCTTGTATTGATGATGGTGTATCAAGTACAAAGTTGATCTACCTCGAGATCGTATGTAGTGGTCTAAACCCTAAGAGCTATGCTCATATGATGATATGATCTATGGTGATCTAATTTTCCCTAATAACTAGCCTAGCCTTGGCTTATATAACACACCAGAGGCCTAGGATAATAAGAGTTCTAGTCAGCTACATCGGTGGAGCGGAGTCCTTGTCTTGATCACCAAGTCTTGCGGAATCTTCCTCGTATGCATCATGGGCTGTCCGAATTGGCCCATTAATTAACCACCCTAGGGTTCCTCAACCCGACCCACTAGTCGAGAGACGACGTGGTGAGTACCCCCTAGTCCAGGACACTATCAGTAGCCCCCTGAACCGGTCTTCAAGTTGTGGACGTTCCTCAGTTCTTCTGAATTTTTCTTTATCTTCAGCCGTCGGTCTTGAAAACTAGTTCAACAAATGTTCCCTTCTCCGATCTTGACGATCTCCAAGGTGTATCTGAAGAGTTCACAGATCGGGCTTCCGAGGAGCCCCTTTAAGTTCTCGGCCTTTATCAATGCCTTCTAATTTTTTATGCCACACCTCAGGTTTGAAGTGTTTCCCGTGCGGCGGTTTCCTCTTGCACCCGAGCTCCAACGCCGAACTGCATCTGAGGTGTCTTTTTGTAGCCGAGCTCCAACGTTGGTCGGCATCCAAGGTGTCATAGATTACCTCGGTCTCTGAAAATTTGAAGGAGTCCATCCAAGCTTAAATGCTGGAATAGTCTTTTATGGAGCTAGCCATTCGCATCCAAGCTTTATGATGGACTGCTTCCAAGGTGTTTTGCACAGCCGAGCTCCAACACTGGTCGGCATCCGAGGTGTCATAGATTACTTCGGACTTTGAAAAGCTCGAATGTGTTCGTCCGAGCTTAATGCCGGCAATGCCCTCTATTGAGCCAACCACCTGCATCCGAGCTTTACACCGGACTGCTTCGGAAATAGTGCACCACCTCGGGAGCGGGTTGATTTTTGTGGAAATAATTTCCTATCATTGCAATTTATTTATTACCAAGATTTATATCTGGTAGCACTCAAGGCGTGTGTCAGTCTATAACCTGAAATGCACCTGAAGGAAAATAACCAAAATAAAACCACTTTCTACGCGTTGGTAGCCCTCAAGGTGTGTATCGGACTACCAAGATTTATAGATGGTAGCCCTCAAGGTGTGTGTCGTTTTATTCTTAGGATTATTATGAGAGGCTATTCTTAGGACTATTTGTTTATATATAGTTCAATGCATTTGTTTATATATATGGTGAGATATATACTTGGTAGACCGTTTCTACACGCTATAGGTGTCGTGATTGATATGAAAAAAGGAAATATTAAATTTAAATTTCAACTAAGAAAGGGTATGGAACACTTCCCTAGAACAAGAATTAAGCCACCGTATGAAACAATCATGAGAGCATCCTATGGAGCGAAAACTAAAGATGACAATACTTGAATCTATGCATTATGCCTAGCTAGGGGCATAAAACGATATGCTTGTTGGAAGGCAACCCAATGAATAAATTTATTTTCACCTTTTTATTTCTGTTCTTGAGTGTTGAAACAATTATGCTACTTTTATGATTATTTTTTATGTTTTCATTAGTGTTTGTGCCAAGTAAAGCCATTAGGATAACTCACAAGATGAGTAGAAACGATGCTGAATCTAAAACAGAAATTTTGACTCCAATACAGGAATTTTCAGTTTTACTTGAGCATGATAAAGATCTGAAATTTTAACACAGTATTTCTATAAAAATTCTTTATGTTTTCCTAATGTTCCTGAATTTGTAGAGTTATAGAAGTATGCTTAGAGTACAGATTAATAAGATTGTTATGTTTTTTACAGTTTATGTTTCCGTTGCATTATGTGCTAGTTTTGTTGAATCTATGGTTTGTATTGAAGGGTATAAGCCATGTTAAACTTAGAATACAGAATATATAATGCAATAATAAAATATGAATGGGTTTGCAACAGTACTTAGTGTGGTGATTGGCTTTATTATACTAACGAAACTCATGAAGGCTTTGTTGAGTTTTGTGTGATTGAAGTTTTCATGCTTTGAGTGAGATCACGATGGATGAAGGAATATGGAATGAAAAGATCCTAAGCTTGGGTATACCCTTGTCACCCCAAGATAATATCCAAGGAGAAACAATCAACTAAACTTTGGGATGCCCCGAGTGGCATCCCCTCTTTCTTCCAACGACCATCGGTATTTTACTTGGAGCTATATTTTTATTCATCACATATCATGAGTTTTGCTTGGAGCATATTGTATTATTTGAGTTTTTCATTGATTTTATTTTTAGTTTTTAACAAGTATCCTTGCTGGACACACCTATTTGAGAGAGCCAAAATTATGCTATGATTTGTTAGAATTGCTCTATATGCTTCACTTAAATTTTTTGAGCTATGGAATTGATCTTCTGCTTCACTTATATCTTTCTAAGCATTGTGTGCTTCAAATTTTTGAAGAAATACTCGCATGCTTCACCTATATTAATTTGAGAGTTAGTAAAATTTGAAGAAATAATTTCATGCTTCACTTATACTATTTTGAGAGATGAAATTTTTATGCTCATGTTCTTCACTTAAATTTATTTCAGCTTGTCAAAAGCAATGGAAATATATGAAACTAGTCCCAAAGTGATAGATATTCTAGAGGGATATAATAAAAACTTTCATGAAAATCATTGGACAAATTAAGCTTGATTTCTTGTAATAGCTTTGAGACATGATGATAGTAATATGTGAGTCATATTGATGAGTAATTATTCTTTAGTAAGAATTAGCATGGCCACCCGCTCATTTGAGCGGCTAGATGATTATATATCATTATATTTGGTAGTAATGTATCTTGAATAATTGATGAACTATTAAAATATAGGCTAATATATTTAGTGAAAACTCAGTTGTAATTATGGAGAAATATTTGCATTAAATTGTATAAGATTGGTGCCAAGGATAAATAAGAAAAGACAGCTAACATTTGCCCATGCACTTTCACTATGTAAAACAATAGATAGTTTTTAGATTGGTCGCTTATTTGTTAGCCATCTATTCATCCTGATCAATCAGATCTGTTTTTGTATTGATATCATTTTGTTAGATTTCTCACCATATTGCACCAGTATGGTGTTTTGTTGTCGGTTGTGTCCATGCTATCTTATCTTTTTTATAGTTTTGTATGTGGATTGTTGGTCAATCCAGTTCAATGCATTTGTTCTTTGGCACCCAGGGTAAAAAATAACTTATTCTTTACCTTGGTCATTCGACAAGCCACATTTTCAAGCACAGCAAAAGGTAACTTTCTAGCATGCATGTTCTAAAATTACCCGACTTCTTCTTGTAAGATTACCTCATTTATCTTGTAAATTTACGCCAACATAGTGTGATATTGACGCGTCAGATTTTTTCTCACATTCGAAACATAACTTTTTAGCACACATGTTATAAAATTATCTCACTTGTTATTGTACGGTGGGAGACCAATATCTCTCCCTCCCAGTTGTAATATTACCTCAAGTTACTTTTTTCTTACCTTTTCAAGTTATGTCCTGGGATTAGACTAGGGTGAAGACGAATAGTCGATCCCTATATATATATATATATATATATATATATATATATATATATATATATATATATATATAATTGGAATTTTCTAAAGGTTGGACCCAGCCTCTCATCCCTCCACCATTTATATTCTTAGGACTATTCTTAAGTTGGGTTTTTTACTGAAAATAATCCTTTAACTTTAACTTCTTATCTTCTCTCGTATGTTTGCTTACATTGACAATTTCCACCTACATGCCACATAGGGTTTATGGATAGGTGAGATCCCTGGCTAGGAAACTAATGATTATGCCAAGGTGTATTTTATGAATTTTAATTATGATCTGTATATACCATTTTTATGTTTACCAAATTGCATATCATGATTTTACTTGAACTTTTTTTAATGCCAAATTAGAGTTTCTCCAGCCTCCATCAAACTACACAAATCTAATTAAATGACTAAGAAACTACCAGCGATCAAGTATTTGGTTTTGTTTTATTCATCAGCATACAAACTGTGTGCTCCTCACGCTTATCGTGATATACACAATTTTCTAGTCGGACATGTGAGTGGCATTGCTAGTAATATTTTTAGAACAACCTAGCTATAATGTAATCATTCATATCCCGCATAGGGATATTGTGAATGCTCACATTTCACATTTCCACAAAACTACTTGCTAAGAGATGTCAATTCAGGAAAGCTTGTGTGGCCTTTTGGTTTCTCTCGTTGGTGAAACCATCTACGCAGAATGATGGAAATCATGTATAGAGTTGCAAACCTTTAAGTGCACTCATTTGCCACCAGGGCTCCACGTAGCTAAGATTTTTTAGAGGGGAAAGATTTGGACCACGTGAGAGACTACAACTAATTTTCAATCTTTCATTGGACGTTGATATACATGCATGCACTATCTTCATATGGCATTAGTAATACACGTTACACGTTCATGCATGCATATATTACTTTTTTATTTTAACATGCATGGCTGCATGCATATATATTGGCGAAGAAAAATGCATATATATTACTTTGATTCTAAAATGGACACCTACACAGAAGGCCAAAATCGTGCCTGAAACGCATATGCATGATGTATGTTGATTTTTAAAGATCAACCGTTCAAACATATAATCATGGGTTTAGATAATTTTAGCCTATGTGAAAGTACATGATGGCTTGTTTATGTTTTCCTTTAATACTAGTATAAAATAATTCTTATGTTGTGTATTCTCTTTTCTTGTGTCGCTCACTTCTTCTCATAGGACTCTATGGGTATAGCCCCTCTGCTTTGTTGGTCTCTTCTCTCCCCAAATAATTGAATTTGCAATCTCTTTTACAGCTTTGAATCTACACAGGATTTTCAATCAGATGGTAATGTTTTTAGGCAATCCGATGTTAGTGTGATGGAACTGGACCAATATTCTTGACAGCAAAAAAATTGGGCTAATATTCTTCAAACAAATATTTTCGGACCTGGTTGGCTCAGCTAACATGGCCAGCTATCTGTTTTTTCTTTACTGGTCTTAGAATTCCAATAGGAACCAATTGCACGTCCCTCCCTTCGGAAAACAAACCCTTTAAAAAAAATTACATGTCCCTCCCCCCCCCCCCCCTAAAAAGGAAAACTGAACGTCCCTCTCTTTTTTGAATGGAAACTGAACGTCCCTTATTTTGAGCGTTTACACGTGTCCTTCTCCTGTACATAAACCTTTTTATAGGGTCTCAGATACATAAACCTGATTGCACTTTTTTATTGTACAAACATACGCGACAGACGTGAATGTCCAAAAGAATATATGCATGCACCATCATGCGGGCTTTAAAAGGTGATTTCTAAAGTAGGCATCGGCTGTAAGTAATTATTATTTCTGAAGCTTCGGCTGTATGTAATTACAACATGGCTTGTGCGCGTCCAGGCTAATAATATATCAAATCGTAGCTGATACAAACTCTTTTTCGGACCACATTGACCCTTAAAAAGATTACAGATCTAATGAATCTCCACCCTTAAAATATCTATGTTTATCATTGTTCAATCTTCATCGTTCCCTTGTAGATGTTTTCCTTGTAGACGTTCTCCATGTAGACGTTGTTGGGCCTCCAAGTGCAGGTTTGTAGGACAGTAGCAATTTTTCCTCAAGTGGGTGACATAAGGTTTATCAATCTGCAGGAGGTGTAGGATGAAGATGGTATCTCTCAAGCAACCCTGCAACTAAATAACAAAGAATCTCTTGTTTTCCCAACACATCCAATACAATTGTAAGTTGTATAGGTGCACTAGTTCGACGAAGAGATGATGATACAAGTGCAATATGGATGGTAGATATAGGTTTTATAATTTGAAAATATAAAAACAGCAAGGTAATTAATAGTAAAAGTGAGCACGAACGGTGTTGTAATGCGTGGAAACAAGGCCTAGGGTTCATACTTTCACTAGTGGAAGTTCTCTAAACAATGATAACATAATTGGATCATATAACTATCCTTTAACGTGCAACAAAGAGTCACTCCAAAGTAACTAATAGCGGAGAACAAACGAAGAGATTATTGTCGGGTACGAAACCACCACAAAGTTATTCTGTCTGATCGATCTATTCAAGAGTACGTAGTAAAATAATACGAAGCTATTCTTTCCGTTCAATCCATCCTAGAGTTCGTACTAGAATAACACCTTAAGACACATATCAACCAAGACCCTAATGTCACCTAGATACTCAATTGTCACCTCAAGTATCTGTGGGTATGATTATACGATATGCATCACACAATTTCAAAATCATCTATTCAACCAACACACAGAACTTCAAAGAGTGCCCCGAAGTTTCTACCGGAGAGTCAAAACGTGTGCCAACCCCTACGCATAGGTTCCCGAGGTCACAAAACCAGCAAGTTGATCACCAAAACATACATCAAGTACTCACATGAATATCCCATTGTCACCACAGATAGACACATGCAAGACATACATCAAGTGTTCTTAAAGACTCAATCCGATAAGATGACTTCATAGGGAAAACTCAATTCATTACAAGAAGGGAGAGGGGGAAGAACATCGTAAGATCCAACTATAGTAGCAAAGCCCACGGTACATCGAGATCACGACATCTCAAGAACACGAGAGAGAGAGATCAAACACATAGCTACTGGTACATACCCTCAGCCCCGAGGGTGGACTACTCCCTCTCTCGTGATGGAGATCGCCGGGATGATGAAGATGGCCACCAGAGATGGATTCCCGCTCCGACAGGGTGCCGAAACGGGCTCCCGATTGGTTTTTGGTGGCTACAGAGGCTTGCGGCGGCTGAACTCCCGATCTAGGTTTATTTCTGGAGGTTTCTGTATTTATAAGACCAGATGGCATCGAGAATAAGTTAGGGGGACCCACGAGGGAGTCACGATCCCCCAGGCACGCCCAGGGGGGTGGGCGCGCCTCCCAGGCTCATGGCTTCCTCGGGACTCCTCTCCGGTATCTTTTTCTTCTGGTATTTTTCATATTTTCCGTAAAAAATCACAGCAAAAAATTTATTTCGTTTGGACTCCGTTTGATATTCCTATTTGAAAAAGGTCAAAACCACGGAAAAAACAGGAACTGGCACTGGGCTCTAGGTCAATAGGTTAGTCCCAAAAATAATATAAAATAGCATATGCATGCATATAAAACATCCAGAGTTGATAATATAATAGCATGGAACGATCAAAAATTATAGATACATTGGAGACGTATCAAGCATCCCCAAGCTTAATTCTTGCTCGTCCTCGAGTAGGTAAATGATAAAAACAGAATTTTTGATGTGGAATGCTACCTAACATATATTGTGGCATGAATATTCAGATCCATATGATTCAAGACAAAGAGTTTAATGTTGACATAAGAACAATAATACTTCAAGCATACTAACAAAGCAATCATGTCTTCTCAAAATAACATGGCCAAATAAAGTTATCCCTACAATACCATATAGTCTGGCTATGCTCCATCTTCCCCACACAACGTGTTTAAATCATGCACAACCCCGGTATTGGTCAAGCAATTGTTTTCACACTTTTACTTTCTCAAACCTTTTCAACTCTCACACAATACATGTGTGAGCCATGGATATAGCACTATAAGTGGAATAGAATATGGTGGAGGTTGTGAGGCAAAAAGGAGGAGATGGTCACATCGACTCGGCGTATCAACGGGCTATGGGGATGCCCATTAATAGATATCAATGTGAATGAGTAGGGATTGCAATGCAACGGATGCACTAGAGCTATAAGTGTATGAAAGCTCAAAAGAAACTAAGTGGGTGTGCAACCAACTTGCTTGCTCACGAAGACCTAGGGAAATTTGAGGAAGCCCATCATTGTAATATACAAGCCAAGTTCTATAATGAAAATTCCCACTAGTATATGAAAGTGAAAATATATGAGACTCTCTATCATGAAGATCATGGTGCTACTTTGAAGCACAGGTGTGGTAAAGGATAGTAGCATTGTCCCTTCTCTCTTTTTCTCTCAATTTTTTTGGGCTCTTTGGCCTCTTATTTTTTTTCATTCATTTTTTTGTGGGCTCTTTGGACTCTTTTTTTATTTTTAAAGTCCGGAGTCTCATCCCAACTTGTGAGGGAATCATAGCTTCCTTCCTTTCCTCACATGGGACAATGCTCTAATAATGATGATCATCACACTTTTATTTACTTAGAACTCAATACTTAGAACAAAAGATATGACTCTATATGAATGCCTCCGACAATGTACCGGGATGTGCAATGACTCATGAGTGACATGTATGAAAGATATGAACGGTGGCTTTGCCATAAATACAATGTCAACTACATGATCATGCAAAGCAATATGACAATAATGGTGTGTGTCATAATAAACGGAACGGTGGAAGTTGCATGGCAATATATGTCGTAGTGTCTATGGAAATGCCATGATGGGTAGGTATTGTGGCTGTTTTGAGGAAGGATATATGGTGGGTGTGTGCACCGGCGAAAGTTGTGTGGTACTAGAGAGGCTAGCAATGGTGGAAAGGTGAGAGTGCGTATAATCCATGGACTCAACATTAGTCATAAAGAACTCACATACTTATTGCAAAAGTTTTATTAGTTATCAAAACTAAGTGTTAGACGCATGCTCCTAGGGGAAGGGTTGGTAGGAGTTAACCATCGTGCGATCCTAACCGCCACACAAAGGATGACACTCAATAAAAACATCATGCTCCGACTTCCTAATATACCGGTTCACCATACGTGCATGCTACGGGAATCACAAACTGTAACACAAGCATTTCTACCAATCCATAATTACTCTCTAGCATGACTCTAATATCACCATCCTTATATCTCAAAACTATATGCAAAGAATCAAACATCTCATAGTATTCGATGCACTCTATATGAAAGTTTTTATTATATCCCTCTTGGATGCCCATCATATTAGTACTAGATTTATGACCTAAGAAAATTACCATGCTGTTTAAGACTCTCAAAATAATATAAGTGAAGCATGAGAGTTCAACTATTTCTATAAAATAAATTCATAGCAATGCTCTACAAAGATATAAGTGAAGCACTAGAGCAAAAGACAAACTACTCCAAAAGATATATGTGAAGATCAATGAGTAGTTGAATAATTATTTGGCTATGTGAAGACTCTCCCATATAATAATTTCATATCTTAAGTACATTATTCAAACAAAATAAAATGACACTCCAAGGATAGCACGAATCATGTGAAGAAGCAAAAACTTAGGTTCAGCCGATACTAACCGATAATTGTTGAAGAAGAAAGGTGGGATGCCAACCGGGGCATCCCCAAGCTTAGATGCTTGAGACTTCTTGAAATATGAATTGGGGTGCCTTGGTAATCCCCAAGCTTGATCTCTTGTGTCTCCATAATTCCTCTCATATGGTGGTTTCCAAAATCTTAAAAACTTCATCCACACAAAACTTAACAAGAACTCGTGAGATAGGTTAGTATAAATCAATGCAAAACTATATCATCCTATACTGCAGAAAATCACTAAGATTATTATTTGACATTGCACACTAAATTACTCTGCATATTTAAAACTCCCATCATCAAATGGAATCATTAAACAAGCAAACATATGCAAACAATGCAAACATAACAGCAATCTGCCTAAACAGAACAGTCTGTGAAGAATGCAGCAAGATCCGTACTTAATTAACTACAAAAAATCTGAAAAGGTTACAAACTGTATGGAATTTATATTATCATACTGTGTCCAAATTTCAAGTTTTTATGACATACAGAAAATTCTAGGGAATTTTTGCACTAGAAGCAAACTTTCTGTTTTGGAACTGCAACTCCTATACTTGCAAATTAAGCATGGTAAAGGCTATCCTTGACATTTTTATTGAACTAAATTATGAAAAACATTAAAATTAATATAAATATAAGCAATTAATTACTAAAAAAATAAAATGACTCTCCAAGCAAAACACATATCATGTGGTGAATAAAAATATAGCCCCAAGTAAAGTTATCGATGGATTGAAGACGAAAGAGGGGATGCCTTCCCGGGGCATCCCCAAGCTTAGGCTCTTTGGTGTCCTTTAATATATCTTGGGATGACTTTGGAATACCCAATCTTAGTCTCTTTCCACTACTTTTTCCGTTGTCCATCCAAACATTACCCAAAACTTGAAAACTTCACAACACAAAACTTAATGGAACTTCATGAGATGGGTTAGTATAATAAAGACAAATCATTCATTTTGATAATGTCAAAACAGGATTCATAAATGTTACCACATAATTACTACTGTATATTATCATTTCCACAATTTATATCACTTAATATAATCTATGGAAACACTAAAACAAGCAAACTATGCATTGAAAACAGAATTTATCAAGAACAGAACAGTCTGTAATGATCTGAATGATAACCATACTTATGCACCTCAAAAAATTCTGAACAATTATTTTAATTAAGTAAATTTGTATATAAATCACAATCAAAAATAATCAACTCAAAATATCTCTCTGGATAAAAATAAAAAATAATTTTGGGACCACAAAGTTTCTGTGTTTTTCAGCATGATCAAACAACTATCACCCAAACTAATCATAAAGGCTTTACTTGGCACTTTATTGAAATAAAAGCTATAAAACATGATTAATACAGTATAATAATCATGTGAAAACACAAAAACAGTAAGGATACATATTGGGTTGTCTCCCAACAAGCACTTTTCTTTTATGCCTTTCAAGCTAGGCATGATGATTTCATTGATGCTCACATAAAAGATAAGAATTGAAACATAACGGGAGCATCATGAGGCATATGACTAGAACATTTAAGTCTAACCCACTTACTATGAATAGGTATTTTGTGAATAAACAACTTATTGGAGCAATAATCATCTAGCATAGGAAGGCAAAACAAACATAGCTTCAAAAATTTCAACACATAGAGAGGAAACTTGACATTATTGCAATATGTAGAAGCATATGATCCTCTCTCGTAATAATTTTAAGTAGCATCATGAATTAATTCAACAATATAACCAGCACATAAAGCATTATTTTCATGATCTACAAGCATAGAAATTTTACTACTCTCCACATAAGCAAATTTATTCTCATGATTAATAGTGGGAGTATCGTACAAGACTTGAGCACTACAAATTGTTTCCACATTAAAAGAGTGATGTTTAGCAAAAGGGTACTCATAATTGTGACAAGTTTTATCATCATTCTTCTTCATAGCATAAGTATCATCACAATAATCATCATAGATAGGAGGTATGCAATAGTCATAGTAAATTTGATCACTCAAAGTGGGGGGACTAAAAGGATCATCTTCATTTAACATACCATCCCCAAGCTTGTGGTTTTGCATATCATAGACATAATCACTCTCATCATTAATAGTATGAATAGCACCAATAGTATAGCAATTATTATCATCCTCCACATTTATTCTTGATTCATTCTCATGAGGCATATCAATATTAGGAGCAACGTTATTTGTGAGAGATACCTCTTTACCTTTACTTTTTCTTCTTTTCTTCTTTTTCACACCATCATGTGAAGGTTTACTTAATATTTCCAAGCTTCTTTTTGGATAGGTTGGTTGAATACAAAGCTCCTCCTCGTTACCTGATTCATCATAAGAAATAATAGGAGGGTATTGGGAAACCTCTTCCCCTTCGTTAGTATTATCTATATCTTCCATTTGTTTTCTTGCCTTTAAGTAATTGGAGATATAAGGATTCTCAATGCAATTTACCGCACAATATAAATAAATTTCTTCTAGATCATAATCAAGCATATTCATGACAGCCCAATGTGGGAGGCTCTTAGTTATACGTTTCATTTCTTCATATCTCAGAAGCAAACTAAGTTCAGTATGATGTGCAACGGAGATCAAGTAATCACAATTTTTGGACACGATTTGATCATGAAACAATCTGCATTGGAGATTTAAATGACCATGTTCATAGCAAAGTTCACAAGGACGGCTATCAATATTAATTATTTGAGCACAATCATCTAGCCTCACATGCAATGACTTAGTTTCTAAATAATTATGCGTCTTACAAAATCTATCTTCCCTTTTTGGTATATATTTGCAAACTCTATGTATTCCACAGAAATCAACATGCTTATAGGAAATATTTTCATCATGAATAGTGCAATAACAATTAGCATCATGGATATTCAAAGTATTCATACTAACAACATTGCAATCATGCTCATCATTCACATATTTTATGCTAAGCATCCTATGTAATTCTTCTTCCAGCATTTGAGCACAATTTTCTTTTCCATCATTTTCACGAAAGACATTAAAAAGATGAAGCATATGAGGTAACCTTAATTCCATTTTTTGTTTTCTTTTAATAAACTAAACTAGTGATAAAACAAGAAACTAAAAGATTTGATTGCAAGATCTAAAGATATACCTTCAAGCGCTAACCTCGCCGGCAACGGCGCCAGAAAAGAGCTTGATGTCTACTATGCAACCTTCTCCTTGTAGACGTTGTTGGGCCTCCAAGTGCAGAGGTTTGTAGGACAGTAGCAATTTTCCCTCAAGTGGGTGACCTAAGGTTTATCAATCCGCAGGAGGCATAGGATGAAGATGGTCTCTCTCAAGCAACCTAGCAACCAAATAACAAAGAGTCTCTTGTGTCCCCAACACACCCAATACAATGGTAAGTTGTATAGGTGCACTAGTTCGGCGAAGAGATGGTGATACAAGTGCAATATGGATGGTAGATATAGGTTTTTGTAATCCGAAAATATAAAAACATCAAGGTAATTAATAGTAAAAGTGAGCACGAATGGTATTGCAATGCGTGGAAACAAGGCCTAGGGTTCATACTTTCACTACTGGAAGTTCTCTAAACAATGATAACATAATTGGATCATATAACTATCCCTCAACGTGCAACAAAGAGTCACTCCAATCTAACTAATAGCAGAGAACAAACGAAGAGATTATTGTCGGGTACCAAACCACCACAAAGCTATTCTTTCTGATCGATCTATTCAAGAGTCTGTGGTAAAATAACACGAAGCTATTCTTTCTGTTCAATCCATCCTAGAGTTCGTACTAGAATAACACCTTAAGACACATATCAACTAAAACCCTAATGTCACCTAGATACTCCATTATCACCTCAAGTATCCGTGGGTATGATTATACGACATGCATCACACAATCTCAAAATCATCTATTCAACCAACACATAGAACTTCAAAAAAGTGCCCCAAAGTTTCTACCGGAGAGTCAAAACGTGTGCCAACCCCTATTCAGTGGTTCCCGAGGTCACGAAACCCGCAAGTTGATCACCAAAACATACATCAAGTACTCACATAAATATCCCATTGTCACCACAGATAGACACGTGCAAGACATACATCAAGTGTTCTTAAAGACTCAATGCAAAAAGATGACTTCATAGGGAAAACTTAATTCATTACAAGAAGGGAGAGGGGGAAGAACGTCATAAGATCCAACTATAGTAGCAAAGCCAGCGGTACATCGAGATCAAGACATCTCAAGAACACGAGAGAGAGATCAAACACATAGCTACTGGTACATACCCTCGGCCCCGAGGGTGAACTACTCCCTCCTCGTCATGGAGATTGTCGGGATGATGAAGATGGCCATGGGAGATGGATTCCCCCTCCGACAGGGTGCCGAAACGGGTTCCCGATTGGTTTTTTGTGGCTACAGAGGCTTGTAGTGGTGGAACTTCCGATCTAGGTTTATTTCTGGAGGTTTCTGTATTTATAAGACCAGATGGCATCGAGAATAAGTCAGGGTTACCCACGTGGGAGTGACGAGCTCCCTAGGCGCACCAGGGGGGTGGGCACGCCTCCCAGGCTCGTGGCTTCCTCGGGACTCCTCTCTAATATCTTTTTCTTCTGGTATTTTTGATATTTTCCATAAAAAATCACAGCAAAAGTTTTATTCCGTTTGGACTCCGTTTGATATTCTTATCTGAAAAAGGTCAAAAACATGGAAAAACAGGAACTGGCACTGGGCTCTAGGTCAATAAGTTAGTCCCAAAAATAATATAAAATAGCATATTCATGCATATAAAACATCCAAAGTTGATAATATAATAGCATGGAACGATCAAAAATTATAGATACGTTGGAGACGTATGAGTTCTCCCTTTACCCCTTAGCCGAACAAAGCGGAAACATAAGAGGTAAGCACGGGAGCTGGGCAATCCAGCTAAAGAACAAAGACACAACTCAAAATTAATGCATATAAATGCGAAATACCGAGGACATTTTGCCGAGGACTGCATGGAGTACCTCAGTGTTTTGTGGCTTCTGTGTTAACCCAGACCCCCTCTAATATTGCCAATGCGTGAAATGCATCTAGCATTGTACTGCAAGAGTTATGCTCAGAAAAAACAAAAAACATATGCAAAAAAACTTTATGTTTATATAAAATAAAATAGTGCCAATCCGAAATTGGTATAAAATTCAATATGTGCTTCAATCGTGCCTTAACATGATACATCCGATCTCCGGACCCCAAGTGGGTCAACCTTTGGCTTCAACCTCCGTATCCCGAAGGCAGAGTGTTTCTCCGAGGCCTATTTAGCGAACTAAACTCGAGCGGCTTTAGAAATAAAATAGGTTATCCGGCTATTGACCTCACACTCGTGTTGGGAAAAGGAGTAGTAGAAAAAAAACTTTGCAACGACCAATAAGAAAACGCATTTATTATAAAACAGCTCATATAAATTTAAGAACCCCCAAGTGACTTGGGTAAAAGAGTTTTATGTATAATGATTGTATGTAACGAAGTACTTACATCATATTTGTGCTCGACCAAACTTTAAACGCGTCTTAACCGACCATCGACTTCTCCCTCTTCAGCCAAGGGCCAAAAAGTGTTATCGACTACGCCATCCGAGGATATTGAAGGTGTTTTGAATAACCAGGAAATCAGGCCATTAGACTATAACAGACAAAGCGCTCCCAGGGAACTTATGCTATATTACTATTTAACATAAGAAGCATCTTCAAAGAAAATAGTTCCTCCAACGGTTCCTTTCTTTGGTTTCTCATGATTACCATGAGGGGTGCGCAATATAAGTATGTATGCTTGTCTTCCCTCGTGGCCGACCATAGTTGAAAACAGTAAGAGCTCTAGCTTCCGGCTTCACCCGTCTGAGGTACGAGTTCGGGTGACCCGATCGTAAAAATCGCAGAGGTGCTCCCTTTACTCCCTAGCTGAACAATCGGGAACGCAGGGGTAAGCACAGGAGCAAGGCAACCCAGCTTCCCAAAGCACTTAAGTCAACGTGATGCATATATTGGTATAAACACGAACAAGGAAGGGTGTGATACATTAATAATCATATGCAAGAGGAAAAGCTTCATAAAGGAAGTCCCCAAGTAAATGGGGTATCTAAATTTGTTTGTAACAAAGAAAGTTTTGACAAAGAAAGTTTTTCACAAATAACTTTTTGTCAAAAAAGTATAATGCTCGATCGAACCAAACAAAATTTAAATATGGAAGTTTTTGAGCATGGAAGCGACTTAGCTGGTTAATGTGCTCGGTGTCGATGACGTGATCCGAGCTGGTGGTGGGACGAGGACGCCCATCGAACTTTGACATATCTGGTGCATAGTCTTCGGCTTGAACGAGGTCCCAGCCCCCAATCCCCCCCAAGGTGACCGAATGAGGAGTTCGGCACTCCGAAGTAGTGTGACATCTTGGCTGATGTGGGAAGGCGAAGTCCCTAGTCCAGCCAAGGTGGTGGAGTAGGTCGGCAAGGTGACGCCAATATGATTGTATGACGGCAGTCAAAGTTGATTTCTTGAGCATCGATGTGCGTGAGCGAAGAGTTTGGCTTGACGAAGTGGTGATGTTGCATGGTCTATGTGGCGAGATGAAGTCCTTGGTCCAGTTAACATGGTGAAGTTGTGACCGGCGGATGCCGAAGTCTCATGCAGGTCAGCTGGTGATGCTGAAGTCTCATGCTAGCCGAGGTGTTGAAGTAGGTCGGCTGGTGACACCGAAGTCTCATGCTAGCCAAGGTGTTGAAGCAGGTCGGCTGGTGACGCCGAAGTCCCTAGAGCAGGCTGATGAAGGGATGCCAAAGCCCCGGTCTAGCCGAGGTGACAGAGAAGATTGGTAAGGTGACGCTAGAGCCCCATGCCAGCTGACGTGTCACAGCAGGTCAGCGTGGTGGATGTCAGCTTGAAAAAGTAACGGTGCGGCGATGTCGATGCAGGTCGGAATTTGTTAGGAAGTCGATGTTAGCTTGATGAAGCAATGGAGCGCCCGACCTATACAACCCGCGGATGACGAGGTTTGCTTGATGATTATTCGGCCCTCGCGATGCCGAACTCTTGGTCGGATGACCGAGATGATGAGAAAAGTTCTTTTAAAAAGGACATCCAACAACACGTTCATGAAAAAGATAAACTCGGGTCGGATTCATTTTCGTGTAAAATAATAAATCCAAAATTCGTTATACAAATCGGATGTTTCCCGGAGTTTGGACAGTCGGATCGAGATAAAATTTTGAGGGGTGATCGGTATAGGAATTCAGCACCCGTTGAACAGTGGGATTTTCCAATAGATGTCCAAGCTATACGCTGGACTCCTCGCCCTATACTCGTCCAGATTCGGTAGGGCTTCGGTAGATCGGAGATTGCCGGAGATTCCTCCATCGGAATGCGACGAAATTTTGCAGGATTGTTGTAGATACAATTGCACACAATTCCACTAAAGCAATCATCAAAGCAATGCTCGAGGACACGGGGACGACGAACACAAATTTGCTGTCCAGAAAAAACTGTAATTTGCAGACATGCCATCGATCCTTCTAGTGATCCCACAATGGAACACTCAATGAAAGCACCAATGTCGGTGTCAAAACCGCCGGATCTTGGGTAGGGGGTCCCAAACTATGGATGTTGGATCGATTGGTAATAGGAGACAAGGGTGACAGTATTTACCCAGGTTTTGGCCCTCTTGATGGAGGTAAAACCCTATGTCCTACTTTGCTTGTATTGATGATGGTGTACCAAGTACAAAGTTGATCTACGTCAAGATCGTATGTAGTGATCTAAACCCTAAGAGCTATGCTCGTATGATGATATGATATATGATGATCTGATTGTCCCTAATAACTAGCCTAGCCTCGGCTTATATAAGACCAGAGGCCTAGGATAATGAGAGTCCTAGTCGGCTACATCGGTGGAGAGGAGTCCTTGTCTTGATCACCAAGTCTTGCGGATTCTTCCTCGTATGCATCATGGGCTATCCGAACTGGCCCATGAATGAACCGCCATGGGGGTCCTCGACCCGACCCACTAGTCGGGAGATGACGTGGTGAGTACCCCCTAGTCCAGGACACCATCGATGACCTCGGTCATGGGGGTTCGCCCTCATGCCCTCATTGTGTCGAGGTGGGGAGAGTCTGGGATGAGGTCACCTCCCCGAGCCCCGTCATCAGCTGGCAGAGGAGGGGAGCGGTCTAGCGTCCCGCTGGTAATGGGCACTCTGCTGGAGAAGGAGCTTGGGCGTTCCCTCAGCAGTTTGTGGAATAATGGTCATATGAGCTCAGTTTTGCTTAAACATAGATTTAATAAAATGTTGAATTTGTAACACAGTGATGTAACCTTGGGAAAACCCTATTTTTTCCTCCCCAAGGTGAGGGGGGCGCCTTCAGACTCGTTGGGGAAGGCCACCTTCTCCGACGGCTCAGCCGTGGTTTCGGACAAGGTTTTTTCAACATCTTCAGGCCCTTGGCCAAAGCTCCAACCTTGGCATCCTCCAATGCCACCCACTTCGCCTTAAAAGCATCTCCAACAAGCACCCAAAAAGCTGCCCGCGCTGCAGAAAACGCACATATAGCGTGCACACAAAAAACATAGCGCTCCAGCGGCCGCGCTAAAACTGCGCATGTGGTATAAGTCGTTCCGCGCGTGGAGCGAAACGACATCGCGCGCCGTTTATTTCGTGTGCCTGGTACCGCACACGGAACCGCTCGAGTGCTAGCTGAGGGAGTCCTAGATTAGGTGGTCCTCGGATAGCCGACCTATTGCTTATGGGTCATACTGTATGGGCCACAAGGTGGACATTGGGTGATCAGGGTCACCGTCGCTAGGGTGGAAGCCTCGAGAAGTTATGATGTATTCTCCAAGTCGTCGATAGTAAGAAGGCATGTTTATCTCTTTGGCATGTAACTGACCATGTGTAAACCCTAGGTACCCCTGGCGTCTATATAAGTTGGAGGGTTTTAGAGTGTAGGGATAAAACAACTCATCTAGGGTTAGCTATTTGATCTCGAGGTAGATACTATATAACTCCCCATATCATCAATACATCTAAGAAGGACGTAGGGTATTACCTCCATAGGAGGGATCGAACCTGGGTAAATCCGTGTCCCCTTCGTCTCATGTTACCATTGGTTCTAGTCTCATAGTTTGGGACCCCCTACCCGAGATCCGCCGGTTTTGAAACCGACATTGGTGCTTCCATTGAGAGTTCCTCTGTGAGCGCTTAAGAAATCAATGGCTGACCTTGTCACGAGCAATGAGATCTGCATCCGGGGGATTCTCACCCCCGATCAGAATCTCGCAGGCGGCAACATCTTGTCACACACCAACCCAATCAGCCACCATGGCCAGATCGGGAGCTTTTCCCCTGATCAGAGGATTAAATTCGGAACCTTAGAGTTCGTCGGTGATTCACGGGGAATACTTGTTCTAATGGACCCCTTGACCTTGGAGGAGAAACCTGCAAGTCCGGACACCTCAACGCCGAAGACATCGGGCCCCACGGCTAAACGGAACACGGGTTCGCTTTTGCGCGGCTCTAGAACCGTCACGCCGATCATTTAATCCACTTGCCTTACTGACACGCATCCTACCAATGCCTTGTTCTTAAATGAGTTGTTCGATCAGATCAAGGCCATGCAGGTATCGAATGACCAGGTTCCGGTCTATGACAGGCTCGGGATCAGGCCCGATGACACAAAGATTTATTTCCCTCCGGTCGACCACCTTGTCGCTACCATCGAGTGCCCGGCCGAGGATTCATCCTGATAGCCGGAACTAAAAACAGTTCACACCCTGGTCTCTGATCACCGAGACTTTATCAGTGAATCAGATGCTGGAAACCACCCTGGAGCCAGATCATCATCGGTCCAGGATCTATGAGACGATTCGGAATCTGTAATTCCGAACACTCAATGTGGAGTGGGATCGGATTTCTTCCCACTCACCACCCGAGATGATCATCCCGGTATCGCACCAAAGCCCGCGTCTTCGGACTTTTGGGATATTAAGCAACTACAAGGAGAATCAGTCCACCACTTTTGTGCTAGACTCCTACTCGCTAGTAGCAGAGAAAAATGTCTTAGTGACCAAGAGATAATGGCAATTTTCATTCGCAATTTCCATGATGAAGGGATTCTTAATGCCCTGGCCCAAAGACACATTCGTGACTTTTCGGAGTTATCCGATTTGGTACAAAAGTATTGCGCCATGGAAAGCGCTTGGCAATCTGAGCGGTTGTTTTCGGAACCTACTTTCCCCAAGCACCCTAGTGGAGATCGGAAAAAGAGGGTGCCTCCAAAGTGGCCAGCCAGATACAAAAAATAAATAGGCCTCCTCCAGTGGTCAGCACTGTCCTTGACGGACTACTGGATAAACCTTGCCATATACATTCCGTGTTGTTAAACTCAAGCCCGACTCATAGCCTTAGAGCTTGCTGGGTCGTTAGACAAGTGGAAAAAAGTGGCTAGGCCATCCTCGAAACACCTCCGATGAATGGGTGCTCCTTGTCGTCGTCTGAATACAATGTCAAAGTCTTGGCGGTCTATGAAACGTTCCCCTCAAGGAACAGAAGAAAATTTTTCTCTTAGAGAGCTCGAACGGGTCTACCATGTGGCAGCAACTAGTCCATGGGCAGGCATACCAATTACCTTCGAAGATACTGACCAGCCAGCCATTCTTCCCGGTCACTCACCGCCCACACTAGTCTTGAACTCCATTATTGATGGATACATGCTACATAACGTTCTAATGGACGACAGCAGTGGTTTAAACCTAATATATTAAAGCACCATGGAAAAAATGCATTTCGACCGATTTCGCATCAAACATAGCAATACAACTTTCCGAGGAATCTTTCCAGGTAAAGAGGCGCGCTATTCCGGACGTATCGTCCTGGACGTAGTGTTCGGCACCCTCGAAAACTATAGATCCGAAGAACTTCTCTTCCACACCCGCTATTGGGACGTGACGCCCTTGCAAAGTTCCAGGACATACCCCATTACGGGTACATGAAACTTAAAATGCCAGGACCAAATGGAGTGATCACGATCTCCAGTGATCCAAACATAGCCCTTCGGGCCAAAAACAAAACGGCAGCACTTGCCCTCGAGGCATTAGCCGAGACTTTCGCCGACGAAGAACTTACCGCGCTACGATCAACAGCTAACAAGGATGACGTGATCCTTAGCAAAAGGCCCAAGTCCACGTCCTTCAAACCCGCAGGGGAAATCGTCAAGTTCCAAGTACATCCGATGGAACCCAATGAGATAGCGTCCATCGGAGCCCAGCTCGATCCCCATGTGGATGAGGCACTGCGGAATTTTCTTTGATAAAATTGGGATATTTTTTCCTGGCATCCTTATGATATGCCCGAAATCCCATGACGGCTTGCCAAACATAGTCTGAACATTATTGCAGGCTTTAAGCCCGTTAAACAGACTATGCGTCGCTTCTCCGAACCCAAACGGATAGCAATGGGTGAAGAATTGGCTAAACTGCTAGAGGCCGGTTTCATTCGGGAGATCAAGCACCCTAAATAGTTGGCAAACCTAGTGATGGTACCAATGAAATACAAGTCCTGGCGGTTGTGTGTCGATTTCAAAGAGCTCAACAAAGCCTTCCCTAAAGACCCTTTCCCTTACCACGCATAGACGAGATCATTGAGCGACACTTACTCCAGATACCATCAGATTAAAATGAAGGAATCCGATGAAGCAGCAACCGCATTCATCACCCTCTATGGGACATTCTCCTTCGACATGATGCCTTACGGGATGAAAAACGTTGGGGCCACATACCAGCGCATGATCCAAATGAGTCTCGCGACACGGTTTGGTAAGACAGTCAAGGCGTACGTCGACGACGTGGTAATCAAAACCAAATACTACAGCCAGTTGATCGACGACCTACGGCAAACCTTTGCTAGTATATGCGAGTATCACATACGACTCAATCCTTAAAAATGTGTATTCGGAGTTCCTTCTGGTAAGTTGCTTGGATTCATCGTGTCCCATAGAGGAATAGAGGCGAATCTAGCTAAGATCCGTGCCCTATCGGAACTTGCAATTCCTATAGAGCTAAAGCATGTCTAGAGGTTAGCTGGGTACGTAGTAGCATTAAGCTGCTTTATCTCCCACCTCGGAGAGAAAGCTTTACCTCTCTATAAGCTGCTGAAACGGACCAACAAATTCGAGTAGACCGACCAAGCAACGGCTGCTAGAAGAAATCAAAACACTACTGGCAACCAATCCCATACGCACAACACCAGGCACTGGTGAGTCCATGTTGTTATACATATCGGCCACAAATCAAGTTGTCAGCGGTGCTCGTCGTTGAACGAGACGAGGAGGGGCACAAGTTCTAGACTCATAAACCGGTCTATTACGTGTTAGAAGTGCTAACACAGTGCAAGTCCAGATATCCGCACTACCAAAAGATACCCTACATAGTGTTTATGGCATCAAGGAAACTCAAACACTACTTCCAACAGTGTGCGGTAACAGTGGCATCCGAAGTCCCTCTGAACGATATAATCAACAACAGGGACGCCATCGGCCGCATAGCCAAGTGGGCCATCTAGCTCCTTCCTTTGAAATAACCTATAATCCACGTCGTGCCATCCAATCTCAGGTATTGGCAGATTTCCTGGCTGAATGGACAGAGGCCGAACTCCCCAAGGAATACAGTGCATACTCACATTGGACAATGTACTTCGATGGATCCAAAACCTTGGCCAGACTGGGGGCTAGAGTTATCCTCACATCCCCCACAAGCGACAACGTGCGATACGTGTTGCAAATCATGTATGCCGACTCCAACAATGCAGTCGAATACGAAGCTCTCCTTCATGGTCTTCGAATGGCAGTATCAATGGGCATAAGACGGCTAGAGGTACGGGGAGACTCCAACTTGGCCATCTCCCAAATCACTGGCAAATTCGACGCCAAAAATCCGAAGATTGCAGCATAGAGAAATGTCGTCCTAAAAATATCTGCTCGGTTCGAGGGGTTGGAATTTCACCACGTCGCTCGCGACAACAACTGATAACCCACAAGTATAGGGGATCGCAACAGTTTTCGAGGGTGGAGTATTCAACCCCAATTTATTGATTCGACACAAGGGGAGCCAAAGAATATCCTCGAGTATTAGTAGTTGAGTTGTCAATTCAACCACACCTGAAAGATTTAGTATCTGCAGCAAAGCTTTAGTAGCAAAGTAGTATGAGAGTAACAGTAATAGTGGTAACAGTAGCAGTAGTGATTTATGTAGCAAGTGTGACAGCAGTAGCGGTAAAGTAACTAAGCAAGGACTAGTATAGGAAACACTCGTAGGCATTGGATCGGTGATGGATAATTATGTCGGATGGCATTCATCATGTAACAGTTATAACATAGGGTGATATGTAACTAGCTCCAGTTCGTCAATGTAATGTAGGCATGTATTCCGTATATAGTCATACGTGCTTACGAAAAAGAACTTGCATGACATCTTTTGTCCATCCCTCCCGTGGTAGCAGGGTCCTAATGGAAACTAAGGGATATTAAGGTCTCCTTTTAATAGAGAACCGGAACAAAGCATTAGCATTTAGTGAATACATGGAATCCTCAAACTATGGTCATCTTCGGGAGTGGTTCCGGCTATTGTCACTCCGGGGTTGCCGGGTCATAACACATAGTAGGTGACTACAACTTGCAAGATAGGATCAAGAACACACATATATTGATGAAAACATAATAGGTTCAAATCTGAAATCATGGCACTCGGGCCTTAGTGACAAGCATTAAGCATAGCAAAGTAGTAGCAACATCAATCTTAAAACATAGTGGATACTAGGGATCAAACCCCATCAAAACTAACTCGATTACATGATAGATCTGATCCAACCCCTCACCGTCCACTACTAGGAAAAGGCCTGCTAGTGACGCACCTGTTTTGGCCCTAATGGCGCACTACAGGTGCGCCACTAGCATCACGCCACTAGTAATTAATACTAATGGCGCACCCCTGGTGCGCCATTAGTAACCAAAAAAATTCAGATTTTTTTTTCATTTTTTTCTTAATCTCGGGTCACTATGGCTTAATCTTGGGTCAATATGCTTAATCTCAAGTCAAATCACACTCCGTGGTCAAACTTCTCGGAAGGTCACCCATCCCCACACTACTCCAGCCCCAGCACGCTTAACTTCTCAGTTCCATCCAACCCCAGCACCAGCTCACTTAACAGGCACTTGTTGATATATCTATCATATCAATCCTGTCAAACCTTGTTAATGTCTAGGACTTTGTTCATGTTCATGAGTGTTCATGAGTGTGATGAAATTTATATTTCAAACTTCCCGGTCATATTACGTATCATAGTTTGAACATTTTTTCCAAAAAAAATCGAATTTTTTTTTGAAATATAAGTTTGAAATTTCCCCTCTAGATCTTAAAAGCCCCGTATCTTTTATTCTGTTAGGTTTTTGGGGATTCTAAAAATCTTCAACAGGGTTCCCCCTCCCCCCCCCCTGTTGAATACGGATGTAACTTTTTGAGTACATGATTTTTCATATAAAAAACTTTTTAATCCGAGTTCGTATGCAAAAGTTATGCCAATTTTACTAAATCCAGAGAGATTCTGCAAATAAAGTCGAAATTCATACTTGTAAATTTCCCAAACAACTAGACCACATATCAGATGGGAAACTTATTTTCTTTTATTTTTTGACATTTCCATCATTTTCTTTTATTTTTTAAAAAACTGAAAAGGCAGTCCACGGGGCGCATTTGGTGAAGTTTTTGGCCACCTAGAAAGTTAGTAATGGCGCACCACCTACAAATGCACCATTAGTAACCCTAGTTACTAATGGCGCACAAGTTAGGTGGTGCGCCATTACTAGTTTTGCAAAAATAAAAAAATGTTACTAGTGGCGCACCATGTGTGTGGTGCGCCATTACTAGTTTGAACTAGTAATGGCGCACTATACACTGGTGCGCCATTACTAGTTATGAAAAAAAAGTAAAAAAAATTGTTAGTAGTGGCGCACCGGGTGAGTGGTGCGCCATTACTAGTTATAACTAGTAATGGCGCACTATGCCCTGGTGCGCCATTATTAGTTTTGTAAAAATAATAAAAAAGAAAGTTTGTTAGTAGTGGCGCACCGTGGGTGTGGTGTGCCATTAGTGTCCATCACACTAATGGCGCACCAACACATGGTGCGCCACTGCTATATAGTAGTGGCGCACCACATGTGTGGTGCAGCATTAATGTCCATATTATTTATAGCCCTTTTCCTAGTAGTGGTCCAGCAAGCCTATGATGAGATTACTCACGAACGATGGAGAGCATCATGGAATTGGCGATGGAGGATGGTTGATGATGGCAATGGCTTCGATTTCCCATCTCCGGAGCCTAGAACGGACTCCAGATCTACCCTCCCGAAGAAGAACAGGTGGTGGCGGCGACTCTGTATCGTAAAACATGATGAACTCTTCTCCTCTAATTTTTTCTGGACGAAAGAAGTTATATGGAGCTGGAGAGGAGGTCGGAGGAGCCACGTGGGCCCCACGAGCTTGCCAGGCGCGCCCTAGGGGGGCGCGGCTCCTGGGCTCGTGGCCCACTAGCAGCTCCTCTCTGGTTGATTCTTCTTCTGGTATTTTGTATATATTCCATAAAAAATCCTCGTAAGTTTTCAGGTCATTCCGAGAACTTTTATTTCTGCACAAAAACAACACAATGGCAGTTCTGCTGAAAACAGTGTCAGTCCGGGTTAGTTTCATTCAAATCATGCAAATTAGAGTCCAAAACAAGCGCAAAAGAGTTCGGAAAAGTAGATACGTTGGAGACGTATCAACTCCCCCAAGCTTAAAGCCTTGCTTGTCCTCAAGCAATTCAGTTGATAAATTGAAAGAGACAAAACAAAAACTTTTACGAACTCTGTTTGATCTTGTTGTTGTAATTATATCTAACTCATATTCAGATTTTCAGCAAGATCATAAGCTAACCACATAAACAATGACATTCAGGTCTCATGGTATACTCATATCAATGGCCTAATCAACTAGCGAGTAATAATAATAAGTTTCAAATGTCAACACTTCAATCAAAACAATCATGATACAATATGAATAGATGGTATCTCGCTAGACCTTTCTAAGACCGCAAAACATAAATGCAGAGCACCTTCAAAGAGTAAGGGCCGACTAGAAATTGTAGTTCATGGCAAAGAAGATCCAGTCATAGTCATACTCAATATCAATTAATAGCAAAGCATACAAATGACGGAGGTGCTGTCTAGCTGGTGCTTTTAGTAAGAAGAGGATGACTCAACAGAAATGTAAATAGATAAGCCCTTCGCAGAGGGAAGCATTGATTCGCAGAGGTGCCAGAGCTCAAGCTTTTTAAAACAGAGATAAATAACTTTGTGGTGGCATGCTTTCATTGTCAACGCGATGACCAAGGGTTTTCACCATCTTCCATGCTACACATATTATAGGCGGTTCCCAAACAGAATAGTAAAGCTTTGACTCCCCCACCACCAATCAATCACACTCCACGGCTAGCCGAATCCTCGGGTGTCGTCCATACCAACAACAATCCAGGGGGAGTTTGTTTGCAATTATATTTTTATTTGATTTGAGCATGGAACTGGGCATTCTGATTATCGGCCCCTTTCTCGTGAGTGATAGTGAATAAACACATATCGAGGATAACACGCCTAGCATGGAAGATACTGACTGCACCTTGTCACCACATGAGCGGTTCGGGCATACAAAACAGATTATTATTTGAAGGTTTAGAGAATGGCACATGCAAATTTACTTGGAACGGCAGGTAGATACCGCATATAGGTAGCTATGGTGGACTCATATGGAACAACTTTGGGTTTATGGAAGTGGATGCACAAGCAGTATTCCCGCTTAGTACAAGTGAAGGCTAGAAAGAGATTGGGAAGTGACCAACTAGAGAGCGACAACAGTCATCAACATGCATTAAGATTAACCAACATTGAGTGCAAGCATGAGTAGGATATAAATTACCATGAACATGAATATCGTGGAGGCTATGTTGATTTTGTTTCAACTACATGCATGAACATGTGCCAAGTCAAGCAACTTGAATCATTCAAAGGAGGATACCATCCTATCATACTACATCACAATCATTTTAAAATTCATGTTGGCATCCAAGACAAACCATTATAAGCTCCTAGCTAATTAAGCATGGCATAAGAAACTATGATCTCTAAGTTGTCATTGCAAACATGTTTCTCTCATAACAATGCTGAGTTAGGAACGATGAGCTAGCCATATTTACAAAAAACAAAATAGGTCGAGTTCATACTAGCTTTTCCAGGCTCAGTCACTTCATCATATATCGTCATTATTGCCTTTCACATGCACAACCGAATGATGTGAATAATAATAAGAGTGTTCGTGCATTGGACTAAGCTGGAATCTGCAAGCACCTTACAGGAGAAGACAAAGTAATATGGCTCTTTTGACGGATAAACAATAATGCATATGAGAGCCACTAATCATTTTAATCATGGTCTTCTGCCTCGACCCAAAGAAAAAGAAAACTATTTACACGGGAAAGCTCCCAACAAGCAAAAGAACAATGGGAAAATCTTTTTGGGTTTTCTTTTCTTAGTTACTACTAAGCATGCGAGAATGTAAAGTTACAACTAATTTTTTTTGTTTTTCTCACTTTTAATTTTTTGGATTTTTCAAGTTAATCAAACACACAAGAAGAATGCGAGAAAAATAAAATAAACTAGCATGGATGATATAATGAAAAAGTGTGAACAGCGACTATCAAAGTGAATGTGTGAACATGAATGTAAAGTCGGTGAGAAACACGTACTCCCCCAAGCTTAGGCTTTTGGCCTAAGTTGGTCTACTCCCAAGGAGGAAAGTAACTAGCTCCAGGGTATTCCGGGCGATATCCAAAATCATAATGTGGGTTGTACTGCGACGCGGCAGCCACCGCCTGAATAGCTGCCTCACAGAGGCGAGCAGCCTTCACCTCCTTCTCATAATCCTCTGCCTCTTCTCTGGTTATGTAATATCTCCGTTTACTCTGAAAATCAAAGAAGGCAGGAGCAGGAAGGGTAATATGAAAAACACGCTATCGGTTAAATATTAACCGGTATAGGAGGGACTCATTGCTTCTCTCAAGGAACTGGAAGCGTATCATAGCATCACGATCAAGGAAAGCACTATGAAGCGGGGGATCTCCTGTCTGGATGGGTATTTTAAGATAATTAGCTAGGTGAGTGGCATAGATCCCACCAAAGAAATCTCCTTCATTAGCATTGTTATTTAGTCTCCTAGCAATTATAGCTCCCGTGTTAAAACTTCTATCACCTGTTACTGCACTCTTAAGTATACTGAGGTCAGGTGCACAGAGGTGGCTGTGGTCATGCTTACCATTAATGCATCTACCTATGAAGAGGGCAAAATAATGTAAGGCAGGGAAATGAATGCACCCCATGGTAGCCTATGTAATATCTCTAGTTTCTCCAACAGTTATACTGGAAAGAAAATCTCTAATCGAGGACTTAGGAGGTCTAGTGGGACTACCCCAATATGGTATTTTGCATATTCTATTAAAATCCTCTCAATCCATAGTATACTATTTATCATAAAGATCAAACAGTATGGATGTGTCACGGCCAACTAAATATTTAAATCTACAAACAAAAGACGTAGTGAGTATAGTATATTGTTCGCATTTATTGGAGATGAATTCTTCGAGTCCGGTGTTGCGAATAAATGTATCAAACTCATCCTTGAAACCTGCATCAATCATGAATTCATCGGAAGGCATTCATATGGTTGCACCGGTGCGTCCCTTGACTGATAAGGATCGGGCTCCCGAATCGCAGGACGGGGACCCCTCTTGCTTGAGGAGCCACCATGATAGTTCCTCCTAAACATTTTCCTTTTTCTGAAATAATTCTGAAATTTTTAGTGACTCAAAATAAAAGTGAACAAAACTTAACAAAACTCATAGCAACTACTCCTACAAGTGCCTAGAGGCCATATCTTGCACCAAAACTACTTGGGACCAAATAAAATTAACATGCCAAGCTCAAGAACAAGGTCACCAAGGCAGCAATAATATGAAATGAATAAAACACTAGAACAAAAACTAATAGGACCAATGGAGGAGTCACATACCAAGCAACAATTCCCCAAAACAGTTTGGTGAATGGGACTTTGCACAAGGAGATCAAAAAACGAAGCAAAATGAGCAAGAACACGGGCTTGAGCTGTGGGATGATTTTTTCTGGAGGTAGAAGAAGGAGATGGGTGCTGGAATAAGTGGAGGGGGCCATGTGGGACCCACGAGCCTGCCAGGCGTACCCAAGGGGGTGGGCGCGCCTTCTGGGCTCGTGGCCCACTAGTGCATCCCCCTGACTAGTTATCTATCTCAGAAATTCTTAAATATTCCAGAAAAAATCATACTTGAATTTCAGGGCATTTGAAGAAGTTTTATTTTCAGGTCATTTTTTATTGGACGGATAATGCAGAAAATAGGAAAATAATGCTATATTTATCATTTTTCTACTAAATAATAGAAACTAAAAGTTGGGAACATAAGGTTGTGACTTCTAGATTCATCCATCTCATGGTGATCAAAAGAAATCCATCAATGATGTTGATCAGGTCTCCTTGACAAACTTTTTTCGAAACTCATGAAACCGGAGAACTTTCGAAAAATCACTAGGTTACCTCAATGGGGATATGCATATCCCCAACAATAAGTATATCATATCTCATCTTGACAGTAGGTATAAGAATTTCAAAGCTTCCAATAATAATGGATGAAGATTTTTCAATAGGATTTATGCAATGGACCCGATATTGTTTCTTCGGGAAGTGCACCGTGTGCTCATTACCATTGACATGGAATGTGACATTGCCTTTGTTGCAATCAATAACAGCCCTTGCAGTGTTTAAAAAGGGTCTTCCAAGGATGACTTCCATGGCATCATCCTCGGGAATATCAAGATTAACAAAGTCCGTTAAGATAGTGACTTTTGCAACCACAACAGGCACATCCTGGCAAATGCCGATAGGTAAAGCAGTTGATTTGTCGGCCATTTGCAAAGAAATTTCAGTAGGTGTCAACTTATCTAATTCAAGTCTACGATATAAAGAGAGAGGCATAACACTAACATCGGCTCCAAGATCACATAAAGCAGTTCTAAGATAATTTCCTTTAATGGAGCAAGGTATAGTGGGTGCTCTGGGATAACCTAGTTTCTTAGGAGTCCCACCCTTAAAAGTGTAATTAGCAAGCATGGTGGAAATCTCAACATCAGGTATCTTTCTTTTATTAGCGACAATATGTTTCATGTATTTAGCATAAGGAGACATTTTAAGCATATCAGTCAAACGCATTTGCAAGAAGATAGGTCTAATCATTCCAACAAAGCGCTCAAAATCCTCATCATCCTTTCTCTTGGATGGCTTAGGAGGAAAGGGCATGGGTTTCTGAAACCATGGTTCTCTTTCTTTACCATGCTTCTTAGCAATAAAATCACTCTTATCATATCTTTTATTCTTAAGTTGTGGGTTATCAGGATCAATAGCAGGTTCAATCTCCACATCATTATCATTACTAGGTTAAGCATCAATACGAACATCATTATTAATATTATCACTAGGCTCATGTTCATCACCAGATTGTGTCTCAGCATCAGTAATAGATATATCATTTTGATTCTCAGGTGTAACAGCAACAGGTTTACTAGCATGCAAGTTCCTATCATCTTTCTTTTTCTTCCTATTACCAGGATAACTAGGTGCATCAGTATTAATTCCTTGAGAATCTTGCTCAACTCTCTTAGGATGGCCCTCATGATACAAAGGTTCCTGAGTCATTCTACCAGCCCTAGTAACAACTTTAACATAATTATCATTCAATTCATTAAGCAAGTCATTTCGAGCCTTAAGTACTTGCTCTACTTGAGTAGTGACCATAGAAGCATGTTTACCAATAAGCTTAAGATCATTAACATTTCTATCCACACAAGCACTTATATGATTAATCATACGAGCATTCTGTTCCAGTTGTCTGCTAACATAATCATTAAAACTTTGTTGTTTGGCAACAAAGTTATCAAATTCATCTAAGCATAAGCTAGCAGGTTTATCATAAGGGATATCACTCTCATTGAATCTACGAAGAGAATTTACCTCTACTACCTGTGTCGGGTTATCAAGACCATGTACCTCTTCAATAGGTGGTAGATTCTTAACATCTTCAGATTTAATACCTTTCTCTCGCATAGATTTCTTTGCTTCTTGCATATCTTCAGGACTGAGGAATAGAATACATCTTTTCTTCGGAGTTGGCTTCGGAGGTGTTTTGAGAATAGTCCAAGCATTATCATTGCTCAAGATATTATTTAATTAAATTTCAGCTTGTTCCACAGTTTGTTCCTTGAAAACACAGCCAGCACAACTGTCTAGGTGGTCCCTAGAAGCATTGGTTAGTCCATTATAAAAGATATCAAGTATTTCATTTTTCTTAAGAGGGTGATCAGGCAAAGCATTAAGTAACTGGACAAGCCTCCCCCAAGCTTGTGGGAGACTCTCTTCTTCAACTTGCACAAAGTTATATATATCCTGAAAGGAAGCTTGTTTCTTATGGGCAGGAAAATATTTCTCAGAGAAGTAGTATATCATATCCTGGGGACTACGCACACAACCAGGAGTAAGATAAGTAAACCAAGTTTTAGCATCACCCTTTAGTGAGAAAGAAACAACTTAAGGATATAGTAATGGTGAATTTTTTACTCATTAGTGAACAGGGTGGCAATATCATTCAGTTTAGTAAGATGTGCTACAACAGTTTCAGATTCATAACCATGTAAAGGATCAGATTCAACCAAAGTGATTAACTCAGGATCGACAGACAACTCATAATCCTTATCAATAACAAAGAGAGGTGAAGTAGCAAACTTAGGGTCATATTTCATTCTAGCATTCAGAGATTTTTCTTTCCACTTGCGTAATAAATTCTCAAGATCATAGTTATCCTTACAAGCAAGAAAGTCTTCAACTACCTCTCCTTCCATAACGTAACCCTTAGGTATATTAGGCAATTCATATCTAGGAGGGCTAGGTCTAACAGGTGTAACCGCAGGTTTCATTTCAATAATTTCATCAGTTTCAGAAGTATCATTTGATTCAGTAGTAACTCTAGCAATTTGTGCATCAAGAAATTCACCAAGTGGCATGTCCTTATAAAGCAAAGCATCATCATAATTATCATGTATAGCAGAAGTAGCATCATCAAGAACAGGCGACATATCAGAATTAATAGCAGGTGGCGGTGTCGCAAATTTACTAATAACAGAAGGTGAATCAAGTGCAGAGCTAGATGGCAGCTCCTTACTTGTCCTCGTAGTTGAAGGCAGAACTTTAGTTTTTGGATCTCGCAAATTCTTCATAGAGAATAGAACTATGCTCCCTGGCAACGACGCCAGAAAAAGGTCTTGATAACCCACAAGTATAGGGGATCGCAACAGTTTTTGAGGGTGGAGTATTCAACCCAAATTTATTGATTCGACACAAGGGGAGCCAAATAATATCCTCGAGTATTAGCAGTTGAGTTGCTAATTCAACCACACATGAAAGATTTAGTATCTGCAACAAAGCTTTAGTAGCAAAGTAGTATGATAGTAACAGTAATAGCGGTAACAATACCAGTAGTGATTTATGTAGCAAGTGTGACAGCAGTAGTAGTAAAGTAACTAAGCAAGGACCAGTATTGGAAAAGCTTGTAGGCACTGGATCGGTGATGGATAATTATGTCGGATGGCATTCATCATGTAACAGTTATAACATAGGGTGATATATAACTAGCTCTAGTTCGTCAATGTAATGTAGGCATGTATTCCGTATATAGTCATACATACTTATGGAAAAGAACTTGCATGACATCTTTTGTCCATCCCTCCCATGGTAGCAGGGTTCTAATGGAAACTAAGGGATATTAAGGTCTCCTTTTAATAGAGATCTGGAACAAAGCATTAGCACTTAGTGAATACATGGAATCATCATACTATGGTCATCTCCAGTAGTGCTTCCGGCTATTGGCACTCCGGGGTTGCCGGGTCATAACACATAGTAGGTGACTACAACTTGCAAGATAGGATCAAGAACACACATATATTGATGAAAACATAATAGGTTCAGATCTGAAATCATGGCACTCGGGCCCTAGTGACAAGCATTAAGCATAGCAAAGTAGTAGCAACATCAATCTTAGAACATAGTGGATACTAGGGATCAAACCCCATCAAAACTAACTCGATTACATGATAGTTCTCATCCAACCCCTCACCGTCCAGCAAGCCTACGATGAGATTACTCACGAACGATGGAGAGCATCATGGAATTCATGATGGAGGATGGTTGATGATGACGATGGCTTCGATTTCCCCTCTCCGGAGCCCAGAACGGACTCCAGATATGCCCTCCCGAATAAGAACAGGTGGTAGCGGCGGCTCCGTATCATAAAATGCAATGAACTCTTCTCCTCTAAATTTTTCTGGACGAAAGAAGTTATATGGAGCTGGAGAGGAGGTCGGAGGAGCCATGTGGGCCCCACGAGCCTACCAGGCGTGCCCTAGGGGGCACGGCTCCTGGGCTCGTGGCCCACTGGCAGCTCCTCTCCGGTTGATTCTTCTTCTGGTATTTTTTATATATTCCATAAAAATCCTTGTAAGTTTTCAGGTCATTCCGTGAACTTTTATTTCTGCACAAAAACAACACCATGGCAGTTTTGGTGAAAACAGCGTTAGTCCGGGTTAGTTTCATTCAAATCATGCAAATTAGAGTCCAAAACAAGGGCAAAAGAGTTCAGAAAAGTAGATACGTTGGAGACTTATCAACAACCAAGCCGCCGACATACTGGCCCGTATGGGAGCCAAGCGCAGCCCTGTCCTGACAAAACACCTTTTTGGAATGGCTCTTTCAACCATGTGTAGTGTGGCAGGATGAGGACAAGGGCGCCAGTTCGAATACGGTGGACGAGGTTTTTCCCCCTGCAAACGAACCATACAATCACATCACCAGCAGCTCCTTAATGAGTGGAAGGCCTTCGGTTCATGAGGTAATGGCAGTAATCGCTCCATGGATAGAGCCCTTCCTCACCTACCTTCTTCGCTAGGAACTCCCCGATGATCACCCAGAGGCATGGCGCATAGTTCGGCGATCCAGTGCCTACAAAGTACACGATGGGGAGTTATACAAGAAAATCACAACTGGAATATTACAACGGTGTATATCTGAGGAAGAAAGAGGGGAGCTCCTTGCCGAAGTTCATGCAGGCATGGCCGGCATGCACGCCACGAAAAGAGCCTTAGTTAGCAAGGCCTTCCGAGCTGGTTTCTTCTGGCCCACAGCTTGGACGTATGCCCAGTCGCTTGTCAAACATTATGTGGGGTGTCAACTCTTCACAAATCAAAGCCACATGCCCCCAATGGCTCTTTGGACAATTCAGATCACTTGGCATTTTGCAGTCTGGGGGCTCGACATGGTCTATCACGCCCAAGATGCGATCCTATCCTTATTTCGACACGAGAGCCTCGACAGGGAAAGAAGTGCATATCATCATGATGCAAGAATGGATATCATTACAAGTACATGTACAGAAGAGATGAGTATGTGGAATTGGCTTACTGTCACCACAAGCTACATCAATATCACATCAATACATCAACATATTCAAACATCATACCGAAGAGCAGGGTCTGACTACGGACAAAAACAAAGGACAAAATGACATCCATCCTTGCTATTCCAGGCTGCCGCCTCGAACCCATCCTAGATTGAAGAAAAAGAACTCCAAATCAAAGAAGCATCACGCTCACGTCAAATCATCGCATTACCTATACCTAACTGTTGTTGTAGTAATCTGTGAGCCACAGGGACTCAACAATCTCATTTCCAAGGGCATCAAGTCTATTAAAGCTTAATGGTTGAGATATGGTTAAGTGGTGAGGATGCAGCAAGCGACTAAGCATTTATTTGAGTGGCTAACTACAAACACAAAAAGTAAAGTATGGTGGTCACTAACTAATCCTGAACACCTACTTACGTCAATCATAACCCCATCATGTTCTCTCTCGGATAAGGATTAACGAGAAGAGACAGTCACGGTTACGCACACAGTTGGTGTATTTTATTTGAGTTTACTACAAGTTTGCTTTGACCGGGTGTTAAAAAAATATCCAAGTTTGCCACATAACCGCGGGCACGGCTTTCCAAAAGATTTAACCCTGCATGGGTGCTCCAACTCATCCATCACAAATTAACCACATGCCGTGGGAATAACCTCGGCCATGGATCTCGTGATCATCCTAGGCAATTCCAAACGAAATCGACACCTTGAGATAGCCCGAAGAAGATCAGAGTTCCTCACGCAAGACATTCGAGAAAGGTAAAACAAATCCAGTAAGGCCGCTCGATGTGCCGACAATCCCGATAGGAGCCGCGTATCTCGTTCTCAGGGCACGGCAGATGAGTGACACGTACAGTGGCCTGATTAAATCTCCCGAGTTGCCACGGGTTGGCCCCGCACAGTGCTCTAGTTTGGGCCAACACTCATGAGGAGCACTGGCCTGGGGGTTGATTAAATTATCCACGGGTGCCGGCGGGTCCCCATGCAATTTTATTAGTTATTAGGCAAATGTAGTGCCAAAGTTGGGCCTTGCCAGACAAGCTTTATCCTAAAACAAAAATCAAGGGGGTTCCCACAACAACCCTGAGCATGTTTGGAGCGCTCAATTATGGAACATAACACCGGTTCACAAGTAACTAGGGGCGATAAGAGTGGAACAAAAGACCGAGCAAAAGTCCAAGCCTTCCACCCTTTACCAAGTATATATCTGCATTAAATTAAATAGAAATAATATTGTGATAACAAGAGAATGTCCATGTTGTCAAATGGAAACAATTCCACCTGCAGCTAGAAACGTTATAAGAAGGGCTGAGCAAGCGGTAACATAGCCAAACAAAGGTTTGTTGGGAAGGTAGAGGGTTAGAGGCTTTTCATGGCAATGTTAGGAGGCTTGTCAAACAAGTGGTAGGTAGCGTGACATAGTGATAGATAAACGAGACATCTAGCATGGCAATGATAGTAGTGGTATCCAGGGAAATATGTCATCTTGCCTGAGATCCCGCTAGAGAGAAGAACGAATCCATGAAGAAGACGAGCCAACGTAGTCGAACGAATCCTCACACTTTGAAAACTTTCGGAACACTACGAGAAGAAGCAATCCGGAACAAACAATCAACACTCGATAACACTACAACACATGCATGATATGATGTGCAAACAGATATGATGCATCTTCAGTTTAATATGCAACGCATGTCATGGCATGGCAAGAACAAGAAACAACTACTACATATTAAGTGAAGTTCAATATGCAACGAGTTGCATATTGATGAAACTCCACTATCAAATTATTTAGTTCACTCTCGTTAGGTACTCATCAATATTATATGTTATTAACATGGGTGCTCATGGCATAAGACGAAGATGGAATTAAGCAACTTTAAATGGAGAGGGACAACATACATATAACAAAATAATAACTCTCCATATTATGTGAAAAGTGTTTAATATTGTTTTATCATGGCAAGAGGTAAAGCATGAACAACTATATCATCTAGGCATTTTAAATGGGGCCGGAAGCAACATATAGCATTTTCGAAACATCCCCATAAGAATAATATGAATTTGGTCCAGATCTGTACTAACCATATTTTAGAGTTATTAACCAGCAAAATAAATGTCACCATGAGATTCTACACATTTTTTTAGCCAAGTTACATATGTGGAACATTTTAAACGGAGCTACGGTTATTTAGATATGAAATAAATCATTTTAGCATGACATTTATGAAAATTAATGCAAACAAGTTAACCCTTTTAAACATTGATGAAATTTGCATATTTTGAAAGTAGACATAAAACTAAGCAATATTCATATATAGCATGTCCTCATATGATGCACGATTAAGTTTATATGAATTTGCAAAATGCAACATTTTTTACTAAAATTGAGCAGTTTTTTAAATATATGTAAAAGAAATAAAACAAAGCAAAAATGGGGCGACCTGGCTTTCAACCCAGGACATCCTGGTTTCTACGTGCCTACGCTAGACATGTGCTTGTCATAACATTGAGACTAAAACATATAAGAAACACAAGCCAAGACTGATGTGTTGCAGAGACAAAATGCATCAGAAATGTCCATCTGTGGGGACTCGAACCCTGGATCTCCTGGCTGCAAACACATGCGCTTACGAACTGAGCTACCAAGGAATGATGACAAAATACAGATTTTGCTCTATACGAACACGACCAGGCGTTGTTGAACAAAACTAAAAACGGAGCATGAGCGAACCTGACTAGAAACAGGGCCGGCCTTGGCTGAGCTCAGGGACGTGGCTTAGGAAGGAGGCGAGGCTCAGCGAGGAGCACAGCATGGAGGAGATCCTCTCCCCCAGGCTTGTGGGTGCGGGATGAAGCCACGGATGTCAACGTACTGCTCGTGCGGTCAACCTCATGCCCACGCACGAAGCACGATGTAGAGGAGGGAGGCGGCCATGGCACGGGAACAGCGGCGGCTTGCTCCAGCGCAGCCCCGAGGAGGTCGGGTGGAGAAGGGGGGACGGATCCGGGGCAAGGGACTCCATTCCCGGCTGATCTGCTGAGTTCCGACGGAGCTTGGGCATCCATGGAGATCCTACGAACTTCGTGCTCCCTGTCCATGACGCAAGAGAGACATGAGGAAGGGAGGAAGGAGGAGAAGGAAAGGAAGACAGCAAGGAGGCTAGCCTCGATCGTCGGCGACGGTACGGTCGGAGCTGGCCGGGCTGCACAGGGCACCGACACCATGGAAGATGGTCGCTGGCATGGCTGGGTCCTCACACGAGGAGGATGGCTGGGCTGGCTTCCCTGCGACACGGACACGGGGGCTTGCGGGGGCGAACTGGAGGAGGTCCTTGTGGCCGTTGTTGGCTTCCTTTAGGTGTGGAGATGGCAAGCCACTCATGCCCCGATTGGTCATGGAGACTGGGGACCAGGTCAAGCTCCCTTGGGCATGGGGCTTCTAGGCCACAAGGAGGAGGCACAAGGGAGGAGTGCTCCTTCCCGAGTGGCTGGGAAGGGAGCAGACGGAAGGCTGGTTGTGCTTTGGTTGCGTGGATCGATGGAATCGGGAGGAAGCTTGGTGATTGGGTGGATCGGGAGGAGATCCCAAGGAAGATGGAGACAGAGGGTGGCGACTGGCGGCGGAGAGGGACAAGATACCTAGAAATTAGGGTTGTACATGCTTAAATAGGTAGGGGCTAGCTTAGGGCAAGGATTTTTGTCCGTTTTCGGACCGTCGGATCTCGATCGGGCGGTCCAAAACGGAGGGGTAGGATAGGTGGGTTGGCGGGCTGTGTTAGAGAGGCTAGGTGGGGAAGAGAGGTAATATGGTGGCCCGTGACATGTTTTGAAAAACCGAAAACGTCTCACGAATAAACTGATGACCGCACTACTACGACTGATCGTTGGGGTATCAAGCGGATTCTAATTGCGACAAAATTTGGCAGGCTGCCCACCTACAATAAAGCAAGACCGCGCGCCAAGTTTCGACCCAATCCGAGAATATTTTATGTGCACTTAAAACAATATTTTACGATGTCGTGGGCGCGTTCGTGTGTGGTTGTTCTCGAAACGGTTGACGACAGGAACGGAGAGAACCGACAGCTAAGAACGGATGCAAGTTTTCGAAAACAAGTGACGATACTATGCAGATGATGCGAATGATCCAATGAAAAATGCAGGAACCAAACGAAAAACGGACCAGAATTGAAATAAAAGGGGAATCTTCTGGAGCGTCGATCCCGGGTTGTTACATGGTCGGACCCCTTAAACGGGGACCAAGAAAAATAAATACCTACTGGTTACGGTTGACAAAGTCACCAAGTGGATAGAGGCAAAGCCTATCAAATTGGTCAAGTCTAGACCAGTTATCGACTTCATATCCGGCGTGGTACACCATTACGGTGTCCCGCACAGCATAATAATGGATAATGGATCCAACCACGGCTCAAGAGGTCAAGGACTGGTGCACAAAAATGGGCACAAAGCTCGATTACTCGTCAGTCTATCATCCGCAGACAACCGACAAGTCAAATGAGCAAACAGCCTCATTATGAGCGGCATCAAGCCACGTGTAGTTCGATCTCTTCATGAGTCCGACTATCATTGGGTGGAGGAACTCGACTCCGTTTTATGGGTCTTGTGCACTACCCCGAACAGATCAATGGGTTGCACACCGTTCTTCATGGTTTATGGGGTAGAGGCACTCCTCCCCTGCGACATTATTCACGATGCACCAAGAGTGTGCATGTACGAGGAAAAGGAGGCCGAGTTGGATCGGCAAGATGACCTAGGCGCCTTAGAGGGAGAGGGCGACATAGCTCGGGCTCGCTCTACTTTTTACCAGCAGCAAGCACGACGTTACCAGAGTAGGGAGGTCAGGGCAAAATCATACAACATAGGTGAACTCGTCCTACGGCTTCTGGAGAAGCAGAAGCATAAACTCAACCCTGAATGGGAGGGGGCCTTCATCATTGACGAAGTAATCGCGGGAGGAGCCTATCGTCTTCGGAGTCTGTCAGACAATCACCTTGAACCAAGCCCATGGAACGCAACTCGTCTTCGGCACGTCTGCGAATAAAGCGGTGTCGTCAAATTCTCCAATATTTTACTTTTTCCTCTTCTCTTCTTTTTCCTTTTTATTCCCCTCCCACTTTGCTATTTGATAGGATTTGTTTCTTTTTTTCCTATGTTTGGTTAAACCGATCTTGTACTAAGGTTATCAGCATACACCATAAAGTGTTAAATCCGAACACAGCACCTAGGGGCTTCTTCTTGAAGCCAACGTTTCTATATTATAAGTATTTACTCACACTTATCGTGCATAAATGTTTCCTTTGTCACGCTCAAGCCATCATATGCATCAATTCGAACTAAGACTTTGCCAAGCTGGGTTGCCCTCGCTCCTGTGGTTACCCTCTATGTTCCCGATTGTTTGGCTAGAGGGTAAAGGGAGCACCTCTGTGATTAATATGACCGGGCCATCCGGATACGTACCTTAGACGGGTGAAGCCAAAAGCTAGCTATTTTACGTAGACAATTGGTCGGCTATGACAGAAACACCTAATACAGGTATGGTTGTCGTCACTATTGTGTGGGTGTTTTTCTCCCTAAAATACCCTTAGCCGCATACTAAAAGTATGCAGACTTCTATCTACAATTTTCGTAGAGCCCTCATGAAAGGTATCGATAGAGGTGATATTTTCCCCGGAAGATGTTTCTTATGCTAAGCAGTAACATAACATACCTCTCTGTGTGCTTTCTGTCTGTTCGCACCACATGGCCGGATTGCCTGGTTCCCCTGACACAAGTCGCTCTTTTGGAGTAATGAATCATGAGGAACACTCCCGAGCTCTTTGCACGGGAGGGAGAAGTTGATGGCCGGTAAAGACAAAGTTTACAACACAGATTGTTCATACAAAATGTACATCATTACACATTCGGCTGCTGATCAAGATTATTGATTATAATGTCTAGGGAGCAGTCCGCTTGTGAAAGATGGGCGGTAGGCATCACCTGATCATACACCAGGTGGAGTGGCACTTCTTGTCCATCCAATCCCAGGGCATCAACCCATGACATACGCTCGGGATTAAGTCTTGTGTAACGGGTCTTGATCATTGCCCACGCTTCCCGTGCTCCCCCCCGGCAAGTCGAAGTCTTCCACGGCTCGAACCTACTCCGAGCTCCCTTGAATCGATCGACGAGTTTGGATAGCCCTTCGGGAGGCTGTTCGGCAGGCCATAGTGCTTGCACCATGCCCTTCATTACTTTCCGTGCACGCCCATGGATAGCGGTCAGCTCTTTCAGCAGATTCCCCTTGTATGATCCGATCTCCTCTTTAGGACGCCCGGACAGGTGGCATGTACATGAGGCGAATACATACTTTTACTTCCTTCATAAGAAAAACCTATTGATAACAGAATCACACTTACCGAACAATCCCTTCTGAACTTTGTGGTTTTCTTCTTGGGCTTGGGCCAATTGAGTTTTCAATCTCTTAATTTCTTCGGCCTGCTTTTTCACAACAAGACAACCAGCCTCGTGCTGGGACTCCGCGTACTGCTGAGAGTCTCGAGTGATTCAGCTGCTACATGGCATCCTTGCATCAGGCATGGGAATATATTAAGATTAGTAGTAAATGTATACTCACCATGGGCTTCCCGGGTGAAGCTCTTCACTTGCTCTAGTTTGGCCTTCACAGGTCGCACTTCTGTGCAGCTATCTTCCATCTCCTTGGCCAGCCGCTCGATCTGTTGCTTCGAAGCATGCGTTAGTAGTAAAACAGCACAGAGATCCTTAATTCGGTTTTTCCAAACCAATTTAAGGCTCGAGTGCTAATGGTTTTACTCGAGTGTTCAGACTTTATAAAAACCGATTACTTGCATGCATGCTGGCCAATATCAACTTCATAGCTTCGCCGAACCCGGTTCGGGCAGCACCAATGTGTGCGCCCGCTGAGTGAAGGGCACCGAACTCTTGTTCAGAGAATATTGGGTGTCGCATGGCCTCCCGTCGTCGCTGATGATTCATGGCGCTTCCCACTTTTGATTTGGTAACAGATACGGCATCACCAGAATCGACAGGTGCTCGATTGTCCATGGGGGCTTCTATAGCAGGATCGGCATGAGTTCTGGCTTTGGAATTCTGGGGGTCGCCGGACACCCTGGCAACCTCTTCGGCGGAAGAAGACTGGGCATTTTGCCTAAGTTTTTCAATGAAATAAATTGTCGTAAGGCTCTATCGATTATGATAATAAGCAGACAACCAAACAATGTACCTTTGGTTTGAGCAGGCAGGCTGATTTGTCCTCGTGGCTGGCTCTTGGGTAGGATCCCTGTTGGCTTCCGATTCGGCCACGGTCTCAGTTTCTGGCATATGGCGCACGAATCGACGGTGCTTGGGAGTCCGAGCTGGCGCTTTCGGGGCACTGTTGGTAGCTTGCCTCTTGCGAGACAAGCTCTTCTTCTTGTTGTCCATGGTAGGGATGGAGAACGACCTGGGGTAATCGACTATGATAGCCATCGGGGATTGTTCAAGGCTAACCTGATAATAAACTATGTCTTCAAAATCAATCAGAAGATCTGAGTCCTCATGGAAACCCGGATCATCATCATGAGAATAGTTTTCGAGCTGAGGAGCCAGACAGTTGACTGTCTCGATGAAACTCCTCCATTCCTATTCATGCAAGACTTCGGTCAAATAAAGTATGGAATGGAAACCCCGAACTATGTTCGTAGAGAGAAAAAGGTTTTACCCATTTGATAGGAGTGTAGGTTGAGTATCCTTCCTTGGATGTCCATCGAATAAAGTCCTCTTGCTCCCCTTTATACATGTCGGCAAGTGTGGCGGCCAACACCGTCTGATCGGCGGACCCATGTCTTCGGGAACATGTGGTGTCGCTTGTCCCGTTTAGTGCCATAAGGGGTGCACCCTCTATTGGAGGGGCTGCACGCACCGAGAGATGGCAGCGGCCATGACATCGATCATGGTCAGTACATGGTGGGAGAGCATCCGCACCTGAGCCACCAGGCATCACACTTCGGTGCTTTCCTCATGGGACGGACTCCTCGGCCACCAGTTGTATCTTTTCTTCAAGGGGGCATCGGAGTATTTGGGTAGACCTATCTGAATTGGCTCGAACAGGGAGACGTCTTCAATATAAAACCGTTCTGAAGTCCACTCTTTGGATTTCTTTGGTGTACCCACCAGATACCCCGTCCCTGCTATACGGCACACTTCGGCGCCATCGACCTCCAAAATTGTCTTGTCTCGAGTTCGGGGGACAAGACAGAAATATTTTCTCCACAATTCGAAATGCGCCTCGCAACCCAAGAACATCTCGCAAAGGGCAACGAGGCCTGAGATGTGCAAAATGGACCCCGGAGTAAGGTGGTGAAGTTGGATCCCATATAAATCCAACAGTCCCCTCAGAAATGGGTGGATAGGAAATACGAGGCCCCGCAGGAGAAAGGGGATGAAGCATACGTGTTCCCCTATGAGGATTGGGGAAACGCTCAGTGAAAGCTTTGTTGTTCAAGAATATTAAACCTGCACGGGTCACCGCTAGATCTGAAGAAGGGAGATAACCCTGGGTCTCTAGATCACGGATCCATAGGAGAGCTATGGAGCAGCTAGTCCAGTCCCCTCGACATGAACCGTACGGGCGCATAGAGGAGCTGGGGGCGTTAGCCATGTTTTCGTGGATCTTCTGCTAGGAGTATTTTTTCCATGGGGAGGAGGAGGATGTGGTATAATCTCTTCTTAAACAACCTATATAATCCACACATAACCAGCATTTGACAGATTATCCAACCCCGAGCATCTCGGGACCCCGATACCAAGTCATATGAATCCGGACTGTAACATATCACATCACTTTGCGGCCTCACACGCGGTAAGTTCCACGGCTGCAGCCTTACCTTAGCCGGGAGCGTTTGCGTCTTTTGGCTCACGTATGTGAACATGTCGTCGGCAATCACACAACAGAGAACCCGGGCCGACATTACTAGTCATAGAACCCAAGTGGCACATCCATACGAAAACAGGTATACGTAACCCAGCAATGCAGGTGTCGGCCTCAAGCGTGTGTAGACGAGTCATAGCAAGCTACAAGGACTCCATTACATCGTGAGACATAAATGCCATCACTGCATGTAGACGAGTCGGAACAGATTACAGGGACTCCATTACACTGTGAGACATTTCCCCGAAGGAACAGACACAGCAGCAAAGAAGGATACATGCGGTCAATCAATGTGTCCGGAGCAGTAGCAAGCTACCATGGCTCGGTGGAAGCACAAAGAGGCAGTTTCCCATAAAGAGTGCTACTGAAGGCACACGACTAGGTGTCGGATCCCATACATACCGTTGCACGTCACACGTACGCACGACATGCCCGATATGCATAGATACAACCATGGCATCACAACATAACCATACAACAACATGACTTCTATTTAAGAGGCTCAGATGAGCCTTGCATAATATGTTCTTACAGATAGGGGTCACATGACCCGACACTCAAGTCATACAAACATGTTCATACAAACAAAGCGGAAGCGTAAAGTTGTCTGAGTACAGACAGATGAAAGGGCAAGAAGGCACATGGCCTGACTATCTACAGCCCGCCACAGGGCAAAGGTCGTAGCTGGGACACCAGCTATTCGGCATCATCAACATCTAGATAGAACCCAGCTGATGGGTCCTCGGTCTCATCTACAACATTTATTAAGCAAACGTGCGTACAAATGTACTCAGCAAGTCTTTAAGACAGACCTAGTCTATTCATGCTCATGTATCAACAAGGGGGGGTGGAGTTTATGCAGCAATGCCAGCTTTGACTCATGGCTAACCTACACTACTCAATTTTTAACTCTTTGTTAAAATTTTAGATATCGCACACGAGTCCACTAACTCCATGATAATATACCACCATGGATTCACCTCCTTCTCCTGGGAGAGTGCCATCCACGGTACTCACACTTGTCTTGATATTTTTATGAGTATCCATTTGATTATCTATGAACAGCATAATTTATCCAAGTAGTCCATATCCGAGGGCGCAGCTATTCGAATAGTTTCATACCCTGCAGGGGTGTACTTCTTCACACACGCTCTTGCCACTTATCGTTGTGTGCTCATAAAACCATGCACCTCGGCAACCTTCAAGCAGAAGCTCAGCGAGGGAGTCGGCCCTAGCCGTCAATCACATAAGACCTCTAGTCCAGGCTACCCCCTATTTGAGACCGAACCCGCACGGAAGTCCGGCCGAAGTTTCCGCTACGGCCCCAAACGATGTGCGCAGGGTTCCCAAGCCCACCATTCGGGTGACCCTTGGTACACCGTGCCACTGCCTACCGTGTCATAACCCACCCCAAGGTTCAGCGCTACGCACGGCCTCCAGCATGCTATAAACACCATAAACTACTTGCAACTCCTAGACTAAGGACTAAGCGACTGATAAGTCGAGCGGGGTCATATTTCAGGGCCCAGCATGTGGTCGTAACTAGTCCAGGATCACAAACATGGAACTCAGTTCCTAAAATGGTCCCAATGAGACAATCCTCTATGTACTCCTACATAGCCTCTCATCGCTACCTTTACCAAATCGGGTTCTTCATAAGTCATCACATTAGAACAACATTATTTCAATCAGTTCATCACCTAGATGAATCGGACCTGACACAACTCTAAGCATAGCAAGCATAGCAGGAAAAGTAAGCTAAGCACATCATGGCACAAGCATCTACCAGTTATGCTAGGTTGCAAGGTTTAGCTATTTACTGTGACAATGACAGGTCATGCAGAAGGATAGGTTCATCTACCGTGTATGAATGACATGCGATCGTTTGTCCTAGTGCAATAAATAATAGCAGGAGCGAGAGAGTGGGATGTTATCGGAATGATCAATGGGGTTGATTGCCTTGTTGGGTAGCGGGAAGGTTCTCTCCTTCGTTGGAATACTCGGAGGTATCCCCGGAAGCAGGGCCTACCGCAATGCAGATAAGAAGCAATCAATACACACAAGTGCAACAATATAATGCATGATCATGGCATGATAGCATGTGTGGATGAGCTAATGCAACTAGTGTTCATGTTAATTTGAAATGAATTTGAATATAGGTTCAAAATCGTTCTTCATTTCAAATTCCATATACTAACCTATTAGTAAATGTCCATGTTCCTCTATATAGGTTTCTCTAACATGCATGATAATAGCACCATTGGATTCATTGGATTTTTCTGATAAAATTTCATATATAAATTATTTTCATTTGATTTACAGATTAATTTACATGATTTTTTTGAAGTTTTAAATAATTTCTGGAATTATTTTTAAACAAACAAATAGAACTATGACATCAGCCTAACGTCATCATGATGTCAGCTGGTCGGCTGACCAGGCCAGAGTCAAACCTGACATGTGGGGACCACATGTTAGTGACTCAATCATCTTAACCAGAAAATTAAAATTAATCCTAATTACTTAACAGTTCAGGGCCCACTGATCAGTGACTAATTAGGTTAATTAACTTAATTAATTATTTTTTCTTAATCTAACTCTAATTAGAGGGTCGGGCCCACTTGCCAGTTCACCTGGGGTCAAATCCCGTGGTCAACTCCGGCAAGACCCACCGGCGTTGAGCCGCCGGTGGCTCCAGAGACGGTGGAGGGGCTCAGGATCCCTCCTCCGACGACCAAAAGGGCGGCGGAGGGCACCAAACGGAGCTACGCTCGCGCGTGCGTCCATCCCGACACCTCCCAGGAGCTGGGATGGTCAAGATCGACGCCGGCGGCGAGCTGGGCGGCTGCCGGAGCACGGGCGAGCATGGGCCCGTCGAACCAGGGTGCAACACGACCTCTACTTGGCACCTACGGCCTCTATGCAGCCTCACGAGCACGACGTTGGTCTCTGATGGACCAGCTAGTCACCGAACATGGCCGGCGTCGAGCTCGAGCGGCGGGGCACTTCGGACCTCGATGGAATCCGGCGCTAGGGCACGCAAACGAAGGGGGAAAGAGGGGGAAAAGATTCAGGGGCTCACGGCAGTTGCAGAGACGTCGAGAGCGGGCTTGAGGAAGGTCTGCAACCGCGACGGGCTTCATTTCCTTGTCGGCGTTCGGAGGTTGAAGACGACGGTGATGCGGCGATAGGGAGCTCCCGGCGGTGCACGGCTTGGCGAGAAGGAAGAGGGGATCTAGGCGGAGCCTTTGGTGAGCTCAGAAGGGCGCGGGGGCGGCTAGAACGGCGGCGCTACGACGGCGAGCATCTCGGCCATGGCGGATCAAAGGGGGAGAGAGCGAGCGGCGGGCGAGAGAGAGAGAAGGAGAGAGCGATGGGGACAACTCTCGGAGCTTATCCCCGGTCGCGATGGCAAGGGGGAGGCGGCAAGCAGCTGCCGACGTGGAGGCACGGCAGTGTGCGTGCTACTTCTCGAGCGTGCGTTGGTTTTTCCCTTGAAGAGGAAAGGGTGATGCTGCAAAGTAGAGGTAAGTATTTCCCTCAGTTTGAGAACCAAGGTATCAATCCAGTAGGAGTATCAAGATGAGGCACCAAGAAACCTGCACAAACACAAACAAACTTGCACCCAACGCGATAAAGGGGTTGTCAATCCCTTCACGATTACTTGCAAGGTGAGATCTGATAGTGATAATAAGTAAATATAAATAAGTAAATAAAATTGCAGCAAGGTATTTTTGGTGTTTTTATGTTTAGATCTGAATATATAATACGTAAAATAGACTCGAGGGCCATAGTGTTCACTAGAGGCTTCTCTCATGATAGCAAGTATTACGATGGGTGAACAAATTACTGTTGAGCAATCGATAGAATAGTGCAAAGTCATGATGATATCTAAGGCAATGATCATACATATAGGCATCACGGCCGAGACAAGTAGATCGATACTGTCTGCATCTTCTACTATTACTCCACACATCGACCGCTATCCAGCATGCATCTAGTGTATTAAGTAAATAACAAACGGAGTAATGCTTTAAGCAAGATGGCATGATGTAGAAGGATAAATTCACGCAATATGATATAAACCCCATCTTTTTACCCTTGATGGAAATAACACGATACGTGCCTCGCTACCCCTTCTGTCACTAGGTGAGGACACCGCACGGTATGAACCCAAAACCAAGCACTTCTCCCATTGCAAGCATCATAGATCAAGTTGGCCAATCGAAACCCATAACTCGAAGAGACTTACAAGGATATGAAATCATGCATATAAGAAATCAGAGGAGACTCAAATAGTATTCATAGATAAGCTGATCATAAATCCACAATTCATTGGATCTCAACAAACACACCGCAAAAGAGAATTACATCGGATAGATCACCATGAAGATCATGGAGAACTTTGTATTGAAGATCAAAGAAGCCATCTAGATACTAGCTATGGACCCGAAGGTCTGATGTGAACTACTCACGCATCATCAAAGAGGCAAGGATGTTGATGAACATGGCCACCGGAGATGGATTCCCCTCCGGCAGGATGCCGGAACGGTCTCCTGATTGGTTTTTGGTGGTTCTGGAGTCTTGCGGCGGCGGAACTTGCGATCTAGGTCTATTTATGTGCGTTTGGCTATTTATAAGACCGTATGGCGGCGGAAACAAGTGGAGATGGGCCACGAGGAGGCCACGAGCCCCCTAGCCACGGCCTAGGGGCGCGCCTCCTAGGCTCGTGGCTCCCTCGGCCCATTTCTCTGGTATTTCTTCCGTCAGGTATTTTTGATATTTTTCATAAAAAATCACGGCGAAAGTTTTATTCCATTTGGACTCCGTTTGATATTAGTTTCTGAAAAAGATCAAAAACATGGAAAAAACAGGAACTGGCACTTGGCACTGAGTTAATAAGTTAGTCCCAAAAATCATATAAAATAGCATATTCATGCATATAAAACATCCAAAGTTGATAATATAATAGCATGGAACAATCAAAAATTATGGATATGTCTGAGATGTATCAGCAAGCACGCCGGCCACACGCCCGTCCTTCTGGCCGCCAGGAGGGCGATGACCTCCCTGGGCCAGGTGGGCCGGCCTGGCCTGGGCTTCTTTCTTCTTTTTCTTTTATTTTTCTCTCAGTTTTCTATTTCTAACATTTGTTTATTTCTTTTTGCAAGTACAAATGACTTTATAAAATATCCCACATATTTTCTATAATGAAGTTTGAATATTTCAAACTTGTCTAAAAAGTTTCAGGATATTTTGAAAACAGAATAATGATAATGCATTATTTATCATTTTCAGGGGCTTTATCAATTATTTTTAAATTGCTTCAGTTGTTCAATATTTAAAATGGTCCCTATTATAAACATCTCCATTTTTATCAGACATAGGGAACATTTTTAAAGGGCAGTTTGGATTTGTTGAAATTTCACCAACTTTGAATTGTTTTAATTCAATGTGAGCTTGGGGTTTCTTTTAGTCCCCATTTCATGTTGATGCAAAATTGAAACATGATGCACACAAATGCTATCCTATGACACCTAGCTAGGGATGTGACAACTCACCCCCACTCAAGAGAATCTCGTCCCGAGATTTTGAAGTCGTCGGGAAGAGCGTTGGGTACTCTAGTCGAAGATGATCTTCTCTTTCCCATGTGGCCTCCTTCTCAAAATGGTGTGACCACTAAATCTTAAGAAACTTGATGTTCCGACACCGAGTGGTTCGCTCAGCTTGATCAAGAATACGAACAAGGTATTTTCGATATGTAAGGTTATCTTGGAGATCAAGAGCTTCGTGGTCTACTTCACGGACACGGTCCGAAAAGCAACGCGTGAGTTGCGAGACGTGGAAGACATCATGAACCTTGGAAAGATGCGGCGGAAGTTCCAATTGGTAGGCAACCTCATCTCGTTTAGCAAGAATGCAAAAAAAATCCAATGTAACGAGGAGCCAACTTTCCCTTGATACCGAATCGATGGTACCCTTCAGAGGTGTAACCCAAAGGTAAGCCTTCTCGTCAACTTTATAGGTCACAGACTTATGATGGCGATCATATTAACTCTTTTGATGAGATTGAGCTGTTTTCAACTTTTCACGAATAATGCGAACTTGCTCCTCTGCATCCTGGATCATATCCGGGCCAAAGAGTTGCCTCTCTCCGGTTTCTGACCAGTTAAGAGGTGTCCGACACCTTCGTACATAGAGAACTTCAAAAGGGGCTTTACCCAAGCTTGATTGATAACTATTGTTATAAGCCAATTCGGCAAATGGAAGACATTTCTCCCAATTCATACTGAAGGATATAACACAAGCTCGGAGCATGTCTTCGAGGATTTGATTGACTCGCTCAACTTGACCACTTGATTGCGGGTGGAAAGTAGTGCTAAAGGATAGATGAGTCCCCATAGAGGTTTGAAAACTTTCCCAAAATCGGGAAGTAAAGATACTTCCACGGTCTGAGTTAATCTCCAAAGGAACACCATGAAGAGAAACTATTCGAGTAACATATAACTCCGCTAGCTGGCTAGAAGTTATACTCTCCCGAACAGGAAGAAAATGAGCCACTTTGGAAAGGCGGTCGATGACCACAAAGATAGCATTATTCCCTCTCTTAGTCCTGGGAAATCCGGTAATGAAATCCATACCGACTTTATCCCATTTCCATTCAGGAATAGCTAAAGGTTGAAGGGTGTGTTGGAAATATGCCCTAGAGGCAATGTGTAAAGTGTTTATTATTATATTTCCTTGTTCATGATAATCGTTTATTATCCATGCTATAACTGTAGTGATCGGAAACACATTGCATGTGTGGATAAATAGACAAACACTATGTCCCTAGTATCCCTCTAGTGAACTAGCTCGTTGATCAAAGATGGTCAGGGTTTCCTAGCCATTGACATGTGATGTCATTTGATAACGGGATCACATCATTAGGAGAATGATGTGGCGGACAAGACCCAAACTACAAACGTAGCATATGATCGTGTCAGTTTATTGCTACTGTTTTCTGCATGTCAATGTATATGTTCCTATGACCATGAGATCATGCAACTCACGGATATCGGAGGAGTGCCTTGTGTGTATCAAACGTCACAACGTAACTGGGTGACTATAAAGGTACTCTACAGGTATCTCCGATGGTGTCTGTTGAGTTGGCATGGATCGAGACTGGGATTTGTTACTCCGGGTGACGGAGAGGTATCTCGGGGCCCACTCGGTAATGCAACATCACAATAAGCCTTGCAAGCAATGTGACTAATAGTTAGTTGCGGGATCTTGCATTACGGAACGAGTAAAGAGACTTGCCGGTAACGAGATTGAACTAGCTATAGAGATACCGACGATCGAATCTCGGGCAAGTAACATACCGAAGAACAAAGGGAACGTTATACGAGATTAACTGAATCCTTGACATAGAGGTTCAACCAATAGATCTTCGTAGAATATGTAGGAACCAATGTGGACGTCCAGGTCCCGCCATTGGTTATTGGCCGGAGAGGTGTCTCGGTCATGTCTACATAGTTCTCGAACCCGCAGGGTCTGCACACTTAAGGTTTGGTGACGTTTCGGTAGTGTAGAGTTATGTATGGTGGTGACCGAGAGTTGTTCGGAGTCCCGGATGAGATCCCGGACGTCACGAGGAGCTCCGGAATGGTCAAGAGGTAAAGATTCATATATAGGAAGTCCCAGTTTGGTCGCCGAAAAAGTTTCGGGCTCATCGGTAGTGTACCGGGAGTGCCGGTAGTGTACCGGGGGACCTCCGGGAGGGGTATTTCGACCCCAAGAGGACCATGGGCTGTGGGAGGTTAATTACCAGCCCTTAGTGGGCTGGGTAATCATCCAAAGAAGGCCCATGGCGCAGGGATAAAGAGGAAAAGAGAAAAAGGGAAAATCAGCCAATAGGGAGCAATCCTACTAGGAGTAGGATTGGGTGGAGGAGTAGGACTCCTTCTCCCCTTGGCCGAATCCCACAAGGAGGGCTGGTGCGCCAGCCCCTCTCCCCCTCCTCTCCTCCTTTATATACTAGTGGATTGGGGCTGTTTTGCACACAACTTACGGCCACGTGCTACCCGATTCACCGGTGCTCCTCTAGATCGGATTTCTGCAGTGCTTAGGCGAAGCCCTGCCGGAATTGCTCCACCACCACCATCACCGGAGCACCGTCACGCTGCTGGTGAACTCTCTCTCCTCTCCACCTCCTCTTTCTGGATCAAGACGGTGGAGATCGTCATCAAGCTGCACGTGTGCTGAACACGGAGGTGCCGTCCGTTCGGTACTAGATCGGAAGGATCGTGATCAAGGCCACGAGACGTTCGTGATCGGATCGCGGGACGGATCGTGACGAGATCGCGGGACGGTTCGTGATTGGATCGCGGGACGGTTCGTGATTGGATCGCGGGACGCTCGACGATTTGGATCGCGAAGAAGTTCGACTACACCAACCGCGTTTCTTAACGCTTCCCGCTTAGCGATGTACAAGGGTACGTAGATCCACTCTCCCTCTCGTAGATGCTCATCACCATGGATAGGTTTGCGTGTGCGTAAGAAATTTTTTGTTTCCCATGCGACGTTCCCCAACAGTGGCATCATGAGCTAGGTTGATGGTTCGATGAGATCTCGAGTAGAACACAAAAGGTTTGTGGGCGTTGATGCTTAGATTGCTTCCTCCCTTGGTCGGATTTTGGTTCAGCGGTATTGTGAGATGAAGCGGCCCGGACCAACATTACTCGTACGCTTACGAGAGACCGGTTCCCGCGACGCAACTTGTTGCTTAGCTGGCTTGCGGGTGACAGTTTCTCTTACTCTAGTTGGATCGGATCCGACAAAGGCGGTCCTTGAGAAGGTTGAAAAGCAAACTAGTGTATCACCGTTGTGGTTTTGCGTAGGTGAGAATTGTTCTTGCTAGATATCCGTAGCAGCCACATAAAACATGCAACAACAATTAGAGGACGTCTAACTTGTTTTTGCAGGGTATGTTGTGATATGATATGGCCAATTACATGATGAGATATATGTGATGTATGAGATGATCATGTGATGTATAGATTATCACGACTTGCATGTCGGTGATTACGGCAACCGGCAGGAGCCATAGGGTTGTCTTTAATTATTGTATGACCTGCGTGTCAATCATTAAAGCGCTATGTAATGCTTTACTTTATCGCTACGGTAGCCATAGTAGTAGAAGCATGCAGGGCGTGACAACCCCGATGGCGACACGTTGATGGAGATCAAGATGATGGAGATCATGGTGTCGTGCCGGTGACGATGGAGATCATGCCGGTGTTTCGAAGATGGAGATCTTAAACACAAGTTCATGGCCATATCATGTCACTTGTGAATTGCATGAGATGTTAATCCTTTTATGCACCTTGTTTTGCTTAGTACGACGGTAGCATTATAAGGTGATCCCTCACTTAAATTTCAAGATGAACTGTGTTCTCCCCGAGTGTGCACCGTTGCGAAAGTTCGTCGTGTCGAGACACCACGTGATGATCGGGTGTGATAGACTCTACGTTCACATACAACGGGTGCAAGCCAAATTTGCACGTGCAGAACACCCGGGTTAAACTTGACGAGCCTAGCATGTACAGACATGGCCTCGGAACACAAGAGACCGAAAGGTCGAACATGAGTCATATAGTAGATATGATCAACATAGTGATGTTCACCATTGAAGCCAACTTAACTCACGTGATGATCGGACTTGAGTTGGTGAATTTGGATCATGTGACACTCAGATGGCCTGAGGGATGTCAATTTGAGTGGGAGCTTTAGTAATTTGATTAACTAAACTCATTATCATGAACAATAGTCTAAATTACCTTTGCATATTTATGTTGTAGATCAATGGCTCGCGCAGTAGCACCCCTGAATTTTAATGCGTTCCTAGAGAAAGCTAAGTTGAAAGATGATGGAAGTAACTTTGTTGATTGGGCCCGTAATCTGAGGATTATCCTTACGGCTTCCCAGAAACAATATGTCCTTGATGCACCGCTTGGTGACCAACCAAATGACATGACCTCCGAAGACGTTAAGAACGCTTGGGAGGCTCATGCTGGAGACTACTCAATAGTTCAGTGTGCAATATTGTATGGCTTAGAACCGGGACTTCAAAGACGTTTTGAACGTCATGGAGCATATGAGATGTTCCAGGAGTTGAAGTTTATCTTTCAGAAGAATGCCCGGATCGAGAGGTATGAGACCTCCGATAAATTCTATGCTTGCAAGATGGAGGAGAACGGGTCTATCAGTGAGCATATACTCAGAATGTCTGGGTACTCAAACCGTCTGGCTGAGTTGGGAATTACCCTTCCGCAAGAGGCGATCATTGATAGAGTTCTTCAATCACTGCCACCTAGTTACAAAAGTTTTGTGATGAACTATAACATGCATGGGATGAACAAGTCATCATCCGAGCTGTTTGCGATGCTGAAAGTCGCTGAGTCTGAAATCCAGAAAGAACATCAAGTGTTGATGGTCAATAAAACCACTAGTTTCAAGAATAATGGCAAGGGCAAAGGCAAGAAGGGTAAAACCAAGAAGGATGGCAAAGCAGTTGCTATTCCTACAAAGAAGCCTAAGCATGGACCTAAGCCAGAAACTGAGTGCTTTCATTGCAAGGGAACTGGTCACTGGAAGCGGAACTGCCCCAAGTACCTGGCTGACAAGAAGGCGGCCAACGACAAACAAGGTATATATGATATACATGTTATTGATGTGTACCTTACTAGTTCTCGTAGTAGTGCCTGGGTATTTGATACCGGTTCGGTTGCTCACATTTGCAACTCAAAACAGGAACTACGGAATAAACGAGGACTGGCAAAGGATGAAGTGACGATGCGTGTGGGAAATGGTTCCAAGATTGATGTGATCGCCGTCGGCACGCTCTCTCTTCGATTACCATCAGGATTAGTGATGAACCTAAAGAATTGTTATTTAGTGCCTGCGTTAAGCATGAACATTATATCTGGATCTTGTTTATTGCGAGACGGTTACTCATTTAAATCAGACAATAAAGGTTGTTCTATTTATATGAGTAATATCTTTTATGGTCATGCACCCAATGTTAGGGGTTTATTCATATTGAATCTTGATAGTGATGACACACATATTCATAACATTGATGCCAAAAGATGCAGAGTAATTAATGATATTACCACTTTCTTGTGGCACTGCCGTTTAGGTCATATTGGTGTAAAACGCATGAGGAAGCTCCATGCTGATGGACTTTTGGAGTCACTTGATTTTGAATCACTTGACACATGTGAACCATGCCTTATGAGCAAGATGACAAAAACGCCGTTCTCTGGAACAATGGAACGGGCGAATGACTTATTGGAAATCATACATACTGATGTGTGCAGTCCAATGAATGTCGAAGCGCGTGGTGGTTATCGCTATTTTCTCACCTTCACTGATGACTTGAGTAGATATGGGTATATTTACTTGATGAAACACAAGTCTGAAACATTTGAAAAATTCAAGCAATTTCAGAGTGAAGTTGAGAATCATCGTAACAAGAAGATTAAATTTCTTCGATCTGATCGAGGAGGTGAATATCTGAGTTATGAGTTTGGCAGTCACTTAAGACAGTGTGGAATTGTTTCACAGTTGACACCGCCCGGAACACCACAGCGTAATGGTGTGTCTGAACGTCGTAATCGGACCTTATTGGATATGGTGCGTTCTATGATGTCTCTTGCCGATTTGCCACTATCGTTTTGGGGTTATGCATTAGAGACAGCTGCATTCACTTTAAATAGGGCACCATCAAAATCCGTTGAGACGATGCCATATGAACTGTGGTTTGGCAAAAAGCCGAGATTGTTGTTTCTTAAAGTTTGGGGATGTGATGCTTATGTCAAAAAGCTTCAGCCTGAAAAGCTGGAACCCAAAGCGGAAAAATGCGTCTTCATAGGATACCCGAAAGAGACAGTCGGGTATACCTTCTACCTCAGATCCGAGGGCAAAGTGTTTGTCACTAAGAACGGAACATTTCTTGAGAAAGAGTTTCTCTCGAAAGAATTGAGTGGGAGGAAAATAGAGCTTGATGAGGTTATTGAACCTTTACTTCCACCAGAGAGTAGCGCAGCACAGAAAGATGTTTCTGTGGAACCTACGACGGTAGAAGAGGAAGTTAATGATGATGATCATGAAGCTCCGGATCAAGCTGCTGTTGAACCTCGTAGGTCGACAAGGACGCGTACTACTCCCGAGTGGTACGGCAACCCTGTCTTAGAGGTCATGTTGTTGGACAACAATGAACCTACGAGCTATGGAGGAGCAGTGATGGGCCCGGATTCCGAGAAATGGTTAGAGGCCATGAAATCTGAGATGGGATCCATGTATGAGAACAAAGTATGGACTTTGGAAGTACTACCTGAAGGGCGAAAGGCCATTCAGAACAAATGGATCTATAAGAAGAAGACGGACGCGGACGGAAATGTCACCGTCTATAAAGCTCGACTTGTGGCAAAGGGTTTTTCACAAGTTCAAGGAGTTGACTACGATGAGACTTTCTCACCCGTAGCGATGCTTAAGTCTGTCCGAATCATGTTGGCAATAGCTGCTTATTTTGACTATGAAATTTGGCAGATGGATGTCAAAACGGCGTTCCTCAACGGTTTCCTTGAGGAAGAGTTGTATATGATGCAACCCGAAGGTTTTGTCGATCCAAAGAATGCTGACAAAGTTTGCAAACTCCAGCGATCCATTTATGGACTGGTGCAAGCATCTCGGAGTTGGAATAAGCGCTTTGATGAGGTGATCAAGGCGTTTGGGTTTATACAAGTTTATGGAGAAGCTTGTATTTACAAGAAAGTGAGTGGGAGCTCTGTAGTGTTTCTAGTGTTATATGTGGATGACATATTGCTGATCGGAAACAATATAGAAATGCTGGAAAGCGTAAAGGAATATTTGAATAAGAGTTTTTCAATGAAGGACCTAGGAGAAGCTGCTTTTATATTAGGCATTAAGATCTATAGAGATAGGTCGAGACGCTTAATAGCACTTTCACAGAGCACATACCTTGACAAAGTTTTGAAGAAGTTCAAAATGGAACAAGCCAAGAAGGGGTTCTTGCTTGTGTTACAAGGTGTGAAGTTGAGTAAGACTCAATGCCCAGTGACTGCAGAAGATAAAGAAAAGATGAGCGTCATCCCCTATGCTTCAGCCATAGGCTCTATCATGTATGCAATGCTGTGCACAAGACCCGATGTCAGCCTTGCCATAAGTATGGCTGGAAGGTTTCAAAGTGATCCTGGAATGGAGCACTGGCAAGCGGTCAAGAATATCCTTAAGTACCTTAACAGGACTAAGGACATGTTTCTCGTTTATGGAGGTGATGAAGAGCTCGTCGTAAAGGGTTACGTCGATGCAAGCTTCGACACTGATCCGGACGATTCTAAATCGCAAACCGGATACGTATTTATTCTTAACGGGGGAGCGGTAAGCTGGTGCAGTTCCAAGCAAAGCGTGGTAGCTGATTCTACGTGCGAAGCGGAGTACATCGCAGCCTCAGAGGCAGCGAAGGAAGGTGTCTGGATGAAGAAGTACATGACAGATCTTGGAGTAGTGCCTAGTGTACTGGATCCAATAAATCTGTTCTGTGACAACACTCGTGCCATTGCTCTAGCCAAGGAACCAAGGTTTCACAAGAGGACCAGACACATAAAGCGACGCTTCAACTCCATCCGGTTCTATATCGAGGAGAAGGACATAAATATTTGCAAAGTGCACACGGATCTGAATGTTGCAGACCCGTTGACTAAACCTCTTCCAAGGGCTAAACATGATCAACACCAGAACTGTGTGGGTGTTCGATTCATTACCATGTAAATCACATAGTGATGTGAACTAGGTTATTGACTCTAGTGCAAGTGGGAGACTGTTGGAAATATGCCCTAGAGGCAATGTATAAAGTGTTTATTATTATATTTCCTTGTTCATGATAATCGTTTATTATCCATGCTATAACTGTAGTGATCGGAAACACATTGCATGTGTGGATAAATAGACAAACACTATGTCCCTAGTATGCCTCTAGTGAACTAGCTCGTTGATCAAAGATGGTCAGGGTTTCCTAGCCATTGACATGTGATGTCATTTGATAACGGGATCACATCATTAGGAGAATGATGTGGCGGACAAGACCCAAACTACAAACGTAGCATATGATCGTGTCAGTTTATTGCTACTGTTTTCTGCATGTCAATGTATATGTTCCTATGACCATGAGATCATGCAACTCACGGATATCGGAGGAGTGCCTTGTGTGTATCAAACGTCACAACGTAACTGGGTGACTATAAAGGTACTCTACAGGTATCTCCGATGGTGTCTGTTGAGTTGGCATGGATCGAGACTGGGATTTGTTACTCCGTGTGACGGAGAGGTATCTCGGGGCCCACTCGGTAATGCAACATCACAATAAGCCTTGCAAGCAATGTGACTAATAGTTAGTTGCGGGATCTTGCATTACGGAACGAGTAAAGAGACTTGCCGGTAACGAGATTGAACTAGGTATAGAGATACCGACGATCGAATCTCGGGCAAGTAACATACCGAAGAACAAAGGGAACGTTATACGGTATTAACTGAATCCTTGACATAGAGGTTCAACCAATAGATCTTCGTAGAATATGTAGGAACCAATGTGGACGTCCAGGTCCCGCCATTGGTTATTGGCCGGAGAGGTGTGTCGGTCATGTCTACATAGTTCTCGAACCCGCAGGGTCTGCACACTTAAGGTTTGGTGACGTTTCGGTAGTGTAGAGTTATGTATGGTGGTGACTGAGAGTTGTTCGGAGTCCCGGATGAGATCCCGGATGTCACGAGGAGCTCTGGAATGGTTGAGAGGTAAAGATTCATATATAGGAAGTCCCAGTTTGGTCGCCGGAAAAGTTTCGGGCTCATCGGTAGTGTACCGGGAGTGCCGGTAGTGTACCGGGGGACCTCCGGGAGGGGTATTTCGACCCCAAGAGGACCATGGGCTGTGGGAGGTTAATTACCAGCCCTTAGTGGGCTGGGGAATCAGCCAAAGAAGGCCCATGGCGCAGGGATAAAGAGGAAAAGAGAAAAAGGGAAAATCAGCCAATAGGGAGCAATCCTACTAGGAGTAGGATTGGGTGGAGGAGTACGACTCCTTCTCCCCTTGGCCGAATCCCACAAGGAGGGCTGGTGCGCCAGCCCCTCTCCACCTCCTCTCCTCCTTTATATACTAGTGGATTGGGGCTGTTTTGCACACAACTTACGGCCACGTGCTACCCGATTCACCGGTGCTCCTCTAGATCGGATTTCTGCAGTGCGTAGGCGAAGCCCTGCCGGAATTGCGCCACCACCACCATCACCGGAGCACCGTCACGCTGCCGGTGAACTCTCTCTCCTCTCCACCTCCTCTTGCTGGATCAAGACGGTGGAGATCGTCATCAAGCTGCACGTATGCTGAACGCGGAGGTGTCGTCCATTCGGTACTAGATCGGAAGGATCGTGATTAAGGCCACGAGACGTTCGTGATCGGATCGCGGGACGGATCGTGACGAGATCGCGGGACGGTTCGTGATTGGATCGCGGGACGCTCGACGATTTGGATCGCGAAGAAGTTCGACTACACCAACCGCGTTTCTTAACGCTTCCCGCTTAGCGATCTACAAGGGTACGTAGATCCACTCTCCCTCTCGTAGATGCTCATCACCATGGATAGGTTTGCGTGTGCGTAGGAAAATTTTTGTTTCCCATGCGACGTTCCCCAACAGGGTGCCAGCAGGCCTTTGATGTTCTGCTTTCGTGCGACGACAAACGTCGCAATTAGCAATGAACTGAGCAATTTCTCTCTTCATCCTAGTCCACCAGAACCTCTTGCGTAGGTCCTAATACATCTTGGTACTACACGGATGAATTGTGAGAGGAGAATCATGATCCTCCTTAGGAATCAGCTGCCGAAGATGTTGGCTCTTGGGAACCACCAAATGGTTCTGAAAGAATACCACACCTTGATCATCGATAGAGAAATCCTTAGCGATACCGCGAACAAGGTTCTCTTTGATCCGGGAAATACCCTTATCACGCTTTTGGCCAGCTATAATTTGATCCTTAAGAGTAGGTTTCGCCACCAGGTTGGAAAGGAATCCTTGAGGAACAATGTGAAGGTTCAACTTCCAAAATTCCTCATAGAGAAGGGGTTGACTTTGTTGTAACATCAAATTGTTACAATAAGACTTACGACTTAGTGCATCAGTCATAACATTGGCTTTCCCCAGGGTGTAAGTTATACCTAAGTCGTAATCTCTAATCAACTCTACCCACTGTCTTTGCCTGAGATTCAAATCTGGCTAGGTGAAAATATATTTCAGACTTTGGTGATCAGTGTAAATTTCACAATGATTACCCAGAAGATAATGTCGCCAAGTTTTCAGTGCATGGACTACAGCTACAAGCTCAAGATCATGTGTTGGATAACAAAGTCCTTAGAGAAGTCTGGTGGCACCAGAACGGCAGCAGAGGTCAGTCGTCTTTTCAATTCCTAAAAACTGTGCTCGCATTGTGGAGTCCACTCGAACTTTTTATCTTTCTTGAGGAGTTCACTTAGAGGTTTTGCAACCTTGGAGAAGTTCTCAACAAAGTGGCAACAATAGCTCGCTAAGCCAAGGAAACTTCGAACTTGCTTAACCGGTTCAGGTTGAGTCCAATCAAGGACGGCCTGAACTCTCTCGGGATTGACAGCAATACCTTTACCAGAGATTACGTGGCCCAGATAGGTCACTTCTGGCAACCAAAATTCACACTTGGAGAATTTGGCATACGGACGGTGCTCTTTCAAGTTTCATCAATACCAGCCTTAGATGCTCGGCATGTTCTTGTTCGTTCTTCGAGTATATGAGTATATCTTCAAGGTAAACCACGACGAATTTATCCAAATACTCCATGAAGATCGAATTCATCAAGCGAGAGAAGGTGGCTGGAGTATTGGTTGAACCGAAAGACATGACAGTGTACTCGTATTAGCCATAACGAGTACCAAAAGCCATTTTTGGAATGTCCATGTTTCTAATTCTGATTTGATGGTAACCCAACCTCAAATCCATTTTGGAGAAGACACAGGATCTAGCGAGATGATCATACAAATCATTGATCCTGGGGAGCGGATATTTGTTCTTAATGGTGACTAGATTCACTGGCCGATAATCCACAACCATCCGATCCGATCCATCCTTCTTCTTAACGAAGAGGACGGAACAAGCCCAAGGAGAAGAACTGGGACGGATGAAACCTTTCTTCAAAGCTTCATCGAGTTGAATTTTAAGTTCGGCTAGCTCTAAGGGTGCCATCTTATAGGGTCTTCTGGCTATTGGGACAGTCCCTGGAATGAGTTCTATCACAAACTCAACATCTCTGACAGGTGGAATTCCTGGTAGTTCTTCTGGAAAGACATCCGGAAAGTCATGGACAACCAGAATATCCTCTAATTCTAGAAGAGGACTGGCATTGAGAGAATAGAGTTGGCTCTTGGCTGATCGAGTGGAGACATTAACTATATCACCCGATGGATGTGTATGTTGAACATTCCTAGTATGAGTATCAATCTTAGCATAGTGGGCTTTCATCCAATCCATGCCTAGAATGATATTAATGTCCGAAGACTTGAGAGCTATCAAGGATGCTAGGAAGACTAGCCTATCCACCAGAATCTCATTGTCATGGCTCACCCTAGAAGTTTGCCATTTTGAACCAGGAGTCTGAACTACTAAAGGAGTAGGCATATCACAAAAAAGACATGTTATGCAACTGTGCATAACTTTCTAAGATAAAAGAATGAGATGCCCCAGTATCAAATAGAACAGATGCTGGATGACTATTGACAAGGAGCGTACCTAGGATAACCTCATGATCCTCAAGAGCTTCCTCAGCAGAGACATGATTCACTCGTCCACGAGCAGGAGCTGGCTTCACATAGAAGGCTTTTCCTGGCTTCCCACGTCCAGCGGGCTTGGCATTGTTCTGAGGACACTCACAGGAGTAGTGTCCTGGTTCCCCACATTTATAGCAAACCATGGTGGCACGGGGTGCAACATTTGCAAGCGGACCTCCAAATGGCCTGGCTGGAGGGTTGGGCTGAGTTGGGCGAGGCGCCTGGAAGGATGGCCTCGTGGTGTATCTTGGTGGCAGAGCTGCGTTGGTCACCCACACCTGGCGTTTGTTGGAGCCCGAGCCAGATGCGGGGCTGAAGTCACTGTTGTGCTTCCTCGTGGCCTCATAGTCAGTCTGTCCAGTCTCGGCATTGATAGCCTTGTTGACGAGAGCCTGGAAAGTGGTGCACTCATGCAGGCACAGATCTCGGTGGAGCTCAGGATTAAGTCCCTTGCGAAACCTAGCCTGCTTCTTAGCATCAGTTGAAACTTCCTCCGGAGCATAGCGAGCAAGATTTCCAAACTCACGGCTATAGGCATCCACTGACAGTCTACCCTGGGTGAAAGCACAAAATTCCCCTCTCTTCCAATCCATCAGCCCTTCTGGGATGTGATGGGTACGAAATGTCGCGCTGAATTCTGCCCAAGTTGGGGCGGGGCCTTCGGGACGCATGGCTTCATAGCTTTCCCACCACAAATTGGCGGGTCCTTCCAGAAAGTAAGCAGCAAAGGTCACCTTGTTGGCCTCGGTCACATTGGAAGCCCGAATCTTGTGAAACATGTTGGTCAGCCAGTCATCCGCGTCGAGAGGGTCGACCGAATGATGATACTTAGGTGGGCACAGCTTGACGAAATCACCAAGTGACACGCCGTCAACATGATCATTGCGAGGAGCACGCGCTATGTTCTGCTCAATTCTTTTCAGCAGCCTGTTGGTCTCCCTCTTGTTTCGTTCAGCTTCTAACATCACTTCTACCAGAGAAGGCACATGGGGCAGATTCTCTTGCCTTGGCTGGCTTCCCTCACCCTGCTCGGGGGCAGGCACGGGGTTATTCCTAGTTGCTGCCACCATCCTGGGAAAACAAACCCACAGCTTAGACATAGAGGACATCAACTCTAAGACATGAGATAAGGAATGTACTGGACAACATGGCATGCAGGGTAAACACAAATCAACATGGTAAAACAACTGCCATATGAACATCTTGATTCATACACACCATGACGTAGTTCAGTACAAGCCCAAGCTGAAATACAAACTATGGAGAGATGACACAAATCATTGGAGGCATTACAAGCTTCCTATAAATTATCTATCTACACCTCCGGAACTCAACTCTCAACCTCATCATATCCCACAAGACACGCAGGACTGTGGCGATACGACTACTACCATACTAGCACTAACATCCACGTACTCAAGCATCACCGTAGAATGCCTCATACAGGTTACCCCGTGACCCGGGAGCTGAACCTGAGGATATGGAAACACTCTAGCATGTGATCCCTGGAAACCATGAGGACATAGATGTGGCCTTGGTCCCCTTGTTGGCGGCAGCAGTGGTCCTCGAAGAGGGGTGATGCCTCCAACATCGGGCCAGTCTACGTGTGTTGGCAGATGAGTCTGCGGTGGGCTCAGCATCTCCAAATCTACATAGCCTGTCTGCACGACAGGTGCCAACTGCGTCAGGGCTGTCCAAAGACGTGCACGGGTAGCATAAAGCTCCATGTGAAGGGCATGTGCATCACGATCCCTGTTCTCCAACATATGAGCTGTCACCTGCAGCCTAGGGACCTCATGAGAATGATCATAGTAGGCTGCGCTGAGATAGCTATCCTCTCCTCCCATGGAACCAAGAACATAACAGAACTCTGTGTTCTGAAGCAGACCATGGTGAAACCTCATGATAGTCAACATGGTATAGGCGGCCTCCTGAACTGCCATGTCTATGGTGACACCTAATCCATAAGTCCAGTGAAGCGGCTCTGCGGCTCCAGGATATGAAGGATATATCTTAAGAGTACACAGATACTGACTCTGGTTGAAATCTCGATACTACTCCTCCACTGTGTACTCTGGGTACCAACAGTAGCCGGCCTCCATCATAACTCTAACCAACATGGCCGTGTGACCCGGTACATTGATGCACCTGGTCAGACGAACCACCTGACGGGAAGGACGAGGGGGCATCTGAAACAGAGAATGATGCAAAGACATTAGAGATCCTAGCAGAAATTGGACAGCATAATGGTTGAAATTGCTCAAAAAGGATTTTGAGACAACTGCAAAAGATTGGAAAAGCATAACCACTCGATGTTCTAGACTCAAATCTCTTCTCCATCTGTTTGTCACACCAACAATTCTCAAGTATCGACATACACTTGCAAACAAGCTAGCTAGTGGTCCATGGTTAGTAACTTGTCATCCTAAGCAATAGATGAGAATCCTAGTTCTTATCCCCATAGAAAAAGATAAGAATGACTCAGAATAGAATAACTTGGGAAGAGGACTAAAAAGAACCTTATGTTCCCTTCCACAATCAATTCCCCTACTTTCCTATAGTGTTTCTAGATCAACTTCGACCGGTTTGGCTTGGTAGTCCTATAGTTAGTGAGGCTCTGATACCAATGCTGTCGGGACCCTGATCCTAAGTCATATGAATCCGGACTCTAACATATCACATCACTTTGCGGCCTCACGCACGGTAAGTTCCACGGTTGCAGCCTTACCTTAGTTGGGACCGTTTGCAACTTTTGGCTCACGTATGTGAACATGTCGCCGGCAATCACACAATAGAGAACCCGGGCCGATATTACTAGTCATAGAACCCAAGTGGCACATCCGTACGGAAACAGGCATACGTAACCCAGCAATGCAGGTGTCGGCCTCAAGCGTGTGTAGACGAGTCATAGCAAGCTACAAGGACTCCATTACACCGTCAGACATAAATGCCATCACTGCACGTAGACGAGTCGTAACAGGCTACAGGGACTCCATTACACTGTGAGACATTTCCCCAAAGGAACAGACACAGCAGAAAAGAAGGATACATGTCGGTCAACCAATGTGTCCGGAGCAGTAGCAAGCTACCATGGCTCAGTGGAAGCACAAAGAGGCAGTTTCCCGTAAAGAGTACTACTAAAGGCACACGACTAGGTGTCGGATCCCATACATACCGTTACACGTCACACATATGTACGACATTCCCAATATGCATAGATACAACCATGGCATCACAACATAACCATACAACAACATGGCTTTTATTTAAGAGGCTCAGATGAGCCTTGCATAATATGTTCTTACAGATAGGGGTCACATGACCCGACACTCAAGTCATACAAACATGTTCATACAAACAAAGCGGAAGCGTAAAGCTGTCTGAGTACAGACAGATGAAAGGGTAAAAAGGCACATGGCCTGACTATCTACAGCCCGCCACGGGGCAAAGGTCGTAGCTGGGACACCAGCTATTCGGCATCATCAACATCTAGATAGAACCCACCTGATGGGTCCTAGGTCTCATCTGCAACATTTATTAAGCAAACGTGAGTACAAATATACTCAGCAAGTCTTTAAAACAGACCTAGTCTATTGATGCTCATGTATCAACAAGGGGGGTGGTAGAGTTTATGCAGCAATGCCAGCTTTGACTCATGGCTAACCTACACTACTCAATTTCTAACTCTTTGTTAACATTTTAGATATCGCACACGAGTCCAGTAACTCCATGACAATACATCACCATGGATTCACTTCCCTCTCCTGGGAGGGTGCCATCCACGGTACTCACACTTGTCTTGATATTTTTATGAGTATCCATTTGATTATCTATGAACAGCATAAGTTCTCCAAGTAGTCCATATCCGAGGATGCGTCTATTCGAATATATTCATACCCTACAGGGGTGTACTTCTTCACACACGCTCTCGCCACTTATCGTTGTGTGCTCATAAAACCATGCACCTCGGCAACCTTCAAGCGGAAGCCGAGCGAGGGAGTCAGCCACGACTGTCAATCACATAAGACCTCTAGTATAGGCTATCGCCTATTTGAGACTGAACCCGCACGGAAGTCTGGTCGAAGTTTCCCCTACGGCCCCAAACGATGTGTGCAGGGTTCCCAAGACCACCATTCGGGTGACCCTTGGTACACCGTGCCACTGCCTACCTTGTCGTAACCCACCCCAAGGGTCAGCGCTACGCATGGCCTCCAGCATGCTATAAACACCATAAACTACTTGCAACTCCTGGACTAAGGACTAAGCGACTGATAAGTCGAGCGGGGTCATATTTCAGGGCCCAGCATGTGGTAGTAACTAGTCTTGGATCACAAACACGGAACTCGGTTCCTAAGAATGGTCCCAATGAGACAATCCGCTATGTACTCCTACATAGCCTCTCATCGCTACCTTTACCAAATCGGGTTCTTCATAATTCATCACATTAGAACAACATTGTTTCACTCAGTTCATCACCCAGATGAATCAGACCTGACACAACTCTAAGCATAGCAAGCATAGCAGGAAAAGTAAGCTAAGCACATCATGGAACAAGCATCTACAAGGTATGCTAGGTTGCAAGGTTTAGCTATTTACTATGACAATGACAGGTCATGCAGAAGGATAGGTTCATCTACCGTGCATGACTGACATGTGATCGTTTGTCCTAGTGCAATAAATAAGAGTAGGAGCAAGAGAGTGGGATGTTACCGGAATGATCAATGGGGTTGCTTGCCTTGCTGGGTAGCGGGATGGTTCTCTCCTTCATTGGAATACTCGGAGGTATCCTCGGAAGCAGGGCCTACCGCAATGCAGATAAGAAGCAATCAATACATGCAAGTGCAACAATATGATGCATGATCATGGCATGATAGCATGTGTGGAAGAGCTAATGCAACTAGTGTTCATGTTAATTTGAAATGAATTTGAATATAGGTTCAAAATCGTTCTTCATTTCAAATTCCATATACTAAGCTATTAGTAAATGTCCATATTCATATATATATATATATATGTTGCTCTAACATGCATGATAATAGCCCCATTGGATTCATTGGATTTTTTTGATAAATTTTCATATATAAATTATTTTCATTTGATTTATAGATTAATTTATATGATTTTTTTGAAGTTTTAAATAATTTCTGGAATTATTTTTAAACTAGAAAATAGAATTATGACATCGTCCTGACGTCATCATGACGTCAGCTGGTCGGCTGACCAGGCCAGAGTCAAACCTTACATGTGGGGACCACATGTCACTGACTCAATCATCTTAACCATAAAATTAAAATTAATCCTAATTACTTAACTGTTTTGGGCCCACTGGTCAGTGACTAATTAGGTTAATTAACTTAGTTAATTAATTTTACTTAATCTAACTCTAATTAGAGGGTCGGGCCCACTTGTCAGTTGACTTGGGGTCAAACCCCCGTGGTCAACCCTAGCAAGACCCACCGGTGTTGAGCCTCCGGTCGCTCCTGAGACAGCTGAGGGGCTCGGGATCCCTCCTTCGCCGACCAAAAGGGCGGCAAAGGGCACCTAACGTACCTACGCTCACGCGCGCGTCCATTCCGACACCTCCCAGGAGCTGGGATGGTCGGGATCGATGCCGACGGCAAGTTGGGTGGCTGCCAGAGCTTGCGCGAGCACGGGCCCATCGAACCAGGGCACAACATGACCTCTACTTGGCACCTACGGCTTCTACGCAGCCTCACGAGCACGACGGTGGCCTTTGATGGACCAGCTGGTCACCAGAACATGGCCGGCGTCGAGCTCGAGCGCCGGGCACTTCGGACCTTGATGGAATCCGGCTCTAGGGCACGCAAACGAAGGGGGAAAGAGGGGGAAAAGATCCAGGGGTTCACGGCGACGGGCTTCACTTCCTTGCCGGCGGCCAGAGGTTGAAGACGACGGCAATGCGGCGATAGGGAGCTCCCAGCGGTGCACGGCTCGACGAGAAGGAAGAGGGGATCTAGGTGGAGCCTTAGGTGGGCTCAGAAGGGCGCGGGGGCGGCTAGAACGGCGGCGCTACAGCGGCAAGCAACTCGGCCATGGCAGGGCAGAGGGGGAGAGAGCGAGCGGCGGGCAAGAGAGAGAGGGAGAGAGCGATGAGGACGGCTTTGGGAGCTTATCCCCGGTCACGCTGGCAAGGGGGAGGTGGCAAGCAGATGCCGGCGTGGAGGCACGGCAGTGCACGCATGCCGGCCACACGCCTGTCCTCCTGGCCGCCAGGAGGACGATGACCTCCGTAGGCCAGGTGGGCTGGCCTGGCCTGGGCTTCTTTCTTCTTTTTCTTTTATTTTTCTCTCTGTTTTCTATTTCTGACATTTGTTTATTTCTTTTGCAAGTACAAATGACTTTATAAATTATCCCATATATTTTCTATAATGAAGTTTGAATATTTCAAACTTGTCTAAAAAGTTTCAGGATATTTTGAAAACAAAAATAATGATAATGCTTTATTTATCTTTTTCAGGGGCTTTATCAATTATTTTTGAATTGCTTCGGTTGTTCAATATTTAAAATGGTCCCTGTTATAAACATGTCCAATTTTATCAGACATAGGGAACATTTTTAAAGGGCAGTTTAGATTTGTTGACATTTCACCAACTTTGAATTGTTTTAATTCAATGTGAGCTTGGGGTTTCTTTTAGTCCCCATTTCACGTTGATGCAAAATTGAAACATGATGCAAACAAATGCTATCCTATGATACCTAGCTAGCGATGTCACAGAGCAATCTTAGTTATTGGTGGGGGTTCGGTTCGTTAGCAGGTATTTGTTTAGTCATTCAGATAGTGACTGGCGTGTTTTAGCTATGCATCACACACCTCATGTGGATCTATCTTTCAACAGCGTAGAACACATTATGAGAGATGTTGGACCACGATTTTGTTTGGTTAAATGGGTGATGCCTTCGTTGCGAAGGGGTAAGATTGTAAAAACCACTGACCCCTCGCCTCCCCATGACGCGTGAAAATCAAGGAACATGGGTGGTTATTATAATGGACCTATGCCCCCGACGCTTGGGATCTTGATGAAGACTGGTCGGCTACCAAACAAGGAGGAGTGAGGGACTTGCCTTGCAAGCCGAAGATGACGACCCAAGGAGACTGACCGGATATATATCGACGTTGAAGGCTAGTCCGGGGGGCTGCTGAGGGAGTCCTAGATTAGGGGGTCCTTGGATAGCCGACCTATTTCTTATGGGCCGGACTGTATGGGCCGCAAGGTGGACATTGGGTGATCAGGGTTAGCGTTGCCTAGATGGAAGCCTCGAGAAGTTATGACGTATTCTCCAAGTCGTTGATAGTAGGAAGGCATGTTTATCTCTTCGACATGTAACCGACCATATGTAAACCCTAGGCACCCTCGGCGTCTATATAAGCCGGGTTTTTTCAGAGTGTAGGGATAGAACAACTCATCTAGGTTTAGCTATTCGATCTTGAAGTAGATCAACTCTGTAACTCCACATATCATCAATACATCCAAGCAGGACGTAGGGTATTACCTAAATAGGAGGGCCCGAACCTGGGTAAATCTGTGTCCCCTTCGTCTCCTGTTACCATCGGTTCTAGTCTCACAGTTCGGGACCCCCTACCCAAGATCCGCCAGTTTTGACACCGACACTCGCCCCTTTCCTCCTCCTTCGTCGGTCGTGCCTCTCTAGTGCTGCCTCGTGCCGTCGCCGTAGCAACCACCCGATGGACGACCGCGGCGACATCCCCCTCAGCCCTCCTACGTCCATGACCCCACTGCTGCGGCTGCCATGGCTGCCAACCCTAGCGCATGGAGCTTTGGCTTTGCCTTCGTCGGTGCTCCTCCAAGCACAGGACTCGTACGCGGGCTCTTCATGGCAGCGCGGACGACCTCGGCGGGTCGCGTCACGCCCTCACCCATCGTGAAGTCACGTGACCCCCTCTCGAAGCTCTCAAATGCGGCGGTGGCAAAGGCGGGGAAGGTGGCTGGGAAGACGAATAAGGCGACGAACGGCTCCTCTGGGCGGCCGAGGAAGAATCTTGAAGGGCGTGTGGCCGACGCGCGGGAGAGCGAAACGTCGGCGAGCTCGCTTGTTGCGCCGACGACTGATGCGCACAATGTGTTTGGTGAAATGCCAAAAAGGTTTGACTTCATTAATTTTTTCCTTTGTTGTTGTCTTTTCACATGAATGGATACATATGGATAGCTTATATATTTGGTTTTTTGTATATACTTTGTAGTTTCAATGATGAGACCTATATGTCAACTATGGGTGTTAGCTCCAACAATTCTCATTCGTCTCAAACCAATGAATAATTTGAAGGAGACGAAGATGGTGAGGGTATCTTCGATGCACCAAAAGGAAGAGCGGGCAACTACACCACGGACGAAGATAGATTGATATGCAATACATGGTTGCAAGTGTCTAGGGATGCCATCGTTGGAGGGAATCAAAGTCGAGATGCCTATTGGATCCGGATGAAGGAGCACTTTGATTTATAGAACAAGAGTGGAATGGAGCACACGACAAGATATCTTCGCTCTCGGTGGTCGACAATCAACATAGATTGTCAAAGATGGGCAGTTGCACTTAACGCGATTGACATGCTAAACCCAAGTGGAACTAATGATGATGATATGGTAAGTGTCATTTCTTTCATGTTAAAAATTTTATGGAAGCTATTGTGAATGCAAGAAAGGAAGTGAACGGGCATAGGAAGATGGCAAGGAACCAAGATGTGGCGGCCGAGGAGAGGAGGGTGACAGCCAAGGAGAGGAAGGTGGCATTGGAGGAGAAGAAATTGGCCATGGAGGAGCACACTAGATTGTTGGAATGGGAGAAGGACTTGTTCATCAAGGACACATCTACACTTGATGAGAAGCAAAAGGAGTACATCAATCCTGCCCGTGAAGAAGTCTTGGTCCAAAAAAGAGCCATGGCCATGGGAGGTATGGGAGGATTGGGAGCAACCATGGGAGTCATGGGAGCTCCCATGGGAGGAATGGGAGCTACGACGGGAGGGATGGGTGGTATTGGAGCTACCATGCGAGGTATTGGTGGCATGGGAGCTACCATGAGAGGCGCGGGTGGCTTTGGAGATACCATGGCCAGCATGGGAGGCATGGGTGGCTTCGGAGGAACCATGGGAAGCATGAGTTTTGCGTCACTCATGGGAGGCATGGGAGCACCTCCGGGTGACATGGGTGGACACATGGCTTCGGGTGTGCCTCACATACCTTCGACATCTCCGGGAGACAATGATTATGAGGACGAAGATGAGACTTCGGATGAGGAAGAAGAATCGGAGGATGAGGATGACGAAGACAAGGATGCGCCAATCATGTGGCATTTGTTTGTGTGAACTTGTTTCCTATATGTATAAACTTTGTTTGTGATCTTGAACTTGGTTGGATGATGAGATGATGGGATGATGTGCTTTTGAATTTTCTATGCTTTTGTGTGTTTCATTTGTCTTTGAAATGTCAAAAATCTATCGAATTGTCTTCGAAATGTGCATATTGCAAGCGCTGGCTGCTCGCACGTGCTACAGTTTTGCATGTCCGCTAGAGCGTCGTGCGCGCTATATTATGCCGCGGCCACTGGAGCCAGCGCTCGGCCGCGTGTTAAAAACCGCAAGCCGCGTGCTGCAAATCCGTTTTTTGGGCGCCGAGCGAAGCACGCCTGTTGGATATGCTCTAAGGGGGAGATCCTCCTTCTCGTCGTCTTCCTACGATTCTTCATTGATGCCAGAGGTATGGGTCTCATCGGATCTGCTAATCGAGGTCTCCCGCTTTCGGAGACTTGGCCCGCCCTTCTGGGACTTCGGCCTCTTGGGGACCACCACGTGTGGATCCTTGATGAGGAGCGTCGTGAGTTGAGGGGTCCTCTCTCCCTACGATAGTGGGGTGGTACATTGCATGGTATGCATCTTGGCCGACCACTTAGATATATATCAAACAAAACAGTTTATTGAGACTTGTTTTGCCATGTGAAGACAAAACAATATGTAATTCGTGTGTTAGAACACTTACCGATGGAGCTCCAAAGACGAACACGAAGCCGCGGTCTTGTCCCACCTCGGGGATGTCTTCCTTGGATAACTCGAATAGTCGTGTCCACGTATCGGCTAGGTTGGTGTGAAAGAAGTGTGCGACCGGCTTTTCATCTTAGGGCCCGTGCTCCCACATTGGCTTAGCCTGAAGTTGGAGCGAAAGAATCTGGCGGTTCAACATGATGTTGATGACCTCAGGAGCTAGAGGTACTTCTTGGTGGCCCACCACCTTATCTTTTCGGTCAGTAGCTCCACCTCGCCAAGATTCCCCCAAGTGATGTGCTTCTCTAACAAGGACTTAAGCTTCCTGGGAGGCCCGGTCGAAAAAGCTTGGACTTTGGTTTGCCCAGGGTCATGTAAAACCACCTGCGCTGCCACTCCTTCACCATTTTGAAGAAGGTCCCTTGGAACCAGTCAATGCCTTGGTTTTTGCTGACCATGGCTCCTCCGCCCGCTGCCAGAATTGGGGCTGCTGGACTTTGGCTTGGACCCGAAGGTTTTCAGCCAAAGGCCAAAATGAAGCTCACAACAAAGGAAGGCCTCACATATTGTTATGAAGGAGGCGAGGTGGAGAATGGAGTTCAGGGCTAGATGGTCAAAATCAAGCCCGTGGTAGAATAGTATCCCGCGCACAAATGGGTGCAGCAGGAACCCGAGGCCTCTGATGAGGTGGGGGATGAAGACTACCCGCTAATACTACTCCAACGTATCTATTATTTTTTCTTGTTTCATGTTGTTATATTATCATTCTTGGATGTTTTACAATCACTACATAGCATCTTTATATCATTTTTCGGGACTAACCTATTGACATAGTGCCAAAGCGCCAGTTGTTGTTTTTTCTTGTTTTTTACTTCACAGAATATTAGTACCAAATGGAGTCCAATCGCGACAAATATTTTTGGTGAATTGATTTGGACCAGAAGACACCGAGTGGGCCAAAGAAGTGCCACAAATGTGGGATGTGGAGTCCAAGACACATCAGAGTGCGCCAGTGGGCCCCCGATGTGCCCTGATGGGTTGTGCCCTCCATGGGGCCCCTCTGCACCGCCTCTAACACATAAAATACCCAAATATTCATAAAACCCTAGGGGGTCGACGAGAAACACATCCAACCGCAACAATTTCCAGAACCTCGAGATCCAATCTAACACCATCACGGAGGGGTTCATCTTCTTCGTAGGTGCCTCTCCGATGATGCGTGAGTAGTCCACCATAGACCTATGGGTCCATAGGCAGTATCTAGATGGATTCCTCTCTCTCTCTCTCTTTTGATTCTCAATACAATGGTATCTTGGAGATTTATTTGATGTAAACTTTTGTGGTGTATTTGTTGAGATCTGATGAATTTTGAGTTCATGATCAGTTTATATCCATGAATATTATTTGAGTCTTCTTTGATCTATTATATGCATGATTACTTATAGCCTCGTATTTCTTCTTCGGGTCTTTGGTTTAGTTAGGCCGACTAGATCGATTTTTCTTTCCATGGGAAGAGGTGCATTGTGATGGGTTCGATCTTGCGGTGTCCTTTCCTAGTGACAGAAGGGGCAGCAAGACACGCATGTATCGATGCCATTAAGGATAACAAGATGGGGTCTATTCCTATACATATTGTCTACATCATGTCATCATTCTTATTGCATTACTTCATTTTTCCATGAACTTAATACACTAGATGCATGCTAGATAGCAGTAGATGTGTGGAGTAATAGTGGTAGATGCAGGCAGGAGTCGGTCTACTTATCTTGGACGTGATGCCTATATAATGATCATCTCCTTGGATATCGTCATGATTATTTGATCTTCTATCAATTGCCCAACAGTAATTTGTTCACCCATTGTGCGCTATACTAATGAGACAAGCCACTAGTGAAACCTACGGCCCCCGGGTCTACTTTTCCAACACATTGCTTTCCGAGCTATCTTTTTGCTTCTTTTATTTTCAGATCTATGATTCCAAAAAACAAAAAAATATTTTGCACTTTTTATTTGCTATTTTTATTTTGTGTTCTTGAGAGATCTATCTCTCCTATCTATCATATCCTAATCTATCATTATACCGTAGAGAGATTGACAACCTCTCTTTCACGTCGGTTTGCAAGTATTTGTTATTTGTGTGGAGGTGCTGCTTATTAGGTGGTGGTGATCCTCCTACTTGTTCGATAAACTTGGTTTCATAGCTGAGGGAAATACTAACAGTCGATGTGCTGCATCATCCCTCCCTCTTTGGGGAAATATCGACGTAGTCACAAGCCACGTCACCCACTCCCCAGCCCTGGGGCAGGCACTTGCTTCGATCATTTTGGCGAGGTACCCTACAGCGCGCAACTCCAGGATGTTGCCCGTCTTCATGGTGGAACCACCTAGTGCCATTTGAGGGTATCTCCCATAGCTGGAGGGGGATCTAGGGTTCACTAGAAAGGGGTGAATGCGGGATTAGATCTGGGTACTAGAGCTCGATGAAGCAATGGGCGGAAGGAATGATTGTGTGGATAATTTGCGCAACTCCTTTTTTACTCTTATAGGCTGATGAAAGGCCAAGAGTCCCCCTTACAACGCCGATAAAAATGCCGCTCCTATTAAATATGTTGTTATGCATATGGGGAGAAACAAAATCTTGCTTATATCCCTGAGAAAACGGGCACGATCTCCATGTTGATGGAACGTGCCGACAAAAGAGGTGCCTCAAGCCGCAATTCAGGGCAGGTAGTAACTGCCCGACCCGTTGTGGGGAGGGCCATTTCGATAAAGTGGCCAGGTTGCACTATTCATGCCTACATCGCTGGCCTTAAAGGCTAAGTTACCCCACCTCTTCGGGTAGGGAAAGAGCTCGGCTAAGTCTTGTTGGTGAGACATTGTTTCATTTAATAACGTACTAAGGATTTGGAAGTTATGAAGGGGAACTCGCTTGTCAAGCCAAGGACGTCGGACCCAAGGTCATCTTGATCAATGGAATCATCCTCGGCATAGAAGACCAGTTCACGAGCTACTACCAGTGTCCTGGACTAGGGGTACTAGCCTAGTCGGGTCGTGCTCCTTGGACTGGGCTACTGTGCCCTCTGTTGTCTCAAGATGGACTTCGGAAGTTGTACAAGACCGCATCCTCCAAATACTTGACGTATACTCCAAGACTTCTCCTACCACCTCGGCACCAAAATACCAACCTTGTAAACCCTAGGTACCCTACCTGGCATATACATAAGCGGTAGGGTTTAGCTCGTAACAGGGACATCAACACAAAACCATTCCTCTAGCCTTATAGGTAGAACACATCTATAGATCTTGAGATAGATCAACTCTATACTCGATACTTCTCCAATCAATATAAACAAGAGCAGGGTGTAGGGTTTTACCTCCATCAAGAGGGCTCCAACCTGGATAAACATCGTCTCCTTACTACCGTTATCATCTCTCCGACGTTCCGCAACTCGGGACCCCCTACCCCGAGGTCTGTCGGTTTTCACACCGAGAATTTCACACATGTGAAGCTTGTGAAAAGTTCTGCTCTTGAGACCTTGCAGCACTTCAACATTCGCCCTTTCCACCCGCCCATTGCTTTTTGGATAAGCAGCAGAGGCATAGCAGATCTTGCTGCCAAGTTCTCGGCAGGATGTTGTGAAGGCGCAACTTGTGAATTGGGTGCCATTGTCAGTGATTATCATGTTGGGTCACACCAAAATGAGTAACCAATCCCTTGAAGAACTTGATGGCTGACTATGATGCCACTTTCCTCACTACCTCCACCTTAGGCCACTTTGTAAACTTGTCGATTGTGACATACAAGAACTCAAAGCCCCCGGTTGCGTGGGGAAACGGGTAGAGGATGTCCAGTCCCCAAATTGCGAAGGGCCAAGAAAGTGGGATGGTTTGAAGGGCTTGAGATGGCATACGTTCTTGGCATGGAACTGGCAAGCTTCACATGTGGTTACCATTGCCACCGCATCTTGAAGGGTTGTTGGCCAATAGAAACCTTAACAAAAATTGTTGCCAACAAGCGCGTGTGACCCGATGTGGGAGACGCACACGCCTCCATGTATCTTTGCCAAAAGTTGATGCCCATCTTCGCGACATATGCACTTTAATTTCACTCCATTGGGTCTCTTTCTGTATAGGATGCTGTCAGCAAACTGATACATACTTGACCATCGGGCTACTCTTTCAGCTTCTTCTTGATTGTAAGGAAGTTCGCCTGTTTGAAGGTATTGGACGATTTACTGCATCCATGTTGGAGTCTGAGGTTCAACAACAAGGACTAAAGGCATTCTTCTTCTGCTTGAGCGCTTGTCTCGACAGCAAGAACCTCTAGTCCCAGAGCATGCTTCTCACTGGCAATAGTCGAATCCTTGTCAGCATCATCCTTCCCAGCCGCTACTGGTAGCTCAGTCAGAAAATCGTTGCCAGAATTATACTTTTGCCTCTTTGATGGCCGCGTAGACGATGTCACGGAGGTTTGAGTCAGTTGTTGCACAAAAGTTCCTAGTTCCACATGCAACCTTTTGGCGGCGCACTTCGACAAATTGTTAGCAATGTTGTTCTGGGAACGAGGAACGTGCTCCATCTGTTGACCGTCAAAGTTCTCTTCCAACTTTCTCACTTCATCCACATATGTCTCCATCAATGAGCTCTAGCAATCTTTGTTCATTTGCCTAACAACCAACTGTGAGTGGCCTCTGACTATCAACTTTCCGATGCCAAGGTGAACTGCAATCTGTAGACCAGCAAGAAATCCTTCGTACTCAGTAGTGTTTTTAGTGGCATTCTCCCTAGGAAAATGAATTTGAATGACGTACTTGAGGTACCCTCTGGTGGGTGTGACAAGCAGCACGCCGACACCGGTGCCCCATAGTGTAGAAGCACCATCAAAGTACATGATCTAGTCGTTGCCATCTTCCTTGCCAGGAAGAGAAGTCTCTGGTACCTCTTCTCTGGTGTTGGAGTCCATTCTGCAATGAATTCTACCAAAGCTTTTCTCTGAATCGTTGATGTGCTTTAAAACTTCAAGTCAAAGCTAGACAACTCCAATGCCCATTCCACAATACTGCTAGTGGCTTCTGAGTTTATCAAGACACTCTTTAAGGGAAAGAAAGTGGCGACACTAACTGCATGTGCCTGGAAGTAATGGCACAACTTGCGAGAGGCCATGCAAAGACCAAAAAGTATTTTCTGCACTCCAAAGTACCTTGACCTAGCCCCCCCCCCCCCCCCCCCCCGCAAAAGAGAGATAACAAAGTAAATTGTGCGTTGTGCCATCTTATTCTTTGGCACAATCTACTCTATTGTTTTAATTAGTGTTTGTGCCAAGTAGAACCTTTATGATTAGTTTTGGTGATAGTTGTTTAATCATGCTAAAAAAGACAGAAACTTTGTGCTCACGAAATTATTTTAATTCCTATCCAGAAAGAGATTTTGAGTTGATTCTTTTTTATTCTGATTTATATGCAAATTTACCTAATTTTCATAATTTTTCATAATTTTGGGTTATTACAGGTATACGAAATATACAGATTGCTACAGACTGTTCTGTTTTTGACACATTCTGTTTTTGTTGTGTTGATTGCTTATTTTGATGAAACTATGGTTAGTATCGGGGGCTACGAGCCATGGAAAAGTGATAATACAGTAATATAACATCAATATAAATGGAAATTAAGTTTACTACAGTACCTAAAAAGTTGGTGGTTTGTTTTCTTATGCTAATGCTATCACGAGTTTCTGTTTAAGTTTTGTGTTGTGAAGTTTTCAAGTTTTGGGTGATGTTCTTATGGACAATGGAATAAAGAGTGGAAAGAGCCTAATCTTGGGGATGCCCAAGTCATATACCAAGCCAAAATCAAGGACACCAAAAAGCTTAAGCTTCGGGATGCCCCGGGAAGGCATCCCCTCTTTCGTCTTCAATCCATCGGTAACGTTACTTGGAGCTATATTTTCATTTACCACATGATATGTGTTTTGCTTGGAGCGTCGTGTATTATAGGAGTCTTTGATTTTTGTTTTATCACAATCATCCTTGCTGCACACCTTTTGAGAGGGACATGCACTCATCATGAATTTGTTAGAATACTCAATGAGCTTCACTTATATCTTTTGAGTTAGGCAATTTAGCTCACATGTGCTTCACTTATATCTTTTGAGCTTGGTAATTTTGCTCCCATGAGCTTCACTTATATCTTTTGAGATTCATAATTTTGCTCCCATGAGCTTCACTCATATCTATTGAGCTTGGTAATTTTGCTCCCATGAGCTTCACTTATATCTTTTGAGCTAGATAATTTTGCTCCCATGAGCTTCACTTATATCTTTTGAGCTAGATAATTTTGCTCTATTGCTTCACTTAAATCTTTGTAGAGCACGGCGGTGTCATATTTTGTAAAAATAAAAACTCTCGATCTTCACTTATATCATTTTGAGAGTGCTCTCTCTAAGTAACTTGGTAATTGGCGTGTGTTATGAAATTAGTCCTAAATATGATAGGCATCCAAAGAGGATATAATAAAAACTTTCATATTCAAGTGCATTGATTAGTAAGAGAAGTTTGATTCCTCGCGATTAGTTTTGAGATATGGAGTAGATAATATTAGAGTTATGATAGTAGGGTGTTGTGAATCTAGACATACTTGTGTTGAGGTTAGTGATTCCCGTAGCATGGACGTATGGTGAACCGCTATGTTAGGAAGTCGGAGCATAATTGATTTATTGATTGTCATCCTTTGTGTGGCGGTCGGGATCGCGCGATGGTTAACTCCTACCAACCCTTCCCCTAGGAGTATGCATTTAGCACTTTGTTTCGATTACTAATAAAACTTCCGCAATAAGTATATGAGTTCTTCATGACTAATGTGAGTCCATGGTATAGATGCACTCTCACCCTTCCACAATTGCTAGCCTCTCTAGTGCCACGCAATTTTCGCGGGTGCACAAACCCACCATATACCTTCCTCAAAACAGCCACCATACCTACCTATTATAGCATTTTCATAGCCATTCCGAGATATATTGTCATGCAACTTCCACCATTCCGTCTCATGACATGTGCCATCACTTTCATTCATATAGCGTCATTATTGTTCTAAGTATCGAGTTGTAAGTAAATAAAAATGTGATGATCATCATTATTAGAGCATTGTCCCATGTAAGGAAATAAAAAAAGAGGCCAAAGAGGCCCACCAAAAAAAGATAGAAAACAAAAAAATGAAAAAAAAGAGGCCAAAGAGCCCAAACAAAAAAATGAGAGCAAAAGAGAGAAGGGACGATGCTACTATCTTTTTCCACACTTGTGCTTCAAAATAGCACCATGTTCTTCATGATAGAGAGTCTCTTGTTTTGTCACTTTCATATTCTAGTGGGAATTTTCATTATATAACTTGGCTTGTATATTCCAATGATGGGCTTCCTCAAATTGCCCTAGGTCTTCGTGAGCAAGCAAGTTGGGTGCACACCCACTAGTTTTTATTTTTGAGCTTTCATACACTTATAGCTCTAGTGCATCCGTTCCATGGCAATCCCTAATCATTCACATTGGTATCTATTGATGGGCATCTCCATAGCCCATTGATATGCCGAGTCGATGTGACCATCTCCTCCTTTTTGCCTCACAACCTCCACCACACTCTATTCCACCTATAGTGCTATATCCATGGCTCACGCTCATGTATTGCGTGAGAGTTGAAAAACTTAGAGAAAGTAAGAGTGCAAAAACAATTACTAGGCCAATACCGGGGTTGTGCATGATTTAAATTCGTTGTGTGGAGATGATGGAGCATAGCCAGACTATATGATTTTGTAGGGATAACTTTCTTTGGCCTTGTTATTTCAAAAGTTCATGATTACTTTGCTATTATACTTAAAGTATTATTGTTTTCATGTCAATATTAAACAGTTGTTTTGAATCTTATGGATCTGAACATTCATGCCACAATAAAGAAGTTACAAAGAACAAATATGTTAGGTAGCATTCCACATCAAAAATTCGGTCTTCATCACTTCCCAACTCGAGGACGAGCAGGAGTTAAGCTTGGGTATACTTGATACGTCTCCAACGTATCTATAATTTTTGATTGTTCCATGCTATTATATTATCAACTTGGGATGTTTTATATGCATTTATATGCTATTTTATATCATTTTTGGGACTAACTTATTAACTCAGTGCCTAGTGCTAGTTTCTGTTTTTCCGTCTTTTTGACCTTTTCAGATAAGAATATTAAACGGAGTCCAAACGGAATAAAACCTTCGGGATGATTTTTCCATGATAGAACGGATCCAGAAGACTTGAGAACCAAGGCAGAGGGCCACGGAGGAGTCCACGAGCGCCCTAGGCGCGCCCCAGGGGGTGGGCACGCCTAACAGGCTCGTGGGCCCCTCGTGCCTCCTTTGCCCTACCTCTTTCGCCTATAAATTCTCTAAAATCCCAAAATCAACAGGGAGAGCCACGAAAAATACTTTTCTGCTGCCGCAAGCTTCTGTTTCCGCGAGATCCCATCTGGGGACCGTTCTGGTGCCCTCCCGGAGGGGGATTCGTACACGGAGGGCTTCTTCATCAACACCATTGCCTCTCCGATGATGCGTGAATAGTTCACCACAGACCTTCGGGTCCATAGCTAGTAGCTAAATGGCTTCTTCTCTCTCTTGGATCTTCAATACAAAGTTCTCCATGATCTTCATGGAGATCTATCCAATGTAACTTTCTTTTGCGGTGTGTTTTTCGAGATCCGATGAATTGTGGATTTATGATCAGATTATCTATGAATATTATTTGAGTCTCCTATGATTTCTTATATGCATGATTTCGTATCCTTGTAAGTATCTTCGAGTTATGGGTTTCGTTTGGCCAACTTGATCTATAATTCTTGCAATGGGAGAAGTGCTTGGTTTTGGGTTCATACCATGCGGTGTCCTCACCTAGTGAAAGAAGGGGTAGCGAGGCACGCATCGTGTTGTTGCCATCAAGGGTAAAAACATGGGGTTTATATCATATTGCATGAATTTATCCCTCTACATCATGTCATCTTGCTTAAGGCGTTACTCTGTTTGTTATGAACTTAATACACTAGATGCATGCTGGATAGCGGTCGATGTGTGGAGTAATAGTAGTAGATGCAGACAGTATCGGTCTACTTGTCTCGGACATGATGCCTATATGTATGATCATTGCCTTGGATATCGTCATGACTTTGCGCGATTCTATCAATTGCTCGACAGTAATTTGTTCACCCACCGTAATACTTGCTATCAGGAGAGAAGCCTCTAGTGAACACTATGGCCCCCCGGATCTATTTTAAACATTATATATTAAGATCTACATACAAAAATACCAAATATACCTTGTTGTACTTTTATTTATTTATTTATATTTACCTATTATCACTATCAGATCTCACCTTGCAAGTAATCGTAAAGGGATTTACAACCCCTTTATCGCGTTGGGTGCAAGTTTGTTTGTTTTTGCGCAGGTGCCTTGGTGCCTCATCTTGATACTCCTACTGGATTGATACCTTGGTTCTCAAACTGAGGGAAATACTTATCTCTACTTTTTTGCATCACCCTTTCCTCTTCAAGGGAAAAATCAACGCAAGCTCAAGAAGTAGCAATTACCTTGTCCCTTGACTTACTAACAAGAGGGTTTGTGACTCCATGAATTAGTGCATAATGCGGTAGTGGTTTGCACTATGTCCTTGACATGAATGAACATGAGTGAAGTTTTGTTAACAAGATCGATGCCCACAACAACTTGTGTTCTACTCGTGCATAGATTCTATGCATAGACCTAGCTCATGATGCCACTGTCGGGAGACGTAGCAGTAAATCAAAAAAATTCTTACGATCACCATGATCCATCTATGGAGAAACCAGTAATGAGTAAGGGGAGAGTGCATCTTAATACCTTTGAAGATCGCAAAGCGGAAGCGTTACTAGAACGCGGTTGGTGGAGTCGTACTCGTAGCGATTCAGATCGTGGTGGAATCCGATCTAAGCGCTGAACAACGGCGCCTCTGCGTTCAACACACGTGCAGCCCGGTGACGTCTCCTATGCCTTCATCCAGCAAGGAGGAAGGAGAGGTTGAGGGAGAGCTCTGGCAGCACGACGGTGTGGTGACGGTGGAGCTACGTGGACTCCGGCAGGGCTTCGCCAAGTGCTATGGAGAACAAGGAAGAGGAAGGGTAGGGCTGCACCGAGAGAGAGAGAGAGAACTCGTGTCTCAAATCAGCCCCAATACCTCGGGTATGTATAGGAGGAGGGACAGGGAGGGCCTCCTTGGCCCCTCCTCCAAGGAGGAGAGGTTCGGCCGAGATAAGGGAGGAGTCCACCTCCCACAAGGGAGGTGGATCTCTTCCTTTTGAATCTCCTTTGGCCTTATGTCTTTATCCCTAGCCGCATGGGCCTTCAGGGAAGGACTTGGCCAGACCAATAAGGTCTGGTCCACCTCCTCTAACAGCCCATGAAGTCCTTTGGTCGTTACACCCCTCCCGGGGGTCCTCCGGCACCCTCCCGGCACTCCCGGTACACTACCGATGAGCCCGAAAACTTTCCGGTGACCAAAAGTGGACTTCCTATATATCAATCTTTACCTCCGGACAATTCCGGAGCTCCACGTGGCATCTGGGATCTCATCCAGGACTCCAAAAAACCTTCGGTAACCACGTACAACATTTCCCTATAACCCTAGCGTCATCGAACCTTAAGTGTGTAGACCCTACGGGTTCGGGAGACACGCAGACATGACCGAGATACCTCTCCGGTCAATAACCAACAGTAGGATCTGGATATCCATGTTGGCTCCCACATGCTCCATGATGATCTCATCGGATGAACCACGATGTCAGGGATTCAATCAATCCCGTATACAATTCCCTTTGTCCATCGGTGTGACACTTGCCTGAGATTCGATCGTCGGTATCCTTATACCTTGTTCAATCTCGTTACCGGCAAGTCTCTTTACTCGTTTCGTAACACATCATCCCGTGGCTAACTCCTTAGTCACATTGAACTCACTATGATGATGTCTTACCGAGTGGGCCCAAAGATACCTCTCCGTCCCACGGAGTGACAAATCCCAATCTTGATTCGTGCCAACCCAACAGACACTTTCGGAGATACATGTAGTGTACCTTTATAGCCATCCAGTTATGTTGTGACGTTTAGTCAACGGATCATGTATTGCTCGTGAGATATGTTTAGTCAACGGATCTGCAACATTCAGATCCGTATGTACTTTACAAATATCTATATCTCCCTCCTGAATGTAATCACGGGTGGAGTTGAAGCGGCGCTTGATGTGTCTTGTCTTCTTGTGAAACATGGGCTCCTCTGCAAGGGCAATAGCTCCAGTGTTGTCACAAAATAGAGTCGTCGGGCACGACGCATTAGGAATCACTCCTAGGTCAGTGATGAACTCCTTCATCCAGACTCCTTCCTTTGCTGCTTCTGAAGCAGCTATGTACTCCTCTTCACATGTAGATGCCACCACGACGCTTTGCTAGCTACTGCACCAGCTGACTGCCCCTCCATTCAAAATATACACGTATCCGATTTGCGACTTGGAGTCGTCCGGATCTGTGTTGAAGCTAGCATCGACGTAACCCTTTACGACGAGCTCTTCAACACCTCCATATATGAGAAACATGTCCTTTGTCCTTTTTAGGTACTTCAGGATATTCTTGACCATTGTCCAGTGTTCCGCTCCGGGATCACTTTGGTACCTCCCTACCAAACTTATGTCAAGGTTCACATCAGGTCGGGTACACAGCATGGCATACATAATAGAGCCTATGGCTGAAGCATAGGGGATGACACTCATATCTTCTCTATCCTTTGTCGTGGTCGGGTATTGAGTCATACTCAATCTCACACCCTGTAACACAGGCAAGAACCCCTTCTTGGACTGATCCATATTGAACTTCTTCAATATCTTTTCAAGGTATGTGCTTTGTGAAAGACCTATGAGGCGTTTTGATCTATCTCTGTAGATCTTAATGCCTAATATGTAAGAAGCTTCTCCAAGGTCCTTCATTGAAAAACACTTATTCAAGTAGGCCTTTACGCTTTCCAAAAGTTCTATATCATTTCCCATCAACAATATGTCATCCACATATAATATGAGAAATGCTACTGAGCTCCTACTCACTTTCTTGTAAATACAGGGTTCTCCATAAACTGTATAAATCCAAATGCTTTAATCACCTCATTAAAGTGAATGTTCCAACTTCGAGATGCTTGCACCATCCCATAGATGGAGCGCTGGAGCTTGCATACTTTGTTAGCATCTTTAGGATCGACAAAACCTTCCGGCTGCATCATATATAGTTCTTTCTTAAGGAAGCCATTAAGGAATGCCGTTTTCACATCCATTTGCCAGATCTCATAATCATAAAATGCAGCAATTGCTAACATGATTCAGATAGACTTTAGCATCACTACGGGTGAGAAAGTCTCATCGTAGTCAACTCCTTGAACTTGTCGATAACCCTTAGCGACAAGCTGAGCCTTATAGACGGTCACATTACCATCCGCGTTAGTCTTCTTCTTAAAGATCCATTTATTTTCAATGGCTTGCTTATCATAAGGCAAGTCCACCAAAGTCCATACTTTGTTCTCATACATGGATCCTATATTGGATTTCATGGCTTCAAGCCATTTGTTGGAATTCGGGCCCGCCATCGCTTCTTCATAGTTCGAAGGTTCACCGTTGTCCAACAACATGATCTCTAGGACAGGGTTGCCGTACCACTCTCGTGCGGAACGTGTCCTAGTGGACCTTCGACGTTCAATGGTAACTTGATCTAAAGTTTCATGATCACCATCATTAACTTCCTCTCCAGCCGGTGCAGGCTCCACAGAAACAACTTCCTGTGCTGCGCTACTCTCCGGTTCGAGTGGAGGTACAATTACCTCCTCAAGTTCTATTTTCCTCCCACTTACTTCTTTCAAGAGAAACTCTTTCTCAAGAAAGGATCCATTCTTGGCAACAAAGACTTTGCCTTCGGATCTGGGGTAGAAGGTATACCCAATAGTTTCTTTGGGGTATCCTATGAAGACACACTTTTCCGCTTTGAGTTCGAGCTTCTCAGGTTGAAGTTTCCTCACATAAGCATCGCATCCCCAAACTTTTTGAAACGACAGCTTAGGTTTCTTCCAAACCATAATTCATATGGTGTCGTCTCAACGGACTTTGACGGTGCCCTATTTAAAGTGAATGCGGCAGTCTCTAATGCATATCCCCAAAATGATAGCGATAAGTCGGTAAGAGACATCATAGATCGCACCATATCCAGTAGAGTGCGATTACGATGTTCGGACACACCATTTCGCTGAGGTGTGCCAGGCGGCGTGAGTTGTGAAACAATTCCACATTTCCGTAGGTGCGTGCCAAACTCGTGACTTAAATATTCTTCACCATGATTAGATCATAGGCACTTTATTTTCCTGTCACGTTATTTCTCTACCTCACTCTGAAATTCCTTGAACCTTTCAAAGGTTTCAGACTTGTGTTTCATTAAGTATACATACACATATCTGCTCAAGTCATCAGTGAGGGTGAGAACATAACGATAGCCAACGCGAGCCTCGACGCTCATTAGACCACATACATCGGTATGTATTATCTCCAATAAGTCAGTTGCTCGCTCCATTGTTCCGGAGAACAGAGTCTTGGTCATCTTGCCCATGAGGCATGGTTCGCACGTGTCAAATGATTCAAAATAAAGAGACTCCAAAAGTCCATCAGCATGGAGTTTCTTCATACGTTTGACACCAATATGACCAAGGCGGCAGTGCCACATGTAAGTGGGACTATCGTTATCAACCTTGCATGTTTTGGTACTCACACTATGGACATGTGTAACATCATGTTCGAGATTCATTAAAAATAAACCATTGACCAGCGGGGCATGAACATAAAACATTTCTCTCATATAAATAGAACAACCATTATTCTTAGATTTAAATGAGTAGCCACCTCGCATCAAACGAGATCCATATACAATGTTCATGCTCAAAGCTGGTACTAAATAACAATTATTGAGGTTTAAAACTAATCCCGAAGGTAGATGTAGAGGTAGCGTGCCCACGGCGATCACATCGACCTTGGAACCATTCTCGACGCCCATCGTCACCTCGTCCTTTGCCAGTCTCCGCTTATTCTGCAGCTCCTGCTTGGAGTTAAAAATGTGAGCAACTACACCGGTATCAAATACCCAGGAGCTACTACGAGCGTTGGTTAGGTACCTTTAACTTTGCCGGCCTTCTTATCCGCTAAGTACTTGGGCAGTTCCGCTTCCAGTGACCGGTACCCTTGCAATAAAAGCACTCAGTCTCAGGCTTGGGTCCATGCTTGTTCTTCTTCCCAGCAACTTGCTTACCAGGCACGGCAACAGCTTTGTCGTCCTTCTTGAAGTTCTTCTTACCCTTGCCTTTCTTGAAACTAGTGGTCTTATTCACCATCAACACTTGATGCTCCTTTTTGATCTCGACCTCCGTTGATTTCAGCATCGAGTACAACTCAGGAATGGACTTCTCCATACCCTGCATGTTGTAGTTCATCACAAAGCTCTTGTAGCTAGGTGGAAGCGACTCAAGGATTCTGTCAATGACCGAGTCATCCGGGAGATTAACTCCTAGCTGAGTCAAGCGGTTGTGCAACCCAGATATTTTGAGTATGTGCTCACTGACAGAACCGTTTCCCTCCATCTTACAACTGAAGAACTTGTCAGGGACATCATATCTCTTGACCCGGGCATGATCTTGGAAAACCAATTTCAGCTCTTGGAACATCTCATATGCTCCGTGTTGCTCAAAACGCTTTTGGAGCCCCGGTTCTAAACTATAAAGCATGCCGCACTGAACAAGGGAGTAATCATCGCAGCGTGACTGCCAAGCGTTCATAACGTCTTGATCTGCTGGGAAAATGGGTGCGTCACCTAGCGGTGCATCCAGGACATACAATCTTTTGGAAGCTATGAGGATGATCCTCAAGCCACGGACCCAGTCCGCATAGTTGCTTCCATCATCTTTCAGCTTGGTTTTCTATAGGAACGCGTTGAAGTTGAGGGTCACATTAGCGTTGGCCATTGGATCTACAATATAGATTGTAAAGACAATTTTAGACTAAGTTCATGATAATTAAGTTGACATAATCAAATTATTTAATGAATTCCCACTTAGATAGACATCTCTCTAGTCATCCAAGTGATACATGATCCATGTAAACTAGCCCGTGTCTGGTCATCACGTGAGACAGACTAGTCATCCATGGTGAACATCTCCATGTTGATCGCATCTACTATACAACTCATGTTCGACCTTTCGGTCTTCTGTGTTCCGAGGCCATGTCTGTACATGCTAGGCTCGTCAAGTCAACCTAAGTGTTTCACGTGTGTAAATCTGGCTTACACCCGTTGTATGTGAACATTAGAACCTATCACACCCGATCATCACGTGGTGCTTCGAAAGAACGATCCTTAGCAATGGTGCACAGTTAGGGTGAACAGGTTTCTTGAAATTTTATTGAGAGATCATCTTATTTACTACTGTCGTTCTAAGCAAATAATATGTAAACATGATAAACATCACATGCAATCAATATAGTGACATGATATGGCCAATATCATCTTGCTCCTTTGATCTCCATCTCCGGGGCACCATGATCATCACTGTCACCGGCACGACACCACGATCTCCATCATCGTGTCTTCATGAAGTTGTCTCACCAACTATTACTTCTACTACTATGGCTAACGATTAGCAATAAAGTAAAGTAATTACATGGCGTTTATGATTGACACGCAAGTCATACAATAAAATAAGACAACTCCTATGGCTCCTTCCGGTTGTCATACTCATAGACATGCAAGTCGTGAATCCTATTACAAGAACATGATCATCTCATACATCACAATGCATCACATCACATCCTTTGGCCATATCACATCACAAGGCATATGCTGCAAAAACAAGTTAGACCTCCTCTAATTTGTAGTTGCAAGTTTTTACGTGGCTGCTATAGGTTTATAGCAAGAACGTTTCTTACCTATGCCAAAACCACAACGTGATATGCCAATTGCTATTTACCCTTCATAAGGACCCTTTCCATCGAATCCGATCCGACTAAGGTGGGAGAGACAGACACCCGCTAGCCACCTTATGCAACAAGTGCATGCCAGGCAGTGGAACCGGTCTCACGTAGGCGTACGTGTAAAGTTGGTCCGGGCCGCTTCATCCCACAATAATGCTGAATCAATATAAGACTAGTCGGCAAGCATATTAACAAGATCGACGCCCACAACAACTTGTCTTCTACTCGTGCATAGATTCTACGCATAGACCTAGCTCATGATGCCACCGTTGGAAGACGTAGTAGTAAATCAAAAAAATTCTTACGATCACCAAGATCCATCTATGGAGAAACCAGCAATGAGTAAGGGGAGAGTGCATCTTCATACCTTTGAAGATCACAAAGCGGAAGCGTTACTAGAACACGGTTGGTGGAGTCGTACTCGCAGTGATTCAGATCGCGGTGGAATCTGATCTAAGCGCCGAACAACGGCGCCTCCGCGTTCAACACACGTGCAGCCCGGTGACGTCTCCTACGCCTTGATCCAGCAAGGAGGAAGGAGAGGTTGAGGGAGAGCTCCAGCAGCATGACAACGTGGTGATGGTGGAGGAACGTGGACTTCGGTAGGGCTTCGCCAAGCGCTACGGAGAACGAGGAAGAGGAAGGGTAGGGTTGCGCCGAGAGAGAGAGAGAGAGAGAGAGAACTCATGTCTCAAATCAGCCCATACCTCGGGTATATATAGGAGGAGGGATAGGGAGGGCCACCTTGGCCCTTCTTCCAAGGAGGAGAGGTTCGGCCGAGATAAGGGAGGAGTCCACCTCCCACAAGGGAGGTGGATCTATTACTTTTGAATCTCCTTTGGCCTTATCTCTTTATCCCTAGCCGCACGGGCCTTTAGGGAAGGACTTGGCCAGCCCAACAAGGGCTAGTCCACCTCCTCTAACAGCCCATGAAGTCCTTTGGTTGTTACACCCCTCCCGAGGGTCCTCCGGCACCCTCCCGGCACTCCCAGTACACTATCGATGAGCCCAAAAACTTTTTGGTGACCAAAACTGGACTTCCTATGTATCAATCTTTATCTCCGGACCATTCCGGAGCTCCTCGTGACATCCAGGATCTCATCCGGGACTCCAAACAATCTTCGGTAACCACGTACAACATTTCCCTATGACCCTAGCGTCATCGAACCTTAAGTGTGTAGACCCTACGGGTTCGGGAGACACGCAGACATGACCGAGACACCTCTTCGGTCAATAACCTACAGCAGGATCTGGATACCCATGTTGGCTCCCACATGCTCCACGATGATCTCATTGGATGAACCACGATGTCGGGGATTCAATCAATCCCGTATACAATTCCCTTCGTCCACCGGTATGACACTTGCCCGAGATTCGATCGTCGGTATCCCTATACCTTGTTCAATCTCGTTACCGGCAAGTCTCTTTACTCATTCCGTAACACATCATCCCGTTGCTAACTCCTTAGTCACATTGAGCTCACTATGATGATGACTTACCGACTGCGCCAAAAGATACCTCTTCGTCACACGGAGTGAGAAATCCCAATCTCGATTCATGCCAACCCAACAGACACTTTTCGAGATACCTGTAGTTGTTGGGGAACGTCGCATGGGAAACAAAAATTTCCTACACACACGCAGATCTATCCATGGTGATGAGCATCTACGAGAGGGAGAGTGGATCTACATACCCTTGTAGATCGCTAAGCGGGAAGCGTTAAGAAACACGGTTGGTGTAGTCGAACATCTTCGCGATCCAAATCGCCGAGCGTCCCGCGATCTCATCACGATCTGTCCCGTGAACACATCATGATCCGTCCCGCGATCTCATCATGATCCGTCTCATGATCTTGATCACGATCTGTCCTGTGACCTCATCACGATCCGTTCCGCGATCTCATCACGAACCGTCTCGCGATCTTGATCACGGTCCTTCCGATCTAGCGCCGAACGGACGGCACCTCCGCGTTCAACACACGTGCAGCTTGATGACGGCCTCCACCGTCTTGATCCAGCAAGAGAGAGCAGAGAGGTAGAAGAGTTCACCGGCAGCGTGATGGCGCTCCGGTGATGGTGGTGTAGCAATTCTGGCAGGGCTTCGCCTAAGCACTGCAGAAAACCGATCTAGAGGAGCACCGGTGAAACGGGTAGCACGTGGCCGTAAAATCTATGCAAAAGCCACCAGTATATATAGGAGGAGAGGAGAGGCAGCCCTTGGCGCAAGTCCAAGGGCCTCTTGGAGTCGGCCGGCTAAGGGGGAGGAGTCCTACTCCTCCTCCACTCCTAGTAGGAGTAGGACTCTCCCTTTTTGCCTTTTTTCCACTCTTTTTCCTTTGGGACTCTTCCCCCAACCGCATGGGCCTGTTGTGGATATTCCACCAGCCCACTAAGGGCTGGTTAATACTCTCCCACATCCCATGAAGCCTCTTGGGTCGAAATACCCCTCCCGGAGGTCTCCCGGTACACTACCGGCACTCCCGGTACACTACCGATGAGCCCGAAACTTTTCTGGCAACCAAACTGGGACTTCCTATATATGAATCCTTACCTCCGGACCATTTCGGAGCTCCTCGTGACGTCCAGGATCTCATCCGGGACTCTGAACAAACTTCGGTCACCACCATACATAACTCTACACTACCAAAATGTCACCAAACCTTAAGTGTGCAGACCCTGCGGGTTCGAGAACTATGTAGACATGACCGAGACACCTCTACGGTCAATAACCAATGGTGGGACCTGGATGTCCACATTGGTTCCTACATATTCTACGAAGATCTTTATCGGTTGAACCTATATGTCAAGGATTCAGTTAATCCCGTATGATGTTCCCTTTGTTCTTTGGTATGTTACTTGCCCGAGATTTGATCGTCGGTATCTCCATACCTAGTTTAACCTCGTTACCGGCAAGTCTCTTTACTCGTTCTGTAATACAAGATCCCGCAACTAACAATTAGTCACTTTGATTGCAAGGCTCATTGTGATGTTGTATTACCGAGTGGGCCCTAAGATACCTCTTCGTCACATGGAGTAACAAATCCCAGTCTCGATCCATGCCAACTCAACTGACACCCTCGGAGATACCTGTAGAGCACCTTTATAGTCACCCAGTTACGTTGCAAAGTTTGATACACACAAGGCACTCCTTCTATGTCGGTGAGTTGCATGATCTCATGGTCATAGGAACACATACTTGACATGCAGAAAATAGTAGCAATAAACTGACACGATCATATGCTACGTTTGTAGTTTGGGCCTTGTCCATCACATCATTCTCCTAATGATGTGATCCCGTTATCAAATGACATCTCATGTCCATGGCTAGGAAACCTTAACCATCTTTTGATCAACGAGCTAGTCTATTAGAGTCATACTAGGGACATGGTTTTGTCTATGTATCCACACATGCATTTAAGTCTCTGATCAATACAATTATAGCATGGATAATAAACGATTATCATAAATAAGGAAATATGATAAAAACTAATTCATTATTGCCTCTAGGGCATATTTCCAACAGTCTCGCACTTGCACTAGAGTCAATAATCTAGTTCACATCACCATGTGATTCGCATTGTTATGAATCTAACACCCAATGAGTTCTAGGGCTCGATCATGCTTTGCATGTGAGAGAGGTCTTATAGTCAACGGGTCTGTGATATTCAGATCCGTGTGTACTTTGCAAATCTCTATTTCAAACCGTAAACACTGCTACCACACTCCACTTGGTACTATTTCCAAATGGCTGCTCCACTATACATATCCAGATTGCTACTACTAGTCATCCGGATTGGTGTTAAAGCTTGCATCGACGTAACTCTTTACGACGAACTCTTTATCACCTCCATAATCGAGAAACATCTCCTCAGTCTTTTAGTTACTAAGGATAATCTTGACCGCTGTCCAGTGATCCACTCCTGGTTCACTCTTGTACCCCTTGATGGACTCATGGCAAGGCACACACATGTGCGGTACACAGCATGGCATACTGTATAGAGCCTATGGCTAAGGCATAGGGGACGATGTTTGTCCTTTCTCTTTCTTCTACTGTTGTAGAGCTTTGAGTCTCACTCAACTTCACACCTTACAAATCAGACGAGAACTATTTCTCTGACTGATCCATTTTGAACTCTTTCAAAATATCGTCAAGGTATGTACTCATTGAAAGTCTCATCAAGCATCTTGATCTATCTCTATAGATGTTGACGCTCAACAATTGGGTAGCTTTATCCAGGTCTTCCTTTGAAAATCACTTTTCAAACAACCATTTATGCTTTCCAGAAATCCTACATTATTTCTGATCAACAATATGTCATCCACATATACTTATCAGAAATTCTATAGTGCTCCCACTCACTTTATTGTAAATACAAGTTTCTCGTAAACTTTGTATAAACATCAAAACTTTGATCACCTCATCAAAACGTATATTCCAACTCCGAGATGCTTGCTTCAGTCCATAGAAGGATCACTAAAGCTTGTACACCTTTTAGCATCCTCAGGACTAACAAAAACCTTCTGGTTGTATCACATACAACCTTTCCTCAAGTAAGCCGTTAAGGAAACGATGTTTTGACATCCATCTGCCAGATTTCATAATTGAAAATGCAGCAACTGCTAACATAATTCCAACAGACTTTAGCATCGCTACGAGTGAGAAAGTCTCATCGCAGTCAACTCCTTGAACTTGTCACAAACATCTTTGCAACAAGTCGAGCTTTACAAATGATGATAATTACCATCAGCGTCTGTTTTCATTTTAAAGATCCATTTGTACTCAACGACCTGCCATCCAACGAGCAAGTCTACCAAGGTCTATACTTGGGTTTCATACATGGATCCTTTCTCGGATTTCATGGCCTCCAACCATTTGTCGGAATCCGGGCCCATCATCGCTTCTCCATAGCTCGTAGGTTCATCGTTGTCCAACAACATGACCTCCAAGACAGGGTTGTCGTACTGCTTAGGAGCAATACACATCCTTGTCGACCTACGAAGTTTGATAGTAACTTGATCCTGAAGCTTCATGATCATAATCATTAACTTCCTCTTCAACTAACGTAGGCTTCACAGAAACAACATTCTGCACTGCGCTACTCTCTGGTTGAACAAAGGTTTAACAACCTCATCAAGTTCTATCTTCCTCCCACTCAATTCTTTCGAGAGAAACTTTTCCTCGAGAAAGGATCTGTTTTAGTAACAAACACTTTGCACTTGGATCTGAGATAGAAGGTTCACCCAACTATTCTTAGGGTATTCTATGAAGATGCATTTGTCCGCCTTGGGTTCGACCTCATTATGTGAAAACATTTTCCACACAAGTGTCGCAGCTCCAAACATTAAGAAATGACAACTTAGGTTTCAATCAAACCATAATTCACACGGTGTCATCTCAACGGATTTAGATGGTGCCCTGTTTAAAGTGAATGTAGTTGTCTCTAATGCATAACCCCAAAATTATAGTAGTAAAACGATAAGAGACATCATAGCACACACCATATACAATAGAGCATGACTATGATGTTCGGACACACCATCACACTATGGTGTTCCAGGTGGCGTTAGTTCTGAAACAAATTTCACATTGTCTTAAGTTGTATGCCAAACTCGTAACTCAGATATTCACCTCCACGATCATATCGCAGTCATTTTTATCTTCTTGTCACGATGATCTTAAACTTCACTTTGAATTTGCTTGAACCTTTCAAACGATTCAGACTTGTGTTTCATTAACTAAATATACACTATATCTACTCAAATCATCAGTGAAGGTAAGAAAATAATGATATCCACTGCACGCTACAAGACTCACTGGATTGCATACATCAACATGTATCATTTCCAATGAATCACTTGCCCGCTCCATCCAACAGGGTCCTTTAGTCATCTTGCCCAAGAGGCATGGTTTGCATGTCTCAACCGATTCGAAATCGAATGAGTCCAAAGATCCATCAGCATGGAGTTTCTTCATGCGCTTTATACCAATATGACATTTTGCGGCAGTGCCACAAGTATGTGGTACTATCATTATTAACTTTGTATCTTTTGACATCAATGTTATGAACATGTGTATTACTACGATCAAGATTTCAACAAACCATTCTCACCGAGTGCATGACCATTGAAGGTATTATTCATGTAAACAGAATAACCATTATTCTCTAACTTAAATGAATAACCGTATTGCAATAAACATGATCTAATCATGTCCATGCTCAACGCAAAACACCAAATAACATTTATTTAGGTTCGTCACTAATCCTGAAGGTAGAGAGAGTGTGCGATGTTGATCACATCAACTTTGGAAACATTTCCAACACATATCATCACCTCACCCTTAGCTAGTTCTCCGTTTATTCCGTAGCTTTTATTTCGAGTTACTAACATTTAGCAACCAAACCGGTATCCAATACCCAGGTGCTACTAGGAGTACTAGCAAGATACACATCAATAACTCGTATATCAAATATACTTCTGTCGATGTTGCCAGCCTTCTTATCTACCAAGTATCTAGGGTTGTTCCGCTTCAGCGACCGCTCACCTCATAACAGAAGCACTTAGTCTCGGGTTTGAGTTCAACTTTGGGTTGCTTCACTGGAGCAGCAACTGACTTGCTATCCATGAAGTTTCCCTCCTTGCTCTTGCCCTTCTCGAAACTAGTGGTTTGATTAACCATCAACACTTGATGCTCCTTCTTGATTTCTACCTTCGCGGTGTCAAACATCGCGAACAGCTCAGGGATCAATAATTCTATCCCTGGCGTTTTATAGTTCATCACTAAGTTCTAGTAGCTTTAGTGACAGTGACTTGGAGAACTATATCAATCATTATCTTATCTGGAAGATCAACTCCCACTTGATTCAAGCGATTGTAGCACCCAGACAATCTGAGCACATGCTCAACGATTGAGCTATTCTCTTTCATCTTATAGGCAAAGAATCTTGTTGGAGATCTCATATCTCGCAACACGGGCACGAGCCTGAGATCCTAGTTTCAGATCTTAGAAACATCTCATATTTTCCGTGACGTTCAAAACGTTTTGGAGCCTCAATTCTAAGCCGTAATGCATGACGCACTAAACTATCAAGTAGTCATCAGAACGTGCCTATCAGATGTTCACAACATCTAGAGACGGCGCTCGAGGGGTTGGCTCACCGAGCGGTGCATAAAGGACATAAGCCTTCTGTGCAGCAATGAGGACAATCCTCAGATCACGGACCCAGTTCGCAATATTGCTACCATCATCTTTCAACTCTATTTCTCTAGGAACATATAAAAATTAAGGGAGCTACAACGCGAGCTAGTAATCTACAACATAATTTGCAAAGATACTATTGACTATGTTCATGATAATGAGTTCAATTAATCATATTACTTAAGAACTCCCACTCAAATTGACATCCCTCCGATCATTCGAGTGATACATGATCCAAATTCACCAACTCAAGTCCGATCATCACGTGAGTTGAGGTGGCTGCAATGATGAACATCATCATGTTGATCATATCTACTATATGACTCATGTTCGACCTTTTGGTCTCTTGTGTTACGAGGCCATGTCCGTACATGCTAGGCTCCTCAAGTTTAACCCGAGTGTTCTGCACGTGCAAATCTGGCTTGCACCCGTTGTATGTGAATGTAGAGTCTATCACACCCGATCATCACGTGGTGTCTCGACACGACAAACTTTCGCAACGGTGCACACTCGAGGAGAACACAATTTATCTTGAAATTAAGTGAGGGATCACCTTATAATGCTACCGTCGTTCTAAGCAAAACAAGGTGCATAAAAAGATTAACATCACATGCAAATCGTAAGTGACATGATATGGCCATGATCTTGTGCTTTTGATCTCCATCATGAAAACACCGACATGATCTCCATCGTCACCAGCATGACACCATGATCTCCATCAACATGTCGCCATCGGGGTTGTCGCGCCCAACATGCTTCTACTACTATTGCTACCGTAGCGATAAAGTAAAGCATTACATAGCACTTAATGATTGACACGCAGGTCATACAATAATTAAAGACAACCCTATGGCTCCTGCCGGTTGCCGTACTCATCGACATGCAAGTCGTGATAATCTATACATCACATGATCATCTCATACATCACATATATCACATCATGTAATTGGCCATATCATATCACAACATACCCTGCAAAAACAAGTTAGACGTCCTCTAATTGTTGTTGCATGTTTTACGTGGCTACTACGGGTATCTAGCAAGAACAATTCTCATCTACGCAAAAACCACAATGGTGATACACTAGTTGCTTTTCAACCTTCTCAAGGACCGCCTTTGTCGGATCCGATCCAACTAAAGTGAGAGAAACTGTCACCCGCAAGCCATCTATGCAACAAGTTGCGGTTGAGGGAACCGGCCTCTCGTAAGCGTACGAGTAATGTTGGTCCGGGATGCTTCATCTCACAATACCGCTAAATCAAAATCCGACCAAGGGAGGAAGAAATCTAAGCATCAATGCCCACAAACCTTTTGTGTTCTACTCGAGATCTCATCTACACATAGACCTAGCTCATGATGCCACTATTGGGGAACGTCGCATGGGAAACAAAAATTTTCCTACACACATGCAAATCTATCCATGGTGATGAGCATCTATGAGAGGGAGAGTGGATCTACATACCCTTGTAGATCGCTAAGCGGGAAGTGTTAAGAAACGCGGTTGGTGTAGTCGAACATCTTCGCGATCCAAATCGCCGAGCGTCCCGCGATCTCATCACGATCCGTCCCGCGATCCAATCACGATCTGTCCCGTGAACACATCACGATCCATCCTGCGATCTCATCACGATCTTGATCACGATCTGTCCTATGAACTCATCACGATCCATTCCGTGATCTCATCACGAACTGTCTCGCGATCTTGATCACGGTCCTTCCGATCTAGCACCGAACGGACGGCACCTCCGCGTTCAACACACGTGCAGCTTGATGACGATCTCCACCGTCTTGATCCAGCAAGAGAGAGAGGAGAGGTAGAAGAGTTCACCAGCAGCGTGATGGCGCTCCGGTGATGGTGGTGTAGCAATTCCGGCAGGGCTTCGCCTAAGCATTGCAGAAAACCGATCTAGAGGAGCACCGGTGAAACGGGTAGCACGTGGCCATCAAATCTGTGCAAAAACCCTCTATTCCACCAGTATATATAGGAGGAGAGGAGAGGCAGCCCTTGGCGCAAGTCCAAGGGCCTCTTGGAGTCGGCCGGCTAAGGGGGAGGAGTCCTACTCCTCCTCCACTCCTAGTAGGAGTAGGACTCTCCCTTTTTGCCTTTTTTCCACTCTTTTTCCTTTGGGACTCTTCCCCCAGCCACATGTGCCTGTTGTGGATATTCCACCAGCCCACTAAGGGCTGGTTAATACTCTCCCACATCCCATGAAGCCTCTTGGGTCGAAATACCCGTCCCGGAGGTCTCCCGGTACACTACCGGCACTCCTGATACACTACCGATGAGCCCGAAACTTTTCCGGCGACCAAACTGGGACTTCCTATATATGAATCCTTACCTCTGGACCATTTCGGAGCTCCTCGTGACATCCAGGATCTCATCCGGGACTCTGAACAAACGTTGGTCACCACCATGCATAACTCTACACTACCGAAACGTCACCAAACCTTAAGTGTGCAGACCCTACGGGTTCGAGAACTATGTAGACATGACCGAGACACCTCTACGGTCAATAACCAATGGCGGGACCTGGATGTCCACATTGGTTCCTACATATTCTACGAAGATCTTTATCGGTCGAACCTCTGTGTCAAGGATTCAGTTAATCCCGTACGATGTTCCCTTTGTTCTTCGGTATGTTACTTGCCCGAGATTCGATCGTCGGTATCTCCATACCTAGTTCAACCTTGTTACCGACAAGTCTCTTTACTCGTTCCATAATACAAGATCCCGCAACTAACAATTAGTCACTTTGCTTGCAAGGCTCATTGTGATGTTGTATTACCAAGTGGGCCTTGAGATACCTCTCCGTCACATGGAGTAACAAATCCCAGTCTCGATCCATGCCAACTCAACTGACACCCTTGGAGATATGTGTAGAGCATCTTTATAGTCACCCAGTTACATTGCGATGTTTGATACACACAAGGCACTCCTCCGATGTCCGTGAGTTGCATGATCTCATGGTCATAGGAACACATACTTGACATGCAGAAAACAGTAGCAATAAACTGACACGATCATATGCTACGTTTGTAGTTTGGGTCTTGTCCATCACATCATTCTCCTAATGATGTGATCCCGTTATCAAATGACATCTCATGTCCATGGCTAGGAAACCTTAACCATCTTTTGATCAACGAGCTATTCTATTAGAGGCATACTAGGGACATGGTTTTGTCTATGTATCCACACATGCATTTAAGTCTCTGATCAATACAATTATAGCATGGATAATAAACGATTATCATGAATAAGGAAATATGATAAAAACTAATTTATTATTGCCTCTAGGGCATATTTCCAACAGTAGTGTACCTTTATAGCCACCCAGTTACGTTGTGACGTTTGGCACACCCAAAGCATTCCTACGGTATCCGAGAGTTGCACAATCTCATGGTCTAAGGAAACGATACTTAACATTAGAAAAGCTTTAGCAGACGAACTACACGATCTTGTGCTATGCTTAGGATTGGGTCTTGTCCATCACATCATTCTCCTAAGATGTGATCCTGTTATCAACGACATCCAATGTCCATGGTCATGAAACCATGACCATCTATTGATTAACGAGCTAGCTAACTAGAGGCTCACTAGGGACACATCGTGGTCTATGTGTTCACACATGTATTACGGTTTCCGATTAACACAATTATAGCAAGAACAATAGACAATTATCATGAACAAGGAAATACAATAATAACCATTTTATTATTGCCTCTAAGGCATATTTCCATCAGTAGTAGCACTTGATGAAGTGGAACTTGAAGTAGTCTTGGGAACCCACTTGACCAAAATTTGAGAAGTTTTTTCATAGGAGTTTTGCTCATCTTATAGCTTCTTCTTACCTTTTCGCTTGCGTTCTTGTGGTGGAAGATCATCTTGAGCTCTATTTCCCTTGAGGAAGCATGTACTTTTCCTTTTGGGGAAGAAACTTCGTCTTGGGGTATTGATCTTTTTCCCACTCAACTCCATTGGCATTGAACTTTCATTCAAAATAAACACCTTGGTTCTTCTAGTGCCATCCTTGCTTGCATACACTTTCCTCAAATTGCTTACTCTCGACAAGACTTTTGTTGGCACCATTTTATATAGTTCCTTTCAACAACTCGTTTTCCTGCTCAAGTGTAACATGGCTAAGAGAATCATTAGTGGAATCAATAGAACTACTAGAAGCAACAATATTGGATTTAGCATTGTTATCGTTACTACTAGAGGTAGAACATTTCTTGCTCTTGTTATGTGATTGCTTAGATTTAACTTGTAGCATAAAAGTAGACAAGAGAAGTTGTTTGGCAGTCTAAGCGGAACTCTTCTTTTGAAGGTCAGCATTGATAACTTTTAAGAACTCATGCTCTTGCTCTATAGTTAGCTTCTCAAAACGTAGCTTCTCATGAGCCTTTAGAATCTCTCTATGACCTTATTCTTGAGTTTCATGAGCTAACTTAAGAATGTTTAGTTCTTGAGTCAAATGCTCAATCTCCCTCGTTGCATTGATAACCAACTCAACTTGACTTTCATGATTACTAGCAAGTTCATTAGCACTGACGTCGCTAGTTTTATCATTGAGCAAGCCATCCTCATCACTATTAAAGTCAATGAATTGGGTGAGTCACATTAGGACCTTTCGCCATAAAGCATGTTCCAATCCTTCATTTGGTGAATCAAATAGATTAGGACTTGGAATACACAAGAGCTAGTCCGGGAACACCTTCATATTGATTATAGTCGGAGTTGGGGTGATAGCTTCTCTTAGTTCGCTCATCAGAGCCGGAGCCGGATATCCATTCACAAAGTTTCCCAAAAGAAATTGTGAATCTCCCATTTACCTGCCCTCTGGTAGACATACTTCGTTCCTACACCTTCACCCGAGGTCTCCAAATCCACTCGCGATGGTCTTTGATTTGATCGATGAAATAGTGGAAACTTGTAATCGTTAACTTGTTATGGGACATCTTCAACCTCTGGATGCACAAGTCATGTTGAATATTCCATAGTTGGGTATGGCACTATGAAAAGGAGTGGGATTTTTTTGTTAGATCAGTTTACCGGTTGCTGATCGATACAAAGAAAAGGCGAGAGACCTGATTGGATGGTCGGCATTCATCGTCAAACACAAGAGCTATTCAACAAGAGTGAAAGAAATTGGGGAAATTAAGGGTCTTGATGAAAGTGAACTACTTTATGTGGCAACTTGCACGTAACTCTATCCCTACACAGGTAGTTTGACACAGAGGGAACATGAGGACTCAAACGTTTGCTAGCTATGCCAACGCTGAAGGTTCATGGAATCATGCGTTGATAGGTTACAACATGCCCAAGTGTGTATGCGCTTTATTGGATGCTAAGCTTGGAGTATATCTCATTGCTTATGGGCATGCTGATGCGAGGCCTTGGTTGATGGAGTCGATGGATTCAACTAGAGAAGAGGAGTTCATTCGAATTCTTGCTGACTCTCTGGGCAATATGGTGGGCACGTCGAAAGGCAATACATGAGCATATTTTTCACTCACCTCTCGCCACATTTTATTTCATTCAGAGATTTCTTGGAGACCTCTCCTTAATACGTGGTAGGGTGCCCGGATTAGTAGCAACTGCTCCGGCTGCAGTACACAGACAAGGTAGAAGAAATTGGAAAGCACCAACCCAGGGTTGTATGAAACTCAATGTCGATGCGGTAATTTCTAGAAACCAAGATAGGGAGTCATGTGTAGTCATTTGCCAGGATGATGATTAGTGGTCTTTTCTTGGATCCGTTGTACTAGTGACCCAGGACTTAGTCTGACATACAAGTCTTGAGGTGATGGCTTTCATATAGGCGCTTGATTTGGCTTCTGACCTCTACTCGAGCAGAATTCCTATAGTGACTAATTGTGTTCATATTGTTACTCATCTCAAAGACGCATATAGAGATACGAATAACGTCATTATTTAGCAGATGAAGACGAAGATGGAAGACTTTAGTCGCAAAGCTTCTCGGGGGGCAACTTGGGCTGTTGCCCCCACCCCCAGCCCATGAAAATTTCCTGGAATGACCCTTAGTATTTAATCCATATGTCAAGGAAAAACAACACATCAGACATATTGTTTGCCCTCTAGTCCATTGCCCCCCCTAGAATTCAGCACAAGCTTCACCACCAGAAGACTTTCCTCAAGTTCATTTTGATCAAGAGAAAAAAAGCACATCTGGGAGGCTCATGACCTTGCTAAGGCTTTTGTTACCCTAGCTTTGTGACGCCATGTGTGCACGTTTTTTGATGTGAACTATTGTTGTACTATTAATTTGCATAGTTATTCGCTTTCATTTCGGTTGATATCAACGTGTAAGTCAAAACTAGTATGGGGTACCACACGGGCTCAGGCCCACATGATACTGCAAACCATTTTCAAGGGGCATAAACTGATTTTGCGGAACGTGTTTTCGCGAGGTGTGTTAAGATGCTCCTAGATCCTTGATTTCATTTGTATGCTTAAATAAAATGGGTGGCATTCTAAAAAAAACCTTCGTCACGTGTGTGTAAGGTTTGATCTGTCATGAACTGGGATACAATACTACAATTAAGTATCAGGTGCTCCAGCGACTTAGGTGCTTCCCTGATACGGGCTTCTGAACCGCTGGATGTCAGACCGAACGACATTTGGAGTGCTGCTAAATCTGCTGTACCTATGCACAATTTTCAAACTCTTAGGGGACTATTTGTGAAATATTCCATAGTTCCTGAGATCCGTTCGATCTAAGATCCAAAGGCTCCGAGAAGCCTGTATCGCCGTATCATGTAAGTGGCTGAAGCACATATTTTACCACGATATACGTAGACAACTATCCCTCTGGAATCTGAAAGAACCCCCGTTCCTTCTCCCCTGCCAAAACCCCCAATCACCGCTCCCCGAAACTTCTCTCTCCGTCCGACCGAACCCCGCCGCCATGCGCCTCTTCGCCGGCGTCCGCTTCGCCCTCCTCGGCTTCGATCCCGTCTCCGCAGCGCAGGTTTTGCGACCTCTCTCACTGATTCGTGTCGATCCCGTCTCGATTCCTTCCGTCGAGGCCCCGTCTCTCACTTAGGTTTCAATGTTGGCACGGCAGTACCGGTCGGAGATGGTACGGCACGGCGGCGCCGACGCAGGGGCTGCGCGGGAGGGATGTACCCACCTAGTCGTCAGCGGATTCGTCGACGTGAGTTCTGCTGGACCTTCAATTTGAATCCCTTACTCCGTGCTTCATCTTTTCTTTTCTTGTGGTTGAAGTTAAAACCAAGCCCCTTCCGAAATGCAGGATGACCGGGTGTGCGTGGCAGCGCGGAAGGACGGTACGAAGGTCGTGACTGGCCTGTGGGTGGACGACTCCTTGGATCTCGGAGCCATGGTTGATGCCGATCATGTCGGTTCTACTTTTCTGTTTTATTTTCAGCAAGCTTAGCAAGTCATGCCTTTTCCGCTATGTACCAGTACTTCTCTGCTGATTAACTTGGCGAGTTTTTGACTTTGCAGGTACTGTATAGGCCAGTGAGAGATTTGGAAGGCATACCGGGTGCTGAATCGTTCTGCATTTCCTTGACGGGCTACCAAAGACAGAACGGGCGTGAAGCCATAATGGTAATACTCACTACCAGTTCAGTTATCATGCTTCCTAGTGTAGAGGTCCAAGACTGACTGTTACTAGATCATGCAGCTATGCTATACAATGAATATGAACAAGGCTTGTTCTGATTGCGTCATTTACTGTGACTGTGTTTGGTTGACAGTGGAACGGTATTACTTTTAGGTGTGCTGAAGTTTTTTCGCCTTGTTTGGAGAGCTTGTAGCTTTGATTTCACCACTTCTCCATTTCTTTTTGCTGTGTGATTTGTTGTACTGCTAAATCAGTTCACTGGCACAAAGCATCCTCCAAATTAATCATTCTGCTGGTGGCATAGACTCAATCACTAAGATATGCAAGTCGATCCATGCCAGTTGTTTAGTACATTTTGACTCCTATGTTGTACGAAGATTTTCATCTTTATCTCATAATCAATAATCAATATGAAGACTTCATTATATTTTGTCCTCATTCCTCAACCTCTCATCACAAATCCATTCACTGCTCATTTTACTGTCAAATGTAGAAAATGGTTAATATGATGGGAGCGCGGTTCTCCAAGCCTTTGACAGCGAAAACGACCACCCATCTCGTCTGCTACAAATTCGAAGGCACGTTGGTTCCTTAACAGTGTTGCATACAAGTTCTTAATTGTTTGCATTGCACTGACTGAACTTGTTGTATTGTTAGTGTTCATCTTTTTGTTAACGTTTTATTAGCATGCATTCCATTTTGATACCTTTTTATTTAATCTTGTTGTTTTCTGTTACAGAAATTTCAATTGCTGTATAAGTCAGAATATTAGCAGCTATCTCGATTTTTGAATAGAGATGTCAACATGTTTTTTTTTCTGAGATGTTGATAGTTAAATGCAGACACTTTACGATTTTGATTTCCCTTTGTCTTTAGTTTTGGTTAAGTCTTGCGCATGTCCCAGATATGAGTTCAATAATGCATATCATATCATGCCTTTGACCACTCTGAAAATTAGGATTCTGTTTTTTATTCTGCTTTGCATTCAGTTTGTTCCACTACTATTTCATACCTTCAATGTAATTCGCTCCTTATATTTTTTCAAAATGTGTCAGGTGAGAAGTACGAGCTTGCTAAAATGGTGAAGATTAATATTATTAATCACCAGTGGTTGGAAGACTGGTATGTATTTGATCACTGTACCTAAATGGTTCTTACATCTTGTCATTATTGTATATGCTGAAATGCTGTATATGTTCTTGCTGCAGCTTAAAGGCATGGGATGTTCTTTCTGTTGATAATTATACTGCCAGAAGGTAGAATCATCTACCACAATGCATTTTGAATTTGATATTACCTTTTAGCTTTTGAGTGTATAGTTCCAGTCGCTCAACCTCAGTACCCTTTTCAGTCAATCCCAGGTTGATTACTCGTTGCAGTTTATGTAAATATGTAATATGTAATGCGTTAGATCTGGTTGGTTTATGCCCATTACAGTTTATGTAAATATGTAATGCATCAGTTCTGAGTTTTTGTTCATATATTCAGTGGCTGGGAATTGGAGATAATGGAGGCAGAAGCTAAAAATTCAGTGGCTGGGAATTGTATCCTGAATGCTGCTGAAAGCACAACATTCATCCCTGAAGAAATATTGTGCAGAGCAAGGAACACGGTTGCTAAGAGCCCACTCAATTCCAACAGTGAGATGAATGATGCGATAGTGGTTTACAAGATGAAACCTGCTAATATGAATATGGAAGAAAACCCTACAATCGGCGCATGCCCAACCGCTGGTAAAACCGAAAGAGTATCTTTCGAGTTAAGTTTTCTTGAGGCAGTGAATGCAGAAGGTTCCACTTCAAAGGTTTCAAGCAGTGCAAGGGCAGACAACCCTGAAACATGTAGCCCCATACCTCTTAGAGTCCTGAAGCCCCGACGCAAGGCAGTTGCCAAGAAGAGGAGAGCATCTTCTTTCCAAGAAGGGATATCTGGCAGTGAGGCTTGCAGAACAGTTAGTGTCTTATCTGAAACATCAAAGTTGCCTGCAGTGAGTTCCAAATATGCTGGCATGGTGGCAGTGTACAAGGGTCTCAACAATGCTGATGAAGCCTGGGAAGGTAGACCAGAAGATATGCAAAGTCCTAATCCTAGAAGCAGGAAGAGACAGAAAACTGACCATAACAAGGAAAACATACCAGCCAATACTCGTCTCGCTCCTAAATCAAAATATGGGGAAACATTTGTGAGTTCTGAATGTGCCAGAATAGCTGCAGCGAACAAGGAATCTGTGATTGATGACCACGGCATGACAGGGGGAAATGGTGATGCATCCTTGGCCATGTGGGAACCAGAGCATACATGGTTTATTTTAAGTGGGCATCGCCTACTGAGCAAGAAGTGCAGGTTGATACTTCTGCGCCTGAAGGGAAGAGTTTGCAGTCATTCACACCATTGGTTTTTCCAAGCGACACATTTTATCACCCCTGAGCTCCGCAGAACTGAAAAATTCTTTGCAGCAGCTGTAGCTGCAGCGGGGAGGTAAATATTTCATCCACTCTAGTAGTAGACTAATGACAATATTTACCATCTAGAATTAGTTACTAGCATTGTTCTTTCCACGTACACCTGAATGAATGTTTGTTGGTTTCCGGAAATAAAAACAGGTGGATACTGAAGCTTGAGTACTTGTTTGCTTGCGATGAGGCTGGCAAGCTAGTGGATGCAGAATCATTTACGTGCCATGGTGACGGCCTTAATGATAACCGAACAATAAGCCTGGCCGCTCCGAGGAAATGCTGGCACCTGAAGCAGCACACCTGCCATGGCGCCTTCTATGGGATGCGGATCATCATATATGGAGAGTCCATGTCTCCATCACTGGTAAGTAATACGACTGTTCATTTTATTTTCTCCACATGTTTGTGTAAGCTGCCGGTGCATAAGCTGTGTGCTCCCCTTGTCTTAACCGTCATGCAGGACAGCCTAAGGCGTGCGGTCAGAGCCGGCGATGGGACGATCCTGGCCATCCCTCCGCCTTACACAAGGTTCCTGAAGCTGGGCGCGATCAGCTTCGCGGTTGTGTCCGCGGGCATGCCTAGCAGCAATGCGTGGGTGCAGGAGTTCAGGAGCCATGGGATCCTGTGCGTGAGCCCGAACTATCTAGTGGACTATGTGTGCAAGCCTGGCCATCTTGAGAAGCACAAGCACGTCCTCTTCGACATGCAGGACCTGGCTGACAAGTCCGTGCGGAAGCTGCTGTCGAGCCAGGAGGGAGGCGATGCTGAGCAGAGCTGCAGCTCCGGCACAATGGTGGTGGTGGCTGTGCCCATGAACACGAATGGACCACCCCATCCTATTGAAGATGCAAGTTCTAACAGGAAAACTGTACAAGTATTAATTCAAAATGGCAGGCCAACTTTGACCCTCAATGTTGAATTGGACGAGCCATCAAAAAATATGGTGGAAACTTACGCGAGCTCTTCAAAGTGGAACTATGCAGATTTCTATTTCTCTTACCAGAACAAAATAATTCTTCCTGATCGAACATTGAGATCTTATGGCATTTCCAAGGGATGTATAATCGATCTTAACACTAGAGCAAGAGGTGGAAGGTAAGTTGACTTTACCTTTTCTCTGGAATCTCTCCTTTTTTATCCATCACATATACTAGTATTCCCTAAAACCTTATTGTATTATCAATGTGCCAGTTATTATGTCAATTTCTCTAATACCTATTATGTTAACAATTTCAGCTTATCTTTCGTAGACTATGTTGAATTGCACAAAGATAGTTTCAAAGAAATGGCAAAGCTTCCGGATGGAAACGTTTCGTTGAAAGTGCCTATTGGAGGATGCCAATTTCTTTCCTCACTTTTCTCGTGTTTTTTGACTACATGGTCAGAAAACATGTCTTGGAATGGACAGATTGAGTGGAATGTACATTTCAGAGTAATCGATGGTATTGTTCAAATTGGTAGAAGACCAACTATTCGACTCCGTTGCATCGACATTGATATACATCCTCTAGTTGAGTTTCTGGACTATGCATTCACGAGTAATGACATAAAATTATATAACAGAAGACCTCCCTATTTTGATCATTTGATACACTATTTGAGGCGAATGAAGTCAGGAGTGTTGAATTCTGTTAACAAGTTGACGATAGCATCGCATGCAAGCTATATGTTACCTCATCAGAGGTTAATGCTGTACATTTCTCTCAGAAGAAAATACAAAGGTTTGAGCGAAGATGAAAAAGACAAATGGAATATTGCGATACAGAAAGTTCCGGTAAGAGTTGTGCGGACTGATGTTCTTCTGGAATTGCCCGTGTTTAAAGATGTTAAAGCAGCAGCAGAAAAAAGAGGAGAATCATACCCCATAGTGCTAAAACAGAACACGTCCTTTCGAGTGTCACGGGATTACGCCATGCACTCACTCGAACATCGATGGGTAAGCTAAAATGTTATTTGCCTTTTTGTTTTGTTTTATCCGAAGGCATTAAAAATATTTAGCTCAACTCACTTATGGTTTATGAAAACAGGCAAATGATCCAAATGCAGCACCTAGAGATAAAAATAAACAAATTGAGGTATTCAAAGATGATGATGGTGTTGAGCTTATGCTTCCATTCCATATGCACAATTTTCTTGCTGGTTTGGTTGGACAACTCATCTCAGCAAATATTGACATCCACAGAGAGTAAGTGCACCATACTTTGCTTGTCGGGTCATGTATAGTATTTATATTTCGCAGACTTCTATCCATGCATATTATGCAAAAAAGATTGATACACCAGTGCAATGACCAATGACCACTAGAGTACAAAAATTAAGATAGAGTCTACTCTAAAAAGAGAAGCTAAGTACTCCCTCTGTAGCAAAATATAAGACGTTTTGTAGATCAAAGAACGTCTTGTATTTTGATACGGAGGGAGTATTAGTTGGTACCAAACAAAAGCATTAACCAAGAATTATAGAAGTTACAGTGAGTATAAATCAATACAGTTACTGTGTGTAAAATGGCCTTGTCAATTTTATCTAGAGCAATATCATACTGCCTCCTGTAGTGCTGCATCATGACGTGCAACTTAGATTTGCTTGGAATTCAGTGGTTTATCAGAAATAGTAGTAAGCTAAATGCTACCTAGGAAAGCAATAACAGACTACCAGATGAGTTTGGATGGAGGTTCCATATGCCAACTGCGAGTTTTTTTTAAAGGAATATGTGATAGGATTTGCAGATTAAGTCACAAACAGTTCATAGAAGCAATGATTAGCAATGATACAGACTGCCCATGCTGGAGCTATGGATGACTGTGTATAACTTGGTTTGATTTTAGATTGTTTTCTCTCTTTTTATGTTCATAGTACTAGATCAATTTTAGATTTCACCATTTACCTTCTTATTTATCATTTGAATATGTTAATTTCACATCTTTTTAAACCAGTTTGAGTTAGTTTGATGCAACTTTGTTTATGGAAATATACACTGTTTGCAGGCTGTCAAGTGCCGTCGTGCACTGCACCAAGTGCCCATTAGAACCAACCCATCAAGGTATTTTCTATCTGCCAGATTCCTATTGGAAACCGTTTTTCTTGTGGTGGTATAACTCTAGAGGAAACTCTTGTCTTGTCTGCCGGTTATGCAGTTGTGGCTGAGCCCATTGGTGATGATTACATACCGACTTGGATGCATGGTCTAAGTAAAGGTCAAATATCAAAGTTGAGGAGGAGCATTGGTGCCAATCCACCAAGACCAGGGAACTGGACAACTAACTCCATGGCCACCGGAGAATGCTCGAACTCCGCTTCAATGGTCAATCAGCAACCCAATCCCTGGAATGCCGGGAAGGCCCATAGCGCACTGTTCCCTGGTGCAAAAGTTGATCCTTCCTCCATGCCATCGATCATTGGTGCCAATCCACCAAGACCAGGGAACTGGACAACTAACCCCACGGCCACCGACTCGGCTTCAATGGTCAATCAGCAACCCAATCCCTGGAATGCAGGGAAGGCCCATAGCGCACTGTTCCCTGGTGCAAAAGTTGATCCTTCCTCCATGCCATCGGGGAGTAGTACTGGTGGTGTACAAGCTGAACAGTCAAACCCGTTGGCATCGGTGAGTTCACAGACAACAGAAGTCAGATCAAAAGCCTCCATAGCTAACTGGAAAAAGCGGCAACAGAGGAAGGCTAAAAAAGTGGCAGGTGAGAAATAGTGAAAGCTGCTAGCACAAGGGGGGGGGGGGGGGGGGGGGGGGGGGGGGGGGGCAGCACATCGGTCAACTGTTTTGCCAGAGATCTAGCCCCCACACTGCCTATTTTGTAATCTTGGCATACTTTAACCATATAGGCTGATAGTTTGCTTGAGAAATCATAATCTGGAAGTTGTATTCGCTTGGAAGAAAACATGAGCTGGCTATGGTTGATTTGAGCATGATCATCCAATTTTTGACCTTTTTGTAGGAACAAGAATATGCTATGGACTGTTAAGAGATTGGATGCGGTGTAATTGTGATTCAGTAAAATAGGTTCAAAATGATCCTGTGTCAGCATGAAAATCTTCTTTCCTAGGCCCCATGCCTGAAATATCTGACACAATATTTATACATGTATTATTCTTGCATTGTTTTTGTAGTATAGTTTGGGTAACCATCTCCAACTACAGAAGTTGTTTGGCTATATTGTCCTGTATAGTTGGCACAACTATCTCCCAACTACAGGAATTGTTTGGCTATATTGTATGTCTTCCATTAACATCTGCAATGGCTGGGTCACCAATTAAGGTTGTTAGACCGGACCAATGCTTTATACATCATGGCTTCCCATTATCCTTATTTGTCTTTGGTTCTCGTTGCTACCAACACCTATTACCTGGAGGTCGTGGATTCACCAAGCAATATGACAATAATCATTATGACCCCACATATAATCAATTTAATAAATAGTTATAAAGATAATCTCATAAATACCAACATACAAATTAGGCACAAATAAATCTCACCAATCCCCTACATCTTCTAGGCCTATGGATAACAATCAAGAGACCGAATAAGGGAATCATCTCAAATAATACCATAGTTTGCCATAGTATGATGAATGATTAAATGTATCTCATGTTAGAATAAACCGCTAATGCAAGATCATAGACGACACACCGAGGCACGATATTTGTTAACGAGGTTCACCGATATGGCTATATCTTCGGGGCATGACTACGGGCGCTCCTCCCCAAGATACCACAACACCGCCCGGGTGCCGGCACAAGCCGCCGCCTCCCCGTGTACCTATTGCTACCAAGTCGTCATGGGTTATAACGTATGGTGCCCCTCGATATATAAGAGGCATAGGATACAACGTGTCCGACTCGTACACGACTCGTACCTATCCACACCAATTACAACTGCAAGTCCACGTAACCCCTTACGTACATAATATTCAACACAAATATAACATCTCAATCTTTAGATCAAGTATAAATTGAGTGTACAAACCCTAGCTTTACACGTAGGAGTGTTGTTGTCGATGAAGCAATGGAGCATCGTGTAGCAGAGGAAGGTGGAATGGGTATAAGTGAAGTACTTCTCCCGCGGATCTCTCTTCATCTATTTTGGTTGTAGTTTGGGACAGTTATGTTGTTCTAGGTCGTCAATATGTAAGTGACTAGTATAGACAAGGGGCTGGTAGGAGGGCGGGTATGAGTGTCCACTACTGCAGGATGGTCTAAAGACAACACTGAAACTGTGTACGATGCATGAATTGTAAACGGTATAGTTCAAGCTCCGTTGCTAATAACGCGAACTGTGTGCAATGGCAGGCCCATCAAATACGATTCAGAAAAGACTTACGTGTGTGATTTGTTCCATACAATTCTTACATACAAACTGTTTGCGATTAGCTAAAATAACACAAACGGTTACAGAGATCCAGATGTGTGCGATAAAGGGCACACAAAAAACACAAATGATTCGGCATAACAAGAGGTGTGCGATATACATCAAACATGTGAGTAATCAACATCTCGTCGGGGATGTTGCCGATGAAGTCCACGCTCGCCGGAGGCTCTTGTGGTGCAGCCTCGACCCGCCCCGCTTTTTGGCCGCCTCGTCCTCCATTTGAAAAGGAGGCGATCCTCGGCGGCTGCCCTTATAGATAAGAACAGAGGATAAGGTGGAGCATTAATGGAGAACTTGGGAGCAAGCCGGGCTGTGGGTCGAGGTCAAAGGGCTCGATTCCTGGTGAGCCAGCTGTGCCTGCGCTGTGGACTGCTCGCACGCGTCCGTCTAATCAAACCTATACCCATAACACCTCCTAGCCAATAAAATAAAGGGGATGCGCGACGACACGTAAATGGTTAGTGCAACACAAACGTTTTATTATTAATATTTGCGTTTATAAACTTACCATTTTTTTCTCCTTTGTCTCGTCTTGTCACCGCGTTGCCGCCTGAGGAATCTAGTGCACGCTTTGGAAGCGCACATGCGTTTCTTTTGGCCACGTTCTCGCGCGCAACCGCGCATGTTCTCGCGCAATCTTCCCTATCGGTTTCCCACCACAAGCGAATGAGCATAAGAGCCGACGCGCGACACAGGTGGATGCACACTTAATGCAACCTAGCCCATCTATCAAGCATGCCAACCCCACCAAGCACCGTCTCTTCCATTAACCTTCTTGACAATGAAAACGATCCAGTGCAGGTGCAACGACCCATTGAGGTCATTGTCGTGCCCGACAATGCGCCGAACAATGTTGTGCTGCGCGTCATCGCAAGGGTTGAGCCTACCCTGTTGGGGAGCGTTGCATGGGAAACAAAAAATTTCCTACGCACACGCAAGATCTATCCATGGATATGTATAGCTATGAGAGGGGGAGTGTATCTACATACCCTTGTAGATCACTAAGCGGAAGAGTATATAACGCGGTTGATGTAGTCGTACTCTTCATGATCCAATCATGATCTGATCCGATCTAGCGCCGAACGAACGACACCTCCGCGTTCAGCACACATGCGCCTCGATGACGTCTCGTCCTTCTTGATACAATAAGAGAGTAAGGAGAGGTAGATGGGATCTCAACCAGCACGACAACATGGTGGGGATGGTGGTGGAGCAATCCCAACAAGGCTTCACCGAGCGCCTCTGGAAGTGCAAACGAGGAAGAACGGGAGAGAGGGGAGGCCGTAGGGCGTGGGGATTGTCATGTCCAGCCCTTGTGCCTCCTCCCCACTATATATAGGGGTGTTGGAGGGCTGGAGGCGCAGCCCTAGCCCCTCCTCCAAAGAGGGCTGGCGGCCAAAGGGGGAGGAGTGCCCTCGAAGCCAAGTGGAGCCCCCCTTAGGGTTTCCCTTCCCCTGGGCGGATAGGCCTTATGGGGCTGGTGCGCCTGGCCCAATAAGTATAGGACGCCCCTACAACCAATGCATGCCCTAGGTGATGGAGGGAACCTTCCAGACTCCTCTGGGACCTTCTAGAACCTTCTCGGTACAATACCGGGAAAACCCAAATTATTTTTTCGGTAGCCAAAATATGACTTCCCATATATAAATCTTTACCTCTAGACCATTTTGGATCTGCTCGTGACATCCGGGATCTCATACGGGACTCCAAAATTTGGTCTATAAGGGCATATTTCTCCTTAAGTGGTTTTGGTGATTGATGACAATGCCTTTGCGGACTAGTCGTGTGCATTGAGCATTTCAGATATCTCATGTCTAGGCACAAGACGATTCGGTGCCCCTCGGAGCTTATCGAAGACGGTTGTTCTTTATGTTTCCTTTCAGTGGATTTGAGTCGTAGGAAAGCCGTACTATTAAGAGGGGGTCCGCGTCGGAAAGGTTTGGGTGGAATCAACACGTACACATCTGTTCTATTTGCACCACCTTTCCTTTACTTCGTTGGAGCACCAGCTGTTTTCCTCGTCTGTGCAAACTGAAGCCTGCGTGGGTACTTGCATTCAGTGGCCAGCGGTAGTACCGCTCAAGGGAGCGGTAGTACTGCAGGATCCCATGGTAGTACCGCTCAAGGGAGAGATAGTACCGCAGTAGCCCACGGTAGTACCGCTCAGTGGAGCGGTAGTACCGCTGTCCCCTTCCCTAGTACATACGCCTGCGGTAGTAGGCACGAATGTAATTTTTTACATCCGCCCTATTGCGATAGTACCATGATGCAGTTCCAGTACTACCGTGCCAGACTTTTTAGCAGCTCCGCCCTCAGCGGAGGTAGGCACGAAAGTAATTTTGTACTTCTGTGCATCTCAAAGTGCCAGTCTCTACCGACCATGCGGTAGTACCGCATGGGCTCGTGATAGTACCGCTCCTGCAGTTCTACCGCTAGCTGCCTAGTGCAATCGGCCTGAGTCTGATACTTCCGTGCGAGCGGTAGTACCGCATGTCGCCGAGGTAGTACCGCAAGCCCTTGCGGTAGTACCATGGTCTATTGCGGTAGTACCGCGATGCGCAAGGCTGAGGGTGGGGATAACGGTTGGATCTTATCCCCCACTATAAAAGGGAGGTCTTCTTCCTCAAGAAGACCACCTCTTCCTTTCCCAAGCTCCATTGTTGCTCAAAGCTCCATTTTAGCCCGATCTCTCTCCGTAACTAATAAAACTTGTTGATTTTCTAGTGATTGGTTTAGAAGGCCTCGATCTACACTTCCACCAAGAGAAATTTGATTCCCCCCACTAATCCCTTGCGGATCTTGTTACTCTTGGGTGTTTGAGCACCCTAGACAGTTGAGGTCACCTCGGAGACACATTCCATTATGGTGAAGCTTCATGGTGTCGTTGGGAGCCTCCAATTATAAGTTGTGGAGATAGCCCCAACCTTGTTTGTAATGGTTTGGTCGTCGCCTTCAAGGGCACCAATAGTGGAATCATGGCATCTCGCATTGTGTGAGGGCGTGAGGAGAATACGATGGGCCTAGTGGATTTTTGGGGAGCATTGTGCCTCCACACCGCTCCAACAGAGACGTACTTCCTCACAAGGGAAGGAACTCCGGTAACACATCCTTGTCTCCACCGGCTCCATTTTTGGTTATCTCTTACCTTTACTTCTTGCAAGCTATTATTGTGTTGTATCCCTTGCTTGCTTGTGTACTTGTTGTGTTTAGCATCATATAGGTTATTCATCTAGTTGCACATCTAGCCAACTTATTTGATGCTAAGCCTAAATTGTTAAGGAAAAGTTAAAAAGTGTTAGTTGCCTATTCACCCCCCTCTAGTCAACCGATTGTCGTGGATTTATCACAGCAGATGTTCGGGTGAACGGACTTGGATTCGAGGCCATCGCTAACGGGGTGGACTCAAAGGGGTTGATCAGGACGAAAGACACGGGTTTACCCAGGTTCGGCCCCTCAAGTTGAGGTAATAGCCTACGTCCTGCTTGTGTTTGTATTGCTTGTTATATCGATTACAAGGAGTTAAAATCTTGACCTAGTTCTCGATCACCTATCCTCTAAGTCGCCCCGAGTCTGCCTTTATATAGGAGGTCAGGACCACCGGGTCTTTACAATTGTGTAACCGAGTCTCATCGTACATCCAAGTTTCTCTCTATCTTCTTGTCCAAGCTATCTCTGAGGCGGCTTACATGACCAGGTCTCTTCGTCCGGGCCACCTTACGGCCCACTCCTCGAGCCGTCTATCTTCTTGGGCCGTAGGTTTTACGGCTCTCCCCTGGGCCGGCTCACGAGCCATCAACATGACCCGGAACCTTAAGGGCGGGTCATATTGCGGGGTTATATCCCCAACATTAGGCCCCAGGTTGAATTGAGCTTGCTCACTTCATCCTTCTCTTTTGATCTTGGCGAGTCGCCCGGTGATGACCCGACATGATGTCATGAGATCCACTGACGTACCACCGAATCTTTCATTAAACGGTCAGCCCGAGAATCGAGGCATCCGCCTCGGTCAAACGGTTTCATCGCCTGGATTTTCGTGCCTGCCTCATTCCTTCTTTAAATACGACCCGTGCGGGCCAAAATCTTTTTCTCCCGCTCACTCTTCCTCTTCTTCCTCCCATCATCTCTGCTTCTAGCGCATCCGACCTCCGGCGTCGCCTCCGTATCTTCACCGACCAGGCCGCTGCATCGACCTGAATCACACCAGAGTTTTGTCCGCGTCCATTGCTCCATCATCGGTGAGTTCCCTCGCTCCCTAGGACCTTCGTCATCGCGGTAGGGTTTTGCGGGAGGTTCCGCCATGGCCGTTCGGGTTTCTCCGCCGCCGCCGCTAGGGTACCCCGACTCCGTTGACGTATTAGCATGCGTTTCCTATGGCGCCACCGCGCATGGGTCGGCCGTGCACAATGCACGGACCGATGCGGCTTCGTTCTGCGCTTCTCTGTTTCCACTGTTCTTCGCTAGGTTGAAATAAGATCCTTTTTCTATCTTTTGTAGATCCGTAATTGTAGCAATAGTTTGTGAAACCTATTTTTAGGACTTAGCCGATTTTCGATCTTCTTTTCCTCCGTTGAGTCACCAGGCTCATCTGGCTCTCATCAGCCGGACTATAATTTTTATAGAACCCTTAACATTGTAAGCTGCCATTGATACTTGCTTGTCCTTAACTCGCCGCTTATCCCCTTTACACAACCGCCAATATGTCTCATGCCTCCAACTCATGCAACTGGGTTGGGTCTTGTGTCACAGAGGGGTATTTAGCAGACTTTGTCAATGCGGGTACTATCCCTTCCAAGGAGGCCCTTCACTGGCGGGTTTCGGGTGATGAGATACGGCCCTCACCAAAGAAAGGATAAGTAGTAGTTTTCACTGATCACGTTGAACGAGGGTTCGTGCCGCCCGGCTCTAAATTCTTCCGAGATGTTCTTCATTTCTACAAGTTGCATCCTCAAGATTTGGCCCCCAATTCCGTTCCAAATATCTATAACTTCCAAGTGCTCTGCGAAGCTTACCTGCAAACAAAGCCGTCTGTGGGGTTTTTCTGAGAGTTCTTCTATGCCAACCGCCAAACCGAGATGAAGGGCGGTCCGAGTCTGGAGTTAGGCGGCATTTCTATTCAACGTCGCCGAGACATCATCTTTCCGATTGCCCAAATGCCGCGTCATCCAAAAGACTGGAACAAGACATGGTTCTACTGCCAGGACACCTCTCCTGAGAAAGAGCACCCTTTGCCGGGTTATCGTCCCTCCTGGCTCAGGACAAATACAGAGCTTCCTGGCCGGCTCTCAGCTTCAGAGCATGCCAGGTATGAGCCATTCCATGCCAAGATCAAGGCGATCATGGCCAATGGATTAACAGGATTAGACTTGATCCGTTGCTGGATATCCTGGCGGATCATGCCCTTAAGCCGTAGAGGCCGGCTTATGTGCGAATACGAAGGCAAGTACGACAGCTCCTTGTGCTTCAGCAAATCAACTCTGACAGAGGATGACATCACCATGGCCATCCGGAGCCTTGTCCATGAAGCCTCCGGCTCATGCAGCGCCATCGGCCTGGCGCCTTTCTGCATCAATAATCCGGCTCCAGACGTAAGTTAATCTCTTCCCATCCGTCTCTTGGATGTTGCTTGTACTTTGTTGATCTATTACCATTCTTCGGGTCACTCCTGTAGGCCGACTCAGATTTCTGGAAGAAGGAATACATCCCTCCTCCGAAGAAGGCCAAGAAGAAAGCTGCGGGCAAGAAATCGAAAAAGGGCGCTCCACAAGAGGATTGGCTCGAGCGGCCACAGTCATCCGACTCAGTGGTAAGATCTTAATTGTTTGCTTGACCCTTTGCCTTCCTGCTTTATTAATGCTTGTTTTACTTGCAGGATGAAGTGGAGACCAGCCGCGCTAATGCTCCTGAGGTAAACTGTATTTCTTCCGGCTCAGAATGTTTTGTCCCCCGAAAGCCGCGGCGGGTTATCAGAAAAGTTCCTCTTTCTCATCCTCTCACTTACCTGGCTCCCGACTTTCTTTTGAAAAAGCAACAACAGGCTGTACGCCGCCAGACCCGGAGCGTAGGCTCCACTGAGCTTATGTCCGGCTTGCCGAACTCGCCGATTCAGAAGAAACGCCCTACGGAGGTATGTGTTCCTGTTTGACCCTTTTCTTTTTATGACCTTGGTGCCGTCTCATCTTTCTTGAATTTCATCTCAGAAGTCTCCTTCTTCCGGCGACTCGTCGGCGACCGCTCTGCCGCCTCCGAAGATCAACCCGCTGTAAGTGCCTTTCCGCCATAACATCCGGTTCTTTGTAGGGATGTAACATCCTTTTGATTCTGCCTTTTCTATCTTGCAGTGCTCAAGCCAAGCGCCGAAAGACCAACAAGCCCTCCCCCGGCCCTGTTATCGAAGAACCGGAGCTCGAAAAACCGGAGGAGGCTCAACTAGAAGTAACTCCATCGACTGCCTCCACTGAGCCGGCCGCTGAAGACGTCATCATGGAGAGCCCTCCAAGGGATCCTTGAAAGCCGCCAACTCCTGCCAAGACCCCTGCAACTCCGAAGGTTGTTATCACTGGGTCTGCTCACCAAACTCCTCCAGCTCATGTGTTGACCAGGCATAGAGAGCCGGTCGAAGCCTCCAAGAAGCTGAACTTTGATTCTTCCTATGAGAAGATGACAGCCGAAGAGCTCCATGCCGGGTATATGAACTGGCTTACCACTAGCCGAGATCTGGAACTTCGGTGGTCTCTTTAATGAAGACAAAATATGAGGTACTCCTCTTGTTGCCATAACCTTACTTAGCCCCCAAGGGCCGGTTCAATGTACTCAAACATTGAATCGGGTCTTTCTTTAACTTACTGTTAGAAAAAATCCATAGCTATTGTCCCCTAGAACCGGCTTAATTTGCCAGAATTGAGTCGGATCTTCCTTTAGATAGCGTAAACAACCAATCGTAGCCCCCAAGGGCCGGCTCAAACTTGATCAAATTGAGTCGGATCTTTAGTGTAGATATCTTGAAGAACCACCTGTAGCCCCCAAGGGCCGACTCAAAACTTGATAAAGTTTGAGTCAGGGCTTCCATTATAAGTACTTTGAAGAGCCATAGTGTAGACCCCAAGTTCCGGATTAACTTTGATGAAGATGAATCGGAACTGCATTGCATACTCAAAGATCAAACATACATTAGCCCCCAAGTGTCAAACATATTGCTTGCAATCTGCTTGAGACTTGCATATGACTTCTACTTTTGCGACTTATCCTGTATTTTGATGTGTTATAGGAAGCTTTAAATGACGCCGGGTCACAACTGACGGATCTGAAGATCAATATAGCGGCTCAATAAGAGGCCCGCAACATCGCTGACGAGAAGTGTCGGCTTCTCTCTGAAGAACTGGCCACGGTTAAGGCGGAGTTCGCCGCATTCCAGGAATCTGTCTTGTCTGAAAAGGCAGAACTTACAAAGCAGGCGGATGACGCCGAACAAGGGCTAAAATCCGTGTCTGAAGAGCTGCAAGCCATCAAGCAGCACATCTCGAAGATGACAGCCGCCCTCTTTGGTAAACTCCTGACCTTCCTCTCTTACTTTCTGTATAATCTTCTAATCTTGGTGACTCATTATCAACATCTTTGGCTTATATGGGTCCTAGGAGCCGGCAATTAGCCTCTAACAGTCTCTTACCCCTCCAGGGAATTTATACATTTGCAGAGAACCTTTACTGTGGTGCCATATTCACCATCAAGACAGTGCAATATAAAGACAAGATCCCTTCAGCTCTGAAAAGGGTCTTGGAGCTTTTCTCGACCATGCCCAAGCAAATTGAAGAGCTAAAGAAGTCGGCTTTTTGCCAAGGAGTAGTCACAGGCCTGAGCCGAGCTCTGGCCTTCGCCCCAGAGCTGACGCTGGCTGAAATGATGGATGGCTACCCATCAAAGAAAGACGGTGGCTCGGAGTTCACAGAGGTGGACTACATCCAGTGTGTCAAGGACTCTCGCTACTTAGCCTCCGTGCTAGCAGAAGAAGCCGACTTAGGCACCTATCAGGCGGCTTATGATGCCGAGGAGAAGAGAATCCGCGGGCCTCTTTACGAGTGGAAAGATCTGACACCCGCCCGTAGTAAGGATCTCTTTCCTTGAGATCTCGACACGTCTCCCTTTTTTACGGACGGAAACTTTGTAGCTCTGGCTGACTGCAATTGGGATTTGGATAATCTCCAGATCAAGCCAACAGAAGAGCCAGAGCAGGGTGAGTCGTCAGTTTAACTAAGATTTCTTGTGATCTTCTGAGCAGCGGCTCGTGTAATGACCCGCCGTGGGCGGTAAAACTTGTCAACACTTTTGGCTCCTCTTGAGAGCATCTCCGTAATAGCTTAAAGATGACTCTGCTTTTCTTGAATCTAATGCCATCGCGCGCTTCTGAAAGTCTGGTTGTATATACTTTCCGTCTTTCTGTTTTATTTCCATGCTTTACCGGCTCTCCATTGATTGGTCACTTCCTTATAAGAATGTATCTTGAGCTTTGAGAAGTGCTTGCCTTTGAAGATGCCATGTCTTCTCCGAATTTTAGAGTCAGCCAATGACTTTGACACTTGAAAATTGCCAACCGGAGCAGTATGACTCCGGATCTTTCAAAATGAACCAATTCAAAAACCGGTTGTTGTAGGGTAATGTAAGCTATACCTGAAGGTAAGAAGCCTCCATCGACAACCACGGCTAATGATAAGCCGGAAGCGGCATAAGCCGGCTGTTTGCAGTGTAATGTAGGCTATACCCAAAGGTAAGAAGCCTCCTATTTAACAGCAAATATTATAAGCGCGGACGCCGGTTGTCTTAGGGTAATGGAAGCTATACCCGAAGGTAAGAAGCCTCCATGGACAACCGTGGCTAATGATAAGCCGGAGGCGGCATATAGCTGGCTGTTTTTAGGGTAATGTAAGCTATACCCGAAGGTAAGAAGCCTCCTTCAACAGCTACAGTTGATAAGCAACTGAATTTTGGCGCAAAGTGCCGGTTGTTAGGGTGAGATAAGCGAACCTGTCAGTAATAAGCCCCCTTCGACAACCGTGGTTAATAAGTAACCGGAAGTGGCATAAAGCCGGCTGTTAGGGTGAGATAAGCAATACCCGTTGGTAAGAAGCCCCCTTCGACGACCGTAGTTGATAAGCAACTGGAATTTGGTGTACGCGCTACTTTGCCTTAGGGTAATGTAAGCTATACCCAAAGGGTAAGAAGCCTCCATCGACAACCGCGTTTAATGTACAAACCAAATTGGGCATAAAGCCGACTATGTAAGGGTAATGTAAGCTATACCTGAAGGCAATAAGCCTCCTTACAACAGCATGGCGTGAACGCCGGTTGTTTCGGGTGAGATAAAGCTATACCCGAAGGTAAGAAGCCCCCTGCAACCATAATTAACTTGCTTTGAACCGGATGACGACTCAGCCGTTGGCGGTCAAAAACCGCTTTAGCTCAAATTTTGAGCCGGAAAACTCATCTTGCTTGATCAAGGATGTATATAAGAGCAGAGGCCCCAGTCTTTGTAGGGATGCTAAGTTTTATTCACATAAATATGATATGTACATTGATAGCGGTTCTCAACATCTGCTAAGTGAAATAAGGTCGCAGGTGTGCGATATTCCATGGCCGCTGGGTCTCCTGACCCGCTGTGTCCGACTCATCCCGTATATCAATGAGGTAACATGACCCATTGTTAAGGTTTCTACTGATCACAAAAGTCCCCTCCCATGTCGGAGATAACTTATGCATTCCTGATTGGTCTTGAATCAACCGGAGCACCAAGTCGCCTTCCTGGAACGTCCGGGTCTTCACCCTGCGGCTATGATAGCGTCGCAGGTCTTGCTGGTAAATTGCCGACCTAGCTGCTGCTAGCTCTCGCGCTTCATCCAAGGCATCCAACGCATCTTGGCGTGCCACTTCATTGTCCGTCTCAACGTAAGCTGCCACCCTTGGTGAGTCGTGCTGGATGTCGCTGGGCAAAACCGCCTCGGCACCATACACCATGAAGAAAGGCGTGAAACCTGTAGACCTATTAGGAGTAGTTCTGATGCTCCATAAGACGGAGGGCAACTCATCAACCCAACATCCGGGTGTCCGTTTCAAAGGAACCATGAGCCGTGGTTTGACCCCTCTTAAAATTTCCTGATGGGCTCGCTCCGCCTGACCGTTGGACTGTGGATGTGCCACGACTGAAATGTCAAGCCGGATATGCTCTTTATCACAGAACGCTTTCATAGCCCCTTGGATAGATTTGTTCCATTATCAGTAATGATGTTGTGCGGGTAACCAAAGTGGTAAATCAGCTTCTTAATGAATAGAACCGCCATAGCCGCGTCACATTTACTGACCGGCTCTGCCTCTACCCACTTAGTAAATTTATCAACCGCCACTAGGAGGTGTGTTTTCTTGTCTTTGGACCTCTTGAAAAGTCCTACCATGTCAAGCCCCCAGACTGCAAACGGCCAAGTGATTGGTATCATCCTCAACTCTTGAGCCGGAACGTGAGCATGCCGGCCGAACTTCTGACAGCCGCCACACTTGCGGACTAAGTTCTCTGCATCTTTGTGAGCCGTCAACCAAAAAAACCCATGCCGGAAAGCCTTGGCCACCAGAGATTTTGACCCGGCATGGTGTCCACAATCACCAGCATGAATTTCTCTCAAGATCTGCCGACTCTCTTTTGGTGAGATGCAACGCTGAAATACACCCGTTACACTACATTTATGTAACTCACCATTGATTATTGTCATAGACTTAGAACGCCGGGTGATTTTCCTGGCCACATCCTCATCTTCAGGTAACTCGCCACGTGCTAAGTATGCCAAATAAGGAATGGTCCAGTCCAAGATAGTGTGTAGAGCCGCTACCAACTCTGCCTCCGGGTCTGGAATAGCTAAATCCTCCTCGGAAGGTATTTTGACAGCCGGATGATGCAAGATGTCCAGAAAAACATTATGCCATACCGGTTTTTGTTGAGAACCTAACCGCGACAAGGCGTCAGCTGCCTCGTTCCTGCGACAATCAATATGATCCACCTGATATCCCTTTAAGTGACCTGCAATGATATCAACCGCCTGTCGATAAGCCGCCATCTGTGGATCCTTGGAGTCCCAGGTACCTGAAACTTGCTGAGCCACAAGATCTGAGTCGCCCAGACATCTGACCCGGCTTAAATTCATCTCTTTAGCGACTCTGAGACCATGAAGCAGAGCCTCATATTCAGCCACATTATTAGTGCAAGGAAACATCAGCCGGAGCACATAACAAAACTTGTCACCCTTCGGGGAGGTGAGAACAACCCCTGCTCCGAACCCCTCTAACTGTTTAGATCCATCAAAGTGTATAGTCCAGTATGTGTTATCCGGCTTTTCTTCAGGAGCCTGACACTCTGTCTAATCATTTATGAAATCCACCAAATCTTGGGATTTTATCGCCGTACAAGGAACATACTTGATATTAAGAGGTCCTAGCTCTAAGGCCCACTTGGCAATCCTCCCCGTGGCCTCTCTGTTTTGGATGATATCTCCCAACGGGGCAGAACTGACCACAGTTATCTGGTGCCCTAGGAAGTAGTGTTTTAACTTGCGGTTGGCCATGAAAACTCCATATACCATCTTTTGCCAATGCGGATATCTCTGTTTAGATTCTGCCAAGACCTCACTGATACAATAAACCGGCCTTTGCACAGGATACTCTTTCCCTGCCTCCTTGCGCTCAACCACAATTGAAACGTTGATCGCTCTGTTGTTAGCCGCCACATAAAGGAGCAACAATTCTTTCTTAGCCGGAGCGGCTAACACTGGCGGCTCAGTCAACTGCTTCTGAAGAGCTTCAAGTGCTTCAGCCGCTGCCTTGCTCCATGCAAACTTGTATGTCTTCTTCATCATCTGGTATAAGGGAATAGCCTTCTCCCAAGCCGGCTTATGAACCGGCTCAACGCAGCGATCCGCCCTGCAAGGCGCTGAACATCATTAACGCAAGTTGGCTCTCCTAGAGAAGTGATAGCCTTAATTTTATCTGGGTTAGCCTCAATGCCCCGCTCAGAGACCAAGAAACCCAAAAGCTTTCCTGCTGGAACACCAAAAACACACTTTGTTGGGTTAAGCATCATCTTGTAGACCCGAAGATTGTCAAAAGTTTCCTTCAGATCCTCCAAAAGAGTTTCCTTCTTTCTAGATTTAACCATGATGTCATCCACATAAGCATGAACATTACGACCAATCTGACTGTGAAGGCAGTTCTGCACACATCGTTGGTAAGTCGCCTGGGCACTCTTGAGCCCGAAAGGCATAGAGACATAACAGAACGCCCCAAAGGGTGTGATAAACGCCGTCTTCTCCTGATCTTTTACTGCCATCTTGATCTGATGATAACCTAAATACGCATCCAGGAAGCATAAACTTTCACACCCTGCTGTAGCATCAATAATCTGATCAATACGAGGGAGTGCAAAAGGATCAGCCGGGCAGGCCTTGTTAAGATCCGTGTAGTCCACACACATACGCCAGTTGCCGTTCTTTTTGAGCACCAGCACCGGGTTAGCCAACCACTCCGGGTGAAAAACTTCCACAATAAAACGTGCAACCAAGAGCCGGGCAACTTCCTCCCCAATAGCTTTACGTCTCTCTTCGTTGAACCATCGCAGAAACTATTTGATCGGTTTAAACTTTGGATCCACATTAAGGTTGTGCTCAGCGAACTCTCTCGGTACACCTGGCATGTCAGAAGGCTTCCATGCAAAGATGTCCCGATTCTCACGGATGAATTTGATGAGCGGGCTTTCCTATTTGGGATCCATATGAGCCCCAATGATGAACTACTTAGATGAGTCGCCCAGATTGAAATCTACTGCCTTGGTATCATCCGCTGAAAACTTGAGTGGCGGCTCAACCTCCGTAGTGGGCTTCTTCAGTGGGGTCATGCCCTTCGGGTCAACGTTCTCCTTGTAGAACTTTAGCTCCTCCTGGGTGCAACTAGACTCTGCATAAGACGCATCTCCTTCCTCACACTCAATAGCCGTATTCCGATTACCATGAATGGTAACTGTACCGTTTAAGCCGGGCATTTTGAGTTGTAAGTAAACATAGCAAGGCCTAGCCATAAATTTGGCATAAGTCGGCCTCCCAAACAGTGCATGATAGGGACTCTTGATCTTAACCACCTGAAACCACAAGGATTCTACCCTGTAATTATACTCATCGCCGAAGGCCACTTCCAAAGAAATCCTGCCTACCGGATATGCCGACTTACCTGGGACCACACCATGAAAGATGGTGGAAGAAGGCTTAAGGTCCTTATCAAGCAACTTCATCCGCCGGAAGGTGTCATAATAGAGGATGTTGATACTGCTGCCTCCGTCCATGAGCACCTTGTTCACCATATAACCATTCACCTAGGGGGCCACAACCAAAGCAAGCTGGCCCGGGTCATCCACCCTCGTCGGGTGATCCTCTCGGCTCCACGTTATGTCATATTCAGACCACTGTAAATACTTCGGGAGAGCCGGCGCAACCGTGTTGACCGCTCGCTTCCGCAACTTTTGGTCTCGTTTATTGTGACCGGTCGTGAATACGTGATACTACTCGGAACTGAGCTGTTTCGGGTTACTTTGATACCCGGATTGATTGCGTTGCTGCTGATTATTGTTGTTGTTGCCAGGATGCTGTTGGTGTCCCCCTTGGCTATTCTGACCCGGATGTCCGGCTCCTGAACCGCCGACGCCGAATCCTGCCCCTGATCTGCCGTGCCCTGAACCGCCTGGCGGGCCGCCGCCCTGGTTGTTGTGTTGCTATGAATGTTGGTTTTTGAATCTCTGCATGATAAAGCAATCGCCCCACGCATGCATCGCAGGTTTATCAGGCGTGCTGTGCTCCAGACTAGGTTTCTTAAGTGCCTCCCCTAAATTGAAAGGGGCCCTGTTCCTGTTATGAAACTGTCTGAACTTTCCGTTCCCCTTGGGATGGTTCTGCCCTGTGTTGGTATTTTCCACTAGCTCTAACCCGCCATCAGAGTTTTTCCGCTTATTCTGATTCCCATTGTTCACAAAGCCCTTGCCTTGACTGTTCTTCTTCCCTTGACTGACCTTCTCCTCATCTGAACCCGGGTCTTTGGTTTTATCTGAATTGGCATACTTTGTCAGGGCCGTCATGAGCTCTCCCATATCCTGACATGTGCGCTTGAGCCGACCGAGTTTCTGTTTCAACGGAACAAAATGACAGTTCTTTTCCAGAATAAGCACCGCCTGAGCCGCCGTGATCTGCTTCAAAGAATGAATAATGGTCGACACCCGCCGGACCCAATGATGAGCCGATTCGTTCTCCTGTTGAACACAATGATCCAAGTCTACTATGGTCATAGGCTGCTTGCAGGTCCCCTGAAAGTTCTTAATAAACTTCGCTCTCAGCTCAGCCCATGAGCTTATCGTGTTAGGCGGTAGGCCTTTTAACCACGTGCGAGCCAAACCCTCAAGCATCATGATAAAATACTTTGCACACACTGCTTCACTAACATCCAACATCTCCATGGCCAGCTCATAACTCTCAACCCAAGCCTCAGGGGGCAGATTAGCCGTGTAATTTGGAACTTTCTGAGGTCCCTTGAAGTCCTTCGGTAGTCGTTCACTTCTCAGAGCCGGAGTTAAGCACGACACCCCTACGGCTCTGGTACTAGCTGTTGTTCCGGCTCCCACCAAGATGGAGAGCGCTGGCTCCGGACGGGTCACTGCTGCCTCTGCCTCTCGCCTGTTCCTTGCCTGGTTCACGAGGGCTTGTGCGTCTAGAGCTGCTTGCTCACCCTTCGGCAGTCCCCGACGCGGACCACTGCTGGAAACCGCCGGCGACTCGTAGCGCCGGCTGAAACTTTGACTAGGGAGAGGGGTAGAGTGAACCCGGCTCCGGCTGTGAGTATATCTCTCTTGCTGGGCCATGGCCGTCTGCAAGTACCCAATGGAGTTCCGCACGTCCTCCGTGAAGGGTGCTTCATCTAGGATAGGGATCGTCCCAAGCCGGGTGGCCGCCGCCACCATGTTCTCGGTCGGGTTAGAATAATGACCCGCCGGTGTTGGAAAACCTCTAGGTGAAGTTTGGTTATGCTAGACCGGATGAGTTGCCGGCCGTTCCGTCGGGTGGCTCTCGGGCGCGCCCGCAGCTCGCCCCGTGCCAGGGGTATTAAATAGGTTCCTTGCTTCGTAACGCTCTGGTAGATGGGACTGATGCCTCCTCCGGTGTACCGCGGCGGCTGACCTTTGCTCCAGCTCTAGACTGAAAGCATCTGCCTTGATACGCTCTGCTTCTTCCTCCATCTGGATCTTTAGCTCAGCCATCCTTTACCGTTTCTCTGCCATCCGACCCTTGATCCGTGCAACCTGTATGTTCTGGGCTGCTTGATTATCTGGTGTTACCTCTGTGGCCATGAGAGCCGTAAGCTCATCCATCAGTTCCACAAGAATCTGAGCCGGCGACGGCGGGCTATCACCCGCGGCGGCAGCTCCCGCGGCTGTATTACCGGCGGTTGGGGCTGATCCCGCCATGAACACCGCCGCATGAGCCGGAGGTCTTGGAGCATCCGACTCAAAGCCCTCCGACTCAGAGTAGGCGTTGTCGTAGCCCCCAAGGCCACCATTGCTGAGCCGATACACTGATTCTGTCTCCCCACTTGAGGACTAATCTTTCGAGCAAACGAGAGTTTCCTGCGACCCGGACGCTTCCAGATCCATACCTTGAGGGAAGCCTAAGAAAACATGTTTCTGACCCGCATTGGCGCGAGCAGGCCGCACGCTACTTGCAGATTGGAGACGCCGAGCCGGTTCGACGATGTTGGTGCAGATGTTTGGCCCGGGTGTAGATCCATCAGCCTTTCCAATGAAAACCTGGATCCCGCCGAACGGAATCCGAAATCCATACTCCACGGACTCAGCATCAAGCCCCCAGTCGGCATCGTAGATGTAGAGCTGGCCACGACGACTCTTGCTCATCCTTCCGACCACATATCCCTCAAGCCCTGGGAGAGAGCCCTTTGAGAACTCAACACCACTGAGCGCTAGCCCCACGGTGGGTGCCAACTGTCGTGGATTTATCATGGCAGATGTCTGGGTGAACGGACTTGGATTCGAGGCCATCGCTAACGGGGTGGACTCAAAGGGGTTGATCGGTAGGAAAGACACGGGTTTACCCAGGTTCGGCCCCTCAAGTCGAGGTAATAGCCTACGTCCTTATTGTGTTTGTATTGCTTGTTATATCGACTACAAGGAGCTAAAAGCTTGACCTAGTTCTTGATCACCTATCCTCTAAGTCGCCCCATGTCTGCCTTTATATAGGAGGTCAGGACCACCGAGTCTTTACAATTGTGTAACTGAGTCTCATCGTACATCCGAGTCTCTCTCTATCTTCTTGTCCAAGTTGTCTCTAAGGCGGCTTACACGACCGGGTCTCTCCGTCCGGTCCACCTTACGGCCCACTCCTCGAGCCATCTATCTTCTTGGGCCGTAGGTTTTACGGCTCTCCCCTGGGCCGGCTCACGAGCCATCAACATGACCCGGAACCTTAAGGGCGGGTCATATTGCGGGGTTATATCCACAACAATATCAATCCTTTCAATTGGTATCAGATCCACGTCTCTTTATTAAGGGTTTCACCACCCGAAGAGTATGACTGACGAAGAGGAGCGTGTGGGAGAACTTCCCGAGGCCGTGGGAGTGAACATGGTCTCATGCGAGGATTTGGATGATGCCTTGTCCTTACTCAAATCCTCTAAGGTGACCGAGGTTCAATCCATGTTCAATGATTTCCTGAATACTCTTAAAGTGTCTACCGATGCGGTGCAAGTGGACAAACCCACTAACTCGACATCGGATGTCAACTCTGGTAAGGAGGGGGCTAGTGCTGATAAGGATAATCATTCTCAAGGAGTTAATGGGTCGGGGAGCTTTACCTTAGTTCCCCCTCCTATGGTCTATGGAGGACCGGTGCACCCACCTCATATAGTTAATCATGGTCCTCCTCCTAAACTTGTTAAGAATGGTTTTTCTAACTGGGTTTCAGTATCAAGTCTCATTTAGATCACATCTCAGTTCATCTCATGAGGGCCATTGAAGAAGGATACTATCCTCATGATCCACACAATCTTACTCCAAGAGAACAAGCGGATAAACAACTAAATTATTCCGCCTTGTTCATACTCCAAGCTTCTGTTCCTACTGAAGACCTACCACACTTGCGGCCCTTCACTGTTGCTAAAGAGTGTTGGGAACACATCATGTCCATGTACAAGGGCAGTTCAAGCATTCGATGGTCAAACTATGAAGTTGTCCTTGATCAGTTAGATGAGTTTGTAATGATAGAGGATGAGGAACCGCGTGAGCTCTATGGAAGGGTGACCGCTCTTGCCGTTTCCCTCAAGGATCATGGCAACAAGGATGTGGATGATACTTAGATCAAGCATAAGTTTCTGCGGACATCATGCCCTACAACAAGGCCATGTCCGCTGTCATCCGTCAAAGGCCGGACTTTCACACCTTGTCTGCTGATGATGTGTTGGATGAATTTATTGCAATGAACATCCTAAACACGACAGTTGACAATGCTCTCGCTCGTGTTCAATTGTCAAAGAAATCCTCTCCCATCCTTGCTTTGAAGGCCAAGGGCAGTCAAGAGGAAGAAGAAGAAGAAGAGGGTTTCCCCGAGGACACCAAATATTCTTACCATGAGCACATGGCTCTTGCATCCAGACAATTTTGGGGCAACAAGAGAAACACAAGGCCCAACTTCTCCAAGAACAACTTAAATGGGTCAAAGGGCAAGCAACGTGTGAGAACATGCTATAGCTGTGGTAATGTGAGTCACTTTGTGGTGGATTGCCCATATGAGAGGAGGGAAGACAATGGTGGAAAGCTCATTCGCAAAGATAAGGCCAAGTCCTTCCCCAACAAAACCAACTTCACCAAGAAGGCTCCTCACAAAGTATTGGTGGCTCAAGAAGAGTATTACACGGATGATGATGTTGATGACGAAGACACAAGCGGTGAAGAAATGTTAATGGCATCCGTGGCAATTGCTTCCTCTACCCCAACAAAGGTGTCACTCTTTGATGCCCCCAATGAGAACATCATCGCGAGGTGCCTCATGGCTAAAGGTATCACCAAGGTAACCTCTAATGCCAAAACCTCAAACATTAAGACTTCTATTTCTTCCACTCTGTCTTTAGAATGTGTGGATGAACATGAGGAGTCGAAAGAGGATAAAAATGAGTTTGATAAATTCATGTGTAAAATAAAGGGAGAGTCCAAGAAGAACTTCATTGCTCTCTTGGAACAACTTGGTGAGGCCCATGACACTATTGAGTCTCAAGAAGAATTTCTTGAGGAGTTGAGAGGCCATAGTCGTGATTATGCTGACGAGATAGTGGATCTATCTATTTCTCTTGAGGAAGAGCGAGGTCTTCATATGACTCTTGAGGAGTCACAAGATGATGACCTTGCTAAATTACGTAAATATTACGATCATGCTATTGTTCTTAAGCGTGTGCTCAAGTTTGAAAAGGTTGCACTTGGGGTTAACCATGATCGACTCAAGGATGAGCTTGACACACTTGAGAATGCTCACAAAGCGTTGAAGTGTGCTCATGCCTCTCTTAAAGAGTCTCATGATCAACTCCAAGTGAAACTCACTAAGGAAATTGCGACATGTCCTCCTTTTGTTCTAATTGATAATGCATCTGCTACTAACCTGTGTTGTGAGCATGCACATCTTGTTGAGGAAAATTCTAATCTAAAAGAGCAGCTTGAAAAGGGCTTCGTGACGTGTATCCAAGGTGAGAAGACGCTCAATGACCTTTTGAGTAATCATAAGGAAGTTGTGGCAAAAGAAGGAGTTGGGTTTGCACCCAAAAACAACAACAAGAATAAGGTGAACACCAAGGAAGTTCCACCACTCAAGGAAACCTTTGTAAGAGCAGGAGATGGTCCTCATAGAAGAAGAAAGACAAAGTTATGGTAATGCCAAGAAGGTCAAGACCACCCACCCCAACAAGACCGGCGACTTTAACCCCTCTTATATTTTGTGCCATGCTAGTGACGGGCATGTTTATGCCAAATATGTTGGTTCTTCTTATGAGTACATTGAATGGTGTATTTGGGTTCCTAAGACCCTTGTTGCTAACATGAAAGGACCCATTAAAGATGGGTACCTAAAACCAAACATTGATCTCTTGTAGGGGTTTGCTTCCAGAGGAATGTCATGGTTTCTCGATAGTGGAGTGACAAATCATATGATCGTAAGCAAGGACTTGGTGGTGGATGTTCATCCTGACACATCTGTGGCCACCCAAGTCTCATTTGGCGATGATGCGATTTCAAAGATATTGGGACTTGGCAAGGTAATAATCTCCCCGGAATTCTCCATAGAGAATGTTATGCTTGTTGAGACCCTCGCATACAATTTACTTTCTGTTCATCAACTCGCAATCATGGGTTTTAGTACCTTATTTGGTATTGACTCTGTGACCCTTTTGTGGAGCTACACTCTTAAAGTAGCTTTTGTTGGGCATGACGAGAATGGTCTCTATGTGATGAACTTCTCAGAACGACCCACTAAGACCGCGACTTGCCTAATGGCTAAAGTTGATGTGGGATGGCTCTCGCATCGCCGGCTAGCCCATGTCAATATGAGATTTTTGCAAAGCCTCCTCAAAGGGTATCAAATTCTTGGACTAACAAACATGAGTTTTGCCAAAGATCGTGCTTGTAGTGATTGTATCGAAGGAAAGCTACATGAAAAGGCTCATCGTCCAACTACTACAATCTACTCAAATAGGAGCTTAGAGCTCCTTCACATGGATCTCTTCGGGCCTCCATCTTTTGAAAGTCTTGGTGGAAGAAGATATTGCTTGATGATTGTGGATGATTACTCGAGATATACTTGGGTATATTTCTTCAAGAGGAAGAGTGAGACCCAACAGACCGTCATCGACTTTGCAAATGAATTCCAACATTAACATGATGCAAAGTTATGATGATCAGAAGTGACAACGACACTGAGTTCAAGAACTACACCCTAAATGAGTTTCTCAGTGATGAAGGGATTAAGCACCAATATTCCACACCTTACACCCCTCAAAAAAACGGTGTTACGGAGAGAAAGGACCGGACTTTGATGGATGCGGCAAGAACCATGATGGTGGAGTTTAAATCTCCGTACATGTTTTGGGCCGAAGCCATCAACATAGCGTGTCATGCATCAAATCAGCTCTATCTCCGCAAAGGCTTGAACAAGACTCCTGATGACATTCTTACCGGGAACATGCCCAACCTCAAGTAATTCCAGGTGTTCAGTTGTAAGTGTTTCATTCTCAAGAAAGGTGCTTGTTTGTCTAAATTTCAATCTAGAGCCCATGAGGGCATATTTGTTGGTTATGCCGCAAACTCTCATGCTTACCGTGTCCTCAACAAGTCCACAGGACTCATTGAGGAGACGAGTAATGTAGAGTTTGATGAAAATAATGGCTCCCAAGTGGAGCAAAGTGGTCTTTGTGATGTAGGTGATGAAATTCCTCCCCAAGCCATAAGAAGAATGGGTGTGGGATACTTCCTACCCGTTGAGGAACCCCTTGTGGCCGAAGGAGAAGGACAATGTTCCAATCAAGTGGAACCATCACCGACGCAAGACCCACACGCTTCGGAAGAACAAAATGAAGGTCCTTTACCACATGGACAAGATCAAGGGCAAGATCAATCTACTGATGATGGTGTTTCACCAAATGATGCCCAAGATCAAGTTCATGTCTCCGAGCATGCTCAAGATCAAGATCTTCTTCAAGATCAAGAGCAAGCTCACAAAGGCGCTCAAGAGCAACAAGAGGATGACTCTCAGAATGTTGTCCCTCAACCTTCCATGGAGGAAATCTGAGAGAGACGAGCCGCCAAGAATGCCGCCAAGATCAAACTTAGACAACATTTGTTGTAAAACGTCTACGGCGATGTCACGCCCAAGATGCGGTCCTATCCTTATTTGGGCACGACGGCCTCGACAGGGATAGAAGTGCATCTCAATGCATTCGTCAGAATGGATATCATTACAAGTACATGTACAGAAGAGATGAGTATATGGAATTGGCTTACACTCGCCACAAGCTACATCAGAGTCAAAACTATACAATAACATCTCAAACATCATACATAAGAGTAGGGTCCGGCTACGGACGAAAACAAACGATAAAATGACATCCATCCTTGCTATCCCAGGCTGCCGCCTGGAACCCATCCAAGATTGATGAAGAGGAAGAAGAAGAATAACTCCAAATCAAATCAAGCAACGCGCTCACGTCAAATCATCGCATTACCTGTACCTGCAACTGTTGTTGTAGTAATCTGTGAGCCACATGGACTTAGCAATCTCATTTCCAAGGGTATCAAGACCATTAAAGCTTAATAGGTAAGGTATGGGTAAGTGGTGAGGCTGCAGCAAGCGACTAAGCATTTATTTCAGTGGCTAACTTAAGAATATAGAAATTAAAGTATGGTGGTCTACGCATAACGAACCAGAACTAGCAATGATCACTAACTGATCCTGAACACCTACTTACGTCAAACATAACCCCACCGTGTTCTCTTTCGGATAAGGACTCACGAAAAGAGATAGTCATGGATACGCACACAGTTGGTGTGTTTTATTAGAATTTACTTCAAGTTTGCTATGACCGGGTGTTAAACAAAGTAACCAAGTTTGCCACATAACCGCGGGCACGACTTCCATCCTAGGCAATTCCAAAGGAAATCCATCACCTCGAGATAGCCCGAAGAATAATCAGAATTCCTCACTCAAGACGTTCGAGAAAGGTAAAACAAACCCAGCAAGGCCGCCCAGCGTGTCGACGAACCCGATAGGAGCCGCGTATCTCGTTCTCAGGACATGACCAGATGAGCATAGCATACAGTGGCCTGATAGAAATCTCCCGAGTTGCCCCGGGTTGGCCCCGCACACGACTCTAGTTTGGAGCAACACTCATGAGGAGCACTGGACCGGGGGTTGATTAAATTATCCACGGGTGCCGACGGGTCCCTATGCAAGTTTATTAATTATTAGGCAAATGTAGTACCAATGTTGGGCATTGCCAGAAGAGTTCTATCCCAAAACAAAAATCAAGGGGGTCCCCATAACAACCCCGAGCATGTTAGGAGCGCTCATTTATGGAACATAACACCGGTTCACAAGAAACTAGGGGCGGCAAGAGTGGAACAAAACACCGAGCAAAAGGCCAAGCCTTCCACCCTTACCAAGTATATATGTGCATTAAATTAAGTAGCAGCAATATTGTGATATAACAAAAGAATGTCCATTTTGACACATCGAAGCACTTGCACCTGCAACTAGAATGCTACAAGAAGGCTGAGCAAGCAGTAACATAGCCAAACAATGGTTTGCTGGGATGTGGAGAGGTTAGAGGCATATCATGGCAATGTTGGAAGGCTTATCAAACAAGTGGTAGGTAGCGAGACGTAACGATAAAGGATGAGACAACTAGCATGGCAATGATAGTAATGGTATCCAGGGAAATGGGTCATCTTGCCTGAGATCCCGCTCGGAAGAAGACTCAGTCCATGAAGAAGACGAACCACGTAGTCGAACGAATCCTCACACTCCGAACGGTTCAGAAACTCTATCAAGAATAAGCAATCCGAAACACCCAATCAACACAAGATACACCACAACATATGCATGACACGATGCACAAATGACATGATGCATGTCCGGTTAAATATGCAAGGCATGGCATAGCACGACAAATCACATCAAACAACTACTACACGTTAAATGGAGTTCGATATGCAACGAGTTGCATATCGACGAAACTCCATGCTTAATTATTTAGTTCACTCTCGGTTATTTACACAACAATATTAAATGTTGATTAACATGTCAAATGGTGAAGCACAAACAACTACAACAACTAGGCCTATTAAATGAGGCCGAAAGCAAACTATCGAACTTTTGAAACCACCTCATATGTTAGTTATGGTTTCGGACCAGATCTGAACTAACACAATTTTAGAGTGGTTAAACAGCAGAATAAATACCACCATGTGACCCTACACATTATTCTAGGCAAGCTTCATATATAAAACATTTTAATCGGGGCTACGGTTCAACACATATTAAATAAACTCATATCGGCATGGCATTAATGCAAATCTAAAGAAAACAGCAAGCTAGTCATTTTAAACACATGTGAAAGTTGGATATTGTGAATCTACACGAAATTCTAAGCACTTTTCATATATTAAGTTTTTAAATCCGAGACACGGTTTATTAGCTATGAATTAAACCTTTTTAATTAGATCATCACGCAAAACGATGCAAACAACAGGTTAAAATATTTCTAACATGTGTGAAAGTTGAATATTAATAAACTACACAAAATTTTAGTCAAGTTACATATGTAAAGTATTTCGATCCGGTGCACGGGTGAAAAGTTATTAATGCATGGAGTATAGGGGGTTTTCTGTAATTTATTAACACTGGTTAAATAGGAAAATTCGTAGGAAAGGGAAAAAACGGTTATGGGCGCAACATAGCTAACCGGCGCACGGGGTGGGGAATAGCGGTGGCTGCTCACCTAGCAGCCTGTGGGCCGGTCGGTGCAGCGGCCCGGAGCACTGGCTGGGCCAGGGGGTGACTAGGCCGTCGGGGCTGAGCTGGCCCACGCATAGCGAATGAGCGGTCAACGGCGTGGGCTCGAGCGCATCGTGCTCGTTCTGCTCCCGCAGGAAGCAGGCAGCAGCGGCGATTCCACCGGCGGCGAGGGGCGGCAGGGCGCGAGGAGGAGGCCGGGAACGGGCAGGGGCTGACGGATTCGGTGGCCTCCTTGCAGGATCTGGCCAGAGAGAGGACCTGGCGGCGAGCTGGCGAGGCCGGAGCGACCTGCAAAGAACAAGGGAGACCGGGTGAGAAGAGAGGAAGAAGAAGGGAGGGGAGAAGAGGGGTCCGGCCGGCGAGGCAGCTGGGCTCCGGCGACGGCGGTGGCCGACTCGCTGCGGCGAGGCCGGTCAGGGCAACTCCGGCGAGGTGGCTGCAGCTGCGGGAGCACGGGGTGCTCGGGGAGCTCGGCAGCGATCCGGTCCGGAACGGGCCCTAGCGGCTGGAGGTGGGAGGAGGCTGCGGCGTGGAAAACGAGGCAGGGTCTAGGGTTTCCAATAGGGGCAGGTTAGGGGTGCTTAAATAGGAAATGTGGGCTAGGTTAGGGGGGTTGTCCGTTTTCGGACCGTTCGATCTCGATCGGATGGGCCGGAAGCGGAGGGGGGGGGGGGTTACGGTGGCTATGCAGAGGGCTATGGGGAGATGAGAGAGAGAGTGGTGACCCGTGGTGTCGAGGTTTTTAAAACACCGACACTTCCGAGGATAGACCGGCTGGAGCCGCTATATATTTAATGGAACGGATATCAAACGGACTCCGATCACGAAAAAACCGACAGGCGGCCTAACTACATTAAAACAAGATCGCACGTCAAGTTTCAACCCGATCTGAGAATACTTTTTCACGCGCTTAAAACAGTTTTATTTTCACGGTGCAACGAGCACGTGCGTGTGTGGCTGGTCTCGAAACGGGCAACGGCAAGAACGCAGAGAACCGACAACTACGAACGGATGCAAGTTTTCGAAAACGGGAGACGATGCAATGTAGATGATGCGAATGATGCGATGATGAATGCAACACACAATGAAACACATGACGAGAACGGAAAGAAAGGGGAATCTTCTAGAATCTTCTGGAACGTCGGTCTCGAGCTGTCACAACTCTCCTCCACTATACGAGGATCTCGTCCCGAGATCTAGAATGAAAAGGATAAGAGAAAGAGCAAAAGGTAAAACTTAGTTGCTTCTTTGAAAAACGAGCGAAACCAAAGCATCCTGAAGGATGTAAGGAGATGAAGAATGACATGAGGAACAGGCAAGAATTCACAGGAAATTTCGGCAGCACTTCGGTCGGAAAGAGATGGAAAAATTTGATATGATGGTAAGAAATTGAAAGATAGGCACCCAAACTTCGGCTGAATTAGAAACAAAACTTCATAAGATGGAAGGATCATGAAAAGATTTGACAGCAATCCGGTTAAATGAATAAGCAAGAAAGCAAATGATCTTGACAAAGCAAGACGATGGATTGAAGAGAGCAACAACACAAGGCCTCCGAAACAAAAGAATAGAAGCTAGATCTTTGAAGAGAAGAGAAGAGAACTGAGAAGAAAAAGACAATTTCCAGCACAAATGGATTTGAAAAGCATAGGTTGAATGGAGTTGATGAAGAATCGACAATGAAAAGAATAGCTCATTATGGGCTTATGGAACACATCCCAAAATTATGAGGTGACAACCTGCCACAACAGAACAATTGATTGATTGAGAGCAACAAGATATTCAGAGCTTCTTTCACCAAGAGGAGGAGGAGAAAGCTTGAATCATTTATAACACCATGATAAGGATTGTTGCTATCGTGGTGAAATCCAACCCAAGATAACTCCAAGAAAACAAGATGGGTTTACTTATCTCATTCTTTACAAATTCCCTCGAGACTCCTCATAATCAAGAATTTAATAACACCATCTCAAAAGACAAGGAGAAGGAATTGAACTTAGAATTCCAAGATAAAGAACACTTGAGCACCTCCAACAAGAATCTTGAAGAGCACTGAAAATGAAAGAAATCTTGATGAACCACCATGAAGAACCTCCAAAAGAACTCTGAAATGACATGATGATAGAAAGAATTGAAGGATGCAAAAATAACAAGATTGAGGCTTCCAATGAATTGGATGAAGCTTAGCAACAAGATACTTGAGAAAAGACTAGGAACTCTGGAAAACAAAGATGACCACTTGGGATAAGGAATTTGATATCATGAACAAGTCCGAAAGAAGGATTGAAATCACTTGGATGAGACAAGAATAAGAATTATGATATGACTATCCTTCATCAAGTTAAATTGATGACAAGCAACAGATTTCACACATCACTTATTCTTCTTGCAAAGAATTGAAGAGAGAGAGATAGATCACAATCTTGAAGAAGTCTTGCACGAGAACACCGGAAGAATTCAAAATGAAATAGGATAATGCAAATGGACGATATAACATGAGAACAAGAGAACATGATCCACCTAATAGAAAACTTCACGGGCATTGGAAAGAATTCGAAACAAAGAGAACACATGAGAATGAAGAGATCAAGAACTGCTTAATAGAAACTGAACAGGGCACCGGAATAATTGAGATACGAACGAAGGAACAACAATTAAGAAGAATTTGAGAATGAAAACTGAAAGCTGAGAATGAAGAAATCTTCTGAAATGATGGCCTTTGGAGGATCAAGAAATGAAAAGAACTCTGAAAGCACGAGATAGATATGGGAGAAATCTCTCATGATCAAAAACAATTTGAGATGATAACAACAAGCTGAAACCATGAATCTTGAGAATGAGCAAAGATTTAAGAGAAACACTCCTTTGATCTTCGAGCACAAAATGAAGACGAGAAACAACACCATGAATTACTGAGACATTCTGGAATAATGAATAAGGAAAGGTTGAGCCAACAATGAAAATGATTTAGATGCGATCATCAAGAAGGCATATGACTGATGAAATTCATTCTTACGTCATATTTGAAGAGAACTTGAGAGCATCTCCGGAAGATTAGAAGAGTCAGGTATGATCCTGGGAAAAGACCTGTGGGTTATGGGCCCACTGAAAAGAAACCACCGTTGAAACCATTGATTAGGAAGAGAGATTGCACTGGTACAATTAAGAACTTGATGACATGGGACCCTTGAAATAAATTAAGAGGACAAGAATGAAAATGAATGTCTTCTGAGATATCTTCAACACTCCGGGTAGAAAAGAGAGGGATGAATAGACAAGAGAGGCTTGGTAAAGAATTCCAACATGGGAGAGCAGATAGAGAATGAAAATGGTATGATGAACACCACGAACTTGAGTTGAATCCACCGGAAAATAAACAAAGATGAATACTAATAATTGATAACTTGAGCACTAAGCATCTTCATAAAGAATCACCGGAGAAGAAAAACCAACGAGGACAAGGAATATGATGATAGATTTCGAAATGAAACTCTTGAGAATATACACAAGAAATCAACGGAAACAATACAAATGAAATGATAGCTGAAGCATCACATGAAAAGAAAGACACTTGGATGAGAATTAATCATTGAAGAAAAGGGCGGGAGGGTGGAAAAAACAAAGAAAACTTGGAACAGATGAGACAACTCCGGGAAGAATAAGAGGATTGATCTTGCAATATTGAAGCGGATAGAATTATCTTGAAGAGAAGCACACCGGTAGGAAAAGAATTGATATGACAAATTGATTGAGCACAAGAATTAGCATTCCCACGGAAATATGAGAACACTACTTAGCAAGATATGAAATCACCACTTGACAACGAAGCAACTCGAATTACCATATTCAAAACAAAACAAAGGATGGGGTTACCAAATAAGCCAGAACAAATACATACCCACTATGCACTTGTTGGAAAGATAATTCTAGGTAACTACTTGAATTCCCACCTAAGAACTTCCGAAACTTTCTTGTTTATGCGATTCAGGTTGCGGAATTAGGAACCTGCCCTAGGCAATCAGCTACAACTGCATCCGCAACCTTCCACACCATAATTCTAGAAATTTCCGCAAACTCGTGTAATCTCAAATCCTCAAACTCACAATGATACTAATCCATGGTGGTACCCCGGACGCCTCCCCAGTACTGGGTGACTCCGACCTTATCTCACCACGATAAGTATTGAAGTAATTTCGAACATTCTCCGTCCTGAGATATCAAGTAAGCTGAATGATAACGATGTGCCAACATTCCCTGGAGCTCGACTCCCCGGAAGAAATCAAGTCAGACAGGAGGCACCAAGACAGAACCCTGTCACATCGGCATCATATAGTTTCCACAATACCCGCGTGATCCTAAATTTTTTTTGAGCGAGAAGATAAGTAGAAACAAAATTCCTAAGTCGAAATTCCTCACCAGATCATAGAAGAGGAGTAAAAAGAATCCTACTCTCCGATATAACTAGACTCAAAACAGTTTTTCACTAGACTCGACTCGGCCAAGTTCGATCAATCAAGGGGGTCCTAGGTTGGTACAGGCTCTGATACCAACTTGCCATGCCCAAGAGGCGGTCCTATCCTTATTTGGGCACGAGGGCCTCAACAAGGATAGAAGCGCATCTCGATGCGTTCGCAAGAATGGATATCATTACAAGTACATGTACATAAGAGATGAGTATATGGAATTGGCTTACACTCGCCACAAGCTACATCAGAGTCACAACAATACAATAACATCTCAAGCATCATACATAAGAGTAGGGTCCGTCTACGGACGAAAACAAACGATAAAATGACATCCATCCTTGCTATCCCAGGCTGCCGCTTGGAACCCATCCAAGATTGATGAAGAGGAAGAAGAAGAATAACTCCAAATCAAATCAAGCAACGCGCTCACATCAAATCATCGCATTACCTATACCTGCAACTGTTGTTGTAGTAATCTGTGAGCCACAAGGACTCATCAATCTCATTTCCAAGGGTATCAAGACCATTAAAGCTTAATAGGTAAGGTATGGGTAAGTGGTGAGGCTGCAGCAAGCGACTAAGCATTTATTTGAGTGGCTAACTTACGAATACAGAAATTAAAGTATGGTAGTCTACGCATAATGAACGAGAACTTGCAATGATCACTAATTGATCCTGAACACCTACTTACGTCAAAGATAACCCCACCGTGTTCTCTTTCCGATAAGGACTCACGAAAAGAGACAATCACGGATAGGCACACAGTTGGTGTGTTTTATTAGAATTTACTTCAAGTTTTCTATGATCGGGTGTTAAACAAAGTATCCATGTTTGCCACATAACCGCGGGCATGGCTTCTCGAAAAGATTTAACCCTGCAGGGGTGCTCCAACTCATCCATCACAAATTAACAACATGCAGTGGGAATAACCTCAACCACGGATCTCATGATCATCCTAGGCAATTCCAAAGGAAATCCATCTCCTCGAGATAGCCCGAAGAATAATCGGAAGTCCTCACTCAAGACGTTCTAGAAAGGTAAAACAAACCAAGCAAGGCCGCCCGACGTGTCGACGAACCCGATAGGAGCTGCGTATCTCGTTCTCAGGACACGACCAGATGAGCATAGCATACAGTGGCCTGATAGAAATCTCTCGAGTTGCCTCGGGTTGGACCCGCACACGGCTCTAGTTTGGAGCAACACTCATGAGGACCACTGGCCCCGGGGGAAATGGGTCATATTGCCTGAGATCCCGCTCGGAAGAAGACCGAGTCCATGAAGAAGACGAGCCACATAGTCGAACGAATCCTCACACTCCGAACGGTTCAGAAACTCTATCAAGAAGAAGCAATCCGAAACACCCAATCAACATAAGATACATCACAACATACGCATGACACGATGCACAAATGATATGATGCATGTCCGGTTAAATATGCAAGGCATGGCATAGCACGACAAATCACATCAAACAACTACTACACGTTAAATGGAGTTCGATATGCAACGAGATGCATATCGACGAAACTCCACGCTTAATTATTTAGTTCACTCTCGGTTATTTACACAGAAATATTAAATTTTGATTAACATGGCAAACGGTGAAGCACAAACAACTACAACAACTAGGCCTATTAAATGAGGCCGGAAGCAAACTATCGAACTTCCGAAACCACCTCATATGTTAGTTACAGTTTCGGACCAGATCTGAACTAACACAATTTTAGAGTGGTTAAACAGCAGAATAAATACCACCATGTGACCCTACACATTATTCTAGGCAAGTTTCATATATAAAACATTTTAATTGGGGCTACGGTTCAAAAGATATTAAATAAACTCATATCGGCATGGCATTAATGCAAATCTAAAGAAAACAGCAAGCTAGTCATTTTAAACACATGTGAAAGTTGGATATTGTGAATCTACATGAAATTCTAAGCACTTTTCATATATTAAGTTTTTAAATCCGAGACACGGTTTATTAGCTATGAATTAAACCTTCTTAATTAGATCATCATGCAAAACGATGCAAACAACAGGTTTAAATATTTCTAACATGTGTGAAAGTTGAATATTATTAAACTACACAAAATTTTAGTCAAGTTACATATGTAAAGTATTTCGATCCGGTGCACGGGTTAAAATTTATTAATGCATGAAGTATAGGGGGTTTTCTGTAATTTATAAACACTGGTTAAATAGCAAAATTTGCAGGAAAGGGAAAAAATGGTTATGGGCCGAATCTGGGAAGAACATTGGGCACAACATAGCTAACCGGCGCACGGGGCGGGGAATAGCGAGGGCTGCTCACCTAGCAGCCTATGGGCAGGTCGGTGCAGTGGCCCGGAGCAGCGGCCGGGCCTGGGGCGACTGGGCCGCCGGGGCTGAGCTGGCCCACGCGCAGCGAACGAGCGGTCAACGGCCAGGGCTCGAGTGCGTCGTGCTCGTTCTGCCCCCGTAGGAAGCAGGCAGCGGCGGCGGCTCCACCGGCGGCGAGGGACGGCAGGGCGCGAGGAGGAGGCCGGGAACGGGCAGGGGCCGACGGATCTGGTGGCCTCCTTGACGGATCTGGCCGGAGAGAGGACCTGGCGGCGAGCTGGCGAGGTCGGGGCGACCTGCGAAGAAGAAGTGAGACCGGGTGAGAAGAGAGGCAGGAGAAGGGAGGAAGAAAGGGAGAGGGAGAAGAGGGGTCCGGCCGGCGAGGCAGCTGGGCTCCGGCGATGGCGGCGGCCGACTCGCTGCGACGAGGCCGGCCAGGGCAACTCCAGCGAGGTGGCTGCGGCTGTGGGAGCACAGGGTGCTCGGGGAGCTCGGCGGCGTACCGGGCCGGAACGGGCGCCGGAAGGGCCTGGGCAGGCCCTGGCGGCTGGAGGTGGGAGGAGGCTGCGGCACGGAAAACGAGGCAGGGTCTAGGGTTTCCAATAGGGGCAGGTTAGGGGTGCTTAAATAGGAAATGTGGGCTAGGTTAGGGGGGGTTTTGTCCATTTTCGGACCGTTCGATCTCGATCGGACGGGCCGGAAGTGGAGGGGGGTTACGATGGCTGTGCAGAGGGCTACGGGGAGATGAGAGAGAGAGTGGTGACCCATGGCGACGAGGTTTTCAAAACACCGACACTTTCGACGATAGACCGGCTAGAGCCGCTATATATTTAACGGAACAGATATCAAACGGACTCTGATCACGACGAAAACCGACAGGCGGCCTAACTACACTAAAACAAGACCGCACGTCAAGTTTCAACCCGATCTGAGAATACTTTTGTGCGCGCTTAAAAATGGTTTTATTTTCACGGTGCCGTGGGCGCGTGCGTGTGTGGCTGGTCTCGAAATGGGCAACGACAAGAATGCAGAGAACCGGCAACTACGAACGTATGCAAGTTTTCGAAAATGGGAGACGATACAATGCAGATGATGCGAATGATGCGATGATGAATGCAACACACAACGAAACACATGACGAGAACGGAAAGAAAGGGGAATCTTCTGGAATCTTCTGGAACGTCGGTCTCGGGCTGTCACAAGCGATTGGCAAAAAGGGGTAACCACTCGTAAACAATTAAAAAAGTTTTGTGAACATCACGCGTTTGTTTCTTGCATTGAGCCCCTTAAGGTACAAGTTGCGCTCGAAGATATGGAGTGAGTTGAAGCTATGCACGATGAACTCAACAACTTCGAGCGCAACCAAGTATGGCGATTGGTGCCAAGACCACAGGAGAACCACAATGTTATTGGAACTAAATGGATCTGCAAAAACAAGCAAGATGTGAACGATATCGTCATTCGCAACAAGGCAAGATTGGTGGCACAAGTCTACTCCCAAGTCGAGGGTATCGACTATGGTGAAACTTTTGCTCTTGTTGCTCGCCTTGAGTCTATTCGCATGTTGCTTGCATATGTCTCTCATCATAACTTTAAATTATATCAAATGGATGTCAAGAGTGCTTTTCTTAATGGTCCTCTTAAGGAGTTGGTATATGTCAAGCAACCCTCGAGGTTTGAGGATCCAAAGTTCCCCAATCATGTATACGTTCTCGATAAGGCTCTCTATGGCCTTAAGCAAGCCCCATGCGCGTGGTATGAGCATCTTACTGAGATGTTGCAAGACCGTGGGTTTGAAATTGGGAAAATCGATCCCTCTCTTTTTACGAAGAGGATCAACAAGAAATTTTTCATATGCCAACTATATGTTGATGATATTATTTTTAGTTCTCCTAACAAAGCTTTCAATGAAGAATTTGCCACTTTGATGACAAATAAGTTTGAGATGTCTATGTTGGGAGAGTTGAAGTTCTTCCTTGGTTTCAAAGTCAAGCAACAAAGTCAAGGTACCTTCATCAATCAAGCTAAATACACTCAAGACATGCTCAAGAGGTTCAAGATGGATGAGCTCAATCCTCCCAAGGCCAACACTCCCATGCCACTCAAATGCCATCTTGACAGTGATCCCGATGGTAAAGCGGTGGATCAAAAGGTATATAGCTCCATGATTGGATCCTTGCTTTACGTTCTACATCTAGACCGGATATCATGTTAGTCTGGGTATTTGTGCACGATTTCAATCTGCACCTAAGGAGAGTCACCATGTGGCTGTCAAGCGAATCTTTCGATATTTGGCTCAGACCCCAAACTTTGGCTTATGGTATCCCAAGGGGGCTTCGTTTGATCTCGTTGGATATACTGACTCGGATTGGGAGGGAGACCGTGTGGATAGAAATTCCACTTCCGAAGGCCACCAATTTCTTGGTCGTTCTTTGGTAAGTTGGTCTTCAAAGAAACAAAATTGTGTTTCTCTCTCGTCCACCCAGGCCGAGTATGTAGCTGCTGCCAGTTGCTGTGCACATATTCTTTGGATGAGGCAAACCTTAAAGGATTATGGTGTCAGTTGTGACAAAGTGCCTCTTTACTGTGATAATTAAAGTCCCATTATGATCTCCAGCAACCCAGTTCAACATTGCAAGATGAACCATATTGATATTCGTCATCACTTCCTTCGGGAACACGTCAAGCTAGGAGACATCAACCTTATCCATCTGAGCACTAATGAACAACTTGCACATATATTTACGAATCCATTGGATGAAGCAAGATTTCGCGAGTTAAGGCATGAGCTAAATATCATCGATTCGAGCAATGTGGATTGACTTAGTGCGCACCTCACCACACTCATCATTATGTCTTGTCTAGGTGTAGGCATGGATTTAGGGGAGTATAGTTCTCTCAATGAACCATCCCTCCCCTTATTATGCATAAACTAATCAAAGTCTTTCACATCTGCCATTTTTGATGGTTACTATGCTTCAATAGACAAGTCTTGGTCATGGGCCGAAGGATAATTCTTCGCGGTGCCATACCATTTGACTCAAACATAGGTGGCTCTAGGGCCACCGCCCTCTCTTCATGCGAAGTAATGGTTCATTGTTTGGTCCTCATTTCTCTTTCTACTCTATTGGACCATGCTCTTGTTTTGACTTGCATCCTTGTTTTCTCGTGTCTCTCGTTTTTGTGCAATTTTTTTCTTTCTCTTCTTCTCTTTTCTCTCTGAAATCTTGCATTTTGTGGGCAGCACGGTACTACCGTGGCAATCCACAGTACTAATGCTGGAGTTAGACTGCCTTTGTGCTTGCACAAGTGCGTCCCCGACATGGTACTACCGCCCCAAAACACGGAAGTAAAAAATTACTTCCGTCCCGAAGCGGTACTACCTCTTAGCGCATGGAAGTAAAAAATTACTTCCTCTCGTTGAGCGGTACTACCGCAATGACCGCGGTACTACTATGTCGTCGAGGGTGCGTGGGGGTTAAGAGCTGGCAGGGGGAGTTCAAGCTCCCGCATACCCATTATCTCTTCCCCTCACCTCTCTCTCTCTCCTCCTCACAACCATCGCCGGAGCACCTTGCCGGATCTCCGTCTCTGGCCACCCTCCTCTCATTCCCTCCGATGGGATCGTTCCCCATCTCGTCCTCTTGCCATGGACCCCGGTATTCCCCCGAGCTCTTCTCTTTTTGCTTCTCTATTTTTGAATCTAGGTTTAGGGGAAATATGAGTTGGCCTAAGTGATTTTTGGCCAAATTTGTGCATGAGGGGATGTTTTGAGTGTGATAGTGTAGTAGAAGTGCTTATTGATAGGATATAACGGGATAACTTTTGATCTACGGTAGTACCGATCTGGTTTTTGATCTGTGTTCATGCGAAATCTGCCTCGTGCGGTACTACCGCATCTGGTGCGGTACTTCTGCTCCTTCCACGGTACTACCGCTACCAGCGGTGCTACCGCGTCCGGAGCGGTAATAATTTTTACTTCCGCTCATTGGGCGGCAGTAAAATTTTACTTCTACTCCCACCACGGTACTACCGCTGATAGCGGTACTACCATGTCCGGAGCGTAGAATTTTTTTACTTCCTCATGAACCACCGGTACTACCGCTCGATCAGAAGCTACCTCATTTTGTCCTATTCATTCTCACCTCTATATGGTTTTCGTGTATGCTTTCGTCTTTGCCTTGACTCCTTTTTCGTTTGTCTCTTGTGTTTGCGTTGTGTATTGTAGGTGGTGGCTCTGGTTCTGGCTCCGGTCCAAGATGCTCGAATCCCTCTCGCGACACTAGCTCAAAGCGCCTTCACAATCCAGATGCTCCTGAGGGGTCCAATGCCCCGTCATGCCGTTTCAAGAGGACCGCATCCAAGCTCAAGGAGCCAGTTGACAATTGGGAAGACATGCCTCAAGCTGAGTTTCTGTCTCATCGGTTGATCGACCCCTATATCAAACCAAGGGAACATTCCAGGGCCAATGAGTTGTTTTGTACCAAGCAGCAATATCTCATCCACATCGATGTGATGAAGGTCAAGAAGAATCTATATGTTCCCGTCCAGTGGATTGAGATGACTCATATGAGGAAGCACCAGGCATACTTTGGTGAGGTTCTGAGTATGGTGGAGCAGTTTGCTATCGAGGACATCATCTCATTCCACCTTGACTTTGATCCTGAGATTGTGAGTCAGTTCTATGCCTCTGTCCATTTCCACTCTGATGTGCAGCGGACCATGACTTGGATGACCAATGGAGAGAGGCTGTCTGCTATCTGGAAGGATTTCATGGATCTGCTGCATGTTTGTCATGAGGGGTTGAGGAGCCCGTTGGACTACGCCCTCACGACAACCCCCAACCAACACATAAGGAGCAACTCGTGCCCTACTGTATTCTGAAGACTTTACCCTATGGTGAGCAAGTTTCTGTGCTCAACCCTTTCCTTGATGTCATGCACTGGATCTTCCACAACACTCTGTTTCCTCGCATGGGAGACAAGGACAAGGTGCACTCCTATCTGGTGGATATGTTGCTACTCTATGAGAAAGGACGAACTGAAGAACTTGACCCCCTTGATGTTTCTCACATTATGTGGACCGAGCTTCGCACTGCTGTGTTTCACCGTAAGGTCCCCATTTATGGGCCCTACTTGTTCGTCCTGATTCGTACTACTTGGGAGAAGACCCTTCCGGATGAGGACTTTCAGGAGCACTTGTTTCTTTATGAGCCCAGTCGTCTGCGTATGAAGGACAAATGGGCCAACACCACCACTAAGCCAGATCCTGCTCATATGGAGGTTGGTGAGGATGACATCGACGAGGAGGAAGATGACCGTTTTGAGACGTATGAGCCATCGTCTTCTGAGCCATCTTGGTCCAAGAAGCTCTCTCACAAGATGAAGACCTTGTTCTGCATGCAGGCCAAGGGATAGTATCAGACTCACGTTGCTCAGAAGGTGAGTTGTCAGTGTGACAAGCAGATTTCGAGGAAGCTTGGCAAGGCCATCTCGAGTGGGTATGAGAAGGACATCACTCCTGAGGCTACTTGAATGGCGAAGCAGCAGTTCCAGTGGGCTGATTCAGATGAGGAGTCCATTCTAGCTGCATCAGAGGAGGAGCCAGATGCCCGATCTTTCTGCATGGGAGCTACCACCTGTGTGTTAGGTGTCCTCTCTGCCTTTTTAGCATATCGATACCAAAGGGGGAGAGAGTGTAGGATTTGTGAGTGTTTGCATTGTTTTTTGCTGTCTCTTTGCTTTCGTTGAACTTCGGTTTATGTCATTTGTGTCTGAGACCAGGAGACTTCTTCTATCATATGGTGTGGGACATGTGCTATCACTCCTATCTTATTATTGTCCAGTATGATTCGTAGCTTGTGAGTCTGTCTCTTATGTACCCTTATCTTCATGCTCACATTCTATGCATTGTTTCCGTACTTAGTGTTATTCATTCTGTTACAAGTATTGCATTGTTTATAAAATATAGAGGGAGTGTTGATCCTAGTGTGTGTGCTTTGCAGTCTACAGCATATTTATTGAATGCACACATCTAGGGGGAGCCGGTCTATATTTTATAGATCTTGGGTTTGCATATGCTCATTTTATATCTTTATGTGCAAATCCCGTATTGTCATCAATCCACCAAAAAGGTGGAGATTGTAAGGGCATATTTCTCCTTAAGTGGTTTGGTGATTGATGAAAATGCCTTTGCAGACTCGTGTGCATTGAGCATTTCAGATATCTCATGTCTAGGCATAAGACGATTCGGTGCCCCTCGGAGCTTATCGAAGACGGTTGTTCTCTATGTTTCCTTTCGGTGGATTTGAGTCATAGGAAAGCTATACTATTAAGAGGGGGTCCACTTTGAAAAGCTCTGGGTGGAATCAACACATACACATCTATTCTATTTGCACCACCTTTCTTTTACTTCATTGGAGCCCCAGCTGTTTTTATCGTTTGTGCAAAATGAAGCCTGCGAGGGTACTTGCGTTCAGTGGCCAGCGGTGGTACTGCTCAAGGGAGCAGTAGTACCGTAGAAGCCCACGGTAGTACCGCTCAAGGGAGCGGTAGTACCGTAGGAGCCCGCGCTAGTACCGCTCAGTGGAGCAGTAGAACCGCAGGAGCCCGCGCTAGTACCGCTTAGTGGAGTGGTAGTACCGCTGTCCCCCGCCCTAGTACGTACGCCTGTGGTAGTAGGTGCGAATGTAATTTTTTTACATCCGCCCTATTGCGGTAGTACCATGCTGCAGTTCTGGTACTACCATGCCAGACTTTTTCAAAGCTCCGCCCTCAACGGAGGTAGGCACGGAAGTAATTTTTTTACGTCCATGCATCTCCAAGTGCCAGTCTCTACCAACCATGCGGTAGTACCACATGGGCTCACGGTAGTACCGCTCCGGCGGTTCTGCCGCTAGCTGCCTAGTGCAATCGGCCTGAGTCTGATACTTCCGTGCGAGCGGTAGTACCGCATGTCGCCACAGTAGTACTGCAAGCCCTTGCGGTAGTACCATGGTCTATCGCGGTAGTACCGCGATGCGCAAGGCTGAGGGTGGGGATAACGGTTGGATCTTATCCCCCACTATAAAAGGGAGGTCTTCTTCCTCAAGAAAACCACCTCTTCCTTTCCCAAGCTCCATTATTGCTCAAAGCTCCATTTTAGCCCGATCTCTCTCCCTAGCCAATCAAATTTGTTGATTTTCTAGGGATTGGTTGAGAAGGCCTCGATCTACACTTCCACCTAGAGAAATTTGGTTCCCCCCACTAATACCTTGCGGATCTTGTTACTCTTGGGTGTTTGAGCATGCTAGATGGTTGAGGTCACCTCGAAGCCACATTCCATTGTGGTGAAGCTTCGTGGTGTCGTTGGGAGCCTCCAATTCAGTTGTGGAGATAGCCCCAACCTTGTTTGTAAAGGTTCGGTCGCCGCCTTCAAGGGCACCAATAGTGGAATCATGACATCTCGCATTGTGCGAAGGCGTGAGGAGAATACGGTTGCCCTAGTGGCTTCTTGGGGAGCATTGTGCCTCCACACTGCTCCAACGGAGACGTACTTCCTCACAAGGGAAGGAACTCCGGTAACACATCCTCGTCTCCACTGGGTCCACTTTTGTTTATCTCTTACCTTTACTTCTTGCAAGCTATTATTGTGTTGTATCCCTTGCTTGCTTGTGTACTTGTTCTGTTTGGCATCATATATGTTATTCATCTAGTTGCACATCTAGCCAACTTATTTGATGCTAAGCCTAAATTGTTAAGGAAAAGTTAAAAAGTGTTAGTTTCCTATTCACCCCCTCTAGTCAACTATATCGGTCCTTTCACGGTCTCCAACGTATATATCCCAATACTACTCTAGCGTCACCAAACGTTAAGCATGAGAACCCTACAGGTTCGAGAATCATGTAGACATGATCGAGACACCTCTCCGGTAAATAACCAATAGCTGGATGCCCATATTGGTTCTTACATATTCCACAAAGATCTTTACCGATCGAACCACAATGCCAAGGATTCAATCAATCCCGTATGCAGTTCCCTTTGCCTTTCATCGATTTAATCAATACCATGGGGCTAGTGCTCAATGGTGTGGAGTATTCAAAGGGCTCTCTCCCAAGGATCGAGGGGTACGTTGTTGGCAGGATGAACAAGAGCCGCCATGCCTGGCTCTACATCGACGATGCCTTCTAGGGCCTACAGGCCGACTCTATCGAATACGGTTTCCGAGTTCCCCTTAGTGGAATCCACGTCTTCATCACCAAGGTCGGCGGATCGACACCCGGGCCAGACGTCTGCATCGACATTGTCGAGCCGGCTCGGCGCATGCAACCCGCCCGTTCTAACCCGGGCAGGAAGCACGTCTTCGTCGGCTTCGCTCAGGGCATGGATCTGGAGGTTTCCATGTCACATGAAACTCTCATCTGCTCAGAGGATGAGTCTTCGAGCGGAGAGACGGAATCAATCTACCAGCTTCGTGATTGCAGGCTCGGGGGCTACGACGAGCTTTACCCCGAGTCAGAGTATCATGAGCCGGAGGATCTTGGGCGACCGACTAATGCGGCCGTTTTCATGGCAGGATCAGCGCCGGGCCCGAGCAGTATAGCCGCCGAGGCAGTAGGGATGGGGGCTGACCCGCCGCCGGCTCAGGTTCTTCTAGATCTGATGAACGAGCTTACAACCCTGATGGCGACTGAGGTCACGGCTGAGAATCAAGGCGCCCAAAGCACAAAAATCGCAAGACTGAAGGACCAGATGGCTGAGGTCCAACAGAGGATCAGCGTGCTAAAGGCTCAGATGGATGCGGAGGCGGAGCGCCTTAAGGCAGATGCTTTCCGCCTTGAGCTGGAGCACCAATCCGCGGTGGTGGTTCAGCGGATGAGGCACCAGTCCCGCTTGCCGGAACAGTATGAGGCCAAAAACCTTTTTAACACGCCGGGAATGGGACGGATAGCGGAAGCGCCTGGAAGTTGGTCGGCGGCTCGGCAGCCGCTTAACCCGCCCCGACGGAATCAGGCCGCACCAATGGTCTTCCCAACGCCGGCAGGGTCATTATTCAAACATAGCGGAGAACATCGTGGCGGCAGCGACCCAGCTTGGAATGATTCCTATCCCGGACGAGGCACCTTTCGCAAAAGAGGTGCGGAACGCTATTGGATACCTAAAGACGGTGATGGCCCAACAGGAGAAGTATACCTACAGCCGGAGTCGCGTGCATTCAACCCCATCCCCATCCCCAGCTTCAGCCGGTGTTATGAGTCGCCGGCGGTTTCTAGCAGTGATCGGCACCGGGGCCCGCCGCAAGATGATCAGGTAGTTCTGGATACTCAAGCGCTGGTGGTCCGGGCGAGAGCACAGCAAGAGGCGGCAGCTCATCAAGAACCTACACCTCCCATCTTGGTACGAGCAGTAGTAACCACCAGGGCTGTGGGAGTACCGTGCTTAGTGTCGGCTTTGCGGAACAAGCGTCTGCCAAAAGATTTCAAAGGTCCTTGCAAGGTCCCAAATTACACTGCTGACTTACCTCCGGAGGCCTAGATTGAAAGTGATGAGCTGTCCATGGAGATGTTAGACGTCAATGATGCAATATGTGCCAAGTATTGCATCATGATGCTGGAAGGGCCGACTCGCATGTGGTTGAAGGGCTTGCCACCCAATACCGTTAATTCCTAGGCCGAGTTAAAAGCGAAGTTCATCAAAAAAATTCAAGGAACGTCAAACAGCCCATGACGATTGTGGATTTGGATCACTGTGTGCAAGAAGAGAATGAGTCGGCTCATCATTTGGTCCGGTGGGTCTCAACAATCATCCACTCATCTGGACAAATTACGGTGACTCAAGCAGTCTTGATCCTGGAGAAGAATTGCCATTTCACGCCTCTAAAGCAGAAGCTTGGACGGCTCAAGCGTTCGTGTCAAGATATGGGGTAACTCATGGCGGCTCTCACGAGGTATGCCGATTCAGACAGTATGAAGGATCCATGCTCTAATGAGGAGAAGCCCAGTCAGGGTAAGAAGAGTAACAATGGCAAGTGTTGGCGATATAACCCCACGGTGAGACCCGCTCTGGAGGGCTCCGGGTTAAACCGGACGGCTCGTAGACAGCTCAAGAGTGAGGCCATAACTTAAGGCCCAAGAGGCTTGGTGGCTCGTGGGATGGGCCGAAAGGTGACCCGGACAGAGAAGACCCGAGTGATGTAAGCCGCCCGGGGACAACTTGGACAGATAAGATAGAGGGAGACTCGGATAGACAATGAAAGTCGGTTCAAACTTGTATGACCCGGAGTCTTTACCTCCTGTATAAAGGTAGACCCGGGGCGACTTAGAGGTGGGGAGATCAAGAACTAGGTCAAGCTTTAGCTCCCTTGTAATCGATACAACAAGCAATACAAGCAAAAGCAGGACATAGGCTATTACCTCGACTTGAGGGGCCGAACCTGGGTAAACTCGTGTCCTTCGTCCCAACCAACCCCTTTGAGTCCACCACGATGGCGATGGCCTCGAATCCAAGTCTACTAACCTGGACATCTGCCGTGAGAAATCCACGAAAGTTGGCGCCCACCGTGGGGCTAGCGCTCAGTGGTGTTGAATTCTCAAAGGTCTCTCTCCCAGGGATCGAGGGATACGTAGTTGGAAGGATGAGCAAGAGTCACCGTGGCCGGCTCTACATCGACGATGTCGGCTGGGGGCTTGATGCTGAGTCTGTGGAGTACGGATTCCGGGTTCCGTTCGGCGGGATCCACGTCTTCATCAGAAAGGTTGATGGATCTACACCCGGGCCGAACGTCTGCACCAACATCGTCGAGCCAGCTTGGTGCCTGCAACCTACGCGTAACGTGCAACTGTAGCGACCCGACCTGAAAGGTCAAGTCTCCGGTGTTTCCGTACCATCCCAAGATCATGCTGGTACACACACGGTACATCAATGTATATATCAAAGGGCAATCACACAACATTATATTAATCGAAATCTCATATAGAGTCCTTTATTACAATAAAGATTACAATAAAGTGGCCAAAGGCTAACTCATGAGAATAACTAAGTCTTGCGGAAGCGTCGAAGGTAGGTGAGTCCACCTGACTCCAAGGGCATCTCACTGAGCATAGAACGTGTCCTCACTCCTGGTCGGAAAAGTACTCTACAACATGATACGTTGCAGCCATGTAGGTCAGCATATGGAATATGCCGGCAAAGTCACAAGAGAAGGGTGAAAAGATAATCATCTAGTCTATATGCATATATGGCAAGTGGGGTGGTAAGTTTTTTTTTGTGGAAAGCCAAGTTTTTCCTACATCAAGAAAAGGGCTAAGCAAAATATTACTAAGTTGATTGATTAATGAGATGGTTCCACCAACCAATTCTCATACCCAAAATTGTTAATACCCACATCATCATATTAATTGTGTTGAGAGTTCCGGAAGTTTCAGTTCCTTTGGCTCAAGTCGTCCATGACCATGGACACGGCTAATCGATTAGGTTTTGAGTACTCTGCAGAGTTTTGCACACGTTCCCCACAAGATTTGGTCGCCTCCGTTTGATTTCTCGCACTTCGGGGTGTTTGAGAAACGGATGACCAAAACATGGTCTTCCAAAGGGTTTTCCTGCGACTCTGACGGTGCCCATCCTTTCCTACCGTTCTTCTACATCTCGTAGCACCGCCTGTCCAGGGTCACCATGATATCCAACCAAGCCAGAGCCCATAATGACTTGTGGCTGTGCAGGTAAGCCTTGGGTCTTGAAGCATCCATCCATCTCTTTGTGACTGGGTGGACCTTTCCGCGTGAATACTGGCCATCTCCAGCATCACCTAGGCGAATCCACTGGTTTCTCCAGGGTGCCGTTCAACCATCATCCACCCAGAGGTATGTTGAAAACTCGGAGTCTTGAAAATCTTGTTCTTTATGTAGGTCTTGAAATTATTAACTCTCTCAACTCCCATGAATCACACAACCAACCCCGTATACTAATAGCATAGCAAAAGTAAAACAACGTTTCCCGGGGCCAAAGTTGTCAAAGAGGGTTGAGGAGGGGTACCTACCACATGATACTACAACAATGTAACCAAGTTTCCAACTAACCTATCTTGCATGCAATTGGGGAGATGGTAGAACTAATGCATATAAAACATGGGTAACATGATCAAGGTGACTTGCCTGATTGATGATCTTCGTACGTGAGTGACTCTAAGTAACAAGCTTCGCACTCCGGATAATCTAACGAAGCAAACAAGCATTCAATAAGCATACAACCAAGAATAATAACTCACAACATCAACCAAGAACTAGTAAACAATCAAGACAAAACAATGTACAAACCTCAAGTAAGAAAAACACACAAAGTTTTGTTTTACTAGGAGGTGATTGACACAACACTACTACATAATAAAACTATTTTGAAATAACAAAATAATTGTTGTCAGCAAGGAAACATTAGAATATTTTATTAATAAACAAAATAAAATCAATTTAAGTTTGTTGGGAAAAGTTTAGTAAAGTTTATAAAAGTTTTGATAAACACTATATGAATCAACTATAGTTATACTAACAAAAAGAATGAAAACTAAACTTATTACTTATTAGCAAAACATGTTCTTAACAGAAAAGAATTTACAAATAAACTTGTTTTTAGGAAAACAGAATTAAATATACAAAACTTTGTTTGAAAGAAAACCTATTACTAGTTAGTTGTTTTAATCAAATTATGCCTATTTGAAAAGAAGTTGTGATTCCTATGTTAAATAAAATTAAACTAAGCAAATTTATATTTTTATTAACAGTGAGTGAAAACAGTAAATGTTTACTAACAGAACCTAATAAACAAATATAACCAAATCTAAATCAAACTAATTAAAATTGAGTTTACAAAACTATATTATAATACTAGGCAGATTCTGTTTTTAACTGAAACACAAATAAAATATATCCTAAAAATCCTCAAACTAAGCATGAAGGTAGTTCTAACTAATACCAAACAGTAGCAAAAAGATTCATATAAAAATCTATTTTCAAACTCTAGTTATTCAGATTTGAAGATTTTGAGAAAATTTGATTAAAGTCGAATTTTATAGTTCAAATTTGAAATTTAAATGTACAGGGTGAAACTACATGAAAAATGTGAGCTACTGCAAAAAGAATCAACTCAAAACTCTAAACAGATTAAAAGATATAGCTAAAACAAATTTGGAATACATTTTGTTTTCTGAAAAACAGAACTGAAAAGAAAAACTAACTAACGGTCGACTAGGGTGACGTGGCGACCTGTGAGTGGCTGAGGTGGGTGTCCGAGCGGGGTTACGGGCGGTCGGCCGATCCTAAGAGGATACCGGTTCGAGTAATAATAATGTTCTAATCTGGATCGTAAGATCCAGATCGAACGGTTGGGGAAGCTCACGGGGTAAAAGTCGCCGGCGTCGGGGGTCTCCGGCGAGTCCGAGACGGCGAAGTCGTCGGGGTTGGCGCTCCGGTGGTCGAGGGATGCAGCGAAGTGGTCCGCGCGACGGGGCTTGACGTCCGGCGTCGATTGGTGGCAACGGTGGGGCGAGAGGTGGATGGAGTCGATGGCTACGATCGACGGGAGCTCCGGTGGTCGGCAAGAACTCCGGCGAGAGATTTGGCAGCCTTCCGGCGAGGGAGAGAGGGGATTCGGGGGGGGGGGGGGGAAATGGATGCGGGGTTGGCCGGTACTTATAGGGGGCTCGAGGGGTGCGGGGGAGAAGAGAGGAGAGAGATCCGGGGAAGGGAGAAACGGCCGCCGACGGCGCGCGCAGAGGAGGAAGGCGACCGAGCGGGTCTTCGGGCGGTCGGGGTGGCGTCCGGTGTCAGTGAGAGGAGGGCGTGTCCGTTACGCGCGGTCGGCCGGCTTCTAATCAATACACGTGTAACTGCCGTGGGCCGGCCCGTTTAATACCGGAAACGGTTACCGTTTCCTTTTAATAATTTTCCAGAGACATTCAAATACATTTAAAGCATTCAAATCGTCTCTAAATATAGGAGTATTATATATAAAAATTAACAGAATAATAAATCCTATTTAATGAACATTTTTATTCTGTCATTGGAACACTTTGAAAAAAATAATATTTTTAGAAATTGCCTAATTGTTTTTTTAAACCCTTTTGTCAAATATTTTCAAAATAACCCCTGGTTATTATTGTTCAAAGATATCACCAATTAGTCCCTGGTGTGGAGTGTCATGTTCCTCCTCTCTTATTTGAACTTTTAACCAAAATTTCCAATAGGTGAAGGCAACATAGGGAAAAGTAGAAAGAGCTTTCTGGAACTCAGAAGAGGCATTTCAACTAACACATAAAATCAAGCAATGACGATGATGGATGCATAGCTATATTCATAACATTCCAAAATGAAATTTTGGGATGTTACAGCAACCAAGCCACGGTAAAATCTCGTTTATTCAAAGGATGAATCTGGGTCGGAAGCACGTCTTCGTAGGCTTCACACAAGGTATGGATCTGGAAGCTTCCGAGTCATAGTAAACTCTCGTTTATTCAAAGGATGAATCTTCAAGCGGAGAAACAGAGTCAGTGTACCAACTCCGTGACGGTGGTCTTGGGGTCTATGGCGATGTCTGCCTTGAGTCAGATCGCTCTGAGTCAGATGATCTTGGGCCGCCGGTTCATGCTGCCGCGTTCATGGCGGGGTCAGACCCAGGCACGAGCAGTACAGCCGCGGGAGCCGCCACCTCAGGCGATAACCCACCACCTTTGGCTCAAGTTCTTGTGGAACTGATGGACGAGCTCGCGGCCTTAATGGCCACTGAGGTCACACCAGATAATCAAGCAGCTCGAAATTTAGAGATCGCGAGGATCAAGGGCCGGATGACAGAGGAACAACAAAGGATGGCTGAGCTAAAGATCCATACGGAAGAAGAGGCGGAACGTATCAAGATAGATGCTTTCCGTCTAGGGCTGGAGCAACTATCGGCGGTGGCGGTACATCGGAGGAGGCATCAATCCCGTCTGCCAGAGCGTTATGAAGCAAGAAACCTCTTCAATACGCCCGACGCGGGGCGAGTAACAGATGCACCGGAAAGCCGCCCGACGGCGCGATCGACGACTCATCCGTCCTGACTTAACCAAGCTTCACTGGGGGGCTTTCCAACACTAGCGGGTCATTACTCTAACCCGACCGAGAATATGGTGGCAGCCGCTACCCGGCTGGAGACAATTCCTATCCTAGATGAAGCACCCTTTGCGGAGGATTTGCGGAACGCCATTGGGTACCTGCAGACGGCCATGGCCCAGCAGGAGAAATATACTCACAGCCGGAGCTATGTTCACTCTACCCCTCTCCCCAGCCGCAGCTTTAGCCGGCGCTACGAGTCGCCGGTGGGTTCCAGCAGCAACCGGCACAGAGAGATTCCGACGGGTCACCGGCCGGGTAGGGACATGCAAGCATTTGTAAACCATGCGGAAAGCCAGCAAGAGGCACCGTCTATACCGGCTCACCAAGAGGCCATGCCTTCCGTCTCAATAGGGGCAGGAATAACCTCCAGGGCGGTAGGACTGCCGTGTTTGTCACCGGCTCTGCGGAGCGAACGGTTGCCGAAGGATTTCAAAGGGCCCCACAAGGTCCCAAATTATACCGCTGATTTACCCCCGCAAGCCTGGGTGGAAAGTTATGAGCTAGCCATGGAGATACTGGATGTCAGTGAGGCAGTTTGTGCCAAGTATTTCATCATGATGTTTGAAGGCCCGGCTCACACGTGGTTAAAGGGATTACCACCCAATACCATCAATTCATGGGCAGATCTCAGGGCCTGGTTCATTAAAAACATTCAAGGAACGTGCAAGCATCCTATGACCATCGTGGATCTTGATCACTGTGTTCAACAGGAGAACGAGTTGGCTCATCATTGGGTAAGACAAGTCTTGACGATCATCCACTCCTCGGAGTAGATTACGGTGGCTCAAGCGGCGCTGATCTTGGAGAAGAAATACCACTTTGTCCCTCTGAAGCAGATACTTATCCGGCTCAAACGTACGTGTCAGTACATGGGAGAGCTCATGATGGCTCTCATGAAATATGCCGACTCTGATAGCACGAAGGATCTGGGTTCCGATGAGGAGAAGGCCGGCCAAAGTAAAAAGAACAATCAGAGCAAGGGTGCAGCAAACAATGGTGGCCAGAGCAAGCGTAAGAATACCGAGGCCGAGTCAGAGCTGGTGGCCAATGCAAGCACCCAGCAGAATCACCCCAAAGGCAATAGCAGGCTCAAGCCTTCCTTTGGAAAGGATAACTCTCCCTCGAGCATGGAGGAGTTACTTAAGCGACCCTGTCCGAATCACAGTCTACCTGATAAGCCGGCAAACCACACATCGGTGAATTGCCATTTCATGCAGAGGTTCAAGCACCATTTTACACAACCTAACAACCGAGATGGTGGCCCGTCAGGCGGCTCAGGACCCGGCGGGTCAGGAACTGGATTTGGGTCCGGCGGCTCAGGATCCAATCATCCGGGTCAGAATAATCAAGGGGGACACCAGCCACATTCTAGTAACAACAATCATCATCAACAACAACAGCGTAATCAATTTGGTTATCAGACTAATCCGAAGCAACTCAGCTCCAGCCAGTACCATGTTTTCATGACTAGTCTCAACAAATAGGACCAGAAGTTGCGTAAGCGGGCAGTCAATGCAATTGCGCCGGCTCTATCGCAGTATTTAAAGTGGTCTGAATTTGACATAACATGGAGCCAGGAAGACCACCCGCCGCGTGTCAAAGACCCGGGGCGGCTAGCTTTAGTTGTGGCCCCCCAAGTGGGCGGGTATATGGTAAATAAGGTGCTGATGGATGGCGGTAGTAGTATAAACATCCTTTATTACAACACTTCCCGCGGATGAAGTTGCTCGACAAGGACTTAAAACCCTCATCCACCGTGTTTCATAGGGTGGTGCCAGGCAATTCGGCATATCCGGTGGGCAAGATTTCTTTGGAAGTAGCTTTTGGTGATGAGTACAATTATAGGGTGGAGACCTTATGTTTTGAGGTGGTCAAGATCAAGAGTCCTTATCATGCATTGTTTGGATGACCGGCTTATGCTAAGTTCATGGCTAGGCCCTGCTATGTTTACTTACAGCTCAAGATGCCCAGCTTAAATAGTACCATTACCGTTCATGGTGACCGGAATACGGCTATTGAGTGTGAAGAAGGGGATGCGGCTTACGCAGAGTCCAGTTGCGCCTAGGAGGAACTTAAATTTTATAAGGAGAACGTTGACCCGGAGGATATGACCCCGCTGAAAAACCCCACCACAGAGGTTGAGCCGCCCCTCAAGTTTTCGGCGGATGATACTAAGGCGGTAGATTTCACTCCAGGCGACTCATCTAAGCAGTTCATCATTGGAGCTCACATGGATCCCCAATAGGAAAGCGCGCTCATCGAATTCATCCGTGAGAATCGGGACATCTTCGCATGGAAGCCTTCGGACATGCCGAGTGTACCGAGAGAATTCGCTGAGCACAACCTTAATGTGGATCCAAAGTTTAAGCCGATTAAACAGTTTCTACGGCGGTTCAATGAGGAGAGGCACAAGGCTATTGGGGAAGAAGTTGCCCGCCTTTTGGCAGCGGGTTTCATCGTCGAGGTTTTTCACCCGGAATGGTTGGCTAATCTGGTGCCAGTGCTCAAGAAGAATGGCACGTGGCGTATGTGTGTGGATTACACGGACCTTAACAAGGCTTGTCCGGCTGACCCGTTTGCCCTCCCTCGTATTGATCAGATCATTGATGCTACGATGGGTTGTGAAAGTTTTTGTTTCCTAGATGCTTACTCAGGTTATCATCAGATCAAGATGGCGGTTAAAGACCAGGAGAAGATGGCCTTCATTACACCTTTTCTGGAATTCTGTTATGTGTCCATGCCTTGTGGGCTCAAGAGTGCCCAGTCGACTTATCAGCGATGCGTGCAGAACTGCCTTCACAGTCAGATCGGTCGTAATGTTCATGCTTATGTAGATGACATCGTGGTAAAGTCCAGGAAGAAGGAGACTCTCTTGGAGGATATACGAGAAACTTTTGATAATCTCTAGGTCTACAAGATGATGCTTAACCCGACCAAATATGTCTTTGGTGTTTCGGCGGGCAAGCTCTTGGGTTTTCTAGTTTCTGAGCGTGGCATTGAGGCTAACCCGGATAAAATCAAGGCTATTACTTCTCTGGCAAAGCCGGCTTGTATTAATGATGTTCAGCGCTTGGCAGGGAGGATTGCCGCGTTGAGCCGATTCATAAGCCGTCTTGGAGAGAAAGCTATCCTTTGTATCAGATGATGAAGACGATGGACAAATTTGTCTGGAGCAAGGTGGCGGGTGAAGCACTTGAGGCGCTTAAAAAACAGCTCACTGAGCTGCCAGTGCTGTCCGCTCCAGCTGAGAAAGAACCATTACTCTTGTATGTGGCGGCTAATAACCATGCAGTAAGTGCTGCAATTATGGTCGAGTGCAAGGCGTCAGGGAAAGAGTATGCAGTGCAAAGGCCAGTTTATTATATCAGTGAGGTCCTGACAGAGTCTAAGCAAAGGTATCCGCATTGGCAGAAGCTGGTATATGGAGTTTTCATGGCCAACCGGAAGTTAAAGCATTATTTCTTAGGGCACGAGATAACTATGGTCAGTTCGGCTCCGTTAGGGGATATTATCCAGAACAGAGAAGCCACGGGAAGGATTGCTAAGTGGGCATTAGAGCTGGGGCCTCTCAATTTAAAATATGTGCCTCGCACAACTATCAAGTGTCAGGCCCTTTTGGATTTCATAAATGATTGGACAGAATGTCAAGCTCCTGAAGAAAAGCCGAATGACACATACTGGACTATACACTTTGATGGATCCAAGCAGTTAGAAGGATCAGGAGCAGGAGTTGTTCTGACATCCCCCAAGGGTGATAAGTTTTGTTATGTGCTCCGGCTAATGTTCCCCTGCACTAACAATGCGACTGAATATGAGGCTTTGCTTCATGGTCTTAGATTGCCAAGGAGATGAATTTGAGCCGGGTCAGGTGTTTGGGCGACTCAGATCTGGTGGCTCAGCAAGTTTCTAGCACTTGGGATTCCAAAGACCCGCGTAGGTGGCTTATCGTCAGGCGGTTGATATAATTGTGGGTCACTTCAAAGGGTATCAGGTAGATCACATTGATTGTTGCAAGAATGAGGCGGCTGATGCCTTATCACGGCTAGGTTCTCAATGAAATCCGGTACCACCCAATGTTTTCTTGGACGTCTTACACCATCCAACTGTCAAGATACCTTCAGAAGAAGATTTGGCTGTTGCTGACCCGGAGGAAGAATTGGTGACAGCTCTGCATGTTATCCCAGATTGTACAATTCCCTATTTCGCCTATCTGACCCGGGGTGAATTACCTGAGGAGGAGGATCTGGCTAGAAAAATCATCCGACGTTCTAAGTCTATGACAATAATTAATGGTGAGTTGCATAAATGCAGCGTGACGGGAGTTTTTCAACGTTGTGTTTCACCAGAGGAGGGCCGGCAGATCTTGAATGAAATTCACGCTAGCGATTGTGGACACCACGTCGGTTCAAAGTCCTTGGTGCCAAGGTTTTCTGGCACGGTTTTTTCTAGTTGACGGCTCACAAAGATGCAGAGGACCTAGTTTGTAAGTGCGACGGTTGTCAAAAATTTGGCCGGCGTGCTCATGTCCTGGCTCAAGAATTGAGGATGATACCAATCACTTGGCCGTTTGCGGTCTGGGGGCTTGACATGGCGGGACCTTTCAAGAGATCCAAGGATAAGAAAACGCACCACCTGGTGGCGGTTGATAAGTCTACCGTTTTGGTTACCCCCACAACATCATCACTGATAATGGTACAAATCTATCCAAGGGGGCTATGAAAAAATTATTTGACGAAGATCATATCCGCCTTGATGTTTCAGCAGTGGCGCATCCACAGTCCAATGGTCAGGTGGATCATGCCAACCAGGAAATTCTATGGGGTATTAAGCTGCGGCTTATGGTTCCTTTGCAGCGAACGCCCGGGTGTTGGGTAGAGGAATTACCATCCGTCTTATGGAGCATCAGAACCACCCCTAACAGATCTACGGGTTTCACGCCTTTCTTTATGGTGTACGGTGCCGAGGCAGTCTTGCCTAGTGACATCCGGCATGACTCACCAAGAGTGGCAGCTTACGTTGAGATGGACAATGAGACGGCACGTCAAGACGCGTTGGACGCTTTGGAAGAGGCACGAGAGCTAGTGGCGGCTTGATCGGCAATTTATCTGCAAGACCTGCGCCGCTATCATAGCCGCAGGGTCAAGACTCGGACCTTCCAGGAAGGTGACTTAGTGCTCCGGCTGATTCAAGACCAGACAAATATGCATAAGCTATCCCCTCCATGGGAAGGACCCTTTGTAGTCAGCAGAAATCTCAACAATGGGTCATATTACCTCATTGATATCTGAGATAACTCAGATACGGCGGGTTAGGAGACCCGCCGGCCATGGAACATAGCGCATCTCCGGCCTTATTTCACTTAAGGGTGTCAAGACCCTTCATTGTACACTATCATTATACATATCATAGTTATATAAATAAAGTAGCATGCTTGCAAGACGAGGCCTGTACTGTTTCACACATCCTCGTTCCTACGAGAAGATATTTAAAAATGTTCCGGTTGATGCATCAACTGAGATTGGCAAACGGCGGCTTCTTACCTTCGGGTATAGCTTATAATGCCTATTAGCCGGCTTTATGCCACAAAAAAATCCGGCTAAGGAAAATTAGCCGCGGCGAGGGCGACTTCCTACCCACGGGTACAGCTTCTAACGCCTATCCGTCGGCGTTTTACGCCGTATTGCTGAAGGGGGCTTCTTACCGACGGGTATCGCTTATAACACCCTATTGGCCGGCTTTATGCCAAATCTCCGGCTAACACGATTAGCCGCGGTTGTGAGGGGTTTCTTACCGACAGGTATCTAACACCTAACAACCCGTGAACGGCGTCTTCTTACCTTCGGGTATAGCTTATGATGCCTATTAGCCGACTTTATGCCACAAAAATCCAGCTAAGGAAAATTAGCCGCGGCGAGGGCGGCTTCCTAACTTCGGGTACATCTTCTAATGCCTATCCACCGGCATTTTATGCCGTACTGCTGAACGGCGGCTTATTACCTTCGGGTACAACTTATAATGCCTTTTAAGCCGGCTTTATTCCACAAAAATCCGGCTAAGGAAAATTAGCCGCGGCGAGGGCGGCTTCCTACCCACGAGTACAACTTCTAACGCCTGTCCACCGGCGTTTACGCCGTATTGATGAACGGCGGCTTATTACCTTCGAGTACAGCTTATAATGCCTATTAGCCGGTTTATGCAACCAAACTCCGGCTAACACGATTAGCCACGGAAGGAAATTATTAAGTCTTATCGGCCGACTCTCGATCCAAGAAGAGGAGACAAATGGCGACGAGGCAGGAATGCATATAAAGGTTATACAAAGAAGATAGCAGATGTGTAAGCCGGATTTCTTCACTTAAAGCGTAATGGAACAGATTCGGAAAAAATCACAGCCATTACAAAAGCTCTGTGTGGAGCCCAAAAATATTGGTCAAGTTCTTCGATCCCACACAACAGGTTATGGAGAGCCGGCTACTACAAAAGATTTCTACAAAGTTAATTAGCTGGCTGGCGGGTCATCCTGCTCCGGCTCTTCGGGTGCTTTGATGTAGATGTTGTCCAAGTTCCAGTTGCAGTTGGTTAGAGCTGCAAAAGTCCCTTCCTCAAAGAAGGGAGACGGGTCAAGATCAGAAGCGAAGAGGTCCTTAATGCGAGTGGGCGTCAAATCCTTCCATTCGTAGCGTGGGCCGCGAACTCTCTTCTGGTCAGCATCATAAGCCGCCTGGTAAGTGTCCAGGTTAGCTTCTTCTGCTAAGACGGAAGCCAGAAACCGGGAGTCCTACACACACAAGATGTAATCGGCTTTAGTGAATTCAGATCCAGCATCCTTCTTGGAGGGGAAGCCTTCCATCATATCAGCTGAAGTCAGCTCCAGAGCAAAGGCCAGAGCCCGACTTATGCCTGCAATTGCCCCCTGGCGGGCGACTGATTTCTTCAGTTCAGCAATCTGCTTCAGCATTGTAGAGAAAAGTTCCAAGACCCCTTTGAGAGTTGAAGGGATCTTGTCCTTGTACTGAACAAACCTAATGGTGAACATCGTGCCCCAGTAGAGCTGCTCCGCCAGGGTATAGATGGCTTTCAGAGGCAGCAAGCTGTCGAAGGCCAATTAACGGCTCCTAGGACCTGTATAAGACGGAGATTTCATGATAAGTCACCAGTTCAGATGTTACACAACAATTACGAGAAAGTTTTCAAGAACTCACTGAAGAGGGCGGCTGTCATCTTCACGATATGGCGTTTCAAAGATTGAAGATCGTCATAGACGATCATTAGCCGCTGATCAGCATCGTCCGCCTGCTTGGTCAATGTTGCCTTCTCAGACACGGCAAACTCTCTAAGATCGGTGAACTCCGCCTTGACTTTAACCAGCTCTTCATTCAAGAGCTGACATTTTTCATCGGTGGCGCTCCAAGCAGCTTGTTGATCAACTAGGTTGGTATTTAAGCCAGCCAACTGTGACCCGGCTTCAGTTAAGGATTCCTGCAAACATTTCAAAACAGAGAGTAAACCGGGAATGTCTCAAACAGATTGCAAGCAATATGCATGACACTTGGGGGCTAATGTCTATTTTCTGAAGTTTAGTATAGAAAGTCCCGGCTCAACTTTGAAAAAATTTGAGCCGGCCCTTGGGGACTAGTATTGGCTCTCTAAGTCATATTTTGAGAAGTTCCGACTCAACTTTGAACAAATTTGAGCCGACCCTTGGGGGATGCTATTCTCTCTCTCAGTCATCTTCTAAGAAGTTCCGACACAAACTTTGAACCAAGTTTGAGCCGACCCTCGGGGGCTACTATCAGTTTTTTAATTGATCTTCTACATAACGAGCTTATCTAAAGAAAGATGATTATGCAAGTCCTAGCTCAACCCTTGAAAAAAGTTAAGCCGGTACTTGGGGTCTACGTAAGGATATAAGGAGGAAAAGAATACCTCATATTTCCTCTTTATGAGGTTAACCAGCTAGAGCTTCAGGTCTCGGCTGGTGGATAGCCGGGTCATATAGCCAGCATGAAGCTCCTCAACTGTCATCTTCTCCAAGGCATAAGGTTCAAATTCTAGCTTCCTGGAAGCTTTAGCCATCTCACCCCATTTGGTCAGCACGTGAGCCGGGGGAGAATGCAAACCAGCGCTGGTGATTTCAACTTTTGGGCCAGTCGTGTCCTTAGCTGCCCGGGCAGGGCTCGGAGGCTTAGAAGGATTCTTTAGTGGACTATCTGGGACAATGTCATCAGCGGTCGGCTCCGCAGAAGCCGCTGGGACATCTTCAGCCGGTCGTGAGTCATTCGGCTTAGAATGCTCCGGCTCTTTGGCAGCAGGGGCAGGGGAGGACTTGTTGGTTTTCCTGCACTTGGCTTGATCAGTACAAAATATGAAGATCAGAACCCAAAGGGTATAGCCGCGTAAAGAACCGGATATGAGATTGAGAAAAATACTTACAGCGGGTTGATCTTGGGAGGCGGTAGAGCAGTTGCCGAAGAGTCACCGGAGGAGGGGGATTTCTGAGAAACAATTCAGGAAAAGATAAGACAGTATGGAGATTACAAAGGTAAAGTTAGTCAAACGGAGGTAAATACCTCTGCGGGGCGTTTCTTCGGAGCTGGCGAGTTTGGCAAGCCAGACATAAGTTCAGTAGAGCCGGCGCTCCGGGTCTGACGACGCTCAGCCTGTTGTTGCTTTTTCAAAAAAAAGTCGGGATAAGCAAGAGGATGAGAAAGAGGAACTTTTCCAATAACCCGCCGTGGCTTCCAGGGGACAAAGTATTCTGAGCCGGAAGAAACATAGATTGCCTCAGGGGCATTGGCGTGGCTTGTTTCAACATCGTCCTGTGAGTAAAACAGGTGTCAGGAAAATGAGATAGTAAAATTGCAGAGAGCAGCCAAGGTTTACCTCTGAGCCGGACGACTGTGGCGGTTCAAACCACTCCTCTTGCGGGGCGGTCTTCTTGGACTTATTAGCCGGAGCTTTCTTCTTGGCCTTCTTCAAAGGAGGAACATACTCCTTCGTCCAGAAATCAGAGGTGGCCTGGAAAGATAAAACCGATTAAACGGTAACGAGTCAGCAAAGTATGAGTGAACAAAGAGAAAAGGGGTGAAGAGTCGCCTTACATCTGGAGCCGGATTAATGGTGCTACAAGGCGCTAGACCAATAGCACTGCATGACCCGGATGCTTCATGGACAATGCTCCGGATGACGGTGGTGATGTCATCCTCTATCAATGTTGATTGGCTAAAGCATAATGAGCTGTCATACTTGCCTTCGTATTCACACATAAGCCGACTCCTATGGCTTAAATGCATAATCTGCCAGGAAATCCAGCAGCGGATCAAGTCTAATCCGGTTAAGCCGTTGGCTATGAGGGACTTGATCTTAGCATGAGCCGACTCGTATCTTGCACGTTCAGAAGCAGACAGCTGGCTAGGAAGCTCTAAAGTTGTCTTGAGCCGGGAAGGACGATAACCCGGCAGTGGACGCTCCCCCATCGGGGAAGTATCTTTGTAGTAGAACTAGGTCTTGTTCCAATCCTTCGGATGACTCGGCATCTGCATAGCCGGAAAAGTAATATCCCTGCGCCGTTGGATGGAGATCCCACCAAGATCTAGACTTGGACCGACTTTCATCTCAGTTTGCCGGTTGGCGTAGAAGAATTCTCAAAATAGCCTCACAGACGGCTTGGCTTGAAGATAGACCTCATAGAGCACTTGAAAGTTGCATATATTTGAGACGGAGTTGGGAGCCAAGTCTTGGGGATGGAGTTTGTAAAAGTGAAGGACGTCACAAAACAATTTTGATCCGGGGGGTACGGACCCACGTTCATTGTGGTGAGAGAAAACTACCACCACGCCTTCTTGTGGGACAGGCCTTAATTCGTCACCTGGGACCCGCCAATGAAGGACTTCTTTGGATGGAAGGGTTCCTGCATGAACAAAATCCATCAAAAACTCCTCTGTAATGTGGGACCCAACCCAGTTGCAGGAATTGGAGGCGCGAGACATGACGACGGCTTAAAAACTGCTCAAAGTAAGAATATGGTGAGTCAAGGGCAAGCAAAAGTCTATGACGGCTTACAATTTTAAGGGCTCTACAAATAATATGGCCATGGTCTGGCTAATGAGAGCCGGAGAGGTCTGGAGGGTCAAGAAAGAAAGGAGGAGAAGCGAAAATTGGCTAAGTCCTAGGAAACAGAATTCGTAAAGTTCAGCTAAGATTGCAGATCTACAAAAACAGGAAAAATGTCTCTATTTTCAGACCTAAGGACGAATGGGCGAAGCGGACGAAATCTAAAATGGCAGGCTGAGCAGGGACTGATCTATGTGTTATTTCTTACCGCCTATTACACAGCGGCGCCACGAGGTCGAGCGACCGTCCGGAGTTCATACGCTAAAGCATGGCTGGCGGCAATGGAGTTCGAGCTCTAAAACGACGATGACGGCGAAGTTCTATAGAAACCCTACCGGATATGGTTATGGATCTAAGGGAAGACGACTTACTGGTGACGGCATGAGGAGCGCGAAATGAACTCTGGTTCGCAACAGGTTGATGCAGTGGCCAGTCGACGGTGAGACGGAGACAACGCCGGAGCAGGAGAAGTAGGAGCGGAAGCGTTAGAGAGGAAGGAGATGACAACGCGAGCGGGAGAAAGGAAATGCCGCCCACAACGGTCCTATTTAAAAGGAAAACAAGGCAGGCGAGAAAATCCATGCGCCACAAATCATCCAACCAAGGCGGACACCTCAATTTCTGGGCTAACCATTTAATAAATAAGGTTTGACGGTGCATCAGCGAATCTTTTCTGCAGGGTCCACGTGATGTCACGACGGGTAATCACCGGGCGACTTGCTAAGGAGCAGAAGAGAAGGATGAAATGAGCAAGCTCAAATGGACCTGGGGCCTAATGTTGGGGATATAACCCCACGGTGAGACCCGCCATGGAGGGCTCCGGGTTAAACCGGACGGCTCATCGCCAGCTCAAGAGTGCGGCCATAAGGTTAAGTCCCAAGAGGTTGTAGGAGATATGCCCTAGAGGCAATAATAAATGTTATTGATTATCTCCTTGGTCATAATTAGGTTTATGTTCCATGCTATAATTGCTATGGTTCTCGAGTCTACAATAACCACGAGGCTTGAAGGAAGACTCATATGCACGTGTGGAATAATAAACAGTAAATTGTATTCCTAGTCTGGCCTCTAAGACTAGCTCAAGTATTGCATGATGATCCTGTTTTCCTGATCATGGGCATGGCTATGCCGGCAATTTTGAGGGCACAATGTAAGAAGAACATTTGTGTTCAATCGACCCGAATTGATGTTATGCTATGAGATACATTCGTCATAAGTTAATGGGTAATAACACATCGAAGTTAATATTTGCATAATTCCGTAGACCATGAGAGTATCGAGTTTCTTCATGCTTGCTTCATGAACTTTGGGGTTTGTTAAACTTCATCCGTAAATGGGTGGCTATTACGGCGGCTTACGGGTTCATGGAAAAGTATGTCAAGTAACTTGATAGCTGAAGATTGGGATTTGCTCCTTCGACGATGGAGATATCTCCGGGCCCTCTCGGTGTTACGTCATCCATCATCGTCTGGCTAGACCCTTTGTGATTTTATCATGGGGATGCCTGAACATGGGAACGAGAAAAGAGAACAATACCGGTAACGAGGTAACTGGCATAGTGGACAAGTTGTTGATCCTCGGGGATGCAACCATGTCTCACCTCGGGTATTTGTAACATATCGCGAAGCAACAGGAATAGCACATGACAACTGGAGGTTCACTCGAATATTCATTCGTGTGGGTATAGGGGTCAATATGGGTGTCCATGGCTCCGATGTTGATCATTGATCGGAAGGGGTTCCGGGTCATGTTTATGCTTCACCGAACCTATAGGGTCACACGCTTAAGGGTCATCTATCTGCTGAATACTAGATAGGGAGTCTGAGAGAAAATCACCGGAAAAGTTTCAGACACCGGAAAAGTTTCGGACAGCAGAAAAGTTCCACATAGAGAACTCCGGAATAGTTCCGGTGAAACTAAAAAGTTGTTTCAGGGGATACAAAAAAGTCAAATTGGTTTCGGCACATGCCTGATAATTCTTGGAGGGTACCAGAATCGTTCTGGAAACTTTCTTGAATTTTCTGGAAGAAAAACCGGAAATGTTCTGGAGCTGCCGGAACCACATCAGTTGCTTTTCACAGATGAAAATCACTAATCCGGAATTGTTCCAGATCGCATTGAAAATTATTTTAGTGGGTGCTGGAAATGCTCTAAGCCCACATAAATATGTTCAGTTTGAACGGACGCTGAAAAATGTCGTCATGAATAGTGAAAGTGCTTTTTGGATTACTTTATTGGAAACACTATTGAAAATAGTGGAAATACAATTAGGGGATGATGCAGGCATGCTGATGCAGGCATAGGGATGCAGGAATGGTGATGCAGGCAACACTATTTGGAGGCTTTCCCTTTATGCCCTTGTGATGAGCTCACCTCATGGGCATTTTGGTAATTCCAAGTCCCATCCCCCCTTGGTTTTCCTATAAATAAAGGTGAATGGGCTGCCCCAAAACTCACTCCTTCTCACATACAAGTGCCATTGCAATGATCTGGCTTCTTCTCTCCCTCCCAGCAAAATAGTTTTGTAGAGCCGAAAGGCTGTCTAGGTTCCGGCAGGAACTAGTTCTGGACGGCGAAGCCCTTCTGGATAGATGACACCGCATGTGTGCAACTCTGTAGAGAGATCGTAGTTTCTGTCTTAGTTCAAGAGTGCCTCCCGAAGGGCTATCCGTGTGACCGTCCGAGTTTTGAAGGTCCTCCCAAAGGGCTGTGCGAGTGACAGTCCAATTTTTGGAGGTCCTCCTGAAGGGCTGTCTGCGACACCGTCCGGGGGACTGTCTGACAGCCTCCCGGAGGGCTGTCCGAGGGGCAGGTGAGGGTATACATCCTCACGGTTGGGAGGTTGTAAATCCTAGCTTCGGGGATCTGCACCGCCGATCGTCATCGATTCTACTTCCGCTGCGCCACGAGTCGGTAACGAAAAAGATCAAACCTTGTATGCAGTCTCCATAGTGCTCCTGGGCTGGTGCGTAGGTCGGGAATTTTTTGTTTTCTGCTGCATAACTCATCAGTGGCCTCAAGATGCGTGCTATGCGTAAATGCAGGTTGCAATCTAGAATACATAGAGATGTATAGGTGTTGCACAATATAATTAGGTAGTAGATGAGATCTATTACTGAAAATTATTTGTGCGGGTAGCAGATGAAATCTGTAACCCGATGTTCTTGTTGCTTCCCTGGAATTTGCGTAGTCTTGATCTTAACGGCATGGTGGAATCTCACAAAGTTCTGGCAATCCTGATCCTTTCATGCTGCTCCTGAGTATGCTGATTGACAGATCAACGAAGTGCTAACAGTTCTTTGGGTTCCACCATAGTTGAGAAAGATGGATGTTTCATAGACAAAAGGGCAATGCTGATGCGATCTGCACGGGGGTCACGCGTATAACAAAGTTTAGTATGGGGCTCGAGATTTTATTATCTCGTGTTTCATACACCCTGGAAAGTTAATCTAGCAACTTGAATTATCATACTTGATGATGGACGTTGGTAGATTCAGTTTCTTTCAAAACCTTAGAATCCACGTAAAACAAGTTTTTGCATGAACCGATTAGAGGCGTCTAACTTGGTTTTGCAGGATGGTTTGCATGTGCATATGATGTGGTATAGCAATGCTCATATTAATTTGATTATGTACGAGATGACTATATGATGTAATTAACATGACTTGCGTATCATGATTCGGCATGATGGCTGCAGCCATATGATTGCACTTTAATGACTTGCGTGTCAACCTTATGTAATGCACTTATTTTATTAGCTATAGAGATATCAATATTACCTAGTGCATCGACAAGGAAAAATACTAAAAGTTAAACTGTTAGAAGTATAATGGAAAAGGAAAGAAGACTGGAATATCCAGCTCATGTATGAATGTCATACAAGTTTTTGATGTATAGAAGGCTGGTCAAAGATATAGTTCTTGGGAATTATGGTTAAACATGTTAATCATTAATTCTTGGGTATTGTGAGTTAATCACAAAGATACCCGCTCGATTGCATTCTGTTGCAACTCGATGTAAGAACTACTATAGCCTGAAAGACTAGCCATGGATGAGGTTTAGATACACGCAGGAACATAGTAAATGTTACTATGCCTTCCATCGGTGTATTCCCTATGTATTTACTTTCATAACTCATTCAGAGTTTCATACACTATAGCCCTTTGCATAAGTTATCTTGCGAGAAGGTTGTTCATAAGAGAACTTTTGATGTTCGGTGTTATGAATAACATAAGGGCCATACTTCCATTATGAATGAGACGTATGTTATGAATATTGATAATAATACATTACCTCTGGGTTTACTTTCATAATTAATTTTAGAGTTTCATACACTCTAGCCCATTGCACCATGTTTGTTGCAATAGAGTTGTTCATAAAAACAACAATTGTTGTTCAGTATTATGAACAAAAAGAAGGGCCATGCTTCCATCCTAGATGGGATGTATGTTATGGATATTGATGGTTATATGATACATCCATAAACACTAACGCTAAATGTCGCAAGACTAAAAGAATACCACACAAGTGTGGCACTGCATTTGGTCACATTAGAGAAATCCGCATGGAAAATTCCATTATGATGGATTTTGAAGTTGTTTGATTTTGAATCATCTGACACTTGCAACTTTACTCCAAAAGTGAAGTGACTGAATTACCATTCACATGCCATGAGAGTATCGAGTTTCTTCATGCTTGCTTCATGAACTTTGGGGTTTGTTAAACGTCATTCGTAAATGGGTGGCTATTACGGCGGCTTACGGGTTAATGGAAAAGTATGTCAAGTAAATTGATAGCTCAAGATTGGGATTTGCTCCTCTAACGATGGACAGATATCTCTAGGCCCTCTCGGTGTTACGACATCCATCATCACCTGGGCCAGACCCTTTGTGATTTGATCACGGGGATGCCTTAACACGGGAACGAGAAAAGAGAACAATACCGGTAACAAGGTAACTCGCATAGTGGACAAGTTGTTGATCCATGGGGATGTCAACATGTCTCACCTCGGGTATTTGGAACATATCGCGAAGCAACAGGAATAGCACACGGCAACTGGAGGTTCACTCGAATATTCATTCGTGTGGGTATAGGGTCCATATGGGTGTCCATGGCTCCGATGTTGATCATTGATTGGAAGGGGTTCCGGGTCATGTCTATGCTTCACCGAACCTATAGGGTCACACGCTTAAGGGTCATCTATCTGCTGAATACTAGACAGGGAGTCTGAGAGAAAATCATCGGAAAAGTTTCGGACACCGAAAACGTTTCGGACAGCGGAAAAGTTCCACAGAGAGAGCACCGGAATAGTTCCGGTGAAACTGAAAAGTTGTTTCAGGGGATACCATAAAGCCAAATTGGTTTCGGCACATGCCTGATAATTCTTGGAGGGTACCAGGATCATTCTGGAAAATTCCTGAATTTTCCGGAAATGTTCTGGAGTTGCCGGAACCACATTAGTTGCTTTTCACAGATGAAAATCACTAATCTAGAATTGTTACGGATCTCATTGAAAATTATTTTAGTGGGTGCTGGAAATGTTCTAAGCCCACATAAATATTTTCAGTTTGAACGGACACTGAAAAATGTCGTCATGAATAGTGAAAGTGCTTTTTGGATTACTTTATTGGAGACACTATTACAAAAAGTGGAAACACTATTTGTGAATAGTGGAAATACTATTAGGGGATGATGCAGGCATGGTGATGTAGGCATAGTGATGCAGGCATGGTGATGCAGGCAACACTATTTGGAGGCTTTCCCTTTATGCCCTTGTGGTGTGCTCACCTCATGGGCATTTTGGTAATTCCAAGTCCCATCCTCCCCCTTGGTTTGCCTATAAATAGAGGTGAATGGGCTGCCCCAAAACTCCCTCCTTCTCACATACAACTGCCATTGCAATGATCTGGCTTCTTCTCTCCCTCCCAGCGAAATAGTTTCGTAGAGCCGAAAGGTTGCTGGGTTCCGGCAGGAACTAGTTGTGGACGACAAAGCCCTACCGGATAGATGACACCGTATGTGTGCAACTCTGTAGAGAGATCACAGTTTTGGTCTTAGTTCGAGAGTGCCTCCCGAAGGGCTGTCCGTGTGACCGTCCGAGTTTCGAAGGTCCTCCCGAAGGGCTGTCCGAGTGACAGCCAAGTTTTGGAGGTCCTCCCAAAGGGCTGTCCCCGACACCGTCCGGGGGACTGTATGACCGCCTCCCGGAGGGCTATCCGAGGGGAAGATGAGGGTATACATCCTCGCGGTTGGGAGGTTTTAAATCCTAGCTTTGGGGATCTGCATCGCCGATCGTCATCGATTCTACTTCCGCTGCGCTACGAGTCGGCAACGAAAAAGATCAAACCTTGTATGCAGTCTCCATAGTGGTCCTGGGCTGGTGCGTAGGTCGGGAATTTTTAAATTTCTGCTGCATAACCCATCAGAAGCTTGGAGAATCGTGGGATGGGCCGGAAAGGTGACCCGGACAGAGAAGACCCGGGTGATGTAAGCCGCTCGGGGACAACTTGGACAGATAAGATAGAGGGAGACTCGGATAGACAATGAGAGTCGGTTCCAACTAGTATGACCCGGGGTCTCTACCTCCTGTATAAAGGTAGACCCGGGGTGACTTCGAGGTTGGGAGATCGAGAACTAGGTCAAGCTTTAGATCCCTTGTAATCGATACAACAAGCAATACAAGGAAAAGCAGGACGTAGGCTATTACCTCGACTTGAGGGGCCGAACCTGGGTAAACTCCTGTCCTTCGTCCCAACCAACCCCTTTGAGTCCACCACGATGGCGATGGCCTCGAATCCAAGTCTGCTAACCCGGACATCCGCCGTGAGAAATCCACGATAGTAAGGCTGCGACAGGCAATGGCAACCAGGGCAAGAGGAAGAATCCAGAAGGCGGATCAGAATTGGTGGCCAACGCCAGCACTAGGAACAATCGTGCTAAGGGCAACGATAATTTCAGACAACCCTTTAATAAGAATAAAACTCCTTTCAATTTGGAAGAGATGTTCAATAAGCCTTGTCCGGAGCACAGCCGGCCCGGGAGGGTGGCGGGTCACACATGGGGGAATTGCCACATTATGTGACGGTTTAGGGACTACAACTTACGGTAGCACAACAACAATGGTGGTGGCCCGCCAGGCGGCTCAGGACCAGGCGGGTCAGGAGCCGGCCTTGGTTCTGGCGACTCAGGATCTGGCTATCAGGGCCAGGGCAACCAACGAGGGCATCATCAGTAGTCTGGTGGCAATAATCAGCAGCAGAGTAACCACTCTGGGTTTCAAAGTAATCCAAAGCAGCTCAGCTTGGGTTAGTATCATGTTTTTACAACCGGCCTTGATAGGCGAGACCGGAAGTTGCGCAAGCGGGCGGTTAACGTGGTCACGTCAGCTCACCCGCAATACTTGAAGTGGTCTGAGTATGACATAACTTGGAGCAGAGAGGACCACCCGCCGCGTGTTGACGACCCGGGACGACTGGCTTTGGTAGTTTCCCCCCAAGTGGGAGGATATGTGTTTACTAAGGTTCTTATGGATGGTGGCAGTAGCATGAATATTTTGTATTATGACATCTTCCGTCGGATGAAGTTGCTTGATAAGGATCTTAGGCCTTCCTCGACAGTCTTTCATGGTGTGGTACCCGACAAGTCATCTTATCCCGTGGGTAAGATCTCTTTGGAAGTCGCCTTTGGTGATGAATACAACTACAGGGTGGAGACCTTGTGCTTTGAAGTGGTCAAGCTCAAAAGTCCATATCATGCCATATTTGGACGTCTGGCTTACGCCAAGTTCATGGCTAGGCCTTGCTATGTCTACCTACAGTTCAAGATGTCGGGCTTGAACGGGACGATTATAGTGCATGGTGATCGCGAGACAGCTATTGAGTGTGAGGAAGGAGACATAGCTTATGTAGAGTCAAGTTGTGCTGAAGCAGAGCTCATGTTTTATAAGGAAAATGTTGACCCAGAGGACATGACTCCGCTTAAAAAGCTCACACAGAATCTGAACCGCCCCTCAAGTTTTCAGCAGATGATACCAAGTTGGTGGATTTCACTCCGGACAACTCAACTGAATAGTTCACTATTGGGGCCAATATGGATCCCAAATAGGAAAGCGCGCTCATCGAATTCATCCGTGAGAATCGAGACATCTTTGCATGGAAGCCTTCTGACATGCCAGGTGTACCGACAGAGTTCGTTGAGCACCACCTTAATGTGGATCCTAAGTTTAAACCAGTCAAGTAGTTTCTACGGCGGTTCAATGAAGAGAGGCACAAGGCCATTGGGGAAGAGGTGGCCCGGCTTCTAGCGGCGGGTTTCATCATTGAAGTGTTTCACCCAGAGTGGCTTGCCAACCCAGTGCTAGTGCTTAAGAAGAACGACACGTGGCATATGTGTGTGGATTACACGGATCTTAACATGGCATGTCCGATTGACCCGTTTGCTCTCCCTCGTATCGACCAGATCATCAATGCAACGGCGGGTTGTGAGAGTTTATGCTTCCTGGATGCTTATTCTGGTTATCATCAGATCAAGATGGCAGTCAAGGACCAAGAGAAGACAACTTTCATCATGCCTTTTTGTGCTTTCTACTACGTGTCCATACCTTTTGGGCTCAAGAGTGCCCAGGCGACGTACCAGCGTTGTGTACAGAACTGTCTTCACAGTCACATTGGGCATAATATTCATGCATATGTGGATGATATTGTGATCAAGTCAAGGAAGAAGGAGACTCTGCTTGATGACCTGAAGGAGACTTTCAACAACCTATGGGTCTACAAGATGATGCTTAACCCGGCTAACTGTGTCTTTGGTGTTCCGGCAGGCAAGCTCTTGTGATTTCTAGTCTCTGAGCATGGCATTGAGGCTAATCCAGATAAAATCAAAGCTATTACTTCCCTGTCTAAGCTGGCACACATCAATGATGTTCAGCGCCTGGCGGGACGGATCACTGCTTTAAGCCGGTTCATAAGCCGCCTTCCTGAGAAGGCCATCCCTTTGTACTAGATGATGAAGAAGACAGACAACTTTGTCTGGAGTACGGCAGCGGGTGAGGCATTTGAGGAACTCAAGAAATAGCTCACTGAGTCGCCGGTCTTAGCCACTCCAGCTGAGAAAGGACCCTTGCTCTTATATGTGGCGACTAATAATAGGGCACTCAGAAGGACCAGGGGCAGGGGCAGGGGTTGTCTTAACCTCCCCTAAAGGTGACAAGTTCTGTTATGTGCTTAAGTTAATGTATCCCTGTACTAACAATGCAGCTGAGTATGAAGCTCTGCTTCATGGCCTCCGGGTGGCTAAAGAGATGAACCTGAGCCGGGTTAGATGTCTCGACGACTCAGACCTCGTAGCCCAGCAAGTTTCAGGCACTTGGGATTCCAAGGACCAGCGGATGGCGGATTATCGTCAGGCAGTGGATGTCATTGCTGGTCATTTCAAGGGTTATCAGGTGGATCATGTCGATCGTCGCAGGAACGAGGCGTTTGATGCCCTGTCAAGGCCGGGTTCTCAGCATAAGCCGGTACCGCCTAACGTTTTCTTAGACGTACTACATCACCCGTCAGTTAAGTTACCTTCAGAGGAAGACTTGGCTATACCTGACCCGGAGGGGCAGCTGGTGGCGGCTCTACATGTTATTCCTAACTGGACCGTGCCTTACCTGGCGTACTTGACTCGTGGAGAATTACTTGAGGATGAAAATCTGGCAAGGCAGATCACCAGGCGGTCTAAGTCTATGACAATCACCAATGGTGAGTTACATAAGTGCAGCATCACTGGCGTCTTTCAATGTTGTGTCTCACCTGAAGAAGGCAGGGAAATCTTGAATGAAATTCATGCTGGCGATTGTGGTCATCACGCCGGATCAAAATCTCTGGTGGCCAAGGCTTTTCGACATGGCTTCTTCTGGCTGACGGCTCATAAGGATTCGGAAGACTTGGTTCGCAAGTGCGATGGATGTCAGAAGTTCGACCGGTGTGCTCACGTCCTGGCTCAGGAGTTGTGCATGATTCCAATTACCTGGCCTTTGCAGTCTGGGGGCTAGATATGTTCGGGCCTTTCAAGAGATCCAAGGACAAGAAGACCCACCTCTTTGTGGCCATGGACAAATTTACCAAGTGGGTGGAACCTGAGCTGATCAACAAGTGTGACGCAGCTACGGCAGTTCAAATTGTTAAAAAGCTGATCTACCGCTTTGGTTACCCTCACAGTATCATCATAGATAATGGTATGAACTTATCGAACGGGGCTATGCAAGCGTTCTGTGAAAGTGAGCACATCCAACTTGACGTTTTTGCGGTTGCTCATCCACAATCAAATGGTCAGGCATAGCGTGCTAACCAGGAAATCTTGAGGTATCAAACCCCGTCTTATGGTTCCTTTGCAGCGAACGCCGGGTTGTTGGGTAGAGGAGTTGCCGTCCGTCTTGTGGAGCATCAGAACTACTCCCAATAGATCAACAGGCTATATGCCTTTCTTCATGGTCTATGGCGCGAAAGCCGTGTTACCAAGTGATATACGTCATGACTCTCCGCGAGTGGCGGATTACGTTAAGGCAGATAATGAAAAAACACGTCAATATGCGTTGGATGCCTTGGAGGAAAAGCGTGATCTAGCGGCAGCTCGATCAGCGATTTAACAGCAAGACCCGCATCGCTATCATAGCCACAGAGTTAAGACCCGGACGTTTCAAGAAGGAGCTTTTGTGTTGCGGTTGATTCAAGATCATACAGATGCACACAAGTTATCCCTTCCATGGGAAGGACCTTTCGTGGTCAGCATAAATCTCAACAACGGGTTTTATTACCTCATTGACATACGAGACGAATCAAGCACTTCTGGGCAGGAGACCCGCTGGCTGTGGAACATAGCTGATCTGCGGCCTTACTATACTTAAGTCATCAAGACATTACATTGTACACCATCATTGTATATATCACATATATACATATATGAATAAAGTTGGCATCACTGCAAGCCGGGGCCTCTACCGTTCGCGTATCTCAATTTGCGCAATAAGGTCATCTAGGGGGCTTCCAACCCTCCGGGTTTAGCTTATCAGACCCTATTGATCGGCTCTTAAGCCAAAAAGTTGACTCCGTCAATAGGTCATCTAGGGGGATTCCAACCCTCTGGGTTTAGCTTATCAGACCCTATTGATCGGCTCTTAAGCCAAAAAGTTGACTCTGTCAACAGGTCATCTAGGGGGATTCTAACCCTCCGGGTTTAGCTTATCAGACCCTATTGATCAGCTCTTAAGCCACAAAGTTGACTCCGTCAACAAGGTCATTTGGGGGCTTCCAACCCACCGGGTTTAGCTTACATACCCTCTTGATCATCTCTTAAGCCACCGCAAGCTCGGGTTAAACCTGCCTGTAAGCTGATGCTGCTCCGCTAGGTGACCCGCCAAACTCTTACTTGTTAATATCGCATGGAGACCCTGAGCCGGCTCAAAGAGGTTGACGGCCAATCTCGATAGAGACCCTATACTGGTTAAGGTTAAATCGGTGGCTCTTGTCACGTGAGGGCTGGCTTATGGAAATCGAGGATAAACTCTCTCATCTACTGCGACTCTCCGCTATGTGGCCCGTTTCGTACTCTTAGACAGTTAATATTTTAAAGACCCCGCAGTGTTTAAGGTTAAAACGACGGATTATGTCACGTGAGAGGCAGTTTATCGGCTACCAGGGTACTCATACCCTACCGTGTCTCTTTCTAGGATGTTACACTCCTATCAGTTAATCTCGCTTAGAGACCCTGAGCCGTTCAAAGATATTAATGGCCAATATCGATAGAGACCCTGTACTGGTAAGGAGTTATAGTAGTGAGTCGCCTCAGAAGAACTGGCTCGTGACCTATTGAGACAAGCAAGTCAGGAAAGGTATAACATCTCCGGTTTGTGCTATTCTAAGCCGCCCTCACAGCAGTGCGGAGAAGTTTCTGTTCTTACAGGCTGATTTCTTTAGAAGAGCCACCGCGACATCTGATATGAATTGAAGCACAAGGCGGACTTAATATATTAAAGCCATGCGATTCCATATGTGTAGGACAACACGGCTCAAGCAAGATAAGGTTTTTCCTAAGGCCTATTGCAACGCTCTCCTTAGAGCTCAAAAAGCAAGACTTAAAGTTTTTTCACCGCTCAAAGTTTTGGCGGGTCAAAGAAGCCGGGTTATGCCATGGCAAGATAAAGTTGATCAGCTAGACGGCGGGTCATCCTGCGACGGGTCTTTGACCTCCTCAATCTGAAGATTGTCCATGTCCCAGTTGCAGTTGGTTAAAGCTTCAAAGTTGGCCTCTTCAAAAAGGGGAGACTGGTCAGTGTCATGGGCAAAGAGATGCTTACAGCGTGCAGGATTTAAATCCCTAGCCTCGAAGGGTCACGCACTCGCTTGTTCTCGACATTGGAAGTTGCCTGATATGTTGACAGATTCACTTCTTCCGCTAACACCGATGCAAGGACCCTGGAGGCCTTTATACAATGAGCATAGTTGGCTTCTGTGAATTCTGAGCCGTCGTCCTTCTTTGACATAAAGCCATCCATCATCTCTTCAGGAGTTAGATCTGGGGCAAAGGCTAAAGCCCAGCTTATCGCTGCAACGGCGCCCTTTCGGGCGGCTGATTTTTTGAGCTCCTGGATTTTCTTGGGCAGGGTGGATAACACCTCTATGTCTCCCTTCATAGACTAGGGGATACTCTCTTTATTGAGAATTACTTTGATCGTGGAAAGAGTTCCACAGTACAGCTGTTCTGATAATGTGTAGACGGCTTTCAGCTACAACCAGCTATCAGCAGCAAGTTGACGGCCTCTATGACATGCATAAGATGGATTTTATGTCATAAGGCACCCGTACAATTCTTCAAACAAGGATATTGGCCATCTCTTAAGTACTTACAAAGATAGCGGCAAACATCTTTGACATATGGCGCTTCAGGGAGTGCGGCTCATTGGATACCATGAGCCGCTGGTCAGCAACATCTGCATGTTTGGCCAGAGCAGTTTTCTCTGCCTCAGCAGCTTTTTTGAAAGCAGCAAATTCAGATTTAGCTTTGGTAAGCTCTTCGGTGGCAAGTCAACACTTCTTGTCATGGATTTATCACGGCAGATGTCCGGGTGAACGGACTTGCATTCGAGGCAATCGCTAATGGGGTGGACTCAAAGGGGTTGATCGGGACCAAAGACACGGGTTTACCCAGGTTTGGCCCCTCAAGTCGAGGTAATAGCCTACGTCCTGCTTGTGCTTATATTGCTTGTTGTATCGATTACAAAGGAGCTAAAATCTTGACCTAGTTCTCGATCACCTGTCCTCTAAGTCGCCCCGGGTCTGCCTTTATATAGGAGGTCAGGACCAATGGGTCTTACAATTGTTTAACCGAGTCTCCTCGTACATCCGAGTCTCTCTCTATCTTCTTGTCCAAGCTGTCTTCGAGGCGGCTTACACGCTCGGGTCTTCTTTGTCCGAGCCATCGTGTGGCCCACATCTTGAGCCGTCTATCTTCTTGGGCCACCAGTCTTACGGCTCACCCTTGGGCCAGCTCACGAGCCACCAACATGACCCTGAGCCTTAAGGGCGGGTCATATTGCGGGGTTATATCCCCAACATTAGGCCCCAGGTTGAATTGAGCTTGCTCACTTCATCCTTCTCTTTTCCTCTTGGCGAGTCGCCCGTTGATGACCCGGCGTGATGTCATGAGATCCGCTGACGTATCACCGGATCTTTTATTAAATGGTCAACCCAAGAATCGAGGCGTCCACCTCGGTTAAATCGTTTCTAGTGCCTAGATTTTCGTGCCTGCCTCATCTCCTCTTTAAATAGGACCTGTGCGGGCCGAAACCCTTCTTCTCCCGCTCACTCTTCCTCTTCGTCCTCCTGCCGTCGCCGCTCCAGCGTACTTGTCGTCCGGCGCCGTCCTCACAACTTCACCGACCAGGCTGCTGCATCACCCTGATTCTTACCAGAGCCGCTTCCGCGTCCGCTGCCCCATCGCCGGTACGTCCCAGTTCTGTCTTTAGATCCTGTCGCCGCCATTAGCAGGGTTTGCTGGAAATGTCCGCCGCCGCCGTTTGGGCTTCTCTACTGCCACCGTTAGGGTATCCGATGCCGTCGGCGTTTTTAGTGCGCGCCCTCACCGCGCCGCCGCACACGGGGCAGTCGCGCGCGATTGTACCGATTGCTGCAACTCCGTTTGCTCTTTTCTGCTTCAACTGTTCTTCGCTAGGTCGAATTTAAGATCTCTTTTCCTATCTTTGTAGATCCGTAATTGTAGCGATAGTTTGCGAAACCTGTTTTTAGAACTTAGCCGATTTTCGCTCTTCTGTTCCTCTGTTAAGTCGCCAGGCTTCTCTGGCTCTCATCAGCCCGACGATGACATAGCATTTGTAGAACTCTTAGAACCGTAAGCCGTCACAAACATCTGCTTGCTGTTAACTTGCTGCATATTCAATTTTTTCACAGTTCTTTAAGCCGCCAATATGTCTCGTGCCTCCAACTCATGCAACTGGGTCGGGTCTTGTGTCACGGAAAAATACTTGACGGATTTTGTTGGCGCGGGCACTCTTCCTCCTCAAGAGGTCCTTCACTGGCGGGTTCCGGGTGATGAGACACGACCCTCTCCAAAGAAAGGAGAGGTAGTAGTTTTCACTGATCACATCAAACGAGGGATCGTGCCGCCCAGCTCTAAATTCTTCCGTGATATTCTCCATCTGTATAAGCTTCACCCTAAAGACTTGGCCCCCAACTCTATTTCCAACATATGCAATTTCCAAGTGCTTTGTGAAGTGTACCTGCAAATCAAGCCATCTGTAGGGCTGTTTCGAGAGTTTACTACGCCCACCGCCAGACCAAGATGAAAGGCGGTCCGAGTCTGGAACTTGGTGGCATTTCTATTCAATAGTCCAGAGACATCATCTTTCCGGCTGCACAGATGCCGAGTCACCCAAAAGATTGGAACAAGACTTGGTTCTACTGTAAGGACACCTGTCCGGAGAATGAGCGCCCACTGCCGGGTTATCGTCCCTCCCGGCTCAGAACAGATTCAGAACTTCTTGGCCGACTCTCGGTTTCAGAATGTGCCAGATATGAGCCGACTCATGCCAAGATCAAGGCTCTCATGGCCAATGGTTTAACGGGATTGGACTTGATCCGCTGCTGGATTTCCTGGCGGATCATGCCTTTAAGTCTCATGGGTCGGCTTATGTATGAATATGAAGGCAAGTATGACAGTTCCTTGTGCTTTAGCAAATCAACCCTGATAGAAGATGACATTACCATGGTCATCCAGAGCCTTGTCCATGAAGCCTCCGTCTCATGCAGTGCCATTGGCCTGACGCCTTTCTATGCCAGCAATCCGGCTCCAGACGTAAGTAAATTTCTACCCATCCGTGTCTTGGATGTTGCTTGTACCTTGCTGATCTATTACTCTTCTTCGGGTCACTTCCGCAGTCTGACTCAGATTTTTGGAAGAAGGAGTACGTCCATCCTCCAAGGAAGGTGAAGAAGAAGTCTGCGGCCAAGAAGTCAAAAAAGGACGCTCCGCGAGAGGACTGGCTCGAGCGGCCACAGTCATCCGACTCAGAGGTAAAATCTTGATTGTTTGCTTGATCCTTTGCCTTACTGCTTTACTAATGCTTGTTTTATTCGCAAGATGAAGTGGAAACAAGCCGTGCTAATGCTCCTGAGGTAAACTATGTTTCTTCTGGCTCAGAATATTTTGCCCCCCAAAAGCCGCGGAGGGTTATCAGAAAAGTTCCTCTTTCTCATCCTCTCGCTGACTTGGCTCCCGACTTTCCTTTGAAAAAGCAACAATAGGCTGAACGTCACCAGACCCGGAGCGTAGGCTCCGCTGAGCTTATGTCCGGCTTGCCAAACTCGTCGGCTTAGAAGAAGCGCCCTGCTAAGGTATGTGTTCCTATTTGACTTGTTTTTCTTTATGACTTTAATGCCGTCTCATCCTTCTTGAATTTCATATCAGAAGCCACCCTCTTTCGGTGACTCTTCAGCGACCGCTCGGCCGCCTCCAAAAATCAACCCGCTGTAAGTGTCTTTCTATTGTAACATCCGATTTTTTTTCTGGTAGTAATATCTTCTGAATTCTGATCTTTCTATCTTGTAGTGCTCAAGAGAAACACTGAAAAACCAACAAGTCCTCCCCCGGCCCAGCTGCTAAAGAGCCGGAGCAAGACCAACCGGAGGAGCCACAACCGGATGTAGATCCGCCGACTGCCTCCACTAAGCCAGCTGCCGAAGATGTTATCCTGGAGAGCCCTCCAAGGGGTCCTTCAAGCCCTCCAAGTCCTGCCAAGACCACTGCCACCCCAGAGGTTGTAATCACTAGGTCTGCTCACCAATCTCCTCCGTCTCATGTGCTGACCAGACATAAAGAGTCGACCGAGGCCTCCAAGAAACTGAAATTCGACTCTTCCTTTGAGAAGATGATGGCCGATGAACTGCACGCCGGGTATATGAACCGGCTTAACAGCAGTCGGGATTTGGAGTTTCGGCTGGTGACCCTGATGAAGACAAAATATGAGGTAGTCTTTCTTCTTACCATATCCTTACTTAGCCCCCAAGAGCTGGTTTAATCTAGGTAAGAGTTGAACCAGGTCTTTCTTTAACTTCCGTAGAAAATCCAAATGCATTGTCCTCGAGGTCTGGCTAAATTTGCTAGAGTTGAATAGGATCAGCACTGTAGATAAAGTGAACAGCCAATCATAGCCCCCAAGGGCTGGCTGAAATTTGATAAAGTTGAGTCGGGTCTTTACTGTAGATAGCCTGAAGAACGACTTGTAGACCCCAAGGGCCGACTCAACTCTGATGAAGTTGAGCCGGGACTTCCATCATAAGTAATTTGAAGAGCCATATCATAGCCCCCAAGTTCCGGATTAACTTTGATGAAGATGAACCGGAACTTTGTTGTATTCTATAAGATCAAATACACATTAGCCCCCAAGTGTCAAACATATTGCTTGCAATCTGCTTTGAGACTTGCATCATCTTGTTTTCAACGCTCATCATTTGATATGCCTTCTAATTTGGCGACTTATCCTGTATTTTGATGTGTCACAGGAAGCTTTAAGTGAAGCCGGGTCTCAATTGATGGACCTGAATACCAACTTGGCGGCTCAGCAAGAGGCCCGCAGTGTCGCTAACGAAAAGTGCCAGCTTCTCTCTGAGGAGTTGGCCACCATTACGGCTGATTTTGCTGCTTTCAAGGAGACGGCTGAATGTGAGAAGACCGCTCTGACCCAACGGGCGGATGACGCCGACCAGCGGCTTATAGCCGTGGCGGATGAACTCCAAGGCCTGAAGCGCCACATAATGAAGATGTCAGCCGCCCTGTTTGGTAAGCTTCTGATCACTTTTCGTTTCCCATTAGTATATCTTTACTTAGACTAGTGACTCATTTGAATTGTCCGGTTTATGTAGGTCCTAGGAGCCGGCAATTGGCTTCCGATAGCCTTTTGTCGTTGAAAGCCGTCTATACTTTAACTGAACAGCTGTACTGTGGAGCTATCTGCACCATGAAGGCCGTGCAGTACAAGGACAAGATTCTGGCAGCTCTCAAGGGCGTCCTAGAGCTCTTCTCCACTATGTCAAAGCAGATCGCCGAGCTCAAGAAATCAGCCACCCGTCAAGGGGCCATTGCAAGCATCAGTCGGGCTCTGGCTTTTGCTCTGGGCTTGACAGCCGCCGAGATGATGGAGGGCTTCCCTTCAAGGAAAGACGACGGCTCAGAATTTACTGACGTAGATTACATCCACTGCATGAAGGAGTCCCGGGTCTTAGCTTCTGTCTTGGCGGAGGAAGTTGATCTGTCAACCTACCAAGCTGCATATGACTCGGAGCAGAAGAGAGTGTGCGGTCCTCTGTATGAGTGCATGGACTTAACGCCGGCTCGGAGTAAGGATCTCTTTGCTCCAGAACTTGACCTGTCACCCCTTTTTGAGGGCTCTTTTGCGGCTCTAACAAACTGCACTTGGGATTTGGATAACCTCCAGATCAAGGCCCCAAAAGAGCCATCGCAGGATGACCCGTCAACCAACTAGCTTCTGTCTTAAGAATTTTGTATCAATCTTAACCCGCCGTGTGATGGCTGAAAACTTATTCGAAATTTTTGATCTCCTTTGAGAGTGTAATAGCTAGATGAGACTTGTCTACAACTTGCCCTGATGTTTATAAGATGATCCGGCTTTTGATCCGCTATTTGTCCTTGTATGCCTTGAGTTATTTTGCACTTGCCTTGTCGTCATAGAAGATACCTGTAGCCATGATTTAGGCCAATTACACCTGGAGGTGGTGACTCCTTTCTTTGATAATTACGGCTCATCCGGTCAGCCGAAGGTGGAATGTAGCCCGACCGGTAAGGCATTTAGAAGATACACCCAGAGGTAAGTGTCTCTAGATAAGCATTAGAAGCTGTACCCGAAGGTACGAATCCGCCATTCACTGCAGCTAATTTTCCTTAGCTGTTTTTAAGTGGCCTAGGGCAGGCTAATAGGCATGAACAGTTGTACCCGGAGGTAAGAAGCTGCCATTCGCCGCAACTTAGCTGCTTTTGAGTGGCCTAGGGACGGCTAATAGGAATGAAAGGCTGTACCCGTAGCTAAGAAGCTGCCGTTCGCCGCAGCTTAGCTGCTTTTGAGTGACCTAGGGCCGGCTAATAGGCATGAAAGGCTGTACCCGTAGGTAAGAAGCTGTCGTTCGCCGCAGCTTAGCTGCTTTTGAGTGGCCTAGGGCCGGCTAATAGGCATGAAAGGTTGTACCCGGAGGTAAGAAGCTGCCGTTCGCCGGTCATGAGATGTAACTACCCGTCGGTAAGAAACCTCTCATAACCGTGGCTAAGTAAGTTTTTAGCCGGAGAATTGGCATAAAGCCCGCCGATAGGGTGTTAGAAGCGATACCCGTCGGTAAGAAGCCCCCCTCAGTAGTTATGGCGTGACCCGCCGGCTGATAGGCGTTAGAAGCTGCACCCGAAGGCGAGAAGCCGCCGTCGCCATGACTAAATGCCTTAGTCGGTTTTTGTTTTTTGGTGGCAAGATGCCGTCTTAATAGGTGTCTTCCACCGTTCAGCAATACGACGCAAAGCGCAGGCAGATAGGCGTTAGAAGCTGCACCCGAAGGCGAGAAGCCGCCCTTGCCACGACTCATTTTTGTATGCCGGATTTTGTGGCATAACGCCTGGCTAATAGGCATCTACTATCGTTTGCCAACTTTAGTTGGTGCATCAACTAGAATATTGGTTTAATCTTCTCTCATACGAGGATGTGTGAAATAGCAGAGGCTTCTTTGTTTATTCATATAACTATGGTATGTACAATAATAGTGCACAATAATAGATCTTTACACCCTTACGTGAAATAAGGCCGGAGATGCGCGATGTTCCACGGCCGACGGGTCTCCTGACCCGCCATATCTGAGTCGTCCTAGATATCGATGAGATAATACAACCCGTTGTTGAGATTTTTGCTGACCAGAAAGGGTCCTTCCCATGGGGGTGATAGTTTATGCATATTTGTCTGGTCTTGAATCAGCCGGAGCACCAAGTCGCCCTCCTGGAACGTCCGGGTCTTAACCTTGCGGCTCTGATAGCGGCGTAGGTCTTGTTGACAAATTGTTGATCAGGCTGCTGCTAACTATCGCCCCTCTTCCAGAGCATCCAATGCATCTTGGCGCGCCATCTCGTTCTCCGTCTCAACATAAGCCGCCACCCTTGGCGAGTCATGTCGTATGTCACTGGGTAGCACGGCCTCAGCGCCGTACACCATAAAGAAGGGCATGAACCCTGTGGATCTGTTAGGGGTAGTTCTAATGCTCCATAAAACGGAGGGTAACTCTTCAACCCAACACCCGGGCGTTCGCTGTAAAGGAACCATAAGTCGTGGCTTGATCCCTCTTAATATTTCCTGATTGGCGCGCTCTGCTTGATCGTTGGACTGTGGATGTGCCATGGCCGAAATATTGAGCCAGATGTGCTCTTCATCATAGAATTTCTTCATAGCCCCCTTGGATAGATTTGTACCATTATCAGTAATGATGTTGTGCGGGTAACCAAAGCGGTAGATCAGCTTCTTGATGAACAGGACCACTGTAGCTGCATCACATTTGCTGACCGGCTCTGCCTCTACCCACTTGGTAAATTTGTCAACCGCCACCAGGAGGTGCGTTTTCTTGTCCTTAGACCTCTTGAAGGGCCCTACCATGTCTAGCCCCCAGACCGCAAATGACCAAGTGATCGATATCATCCTCAATTCTTGAGCCGAAACATGAGCACGCCGGCCAAATTTCTGACAGCCGTCACACTTCCGGACTAAGCCCTCTGCATCTTTGTGAGCCGTCAACCAGAAGAACCCGTGCCAGAAAGCCTTGGCAACCAAAGATTTCGAGCTGGCATGGTGTCCACAATCACTAGCGTGGATTTCACTCCAGATCTGTCGGCCCTCTTCTGGCGAAAGACAACGTTGAAACACCCCTGTCACACTGCATTTATGTAACTCACCGTTAATTATCGTCATGGACTTAGAACGGCGGGTGATCTTTCTAGCCAAGTCTTCATCTTCTGGTAACTCGCCCCAGTTTAAATAGGTCAAATAAGGAATAGTCCAATCTGGGATAGCATGTAGAGCCGCCACCAATTCTGCCTCTGGGTCAGGAACAGCCAAATCTTCCTCTGAAGGTATCTTGACAGTCGGACGGTATAAGACGTCTAGAAAAACATTAGGCGACACTGGCTTACGTTGGGAACCCACTCGTGACAAGGTATCAGCCGCCTCATTCTTGCGACGATCAATGTGATCTACCTGATACCCTTTGAAATGTCCTGCAATAATATCCACCGCCTGCCTATAAGCCGCCATCCTTGGATCTTTGGAGTCCCAAGTACCACACACTTGCTCAGCCACTAGATCTGAGTCACCCAAACACCTGACCCGGCTCAAATTCATCTCTTTGGCTAATCTAAGACCATGAAGCAAAGCCTCATATTTAGCCGCATTGTTAGTGCAGGGGAACATCAGCCGGAGCACATAACAAAACTTGTCACCCTTCGGGGATGTCAGGACAAACCCTGCTCCGGACCCTTCTAACTGCTTGGATCCATCAAAGTTTATAGTCCAATATGTGTTGTCTGGCTTTTCTTCGGGAGCTTGACACTCTATCCAATCATTTATGAAATCCACCAAAGCTTGGGATTTGATCACCGTGTGAGGAACATACCTTACATTAAGGGTTCCCAGCTCTAAGGCCCACTTGGCAATCCTCCATGTGGCCTCTCTGTTCTGGATAATATCTCCCAACGGGGCTGAATTGACCACAGTTATCTGGTGCCCTAGGAAGTATTGTTTTAACTTGCGATTGGCCATGAAAACTCCATATACCAGCTTCTGCCAATGCGGATATCTCTGCTTAGATTCTGTCAAGACCTCACTGATATAATAAACCGGCCTTTGCACAGGATACTCTTTCCCTGCCTCCTTGCGCTCAACCACAATTGCAACGCTGACCGCCCTATTGTTAGCCGCCACATAAAGGAGCAATGGTTCTTTCCCAGCCTGAGCAGCTAACACTGCAATTTAGTCAGCTGTTTCTTAAGCGCCTCAAGTGCTTCACCCGCTGCCTTGCTCCAAGCAAACTTGTATGTCTTCTTCATTATCTGATATAAGGGAATATCCTTCTCTCCAAGCCGGCTTATGAACAGGCTCAACGCAGCAATCGGCCCTGCCAGGCGCTGAACATCATTAATGCAAGTCGGCTCTCCTAGAGACGTGATAGCCTTAATTTTATCTGGGTTAGCCTCGATGCCCTGCTCAGAGACCAAGAAACCCAAAAGATTTCCTATTGGAACACCAAAAACACACTTGGTTGGGTTAAGCATCACCTTGTAGACCCGGAGATTGTCAAGGTTTCCTTTAGATCCTCCAAAGAGTTTCCTTCTTTCTGGATTTGACCACGATGTCATGTACATAAGCATGAATATTGCGGCCAATTTGACCGGGAAGGCAATTCTGCACACATCATTGGTAAGTTGCCTGGGCACTCTTGAGCCCGAAAGGCGTAGAAACATAGCAGAACGCCCCAAAGGGTGTAATAAACGCCGTCGTCTCCTGGTCTTTTACTACCATCTTGATTTGATGATAACCTGAATAAGCATCCAGGAAGCATAAACATTCACACCCTACTGTAGCATCAATGATATGATCAATACGAGGGAGGGCAAAAGGATCAGCTGGACAAGCCTTGTTAAGGTCCGCATAGTCCACACACATATGCCAGGTGCCGTTCTTTTTGAGCACCAGCATCGGGTTTGCCAACCATTCTGGGTGAAAAACTTCCACAATAAAGCCTGCAGCCAAGAGCCGAGCAACTTCTTCCCCAATAGCTTTACTTCTCTCCTCATTGAACCGCCGGAGAAACTGTTTGATCGGCTTAAACTTTGGATCCACATTAAGGTTGTGCTCAGCGAACTCTCTCGGTATACCCGGCATGTTAGAAGGCTTCCATGCAAAGATGTCCCAATTCTCACGAATGAATTCGATGAGCGCGCTTTCCTATTTGGGATCCATATGAGCACCAGTGATGATCTGCTTAGATGAGTCGCCTGGATTGAAATCTACTGCCTTAGTATCATCCGCTGAAAACTTGAGGGGCGGCTCAACCTCCGTGGTTGGCTTTTTCAGGGGGGTCATATCCTCCAGATCAACATTTTCCTTATAGAACTTAAGCTCCTCCTGAGTGCAACTGGACTCTGCGTAAGCCACGTCTCCTTCTTCACACTCAATAGTCGTGTTTCGGTTACCATGAACGGTGATGGTACCGTTTAAGCCGGGCATCTTGAGCTGTAAGTAAACATAGCAGGGTCGGGCCATGAACTTGGCATAAGCCGGCCGTCCAAACAAGGCATGATAAGGGCTCTTGATTTTGACCACTTCAAACCATAAGGACTCTACTCTGTAATTGTATTCATCTCCAAAAGCCACTTCCAAAGAAATCTTGCCCACCGGGTGTGCTGACTTACCCGGCACTACTCCATGGAAAATAGTAGACAATGGTTTTAAGTCCTTGTCAAGCAACTTCATCCGCCGGAACGTGTCATAATAAAGATGTTTATGCTGCTCCCGCCATCCATGAGCACCTTGTTTAACATATATCCACCCACCTAGGGGGCCACAACCAAAGCTAGCCGCCCTGGGTCATCAATACACGGCGGGTGATCTTCACAGCTCTAGGTGATGTCATATTCAGACCACTTCAGATACTGTGGAATAGCCGGCGTGACCGCATTGACTGCCCGTTTTCGCAACTTCTGGTCCTGTCTATTGAGACTAGTCGTGAAGACGTGGTACTGCCGAGAGCTGAGCTGCTTTGGATTACTCTGAAAGCCGGACTGATTCCGCTATTGCTTCTGTTGCTGTTGCTGATGGTGATTATTGTTACCAGAGTGCTGCTGTTGTCCCCCGTGATTATCCTGACCCAGATGACCGGAGTTGAGCCGTCGGATCCAAATATGGCTCCTGACCTGCCGGAGTCAAATCCTGTTCCTGACCCACCAGGTCCTAGGCCTCTTGGCAGGCCGCCACCATGATGGTTAGGTTGCGTGACATACCGTTTGAACTTCTACATAAAAGAACAATTCCCCCATGTATGGGTTGCCGGCCGATCAAGCGTATTGTGACTCGGACAAGGCCGCTTCAGCATCTCCTCCATGTTCGAAGAAACATTATCCCTGCCTGAAGGTGGTCCAAATCTCATGTTTCCCTTGGGGTGGTTTTGCTGGGTGTTTGTGTTGGCCACCAGCTCTGACCCGGATTCTGGGTTCTTATGTTTACTCTGGTTACCATTGTTCACTGCGCCTTTGCCTTGGTTGCCCTTCTTGCCTTGACCAGTCTTTTCCTCATCAGAACCCAGATCCTTTGTGCTGTCTGAGTCGACGTACTTCGTGAGAGCCGTCATGAGCTCTCCCATGTCCTGACACGTGCGTTTGAGCCGGCCAAGTTTTTGCTTTAGAGGAATAAAGTGGCAATTCTTCTCTAAAATCAACACCGCTTGAGCCGCCGTGATCTTTTCTGATGAGTGAATAATTGTAGAGACCCGTCGTACCCAATGATGAGCCGACTCGCCCTCCTGTTGGACACAGTGATCAAGATCCACAATGGTCATAGGCTATTTGCATGTTCCTTGAATTTTTTTGATGAATCAAGCCCTGAGTTCAGCCCATGAATTGATGGTATTAGGTGGTAACTCCTTTAGCCAGGTACGAGTCGGGCCTTCAAGCATCATGATGAAGTACTTGGCACAAACCGCCTCACTAACATCTAGCATCTCCATGGCCAGCTCATAGCTTTCCACCCAGGCCTCTGGGGGTAAATCAGCAGTGTGATTTGGAACCTTGCGAGGACCCTTGAAATCTTTTGGCAACAGCTCGCTCTAGAGAGCCGGCGATAGGCACGACAACCCTCCTATCCTGGGGGTTACTCCTTCCCGTATGGAAATGGAGAGCCCGGGCTCTTGGTAAGCCGGCCCAGCTGGCGCCTCTTGTGGGCTTCCCACGTGGTTTACACATGTCTGTGCATCTCTCCCTGGTCGGTGACTGTTGGAATTTCTCTGTGATGGTTGCTGCTGGAACCTGCTGGTGAATCATAGCGCCGGCTAAAATTACGGCTGGGAAGAGGGGTTGAATGGACGCGGCTCCGACTGTGGGTGTATCTCTCTTGCTGGGCCATGGCCGTCTGCAAGTACCCGATAGCATTCCGCACGTCCTCTGCAAAGGGTGCTTCATCTGGGATAGGGATCCTCTCGAGCCGGGCGGCTGCCGCCACCATGTTCTCGGCCGGGTTAGAGTAATGACCCACCGGTGTTGGAAAACCTCCAGGTGAAGCTTGGTTATGCTGGGCCGGATGAGTTGCCGGCCGTTCCATCGGGCGGCTCTCGTGCGCGCCCGCGGCTCGCCCCACGCTAGGGGTATTAAAGAGGTTCCTTGCTTCGTAACACTCTGGTAGACGGGACTAATGCCTCCTCCGATGTACTGCGGCTGCTCACCTTTGCTCTAGCTCTAGACAGAAAGCATCTTTCTTGATACGTTCTGCTTCTTCCTCCATCTTGATCTTCAGCTCAGCCATCCTTTGTCGTTCCTCTGCCATCCGGCCCTTGATCCGTGCAACCTCTTTGTTCTGAGCTGCTTGATTATATGGTGTTACCTCAGTGGCCATGAGAGCCGCTAGTTCATCCATCAGTTCCACGAGAACCTGAGCCGGCGGCGGCGGGCTATCACCCGCCGCGGCGGCTCCCGTGCCTGTGTGACCAGCGGTCAGGGCTGATCCTGCCATGAACACCGCCGCATGAACCGGAGGTTTTGGAGCATTCGACTCAAAGCCATCCGACTCAGAGTACACATCGTCGTAGCGCTCAAGGCCACCGTTGCGGAGCGGGTATACTGATTCTGTTTCTCCACTTGAAGACTGATCCTCTGAGTAGACAAGGGTTTCCTGTGATCTGGAAGCTTCCATATCTCTACCTTGCGTGAAGCCTACGAAGCCATCTTTCTGATTCGGATTGGCGCGAGCAGGCCGCACGGTACTTGCAGATTGGAGACGCCGAGCCGGCTCGACGATGTTGGTGTAGATGTCCGGCACGGGTGTTGATCCATCAGCCTTTCCAATGAAAACCTGGATCCCGCCGAACGGAACCCAGAATCCATACTCCACGGATTCAACCTCGAGCCCCCAGCCGGCATCGTCGATGTAGAACCGGCCGCGGCGACTCTTGCTCATCCTTCCGACCACGTATCCCTCGAGCCCTGGGAGAGAGCCCTTTGAGAACTCAACACCACCAAGCGCAAGCCGTACGGTGGGCACCAACTGTCGTGGATTTATCACGGCAGATGTCCGGGTGAACGGACTTGCATTCGAGGCCATCGCTAACGGGGTGGACTCAAAGGGGTTGCTCGGGACGAAAGACACGGGTTTACCCAGGTTCGACCCCTCAAGTCGAGGTAATAGCCTATGTCCTGCTTGTGCTTATATTGCTTGTTGTATCGATTACAAAGGAGCTAAAAGCTTGACCTAGTTCTCGATCACCTGTCCTCTAAGTCGCCCCGGGTCTGCCTTTATATAGGAGGTCAGGACCAATGGGTCTTACAATTGTTTAACCGAGTCTCCTCGTACATCCGAGTCTCTCTCTATCTTCTTGTCCAAGCTATCTCTGAGGTGGCTTACACGCCTGGGCCTTCTTTGTCCGGGCCACCATGCGGCCCACACCTTGAGCCGTCTATCTTCCTGGGCCACCAGTCTTACGGCTCACCCTTGGGCTGGCTCACGAGCCACCAACATGACCCTGAGCCTTAGGGGCGGGTCATATTGCGGGGTTATATCCCTAACACTTCTCTTCTGCTTTGCTTTGGGCGGCTTGCTGGGAGGCCAGATTGCTCTTTAAGCCGTCTAGTTCAAACTCTGCATTGCTTAAAGCTTCGCGTGACACACAAAAAGAAAATGAGGTGTAAGTCGCCAAGATAACAAATTGCCAGATGGTTAAATCAAGAAATGCAAGTTTCAAGCAGATTGCAAGCAATATACTCACTTGGGGGCTAATGTCTGTTTGTTCTCCAAAACTATAGGTAAGTTTCAGATCATATTTGTCAAAGATAAGCCGATACTTGGGGGCTACAACAATGTTCTATAAGATTACAAGTTAGTTCTGGCTCATCTTCATCAATTTAAGCCGGCAATTGGGGGCTACAGTGAGTTCTCTAAGTCTACAATGAAGTTCCGTCTCATCTTCATCAAGTTAAACCGGCACTTGGGAGGTACATATGGCTCTTCCATCACTCTACAGGGAAGTTCCCGCCCGTTATTTCTATACTGACCCGAACTTGGGGGCTACCAATGATCAACTACTTAAACACTGAAGTACCAGCTCAATATTTACATCTTAAGCCGATACTTGGGGGCTACATGCTAAGTGTTTCTATTTATGACATGGATTGGAAGACCAAGTTTACCATTAGCAAATATTAAACCATCTCTTGGGGGATACATAAGGGTATAAGGAAAACAGAATAGGAGTACCTCATATTTTTTCTTTATTAAGCCAACAAGCTTGACCTACATGTTCCGACTTGTGGAGAGGCGGTTCAGGTAACCAGCGTGTAACTCATTAGCAGTTAGCTTCTCTAGCATGGGGAGCTCAATGTCTAGCTTGTTAGAAGCTTTAGTTTTCTCAGTGTGTTTTGTCAGCACATGAGTTTGAGGAGGTCGAAAGCCGGTACTAGTAATGAGGACATCCAGAATAACTCGATCATCGACGACCGTTGAAGGGCTTGGCGGCTAAGAGTCGGTCCTTGGAGGACTCTTAGTTGCCGTCTCGTGGGCCGCCGTCTCGACAGGACGACGAGCATCTTCAGGCGCATCCTTTAAGGCTACGGAGAGATCAGCATGTGATGCAGGAGAGTCCGGCTTGGTAGGCCCCGGCTCTTGGGCAGTGGGGGCAGAGGTAGACGCGCCGGTCTGCCTACGTTTTGCTTGAGCCTTGGGAAGCACAGAAAGTTATTGTATAAAGTTCAAGGATGGCAAAGGATATGATGCAAGCATGAGAGCACGTACTTTGGGTTGATCTTCAGGTAAAGCAATATGAAGACAGAGTAAAATTGTAAAGCAAGGTTGACAAAATTAAACCAAATTACACAAATACCTCAACTGGCCGTTTCCGTTGAACCGAAGAGTGGGACAACTTGGCCATAAGGTCTTCAGAGCCGGTGCTCCGGGTCTGGCATCGGGAAAGGTGTTGTTGCTTTTTCAACAGAAATTCGGGGTCTAAGTAAGCAAGAGGATGAGAAAATGGGACTTTTCGGACGACCTTCCATATCTTCTGTGGTGCAAGATGTCCTGAGTCAGATGAGACATAGGTTATCTCAGGAACATTGGTGTGGCTTGTCTCCTTCTTGTCCTGTGAAGTTATTAATGTTAGTAAGGTGCATAGTAAGACGGTCAAGAAAGTCAAGTTCTACCTCTGAATCGTCAACCTCAAGTTGCTCTCGAGGTGCAGTTTTCTTCTTTTGGCCGCCGGTTTTATCCTTTGACTTCTTCAGAGGAGGGGAGTATTGCTTTTTCCAGAAGCTGGAGTTAGCCTGAAAGTAAAATCCGCCGAAGGAGGTTAAAGATTGCAAACATACAAGGATAGCTAAAGCAGAAGTAAGGAGATTGAGAGTCGCCCTTACATCTGGGGGCTGGGTTTGCGGCATAGAAGGGTGGTAATCCAATGGTGTGGCAAGAGTCTTGAGACTCATGGATAAGGGTTTTGATGGCGGCAACGATGTTGTCTTCTAACAACATGGTAGGATTAAAACAGAGGGGGTCATTGGCATCACCCGTATATTCACACGTGAGATGATTTCTCCGGCTCAGAGGCATGACTCTCCAAGAGATCCAGCAGCAGGTCAGATCAATCCCTATCGGACCATTGGCCATGAGGGCTCTAATTTTGGCGTAAGCCGGAGCATATTTCGCCCGTTTTGAGGCTGACATCAAGTCAGGGAGTTCAGTTGTGGTCTTGAGCTGGGTCGGACGAGAAACCGGGAATGGACGTTCTCCCTCTGGAGTAGTGTCTTCGCAATAAAACCAGGTTTTGTTCCAGTCCTTGGGGTGACTTGGCATTCGAACAGCCGGAAAGATCATGTCCCGTCTTATTTGAATGGAGACTCCGTCGAGCTCCAAGCTCGGGCCAGCCACTACTTATATCTGGCGGTTTACGTTAAAAAACTAACGAAAGAGGTCAACTGACGACTCTTCTTGTAAGTAAACTTCACAGAGGATTTGGAAGTTGCACATATTTGAGACGGAGTTGGGTGCAATATCTTGAGGGTGCAGCTTGATGAAATGAAGGATGTCTCGGAAAATTTTTGTGCCGGCCGGGCTGAAACCACGTACAAGGTGGTCCGCAAATATGACTACTTCGCCCTCTTGGGGAATGGGTTTCCTCTCATTGCCTGGAACCCGCCAGTGAATGACATTTTTGGCTGGCAAGGTCCCTACATCTACAAAATCTTTGAAAAACTCAGAGACTTCAAGGCCGACCCAATTACAGGAAGAGGACGCGCTAGTCATACTAGCGTCGTAAAACTGTGGAAAATAACAATGCGCGGCAAGTTAGAAGGTGACAGACAAGTAAGGGCAGATGAGGAAATCTAAGTTCTATGAAGCTAAGCCGCCGGGGCAGTATGATAAGAGCCAGAAAACTAATGGCAGGTTAAGTTGGCAGGGCAACAAAGCAAAATGCTACTAAGTGGGAAAATAGGTTTCACATGCTATGTTTATAAGTGTGGATCTACAAATAGAGGAAAAAGCAGATTTATTCTAAACCTAACGACGAATGGAGGAACTGGCAATGTTCAAGGACAGTAAAAGGAAGTAACTACAGATCTGTACTAGGCTATGGATGATTCCACATGATTTACCGCAGCGGAAAGATGACCAATATACGATCTGCTGGGTTAGGTATCGTTTGGCATTATGAAGAACACGCGCTCTAATGGGGCCGAAGAACTCCAATGGATTTTCGCACTAAGCTACGGATCTAGGATATGGAGAAAGACGTACCAGAAGTGATGCAGCGATCGCGGGCAAGGCTCTTGTCCGTTTAGGTTGATGCAGCGGCCTAGGGCGACGACGGCGATGAAGCTTCACCGGAGCGAGAGAGCCCTGTGGCGATAGCGTCGAGAGGAAGAAGAAGAGGCGCAGGTGGCGGAGGAAATGAGAAAGTCCCTTCATGGTCCTATTTAAGAGGCAGGAAAGTGGAAACGGGCGCGAGAATCAAGGCGATGGAAACTGACCAACCGAGACGGACGCCTCGATTCTCAGGCTATCAGTTTAATGATGAAAAGATCCATTGTGGTCGTTAGGGAATCTTTTTGGCATATCCGGTATGACGTCACAGCGGGTTACTTATCTTACTTTTAGGTGATAAAGAGTGAGACTCGCCGCCAAATGAAGATTGGAGATTGACATGAGCAAGCTCAAATCAACCTGGGGCCTAATGTTGGGGATATAACCCCAACGTAAGACCCGCCCAGGTGGGGCTGGGTCATACCTGGCGGCTCATAACGCAGACCGAGGCAGATGGGCCTAAAGACATAAGCCGGGACATATGGCGGCTTACCAAGGTGGGCCAAGGCCAGGCCAAGATAGGAGAAGGCATGAAGACCCGGGTGGTTAAGCCGCCCGGAGACGGCTTGCCCAGGAAGGCAAGCCGACATACAGATAGAATCAGATATGTTGTAAGAGTCGGTATGAGACTTGTGTAACATGTGGTCTTGACCTCCTATATAAAGGCAAGACCCGGGGCGACTTAGGGAGAGAACCAACTAATCAAGAACTAGGTCAAGCGAATCCGCTCCCTTGTAATCGATACTCCAATCAATACAACACAAGTAGGACATAGGCTTTTACCTCTTCTTGAGGGGCCGAACCTGGGTAAACCCGTCTCCTTCATCCCAACTAACCCCTTTGAGTCCATCACCTTAGAGATGGCCTCAAACCTAAGTCCTTGGACATCAGCCGTGACAAAACCACGACAGACTCCGGAAAAGAAAAGCTGAACAACTAGAATAGAGAATTTGATATCACGAACAACTCCGGAACAAGGATTAAATCACTTCGATGAAACAAGAATAACAATTATGTTATGCTTATCCTTCATCAAGTTAAATTGATGACAAGCAACGGATTTCGCACACCACTTATTCTTCTAGAAAAGATAGGAAAGATAGATAGAGCACAAACTTGAAGAAGTCTTGAATGATACACCGGTAAGAATTAGAAAGTAAAGAGGACACAGAGAATTAAGAGATAATTATTTGCCTAATAGAAACTGAAAATGCACCAGAATAATTGAGATATGAAAGAAGGAACAACATTTGAGAAGAATTTGAGAACGAAAGCTGAAAGCTGAGAACGAAGAAATCTTCTGAAATGATGGCCTTCGGAGGATCGAGAAATGAAAACAATTCTGAAATGCTCCGGATAGATATGGGACAAATTTCTCATGAATGGAAACAATTTGAGAGGATAACACGAAGTAGACCATGAATCTTCAAGAGAATGAGCAAAGTTTAAGAGAACCACTCCTTCGGTCTTCAAGAAGAGAATGATGACGAGAAACAACATCATGAATTACTGAGACACTCCAGAAGAATGAGTAAGGAAAGGTTGAGCGAATGATGAAAATAATTCAAAGCGATCATGAAGAAGGAATATGACTGATGAAAATCATTTTTACATCATATTGAAATGAACTTGAGGACATCTCCGGAAAAGATTAGAAGAGTCAGGTATGATCCTGGGGAAAAACCTGTGGATTATGGGCCCACTAAAAAGAAACCACCATTGAGAAAATTGCTTAGAAGAGATATTTCACCGGTACAGATTAAGAACTTGATGAGGTGAGACCCTCGAAATAATTGAAAGGATATTGAATGAGAACATGAATGTTCTAAGTTATCTTCAGCACTACGGATATAACAGAGAGATACAAAAACCAAGAGAGGCTTGAATAAGAATTTCAACATGCGAGAGCAATTAGAAAATTAAAAAGATATGAAGAACACCGAGATCTTGAATTGAATGCATCGGAGAAGAATAACAACAAGAGCTAGGAATATGAGGATAGATCTTGAAATTGAAACTCTTGAGAAACTCCACAAGAAATCACCGTATACAATATGAAGAAATGACAGTGCAAGCCTTGATGAAGAGAAAGGCACTTGGAAGAGAATTTGATCATTGAATAAAAAAGGGTGGGAGGGTGGGGAAAAACAAAGACAACTTGGGACATATGGAATGAACTCCGGAAAGAATAAGAGGATTGATCTTGCAATTATTGGAGATGATAGAATTATCTTGAAGAGAAACACACCGGATAAAAGAATTTCATGACAACTCCAGTTGAACAAAGGATTAGTATTCCCATAAAATATGAGAACACTACTTACAAAACATATGAAATCACCACTTGACATCGAAACAACTTGAATTACCATATACAAAACAAAACAAAGGATAGGTCTTACGAAACAAGCCAAAATATGATTCCGCTCGATATTTTCGTGGTAAGGTTGGCACGGGCTCGATCGTACATTTGATTGTCATATTGAAATGATGCTCGAATATGTTCCCTAGGCGTAGAGAACTACAAGGCTTCTCAAATCATATCTGATGACATATATCGAGACTATCCTCTATAAGAAAGACCATGAACAAACGAATCCACTAGATGTCGAACCCCAACCTTACATCATGATCTGTTGGAAGATAGCCTAGGTAACTACTTTACTTCCCACCTAAAAACTTCCAAAAACTTTCTTGGTTATGCAATCGGGTGTTGGGGATACAAGGAGGAAATATATCACACAACTAACAAACCTACACCCTAACTTTATCCATCCTTCAACAGAAGACCAGAGGCTTCCGAAAATCCATCTAACTCAGATCCTCGAAAGCACAATGATACTAACCATGGTGGTACCCTGGATGCCTCTCCAGTATTGGGTGACTCCGACCTTATCTCACCACGACAAGTATTGAAGCAATTTCGAACACCCTCCATCCTGAGAAAATAAGGAAGCTAAATGATAACGATGTGCCAAGAATTCCCTAGAGCTCAACTCCCCAGAAGAAATCAAGTCAGACAGGAGGCACCAAGACAGAACTCTATCACATCAGTATCATATATTTTCCAAAATACCCGCGCGAACCTAAAAAAAATTGAGCGAGAAGAGGAGTAGAATCAAAATTCCTAAGTCATAATTCCTCACCAGAGCATAGAAGAGGAGTAAAAACAATCCTACTCTTAGATATAACTAAACTCAAAATATTTTGTTTACTAGACTCGACTCGGCCAAGTTCGATCAATCAAGGGGCTCCTAGGTCGGTACAGGCTCTGATACAAACTTGTCACTTCCAAGATGCGATCCTATCCTTATTTTGGCACGGGGGCCTCGACAGGGATAGAAGCGCATCTCGTCATGTTGCAAGAATGGATATCATTACAAGTACATGTAAAGAAGAGATGAGTATATGGAATTGGCTTACACTCACCACAAGCTACATCAATGTCACTTCAATACAACAACATATCCAAACATCATACAGAAGAGCAGGGTCCGACTACAGATGAAATCAAATGATAAAATGACATCCATCCTTGCTATCCCAGGCTGCCACCTGGAACCCATCCAAGATTGATGAAGAAGAAGAAGAATAACTCCAAATCAAATCAAAACATCGCTCTCATGTCAATTCATCACATTACATGTACCTGCAACTGTTGTTGTAGTAATCTGTAAGCCACAGGGACTTGGCAATCTCATTTCCAAGGGTATCAAGACTATTAAAGCTTAATGAGTGAGGTATGGTTATGTGGTGAGGCTGCAGCAATGACTAAGCATTTATTTGAGTGGCTAACTTATGAGTATAGAAAGTAAAGTATGGTGGTCTACGCATAACGGACGTGAACTAGTAATGATCACTAACTGATCCTGAACACCTACTTACGTCAAACATAACTCCACCATGTTCTCTCTCGGATAAGGACTCATGAGAAGAGACAGTCACGGTTACGCACACAGTTGGTGTATTTCATTAGAGTTTACTTCAAGTTTGCTATGACCGGGTGTTAAACAAAATATCCAAGTTTGCCACATAACCGCGGGCACGGCTTTCCGAAAGATTTAACCCTACAGGGGTGCTCCAAATCATGCATCACAAATTAACCACACGCAGTGGGAATAACCTCGATCATGGATCTCGTGATCTTCCTAGGCAATTCCATAGGAAATCCGACACCTCGAGATAGCCCAAAGTATTTTTGGAATTCCTCACTCAAGACGTTCGAGAAAGGTAAAACAAATCTAGCAACGTCGGCCGGCGTACCGACTAAACCCGATAGGAGCCACGTATCTCGTTCTCAGGGTACGACCGGATGGGCAAGATTTCGGGTTGGTTGAGACCCCGGGTGACCAGGGGGCGCCAGACATCGCCCAGTTTGGACCAACACTCATGAGGAGCACTGGCCCGGGTTGTTGATTAATTATCCGCTGGTGGTGGCGGGTCCCTATGCAATTTTATTAGTTGTTAGGAAAATGTAGTTCCAATGTTAAGCGCTCAATTATGGAACATATATAACACCGGTTCACAAGTAAGTAGGGCGGCAAGAGTGGAACAAAAGACCAAACAAAAGACCAAGCCTTCCACCCTTTACCAAGTGTATAAGTGCATTAAATTAAATAGCCATAATATTGTGATAAAAACGAATGTCCATGTTAACACATGGAAGCATTTGCACCTGCAGCTAGAAACACTATAAGAAGGGCTGAGCAAGCGGTAACATAGCCAAACAAGGGTTTGTTGGGAAGGTGGAGGGTTAGAGGATCATGGAAATGTTGGAAGGCTTGTTCAAGAAGACGCAACTCTATCAAGAAGAAGCAATTCAGAACAAACAATCAACATATGATACACCACAACATATGCATGACATGATGCGCAAACAAATATGATGCATATCCGATTTAATATGCAAGGCATGGCATGGCATGGCAAGAACAACAAACAACTACTACATATTAATTGAAGTTCAATATGCAACGAGTTGCATACTGACGAAACTCCATGTTCAAATTATTTAGTTCACTCCCGTTTAGGTACTCATCAATATTAAATGTTGTTTAACATGGCAAACGGTGAAGCAATAACAAACTACATCATCTAGGCATTTTCAATAAGGCCGGAAGCAACATATAGCATTTCCAAAACATCCCCATAAGCATAATATAAATTTGGTAAGGAAGTGGTCCTCTTTCAGACTTACAAGGACAGACTTGGATGCTCTAACCAGACCAACATGCGCTTTGATCTATGGCGTATCATCAAAAAAGTGGATGCTTTGCAGGATCTATATATACCCTTCACGCGGGATGAAATTGATCAAGTTGTCAAAGAACTGCCACTTGACCGAGCTCCTGGACCGGATGGGTTTAGTGGAAGCTTCATAAAATCCTGCTGGCACATAATCAAGGAGGATTTCTATCGGGTCTACTTTGATTTTCATGCAGGAAAGTTGGATCTCGAAAGTCTAAACATGGGCTTCATCACACTCATCCCGAAGATTCAGTCACCGGAGACGGCCAACGACTATCGCCCAATACCTCTGCTTAACTGCTGCCTAAAGCTGATAACCAAGCTCCTGGCCAATCGTTTGCAAAAAGTGATCCCCAAGATCATCGATCGCAACCAATATGGCTTCTTGCGGGGGAGGTCGATTCAGGACTGTGTGGCATGGGCATTCGAATTCATACACCAGTGCCAAGCATCGGGGCGGGAGATAGCTATCTTGAAACTGGACTTTGCCAAAGCCTTCGATACGATCGAACATGCCCCAATGATGGATATTATGAGAAGCATGGGATTCGATGATAAATGGCTCGGGTGGAATCAATGTCTATTCTCAACAACCAAATCTTTTGTGCTTCTCAATGGAACACCGGGCAGACAATTCTTCTGCAAAAGAGGGGTGCATCAAGGGGATCCCCTGTCCCCACTCATCTTCCTGCTCGCGGAGAACTTGCTTCAAGCAGTGATCAATGATGCATATAGAGCCGGCGATCTCCAACTCCCTATACCAGTGCCTGATGATGAATACCCCATGATACAGTACGCTGACGACACGATCCTTGTGATGCCTGCAAACCGAAAACAAGCAGAGACTATCAAAAACATTCTTCAGGACTATGCCTCATCGATCGGCCTGTGCATAAACTTTCAAAAATCCACCCTGATCACTATCAATACGGAGGAGGACATGACCACACAACTGGTGCAGGTTTTCGGCTATGCGATTGACACTATTTCATTCACATATCTAGGGATGCCCATGGGAGCCGCCAGGCCTACGATGGCTGACCTTATGCCACTGGTCGCGTCAGTGGAATGAAGACTCTCTTCAGCTGCCACGCTCCTGGACCTCGGATTTAAACTAACCTTGGTCAATTCAGTGATTACATCCCTAGCGATATACGACATGTTTTCCATCAAGCTACCGCCCAGGATCCTTGATCACCTTGATAAACTCAGAAGGTATTGCCTATGGGCTAAGACCATGGAGGATGGTCCCAGGGCCACTCCCTAGCAGCATGGGAACTGATTTGTCGTCCAAAAAACAAAGGGGGGCTCGAGATAATTGATCTAAAGATTTAGAACCAAGGACTGCTCCTGAAGCAGTTGCATAAGTTCTACAATCGAGAGGACCTGCCTTGGGTGAAACTAGTGTGGTCATCGTACTACGATGGCCTGGTGCCGCACACAACGGACCCGTCTGGCTCTTTCTGGTGGCGAGATGTCATGCAACTAGAACCAATCTATAGAGGGGTCACGACTGTGGAGGTGAAAGACGGGAGCACGGTGCTATTCTGGAAAGACCTATGGCATGGCAACATACTCTCTCATAGCCAGCCTCGGCTATTCTCGTTCGCTAAGAATGAGGACGTCTCGGTGCAAAAACTCCTGACAACCCCTAGGTTGAACCACAACTTCCACCTACTGTTGTCCGCCCAAGCCAGGGAGGAGCTGGAAGACCTCCAAACAGCCCTGGCTACGACAGAGCTGACGGAGGCGACCGATAATTGGAAATGTGTATGGGGGTCGGATGGTTTCATGTCTCGAGGATACTATCAGCATTGCTTCCATGAGATGGTGGTTGATAGGGCATTCGAGTGTGTCTGGAAGACCAAATGCACTATCAAATGGGAAGTCTTCGCCTAGCTACTGTTAGCAGACATGTTGAATACTCGAAACCTGCTGAGGAGGAAGAATATGAAACTAAGAGACGATGACTATACATGCTTGCTGTGCAACAACCCCATGGAAGAAATGGTTGAGCACTTGTTCTTTAACTGTGCTTCCGGCCAGAGATGCTGGGAGAAGCTAGGTGTCGTGTAGACTAGCTTTGCAAACAGATTGCAGCTTGTGCATGGGGCAAAAAGGGCGTGGGCCCAACCCATGTTCATGGAGGTCTTCGTTGTCGCGAGCTGGAGCATATGGAAGGAACGTAACAACAAACATTTTAGAGGGATCGCACCCTCGGAGGACAGCTGGCTGCAAAGATTTAAAGATGATTTTTGTATGATGAAGCACAGGGTCAAAGAGCCCCTTGTGCCATTTGTTGAGCACATTTTTGCATCGTTCTAGACTATATAAAAAACCTTGTGCTAGAAATCCTGATTTTGTACCCTAGTGAATAAGGCTCTCCCCCTTATTTCACTCCCATGTAATCTTACTATTGTAACACTATATCTTCTTGAGTAATACAAAGTCAGTGGGGGTTTGCCCCCACTATCCCAAGCTTTCAAAAAAAATATGAATTTGGTCCAGATCTGTAATAACCATATTTTAGAGTTGTTAAACAGCAAAATAAATGTCACCATGTGATTCTGCACATTTTTCTAGAAGTTACATATGTGGAACATTTTTATTGGAGGTACGGTTTTGTAATTATGAAATAAATCATTTTCACATGGCAATTAAGCAAATCAATGCAAACAGCAAGGTTAAACATTTTTATCACATGCAAAAGTTTTTATTGTGAATCTACACAAAATTCCAGTCATTTTACATATGTAAAGTTGTTTAATCCGATGCACGGTTAAAAGGTAATTAACAAATTAAAAACATGGGTTTTTCTGAAAATCTGAAATTCTCTGGTTAGTTAATAAATTCGCCGAAGGGAAAAAACGACTATTGGCCGAATCTGCTAATGGCTGGAACCAGGGAGTGGGCGACAGACAAGAAAAAGGTGCTCAGGGCAGGGGGTTGGGCAGTGCTCACCCACGGGCTGGGCCCGGTCGGTGAGGAGTTGGGCCGAGGCGCTAGAAGGGAGCTAGGCCAGCGGAGGCGGCTTGGCCGCGGGCGTGGCCCACGCAGGTGAGGGGGGCTGGTCGAGCGGGCGCTCGTCTCCTCCTCGCTCTCGTGCCTGGGTGGGAAGACAAGGACGGCGGCTTGGGTCAACGGTGAGCGGCGAGGCACCAACGAGGCGGGAGAAGCCGAGGAAGAACAGATCTGCGATGGGGGACCGCGGATCCGTCAATTCCCAGCGGCGAACGACGGCGGCCGGAGGCAGAATTGAAAGTGCATTATATCAACTAGTGGGGGGTGAATAGGCGATTTTCACAAATTCATCACTTGAGGAATTTCAACTTTGAGCAATTTGAAATGTGATGACTCACTAACAGCGGAATAAGCACTCAAGTGCATGAGGGACATAGTAACAGCACAGTCTTCATGATGAAAGGAAACATGCACAAACAGTGAGTAGTGTGATACAAGATAAGCAGTGATGAACAAGGTAACTTGAAGAATTGGAGATGAGGAATTAGTGAAAGTCTTCAGTTAAATTCTTCAAACAGTAACAATCAATTTCATCAACAAGTTTATGAGGAATAGGAAGGTTGAGGAAATAGAACTAGGTAGCTTGATGAAGACAACGGTTTAATGACCCAGTTCCAACTGCTGTGACAGTCGTACGTCTGGTTTGGAGCGGCCTGGTATTTAAACCATAGGACACATAGTCCCAGGACACACAATCCTTACCGTATTCTCCTTGAGCTAAGGTCACACAGTCCTCGCCCAACACTCGTGGTAAGTCTTTAGGGTAGACTTCCAAAACCCTCACAAACTGGTCACCCGGCGATCCACAATTTACTGCTGGATGCTCTAGACCAAGGTCACTTCGTGGTCCCCAATTGACTGCAGGAGCACTAGACCATGATGCCTAACCGTCTGGAGGATGCACAGTCCTCAAAGGTAACAAGCGTTGGTTCCACACATGAATTTCTTCAGTGATGATCAATCACTATGAGTTTGGTGGTTTGGTTGTGGGTTTTTTCTCACTGATGATTTTCTCTCAAAGCCCTCGGAGGATGGGATGCTCTCAATTGACAAGTGTCAGTTTTCTCTCAGAGCAACCAACCAGCTAGTGGTTGTGGGGGTCGGCTATTTATAGCCAGGGTGCAACCCGACATGATATGACATAAATGCCCCCAATCATATGGCCATTATGTGGATAGTTGTGAATGGGGATAGCTAGCGCTAAGCACAACAACGATCGGAATTTCGAACTATGAAAGTCCTCAGACATATCATGTTCCTCACTTGTAGGCAATTCGCACTGGCAAAATCCTAACTCCTCAGTCAGATCAATTTCCTCAGAGACCAGAAGAACTTCGTCTCTGTCACTGAAGACTTGACTGAGTCGTAAGAGATTCCCAAAGGCTTCACTCGAAGGATTGTATACGTTGAGGATTTTGGAGTTGAGCATCAGTTGGAAACTTCCTTAATATTACCTCATCCCCCTTTAATAGTACGGTGTTTCCTATGACTCAAAGAGAGAAAATGAAACAACAAAACAAAGTCTTCACGCTTCATAATCCTCGTTCATATCTTCAAGGTCACACCAACTTATTTAATTTCATAGTCTTCGCCAAGTCTTCACTAAAGTCTTCAGAAAGTCTTCAACAAAGTCTTCACTTGAAGACGTACATTTTTAGGGGTCGATAATCTCCGAATATCTCAAACTCCTCATCGACTTATAGAGCATGTGTACACTCACAAACACATGAGTACCTTAACCTATAAGTCTTCAACACACCAAAATCACTAAGGGGCACTAGATGGACTAACAAGAATCCACGAGCGGGGCGGAGCAGATCGGGGCCGCCATGGCGGAGCTTGGCAAGGTGCGTCCATGGCGCAAGGCGCTCGGGACGGATGAGTAGATCGGGGGCGCGGAGGTCTCCGGCAAGGTCCATCCGCCAGCAGGTTTCTCCGGTGAGGGGCGGCGAGGCCTCCAGCTTAGGGCGTGACGGCGCGCTGCGGGGACGAGCGGGAGCTCATGGCTTGCAGTGGCGGGATTCGGGCCTAGATGGGCCTTGCACGGGCCGCACATGGGCTCAGGCGGGCCGATGGCTAAGGAGGCGGCTGGGAGGAGAGAGAGGGATAGGCGGCACGGATTTCAAGGCAAGGTAGGCTAGGGGTGTTTATATAGGAAATGGGGGGCTAGGTCAGGCATTTTAGCCCATTTTCGGACCCTCCAATTGCGATCGGACGACTCCGATCACGGGGTAGGATAGGTGGGTTGGTGTTGGGCTGTGAAGAGGGGTTTGGTCCAAGACGAGAGGGAAGAGTGAGGCCCGTGACATGTTTTGAAATACCGAGAACGTCTGCGATAATAAACCGATGATCGCCCTACTACGGTTGGCCGTTCGTGTATCAAACGAACTCCGAATGCGACGAAATTTGGCAAGTGGCCTACCTACTATATAATAAGACCACACGCCAACTTTTGACCCAATCCGGAAAAAAATTTAGCACCCCTTTTTAAACATTTTTTAATGATGCCGCAAGTGCGTGCGTGTGTGGTTGGTCTCGAAACGGGTAACGACAAGAACGGAGAGAACCGGCGACTACGAACGGATGCAAGTTTTTCAAAACGATTGATGATGCTATGCACATGATGCAAATGATGCGATGATGAATGCAACAACCAAACAAAACACATACGAGAATGGAAATAAAAGGGGAATCTTCTGGAGCAACCAGAACGACCACCACATCGAAGTTGAAGCTGGGCTCGTGGAGGTAGAGCCGAGTGAAGACCCACATCATGGTCGTGGCAAGAAGATCACAACACTAATCCTCCAAAACGGTGTCCACCCTGGTGGAAGCGCCTTCGAGCACCTCAGCAAGCTTGAAGGAGAGCCCGTCGTAGTCGGCTTTGGGGGTCGCCAAAGGCTCCCGGAATCCTCCCCTGTACATTGAGAGCATCAACTTGCGAAGCTTGAGTTCAAGGGAAGGGAAGGCGGCGCGCTCCGCGGCCGCTTTCTCTTCCGCGACGGCGAGGGTCTTCTCCGTGGCCTCCAGCTGGGTCGACTTCTCGGAGACGCGTCAGGCGTGGGACGCCTGGGCTTCTTCCACCTCCTCCTTCAGCTTGGCCAGACACTTGCTTTCCTTGGCTTGGTCAGCGGTCACTTGGGAGAGCATGGAGTCGCAACCGATGAGCTTTGCCTCACGAGCCTTGAGTGCCCCCCCTACTCACAGAGTTGTTGCGCAAGTGCGGCTTGCTCATGCCGAAAGACCTTCAAGTAGGCCTCCGCCTTGCTGCAGCGCGCCCTAGAAGACTTCGCCTCATCCAGTGCTGCATCCCGAGCTGCCTTGGCCTTGGCGGCCTCCTCCTCGCTCTTCGTGATGGCGGCCTTGGCTTGGACCCAAGCTGTCTGGGTGGCCCCCTCGGCATGGGACCACCCAAAAATGAGCCCCATGCGCTCCCTTGCGAGGCACCTTTCAGCATCTTGGACGTCGGCCCGGAGCCAACTGAGCATGGTGTAGGCCTCATCCAGGGCACCAGGCCTGATTAGAGGACCACAACACACAAGCGCAAGAGCCGGACTAGGAGGCAGCACCAGTCCGTCGACAGGTGCCGTGAACAAGGGCCCGACAGCATGGCAAACTTGGGGAGCCGGGGGCTCCGGTTTCTCCTCCATCACGACAAGTGTGGGCACCTCATTGGCCAGCTGGCCCGTGGGGGCTAGCTACTCCCGATGCTACATATCTATGACCATGGGATCGGACTCCACCAAGAGGGGGTGAGGAGCTTACCCCTTCATCATCATCGACACCACCACGGTGGTGGCAGGAGACGCCGCCATGAGAGCCTCCTTGCCCTCGGCGGTTGGTCCTCCAAGCGCTGTGCTGGGTTGATGCGGCTTGCTTCCATCGCGGCACAAAGCCAATGGCGCCCCCAGGGAAGGGTGATCCATAGGCTCAACGCATGTCTTCTTCCTCCTCGGCACGAACTCGACCCTGGCTAATGAGAGGAGGAGGGTCGTGAGCACATGCGCAGTTCTTGATCAAACAAGGACGAAGAAGGTTACTTAGTCCTTGCGAGTAACCCACTTCTTCTTCTTCTCCACCTCGGCGCTGGTCGGAACACCCCCACTTCCTTTCGGCACGGACTTGGCCGCTTCCAGGGGCAAGAGGCATGCTCCGCGTGAACCCCGGGCGTGGTGTTGTCGCCCAAAGGGTACGCGGTTCTTCTGGGCTGTCCGGCCGGATGCCCGAGCGGTTTGAGAGGAAGGACCGGCCGGCTATGCACCCGTTTGAAGTGTTGGGAGCCAGTGGGCGGGGGCTCGTCGGCATCGTCATGATCGTTGTCAAGGTTGCAGAGGAGCATGTTCTGCGACAGAGGGGACGCCTCCTCCCTGCCATCCACGCTCTCCTCTGAACCCTCTCCACTGCTGGTTTCGTCAGAGGATAGCAGCACCATGGCATTGGGGTGCCCGGATGGTGTGAACCCCAGGTCGTCAAAATCATGCATGGCAGCGGCCAGCGCCCTGTTGTCGTTGCAGCGGTATAGCGGAGCATAGGCCTCAGGAAGATCCCTGAGATCATTGAAGAGCAAGGCGTACAGGGCCTTGTGATAACCCACAAGTGTAGGGGATCAATTGTAGCCTTTCTCGATAAGTAAGAGTGTCGAACCCAAGGAGGAGCTAAAGGTAGAACAAATATTCCCTCAAGTTCTACCGACCACTGATACGTCTCCAAAATATCTGTAATTTTTGATCGCTCCATGCTATTATATTATCAACTTTGGATGTTTTCTATGCATGAATATGTCATTTTATATTATTTTTGGGACTAACTTATTAATCCAGTGCCGAGTGCCAGTTCCTATTTTTTCCGTGTTTTTGACCTTTTTCAGATAGGAATATCAAACTGAGTCCAAATTTAATAAAACTTTCTCCATGATTTTTTTGGAAAATATAAAAAATACCTGAAGAAAAAGATACCGGAGAGGCGGCCCGAGGAAGCCACGAGCCTGGGAGGCGTGGGCCCCCATGGTCACGGCTAGGGGGCTCGTGACCTCCTCGTGCCACCTCTTGACTTGTTCCCGACTCCAGATGGCCTTATAAATACGGAAACCCTCGAAAATAAACCTAGATCGCAAGTTTCGCCACCGCAGACCTCTAGAGCCACCAAAAACCAATCGGAAGACCGTTCCGGCATCCTGCCGGAGGGGAATTCATCGCCGGAGGCCATCTTCATCAACACCATTGCCTCCCTTGCCTCTCCGATGATGCGTGAGTAGTTCACATCAGACCTTTTTGTCCATAGCTAGTAGCTAGATGGCTTCTTCTCTCTCTTTGATCTTCAATACAAAGTTCTCCATGATCTTCATGGTGATCTATCCGATGTAATCTTCTTGTGCAATGTGTTTGTTGAGATCCGAGGAATTGTGGATTCATGATCATCTTAGCTATGAATATTATTTGAGTCAATTCTGAATTCTTATATGCATGATTTCATATCCTTGTAAGTCTCTTCGAGTTATAGGTTTCGTTTGGCCAACTTGATCTATGATTCTTGCAATGGGAGAAGTGCTTGGTTTTGGGTTCATACCGTGCGGTGTCCTCACCTAGTGACAGAACGGGTAGCGAGGCACGTATTATGTTGTTGCCATCAAGGGTAAAAAGATGGGGTTTATATCATATTGCATGAATTTATCCTTCTACATCATGTCATCTTGCTTAAAGCATTACTCCGTTTGTTATAGTAGTCTTTGCTTTTTTTATCACAATCATCCTTGATGCACACCTTTTGAGAGGGACATGCACTCATCGTGAATTTGTTAGAATACTCAATGATCTTCACTTATATCATTTTGAGAGTGATCTATCTAAAGTAACGTGGTAATTGGCATGTGTTATGAAATTAGTCCTAAATATGATAGGCATCCAAAGAGGATATTATAAAAACTTTCATATTCAAGTGCATTGATTAGTAAGAGAAGTTTGATTCCTCATGATTAGTTTTGAGATATGGATATGGTAATATGAGAGTTATGTTAGTAGGGCATTGTGAATCTAGAAATACTTGTGTTGAGGTTAGTGATTCCCCTAGCATGCACATATGGTGAACCGCTATGTTAGGAAGTTGGAGCATAATGCATTTATTGATTGTCATCCTTTGTGTAGAGGTCAGGATCGCGTGATGGTTAACTCCTACCAACCCTTCCCCTAGGAGTATGCATTTAGCACTTTGTTTCGATTACTAATAAAACTTTTGCAATAAGTATATGAGTTCTTCATGACTAATGTGAGTCCATGGTATAGATGCACTTTCACCTTCCACCATTGCTAGCCTCTCTAGTGTCTCGCAACTTTCGCTGGTGCACAAACCCACCATATATCTTCCTCAAAACAGCCACCATACCTACCTATTATGGCATTTATATAGCCATTCTGAGATATATTGCCATGCAACTTTCACCGTTCTGTCTCATGACATGTGCCATCACTTTCATTCATATAGAGTCATTATTGTTCTAAGTATCGAGTTGTAAGTAAATAAAAGTGTGATGATCATCATTATTAGATCATTGTCCCATGTGAGGAAATAAAAGAGGCCAAAGATGCCCACCAAAAAAAGAGGTCAAAGATCCCAAACAAAAAAAATGAGATAAAAGAGAGAAGGGACAATGTTACTATCTTTTTCCACACTTGTGCTTCAAAATAGGACCATGTTCTTCAAGATGGAGAGTCTCTTGGTTTGTCACTTTCATATGCTAGTGGAAATTTTCATTATGTAACTTAACTTGTATATTCCAATGATGGGATTCCTCAAAATTGCCCTAGGTCTTCATGAGCAAGCAAGTTGGGTGCACACCCACTAGTTTTCATTTGTGATCTTTCATACACTTATAGCTCTAGTGCATCCGTTTCATGTCAATCCCTACTCATTCACATTGATATCTATTGTTGGGCATCTCCATAGCCTATTGATATGCCGAGTCAATGTGACCATCTCCTCCTTTTTGCCTCACAACCTTCACCACACTCTATTCCACCTATAGTGCTATATCCATGGCTCACGCTCATGTATTGCGTGAGAGTTTAAAAAGTTTGAAAAAATAAGAGTGTGAAAATAATTACTTGATCAATACCGGGGTTGTTCATGATTTAAATTTGTTGTGTGGGGATGATGGAGCATAGCCAGACTATATGATTTTGTAGGGATATCTTTATTTGGCTTTGTTATTTCGAAAGTTCATGATTACTTTGCTATCATGATTGAAGTATTATTGTTTTCATGTCAACATTAAACTATTGTTTTGAATCTTACGGATCTGAACATTCCTGCCACAATAAAGAGATTATATCAAACAAATATGTTGGGTAGCATTCCACATCAAAAATTCGTTCTTTATCACTTCCCTACTCGAGGACGAGCAGGAGTTAAGCTTGGGGATGCTTGATACGTCTCCAACATATCTATAAATTTTGATCGTTCCATGCTATTATATTATCAACTTTGGATGTTTTCTATGCATGAATATGTCATTTTATATTATTTTTGGGACTAACTTATTAATCCAGTGCCCAGTGCCAGTTCCTGTTTTTTCCGTGTTTTTGACCTTTTTCAGATAGGAATATCAAACGGAGTCCAAATGGAATAAAAAAAATCCGTGATTTTTTGGAAAATATATAAAATACCGGAAGAAAAAGATACCGGAGAGGTGGCCCAAGGAAGCCATGAGCCTGGGAGGCGCAGGCCCCCCATGGCCGCGGCTAGGGGGCCCGTGACCTTCTCATGCCACCTCTTTACTTGTTCCCGACTCCAGATGGCCTTATAAATACGGAAACCATCGAAAATAAACCTAGATCGCAAGTTCCGCCGCTGCAGACCTCCAGAGCCACCAAAAACCAATCGGGAGACCGTTCCGGCATCCTGCCGGAGGGGAATTCATCGCCAGAGGCCATCTTCATCAACACCATTGCCTCCCTTGCCTCTCCGATGATGCATGAGTAGTTCACATCAGACCTTCTGGTCCATAGCTAGTATCTGGATGGCTTCTTCTCTCTCTTTGATCTTCAATACAAAGTTCTCCATGATCTTCATGGTGATCTATCCGATGTAATCTTCTTGTGCGGTGTGTTTGTTGAGATCCGATGAATTGTGGATTTATGATCAGCTTATCTATGAATATTATTTGAGTCAATTCTGAATTCTTATATCCATGATTTCATATCCTTGTAAGTCTCTTCGAGTTTTAGGTTTCGTTTGGCCAACTTGATCTATGATTCTTGCAATGGGAGAAATGCTTGGGTTTGGGTTCATACCGTGCGGTGTCCTCACCTAGTGACGGAAGGGGTAGCGAGGCATGTATCGTGTTGTTGCCATCAAGGGTAAAAATATGGGGTTTATATCATATTGCATGAATTTATCCTTCTACATCATGTCATCTTGCTTAAAGCATTACTCCGTTTGTTATGAACTTAATACACTAGATGCATGCTGGATAGTGGTCGATGTGTGGAGTAATAGTAGTAGATGCAGAAAGTATCGGTCTACTTGTCTCGGACGTGATGCCTATATGTATGATCATTGCCTTAGATATCATCATGACTTTGCGCTATTCTATCAATTGCTCAACAGTAATTTGTTCACCCACCGAAATACTTGCTATCATGACAGAAGCCTCTAGTGAACACTATGGCCCCGGGTCTATTTTAGATATTAAATATTCAGATCTAAACATAAAAACACATAAAAGACCTTGCTGCAATTTTATTTACTTATTTATATTTACTCATTATCACTATCAGATCTCACCTTGCAAGTAATCGTGAAGGGATTGACAACCCCTTTATCGCGTTGGGTGCAAGTTTGTTTCTGTTTGTGTAGGTTTCTTGGTGCCTCATCTTGATACTCCTACTGGATTGATACCTTGGTTCTCAAACTGAGGGAAATAGTTACCTCTACTTTGCTGCATCACCCTTTCCTCTTAAAGGGAAAAACCAACGCACACTCGAGAAGTAGCAACCACCGATACAACTCTACGCACGCTTAACATTCGCTTTACCTAGAACAAGTATGAAACTAGAAGTACTTTGTTGGTGTTGCGGGATAGGTTTGCAAGATAATAAAGAGCACTTAAATAAAAATTAGGGTCTGCTAAGATAAATAAACAACTAAGTTAGCTTAACGAGTGTGGAAAAGTGGTGGTAGGAGTTGTGTAATTTTCCCTAGGCAATCGATAACTAGACCGGTCATCATTATTGCAATATTATATGAGGGAGAGGCGTAAGCTAACATACTTTATCTACTTGGATCATATGCACTTATGATTGGAACTCTAGAAAGCATCCGCAACTACTAAAGATCATTAAGGTAAAACCCAACCATTGCATTATAAGGTATCAAGTCTTCTTTACCCCTATATGCAACAACCCACCTACTCGGGTTTATGCTTCTGTCACTCAAGCAACCCACCATAGGCAAATCATGAACACATTGCAACACCCTACAGAGAGGATCCCTAACGGTTGCGCGACATGGAGAGCACCATAGGATAGCACCAATAATAAAACATGCAACTCGTGCCAATAATGATCATCAATCAACTCACAAGACAACAAAAATTTACTCAGACATCATAGGATGGCAACACATCATTGGATAATAATATGAAGCATAAATCACAATGTTCAAGTTCAGGGTACAGCATGTTGCAGGATAGTGGCGGCTGTAGATAGATGTGGGAAGGTGATGGAGGTGTTGGTCAAGATGATGGAGTTGTTGGAGTAGATCGCCGTCACGATGATGGCCCCGGCGGTGTTCCGGTGCCACCGGGAGAGAGTGGGGAGAGCCCCCCTCCTTCCTCTTCTTGCTTGACCTTCCCCCTAGATGGGATAAGGGTTTCCCCTCTGGCCCATGGCGTCCATGGTGGCGGAGGGGCGAGAGCCCCTCCGAGATTTGATCTCTCTCTGTGTTTCCATCTGTTTCTGCGCTCCCAGATTCTGGCATTTCACCATTTCTTAAATATCGGTAGATCCGTAACTCCGATCGGGATTAAATTTTGAGGGGATTTTTATTATAAAAATATCTTCCTTTCTTCCAAAGTACAGCTCCATCCGACCTAAGGGGTGGCCACAAGCCTGCCAGGCGCGGACAGGGGGTGGGCCGCGCCTAGCAGGCTTGTCACCTCCTCGGGCATCGTCTCACTTTGATTCTTTTTCCCAAAAATCACATATATTCCAAGAAAATCTTAGTAATTTTTTATCGAGTTTGGACTTCATTTGGTATGGATATTCTATGGAACAAAAAATATGCAACAAACAGGAACTGGCACTGGGAAGTGGATCAATATGTTAGTCCCAGAAATAGTATAAAAAGTTGCCAAAAGTATATGGAAGTTCTAGAATATTGGCATGAAGAAATCAAAAATTATAGATACGACAAAGACGTATCAACATCCCCAAGCTTAATTCCTGCTCTTCATCAAGTAGGTAAATGATAAAAAGATAATTTTGATGTGGAATGCTATCTAGCATGATCATGTTCATATAATCTAATCATGGCATGAATATTAAGACACGAGTGATTCAAAGCAATAGTCTATCATTTGACATTAAGACAATAATACTTCAAGCATACTAATAATGCAATTGTATCTCTTGAAAATATAGTGGAAAAAGAAAGTTATCCCTACAATATGATATGGCCTGGCTATGCTCCATGTTCCCCACACAAATTATTTATATCATGCACAACCCCGATGACAAGTCAAGTAATTGTTTTCACACTTTTATTTTCTCAAACCTTTTCAACTCACATGCAATACAAGAGCGTGAGCGATGGATATAGCACTATAGGTGGAATAGAATATGGTGGAGGTTGTCAAGGAAAAGGAGAAGATAGTCTAACATCAACTAGGCGTATCAACGGCCTATGGAGATGCCCATTACTAGATATTAATGTGAGCGAGTAGGGATTGCCATGCAACGGATGCACTAGAGCTATAAGTGTATGAAAGCTCAAACCGAAAACTAAGTGGGTGTGCATCATGAAGAAAAATTCCACTAGTTATATGAAAGTGACAAAATAGGAGACTCTCTACAATGAAGATCATGGTGCTACTTTGAAGCACAAGTGTGGAGAAAGATAGTAGCAATGTCCCTACTCTCTTTTCTCTCATATTTTTTTTCTTTATTTTATTTTTTTGGTGGGCATCTAAGGCCTTTTTTATTCATCATTTTTTTGGGGCTTCGCTGGCCCCTTTTATTTTTCATAAAGTCCGGAATCTCTACCCCACTTGTGAGGGAATCATAGCTTCCGTCATCCTTTCCTCACATGGTACATGCTCTAATGAGGATATTCATCACACTTTTATTTACTTACAACTCAAAAGAAAATTACAAATCGAAACCTAGAACAAAATATGACTCTATATGAATGCTTCCGGCGGTGTACCGGGATATGCAATGATCTAGCATAGCAAATGACATCAAAAAACAGACCAGCCATTAAAACATCATGCTAGCTATCTTACGATCATGCAAAGCAATATGAAAATGATGGTGTGTGTCATAACAAAAGGAAAGGATAGAAGTTACATGGCAATATATCTCAGAATGGATATGGAAATGCCATAATAGGCAGGTATGGTGGCTGTTTTGAGGAAGGTATATGGTGTCTGTTTGGAGGAAGGTATATGGTGGCTGTTTTGAGGAAGGTATATGGTAGCTGTTTTGAGGAAGGTAGGTTTATTGCACCGGTGAAAGTTGCATCGTACTGGAGAGGCTAGAAAAGGTGGATGGGTGAGAGTGTGTATCATCCATGGACTCAACATTAGTCATAAAGAACTCACATACTTATAGCAAAATTCTATTAGTCATCGAAGTAAAGTATTAGACGCATGCTCCTAGGGGAGAGGTTGGTAGGATTTAACCATCGCGCGCTTCTGACCCTCACACAAAGGCCGACAATCTATAAACAAATCATGCTCCGACTTCCTTACATAACGGTTCACCATACGTGCATAATACGAGAATCACAAACCTTTACAAAAGTATTTCTACCAATCCACAATTACTCACTAGCCTGACTCTAATATCACCATCTTTATATCGCAAAACTATTGCAAGGAATCAAACACATCATATTCAGTGATCTACAAGTTTTATGTAGGATTTTATGACTAACCATGTGAATGACCAACTCATGTTAACTCTCTAAATAGGTATAAGTGAAGCATGAGAGTTTAATTCTTTCTACAAAAGATATGCCCATGCTCCAACAAATATAAGTGAAGAAAAAGAGCATTCTACAAATGGAGGTTTTCTATGTGTAGAGAAACAGGCAATCCAAACCTCAAATGATATAAGAGAAGCACATGAAGCATCATATAAAGCCATACTCAAAACATATAAGTGAGGTGCAAAGAGCCTTCTATAAAACAACCAAGGACATTCTCATACCAGCATGGTGCATTATTAAAATAAAAGCACATGACACTCCAAGATTTATGCATATCATGTGACGAATAAAAATATAGCTCCAAGTAAAATTACCGATGGTTGTTGGAAGAAAGAGGGGATGCCTTCTGGGGCTCCCCAAGCTTAGTTTCTTGGGAGTCCTTGAATATTACCTTGGAGTGCCTCGGGCATCCCCAAGCTTAGTCTATTTCCACTCCTTATTCCATCATCCATCGCGATCTCACCCAAAAATTTAAAACTTCAATCACACAAAACTTAACAAAATCCTCGTGAGATCTGTTAGTATAATAAAGCAAATTACCACTTTAAGTACTGTTGCAAACCGATTCATATTTTTTTTTTGCATTTTAGATACTGCAATATAACTTTTCCATGGCTTATACCACGGATACAATCGATAGTTTCATCAAAACGAGCAAAACAATGCATCAAAAATAGAATCTGTCAAAAACAGGACAGTCTGTAGTAATCTGACCATTTGCCATACGTCTATAACTCTAAAAATTCTGAACAATTAGGACAAAATAAAAAAACTGCATAGTATTATTTTGTAGAAATTTCAGAAACTTTTGACAGTCCAGTAAAAAATTTAAATTCACGCACTACAGCTAAAGTTTCTGTTTTTGCACTGGACACGCCAAACAAGCAATCCAATCATCCTAAAAGCAAATCTTGGCACATTATTTTTATAAAACAATGTATTTTTACAAGGGGATAATTATTTTTGTTGAAAAGTTTCTGTAATCAAGATTCAGAAAGTTTCCATGGGCATGAACAAGGTTCAAGGCTAGCCCCCACTTCAATGTTGCTCGTCTTTCTCACTTTCACTTTTCTTTTTGAAAAAGTTTTAAGGTCCCCCACTTTATTTTTTGTTTTTAAACTATATAAAATCACGCAACAGAATCAAATGACTCTCTAAAACTTTAGGGTTGTGTCCCTGGCAGCGTTTTCTTTAAATCCATTAAGCAAGGCATATAGTGCTCAAGTAGTGGATCCACCTGGATCCCAAGGTATATCAAAGCCAATTTTAATTAGCAATGATTTATAATTTAGTAGTGAGAACAAACTGATATACATCATGTGACAACAAAAGTCTAACTCTCTTACTATTCATTTGCATGTCATAAAAGAACAATTCATGCACACAAAGTAAAGGCCAATGCATAGTATAAACATTTTGTTGCAATTTTATCCTATTGGAAACATGGAGAGGTGGTGATGTAGTTCCTCTCTCATAATAATTGCAAGTAGGATCATCAAGCACATGCATATCATAGCTATCAAAATCATTGTGTGTAATAGTAAATGGCAACCCATCTATATAATCCTTAATAAGTGAAAACTTCTCCGATATAGTGTAGTTGGGAGAATTCAAAAAGATAATAGGACTATCATTTGTGGGTGCAATAGCAAAAATTTCATGATTAACATAAGGAACTATAGCAAGTTCATCTTCATAAGCATAATTCATATTGGCATCATTTCCACAAGAATAGAAAGCATCAAGTTCATCAAAAAGGTATATTTCAAAAGAATCCAAGGAATCATAGCAATCATGATAGAATTCATCCTTCGGTATGTGCGAAGGGGAATTAAACAATGTTTGAGTTGAGTAGTTACTCTCATTAGAAGGTGGGCACGGGTAGCTAATTCGCTCTTCCTCATTTTGTTCTTCGTTGTCCTCCTCATACTTTTCATCTAATGAGCTCACGGTTTCAGCAATTTCTTCTTCCATAGATTCCTGCAAAATATTAGTCTCTTCCAAGGAAGTTGTAATTCTTTCAATAAACCCTTTAACATAAGCAATAGAAGCATAGTTTTCATAGCAATATTTAAGTATGGCAAAAATTTCAGAATTGTAAAGAGTAGCATCATACTTTTCAATGAAAGAAGCAATTTCATAGGCACCCTTAAAAGCAACAAATTCTTCAATTTGTTAAACATCATTATAGCAATAGGCCTCCCTGGCATAAGAGGATAATATTTCATTACCATTACACACACATTGGTAGGGAAGGTGTTTTTTAGCTTCTTTAGAACAACAAGTAAAATCATAAATTTCACATAGATTCCAAGCATCGCAACATAAAGTATTAATTTGATGCCACAAGAGTTCCCCTTTTTTGATATATGCGGTGTCGCACATAATGAGCATGCTCATTTAATGATTTCCCCTCAACTAAGCTAGTTGGGTTTTCAGCACGAGCACAAGTGGATCGAAGATGACCCAAGTAATATTCTTGAGTGGTATGGAACACTAGTGGTTCCTCAACTTTTGGAGCAGCAAGTACATCTAATTTTTTGGCATTTTTGTTTCCTACCCATATCTAAAGATAGAGAACAACTTAGAACAACAAATAAAATCTACTTAGTGATAAAGCAAACAAGTACACACGAGAATATTCACCCCACACTATTGCTCCCCCGCAACGGCGCCAGAAAAAGGTCTTGATAACACACAAGTGTAGGGGTTCAATTGTAGCCTTTCCCGATAAGTAAGAGTGTCGAACCCAACAAGGAGCTAAAGGTATAAGAAATATTCCCTCAAATTCTATCGACCACCGATACAACACTACGCATGCTTAATGTTTGCTTTACCTAGAACAAGTATGAAACTAGAAGTACTTTGTTGGTGTTGCGGGGTAGGTTTGCAAGATAATAAAGAGCATGTAAATAAAAACAAGGGGCTACTAAGATAAAGAAACAACTAAGTTAGTTTAACGAGTCTATAAAAGTGGTGGTAGGAGTTGTGGAATTGTCATGAGGCAATCGATAACTAGACCGGTCATCATTATTGCAATTTTATATGAGGGAGAGGCATAAGCTAACATAATTTCTCTACTTGGATCATATGCACTTATCATTGGAACTCTAGCAAGCATCCGCAACTACTGAAGATCATTATGGTAAAAACCAACCATAGCATTATAAGGTATCAAGTCCTCTTTACTCCCATATGCAACAACCCACCTACTCGGGTTTTATGCTTCTCTCACTCAAGCAACCCACCTACTCGGGTTTTATACTTCTCTCACTCAAGCAACCCACCATAGGAAAATCATGAACACGTTGCAAAACCCTACAGCAAGGATCCGTCACGCTTGCGTGACATGGAGAGCACCATAGGACAGCACCAATAATAAAACATGCAACTCAAACCAATCATGATCATCAATCAACCCATAGGAAAACAAAAATTTACTCAGACAGCATAGGATGGCAACACATCATTGGATAATAATATGAAGCATAAACAACCATGTTCAAGTAGAGGGTACAATGGGTTGCGTGAGAGTGGACCAATGTAGATAGATGGGGGAAGGTGATGGAGGTGTTGGTGAAGATGATGGAGTTGTTGGAGTAGATCGTCGTCACGATAATGACCCCGGCAGCATTCCGGGGCCACCGGGAGAGAGGCGGAGAGAGCCCCCTCCTTCTTATTCTTCCTGGACCTTCCACCTAGATGGGAGAAGGGTTTCCCCTCTGGTCGATGGCCTCCATGGCGGTGGAGGTGCAAGAGCCCCTCCAAGATTGGATCTCTCTCTCTCTATTTCCTTCTGTTTCTGCGCTCCCATATTCTGGCCTTTCACCGTTTCTTAAATATCTGGAGATCCGTAACTCTGATCAGGCTGAAATTTTGAGGGGATTTTTATTATAAAAATATCTTCCTTGCGGCCAAAGGCCAGATCTAAGAAATCTAAGGGGTGTCCACCATCCTGCCAGGCGCGGCCTGGGGGTGGGCCGCGCCTAGCAACCTTGTCACCTCCTCGGGCATCGTCTCGCGTGATTCTTTTTCCCAAAAATCACATATATTCCAAAAAAAATTATCGTGTTTGGACTTAGTTTGGTATGGGTATTCTGCGAAACAAAAAACATGCAACAAACAGGAACTCGCACTAGGCACTAGATCAATATGTTAGTCCCAAAAATAGTATAAAAAGTTGCCAAAAGTATATGGAAGTTGTAGAATATTGGCATGAAACAATCAAAAATTATAGATATGACGGAGACATGTCACCTTGTCCCGCTCCTCTCCCGTCAGTATGGTGAACTCGAGCCTGATAGCATCTATGATGCTCTCGTACTCCCACATGGGCTTCGAGTGCTGCTGGAGCGGCGCCAAGTGCTACCTCTTGAGCATGCGTTGGTTTTCCCTTGAAGAGGAAAAGGTGATGCAAAAAAGTAGATAATTATTTCCCTTGGTTTTTGAGAACCAAGGTATCAATCCAGTAGGTGGAACAAGCAAGTCACCAATGGATGCACCTAGACAAATAATCAAACTCTTGCACCCAACGCTATAAAGGGGTTGTCAATCCCGTCACGGTTATTTGCAAGGATTAGATCCGACAGAGATAGATGTAACGAGTGCGAAAAGTAAAAGGTAAATAAATTGTAGCAAGTATAGATATGAAAATATATCATGGGAAATAGACCGGGAGCCATAGGTTTCACTAGAGGCTTCTCTCTTGAAGGCAAATATCATGGTGGGTAAACAAATTAATGTCAAGCAATTGATAGAAAAGCAAATAATCATATATTTATCCAAGGCAATGATCATGCATATAGGCATCACGTCCATGGCAAGTAGACCGAAATGATTCTGCATCTACTAATATTACTCCACACATCGACTGACTCCTGCCTGCATCTAGAGTATTAAGTTCATGAAGAACAGAGTAACACATTAAGAAAGATGGCACGATGTAGAGGGATAAACTCAAGCAATATGATGAAAACCCCATCTTGTTACCCTTGATGGCAACAATACAATACGTGCCTCGTTACCTGTCACACCCAAGATGCACGCCTATCCATTTTAAGGCACGAGGGCCTCGCAAGGGATAGATGCGTATCTTGCCGTTAGCAAGAATAGTATCATCACAGCATACAATACTGAATAAGATGAGTATACAAGAATTGGCTTACACTCGCCACATGCTAGCTTACAATGTCACTCAAATTCATAACATTAAGTTTAAGACAGGGTCCGACTACGAACGAAAACAAACGATAAAAGCTGAAGCGGATGATACTATCAAGCTATACCATAGATCTCAACCAGATACTCTACTCATCCAGGTACGTCACATACATACGGCCTCTTTCCTCATCATATTCCCATTGGAGCTAGGTAAGATCATCCTGCACCTGCTCATCTGCACCTGTACCTGGAGTTGTTGTAGTAAACTGTGAGCCACAGGGGACTCAGCTATCACGTGCCCAGGTACCGAGACTATTTAAGCTTAAGGTTGGGAAGTGGTGGTGTTTAGTTTGCAGCAGCACATAAATGTGAGTGATCTATGATGAATGTAAATGTGAGTGATCTATGATGAGCGATCGATTCTAGCATAATCTCTATGAGATCCTGAACACCTGCTTACGTCAATCATAACCCCACCATGTTCTCTCTCGGATCATGTTCACGAGTAGAGACGATCACGGTTACTCACTCAGTTGGTGTATTTTATTAGAGTTTACTTCAAGTTTACTATAACCGGGTGTTAAACAAATATCCAAGTTGCCACATAACCGCGTGCATGACTTTCCGAAAGATTTAATCCTGCAGGGGTGCTCCAACTAGTCCATCACAAAAAACCATACTCCGGGGAATTGCCTCGACCACAGATCTCGTGGTCATCATCGGTAACTCCAAAGGATTTCGAACACCTCGAGAAAACCCGAAGAAAGTCAGAGTCCACACGCAAGTCATTCGATAAAGGTAAAACAAATCCAGCAAGACCTCCTAATGTGTCGACAAACCCGATAAGAGCCGTGTATCTCATTCTCAGGACACGACGGATGAGCGATGTTTACCATGCCAATCACCGAGTTGCCCCGGGCGACGTTAATAAGCTGCTCTGGGTTGGACCAACACTCATGTGGAGCACTGGCCCGGGGGTTGATTAAATTATCCACGAGGTTGAAAAGCCCTATGCAAGTTAATTAAGTTATTAGCAAATGTAGTACCAACGTTGGGTCTTGCTAGACAAGTTTTAATCTCTACCGAATAAACAGGGGGGTCCCCATAACAACCCTGAGCATGTTAGGAGCGCAAAATATGGAAACATAACACCGGTAACAAGAAGCTATGGTGGTAACGGTGAAACAAATAACCTAGCAAAAGGCCAAGCCTTCCACCAATACCAAGATATATATGTGCATTAAATTAAATAACAGATAAATATTGTGATATCCAACTCCATGTTATCACATGGAACAACCTGCACCTGCAACTAAAATGCTATAAGAGGGGGTTGAGCAGCGGTAACTTAGCCAATCAAAGGTTTGCTGGGATGTGGAGGTTAGAGGCTGTCATGGCAAATAGGAGGCTGATATCATGTGGTAGGTAGCGCAATTGTAATGATAAGAGCGAAATACTAGCAAGAAAAAATAGTATCGGGATTCGGGTACGATCATCTTGCCTGTTGGTTCTTCAGCGGAACATGTAGCGGGATCCTGGTAGTGGTACTCTCCACGGTCCTCGAACTCAGTATCGACACTCACATCTACCCAAGAGAAACAGAAAATAAATATCCAACCAAGGTGCAATGCACAACCAAGATGATGCATGATTCATTTTATAAGTAATTTAACATGGCAACCCAAAACTAGTCAAGTTTCACATGCAAAGTTTGTATATTAGTGAATCTGGACAGAACCTCATGTTAAGTCATTTAGACATGCATGAACATGGAAAATATGGATGCATCATGCAAAATCGATAGAAATGCATATAAAGAACGCAAGAAACAGAGCTACGGTTCTCACGATACGCTCACGACAAGGTACGGAGGCAAAACCCAAGTCAACCAAGACCTGGGCTAATTCTTGGCATTCCAAGGTATCCACTGGACAGGTGATGAAAAATAAATCATAATAGACTCAAGAATCAATCAATTCCATGGAGTATAGCTCCCACAAGTCACAAAACAATAAAACCCACAATCTGCCACAAAACAGCAACATAGCAACTTCTAAAGCTCACAACTTGAGCTACAGGAGCCCTACAGCCACAAACAAGATATTGACAGAATCTACTCAACACCCACATCAACTTATCCAACTATATATTCAGCAAATGAGGCACACATCAATAAGCATGAATCAATCATGCTGGCATGATGAAACAGTTTTCTGGGACTTTGTGAAAATTCCAGTTTTGTGGAATCTGAGATTAGAAAGTAGCAAGTTGACAGCACTGGTTAAATATGATAGAAAGCTCCTATTGGCGTGAAAATTAACAAGATGGTAGATGACAATATCTACTACAAATAGCTAGCACTAAGCATGAGCAAAGTCCAATCATATCACTAGATACAACCCACTCTTCATGGAATAAAAATATCAACAGATTCTCAGACTTGGTCATTTTTAGCATGCTGAAACAGAAGTATTAAGTTGGTCACTTAACAGCATGGTTCCCACTTATATGGGTGATTCTCATGTTAAACAAAAATACCATGGCATACTAGATACAAAATACTAGCACTTCCTAGTTGGCACATATCCCAAAGCAAGCATGGATTAAATCATGTAAAAATAACAAAATGGCATCTCAGCTAAAATGATAGATTTATGAACTAGCTCAAAAGTGGAATCTGAGAGCCCCAATGAGTTCATTGGCTCTTCCTACCCCAAAACATGGGTCATACTCATATGTCGATGTGAAACAACAAGCACAGAAGCACTAGCACAGAAGCACTAGCAAAACTAAGGGGTATGTCTAGTGGGAAACCCACTAGTCCCCTACACACACACAAGCTTACAAATTGCAAGCACTTGCATAGTGCCACACTACACACTCAACACTAGCACAATGCATATGTGCTCATCACACATGCACCTACACCACACACACATGTGTGTATGCATAGCATACACCCACAACACACAACACACACCACAAGACCATGTGTGTGTATGTATAACATACATACACACTCAAATTGCACCTACACACTATACACACAAGCACACACAAGAACACATACATATCAAAAACTCCACACACACACACACCAATGGCCCTATCACACCACAAGTATGCATGCCTAAGCACCCACATACACACACATGCCTATGTGCATGCTCACATGCACATCTATACACACTTGCACACATGCATATGTGCATACACACATATGCACTGCACTACCTACACACACACAACAGAAAAAAAAGGAAACACCACACACACACTCATACATGTGCAAATACAAACATATATAACAAGAGAGTAGGAATACAACAAAAAAAGGAAAAGAAAAACACACAAAATAGGGGAGGGGCTTGGGATCGAACCCAAGACCTCTCGGACACCACACAGAGCGCTACCACTGCACTATGCTGCGGCATCTGACCAAAGGAGCATCGCTACTCTCTACTACACACACGCACACGTACTCTCTGACGAAACTGAACCCGACCGGTGACACGGCGATAGGCAAATGGCGGCAGCAATTCCGGCGATGCAAAACGGAGCGTGAGCAAGAGCAACTACGAGGGGGGTGGCATCTCTACCTCTAACGCCAAAGGGAAGTCCACGCAACGACAACTGCAGCTACGGCAAACGAGCATGGGCTCGTCGGACATGATGAGCTCATGCACGCATTGGGACAGAGGGGGCACGGCGGAGGACCAGACGCTCACCAGGGGCTACCGAAGGGGAAGACAGCGGCGGATGCGGTCGGAGACGACCGACGGAGAGGAAGCAGAGGGCGGACATCACCGTCGAAGAGGAAGACAGAGGCTTCGCTGTAGAGCTCCTCCGGAGCTCCTAGCGACGGGAATGGAATGCGGGGAGAACCCTCGAGCCCCACACCATCACCGTCGGGAACGAGGACGATGGAGGCGACCGGAGAACGCCGGCGAACTTCTCTAAAACTCACTGCCTACTCTGAACTCTGAACTTACCTGACAGGGACAGAAAGAGGAAGGAGGAGAGGAGAAGGGGAAAAGGGGGATCGGTGGCGATGAGGAGGAACCCTAGAGGCACGGACGCCCAGGGGTTTAAAAAGGAGGAGAGGGGAAGCTCTGCGAGGCCTTGGTGGCCATGTGCGCCTCTCCACAGAGGAGGAACACGTCGGAGGAAGAAAAAGGAGGGGAAAAGGGAGAGGCTGACGAGCAGGCCCCAAGCGCTGCCGCGCTGGAAAGGAGGGGGACGACGACGCGCGCGGGAAGGCTGGGCCTTGCTGGGCCACGCTGGTAGGAAACCCACCCACTCTCCCTCGAAAGAAAAGAACATAGAAAAGGTTTCCCTTTTTAAAGCCAAGCCACTCAAGAATAAATCCCTAGAGCTTTTTAAAAAGGTTTTGCACAAAAACAAAATACCCTTGTGGAGGAAATATTAAGTACTTTTTTATAAAAATATTAAGTTGATTTATTGGGCAAATAATTTGAATAATTTTTTAAAATAACATCTCCTGTTTTTTTATTAAGCCCAAAATCAAACCCCCCATTCAACAAGAGCACCACACTCTAAATTCATAATATTACTAGGGCTACCTCTTGAACATTTTTAATCATATTAATAAGCAAGTTAAATCTGCTATGAAATAATATGGGAAGAAGGGAATTATGGTGAAGTTTAAAAGATGAAAATAAAAGAGAGGGAAGAAGGAGGAGTTGCACACATGAATCCAACCACAACCAAACCTCTTCACACTCAAACACATCACAACACAAGTCATAAGCTCATACATTCAAGGACACATGAAAATCAAACATGGCAAGATGGAAGAAATGATGCATGATGAAATGATGCATGAATGCAAACCACACATGGATGAAAAGTTGCAAAACATCTCATAGCTCATGACACAAGGTTCAACAAAGGGGGGTTACATGCCAAATAAGGTAGGGACAACACTTGGACTGTCACAACTCTCCCACACTACATTAGGATCTTGACCCGAGATCTAGGAACGAAAGAAGTATGGAAATTCAGAACGGAGCAGGTCCACACGTTCCCAAGTAGCTTCCTTGTCAGAATGATGAGACCACTTCACCTTGAGGAATTTGATAGACTTGTTGCGAGTCTTATGCTCAGTTTCTTCAAGAATTGCAACTGGATGCTCACGATAAGAGAGATCTGCTTGGAGATCGACATCTTGGAGGTCAGTGGTCCGCTCAGGAGTCTTGAAGCATCTCCGGAGCTGAGAAACATGGAAGACATCATGCACGTTCACGAAATTTGGAGGAAGCTCTAGTTGATATGCAAGACCACCTCTCTTGCCAACAAATTTGAAAGGACCAACGAAGCGAGGAGCCAACTCCCCTTTCATTCCAATTCGCCGTGTGCCTCTCATGGGAGAAACTTTGAGATAGACAAGATCATCCACTCGGAAGGAAACATCCCGATGTTTGCTATCATAATAGCTCTTATGACGGGACTGAGCTGCTTTGAGGTTCTCGCGAATGACATGGCACATTTCTTCTGCTTCAGTGATCATGTCATTGCCCAATATCTGACGCTCACCGGTTTCAGACTAGTTAAGCAGGGTACGACACTTTCTGCCGTAGAGAATCTCGAAAGGGGCCTTGCCTGAACCAGCTTGGAAGCTATTGTTGTATGAGAATACAACATATGGAAGGCATTCTTCCCACTTCATGCCGAACGAAATCACACAGGCTTTGAGCATGTCTTCAAGGATCTGATTGACTCTCTCCACTTGACCACTTGTCTGTAGACGGAACGCAGTGCTGAAATGGATGTTGGTACCCATAGCAATCTGGAAGGACTCCCAAAACTTGGAAGTGAAGAGGCTTCCACGGTCAGAAGAGATGAACTGAGTAATAGCATGCAAATACACTATCCTTGACGTATACAACTCTGCAAGCTAAGCTGCCGGGATAGATTCCTTGACTGGCAGGAAATGTGCAACTTTTAACAGCTTGTCGATAAGAAAAAACATGGCATCGTTGCCTCTCTTAGACTTGGGAAACCCAGTGATGAAATCCATCTCAACATGATCGAATTTCCACTGTGGGATAGGCAAAGGCTGAAGAAGACCTGCTGGATGTTGATGCTCCGCCTTCACTCTGCGACAAACATCACACTCGTTCACAAACTGAGCAATTTCATGTTTCATGCGAGTCCACCAGAAGGTTTGCTTGAGATCTTGATACATCTTGGAACTGCCTGGATGAATGGATAGAAGATAATTATGTGCTTTGTCCATGATAACCTTTCCGAGATCACCTTTTGGAACCACAAGACGGTCCTCAAAGAACAAGGTATCTTTGTCATCAACACGAAAGCACTTATACTTCGAAATGCTCTTGGACACACCTTTCTTCACTTTCCTCACCATAGCATCAAGAAGCTGCGCTTGGTGAACCTGATCTTCCAGAGTCGGAGAAACTTGAAGATTGGCAAGAAATACTTGCGGAATCATCTAAAGGTTGAGCTTGCGAAAGGCTTCACAAAGCTCGGGTTAAAGAGGCTTCAAGATGAGACTATTGCAGTATGCCTTACGGCTGAGCGCGTCTGCAATGACATTTGCTTTCCCAAGAGTATACTCAATGCTTGGATTGAAGTCCTCAAGCATTTCCATCCAACGAGATTGCCGAAGATTGAGATTGGGTTGAGTGAAAATGTACTTCAAGCTCTTGTGATCGGTGTACACCTCAACTAGTCTACCCGACAACAAATGCCTCCAAGTCATTAGAGCATGCACAACTACCGCCAACTCAAGATCATGAGTGGGGTAGTTCTTCTTGGCAGGCTTCAACTGAAGCGAGGTATAAGCAACAATATTCTTGTCTTGCATGAGAACACCACCAAGGCCTTGGAGAGAAGCATCACGGAAAACTTGGAAAGGCTTGGACTGCTCAGGAGGAACAAGAACCGGAGTTGAACTCAGTCTCTGCTTGAGCGTATTGAACGCTGCTTCACACTCAGGAGACATACTTGACACTCTTCTGGAGGAGATTGGACAGAGTCTTGGTAATCTAAGAGAAGTTCTCCACGAACCTTCTGCAATAACTAGCAAGCCGAGGAAACTCCGAAGCTGCTTCACGTTCTGAGGAGGTTCCCACTTCAATATTGCTTCAACTTTCTCAGGGTGCACTTGAATTCCCTCGGCAGAGATGACATGCCCGAGGTACACCACTTCATTGAGCCGGAACGCACATTTGGAAAACTTGGCATAGAACCGATGTTCCCTTAACTTGTCAAGCACAAGTTGGAGATGCTCAGCATGCTCTTCTTCTGTCTCTGAGAACACAAGGATATCATCGAGATAGACCAAGAAGATTTCATTCTTGAAGGGAGAGAAAATGGAATTCATCATTCTTGAGAAGGTTGGAGGAGCATTAGCAAGACCAAACGACATAATGGTGTACTCATATGAGCCAAAACTCGTCCTGAAAGCGATCTTGGGAATGTCTTCTTCGCGAATGTGAATCTAATGATAACCCATTCGAAGGTCCAACTTGGAGAAAACCTTGGCACCTTTTAGTTGCTCAAACAATCCGTTGATATTAGGGAGTGGGTATTTTTTTTATTGTCTTCTAGTTCAATTGCCGATAGTCAACACAAAGACGACCCGTGCCATCCTTCTTCTTGACAAACAAAACTCCACAACCCCACGGAGAAGAGCTTGGTCTGATCAGACCCAGACGCTTTTGCTCATCTAGTTGCTTCTTCAAATCTTTCAGCTCTTCGGGGCCAAGTTTATACAGGCGCTTACAGACCAGTTCAGTCCCGGGCTCAAGATCAATCACGAACTCGACTGGCCGGTGCGGAGGCATTCCTGGCAACTCTTCTGGAAAGACATCTTCATACTCACAAACCACCAGAATTTGAGAAATCGCCAAGATTTCACCCTTCTCATTAAGAGCAAAGAGACGGATTGTGTCATCGCGGGTAGAGAATATAATCACGTCTTCTTAAGGATTAGTCAGCGTGACTTCTTTTGCTTGACAATCAACATAAGCCTTATTCATAGCCAGGAAGTCCATGCCCAGAATGAGATCAATATCGGAATTCCCGAGAACAATTGGAGAAGCCAGAAAAGAATAATTGCCCATCTTGATAGAAGCATCTGGAACAATCATATGCGAACTCATGTGCATCCCAGGGAAACCACACGAAAAGGACTAGCTAAATGCTCCACCGAAAACTCATGCATAGCGACAAAAGCCTTGGATATGAAAGAATGCGATGCACCAGTATCAAACAAAACTTTAGCAGCAAAATCATTAACTGAGAGATTACCCATAATCACATCATTGGACTGCTCTGCTTCAGTTGCATTCACCATATTCACTCTGACTGACTTGGGATTATGCTTCACCATAGCATTGCCTGGAGGCTTGACAGGAGGAGGAGGCGGAAGACGCCGCTGGTTGCACTTGTTTGCATAGTGACCCTTCTGGCCACACTTGTGACAAGTCACCTCACAGAGCGGACGATCATTACCCGGAGGAGGAACAAGAACTGCCTTGAACGCCTAGGGTCTCTACTAGAATCCTGGGTTGGGTGGGTGGGAAGAACCACGACCACCAAACTACTTTTGTTGCTGCGGAGGATGAAACAGAAGAGGATTTGGCGCCCAATACTTCTGGTGCTTGGGAACTATTTGAGACCCGGAAGAAGAAGAATATGAATCCCTTGAACGCTTCTTGGAGCTCTCCAACTTGAGATTAGCTGCTTCAACCTTTAAAGCCATGTTGTAGAACTGATCAAACTCACGAGGCTCTTGAAGAACTAGGCCTGGCAGAAGCTCATCCTTGAGACCACCTCTGAACTGATAGATCATAGCCTTGTCATCTGGAACATCTTGCTTGGCATAACGGGATAGATTCTGAAACTCGACATTGTACTGGTAGACTGATTTGCTTCCCTGCTTCAGGCTCCTAAACTTCTCATGCATCTCTTCGACAAAGCTTGTCGGAATGTAATGAGCCCTGAAGTCACGACGGAAATCATCCCAAGTAACAATATGATTGCCCCTAGAATCCTTGTACTGCTGCCACCAATCAGCTGCTTGACCCTTGAGCTGGAACGATGCAAATCTGACAAAGTCCTCTGGCCTAACATTGCTACACTCAAAATGCATACTCATATCACGAAGCCAATCATCAACATCAAACGACTACTCACAACGGGTGAAAGACTTGGGTTGGTTGGCAAGGAACTGATTGAGCATTGCAAACTGAGGTTGATTCTAAAAATTCCCTTGAAAACCTTGTTGACCCTGCTCCCTTTCTTGCAACAGCCTGAGCAACATCTGAGTGTTCGCATTGGTCGTGGCCATCACAGCTTGCCAAGCTTCTGGAGGAGGAGGCGGAGGAGGCGGTGGTGGGTGTGGTGGTGGAGCATCATTCTGCTCCTCACCATGACCCGGATTGTTGCGAGTTGGTGGAGCCATCATGAAGATGGACAAAAATGCATCAGCACCTCATTGATAAGATGAATCAAAGCTGAATCAAATGCTTGAAAGAAAGAGAACAAATAACAACACAACCTTCCTACTAAAAAATTAGTAAGAATGCTTCTTCGGATCATGATAACATCAAAAGATATAAGAAGCTACTTGCAATAACACAAAAGTATTGAGCTAAGCACTCGAAGCAAATGTACATTCCCATATACATCTAAGGAAGATGATCCTAGATGACTACAAGATTTCCCACCTATGAACTTTCGAAAACTTTCTGGTTATGCAATCCGGTGTGGGGGACACAAGGAGGAAATATCTCACTCAACTAGCAATCCTACATCCCTATTGTATCCATCCTTCAACACATAACCAGAGGCTTTTGCAAACTCATCTAATCTCGAATCCTCGAACTCACAATGATACTAAACCATGGTGGTACCCGAACGCCTCCCCAGTACTGGGTGACTCCGACCTTATCTCAACACGCCAAGTATTGAAGTAATTTCGAACACTCTCCGTCCTGAGATATCATGGAAGCTGAATCACAACGATGTGCCAACATTCCCTGGAGCTCGACTCCCTGGAAGAAATCAAGTCAGACAAGAGGCACCAAGAGAGAACCTTGTCACATCAGTATCATATAGACTCCAAAACACCTGCGTGATCCTAAAATTTTTTTGAGCGAGAAGAGGAGTAGAATCAAGATTTCCTAAGTTGGATACCTCACCAGAGCATAGAAGAGGAGTAAAAAGAATCCTAATCTCCGATATAACTAGACTCAAAATAATTTTTACTAGACTCGACTCGGCCAAGTTCGAACAAGCAAAGGCTCCTATGATCGTATGGCTCTGATACCAACTTGTCACGCCGAAGATGCGCGCCTATCCATTTTAAGGCACGAGGGCCTCACAAGGGATAGATGCGCATCTTGCCGTTAGCAAGAATAGTATCATCACAACATACAATACTGAAGAAGATGAGTATACAAGAATTGGCTTACACTCGCCACATGCTAGCTTACAATGTCACTCAAATTCATAGCATCAAGTTTAAGACAGGGTCCGACTACGGACGAAAAAAAACGATAAAAGATGAAGCGAATGATACTATCAAGCTATCCCATAGATCTCGACCAGGTCTTCTACTCATCTAGGTAAGCCACGTACATACGGCCTCTTTCCTCGTCATATTCCCATTGGAGCTGGGTAAGATCATCCTGCACCTGCTCATCTGCACCTGTACCTGGAGTTGTTGTAGTAAACTGTGAGCCACAGGGGACTTAGCTATCATGTGCCCAGGTACCGAGACTATTCAAGCTGAAGGTTGGGAAGTGGTGGTGTTTAGTTTGCAGCAGCACTAAGCATTATTATGGTGGCTAACTTACGTAACAAGAATGTAAATGTGAGTGGTCTACGATGAGCGATTGATTCTAGCATAATCTCTATGAGATCCTGAACACCTGCTTACGTCAATCATAACCCCACCATGTTCTCCCTCCGAGCATGTTCACGAGCAGAGACGATCACGGTTACTCACTCAATTGGTGTGTTTTATTAGAGTTTACTTCAAGTTTACTATAACCGGGTGTTAAACAAATATCCAAGTTGCCACATAACCGCGGGCACGGCTTTCTGAAAGATTTAACCCTGCAGGGGTGGTCCAACTAGTCCATCACAAATAACCATACTCCAAGGAAATTGCCTCAACCACGGATCTCGTGGTCATCATCGGTAACTCCAAAGGATTTCCAACACCTCAAAAAACCCGAAGAAATTCAGAGTCCACACGCAAGACATTCGATAAAGGTAAAACAAATCCAGCAAAAACTCCCGACATGTCGACGAACCCTATAAGAGCCGCGTATCTCGTTATCAGGACATGACAGATGAGCGATGGTTACCACGCCAATCACCGAGTTGCCCCGGGCGGCGTTAATAAGCTGCTCTGGGTTGGACCAACACTCATGCGGAGCACTGGCCTGGGGGTTGATTAAATTATCCACGGGGTTGCAAAGCCCTATGCAAGTTAATTAAGTTATTAGCAAACGTAGTACCAATGTTGTGTCTTGCCAGACAAGTTTTAATCTCTACCGAATAAACATGGGGGTCCCCATAACAACCCCGAGCATGTTAGTATCGCATAATATGGAAACATAACACCGGTAACAAGAAGCTATGGCGGTAACAGCAGAACAAATCACCTAGCAAAAGGCCAAGCCTTCCACCAATACCAAGATATATATGTGCATTAAATTAAATAACAGATAAATATTGTGATATCCAACTCCATGTTATCACATGGAACAACCTGCACCTGCAACTAAAATGATATAGGAGGGGGTTGAGCAGCGGTAATTTAGCCAATCAAAGGTTTGCTGGGATGTAGAGGTTAGAGGCTGTCATGGCAAATAGGAGGCTGATATCATGTGGTAGGTAGGACAATTATAATGATAAGAGTGAAATACTAGCAAGCGAAAATAGTATCGGGATCCGAGTACGATCATCTTGCCCGTTGGTTCTTCAGCGGAACAAGTAGCCGGATCCTCGTAGTGGTACTCTCGAGGGTCCTCGAACTCAGTATTGACACTCGCGTCTACCCAAGAGAAACAGCAAAAAAATATCCAACCAAGGTGCAATGCACAACCAAGATGATGCATGATTCATTTTATAAGTAATTTAACATGGCAATCCAAAACTAATCAAGTTTCACATGCAAAGTTTGTATATTAGTGAATCTGGACAGAACCTCATGTTAAGTTACTTAGACATGCATTGACATGGAAAATATGGATGCATCATGCAAAATCGATCGACATGCATATAAAGAACGCAAGAAACGGAGCTACGGTTCTCACGATACGCTCACGACAAGGTACGGAGGCAAAACAAAAGTCAACCAAGACCTGGGCTAATTCTTGGCATTCCAAGGTATCCACTGGACAGGTGATAAAAAAAAATCACAATAGACTCAAGAATCAATCAATTCCATGGAGTATAGCTCCCACAAGTCACAAAACAATAAAACCCACAATCTGCCACAAAACAGCAACGCAGCAACTTCTAAAGCTCACAACTTGAGCTGCAGGAACCCTACAACCACGAACAAGATATTGACAGAATCTACTAAACACCCACATCAACTTATCCAACAAGACGTTAAGAAAAGGAGGCACACATCAATAAGCATGAATGAATCAAGTTGGCATGATGAAACAGTTTTCTGGGACTTGGTGAAAATTCCAGTTTTCTGGAATCTGAGATTAGAAAGTAGCAAGTTGACAGCACTGGTTAAATATGATAGAAAGCTCCTATTGGCATGAAAATTAACAGAATGTTAGATGACAATATCTACTAGAAATAGCTAGCACTGAGCATGAGCAAATTCCAATCATATCACTAGATACAACCCACTCTTCATGGCATAAAAATATCAGCACATTCTCAGACTTAAGTCATTTTAGTATGCTGAAACAGAAATATTAAGTTGGTCACTTAACATCATGGTTCCCACTTACATGGGTGATTCTCATGTTAAACAAAAATACCATGGCATACTAGATACAAAATACTAGCACTTCCTAGTTGGCACATATCCCAAAAACCATGGGTCATACTCATATGTCCATGTGAAACAACAAGCACAAAAGCACTAGCAAAACTACCTACTAGCAACACTACACTAAGGGGTATGTCTAGTAGGAAACCTAGTAGTCCCCTACACACACAAGCTTACAAATGGCAAGCACTTGCATAGTGCGACACTACACACTCAACACTAACACAATGCATATGTGCTCATCACACATGCACCTACACCACACACACACACATGTGTGTGTGTATGCATAGCATACACCCACAACACACACCACACACCACAAGACCATGTGTGTGTATGTATAACATACACACACATACTCTCATTGCACCTACACACAAGCACACACAAGAACACATACATATCAAAAACTCCACACACACACACCTATGGTCGTATCACACCACCAATATGAATGCCTAAGCACCCACATACACACTCACATGCCTATGTGCATGCTCACATGCACATCTATACACACTTGCACACATGCATATCTGCATACACACATATGCACTACACTACCTACACACACAACAAAAAAAAGGAAACACCACACACACACTCATACATGTGCACGTACACACATATATAGCAAGAGAGTAGGAATACAACAAAAGAAATAAAAGAAAAACACACAAAAAAGGGGAGGGGCTCAGGATCGAACCCGAGACCTCCCAGACTCCACAGAGAGCGCTACCACTGTGCTAAGCTGGGGCATCTGACCAGAGGAGCATCGCTACTCTCTACTACACAAACGCACAAGTACTCTCTGACGAAACTGAACCCGACCGGTGACACGGCGACAGGCAAACGGCGGCAGCAATTCCGGCAATCTACGTAGAACGGTGATGCAAAACCGAGCAGGAACAAGAGCAACTACGGGGGGTCGCATCTCTACCTCTAACGCCAACAGGAAGTCCACGCAACGACAACTGCAGCTACGGTGGAGCCACGACGAAAATGAGCATGGGCTCGTCAGACACGACGAGCTCATGCACGCATTGGGACAGAGGGGGCACGGCGGAGGACCAGACGCTCACCACGGGTCTACCGAAGGGAAAGATGGCGGCGGATGTGGTCGGAGACGACCGACGGAGAGGAAGCAGAGGGCGGGCGTCGCCGTGGAAGACGAAGACGGAGGCATCGCTACAGAGCTCCTCCGGAGCTCCTAGCGACGGGAATGGAACACGGGTAGAACCCCTGAGCCCCACGCCATCACCGACGGGAACGAGGACGACGGAGGCGACCAGAGAACGCTGGCGAACTTCTCTGAAACTCACTGCCTACTCTGAACTCTGAACTCTGAACTTACCTAACGGGGACAGAAAGAGGAAGGAGGTGAGGAGAAGGGGAAAAAGGGGAGCGGCGGCGACAAGGAGGAACCCTAGAGGCACGGATGCCCAGGGGTTTGAAAAGGAGGAGAGGGGAAGCTCAGCGGGGCCACAATGGCCATGTGTGTCTCTCCATAGAGGAGGAACGCGTCGGAGGAAGAAAAAGGAGGGAAAAGAGAGAGACTGACGAGCGGGCCCCAGGCGCTGCTGCGCTGGAAAGGAGGGGGACGATGACACGCGCGGGAAGGCTGGGCCTTGCTGGGCCCCGCTGGAAAGAAGCCCACCTACTCTCTTTCGAAAAAAAAGAAGACAAAAAGGTTTCCCTTTTTAAAGCCAAGCCACTCAAGAATAAATCCCCAGAGCTTTTTCAAAAGGTTTTGCACAAAAACAAAATACCCTTGTGGAGGAAATATTTAGTACTTTTTAATAAAAATATTAAGTTGATTTATTGGGCAAATAATTTTAATATTTTTTTAAAATAACAGCTCTTGTTTTTTTTATAAAGCCCAAAATCAAACCCCCCAATCAACAAGAGCACCACACTCTAAATTCATAATATTACTAGGGCTACCTCTTGAACATTATTAATCATATTAATAAGCAAGTTAAATCTGCTACGAAATAATATGGGAAGAAAGGCATTATGGTGAGGTTTAAAAGATGAAAAGAAAAGAGAGGGAAGAAGGAGGAGTTGCACACATGAATCCAACCACAGGAAAACCTCTTCACACTCAAACACATCACAACACAAGTCATAAGCTCATACATTCAAGGACACATGAAAATCAAACATGGCAAGATGGAAGAAATGATGCATGATGAAATGATCCATGAATGCAAACCACACTTGGATGACAAGTTGCAAAAAATCTCATAGCTCATGACACAAGGTTCAACAAAGGGGGGTTACATGCCAAATAAGGTAGGGACAACACTTGGGCTGTTACACTACCCCTACTTTGTCACTAGGTGAGGACACCACAAGATTGAACCCAAAACCAAGCACTTGTCCCATTGGAAGAATTACCAATCTAGTTGGGAAAACCAAACCAATAACTCGAAGAGACTTGCAAGGATATGAAATCAAGCATATAAGAAATCAGAGGAGATTCAAATAAGATTCATGGATAATCTGAACATAAACTCACAATTCATCGGATCTTGACAAACACACCACAAAAGAGGATTACATCGGATAGATCTCCATGAAGATCATGAAGAACATGGTATTGAAGATCGAAGAGAGAGAATAAGCCATCTAGATACTAGCTATCGACCTGTAGGTCTGTGGTGGACTACTCACACCTCATCGGAAGGGTAATGGAGTTGATGTAGATGCCCTCCGTGATCGAAACCCCCTCAGGCAGATTATCGGAAAAGGCTCCAAGATTGGATCACTCGGGAACGGAGGCTTCCGGCAGCGGAAAAGTATTTGTGTGGCTCTTTCTGATGTTGGGGGAATATTTGGGTATTTATAGGCCAAGAATTAGGGTTAGGAGACCTGCTAGTAGGCAACAAGCTTGCTAGGCACGACCAGGGGGGCGCCGGCAGGCTTGTAGCGCCCTGGCACCTCCCATCACGTGCACTCCAAGCTTGGATGAATTGTTTCCTTCCAAAAAAATTCCTTCTGCAGGTTTTATTGTGTTTGGACTCCATTTAATATTCCATATCTGCAAAACTAAAAAACAAGGAAAACAGAAACTGGCACTTGGCTCTAGATTAATAGGTTAGTCCCAAAAATAATGTAAAATAACATATTAATGCATATAAAACATCCAAAACAGATAATATAATGGCATTCCATCATCAAAATTTATAGATACATTGGAGATGTATCAGCATCCCAAGCTTAATTCCTCCTCGTCCTCGAGTAGGTAAATGATAAAAACAGAATTTTTGATTTGGAGTGCTACCTAACATATTTATCCATGTAATATTCTTTATTGTGGCATGAATATTTAGATCCGTAAGACTCAAAACAAAAGCTTAATATTGATATAAAAACAATAACATTTCAAGCATACTAGCAAAGCAATTCTATCTCTTCAAAATCTAATGGCGAAATAAAGTTATCCCCACAATATCATATGGTCTAGCTATGCTCCATCTTCCCCACACAAAGTATTTACATCATGCACAACCCCGATGAAAAGTCAAGCAATTGTTTTCACACCTTTATTTTCTCAAACTTTTTCAACTCTCATGCAATACATGAGCGCGAGCCATGGATATAGCACTATAGATGGAATGCAAATATGGTGGAGGTTGTCAAGGAAGGGAAGAAGATAGTCTCACATCAACTAGGCGTATCAAGGGGCTATGGAGATGCCCATCAATATATATCAATGTGAGTGAGTAGGGATTTCCATGCAATAGATGCACTAGAGCTATAAGTGTATGAAAGCTCAAAAAGAAACTAAGTGGACGTGCATCATGAAGAAAAATTCCACTAGCTATATGAAAGAAACTAAATATGAGACTCTCTATCATGAAGATCATGGATCTACTTTGACGCACAAGTGTGGCAAAAGGTAGTAGCAATGTCCCTTCTATCTTTTGTCTCATTTTTTTGTTGGACGTCTAAGGCTTCTTTTATTCATTTTCTTTATTATTTGGACTTCGCTGGCCTCTTTTATTTTTTTAAGTCAGGACTCTCATCCCTACTAGTAAGGGAATCATAGCTTCCATCATCCTTTCCTCACATGGGACATGCTCTCTCATCACACTTTTTATTTACTTACAACTCAAAAGGAAAATTACAACTCGATACCTATGACAAAATATGACTCTATATGCAATATGGGAGTGATGGTGCATGTCATAAAATGAAACGGTGGAAGTTGCATGGGAATATATCTCGGAATGGCTATGGAAATGCCATAGTAGGTAGGTATGGTGGCTGTTTTGAGGCAAGATATATTGTGACTGTTTTGAGGAAAGATATATGGTGGCTGTTTTGAGGAAGGACTATGGTGGCTGTTTTGAGGCAGGTGTTTGTTGCACCGTCGAAGGTTGTGCGGTACTAGAAAGGCCAGCAAAAGTGGAAGGGTGAGAGTGCGTATAATCCATGGACTCAACATTAGTCATAAAGAACTCACATACTTATTACAAAAGTTTATTAGTCATTGGAGCAAAGCATTAAACGCATGCTCCTAGGGGGGAGGTTGGTAGGAGTTAACCATCGCGCGCCCCCAACCCTCACACAAAGGTCGATAATCTATAAACAAGTCATGCTCCGACTTCCTTACATAGCGGTTCACCATACATGCATGCTACGGAATCACAAACCTTTACACAAGTATTTTTAGCAAATCACAAGTTACTTCCTAACATGTATCTTACCATTACCATCTTTATATCTCAAAACTTTATGCAAGGAATCAAACTTCTCATAAATACTCAATGCACTTAATATGGAAGTTTTTATTATATCCCTTTTGGATGCCTATCATATTAGGAATAAATTCATAACCTAGACCAATTACCATGCGGTTTTTAGAAACTCACAAAATAATATAAGTGAGGTACGAGAGTTCAAATATTTCTATGAACAAAAACACCACCGTGCTTTAAAGATATAAGTGAAGCATATAGAGCAAAATTGCCCAACTCAAAAGATATAAGTGAAGCACATAGAGTTTTATAATAAATTCACGATTCAGCGTGTCTCTTTTGAAAGATGTGTGCATCAAGGAAGATTTTGGAAAACTAACAAGCAAATACTCATATCATACAAGATGCTCCAATCAAGACACATATCATGTGGTGAATAAAAATATAGCCTCAAGAAACATACCAAGCTTAGGATATTTGGCATCCTTGAATATGAATTGGGGTGACTTGGGCATCCCCAGTCTTAGGCTCTTGCCACTCTTTATTCCATAGTCCATCAAATCTTTACCCAAAACTTGAAAACTTATAACACAAAACTTAACAGAAAACTTGTGAGATCCGTTAGTATAAGAAAATAAATCAACATTTTACTTACTATTGTGAACTCATTATTTATTTATATTGGTGTTATACCTACTGTAATCTAACTTCTCCATGGCTTATACCACATGATACAACCCATAGATTCATAAAAATAGGCAAACAACTCAAACAAAACAGAATCTGTCAAAAACAGAACAATCTGTAGCAATCTGGAAACCTCGTATACTTATGTAACTCAAAAAATTATGAAAATTTATGAAAACCTGGGAAATTTATGTGTGAATATTGTGTAAAAAGGTCAAATTAATTAGACACTCTGAAAAAATTGGAAAATTCATGGACTGGGCACAAAAGTTTCTGTTTTTTAGCAAGATCAAATAAACAACTACCATAGATCACCCCAAAGGTTTTACTTGGATCCAACACTAATTAAAACACCAAAACACAATTAATAATGTGGGAAACACTCAAAAAGAGAACACAAAAATAAAATTAGGTTGCCTCCCAACAAGCGCTATTGTTTAACGCCCCTAGCTAGGCAAAACACAATAGATCTAGGTATTGTTATCTTTGGTATGCAATTCCTCATTGCACACTTAGCATCCCTAGGAGGCCCGTTGTTCTTATCAATTATAATACTCCTAGGTAAAAAATCAAGAGATTCAATGATTTGGTTTCTTAATAATATTGATAAAGTTGGGGTGAATACCTATGGTCTTAAGTTCTTCATCTTTACTAGAAGATTCACCCTTATTATTAGGAAGATAAAAAAACTTGGCAGCCTTACGAGGCAAAGGAGTTGGAGTAGTTTGTACTAAAGCAAAAGCGGATCCCAAGTTGGTAATAATGTCCTCTAGCTTGCCAATTCTAGAGGAATCTTGTTCCAATTTTTCATTAAATATGGGTACTTTTTCCTTGAGATATTTTAAGGTAACTCCTACTTTAGATCCATATTGAGTAATATGATTATCAATCTTTTTATCCAAGTTTTCAATAAGCTCAACCGTAGCAACTCTCTTTTCAATAATATCAAGCCTTCGCATCAGATGTTTCAGAATTAAAATTGTTCCATTAACCATGAATGGGGTTGATCCTAACGAATTTATCGTAGCACTATAAGAGTAAAAGATATGAATTCCCAAAAAATTCCCACCCATGATGGTATCTAGAACGTATCTATTCCAAGGGGTGATACCCACATAAATTGTGAAGGAGAACGGTAGTAGATTGCTTACAAATAGATCTGTTTTGAGAATTGCAAATTCTGTACCAAGCATATTTTAAGTTCTCCCCATACCTTTGCTTAAAATTGAGAACCTCAGACTCGAGAGTATTAGTTATAGTGGTAAGGCTAGCCACGAGTTCAAGCAAACGAAAGGCAAGCAAAAAAAGGGCGAATAAAAAGGCAAATATTTTTTGTATTTTCTTAAAATCGTTTTAGAAGTGGGGGAGAGGAAAATGAGAGGCATATGGCAAATAAAGTAAATGCAAGAGATAAGTCTGTGATGGGTACTTGGTAGGCTTGATGTGTATCCTCCCCGACAACATCGCCAGAAATCCTTCTTGCTATCTCTTGAGCATGCGTTGGTTTTCCCTTGAAGAGGAAAGGGTGATGCAGCAAAGTACATAAGTATTTCCCTTAGTTTTTAAGAATCAAGGTATGAATCCAGTAGGAGGAGCAAGCAAGTCACCAATGGATGCACCTACACAAATAATCAAACTCTTGCACCCAATGCTATAAAGGGGTTGTCAATCCCTTCACGATTATTTGCAAGGATTAGATCCGATAGAGATAGATGTAATTAGTGCGGAAAGTAAAAGGTAAATAAATTGCAGAAATTATAGATCTGAAAATATATGATGGAAAATAGACCCGGGGGCCATAGGTTTCACTAGAGGCTTCTCGCTTGAAGGCAAATATCATGGTGGGTAAACAAATTACTGTCAAGCAATTGATATAAAAGCAAATAATCGTGTAGTTATCCAAGGCAATGATCATGCATATAGGCATCACGTCTATGACAAGTAGACCAAAATGATTCTGCATCTACTACTATTACTCCAAACATCGATCGACTCATGCCTGCATCTAGAGTATTAAGTTCATGAAGAACAGAGTAACACATTAAGAAAGATGACGTGATGTAGATGGATAAACTCAAGCAATATGATGAAAACACCATCTTGTTACCCTTGATATCAACAATACAATACGTGCCTCGCTACCCCTACTTTGTCACTGGGTGAGGACACCGCAAGATTGAACCCAAAACCAAGCACTTCTCCCATTGCAAGAATTACCAATCTAGTTGGACAACCAAACTAATAACTCAAAGAGACTTGCAAGGATATGAAATCTTGCATATAAGAAATCAGAGGAGATTCAAATAAGATTCATGGATAATTTGAACATAAAATCATAATTCATCGGTTCTTGGCAAACACACCACAAAAGAGGATTACATTAGATAGATCTCCATGAAGATCATGAAGAACATGGTATTGAAGATCAAAGAGAGAGAAGAAGCCATCTAGCTACTAGCTATGGACCCATAGGTCTATGGTGGACTACTCACGCATCATCGGAGGGGCAGTGGAGTTGATGCAGATGCCCTCCATGATCGAAACCCCCTCCGAAAGATTACCGGAAAAGGCTCCAAGATTGGATCTCTCGGGAACAAAGGCTTCCAGCTGTGAAAAAGTATTTGCATGGCTCTTTATGATGTTGGGGGAATATTTGGGTATTTATAGGCCATGAATTAGGGTTAGGAGACCAGCCAGGAGGTGACAAGCCTGCTAGGCGTGGCTAGGGGGCTCGCACCTAGCAAGCTTATGGCGCCCTGGCACTTCTCCTAACGTGCACTCCACGCTTGGATGACTTGTTTCCTTCCAGAAAAATTCCTTCCGCGGGTTTTATTCCGTTTGGAATCCGTTTAATATTCCATATCTGCAAAACTCAAAAACAAGGAAAAATCAAAAACTGGCACTTGGCTCTAGATTAATAGGTTAGTCCCAAAAAGAATATAAAATAGAATATTAATGCATATAAAACATCCAAAACGGAAAATATAATAGCATGCCATCATAAAATATTATAGATATGTTGGAGACATATCACCAAGTACCGTTTCACGAACTCCTTCACCATCATCCCCCCGGTTAGTTTCCGAGCAGCCATGTGATAACCCACAAGTATAGGGGATCGCAACAGTTTTCGAGGGTAGAGTATTCAACCCATATTTATTGATTCGACACAAGGGGAGCCAAAGAATATCCTCGAGTATTAGCAGCTGAGTTGTCAATTCAACCACACCTATCTACAGCAAAGTGTTTAGTAGCAAAGTAATATGATAGTAACAGTGACAGTAGCAGCAATAGCAGTAGTTATTTGTGTAGCAAGTGTAACAGCAGTAGCGATAAAGTAACGTAGCAAAGACCAGTATAGGAAAAGCTCGTAGGCATTGGATTGGTGATGGATAACATAAGGTTATAACATAAGGTGATATGTAAATAGCTCAAGTTCGTCAATGTAATATAGGCATGTATTCCTATACTTGTGGTAGCAAAGTAGTAGCAACATCAATCTTAGAACATAGTGGATACTAGGGATCAAACCCTATCAAAACTAACTCGATTACATGATAGATCTCATCCAAACCCTCATTGTCCAGCAAGCCTACGATGAGATTGCTCACAAACGATGGTGAGCATCAGGAAATTGGCGATGGAGGATGGTTGATGATGACGATGGCTTCGATTTCCCCTCTCCGGAGCCCAGAACGGACTCTAGATCTGCCCTTCCGAGGAAGAATAGGTGGTGGCGGCGGATCCGTATCGTAAAATGTGATTATTTCTTCTCTCCAATTTTTTCTGGGACAAATAGGGTTATATGGAACTGGAGAGGAGGTCGGAGTGGCCACGTGGGTCCCACGAGCCCGCCCTAGGGGGCGGCTCCTGGGCTCGTGGCCCACTAGCTCCTGCGCTTCGGTTGATTCTTTCGCTGGTATTTTTACATATTCCAAAAAAAATCCTCGTCAATTTTCGGGTCATTCCGAGAACTTTTATTTTTGCACAAAACAACACCTTGGCAGTTCTGCTGAAAATAGCGTCAGTCCGGGTTAGTTTAATTCAAATCATGCAAATTAGAGTCCAAAACAAGGGCAAAAGAGTTCGGAAAAATAGATACGTTGGAGACGTATCAAATCCCCCAATCTTAAAGCCTTGCTTGTCCTCAAGCAATTCAATTGATAAACCGAAAGAGACAAAAGAAAAACTTTTAGGAACTCTGTTTGATCTTGTTGTTGTAATTATATCTAACTCATATTGAGATTTTCAGCAAGACCATAAGCTAACCACAAAAGCAATGACATTCAGGTCTCTCGGTATACTCATATCAATGGCATAATTAACCAGCGAGCAATAATAATAAGTTTCAAACATCAACACTTCAATCAAAACAATCATGATACAATATGAATAAATGGTATCTCGCTAGCCCTTTCTGAGACCGCAAAACATAAATGCAGAGCACCTTCAAAGACCAAGGGTTGACTAAAATTATAATTCATGGAAAAGAAGATCCAGTCATAATCGTACTCAGCATCAGTTAATAGCAAAACATACAAATGACGGAGGTGCTCTCTAGCTGGTGCTTTTAATAAGAAGAGGATGACTCAACAACAATGCAAATAGATAGGCCCTTCGTAGAGGGAAGCATTGATTTGCAGAGGTGTCAGAGCTCAAGCTTTTCTTTTAAAACAGAGATGAATATTTTTGGGGGTGATATGCTTTCATTGTCAACGCGATGACCAAGAGTTTTCAACATCTTCCATGCTACACATATTATAGGCGGTTCCCAAACAGAATAGTAAAGTTTTGACTTCCCCAACCACCAATCAATCACACTCCACGGCTAGCCGAATCCTCGTGTACCGTCCATACCAACAACAATCCTGGGGGAGTTTTTGTTTGCAATTATATTTTTATTTGATTTGAACATGGAACTTGGCATTCCCATTACCGGCCCCTTTCTCGTGAGTGATAGTGAATAAACACATATCGAGGATAACATGCCTAGCATGAAAGATACTGACCGCCCCTTGTCACCACATGAGCGGTTCAGGCATACAAAACAGATTATTATTTGAAGGTTTAGAGAGTGGCACATGCAAATTTACTTGGAACGGCAGGTAGATACTGCATATAGGTAGGTATGGTGGACTCATATGGAACAACTGTGGGTTTATGGAAGTGGATGCACAAGCAGTATTCCCGCTTAGTACAAGTGAAGGCTAGAAAGAGACTGGGAAGCGACCAACTAGAGAGCGATAACAGTCATCAACATGCATGGAGATTAACCAACATTGAGTGCAAGTATGAGCAGGATATAAATCACCATGAACATGAATATCATGGACGCTATGTTGATTTTGTTTCAACTACATGCGTGAACATGGGCCAAGTCAAGCCACTTGAATCATTCAAAGGAGGATACCATCCTATCATACTACATCACAATCATTTTGAAATTCATGTTGGCATCCAAGACAAACCATTATAAGCTCCTAGCTAATTAAGCATGGCATAAGAAACTATGATCTCTAAGTTGTCATTGCCAACATGCTTCTCTCATAACAATGCTAAATTAGGAACGATGAGCTAGTCATATTTACAAAAACGAAATAGATCGAGTTCATACCAGCTTTTCTAGGCTCAGTCACTTCATCATATATCGTCATTATTGCCTTTCACTTGCACGACCGAATGATGTGAATAATAATAAGAGTGTTCGTGCATTGGACTAAGCTCGAATCTGCAAGCAAACTCAGAGGAGAAGACAAAGCAATATGGCTCTTTGACGAATGAACAATAATGCATATGAGAGAGACTTAATCATTTTAATCATGGTCTTCTACCTCGACCCAAAGAAAAAGAAAAGTATTTACACAGGAAAGCTCCCAACAAGCAAAATAAGAACGGGAAATCTTTTTGGGTTTTCTTATCTTAATTACTACTAAGCATGCAAGAATGTAAAGTTACAACTAATGTTTTTTGTTTTCTCATTTTTATTTTTTGGGTTTTCTCAAGTTAATAAAGCACACAAGAAGAATGCGAGAAAATAAAATAAAATAAACTAGCATGGGTGATATAATGAAAAAGTGTGAACACCTACTATCAAAGTGAATGTGTGAACAGGAATATAAAGTCGGTGAGAAATACGTACTCCCCCAAGCTTAGGCTTTTGGCCTAAGTTGGTCTACTCCCAAGGAGGAAAGTAACCGGCTCCGGGATACTCTGGAGCGTACTGAGGATGCCACTGCTGGGTAAGCTCTTGCGGCTCCCACTGATAAACTGGCGTCTGGTACTCGACTGGTGGCTCGGGCACGGGCGCCTGAGGTGGCGCCATGCCCCAGTATGCATAGATGTCTGAGGGCATAATGGTGTACCTGCCTAGATGAAGGTTGAACAAAGAAGGAGCAGGCAAGGTAATGACCTCACGAGTACCCTGACTAAATACCAAGTTATAAATTAGCCTCCCATTATCATTCTTATCAAGAAAATCATGGCGAACCATGCTATCATAATCTAAATATCTCTCTGGAAGAAGCATCTCTCCCTCCTCATGCAGCCTACCAGGTATCCCAAAATGTCTAGCTAGACGAGTAGCATAGATACCTCCATAAACTGTGCCCTTGGAACGGTTCATGTCCAACCGTCGGGCAACAATAGCGCCCAAACTATTAGCTCTATCATTATGTAAAGCTGAGCGTAAGACTGCAAGATCTAGGGAACTAAGACCCCCGGCCTTTCCACGGCCAATCAAACATTTTCCTATGAATAAAGAAAAATAGCGAAGAACAGGAAAATGCACAATGGCAATTCTGGCGCCGGACACCCCTCTCTCCTCTCTTACGGAAATGGTATCAATGAAAGCCTCCAAGTCCCGTGGGGCGAGGTTCATGAATATCCCCAACATAGGGTAACTTGCAAACATTGCAAACATCCTGAAGTGACATGCCCTGGGGGATATCATATAACTTGAACTCAACCATAGGAGGACTCTTCCTCGAACAGAAATTAAAGCTTTTTACGAAAGTATTAGTGAGGAGGAGGTATTGTGGACACTTATCTTCAAAAAACTCAGTAAGGCCGGCGTTCTCCACCAAGTAATAAAAATCCTTATGAAGTCCGGCACCATGCAAGAATATATCGCTTGGACACTCGCATGCTCGAACTTCTGCAACTTGGGGAACTGGATACTTGGGTTTCTTCTTCTCATTTTCATCTTCCTTGGGGTTATGGCTCGAAGATCCCCTTAGAAACCTCCTCATAATTCTCTTTATTTTTCTGAAATAATTCTGAAATTTTTAGTGACTCGAAATAAAAGTGAATAAAACTTAACAAAACTCATAGCAACTACTACTATAAGTGCCTAGAGGCCATATCTTGCATCAAAATTACTTAGGACCAAATAAAATTAAAATGCAAAGCTCAAGAAGAGGGTCACCAAGGCACCAATAATATGCAATGAATAAAGCACTAGAAAAAAAACTAATTGGACCAATGGAGGAGGCACATACCAATGAACAATTTTCCCAAAACAGTTTGGTGAATGGGGCTTTGCACAAGGAGATCGAAAACTGCAGCAAAATGAGCAAGAACACGGGTTTGAGCTGGAGAATGATTTTTTCTTGAGGAAGAAGAAGGAGTTGGGGGCAGGAATAAGTGAAGGGGGGCCATGTGGGCCCCACGAGCCTGCCAGGCGTGGCCAGGGGTGGTGGCCGCGCCTCCTGGGCTCGTGGCCCACTGGTGCATCCCCCTGCCTAGTTATTTATTTCAAAAATTCTTAAATATTCTAGAAAAATCATACTAAAATTTCAGGGCATTTGAAGAACTTTTATTTTCAGGTCATTTTTTATTCGACGGATAATGTAGACAACAGGAAAATAATGCTATATTTATTATTTTTCTAATAAATAACATAAAGTAAAAGTTGAGATCAGAAGGTTGGGACTTCTGGATTCATCCATCTCATGGTCATCAAAAGAAATCCATCAATGAGGTTGATCAAGTCTCCTTGACAAAAATAATTCGAATCAAATGAAACCGGAGAGTCTTCGAAAAATCACTAGGTTACCTCAATGGGGATATGCATATCCCCAACAATAGGTATATCATATCTCATCTTGACAGTAGGTAAAGGAATTTCAAAGCTTCCAACAATAATGGATGAAGATCTTTCAATAGAATTTATGCAATGAATCTGATGTTGTTTCTTCGGAAAGTGCACTGTGTGGTCATTACCATTGACATGGAAAGTGACATTACCTTTGTTGCAATCAATAACAGCTCCTGCAGTGTTTAAAAAGGGTCTTCCAAGGATGATTGCCATGGCATCATCCTCGGGAATATCAAGGATAACAAAGTCTGTTAAGATAGTAATGTTTGAAACCACAACAGGCACATCCTCGCAAATGCCGATAGGAAAAGCAGTTGATTTGTCGGCCATTTGCAAAGAAATTTCAGTAGGTGTCAACTTATCTAATTTAAGTCTATGATATAAAGAGAGAGGCATAACACTAACACCGGCTCCGAGATCACATAAAGTAGTTCTAACATAATTTCCTTTAATGGAGCAAGGTATAGAGGGTACTACAGGATCACCTAGTTTCTTACGAGTCCCACCCTTAAAAGTGTAATAGCAAGCATGGTGGAAATCTCAATATCAGGTATCTTTCTTTTATTTGTCACAATATCTTTCATGTATTTAGCATAAGGAGACATTTTAAGCATATCAGTCAAACGCATTTGCAAGAAGATAGGTCTAATCATTTCAACAAAGCGCTCAAAATCATCATCATCCTTTTTCTTAGATGGTTTGGGAGGAAAGGGCATGGGTTTCTAAACCCATGGTTCTCTTTCTTTACCGTGCTTTTTAGCAATAAAATCACTCTTATCGTATCTTTTATTCTTAGGTTGTGGGTTATCAGGATCAGTAGCAGGTTCAACTTCCACATCATTATCATTACTAGGTTGAGCATCAATATGAACATCATTATCAATATTATCACTAGGCTCATGTTCATCACTAGATTGTGTCTCAGCATCAGAAATAGATATATCATTTTGATTCTCATGGGTAACAGAAACAAGTTTACTAGCATGCAAGTTCCTATCATCTTCATTTTTCTTTTTACCAGGATGACTAGGTGCATCAGTATTAATACCTTGAGAATCTTGCTCAATTCTTTTAGGATGGCCCTCAGGATACAAAGGTTCTTGAGTCATTCTACCACCTCTAGTAACAACTTTAACAGAATTATCATTCAATTCATTAAGCAAGTCATTTTGAGCCTTAAGTACTTGTTCTACTTGAGTAGTGATCATAGAAGCATGTTTACTAATAAGCTTAAGATCATTGACATTTCTATCCACACAAGCACTTATATGATTAATCATACGAGCATTTTGTTCCAGTTGTCTGCTAACATAATCATTAAAACTTTCTTGTTTGACAACAAAGTTATCCAATTCATCTAAACATAAGCTAGCAGGTTTATCATAAGGAATATCACTCTCATTGAATCTGCAGAGAGAATTTACCTCTATTACCTGTGTCGGGTTATCAAGACCATGTATCTCTTCAATAGGTGGTAGATTCTTAATATCTTCAGATTTAATACCTTTCTCTTGCATAGATTTCTTTGCTTCTTGCATATCTTCAGGACTGTGGTATAGAATACCTCTTTTCTTCGGAGTTGGCTTCGGAGGTGGTTCGGGAATAGTCCAAGCATTATCATTGCTCAAGATATTATTTAATTGAATTTCAGCTTGTTCCATAGTTCGTTCCCTGAAAACACAACCATCACAACTATCTAGGCAGTCCCTAGAAGCATTGGTTAGTCCATTATAGAAGATATCAAGTATTTCATTTTTCTTAAGAGGGTGATCAGGCAAAGCATTAAGTAACTGGACAAGCCTCCCCCAAGCTTGTGGGAGACTTTCTTCTTCAATTTGCACAAAGTTACATATATCCTGCAAGGCAGCTTGTTTCTTATGGGCAGGAAAATATTTCTCAGAGAAGTAGTATACCATATCCTGGGGACTACGCACACAACCATGAGAAAGAGAGGTAAACCAAGTTTTAGCATCAACCTTTAGTGAGAAAGGAAACAACTTAAGGATATAGTAATGGCGAATTTTTTCCTCATTAGTGAACAGAGTGGCAATATCATTTAGTTTAGTAAGATGTGTTAAAACAGTTTCAGATTCATAACCATGAAAAGGATTAGATTCAACCAAAGTTACTAACTCAGGATCGACAGAGAACTCATAATCTTTATCAGTAACAAAGATGGGTGATGTAGCAAACTTAGGATCATTTTTCATTCTAGCATTCAGAGATTTTTATTTCCACTTGTGTAATAATTTCTCAAGATCATAGCTATCCTTACAAGCAAGAAAGTCTTCAGCTACGTCTCCTTCCATAACATAACCCTTAGGTATATTAGGCAATTCATATCTAGGAGGGCTAGGTCTAAAAGGTGTAACAGTAGGTTCAATTTCAATAGTTTCATCAGTTTTAGAAGTATCATTTGATTCAGTAGTAACTCTAGCAATTTGTGCATCCAGAAATTCACCAAGTGGCATCTCATTGTAAAGCAAAGCATCATCATAATTCTCATGTATAGCAGAAGTAGCATCATCAAGCACAGGCGACATATCAGAATTAATAGCAGGTGGTGGTGTCGCAAATTTACTCATAACAGAAGGTGAATCAAGTGCAGAGCTTGATGGCAGTTCCTTACCTGTCCTCGTAGTTGAGGGCAAAACTTTAGTTTTTGGATCTCGCAATTTCTTCATAGTGATCAACAGATATAAATCCCAAGTAACTCAGAGAATAGAGCTATGCTCCCCAGCAACGGCGCCAGGAAAAGGTCTTGATAACCCACAAGTATAGGGGATCGCAACAGTTTTTGAGGGTAGAGTATTCAACCCAGATTTATTGATACGACACAAGGGGAGCCAAAGAATATCCTCGAGTATTAGCAGTTGAGTTGTCAATTCAACCACACCTGAGAGATTTAATATCTGCAGCAAAGTGTTTAGTAGCAAAGTAATATGATAGTAACAGTAACGGTAGCAGTAGTAGCAGTAGTGATTTGTGTGGCAAGTGTAACAGCAGTAGCGGTAAAGTAACGTAGCAAAGACCAGTATAGGAAAAGCTCGTAGCCATTGGATCGGTGATGGATAATTATGTTGGATAGCATTTATCATGTAACAGTTATAACATAAGGTGATATATAACTAGCTCCAGTTCATCAATGTAATGTAGGCATGTATTCTGCATATAGTCATACGTGCTTATGGAAAAGAACTTGCATGACATCTTTTGTCCATCCCTCCCGTGGCAGCGGGGTCCTAATGGAAACTAAGGGATATTAAGGTCTCCTTTTAATAGAGTACCGGAACAAAGCATTAGCACATGGTGAATACATGGACTCCTCATATTATGGTCATCTCCGGGAGTGGTTCCGGCTATTGTCACTCCGGGGTTGCCGGGTCATAACACATAGTAGGTGACTAAAACTTGCAAGATAGGATCAAGAACACACATATATTGATGAAAACATCATAGGTTCAGATCTGAAATCATGACACTCGGGCCCTAGTGACAAGCATTAAGCATAGCAAAGTAGTAGCAACATCAATCTTAGAACATAGTGGATACTAGGGATCAAAGCCTATCAAAACTAACTCGATTACATGATAGATCTCATCCAAACACTCACCGTCCAGCAAGCCTACGATGAGATTACTCATGAACGATGGAGAGCATCATGAAATTGGCGACGGAGGATGGTTGATGATGACGATGGCTTCGATTTCCCCTCTCCAGAACCCAGAACAGACTCCAGATCTGCCTTTCCGAGGAAGAACAAGTGGTGGCGGCGGCTCCATATCGTAAAACGCGATTATTTCTTCTCTCTGATTTTTTCTAGGACGAATAGGGTTATATGGAACTGGAGAGGAGGTCGGAGGGGCCATGTGGGTCCCACGAGGCCGCCAGGCGTGACCTAGGGGGGAGGCTCCTAGGCTCGTGGCCCACTGGCTCCTCCCCTCCGGTTAATTCTTTCACCGGTATTTTTTATATATTCCACAAAAATTCCTCGTCAATTTTCAGGTCATTCCGAGAACTTCTATTTCTGCACAAAAACAACACCATGGCAGTTTTGCTGAAAACAGCGTCAGTCCGGGTTAGTTTCATTCAAATCATGCAAATTAGAGTCCAAAACAAGGGCAAAAGAGTTTGGAAAAGTAGATACGTTGGAGACGTATCACCATGTCTGAGGAAATCCGCTTCAGGATGGGCATCGCCCGGGGGTCGGCGAGTTTGGCAAACGCCCAACCGAGGGTCTTCTTGCATAGCTTTGTCGGGAGCTCTAGATGGAATTAACCCCCTAGACATCCAAGAAGACCCAGCACGCCAGTAGCCTTCCACCTTCTTCCCGGCCTTCAGGAGTACATTGCCGCTCTAGACCGCTATGAAGGAAGCGCACCTAGACCGGTGTGCGCTATCATGAAGCCGCATGCTGAAATAGTGGCGGAAGAGGGCCATAGAAGGCTTCACACCTATGAAGGCCTCACAATAGAAGGAGAAGATTGACAGGATCAAGATGGAGTTGGGATGAATATGGAGATCTTGGATCCCATAGTGCGCGAGGATGGCGTAGAAGAACCCCGAGAAGGGCGGGACAAGCCTGCAGAACATATTGTGGAGAAAGAAGGGGTATACCATCTTCGCCTGGGTGCGCTGCTCAGATGAGCCGCACAAGATAAGGGTCCTCCCCCATTTGTACGAGTCCCCCGTAGTCAATAGAAGCACGGAGGCAAGATCTCCCTCCTTGGCGATGGAGGATGTCGTGAGCGTTGGAGAGGGAGAAGAGGGGGATACGGCTGCAGCCTCGGACTTTGTCTTCCCGGTAGGCGCCATCTGTTGAATCTGGGAGGCGAAAGGGCAAGAAGAAGAGTGATGTTGCACCAAGACCTGGAGGAGTTTCTTAAGGAAGGAAAGGGGATCTGAGTAAGGGAGCAAGGCGCATGGAAGAAGAGCAATGGTGGCTCCATAGAGGGAGCCAGACTTTTGTCAGCCAGGACAGTTGCCAAGGCGATTAGGGGCGGAGGTGTCTGTTCCCCGTCGCATGCCATGCATCGAGCCTGACCCACATGCATTGGTGGGCCCGCGGCAGTTCGTCCTTCGCTCCTTGCCTTCGCCCCGAAGCCAAGGTTGGCACGCCTTGAGCCCGGGGGATACTATCTATAGGATCGAAAGTAGGTATAGAGGGGGTGATTAGACTACTTGACCAAATAAAAGTTTTCCCTTTTTCACAACTTTAAGTCTTGGAAAGTTTTAGCATTCATAGCATATCAAGTAACACCCTACACATACATGTCTAAGAGTGTAGCAGCGGAAAGTAAAGACATTGCACATGTAAGTCAAGAGAGGGTTAAGAATGCAAACATAAGTGATGACATGATGATTTTTCCCATGGTTCCGATAGGTGATGCTATCGTACGTCCATGTTCATGGAGTCTTCAACCCACGGAGGGTAACGGTCGCGAGAGTCCATGGAGGGCTCTAGCCACGGAGGGTTCCACGAAGAAGCAACCTTGACTATTCCATGCGGCTTTCGTCCACGAAGGACTAGCCTCAGTATGGGTAGATCTTCACGAAATAGGTGATTTCCTTGCCCTTACAAACTTCTTGGTTCACTCCACAACACGAAGTAGGAGGCTCCCAAGAGACACCTAACCAATCTAGGAGGCACCACCCTCCAAAAGGTAAAAGGCTCGGTAATGACGATGAACACCTTGCTCTTGTGCTTCAAGATGATAGACTCCTCAACACACAATCTCTCTCACACATATTTGGCTTGGTAGAAGAGATGGGATTGCTGGAAAACAACTTGGGGAGGCTAGAAATCAAGATCCTTATGGTTGGAGTGGAAGATCTTGACCTTGCCACAAGGGTAGGTGGTTCTCTCTTAGAAAACTAAGTAGGATAGGTATGGAATAGTTTTAAGTGCTTCACTTTCTAGTGGGTGGTGGTGAAGGGGTATATATAGGCATCCCTAGAAATACAACCATTACACACAATAAGTCAGACTCGGTGACACCGATGTGTAAATCTTGGTGGTACCGAAGTGACAAAAAGTGGCAACTTTTGAATCTCGGATGGACCGATATACAATTCCCGGTTGCACCAACAAGGTGACCAATGGTCAGATTTACCAGTCTCGGTGACGCCGATTCACCATTCTCGATCGGACCGAAAATGAGAACTCGTATAACAGAAAGTTGGCAACCCAACTTGGTGGCACCGAGTGCAGTGTCGGCTGCACCGAAGTGTTAGGGTTTGGCTGAGTCTGTCTAGGGTTAAGAACTCGGTGGCACCGGGATAGAAGGATCGGTTGCACCGATTTGGCATATTTGGCTTAGGACAGACTTTGGTGGGAGAGTTTGTGGATGTTTTGGTGACTGTCCCTTGTGCATGTTTGAGCATATTGTTCACCATCAAAACTTTACCCCCTTTTAATAGTATTGGCTTTCCTATAGACTCAAAGTTATTTCTCACAAATGTCAAATGTAGAGTCCACTTGCTTGAAGCTTGGCCAACCTATTTCCTTGAATCTTTGGGTAATTCCACAATCCTTTTGCCATTCCCATGAATGAAATTTTCTGTAAATATACTTGGTGAAAGCATTAGTTCAATGACTTATATGTTGTTATTAATTACCAAAACCACCAAGGGAGCAAGTGTGCTTTCAGTCTCCCCCTTTTTGGTAATTGATGACAACATATAGATCAAAGCTTCGACAAACATATAATCAATGAATATAGTCATTGCTTTGAGAAGTATGTGATAAGCAAGAGCTCCCCCTAAATTTGTGCATTATTTTAAATTTGTGTTTGAATGCAAATGCATAATCGATTAGGTACATGGGTCACTTCTCACATGTCACATGCCACTTGGTGGTGTGTGAGAGTAATTGGAATGATTATCATAGCACAACACAATCAACCAAATATGAATGATCATCACATAAGCATTTAAGATGATAGGAAATAGTAGCATCACACATCAAAGCGTATGATCAAACATCAAAGCGTGTATCAAAAGCAAGACAAAGAGTATCACAGCAACCAAAAGTAATTGTTTTGAAAAAGCAGAACACCAAACGCTCTCTCTCTCGAAGACTAATGATCTATATACACTTCTTCCCCTTTGGCAACAAGTTACCAAAAAGTTCAAAGGTATCTATCTAAGGGTTCTTGGGCTGGTCTCCTCCGGTTATCGATCAAGGAGTCGAGAGCACGGCATTGGCAAAGATCTCTGTAAATGTCGTGGATGGAGCCGGAGTAGTCACTTGTGGAACTGGAGCCGATGGAGCAGGAGCTATGCTGACAGTAGCAAGAGGTAAAGAAGAGGGCCTCGAGGTGATCCTTACTCATCATTATCATCATCAGAAGAGGTAGAAGAGACCCAGGGAATGTGCACGGAGTCAACTTCCTTTTGGAGTTCTATCAATGTCTTTGTAATCTTGTCCATTTTGTCACCAAGCACTTTGATACTCGACTCAAAGATCCTCACAAGGCTGTTCTGGTTCTCCAAAATCCCCTTGAATCCTTTTGCATGCTCTGGACGGCTGTGATCAGAATATCCATTTGCTCGTTCCTGGATCTGGGGGCTTGAGCACTAGCGGCTCAAATAGCTTTTGCCTTTGCTTGTGTTATAGCAGATGTGGGATGATCTGGGTTCATCACCACAATGTTATCTTTGAACTCTGGCTGTGGGGACAGATGTGGGCGATCAAGAGCAAAAATGTGCTTCTCCAACTAAGAGTTGATAAGCAACTGGATATAGGGTGCATAGCAGCATGAGCGCTTCTGGTCAGCAGCAACCCTCTTGATTGTCTTAACAATCAAATCCATTACTCTAATCCTGGTGTTCCTGACAAGGTGGATCAACATGTTGATGGAGTAGCCTCGGATCATCTTGTCATCTCCTGACTTGGGCATCAAGGTATGCCTGAGAATAGTGTTTATAGTCCGGAGGCCTACTTGCAGATAATAGATGGATCCTAGATCGTGTGATTGCACCTTGTCTGCAGGGATAGGAGTATACATGTCTTTCATGGAATTGCGACTTGCCTTTGGTTCAGAGTATACATCCAAATCTCCTTCCTGAGCTTTTGGAACTTCCAATAGAGCATCCCATTCCTCAATAGTGGATTCATATCTAGCACCTTCAGTCATCCATACAATTCTACCATCTCCATAGAAATGAGCAGTGGAGTAGAATTGCATGATCATCTCGTCGTTCCACGCAGTAAGCTCTCTGCCAATGAATTTGTCCGGACCAATGCAATGGAAGTTGTCTTGGACACTTGGGAAGTAGTCCACATTATCTTTGATGAACTTCCAATTGACATACCTCATGTCGCTAACAGCTGGGCTCTTGTCAAGCAAAATTGTCTCATAGAAATCCTATTGCTCTCTGGTGCAAAACTTATAGTCAACAGCAGTCTTCCTTCTCTGAGCATAAGGATATATGGCTCTCCAGGCTCTCAATCCTGAGTCTTTCCTCTTCTTCATGTCCTCAGCAACTAAGTGGTTGGCATCATGTAATGGAAGATGTGGTCTGAGCTTCATCAAAGTAGTCAATTCATCATCACCTTCCACTCTAGAGACAATCCCTTTGTTCTTCTCTAAAGCAGGAATGTCCCTCGTAGTCCTCTTGGACTTCTGCGTAGCAGCCTTCTTAGATGTAGGCTTGGTGCTCTTGGAGGTTCTATTCTTTGGCATAGCATCAGCCATGCGCTTGTTGGCTTTCTACTTGGGAGGGACTATTTCAGCATGCTCTTCCTCCTCTTCCTCCTCAGTAGCAGCACGAGCAGCCTCCTTTGGATCTTCAAACATAGAGGTAGGCCTGCCAATTACATTGACAATCCTCTTCGTGGACTTCATCTCCCCTGCCTTTTTAGGCATAGCTTTCTTGGGGACCTCAACTGACACAGTGGCTCTTGGACTCTCATGTGCATTGATAGTTTCACCAGGAGCATAAAATTTGCTGACAACTCTTTGAGAGGAAGTAGCTTCATTTGCTGACTTCTTGGCAGCCTTTTCTTGCTTCTTAGCAAGTATCTCCTCAGGGATAAAATCTGAATCTTCTTCATCAGAGTTGAGCTTCTTCCTGGTTTTGTTGGCAGCCTTGGGCAACCCATGAGAGCTGGGGGTGCCTGGATCTGAGAAAGAACTGGCTTTTGGGCTTGTTCCAGAACTCATATCAACTCCCTGCTCTGCAAAATTCTGAGTGTCCTCTGAGCCTGACATACTGACCGTGTGAATAGAGTATAGGAGAGCATAAGAAGATGAGTCATCACAAAATGAGGCTGGTTTTTGAAATTTGAGCAATGAATTTTCAAGATTTTTGCATTCTGTCAAATACATATCGGTGCAGTCGAAACGGAATTTTCGGTGGGGCCAAGACTGACTGACTCGCTAACCGAAACTTGGCAGCCTTTTTGGTCAGACCAAAAAGAGCAACTCGGTTCCACCGAGTCAATTCTCAGCCACACAAAAAGTATATCGGTGAGACCGATATTTCCGTTTCTGTTTCACCGAGATCTATCGGGCGGACAGCAAAACCCTAGAAAATTTATCTTTCGCGAGATTACAATGTTTTGAGAGGATGGAAACATTTGCAAAGGGTGTAATGATGATAAACAAGGATCTAATGAGCAAGAATCGGACAAGGAGCGCAATAGAGATCGAATCTGTACCCTAGTTTGGTGCGGATACTCTACGACGGTGCTGAGGGAGAGGATTCGTCGGCGACAGCGATTTCAGTGGCGGAGGAGCAAGGGGAGATAAGGGCGACGACCAGGGGTATTTGGAACGACAGCTTAGGATTTTGGAGCGCCTCGTTTGAAGATAGAATTTCAAAGCATCGGGGTCCAGAGTTATATACCCACCACTGTCAGTGACACCGATTCTAAGTTGTCGGTCTCACCGAGTGCCTCAACTATCAGCTGACAGGGACACTTGGTGTAACCGAGAAAATGGACTCGGTGGTACCAAGATTGAAAAACCAGATCAACACTAGGAATTCGATGAGACCGAGATTTTGTAGTTGGTTCCACCAAGATGCACTTGTGATGTTTTAATGATCGATATGGAACTCTGAGTGCTCCACACGAAAAGAGATCGAAAAGCACTTGTTCAAATTTTGTGAAGCAGCATGAATAGTGTATGAGGTGAGAAAGCATAGATAGCTAAAGAAGCAGTCCCAGGCATTCTTGTATGTCCAATTGGCAAAAGATAAATTAAAAGCCAAATAGCAAAACTTGGGTATCCTCGAATGAGAAAATAAATGCAGACCAACATGCTCACACAATAAGATGTCAAATGAAATCATGGCAAACATGCACATATACTCTAGCTTCTAACAAGCACTTGAGTGATGAAGAAGTTATCTATATATGAGTATTTAACTTAGGAGCCAAGTAAGAATACTTGATCATAGGTCATACTTATCATTTAAGCACAAGTGGGGCTACCATTTTTACATAAAGCATTTAATTTTTTTCTCATACTATGAGATGCTTTGACTCAAGTCTTAGAGTAAAGCTCCCCCTTGATGTGACAACCCCCATAAGAGGGATAAACTAACCTTGGGTTTTGTCGATGAAGACTTCATGTTGGTGAGGTAGTGATGGATGCTCAAGGTTGATGAAGATCACCAAGAGTTGGGAGCATCCTTGTTGTTTCCTTACTCTTCTCACCTACATGGTTAGTCCCAACACACAAGAGACAAATACAAGGATATCTATGGACATGGAGTGCAAAGCGTGTGTAATGTTGTCCATGAATTTTTGATTACCTTGTCCCTTCCTTACCTTTAAGAGAATGTGTGACTCCTTAATCTATTGCATAGGGTTGATGTTGATTGCAAATAGATCTTGCCAATAATGAATGTGAGTGAATTTCATTGGCGGAGTCACCCCTGAAGAACTCTCTAGTTCTTCTTCTTGGGAATCCACATCAAGTTGATGGGGATCCTTGGTGTTGAAGTAGCACTTGTAGAAGTTGAGCTTGTAGTAGCCTTGGGAACCCACTTCACCAAAGCTTGGGATTCATCTTCATAAGAGTCAAAGTCCTCTTGGAGCTTATTCTTGCCCTTGAGCTTGGTGTCTTGTGGTGGAAGGTCATCTTGAGTGTTTGTCCCCTTGGGAAGAGTATTTTCATACTTCTCCTTTTGAGGAACAAACTTGGGATTGGGATATTGACCTTCTTCCCATTCAACTCCATTAGCGTTGAAGTAGCCAACACCGCGATTCTTCCGGTATCCTCCGTGCTTGCGTACAATCTCATGAAATTGTTTTCACCCTTCAAGACTCTTGTAGATACCTTTCTCTATAATTCCTTTCAATAAAGCATTTTCTTGCTCAAGTGTAACTTGGCTAAGAGAATCATCATTAGTGGAATAAATAGAACTACAAGGAGCAACATCATTGGGTTTAGCATTTTTATTGTTGCTACTAGATGAATAACCTTCTTTCCTTTGTTACTAGTTTACTTAGATTTGACTTGTGGCATGAATGTAGACAAGAGTAGTCATTTGGCAATATAATATGAAGTCTTCTTTCGGAGATCGTCATTGATAGATTTAAGAAATTCATGTTCTTGTTCCAAATTGAGCTTCTCGAAGCATAGCTTCTCATGAGTTCTTACAAGCTCTCTATGATCTTCAAGAGTAGATTCATGAGCTAACTTAAGAGTGTTGAGTTCTTTAGTTAGTTCTTCTATTTTGATCTTATCGTCGTCAATCGACTTATCTTGACTAGAATGAGAAATATCAAGTTCATTATGATTAACATCACTAGGTTTGTCACATATAAAGTCATCATCATAAAGCAAGGCATCTTCATCACTATCGAAATCAAGATATTCGGGATGTGATACCTTGGGGCCTATAGCCATGAAGCAACTTCCACCTCCTTCATTTGCTGAATCAAATAGGCCATAGGAGTTGGCTGTCACTAGTGCAATTCCGGCAACACCATCATCTTGACTATAGTCAGAGTTGGAGTGATAGCTTCTCTCGGAGTGGTTGTCGAAGCCGGAGCCGGAAACCCATTCACCAACATGAGCTTGATGCTTCCTTCTTGAGTAGATCTTGGTGTGCTTGTCCTTCTTCTCCGAGTCCCTACTTCTCCTTGAGGGTCTTTGTTCATAACGATCATCTCTACTCCTTCTCTCTCTTCGAGGTGATTCATCTCTTGAGCTTCGTATTCTTGGCAACTCTTCTCTTTGTTTGTAGGGAGCTAAGCACTCATTTGAGTAGTGTCCGGGCTTCCCACAGTTGTAGCAGTTTCGATCACGACTTGACGAAAGCTTCTCTTCATATCTTGAGTTAGAGTTTCGATCTTTGCTTCTATTCTTGTAGAACTTTTTGAATTCCTTGACCATGAGGCTTATCTCTTCATCTGTGACAAGGTTGTCACTTGAGGTAGCGGGAGCATCACTTGTGGCTTTGTAAGCACCACTAGACTTGTGATGAAGGTCTTCCTATTCTTTGAGTGCCATCTCATGATCAACAATTCTACCAATCACTTCTGTTGGTTTGAGATCTTTGTAGTTGGGCATCATTTGGATCAATATGCACATGGTGTCATATCTCTCATCCAAAGCTTGAAGTATCTTCTTGATGATGAACTTGTCAGTCATTTCTTCGCTTCCTAAGCCAGCAATCTCATTGGTGATGAGAGCTAGCCTAGAGTACATTTCAGCGACTCCTTCACCATCTTTCATCTTGAACTTATCAATTTCACCTTGAAGAATATCTAACTTGGATTCTCTCACGGACTCAGTTCCTTTGTGCATATCAACCAAAGTATCCCAAATCTCTTTTGCGTGTTCAAGACGGCTAATTTTGTTGAATTCTCCAGGACATAGGCAGTTGAAGAATATGTCACATGCTTGAGAATTGAGTGGAAACATCTTCAATTCATCCGAAGATGCTTCACGATCCGGTTCCTTTCCATCCGCAAAGAATTCACCTTGCAAGCCAACACGAACAGTAGCCCAAACGGAAGGATTATGACCAAGCAAATGAATTTTCATTTTATGCTTCCAACTAGCAAAATTAGTGCCATTGAAGTACGGACATCTACAGTGATAATTTCCCTCACTAGATGACATACTTCTCCTAGGTTATGATACCAATGCAATGGAGACCAAAGTTCTAATACCACATGTACGATCGAAAGTAGGTCTAGATGGGGGCGATTAGACTACTTAACCAAATAAAAGTTTTGCCTTTTCCAACATTTAATTGTTGGCATGTTTTAGCATTCATAGCATATCAAGTAACACCCTACACGTACATGTCTAAGAGTGTAGCAGAGGAAAGTAAATACATTGCACATGTAAGTAAAGAGAGGGTTGAGAATGCAAAGACAAGTGATGACACAATGATTTTTACCGTGGTTCCGATAGGTGGTGCTATTGTACGTCCATGTTCATGGAGTATTCAACCCACAGAGGGTAACGGTCGCGAGAGTCCATGGAGGGCTCTACCCACGGAGGGTTCCACAAAGAAGCAACCTTGATTATTCCATGCGGCTTTCGTCCACGAAGGACTAGCCTCGGTATGGGTAGATTTTCATGAAGTAGGCGATCTCCTTGCCCTTACAAACTTCTTGGTTCACTCCGCAACATGAAGTAGGAGGCTCCCAACCGATACCTAACTAATCTAGGAGGCACCACCCTCCAAAAGGTAATAGGCTTGGTAATGATGATGAACTCCTTCCTCTTGTGCTTCAAGACGATAGACTACTCAACACACAATCTCTCTTCATAGATTTGGCATGGTACAAGAGATGGGATTGGTGGAAAGCAACTTGGGGAGGCTAGAAATCAAGATCCATATGGTTGGAGTGGAAGATCTTGACCTCAACACAAGGGTAGGTGGTTCTCTCTCAGAAAACTGAGTAGGATAGGTATGGAATAGTTCTGAGTGCTTCACTTTCGAGTGGGTGGTGGTGAAGGGACATATATAGGCATCCCAAAAAATCCAACAATTACACAAAATAAGTCAGACTCGGTGACACCGATGTGTAAATCTCGATGGTACCGAAGTGACAAAAAGTGGCAACTTTTGAATCTTGGATGGACCGATATACAATTCTCGGTTGCACCGACAAGGTGACCAATGGTCAGATTTACCAGTCTCGATGACGCCGATTAACCATTCTCTGTCGGACCAAAAATGAGAACTTGCGTAACAGAAAGTTGGCAACCCAACTCGGTGGCACCGAGTGTAGTGTCGGCTACGCCGAAGTGTTAGGGTTTGGCTGAGTCTGTCTAGGGTTTGGAACTCGGTTGGACCGGGATAGGAGTGTTGGTTGCACCGATTTGGCATATTTGGCTTAGGACAGACCTTGATGGGAGAGTTTGTGGATGTTTTGGTGACTGTCACTTGTGCATGTTTGAGCATATTGTTCACCATCAAAACTTTACCCCCTTTTTAATAGTATTGGCGTTCCTATAGATTCAAGGTGATTTCTCACAAATGTAAAATGTAGAGTCCACTTTCTTGAAGCTTGGCCAACCTATTTGCATGAATCTTGGGGTAATTCCACATTCCTTTTGCCATTCCCATCAATGAACTTTTCCTGAAATATACTTGGTGAAAGCATTAGTTCAATGACTTATATGTTGTTATTAATTACCAAAACCACCAAGGGAGCAAGTGTGCTTTCACTGTCGACGTTCTAGGACCGGGGGTACCTAGACTTGCCTGTCTACCCCCAGTGCGTGGCCCACCCCGAAGGCCCGGTACAGCCCTACAACGATCCCCCCAAGTCAAGGCCCTCGCGAGAGCCCCCGCATCACGAGGAGCACAATGGAAAGACCTCCAGAGGAGTGGCACCCCTTCAGGCCACCTCCTGAGGAGCGGAGATTCCTATGCAAGTCCCCGGCCTCACGAGGCCGAGGTGACGTGGGTTCTGACAGCCTAGCCAGGCAGGCGCTAGTGGGTGAATTGGGAGGATGGTTTACTATTTGGTCCAAAGGATACAAGAATGTACGCGGATTCGCAAGGAGCCCACCAAAGGTTTCCTTCTCGGTGCAAGAGGACACAGACCACGAGCTCGATAGGATGGATGTCATCGTCGACCCCACCGCTGAGTCACACCCGGAAGCTTTTGCAGGCGAGGACCACCTTTAGTCAGGATAGGGTGTACTACATCTCTCCTTTCAAATTTGGTCGTTGTGGTATCCCTTCCCACTAGTACAATGGGGGAAGAGGATCGTGGCCCCTATAAATAGGGACGAGCTTTCCATCGTAGAAGGATGGGGAATCGGGTCAAGTTCATCATCACCAAGAGCCCTCGTGAGGCCACAAACCACGGTACTAGATCATCCCAAGCCTCCTTGTGAGGCCAATCCACCACAAAGAAGGAGTAGGGTTTTACACCACAAGGTGACCTGAAACTGGGTAAATCTCTGTGTCATCTTCTTCCTCGCACGTACTTACTCGACGCAGCTAGGCTATAGGGTGACAAGGTGGTACTTTGAGCCAGTTGAGATCTTCGCACATGCCATGTGTTTGAACCTTGTTGCATTTTGTGAGCCCCTATTCCGACACATATAACGCAAATAATCTGACACGCCCGACGTATAAAGTATAAATGCCGGCACGATGCTTGGGACGAGATTTATATCTAATCCCCCCGTTTTATTAAACAGGTGCATCATGGTTGTACCAAATAGTTGCACTTGGAAAGCATTATAAGGTGCCATAATCGGACCATAAAAATTGATCCCTGCTTGTTATAAATTATACAATTCATAATGCGGGCGTAATTGTTACAGGTATGCTTAGAAACAAATGTATACGGGGGAGGATCGATCGAGGGCTCTTGGTCTACAGCTTGATTACCCTGACGAGTCCATGTGCGCCTCCATTCCTTTGCTCTTGTCAAGTGGTGTTCTCCTAAAAAGGTGGTTATAGTCGGCGTGTAACATCCCAAACTTTGGAATGTTATAATAAATACTAGAATGATTGTTTGTTTGCTTGAGCGATTGAAATTTGAGTGAAATTTGAAACTTTTGAAAACTCTTGAATGAGAGGGAATAAAATGACTTCCCCCTTTGTGTTCGAATTCAAATTCCTACATTTCAAATCAGTGAGAGAAGATGACATGACTTCTTCAATATAAAAAGATTTGGAAAGTGAATTTGAAAACTATTTAAAAATTTCTCATATGGAGTTTCACTTTCATATTTGAGTTCCCTATTTGAATTTGTAATCATTCAAACCCCTAGACAAGTTTTTGAGAGGAGTAACATGACACTCCAAACCAGGGGTATTTTTGTGAAGTATTTGAACCATGAAACCCAAGGGGTTATTTGAAAAATATTTGCAAAAATAAATAAAGCCATTTAGGCATTTTCTGAAAATATTTTTTTTCAAAGTATTTAAGTTGGCCGTGGAAAAACGTTCATTAAATGGAATTTATTTCCCTGATCATTTTGGTATATAAAACTTTATTTTTTGGACAGGGTTTGAATGCCTTAATGATATTGTAATGTTCTTGTAATTAATAAAAGGAAAGAGTTAACGTGTGTTTAAAGCCCGCCGGCCCATCACCCCTAATCCCTCCCCGAAACCCCTCCGGATCGATCGCCCGACGCCATGCCCTCTCCCTCTCTCTCTCACACGCCCCGACCCCACCGACCGATCCCGCTAACACCACGGTCGTCCCCCTCTCCTCGCCGGCGAGATCACCGTGCCGGATCTCTCTCCTCATGCCTCCTCTCGACCACCCGTGGCCCTATAAAACCCCGGCCTCCCTCTGCGCTCCATTACACCCCAATCCCCCTGAGTCTCCCTCGCCAGAATGACCCATCGCCACCTCGCCGAAGTTCGGCCACCTCCTGACGCTCCCTGAGCTCCTGGCGCTCGCCTCCGACGCTCCCTCGCCTCGCCATCACCACCAACGGGCGCTGGAGGATCCCCGCCATCGATTGGAGGCCTCGCCATCGCCGGAGGACTGCCGAAGCACCGTCCCCGTCGCCCCGCCTCCTCTGCCTCGTTGGAGACCACGCCGGAGCTCCCCAACCCTCCGTAAGTCACCGGGGACGACATCCTCCGTTCGATCTCATTCCAACGGCTAGTATTAGATCACTTAAACCCGAATCGTTTTCCTTTAGTTATCGGCCATCCGCTCGAATCGCTAGAACACGCACCCTCTGTAGCCTATCAGAATCTGCCACGTCATCCCTATCCGTTAGTTTTTTTTTCTGTTTTTGTTTTAGAAAACAGAATAAGTTCTGTTTTTATTTTGGTTATATGTTTTAAAATGTTTAGAATTTTTGATTGATTCTTTTTGCATTGTGTCACAAATTTTATGTAGTTTCTGTTGACATCAAGTTTGACCATATTTGAGTATTTCAAAATTGGATTCAAACATATTTGATTCAAATCTTATTTTCTGAATATCTTGAGTTTAAAAATATATTTTGAGTTGATTCTTTTTGATACTTGTTACTAGTGACTTTAGTTATCAGTAGGTAGAGTTTGGAAATTTTTAGAATATTTTAAGTAGTATTTTGAACCAAAACAGATTATGTTTAGTTCTTGTTAGGTTTATTTATACTTCTTTTGTTTTAAATTGTTTTAATTTATTTTCTTTTATATTAGTTGATAAATTTTATAAATTTTTCTGTTAGATAATAGTAGCCCTTCAAAACAAATATTATTTTACTATTTGATTGCATGAAAAATCAATTCTAGTTCAGTTATAACTTGTAATTGGATTTTCATTGCTAGTTTGATCCACTATTTGAAAATAGTTTCCACAAATTGTTTTATAATTTTTATGTTCTGTCAAACTAAGTTTAGACCAGAAACAATTTGTATTATAGTTGAGATTGTTTGTGGTTTAAGACAAGGATGACCTTGTTTTATATCACAAGAAGACTCTTTATAAAAACTTTTTAATTAGTTCTTTTTGCAAAATAAAAGACTCATGAGAAAAATACTTCCTATTACTTATTTGCCTTAAAATTTGTTTTTCTTTTATTAACTTAGTGTTTTCTACTAATATATTCTATTAGTTAAAAACTTATGTTGTTAGAGTATTTTTTTCTAAATTATTAGTTGTTCTTCAAAAGTAATTCTTTTTGCTAGTAAAATATTTACCAAAATACTATGGTTATATTTTACTTTGTTTTTATTTAGTTTCTTCTGAAAATAGGATCATTTGTATAGAAAACCAACCCTTGGTTGTGTTGATGAAGTTTTGTTGATTTAAGTTTTGTCTAAGTATTTCCTTCATCACAACCTTAGTTGTGTTGATGTAGTTTTTTTATTTTGAGTCTTGTCTTAAGTATTTCCTTCATCACCACCTTAGTTGTGTTGATGTAGTTTTGTTACTTGAGTTTTTTCTTAAGTATTTCCTTCATCACCACCATGTTGCTTTTGGTTTTGTGTTGCCTTTCTGATTGTTAGTATTGACTGCTAGTATGATTGTTTATAAGAATGCAATGTTTGATTTTAGATTTTTATTGGAGAGTGACGAATAGTATATCAAGTTACTTCTGAGAGCGATATTATTCTTCATCAACAGTACAGGCAAGTTCACTTTGACCATCCATTTCATATCTATGTTTTATTGCATGTAGTGACATCATTCAACAAATCCCTCCAGTAGTGTTATTGAAATTCTTGTAGTTAAGTAGAATGCATGAGGTAGGAACCCACCACTTGTTACAAAAGCCCCGATAACGTTAGTTATTTCGATGCAATGCTAAAGTAGACGGGGTCTGGCATCAGTGATCATGAGTGGTGTGAGAAGGAGGACTCTACGTCAAGACGACAACTTCAGGAAGGCATCTTCAAGTCCTGCATCTTCAAGACCTCAAGACTTCGAGACTCGAGAAACAAGTTTTCAATACACATTAATGGGTGAAGGATGGTTGGAATGGCGCCCTAGGGAAGCCAGTGGTTAGCCTAGGTGTTGCTGGGGAAGTGCCAGTATTCACGCGGAAAGCCTCACCCAGACTCAAAGAGACAGATGAATACTTCATGCCAGGAAGCTTACCTGTGTAGCCACAAGTCATTATGGGCTCTGGCTTGGTTGATATTTGTTGTGACACTGGCTAGGCAGTGCTACGAGATGTAGTCGACGTTAGGATTGGATGGGCACTGTCGGTAGTCAGGGAAACACTCTGAAAGACCATGTTTCGTTCATCCTGTTCTCAAACACGATGCAGTTCGAGGACTTACCAGGAGGGAACGAATCTTGTGGGTAAAGTACACAAAACTCTGTAGAGTTAAACCTAATCGATTAGCCATGTCCCCGGTTACGGACAATTTGAGATTCTAGACTTGGATCTATCTCTGAACTCTCAACACTGGACTGATAATTAATTGTGGGCAACTTATGATACTTGTGGGCATTTAGACATCGGTTGGCGGAACCATGTCATGATAGGTAACTCTATAGTGAAATTCCTGATATTCCTTTGTTGTAGGAAAACCAAATCAGCTTTTACGCAAAAACTCAGACACAGAGCCACAAAGCCTTTTGCATATAGAATAGTCTTTATTCTTCTGATTTTACTATGGTGATCTTGCCAGTACATTCAATGTATTGACCTACACGGCTGCAACGTATCATGTTGCAGATACTCTTCTACGACGAGTAAGAGTATGATTCAGGGTTACGGTCCTGACTCAACCTGCCGTTGGTGTTATTGGGACTCCACTCCCGTTGACCGCTTCCGCTGAGATTTTAAGGTATATATCAGTTTTACGTTAATTACATGTGATTGCACTTTGATATATACATTGATGTACTATGTGTGCCAGCATACTGATCCAGGGATGACACAAAACACACAGAGGATTGACTCGTTTTGAGTCGGGTCGCTACACGATGAAGAGACCCTTGGGGCATGTTTAAGTCACCAAGACATACATGATTTTGACGCATGTTGTGTTGGGAGTAGTTCGGTCAAACCGACCACTCTGTTGTGATAAGGTGTCCCCCAGCAGCTACCCATGGTATTTTAAGTGCAAAATTGTGCCTTCTCGGTACATACCTGGTGAGTAGTGAGGCCGGGCTATGGGGGGCGCACCCCTATTTGTACTGAACGGGAGGTTGCTCCGGGAGATTGGGTCATGCTCGGGTCCGCTTGTTCACCTGTTGTGGCTTGTCTCCTGGTTGGGGTCCTAGTGCCTCGGTGCCAGAATGGAATTCGGCCGCCAGAGGCACTGTGTTTTCTTCCGTCTGGAGTGAGCGCTCTGTATTGTTGTTGACAGTGATGACCCCCCTTTTCCCAGGCATCTTGACCTTTGGGTATACGTAGTGGGGGACGACATTAAAGCGAGCAGACGCTGTACAGATGAGTAGTGCATGAGAGCCACTACGTAAAGGCAATATATCGAAGATCAAGTCTTCGCTATGGAAGTTATCGGGCGAGCCGAATCCAAGTTCAAGCGTTATGGTACCCGGACACCGTGCTTCCACACCGGGGTTGACTCCCTTGAAGGTAGTGTTGCTGGGTTTCATTCTTGACGGGTTAATGCCCTTGTATTTTACTGTATGTGAGTAAATTATATTAAGGTTGCTTCCACTGTCCATAAGGACTCTAGTGAGGTAGAACCCATCGACAATGGGGTCCAGGATGAGGGCGACCAAGCCCCCATGATGGATGCTGGTAGGGTGATCCCTTCGATCAAAGGCGATCGGACATGCTGACCACTCGTTGAACTTCCAAGCTATGGGTTCTACGGCGTAGACCTCTCGAAGTGTGCATTTCCTCTCCTTTATGGTATATGTGTGACATATATCATGTTCACGATTTTAACCTTGGGAGGGAATTGCTTTTGCCCGTCATTGTTTGGCCTCCAAGGTTCTTCATCATCCTCGCTTCATGGGCTCATGTTCTGTTCCTCGGCTACGAGCTTGCCTGCCCTCTTGAACACCCAATAATTTCTATTGGTGTGGGTGGCCGGCTTATCTTGAATGTCGTGGAGTTAGGAGGGCCTATCCATGATTCTATGTATAGCGTTAGGTCCATCCATGTTCCCTTTAAGGGGCTTCTTCCATTGCCGGGTTTTGAGTTTTGGAAACCGGCATTTACAGCCGTGTCTTCCGAGTCGTCGTTGCTATATATGGTGGCGTTTATTATTGTTTTGCCTTGGCTTTCCATTACCATCCCGCACTTCACAGGTGTTGGGGTCTTTGGGATTATGGCTTCGGCGAGCTAGCAAATTGTCCTCACCCACGAAAAAGCTGGTCATAAGGGAGGTGATGGCAGACATCGTTCTTGGCTTATCCTGGCCGAGCTAACGAGCTAGTCATTCGTCCTTGATATTGTGCCTGAACGAGGCTATCGCCTCGGTGTCCGGATAGTCCACGATCTAGTTCTTCTTAGTCAAGAACCGATTCCCGAATTTCTTTGCCGATTCACTAGTATTTTGGACGGTGTTGCTTAGGTCGCAAGAGTCTAGGGGCCGAATGTACATGCCTTGGAAGTTAGACCGGAAGGCGTCTTTGAGCTCGTGCCAACTCCCAATAGAGTTCTCCGGGAGGCTGTTTAGCCAGTGCCGATCTGGTCCCTTCAATTTGAGTGGTAGTTATTTGATGGCGTGGAGATCGTCTCCTCTGGCCATATGGCTGTAAAGGAGGAAATCCTCGATCTAGACGGCCGGGTCCGTCGTTCCGGTGTATGACTCTATGTTGATAGGTTTAAATCCTTTGGGTAACTCGTTTTGCATGACCTCGTCTATAAAACACAATGGGTGTTCGGCGCCTCTAATCCGGCCTATGTCCTGCTAGGAGTCAGATGTTGGGTAAGCCTAGTATTGATCCCGATTTATGTGGTTGCGGTCAAGCCACGATCAGTAGCCATCCTGTCTAGCGGGGGAGCATTCCCTAGATCCGTAAATGGATCTGGCGTGACCTGACCTATAGTCCAGGTCTTGCCAAAGATCGTATTGATCCTCAAGTTGTGCTGGCCCCTTTCCTCTCCTACAGGGTGACATGGGCCAGTACTCGGCGTCTTGAGCCACCCTGTCCCGTTCTCGAGGGGGGCGGTCTGGCTGGTCATACTGAGTGCACCTTGGGGATTCGGGCTCAAGGGCCTCGTCGTTGAATTGTGGCAGCAGGCACCGGCGATGGTAGATCTTCTTATGGTCTAGCCGCTCAGTGTCGAACCCTTCTTCAGCCGCCGGAACTCTTGTCCATCTATTACTGATGGTGTCTTGTTTGGCTTTGAGATGTTTTTGCTTTGCTTTTAAGGTCCGAGCTGTAGCTATGAGTTGTGGCCTGAATCATTCTTGGTCCTTGGGGTTTTCAAGGACGGTGAAGTTTTTGGCTTCGAGGTTTTTTCCTCTTTGGCATGCGGCAAGTTGTCATCATCCCCGGAATCATTATGGTCGTCGGTATCTTGCTAATCCGTGAGCCTTTCTAGGTGAAAGCACATTTGTTCCCTTGGTGGTTTTGGTAATTAATAACAACATAAAAGTCATTGAACTAATGTTTCCACCAAGTATATTTTAGGAAATGTTCAATGATAGGATTGGCAAAAGGAGAGTGTGGACATACCCCAAGATGCAAGGAAATAGGTTGGCCAAGCTTCAAGCTAGAGGCCTCTACATTTTATATTTGTGAGAAATCACTTTGAGTCCATAGGAAAGCCAATACTATTAAAAGCGGGTAAGGTTTTGTTGGTGAACAGTATGCTCAAACGTGCACAAGTGATAGTCGCCAAAAACATCCACGAACTCTCCCACCAAAGTATGTTCTATACCTAACACTCAAAATCGGTGTTACCAACTTTCCCATACCGATGCCATCGATTCCAGAACCCGGACAGACTCTGCCAAACCCTAGCCACTTTGGTGCAACCAATTGTATACCGGTGCCACCGAGTTTAGGTTGCCAACTTTCTATTACGCAAATTCACATTTTCGGTCCCACCGAGAATGTTGGATCGGCGTCACCGAGATTGGAAATGTGACCATTGGTCACCTTATCGGTGCAACTGAGTTTCCTATATCGGTCTCACCGAGATTCAAAAGTTGCCACCTTTTGGTCACTTCGGTACCTCCGAGATTAACACATCGGTGTCACCGAGTTGGTCATTTTGTGTGTAACGGTTGGATTTTTGGGGATGCCTATATATACCCCTTAATGACCCACACGTATAGGGGATCTATCGTAGTCCTTCCGATAAGTAAGAGTGTCGACCCCACTGAGGAGCAGAAGGAAATGACAAGCAGTTTTCAGCAAGGTATTCTCTACAAGCACTGAAATTGTCGGTAACAGATAGTTGTGGGATAAGATAATTCGTAACGGGTAGCAAGTAAAAATAGTAACAAAGGTGCACCAATATGGCCCAATCGCTTTTGTAGCATGGGACAAGCCTGAACGAACTCTTATATAAAGTAAAGCGCTCCTGAGGACACATGGGAATTATTGTCAAGCTAGTTTTCATCACGTTCATATGATTCATGTTCACTACTTTGATAGTTTGATATGTGGGTGGACCAGTGCTTGGGTTCTGTCCTTACTTGGACAATCATCCCATTTATGATTAACCCCTCTCGCAAGCATCTGCAACCACGAAAGAAGAATTAAGACAAAGTCTAACCATAGCATTAAACTAGTGGATCCAAATCAGCCCCTTGCGACGCAACGCATAAACTAGGGTTTAAGCTTTTGTCACTCTAGCAACCCACCATCTACTTATTACTTCCCAATGCCTTCCTCTAGGCCCAAATAATGGTGAAGTCTCATGTAGTTGACGTTCACATAACACCACTAGAGGAGAGACAACAAACAACACGTCAAAATATCAAACGAATACCAAATTCACATGACTACTAGTAGCAAGACTTATCCCATATCCTCAGGAACAAACATGACTACTCACAAAGCATAATTATGTTCATGATCAGAGAGGTATTGAATAGCATTAAGGATCTGAAGATATGATCTTCCACCATGTAAACCAACTAGCATCAACTACAGGAAGTAATTAACACTACTAGCAACCTTACAAGTACCAATCGGAGTCGCGAGACGGAGATTGGATACAAGAGATGAACTAGGGTTTGGAGATGAGATGGTGCTGATGAATATGTTCATGGAGATGAGTCCCCTCCGATGAGAGGAGTGTTGGTGATGACGATGGCGATGATTTCCCTCTCCGGGAGAGAAGTTTCCCCGGAAGGACGGCCCTACCAGAGCTCTAGATTGGTTCTGCTCAAGTTTCACCTCGTGACGGCGGCGTTTCTTCCTGAAAGCTCTTCCTCAATTTTTTCTGGGACGAAACCCTTCATATAGAAGAATATGGGGCCAGAGGGGCTACAGGGGGGCCCACGAGGCCCCAGGCGTGCCTAGGGGGGTGGGGCGCGCCTAGCAGGCTCGTGGCCTCCTGGTGGCTCCCCTCTGGTATATCTTCAGCCTAATATTTTTTATATATTCCAAAATAATTCCTCGCTGATTTTCACGGCGTTTGGAGTTGTGCAGAATAGACATCTCAAACTTTCTCCTTTTCCAGCCCAGAATTCCAGCTGCCGACATTCTCCCTCTTCATGTAAACCTTGTAAAATAAGAGAGAAAAGGCATAAGTATTGTAACATAATGTGTAACAACAGCTCATAATGCGATAAATATCAATATAAAAGTATGATGCAAAATGGACGTATCAACTCCCCCAAGCTTAGACCTCGCTTGTCCTCAAGCGGAAGCCAAGATCGATAAATATGCCCACATGTTTAGAGATAGAGGTGTCGATAAAATGAAATACGGACATGCAGGCATCATGGTCATCTTTAGAACAACAATATTGTCATATAATCCCTTATGCCAAAGTGAAAATTCATTCACAATATAAAGCATGCATCAAGAACCTTATTGAGAATTAAAAACCAATAGTCTTTAGTCATAGAAGCAATTGCAATTTATCATAACATCGGAAAGAGTCAAACAAGAGCTTGTAAAGCAAATCGACATACTCAATCATCTTTTAGTCTTCTACAATTGCTAAAACTCACGCGGTACTCATGAGATCAAAGTTTCAGTTGGACAAAGAGAAAGATAGGGGCTTATAGTTTCTCCTCCCAACTATTTACCTCAAGGGTAATGTCAACAATAACAATTCATGATTACTTACTTCCAAGTTGATATATGAATATAGATCTTTCCCTAGCACATGACGCTTGCCAAGATAATAGCAAAATAAGGAATTAGTGTCGATCACCATGACTCTTTTTAATGATAAAAAGTAAAGGTAGAAGATAGGCCCTTCGCAGAGGGAAGCAGAGGTTGTCATGTGCTTTTGAGGTTTGGATGTGTGATCTTTTAGTGTGAAGGAACGCCACTTTATATTGCCTCCTGTGATCAAGAACTTTATTATGTAGTCTGTCGCTTTTATGTCTTCCTCATCATAGGTTTGTACAAAGCTTATTTTCCACACACTAATAGATCATACATATTTAGGGAGCAATTTTTATTGCTTGCACTGATGACAACTTACTTGAAGGATCTTATTCAATCCATAGGTAGGTATGGTGGACTCTCATGGCAAAACTGGGTTAAGGGTTTTATGGATGAACAAGTAGTATCTCTACTTAGTGCGGAAGTTTTGGCTAATATGAGGTGGAAGCAAGCGTCACATGCTAAAAGATCCATAATCATATAACATTGTTCGGAACCAAGCAAACATAATTCATTATGTTGTCTTCCTTGTCCAACTTCTACTCCTTAGCCTGTAATAGTTTAATTAGTATTCACAATCATAGACGGTGTCAAAGATGATATATTTATATGTGAACCTCTCTTTCTTTATTACTTCCTATTAATTGCAACAATGACCAAGGTCTACGTTTGTCTACCCACAACAAGTTTAAGTCAACATTCTTTTTATATGTGAAGCCATCACTTCCCATAAGATCATCACATGATCTTTCATGCTTTTGTTCTTTTATTATTATTTTCTTTAGATCGTGGCAAGAAGGAAAGCCCTTACCTAAAAAACTCTTTATTATATAACTCACATACTCGATTTCATTGGGGGTAACACAAATCAAAACTCAAGCCTAGATTATACTAAGGACTTTATTCTACTATATAAACATATTACCAAAAGTATCGAACTAAGATAAAGGTAAAGGAAAAAGATGTGATAGTGATACGATACCGGGGCAACTCCCCCAAGCTTGGCACAAGCCAAGGGGAGTGCCCATACCCATGTGTTTAATTGTCTTGCTTCGGAGGTGATGGTGGTGAAGTTGGGGAAGAATGCTTAAGCTTGTTTAGTATCCTTTTTAGCACAAAGTTCCGCTCTTTCAGATTGTTAACTTCCTCTTCAAGCCTCAACACGCTTTGACATAATTCTTGCTTACTCTCCCGCAAAAGACGAGAAGGGGTAAACAAATTAGGATTCTTCCTTGAGTTAGGGAGACTCGACTTCTTGAACTCCACATGCATGTCCCCAGGTCAGGGTAGAGGAACTTCCTCTTCGTCGGAACTTGTTCCTTCCTTCCCCTTAGGATCATAATCTTCTTCCTCATCTGTGGTCCACCCATAAGGATCTAAGTCTCCATAAACCTTGGGGTTAGCAAGGTAATCAGCCACATAGCTCTCCCCCTCTGAATCTTGAGAGGACATCTTAGCTCTAAATCTGCTGCAGAAAGAGGCTCGAAACGAAAACAGAGGATATTTGCGTGATACGAGGGTCAGGCCTTTTGGGAGATTATATAATGATTTTTTACCGACCATAAGGGGTATTCCACCAGAAAAAGGAGTCCAGGAGGCACACGAGGTGCTCACGAGCCCCCAGGCGCGCCCATAGGGTAGGGGCACGCCTGGCAGGCTCGTCGCCTCCTCATGCGCTTTCCGGACTACCTTAATTTTTTGTATTTTTCTACATATTCCAAAACAGAGAAAAATTTCTATTGGAAAAGTTTTTGAGTCGGCTTGCTTACTGTATCACATACCTCTTCGTTTTTGGAGTCTGAAATAGGCTGGTAAACATCCCTTATGTACTCCTCTGGGGTTATGGTATTAATTATATTGCTTTCTACATTTATGAGAGTACCTGAGATATAATGCTTGATTCTTTGTCCATTCACAACTCTCGGAAAAGTGCCTTCCACGCTGTTGATTTTGATGGCACCGGAACGATATACTTCCTCGACAATGTAAGGACCTTCCCATCTAGAGAGAAGTTTGCCTGCAAAAAATCTTAAACGAGAATTGTATAGCAAGACATAATCACCTACATTGTACTCATGTTTTTGTATCCTTTTATCATGCCACCTCTTAACTTTCTCTTCAAACAACTTGGCATTTTCATATGCCTGAGTTCTCCATTCATCAAGTGAGCTAATATCAAATAACCTCTTCTGACCAGCAAGTTTGAAATCAAAGTTGATCTCTTTGATTGCCCAATTGGCCTTATGCTCTAGCTCAAGAGGTAAATGACATGCTTTATCGTAAACCATTTTATACGGAGACATGCCCATGGGATTCTTATAAGCAGTTCAATAAGCCCACAGTGCATCATCAAGTTTCTTTGACCAATTCTTTCTAGACCTATTAACAGTCTTTTGTAGAATTAATTTAATTTCTCTATTACTTAACTCTACTTGACCACTAGACTGAGGATGATAAGGAGATGCAATTCTATGGTTGACATCATACTTATCAAGCATTTTACGGAAAGCACCATGAATAAAATGTGAACCACCATCAGTCATTAAATATCTAGGGACTTCAAATCTAGGGAAAATAGCTTCTTTAATCATCTTAATAGAGTTGTTATGATCAGCACTACTAGTTGGAATAACTTCTACCCACTTAGTAACGTAATCAACAACAACTAAAATATGAGTATACCCATTGGAATTTGGAAAAGGTCCCATATAATCAAAACCCCAAACATCAAATGGTTCAATAACAGGTGAATAATTCATAGGCATTTCCTGACGTTTACTAATATTACCTATTCTTTGACATTCATCACAAGACAAGACAAACTTACGAGCATCCTTAAAGAGAGTAGGCCAATAAAAACCGGATTGCAATACCTTGTGTGCAGTTCTATCTCCAGCATGGTGCCTTCGTAGGCCTCGGAGTGGCAATTCTGTAGGATCTATCCCAATTCATGCTCAGGTACACAACGTCTAATAACACCATCTACTCCTTCTTTATACAGGTGAGGATCATCCCAAAAGTAATGTCTCAAATCATAAAAGAACTTTTTCTTTTGTTGTTACATGAAACTAGGTGGTATATATTTATCAACAATATAATTAGCATAATCAGCATACCATGGTGTACTGCGTGAAGCATTGATGACATTAAATTGTTCATCAAGAAAGCTATCATCAATAGGTTGTGGGTCATCGAGAACATTCTCTAACCTAGATAGGTTATCAGCTACGGGGTTCTCAGCACCCTTCCTATCAACAATATGCAAATCAAATTCTTGTAGAAAGAGAACCCATCTAATAAGTCTAGGTTTAACATATTCATTTTCCATAAGATATTTAATAGCAGCATGATTAGTGTGAATAGTAACTTTAGAATCAACAATACAAGATCTGAACTTATCACATGCAAACACAACTGCTAAAAATTCTTTTTCAGTAGTAGCATAATTTCTTTGGGCAATGTCTAGAGTTTTAGTAGCATAATTTCTTTGGGCACTGACTAGAGTTTTAGTAGCATAATGAATAACATTTAATTTCTTATCAACTCTTTGTCCTAGGACAGCAACAATAGCATAATCACTAGCATCACACGTAATTTCAAAAGGTAGGTTCCAATCAGGTGGTTGAATAATAGGTGCAGTTATCAAGGCCTTCTTGAGTATTTCAAATGCTTCTTCACAATCATCATCAAAAACAAACGGAATATATTTTTGCAAGAGATTAGTGAGAGGCCTAGAAATCTTAGAGAAGTATTTAATAAACCTTTTATAGAAACCAGCATGACCAAGGAAACTTGTTATACCTTTAATGTCTTTGGGGCATGGCATCTTCTCAATGGCATCAACTTTAGACTTATCAACTTCAATACCTCTTTCGGAAATTTTATGTCCCAAGAAAATGCCTTCATTAACCATAAAGTGGCACTTCTCCCAATTCAAGACAAGGTTGGTATCTTTACATCTCTGCAAAACTCGATCAAGGTTGCTCAAGCAATCATCAAAAGAAGATCCGTAAACGGAGAAATCATCCATGAAAACCTCAACAATCTTTTCACAAAAGTCAGAGAATATAGCCATCATACATCTTTGAAAGGTAGCAGGTGCATTACATAAACCAAAAGGCATATGTATATAAGCAAAGGTACCGAAAGGGGAAGTAAAAGTGGTTTTCTCCTGATCAGATTGTGCAACAGGTATTTGGGAGAAACCAGAATAACCATCTAGAAAGCAAAAGTGTGTATGTTTAGACAATCTTTCTAGCATTTGATCAATAAAAGGTAGATGGGTAATGATCTTTCTTACTAGCTTTATTTAATTTCCTAAAATCGATTACCATCCTATAACCAGTAACAATTCTTTGTGGGATCAATTCATCTTGATCATTAGGAACAACGGTAACACCTCCCTTCTCAGGGACACAATGCACCGGACTTACCCAATCACTATGAGCAATAGGGTAAATAATACCTGCTTCCAGGAGTTTTAGTATTTCTTTTCTTACCACCTCTTTCATCTTAGGATTCAGTCTTTGTTGGGGATCGACAACTGGTTTGGAATCAGGATCAGTTTTAATTTTATGCTGGCATAGAGTGGGACTAATGCCTTTAAGATCATCAAGAGTATATCCAATAGCAGCACGGTGCTTCCTTAGAGTTTTCAATAATTTCTTTTCTTCATGCTCTGAAAGGTTAGCACTAATAATTAACAGGATATATCTCTTTTTCATCAAGATAAGCATACTTAAGAGTATCAGGTAATTGTTTAAGCTCAAACACAGGATCACCCTTGGGTGGAGGTGCATCTCCAAGTAATTCAACAGGCAAATTATTCTTGAGGATAGGACGTTGTTCAAGGATAACTCTATCTATATCATTCCTTTCATCCATATGCATATCATTTTCATGTTCAAGCAAGTATTGCTCTAAAGGATCAATAGGAGGCACAACAATAGAAGTAAGAGCAATATTTGCATCCTTACTAGACAATTATTTTTCATGAGGTTGTCTACCAAACTTAGAAAAATTAAATTCATGTGACACACTTCCAAAGCCAACAGTAACAGTTTGTTTCTCACAATCAATTCGAGCATTAACAGTATTGAGGAAAGGTCTACCAAATATGATGGGACAAAAGCTATCTTGTGTGGTAGCAAGAACGAGAAAATCAGTAGGATACTTAGTTTTACCACACAAGACTTCAACATCTCTAACAATTCCCACAGGGCAGATAGTATCTCTATTAGCAAGTTTAATAGTAACATCAATAAATTCCAACTCGATAGGTGCAATCTCATCTTTAATTTCATTATATAAAGATTGAGGTATTGCACTAACACTAGCACCCATGTCACATAAACCATGATAACAATGATCTCCTATCTTAACAGAAACAACAGGCATGCCAACTACAGGTTTATGTTTTTCTCTAGTATGCGGTTTAGCAATTCTAGCAGAAGCTTCACAGAATTGAATAACATGCCCATCAACATTATCGGCCAAGAGATCTTTAATAATAGCAATACTAGGTTCAACTTTGATTTGCTCAGGGGTGTAGGTGTTCTAATGTAGCCCTTACGTATCATAGTTGAAGCTTTAGCATGATCCTTTATTCTAACAGGGAAAGGTGGTTTCTCAATATAAGCAGTAGGAACATTAGAATCACTATAAGCAATAACTTTCTCTTCAACTGAAACGGGTTTAGCTACATTAACTTCTATGGGAGGATGATATTTAAACCACTTCTCCTTAGGGAGATTAATATGAGTAGCTTCACATAAATAAGCTACTATCTCAGAGTCAAGTCCATGTTTAGTGCTAAAATCATGAAAAGTATTTGTTTCTATGAAGGATTTAACGCAACCGAACTTAAGATTCATACCTGACTCCTTACCTTCATCAAACTCCCAATCTTCGGAATTGTGTTTAATTCTTTCCAATAAATCCCACCTGAAGTCAATTTCTCTCTTCATAAAAGAACCGGTACAATAAGTGTCAAGCATGGTGCGATTGTCATGAGAAAGCCGAGCATAAAAGTTCATAATAATAATCTCTCTAAGGATCTCATGGTTGGGGCATGAATATAACATTGACTTAAGCCTCCCCCAAGCTTGAGCGATAATTTCTCTATCATGAGGCCAAAAATTATAGATATAATTCTGATCACGATGTACCAAATGCATAGGATAAAACTTTTGATGAAATTCCAATTTCAATCGGTTGTAGTTCTATGATCCAGTATCATCACATAGCCTATACCATGTTAATGCTTTATCCCTCAAATATAAGGGAAATACCTTCTTCTTGACCTCATCCTCAGGCAAACCTGCATGCTTAAATAAACCACAAACTTCATCTACATAGATTAGATGCAAATCGGGATGTGATGTTCCATCTCCTGTAAAAGGACTAGCCAACAGTTTCTCTAGCATACCCAAAGGACTCTCATAATAAATATTTTCAGTAGGTGTAGTAGGTTGAGGAGCAACTCTTTGTGCTTCCGGTCAAGGTGAAGATACCTCGAACAAGCCCCTCAAAGGATTAGTTTCCATAGTGACAAGTGACAATAAATTTTAGCACACTATATAAACGTTTCCTTACCAAATTCCACTCACCAAAGGCGCTTCACTCCCCGGCAACGGCGCCAGAAAAGAGTCTTGATGACCCACAAGTATAGGGGATCTATCGTAGTCCTTTTGGTAAGTAAGAGTGTTGAACCCAACGAGGAGCAGAAGGAAATGACAAGCGGTTTTCAGCAAGGTATTCTCTGCAAGCACTGAAATTGTCGGTAACAGACAGTTTTGTGATAAGATAATTTGTAACAGGTAGCAAGTAACAATAGTAACAAAGGTGCACCAATATGGCCCAATCCCTTTTGTAGCAAGGGACAAGCCTGACCGAACTCTTATATAAAGTAAAGCGCTCCCGAGGACACATGGGAATTATTGTCAAGCTAGTTTTCATCATGTTCATATGATTCACCGTCACTACTTTGATAGTTTGATATGTGGGTGGACCGGTGCTTGGGTGCTATCCTTACTTGGACAAACATCCCACTTATGATTAACCCATCTCGCAAGCATCGACAACTACGAAATAATAATTAAGGCAAAGTCCAACCATAACATTAAACTAGTGGATCCAAATCAGCCCCTTGTGACGCAACGCATAAACTAGGGTTTAAGCTTCTGTCACTCTAGCAAACCCATCATCTACTTATTACTTCCCAATGCCTTCCTCTAGGCCCAAATAACGGTGAAGTGTCATGTAGTCGACGTTCAAATAACACCACTAGAGGAGAGACAACATACAACGCATCAAAATATCGAATGAATACCAAATTCACATGACTACTAGTAGAAAGACTTATCCCATGTCCTCACGAACAAACGTGACTACTCACAAAGCATAATTATGTTCATGATCAGAGAGGTATGGAATAGCATTAAGGATCTGAACATATGATCTTCCACCAAGTAAACCAACTAGCATCAACTACAAGAAGTAATTAACACTACCAGCAACCTTACATGTACCAATCGGAGTCGCGAGACGAAGATTGGATACAAGAGATGAACTAGGGTTTGGAGATGATATGGTGCTGATGAACATGTTGTGGAGATGAGTCCCCTCCGATGAGAGGAGTGTTGGTGATGACGATGGCGATGATTTCCCTCTCCGGGAGAGAAGTTTCCCTGGCAGGACGGCCCTGTCGGAGCTCTAGATTGGTTCTACTCAAGTTCCGCCTCGTGGCGGCGGCGTTTCTTCCCGAAATCTCTTCCTCGATTTTTTATGGGACAAAACCCTTCATATAGAAGAAGATGGGGGCAGAGGGGCTACAGGGGGCCCATGAGCCCCCCAGGCACGCCCAAGGGGTGGGGCGTGCCTCGCAGGCTCGTGGCCTCCTGGTGGCTCCCCTCTGGTATATCTTCAGCCTAGTATTTTTTATATTCCAAAATAATTCCTTGCTGATTTTCACGGCTTTTGGATTTGTGCAGAATAGACATCTCAAACTTGTTCCTTTTCCAGCCCAGAATTCCAGCTGCCGACATTCTCCCTGTTCATGTAAACCTTGTAAAATAAGAGAGAAAATGCATAAGTATTGTACCATAATGTGTAACAACAGCTCATAATGCGATAAATATCAATATAAAAGTATGATGCAAAATGTACGTATCACCCCTTCACTACCACCTACTCGAAAGAGAAGCACTTAGAACTATTCAATACCTATCCTATCAGATTTTCTGAGAGAGAACCACCTACCCTTGTGTTGAGGTCAAGATCTTCCACTCCAATCATATGGATCTTGATTTCTAGCCTCCCCAAGTTGCTTTCCACCAATCCCATATATTCTACCAAGCCAAACCTGTGAGAGAGAGAGAGATTGGGTGCTAAGGAGTCTATTGTCTTGAAGCACAAGAGCAAGGAGTTCATCGTCATTACCCAGCCTATTACCTTTTGGAGGGTGGTGCCTCCTAGATTGGTTAGGTGTCGCTTGGAGCCTCCTACTTCGTGTTGTGGAGTGAACCAAGAAGTTTGTAAGGGCAAGGAGTTCGCCTTCTTCGTGAAGATCTACCCATACTAAGGCTAGTCCTTCGTGGACGAAAGCTGACGGGGATATACCCCATGGTATGACCCGGCCTGGCGACTCACAGGAGACCCCGCCAAAGACATGACATTCTTATTAATGACCCGGCAGGCGGACCGCAGGATGACCAAACCCAAGACCCGGCTGGTGAGCTGGCGCCAGGCGGCTCATGAGATAAGACCCGGCGGGTGAGCCGGCACCAGGCGACTCACAAGAGTAGGCCTGAAGAGAGAAGGATTCCATTAAAGGAAATAAGACCCAGAGTAGGATTCGTGAGAGACGAGTCCTAGTCCTACTCCTAGTAGGACTCTATTTGTAAACCTACCCTCTCCACCTATATAAGGAGGGGTAGAGCACCTCTAAAGGGATAGATTCAGACGAGATACAAGTCTACAAGTTTAGACAACACAAGAGATTAGAAATAGAGAGATTAGAGGCTCTCGTGATTAGAGGTAGCGTTTAGCACCCTTGTAACCGAGAGATCTTGATCATCATCAATACCAGACAAGTACGACGTAGGCTTTTACCTCCATCGGAGGGGCCGAACCTGGGTAAAACTCCGTGTCTTCTCGATTCCGATCAACCCCTTCAAGCCTCCACGTAGTTGCGTCTCGCCCCGAACCTAAGTCCGTTGACCCGGACATCTGCCGTGACAAATCCACGACAGTTGGCGCCCACCGTGGGTCTCGCGCACTGTGATGTTGTGTTCTTGGAGGGAATTTTTCAGGGATCGAGAAGCTCTAGATCGAATAGACAAAGAACAACCTGCGTTCATGGGTCTACGTCAAGTTTGAGTTCATCTATCAAGATTGAAGAAGTTTGAGCAGCAGCATAATTCAGATCAGAGTCCGCTAAATTCTAAAAGATTGGTTAAAAGATTGTTGCTATCAGCCCCGCAGAGGACAAGCATGAAAAATCCAGAGGCCGGACCGATCTGTTGTTGCCTGTAGATTAAGGGCAGAGACCAGGCGAGATCCATCAAAAAAAATTGTCTCGGCTGAAGCATCAAAGGAACTCCGAGTCCCAATGCATCAGAGGAAAAATATATGGACATTGGACAAATCATTGGTGCAGGCATCAAAAGGGAGTGTACGTCAGCACGTTTTGCCGAGAAGGAGTAGGATTGATGGATTATTAGTACTACAACGCTTCTTTCCATGTGAAATACTAGTGGGCATCATCACGTGAGCCATAAAGTAATAAATAGAAGAAAGAGAATAGGCTCTCAGCACGGGTACAGCTCAGGCTTTAAAAAATTAAAAATTAGAAGAAGTTGCAGGAGCTCAATTCGCCGCTGCAGTAGTCTGTAGAGTAGTCAACCAGAATACTCTGGCTATGAGAATCTGAGTCGGCCTCGCCCAGGCTTTATCTCCCTTTGCCTCGACTAGCCGAGTCGCCGGTCTGCTCCTTCGCCTCAGCCACCATGCCCATACGCTGCCTAGCCGCACTCCGTCTCTCTCAGCCCCGGCTGCACGCGCACCGTCGCGCCGGCCAGCTCGTCGCTCCCGGCGCCCTACACCTGCAAGCCGCAGCAAAGCTTCACCACCCTTCGTGAAGCCATCCGGCCGTTGTGACCCATGTAGTGCCTCTGTAGCGACCCGACCTGAAAGGTCGAATCTCCGGTGTTTCCGTACCATCCCAAGATCATGCTGGTACACACACGATACATCAATGTATATATCAAAGGGAAATCACACAGCATTATATTAACGAAATCTCATATCGAGTCCTTTATTACAATAATCATTACAATAAAGTGGCCGAAGGCCAACTCATGAGAATAACTAAGTCTTGCGGAAGCGTCGAAGGTAGATGAGTCCATCTGACTCCAAGGGCATCTCACCGAGCGTAGAACGTGTCCTCACTCCTGGTCGGAAAAGTACTCTGCAACATGATACGTTGCAGCCGTGTAGGTCAGCATATGGAATATGTCGGCAAAGTCACAAGAGGGGGTGAAAAGAAAATCATCTAATCTATATGCATATATGGCAGGTGGGGTAGTAAGTTTTTGCATAAAGCCAATTTTCCTACAACAAGAGAGGGCTAAGCAAAATTGTTACTAAGTTGGTTGATTACTGAGATGGTTCCACCAACCAATTCTCATACCCAAGTTATTAATACCCACATCATCATATTAATTGTGTTGAGAGTTTCCAGAAGTTTCAGTTCCTTTGGCTCAAACTGTCCATGACCATGGACACGGCTAATCGATTAGGTTTACGTACTCGTCCAAGTCCTTGACGTGAGGCATCACTGTAAACCTGGAAGTCCTTACGAATATTGGGCAAGATCAATACTGGGGCTGTGACCAAACGTTTCTTCAACTCCTGGAAACTGGCTTCACATTCCTTAGTCCAAATATACTTGGATTATTTCTTCAACAACTCTGTCATGGGCTTGGCAATCTTCGAGAAATTCTCAATGAACCTCCGGTAATATCCGGCTAGTCCGAGAAAACTGCGGATCTCCTTAACTGAGGTGGGTGACTTCCACTCGGTGCCGGCTTCAACCTTAGCGAGGTCCATTTCTATTCCATCTCCGGAAATAACATGTCCAAGGAATCCGACTTCTGTTAGCCAAAATTCACATTTGCTGAACTTGGCATATAACTGATGCTCTCTAAGCTTCTCCAGAACTAAACGCAAATGTTCCTTGTGTTCTTCCTCATTCTTGGAGAATATCAAAATGTCATCGATGAACACCACGACAAACTTGTCCAAATATTCCATAAACACTTTGTTCATCAAATTCATGAAGTAGGCAGGAGCATTAGTCAAACCAAAGGACATGACAGTATACTCATACAAGCCATACCTTGTGGTGAAAGCTATTTTGGGTATATCCTGTTCACGAATCTTCAGTTGGTGATACCCTGATCGAAGATCGATCTTGGAGAATACTTTGGCGCCTACTAGTTGATCAAACAAGTCATTAATCATTGGCAGAGGGTACTTGTTCTTGATAGTCACCTCGTTCAAGGCACGATAATCGACTACCATTCTCAAGGTTTTATCCTTCTCCACCAAAAGAACTGGGGCTCCCCAAGGTGAAGAACTTGGGCGAATATACCCTTTGTCCAATAACTCCTTAATTTGCTTCTTGATTTCCAACAGATCATTTGCGGGCATCCGATAGGGTCTCTTGGAAATTGGGGCTGTCCCTAGTTGTAGCTCTATTAGGAACTCAATCTCCCTCCTCTCTCCTCCCCCGCACCCCCCGAGCACCCTATAAGTAGTGTCCCCCCCCGCATCCATTCCCCCCCCCGAATCCCCTCTCTCCCTCGCCGAGACGCTGCCAAATCCCTCACCGGAGCCCCTGCCACCACCCGAGCTCCCATTGCTCGTGCCCGTCGCTCCACTCCTCCCCTCGCCTCTCCGACACCATCGTTCGACACCGGACGTCAACCGCCGCCGCCCGGACCACTCCACTGCCTCCCTCGACCACCGGAGCTCCTCGCCGTCGTCTTCGCCGCTTTCGGACTCGCCGGAGATCCCCACGCCGGCGACCCCATCCACTGTGAGCACCCCCACCCGTTCGATCTGGATCTGACGATCAAGATTAGATCATTTCTATTCGCGAACCGGTATCCTTTTAGGTTTGGTTGACCGCCCATAACCCCGCTCGCACACCCCCCTTAGCCACTCACAGGCTGCCACGTAGCCCCTGGCCGTCCGGTAGTTTTCTTTTCTTTTTCTGTTTGGTTTAGTTAACAGAGTGTTTTAGTAATTTGTTTTTCTTATAACTTTTAATCTGTTTAATGTTTTGAGTTGACTATTTTTGCAATACCTCACATTTTTCGTGTAGTTTCACCCTGTACTTTTAAATTTTAAATTTGAACCCTAAAATTTGAATTGAATCAAATTTGCCCAAAACATTCAAATCTGAATAACTAGAGTTTGAAAATAGATTTTGATATGAATCTTTTTGCTACTGTTTGGTCTTAGTTAGGACTACCTTCATGCTTAGTTTGAGAATTTTTGGGATGAATTTGATTAGTGTTTTAGCTAAAGACAGATTCTGTCTATTAGTTAGTATAGTTTTATTTATTTAGTTTTTAGTTAGTTTCAATTAGATTTAATTTGATTTGATTTAGTAGGTTCTGTTAGTTAAACTTTAGGTGTTTTACTTACTGTTAATGAAAATATTATTTGTCTAGTTTATTTTCTTTGATAATATAGGAATCACAACTTCTTTTCAAATAGGTTTAATTTGATTAAAACAACTAGTTTAGTAATAGATTCTTTTTAACAAAGTTTTATATAATTTAATTCTGTTTTCTAAGACAAGTTTATTTGTAAATTCTTTTCTGTTAAGAACATGTTTTGTTAATAAATAATAAGTTTAGTTCCATTTTTTTGTTAGTATAACTATAGTTGATTCATATAGTGTTTATCAAAACTTTTTAAAAAAAACTTTACGTAAGTCTTTTTCCCCAACAAACTTAAATTGATTTTATTCCGTTTATTAATAAAATATTTTATTGTTTTCTTGTTGTCAACTATTGTTTTGTTATTACAAAATAGTTTTGTTATGTTAGTAGTGGTGTACCCATCACCTTTTTGAGAACAAAACTTTGTGTGTTTTCTTGCTTGTGATTTTGTGCATTGTTTGCCTTGATTGTTTAATATTTCTTTGCTGAATGTTGTGAGTTATTATTTTGTTGTATGCTTATTGAGTGCTCCTGTTTGCTTCGTTAGATTATCCGGAGTGCGAAGCTTGTTACTTAGAGTCACTCACGTACGAAGATCATCAATCAGGCAAGTCACCTTGATCATGTTTTACCCATGTTTTATATGAATTAGTTCTACCATCTCCCCAATTGCATGCAAGATAGGTTAGTTGGAAATTTGGTTACTTGATGTAGTATCATGTGGTAGGTACCCCTCAATCCTTGACACATTGGCCCCGGGAAACGTTGTTTTACATTTGGCTATGCTACTAGTAGACGGGATTGGATGTGTGATTCATGAGAGTTGTGAAGTAATAACTTCAAGACCTACATAATGATTCAAGACTTCAAGACTCTGAGTTTTCAACTTACCTTTGGGTGGATGATGGTTGAACGGCACCCTGGAGAAACCAGTGGATTTGCCTAGGTGTTGCTGGAGATGGCCAGTAATCATGCGGAAAGATCCACCCAGGCACAAAGAGATGGATGGATGCTTCAAGACCCAAGGCTTACCTGCACAGCCACAAGTCATTATGGGCTCTGGCTTGGTTGGATATCGTGGTGACCCTGGACAGGCGGTGCTACGAGATGTAGAAGAACGGTAGGAAAGGATGGGCACCGACAGAGTCGTAGGGAAACCCTTTGGAAGACCATGTTTTGGTCATCCGTTTCTCAACCACCCTGAAGTGCGAGAAATCAAACGGAGGAGACCAAATCTTGTGGGGAACGTGTGCAAAACTCTGCAGAGTACTCAAACCTAATCGATTAGCCGTGTCCACGGTCATGGACAGTTTGAGCAAAAGGAACTAAAACTTCCGGAAACTCTCAACACAATTAATATGATGATGTGGGTATTAATAACTTGGGTATGACAATTGGTTGGTGGAACCATCTCATTAATCAACCAACTTAGTAACAATTTTGCTTAGCCCTCTCTTGTTGTAGGAAAATTTGCTTTACGCAAAAACTTACTACCCCACCTACCATATATGCATATAGATTAGATGATTTTCTTTTCACCCCCTCTTGTGTCTTTGCCGGCATATTCCATATGTTGACCTACACGGCTGCAACGTATCATGTTGCAGAGTACTTTTCCGACCAAGAGTGAGGCCACGTTCTACGCTCGGTGAGATGCCCTTGGAGTCAGATGGACTCATCTACCTTCGACGCTTCCGCAAGACCTAGTTATTCTCATGAGTTGGCCGTTGGCCACTTTATTGTAATGATTATTGTAATAAAGGACTTGATATGAGATTTCGTTGATATAATGCTGTGTGATTTCCCTTTGATATATACATTGATGTATCGTGTGTGTACCAGCATGATCTTGGGATGGTATGGAAACACCGGAGATTCGACCTTTCAGGTCGGGTCGCTACAGCCTCACCCGCAACCCGCCGGCTCGCCTCCTCTGCTCCGGCTCACCTTGCTCCTCCGCCATGAGCCGCCGCCGCCGCTGAGCGGTGTAGCCCTGCTCTCGCGCTCCTTGCTACTTTTTATGGGGAGTCATCAGCAAGCTAGTATGTCCGTGTTGTCCAAACGGACACGAGCGGAGTCCACTGGCCCGAACGCCTCTGCTAGACGTGTGTTTACTACAAAGCATTACACCAAGTGTCCGCGTTCGTACCATAAAATATCAGGTGGTATTTATCTAAAATCTATTTTATTAGCACATACTGATTCTGTTAAAGAACAATTACTTTGATTTGCAATGTTTCTCGCAGGACCATTATTGATTACCAAAATGGCATTATACTGAGGAGATGGAGTACACGCCAGCGTCATCATGTATTGATGTTTGTTCGTGTCGCGTGGCTAAATGGATGTGTGCAACAACGCCGTCGTCATAACCCATGCTAAATCAATGCACCGGCTCTCGCCTCGCCTTCGGCCGTCGTGGCCGAGTCGCCCCGTCTCGCCTCGCCCTCGGCCTCCATCGCCTCAAGCCGCCGGAGGGTTCACTGCTGCGCGCCGTCTTCAGACACGCCCGTTTCGCCTCTCCCCATATAGAATGGTCAACAGGAGGATAATGCAAGTGGACCAACCAGAGGGGTTGGGTATCAAGTCCGTTCAAATACAGTGAAGTACTATAGCAAGTCCTGGACATTTCAGTGAAAGTACACAGGGGCCATCCGTCATCCTAAATCAGGTGTTATTTGCCCTTTGTTGTTTTCAGTACATATTAAATTGTTAAAGAACAATTACTTTGTTTTCTTGCAATATTTTTATGCAGGAAAAATATTTGCGTGGCATTATACTGTGGAGGTAGAGCGCACTCGTGTTCATCCGTGTCGCGTTGATGAATGGACGCTCGTGAGTCGCCGCCCCCGCGAACGGTCTACATCAACTTGCTGGTGCCGCACGCGCTCACCCGACAGTATGAGCCGCCGAATGAGTGTGGCAAGCCGCCGCAGTCGCGATATGGTTTTCACGAACCATGCCATGGCCGACTCGTCATTCTTGCCGGCTTTCAAACACCAAAGCTGACTCACCTATCTATGCCGGCTTATAACGACGTGGCCGTCTCTCGCCACCGCGTCGGCTTACAACGTCGTGGCCGTTTCTTGCCATCGTGCCGACTCACAATGCCGCGGCCGATTCTCGCCTTCTGCGCCGACTTACAATACCATGGTCGTCTCTTATCATCCGCGCCGGCTTACAACGTCGTGGCGTCTTTTGCAACATCACGAGTTTACAATGTCGCGGCCATTTTCTACGTCTACATCAACATATCGGTGCAGTGCTCGCCTGTACGAGCCGCCCAACGGGCATGTGCAAGACGCCACCCACACTGTGATCTACATCAACATATTGGTGTGGTGCTCGTCGATATGAGCCACCCAGCGGGAAAGCGTATAAGCCGCCGCCACTACAGTTTTGGTTCACTTCAAACAAAACAACCGGAACGAACCATCAACCGGATTATTGGAACAAATAATACGGGATCATCTCTAATCCTCCACGGCCAACCTCAACTTTCGATGAAGATTCTCAAGCCGCCTCTTCGAGTCAACTTAAGACTCGGGGGTTATAGACATGGCAAGACACATTTGGTCATTTTCAACGAGAACCCTGGGTCTTCGCAAGAACCCAATCCTGGGGGCTATTACATTATTGGAGGAAGATTCAAAGTTTTCCAAGAGGACGAACCGCCATGATGCACCATTCAAACATAGGTGCCCAGGATGTATTGGATCATCATAAAGTCGCTTGAAGCCTCTGCCGTTTCTTTTTACAAGACGACGACTTAGAAAGATGAAATCTTCCGGCTCAGAAATTTGAGTTGAAGTGGTTTGTTCGCCGTCAAAACGGTTGACCTATCATCCGACGTTATGCCATATCAAGCGCTGTTTCAGGGAGGCTTCTTGCCTTCGGGTATAGCTTACATCTCCCCTGCATGGTCTGCTTTTACGCTGTTGCAAGGAGGCTTCTTGCCTCTGGGTATAGCTTGCATCTCCCTTGCATAGTTGGCTTTATGCCTAGTTTGTTACATTAAGCGTTGTTTTTGATGGAGGCTTCTTACCTTTGGTATAGCATAACATGACCCTAAGACAACAGCGTGTACACCAAATTCCTGTTGCTTATCAACTACGACCATCGAAGGGGGCTTCTTACCGACAGGTATCGCTTATCTCACCCTAATGGTCGGCTTTATGCCATTTCCGGTTAACATGTTAGCCGCGGTTGTCGAAGGGGACTTCTTGCCGACGGGTTCGCTTATCTCACCCAAACAACCGGCGTTTACGCCAAAACTTAGCTATTGAAGGAGGCTTCTTGCCCTCGGGTATAGCTTACATCACCCTTCAAACAACCGGCTATTGCAATCATTAGCCGCGGCTGTCGAATGGAGGCTTCTTGCCACAAGGTATAGCTTACATCACCCATCGGCAGCTGGCGTTCGCGCATACAATATACAACATGTGCTGTTGAAGGAGGCTTCTTGCCTTCGGATATAGCTTACATCAACCTTCAAAAAGCCGGCTTTTGTAAATCATTAGCCGTGGCTGTCGATAACTCCGCCTATGTTGTCTCAACATAGCTGGTCCCAAGCCCGGGTAAAGGAGGAGGGTTGTGGTAGGCTTGGCGAGCCAACGTGAAAACCCAGCCACTCTTATGGAGATGAAACCCTAAAGATTTTCATTGGGGCGTAACCCTCTCAGCGACGTGCCACATCGGAACCTGGGTGTGGTGGAAAATGGGCAAGGGCCGGGCTGTCACCCCCCAGGTGGCGCGCCGAATCATGATCTGGATACGATCGCAAGTGAGCGAGGATCGGGTCGACGCATCCTTAGTGGCGCGCTACATCGGCGCCCGGGTGTAGTGGAAAATGAGCGAGGGTCTTAGCATTTGACTCGACGAGTGCGAAGGGTAAGGAAGCTAACCGAGCCTAGGAGGATTCGATTAGGTAGTTGGAACGTAGGGTCTCTGACAGGTAAGCTTCAGGAGGTAGTTGATTCAGCGGTGAGGAGAGGCATTGGTATCCTTTGCGTCCAAGAGACCAAATGTAGGGGACAAAAGGCGAAGGAGGTGGAGGGTACCGGCTTCAAGCTGTGGTACACGGGGATTGTTGCAAACAGAAATGGAGTAGGCATCTTGATCAACAAGAGCCTCAAGGATGGAGTGGTAGACGTCAAGAGACGCGGGGACCGGATTATCCTGGTCAAGCTGGTAGTTGGGGACTTAGTCCTCAACGTTATCAGCGCATATGCCCCACAAGTAGGCCACAATGAGAACACCGAGAGGGAGTTCTAGGAAGGCCTGGAGGACTTGGTTAGGAGTGTACCGATCGGCGAGAGGCTCTTCATAGGAGGAGACCTCAATGGCCACGTGGGCACATCTAACACATGTTTTGAAGGGGTGCATGGGGGATTTGGCTATGGCATTAGGAATCAAGAAGGAGAAGATGTCTTAAGCTTTGCGTTAGCCTACGACATGATCGTAGCTAACACCTTCTTCAAGAAGAGAGAATCACATCTAGTGATTTACAGTAGTGGGCGGCACTCTAGCCAGATTGATTTCATCCTCTTGAGAAGAGAAGACAGGCGTGCATGCCTAGACTGTAAGGTGATACCTAGAGAGAGTGTTGTCCCCCAGCATAAGCTTGTGATTGTTGACCTCCATTTTCGGATTCGTGTCCAGCGGGATAAGCGTGCCAAAGTCGCTAGAACGAAGTGGTGGAAGCTCAAGGGGGAGGTAGCTCAGGTGTTCAAGGAGAGGGTCATTAAGGAGGGCCCTTGGGAGGAAGGAGGTGATGCAGACAACATGTGGATGAAGATGGCGACTTGCATTCGTAAGGTGGCCTCAGAGGAGTTTGGAGTGTCCAGGGGAAGTAGAAGAGAAGCTAAAGATACCTAGTGGTGGAATGATGTTGTCCAGAAGGCAATCAAGGAGAAGAAAGATTGTTTCAGACGCCTATATCTGGATAGGAGTGCAGTCAACATAGAGAAGTACCAGATGGCAAAGAAGGCTGCAAAGCGAGCTGTGAGTGAAGCAAGGGGTCGGGCGTATGAGGACCTCTACCAAAGGTTAGACACGAAGGAAGGCGAAAGGGACATCTATAAGATGGCCAAGAGCCGAGAGAGGAAGATGAGGGATGTTGACCAAATCAGGTGCATCAAGGACGAAGCAGATCAACTCCTGGTGAAGAACGAGGAGATTAAGCATAGATGGCGGGAGTACTTTGACAAGTTGTTCAATGGGGAGAGTGAGAGCTCTACCATTGATCTAGATGACTCCTTTGATGATACTAGCAGGCGTTTTGTGAGGTGAATCCAGGAGTCAGAGGTCAAGGAGGCTTTAAAGAGGATGAAAGGAGGCAAGGCGATGGGCCCCGATTATATCCCCATTGAGGTGTGGAGAGGCCTCGGGGACATAGCGATAGTATGGCTAACCAAACTTTTCAACCTCATTTTTCGGGCAAACAAGATGCCAGAAGAATGGAGACGGAGTATATTAGTACCAATCTTCAAGAACAAGGGGAATGTTCAGAGTTGTACTAATTACCGTGGGATTAAGCTGATGAGTCATACAATGAAGCTATGGGAGAGAGTCATTGAGCACCGTGTAAAAAGAATGACAAGCGTGACCAAAAATCAGTTTGGTTTCATGCCTGGGAGATCGACTATGGAAGCCATTTTCTTGGTACGACAACTTATGGAGAGATATAGGGAGCAAAAGAAGGACCTGCATATGGTGTTCATTGACTTGGAGAAGGCCTATGATAAGATTCCGCAGAATGTTATGTGGTGGGCCTTGGAGAAACACAAAGTCCCAACAAAGTACATTACCCTCATCAAGGACATGTATGATAATGTTGTGACAAGTGTTCGAACAAGTGATGGCGACACTAACGAATTCCCAATTAAGATAGGACTGCATCAAGGGTCAGCTTTGAGCCCTTACCTTTTTGCCTTGGTGATGGATGAGGTCACAAGGGATATACAAGGAGATATCCCATGGTGTATGCTCTTTGCGGATGATGTGGTGCTAGTCGATGAGAGCCGGACGGGGGTTAACAGGAAGTTGGAGTTGTGGAGGCAAACCTTGGAATCGAAAGGTTTTAGACTTAGTAGGACTAAAACCGAGTACATGAGGTGCGCTTTCAGTACTACTAGGAACGAGGAGGGGGAGGATGTTAGCCTTGATGGGCAAGTGGTGCCTCAGAAGGACACCTTTCAATATTTGGGGTCAATGTTGCAGAAGGATGGGGATATCTATGAATATGTGAACCATCGAATTAAAGCCGGATGGATGAAGTGGCGCCAAGCTTCTGGCATTCTTTGTGACAAGAGGGTGCCACAAAAGCTAAAAGGCAAGTTCTATAGGACGGCAGTTCGACCCGCAATGTTGTATGGCACTGAGTGTTGGCCGACTAAAAGGCGACATGTGCAACAGTTAGGTGTGGCAGAGATGCACATGTTGAGATGGATGTGTGGCCACAAAGGAAGGACCGCATCCGGAATGATGGTATACGAGATAAAGTTGGGGTAGCACCAATTGAAGAGAAGCTTGTCCAACATCGTCTGAGATGGTTTGGGCATATTCAGCGCAGGCCTCCAGAAGCCCCAGTGCACAGCGGACGGCTTAAGCATGCTGATAATGTCAAAAGAGACCGGGGTAGACCGAACTTGACATGGGAAGAGTCCATAAAGAGAGATCTGAAGGACTGGAGCATCACCAAAGAACTAGCCATGGACAGGGGTGCGTGGAAGCTTGCTATCCATGTGCCAAAACCATGAGTTGGTCGCGAGATCTTATGGGTTTCACCTCTAGCCTACCCCAACTTGTTTGGGACTAAAGGCTATGTTGTTGTTGTTGTTGTTGTTGTTGTTGTAGCCGCGGCTGTTGATGGAGGCCTCTTGCCTCTAGGTATAGCTTACATCACCCATTCACAGCTGGTGTTCGCATACAAGGTACAAACTTTGCTGTTAAAAGGAGGCTTCTTACCTTCCGGTGTAGCTTACATTACCCTTCATACAGTCGGCTTTATGCCATTCTGGTTGACATGTAAGCCATGGATTATTCAAGGGAGCTTCCCACCTCCAGATAACATGCCGGCTTATCAAGCCGGGTCAGAGCAAGATTATGAGAAAGGAGCAATGTTATGAAAGGTATGAACATCTTCGGGTTGAGTTTCTTCAAGCCGCCCTCACAACAATGCAGAATATATTCTGTCTTGTTTATTTTTTGCAGGTATTATCTCTTAAGATAAGTCGCCATTAAGTGTTTGGTAAGAGCAAATGGATCTATTAATAGCCAACATGGCTGGATCTTCATGGTTTTCATAACCAGTTGGGGGTTTTCAAACCAACTCGTAGAAAATATTATTTGTCAGATATAATGCCCTGTCATCTAATTGGCTGGTTCTCAGACTTCTTTAATTGTGCTTTGTAGTAATGTACAACACTCATGGATTTCTCAAATTTATATTTGCCGGGTTGCACCGCAACCACGAGCAGGAATTTCATATCAAAGACAAAGGAATTATTCCAGGATATTCATTTAGGGTTATATTACAACCACGGTCAAAGATTCATTCAACAAATTGTGGTGAGTCATATTATTCTCACATAGTCCCGAGTCGCCGCAGGCAAACGACCCGGCACTTGGGGGCTACACTATTCAAGTCTAGTTTATATCAAATATGCAAGTCCCATGTCGCTGCAAGCATGCACCACGGCACTTGGGGGCTAATGCAAGCCGAATTTCAAATTATTACATTGTCATCAAGACCCTATTATCTCAAAGAGATGACCCGGCCCTTCTATATTTTTCTCAAAAAGATGAGTCGGCCTTTCTATATCTTTATAAGTCCCAGCCCAGTAAAATTCTTACTGACCTGGCACTTGGGGGCTACACCGCTCAGATCAAAGTTTCTAAAGTCCCAAGTCGCCGCAGGCGTGCAACCCGGCACTTGGGGGCTATAATATTTAGCCGTTTAAACAGATTATGAGGTTCAAATTGAAGACCCGGCACATCACATTCTGATGAGCCGGCCCTTGGGGGCTACACCCGCCGAAGCATTATAAGATATAAAGGCAATTATAAGTCCCAGGTTGCTGCAGGCAGGACAACCCGGCGCTTGGGGGCTACATAGTCCTAAATGTTATTTGCAAAGCACCAAGTTATCATGGATAACCTCGGAGCTTGGGGGCTACAGGTAATATGGACATATCAAAAACTTTGAGGAGAATTTTCAAGATATTAAACATGGAGTTCAGTTGTTAGACCCGGCATCACCAACACTTATGACCCGGTGTTATCAAAAGATCATAAACCGCCAGATTTTATAAGCCGCCCTGCTTCATAACAATGGAAGTCCGGTTTTACATCAGATAGATTTTTCTCCCAATATTTTTATCAAGTCAGCTGGATTCTAGTTATTTGACCCGGAAGTCACCAACAATAATGACCCGGCATCATCAATGATTATAACCCGGCAGAAATGACCCGCCAAGAGTATTGGAAGTCGACGCAATGGCATATGAGTGTTCTATTCTCAATATTTTTCAAAGGACATTGACTAGCAAGATGATTACCAACACGACTCATTCATATGCAAAAAAGACCTGGATTTCTGAGAAGCATTTATATAAGCGAGCCAAAGGAGCAAGCCGGCCACTTAACATATTCGTTACTCTTGTTTCAGGAGCTTACCATGAATAAATTCAAGCTAACCTGGGGGCCAATGACGGGGATATACCCCATGGTATGACCTGGCCTGGCAACTCACAGGAGACCCCGCCAAAGACATGACATTCTTATTAATGACCCGGCAGGCGGACCACAGGACGACCAAACCCAAAACCCGGCTGGTGAGCTGGCGCCAGGCGGCTCACGAGATAAGACCCGGCGGGTGAGCCGGCACCAGGTGACTCGCAAGAGAAGGCCTGAAGAGGGAAGGATTCCATTAAAGGAAATAAGAACCAGAGTAGGATTTGTGAGAGACGAGTCCTAGTCCTACTCCTAGTAGGACTCTATTTCTAAACCTACCCTCTCCACCTATATAAGGAGGGGTAGAGCACCTCTAAAGGGACAGATTCAGAAGAGACACAAGTCTACAAGTTTAGACAACAAAAGAGATTAGAGATAGAGAGATTAGAGGCTCTCGTGATTAGAGGTAGTGTTTAGAACCCTTGTAACCGAGAGATCTTGATCATCATCAATACCAGACAAGCAGGACGTAGGCTTTTACCTCCATCAGAGGGGCCGAACCTGGGTAAAACTCCGTGTCTTCTCGATTCCGATCAACCCCTCAAGCCGCCACATAGTTGCGTCTTGCCCCGAACCTAAGTCCATTGACCCGGATATCTGCCGTGACAAATCCACGACAGAAGCCGTTATGAAATAGTCAAGGTTGCTACTTTGTGTACCCTTTTGGGTGGAGCCCTTCATGGACTCTCGCGACCGTTACCCTCCGTGGGTTGAAGACTCATAAACATGGATGTACGATAGTGCCACCTATCGAAACCACGGGAAAAATCATCATGTCTACAACTGCATTTGATCTTCCTACCCTATCCCTTCTATACATGCTTGTTGTTACTTTCCGCTGCTATATACTGTTAGACTTGCATTTGTAGGTTGTACTTGACTTGCCACGAAATGCTAAAAACTGTCAACCCTAAAACTTGGTATAGGAAAAACTTTTAATTGGTCCTACAAGTGGTACCAGAGCTTTGGTCTCCATTGCTTAGGTCTCACAACCTAGGAGAGTATGGCGTATAGTGAGGGAAGTTATCACCGTAGAGGTCCGTACTTCGATGGCACTAATTTTGCTAGTTGGAAGCACAAAATGAAAATGCATATCTTGGTCATAACCCTGCCGTTTGGGCTGTTGTTAGTGTTGGCTTGCAAGGTGAGTTCTTTGCGGATGGACGGGAACTGAATCGTGAAGTGACCGCGGATGAGTTGAAGATGTTGCAACTCAATGCTCAAGCATGCGACATTCTCTTCAACTGTTTATGCCCTAAAGAATTCAACAAAATCATCCATCTTGAGAATGAAAATGAGATTTGGGATACTTTGGTTGATATGGACGAAGGAGCTGAGTCCGTGAGAGAATCCAAGATAGTTGTTCTTCAAGGTCAGCTTGACAAGTTCAAGATGAAGGATGGTGCAGGATTCGCAGAGATGTACTCTTGGCTAGCTCTCATCACAAATGAGATTGCCGGCTTAGGACGAGAAGAAATGACCGACAAATTCATCATCAAGAAGATACTTAGAGCTTTGGATGAGAGATACAACACCGTGTGCACATTGATCCAAATGATGCCAAACTACAAAGATCTCAAGCCTATGGAAGTCATTGGAAGGATTGTTGCTCATGAGATGACACTCAAAGACAAAGAAGAACTTCATCGCAAGTCTAGCGGTGCTTACAAAGCCACAAGTGATGCTCCTGCAACTTCAAGCAACAACCTTGTCACCAATGAAGAGATAAGCCTCATGGTCAAGAAATTCAACAAGTTCTACAAGAATAGAGGCAAAGAAAGAAACTCGAACTCAACATATGAAGAGAAGCATTCATCAAGTCGTGACCGAAATTGCTACAATTGTGGGAAGCCCGAACATTACTCAAATGAGTGCACGGCTCCCTACAAAAGAAGAGAAGAGTCACCTCGAAGATGAAGCTCAAGGAATGAATCACCACAAAGAGAGAGAAGGAGTATAGATGATCGTTATGAATGAAGAAACTCAAGGAGAAGTAGTGATTTGGAGAAGAAGTACAAGTACACCAAGAGATACACAAGAAGAAAACATCAAGATCATGTTGGTGAATGGGTTTTCGGCTCTGACTCCGATAACAACTCTGAGAGAAGCTATCACTCCGATCCGACTATAGTCAAGATGATGGTGTTGCCGGAATTTCTCTAGTGACTACCAACTCCTACAATCTATTTGATTAACCAAATGAAGGGAGTGGAATTCTCTTCATGGATAAAGGCCCCAAGGTATCACAGCCCGAATATCTTGATTTTGATAGTGATGAAGATGATTTACTTTGTGATGATGACTTGCTTTGTCAGAAAACTAGTGATGTTGATCAAAATGAACTTGATAATTCTCGTGCTAGTCAAGATAAGTCATTTAATGATGATAAGATGAAAATAGAACAACTAATTAAAGAGCTTAACACTCTTACATTAGCTCATGAATCTACTCTCGAAGATCATAGAGAGCTTGTGAGAACTCATGAGAAGCTACGCTTCGAGAAGCTCAACTTGGAGCAAGAGCATGAGTTTCTCAAAGCTATCAATGACGATCTCCGAAAGAAGACCTCATCTTATCTAGCCAAATGACTACTCTTGTCTACTTTCATGCCTCAAGTTAAAGCTAAGCAATCTAGTAACAAAGGCAAGAAAGGTTCTTCATCTAGTAGCAACAATAAAAATGCTAAACCCAAAGATGTTGCTTCTAGTAGTTCAATTGATTCCACTAATGATGCTTCTCATATCCAAGTTACACTTGAGCAAGAAAATGCTTTATTGAAAGGAATTATAGAAAAAGGTATCTACAAGATTCTTGCCGGATGTAAGCAATTTGAGGAAATTGTACGCAACACGTAGGATACCGGAAGAATTGTGTTAACCGGAAACCGTAATACATGTGTGAATACATAGACCACAACATGTCCCTAGTGAGCCTCTAGTTGGCTAGCTCGTTGATCAATAGATGGTCACTATTTCATGACCATGGACATTGGATGTCATTGATAATGGGATCACATTATTAGGAGAATGATGTGATGGACAAGACCCAATCCTAAGCATAGCACAAGATCGTGTAGTTCGTTTGCTAAAGCTTTTCAATGTCAAGTATCGTTTCCTTAGACCATGAGATTGTGTAACTACCGGATACCGTAGGAATACTTTGGGTGTGCCAAACGTCACAACGTAACTGGGTGACTATAAAGGTATGCTACGGGTATCTCCGAATGTGTCTGTTGGGTTGACACGAATCGAGATTGGGATTTGTCACTCCGTGTGACGGAGAGGTATCTCTGGGCCCACTCGGTAAGACATCATCATAATGAGCTCAATGTGACTAAGGAGTTAGCCATGGGATGATGTGTTACGGAATGAGTAAAGAGACTTGCCGGTAACAAGATTGAACAAGGTATAGGGATACCGACGATCAAATCTCGGGCAAGTACCATACCGATAGACAAAGGGAATTGTATACGGGATTGATTGAATCCCTGACATCGTGGTTCATCCGATGAGATCATCATGGAGTACGTGGGAGCCAACATGGGTATCCAGATCCCGCTGTTGGTTATTGGCCGGAGAGGTGTCTCAGTCATGTCTACGTGTCTCCCGAACCCATAGGGTCTACACACTTAAGGTTCGATGACGCTAGGGTTATAGGGAAAAGGTATACGTGATTACCAAAGGTTGTTCGGAGTCCCAGATGAGATCCCGGACGTCACGAGGAGCTCCAGAATGGTCCGGAGGTAAAGATTGATATATAGGAAGTCCAGTTTTGGTCACCGGAAAGTTTTCGGGCTCATCAGTATTGTACCGGGAGTGCCGGGAGGGTGCCGGAGGACCCCGGGAGGGGTGTGACGACCAGAGGACTTCATGGACTGTTAGACAAAGTATGTCAGCCCTTATTGGGCTGGGAAATACTTTTGCTAAAGGCCCATGTGGCTGGAGATAAGAGATAGGGCTGAAAAAGATTTAAAAGGAGGAGATCCACCTCCCTTGTGGGAGGTGGACTCTCCCCCTAGCTCGGCCGAACCTCTCCTCCTTGGAGGAGGGGTCAAGCCAGACCCCCCTCTCCCTCCTCCTATATATACTTGAAGTTTTGGCCCTTTGAGAACATATCTGAACTCTCTCTCTCTCGGCGAAGCTCTACCTCTCTTCTTCCTCCTCCGCAGTGCTTGGCGAAGCCCTGCCGGGATACCTTGCTACTTCACCACCACCACGCCGTCGTGCTGCTGCTGGAGCTCTTCCCCAACCTCTCCTTCCTCCTTGCTGGATCAAGGCGTAGGAGACGTCACCGGGCTGCACGTGTGTTGAACGCGGAGGTGCCGTCCGTTCGGTACTTGATCGGATCTACCGCGATCTGAATCGCTGCGAGTACGACTCCATCAACCGCGTTCTTGTAACGCTTCCGCTTAGGGATCTTCAAAGGTATGAAGATGCAATCTCTCCCCTCTCGTTGCTGGTTTCTCCATAGATAGATCTTGGTGACACGTAGGAAAATTTTGATTTACTACTACGTCTCCCAACAGTGGCATCATGAGCTAGGTCTATGCGTAGAATCTATGCACGAGTAGAACACAAAGCAGTTGTGGGCGTCGATGTTGTTAATATGCTTTCCTTTACTAGTCTTATCTTGATTCGACGGTATTGTGGGATGAATCAGCCCGGACCAACCTTACACGTACGCTTACGTGAGACCGGTTCCACCGCCTGACATGCACTAGTTGCATAAGGTGGCTAGCGGGTGTCTGTCTCTCCCACCTTAGTCGGATTGGATTCGATGAAAAGGGTCCTTATGAAGGGTAAATAGAAATTGGCATATCACGTTGTGGTTTTGGCGTAGGTAAGAAACGTTCTTGCGAGAAACCTATAGCAACCACGTAAAACCTTGCAACTACAAATTAGAGGACGTCTAACTTGTTTTTGCAGCATATGTCGTGTGATGTGATATGGCCAAAAGGATGTGATGTGATGCATTGTGATGTATGAGATTGATCATGTTCTTGTAATAGGGTTCACGACTTGCATGTCGATGACTATGACAACCGGCAGGAGCCATAGGAGTTGTTTTCTTTATTGTATGACCTGCGAGTCAATCATAAACGCCATGTAATTACTTTACTTTATTGCTAAGCGTTAGCCATAGTAGTAGAAGTAATAGTTGGCGAGACAACTTCATGAAGACACAATGATGGAGATCATGATGATGGAGATCATGGTGTCATGCCGGTGACAATGATGATTATGGTGCCCCGAAGATGGAGATCATAGGAGCAAGATGATATTGGCCATATCATGTCACTATATTGATTGCATGTGATGTTTATCATGTTTACATCTTATTTGCTTAGAACGACGGTAGTAAATAAGATGATCTCTCAATAAAATTTCAAGAGAAGTGTTCACCCTAACTGTGCACCGTTGCTAAGGATCGTTGTTCCGAAGCACCACGTGATGATCGGGTGTGATAGGTTCTAACGTTCGCATACAACGGGTGTAAGCTAGATTTACACACGCGAAACACTTAGGTTGACTTGACGAGCCTAGCATGTACAGACATGGCCTCGGAACACGGAAGACCGAAAGGTCAAACATGAGTCGTATAGAAGATACGATCAACATGAAGATGTTCACCATGGATGACTAGTCCGTCTCACGTGATGATCGGACACGGGCTAGTTGACATGGATCATGTGTCACTTAGATGACTAGAGAGATGTCTATCTGAGTGGGAGTTCACTGAATAATTTGATTATGTGAACTTAATTATCATGAACTTAGTCTAAAATTGCCTTTAATATCTATATTGTAGATCCAATGGCCAACGCAAATGTCAACCTCAATTTCAACGCGTTCCTAGAGAAAACCAAGCTGAGAGATGATGGAAGCAACTATGCGGACTGGGTCCGTGGCTTGAGGATCATCCTCATAGCTTCCAATAAACTGTATGTCATTGATGCACCGCTAGGTGACCCACCCCTTCTCCCAGCAGAACAAGACGTTGCGAACGCTTGGCATTCTCGCTGCGATGACTACTCCCTTGTTCAGTGCGGCATGCTTTACAATTTAGAACAGGGGCTCCAAAAGCGTTTTGAGCAACACGGAGCATATGAGATGTTCCAAGAGCTGAAACTGGTCTTTCAAGCTCATGCCCGGGTCGAGAGATATGAATTCTCCGACAAGTTCTTTAGTTGTAAGATGGAGGAGAACAGTTCTGTCAGTGAGCACATCCTCAAGATGTCTGGGCTTCACAACCGCTTGACTCAGCTGGGAGTTAACATCCCGGATGACTCGGTCATTGACAGAATCCTCCAGTCGCTTCCGCCTAGCTACAAGAGCTTTGTGATGAACTACAACATGCAAGGGATGGAGAAGTCCATTCCTGACTTGTACTTGATGCTGAAATCAGCGGAGGTCGAGATCAGAAAAGAGCATCAAGTGTTGATGGTAAATAAGACCACTAGTTTCAAGAAAGGCAAGGGTAAGAAGAACTTCAAGAAGGACGGCAAAGCTGTTGCCGCTCCCGGTAAGCAAGTTGCCGGGAAGAAGAAGAAAAATGGACCCAAGCCTGAGACTGAGTGCTTTTATTGCAAGGGTACCGGTCACTGGAAGCGGAACTGCCCCAAGTATTTAGCGGATAAGAAGGACGGCAACATTAAAGGTATATGTGATATACTTGTTATTGATGTGTACCTAACCAGCACTCGTAGTAGCTCCTGGGTATTTGATACCGGTGCAGTTGCTCACATTTGTAACTCCAAGCAAGAGCTGTGGAATAAGCGAAGGTTGGCAAAGGACGAGGTGACGATGCGCGTCGGGAATGGTTCCAAGGTCAATGTGATCGCCGTCGGCATGCTACCTCTACATCTACCTTCGGGATTAGTTTTAAACCTTAATAATTGTTATTTAGTACCAGCTTTGAGCATGAACATTGTATCTGGATCTCGCTTGATGCGAGATGGCTACTCATTTAAATCCAAGAATAATGATTGTTCTATTTATATGAGAGAAATGTTTTATGCTCATGCCCCGCTGGTCAATGGTTTATTTTAGATGAATCTCGAACGTGATGTTACACATGTCCATAGTGTGAGTACCAAAAAGTGTCAAACGCATGAAGAAGCTCCATGTTGATGGACTTTTGGAGTCACTTGATTTTGAATCATTTGACACATGCGAACCATGCCTCATGGGCAAGATGACCAAGACTCCGTTCTCCGGAACAATGGAGCGAGCAACTGACTTGTTGGAGATAATACATACCGATGTATGCGGTCCAATGAGTGTCGAGGCTCGCGGTGGCTACCGTTATGTTCTCACCCTCACTGATGACTTGAGCAGATATGGGTATGTCTACTTAATGAAACACAAGTCTGAAACCTTTGAAAGATTCAAGGAATTTCAGAGTGAGGTCGAGAATCAACATGACAGGAAAATAAAATGCCTACGATCTGATCGTGGCGGAGAATATTTAAGTCACGAGTTTGGCATGGACCTTAGGAAATGTGGAATTGTTTCACAGCTCACGCCGCCCGGCACACCTCAGCGAAATGGTGTGTCTGAACGTCGTAATCGCACTCTATTGGACATGGTGCGATCTATGATGTCTCTTACCGACTTACCGCTATCATTTTGGCGATATGCATTAGAGACTGCCGCATTCACTTTAAATAGGGCACCGTCTAAATCCGTTGAGACGACACCGTAGGAATTATGGTTTGGAAAGAAACCTAAGCTGTCGTTTCTAAAAGTTTGGGGATGCGATGCTTATGTGAAGAAACTTCAACCTAAGAAGCTCGAACCCAAAGCGGAAAAGTGCGTCTTCATAGGATATCCCAAAGAGACTATTGGGTATACCTTCTACCTACGATCCGAGGGCAAAGTCTTTGTTGCCAAGAATGGATCCTTTCTCGAGAAAGAGTTTCTCTCGAAAGAAGTAAGTGGGAGGAAAATAGAACTTGATGAGGTAATTGTACCTCCACTCGAACCGGAGAGTAGCGCAGCACAGGAAGTTGTTTCTGTGGATCCTACACCGGCTAGAGAGGAAGTTAATGATGATGATCATGAAACTTCAGATCAAGTTGCTATTCGAAGGTCCACTAGGACACGTTCCGCACCAGAGTGGTACGCAATCCTGTCCTAGAGATCATGTTGTTGGACAACGGTGAACCTTCGAACTATGAAGAAGCGATGGCGGGCCCGGATTCCGAAAAATGGCTTGAGGTCATGAAATCCGAGATAGGATCCATGTATGAGAACAAAGTGTGGACTTTGGTGGACTTGCCTGATGATAAGCGAGCCTTTGAAAATAAATGGATCTTTAAGAAGAAAAATGACGCGGACGGTAATGTCACTGCCTATAAAGCTCGGCTTGTCGCTAAGGGTTATCGACAAGTTCAAGGAGTTGACTACGATGAGACTTTCTCACCCGTAGCAATGCTAAAGTCTGTCCGAATCATGTTAGCAGTTGCCGCATTTTATGATTATGAGATCTGGCAAATGGACATCAAAACGGCATTCCTTAATGGCTTCCTCAAGGAAGAACTATATATGATGCAGCCGGAAGGTTTTGTCGATCCTAAAGATGCTAACAGGGTATGCAAGCTCCAGCGCTCCATCTATGGGCTGGTGCAAGCATCTCGGAGTTGGAACATTCGCTTTAATGAGGTGATTAAAGCGTTTGGGTTTGTATAGGTTTATGGGGAACCCTGTATTTACAAGAAAGTGAGTGGGAGCTCTATAGCATTTCTTATACTGTATGTGGATGACATGCTGATAATGGGAAATAATATAGAACTCTTGGAAAGTATAAAGGCCTACTTGAATAAGTGTTTTTCAATGAAGGACCTTGGAGAAGCTGCTTACATATTAGGTATTAAGATCTATAGAGATAGATCGAAACGCCTCATTGGTCTTTCACAAAGCACATACCTTGAAAAGATATTGAAGAAGTTCAATATGGATCAGCCCAAGAAGGGGGTTTTGCCTGTGTTGCAAGGTGTGAGATTGAGTACGACTCAATGCCCGACCATGGCAAAGGATAGAGAAGAGATGAGTGTCATACCCTATGCTTCATCCATAGGCTCTATTATGTATGCCATACTGTGTACCAGACCTGATGTGAACCTTGCCATAAGCTTGGTAGGGAGGTACCAAAGTGATCCCGGAGCGGAACACTGGACAGCGGTCAAGAATATCCTGAAGTACCTGAAAAGGACAAAGGACATGTTTCTCATTTATGGAGGTGCCCAAGAGCTCGTCGTAAAGGGTTACGTCGATGCTAGCTTCGACACAGATCCGGACGACTCCAAGTCGCAAACCGGATACGTGTATATTTTGAATGGAGGGGCAGTAAGCTGGAGCAGCAGCAAGCAAAGCGTCGTGGCGGCATCTACATATGAAGCGGAGTACATAGCTGCTTCGGAAGCAGCAAAGGAGGGAGTCTGGATGAAGGAGTTCATCACCGACCTAGGAGTGATTCCGAATGCGTCGGGCCCGATGACTCTACTCTGTGATAACACTGGAGCTATTGCCCTTGCGAAGGAGCCCAGGTTTCACAAGAAGACAAGACACATCAAGCGCCGCTTCAACTCCATCCGTGATTACATTCAGGAGGGAGACATAGATATTTGTAAAGTGCATACGGATCTGAATGTCGCAGATCCATTGACTAAACCTCTCTCACGAGCAAAACATGATCAACACAAGAATGCCATGGGTGTTCGATTCATCACAATGTAACTAGATTATTGACTCTAGTGCAAGTGGGAGACTGTTGGAAATATTCCCTAGAGGCAATAATAAAATGGTTATTATTGTATTTCCTACTTCATGATAATTGTCTATTATTCATGCTACAATTGTGTTAACCGGAAACCGTAATACATGTGTGAATACATAGACCACAACATGTCCCTAGTGAGCCTCTAGTTGGCTAGCTCGTTGATCAATAGATGGTCACTATTTCATGACCATGGAAATTGGATGTCATTGATAACGGGATCACATTATTAGGAGAATGATGTGATGGACAAGACCCAATCCTAAGCATAGCACAAGATCGTGTAGTTCGTTTGCTAAAGCTTTTCAATGTCAAGTATGGTTTCCTTAGACCATGAGATTGTGTAACTCCCGGATACCGTAGGAATACTTTGGGTGTGCCAAACGTCACAACGTAACTGGGTGACTATAAAGGTATGCTACGGGTATCTCCGAATGTGTCTGTTGGGTTGACACGAATCGAGATTGGGATTTGTCACTCCGTGTGACGGAGAGGTATCTCTGGGCCCACTCGGTAAGACATCATCATAATGAGCTCAATGTGACTAAGGAGTTAGCCACGGGATGATGTGTTACGGAACAACTAAAGAGACTTGCCGGTAACGAGATTGAACAAGGTATAGGGATACCGACGATCGAATCTTGGGCAACTACCATACCGATAGACAAAGGGCATTGTATACGGGATTGATTGAATCCCTGACATCGTGGTTCATCCGATGAGTCGTGGAGTACGTGGGAGCCAACATGGGTATCCAGATCCCGCTGTTGGTTATTGGCTAGAGAGGTGTCTCGGTCATGTCTACGTGTCTCCCGAACCCGTAGGGTCTACACACTTAAGGTTCGATGATGCTAGGGTTATAGGGAAAAAGTATACGTGATTACCGAAGGTTGTTCGGAGTCCCGTATGATATCCTGCATGTCACGAGGAGCTCTGTAATGGTCTGGAGGTAAAGATTGATATATAGGAAGTCCAGTTTTGGTCACCGGAAAGTTTTCGGGCTCATCGGTATTGTACCGGGAGTGCCGGGAGGGTGCCGGAGGACCCCGGGAGGGGTGTGACGACCAGAGGACTTCATGGGCTGTTAGACAAAGTATGTAATCCCTTATTGGGCTGGGATATACTTTTGCTAAAGGCCCATGTGGCTGGAGATAAGAGATAGGGCTGAAAAAGATTTAAAAGGAGGAGATCCACCTCCCTTGTGGGAGGTGGACTCTCCCCCTAGCTCGGCCGAACCTCTCCTCCTTGGAGGAGGGGTCAAGCCAGCCCTCCCTCTCCTTCCTCCTATATATACTTGAAGTTTTGGCCCTTTGAGAACAAATCTGAACTCTCTCTCTCTCGGCGAAGCTCTACCTCTCTTCTTCCTCCTCCGCAGTGCTTGGCGAAGCCCTGCCGGGATACCTTGCTACTCCACCACCACCACGCCGTCGTGCTGCTGCTGGAGCTCTTCCCCAACCTCTCCTTCCTCCTTGCTGGATCAAAGCGTAGGAGGCGTCACCGGGCTGCACGTGTGTTGAATGCGGAGGTGCCGTCCGTTCGGCACTTGATCGGATCTACCGCGATCTGAATCGCTGCGAGTACGACTCCATCAACCGCGTTCTTGTAACGCTTCCGCTTAGCGATCTTCAAAGGTATGAAGATGCAATCTCTCCCCTCTAGTTGCTGGTTTCTCCATAGATAGATCTTGGTGACACGTAGGAAAATTTTGATTTACTACTACGTCTCCCAACACATATCCCAAGCCCAAGTTTGTTCCTCAGAAGGATAAGTATGAAAAACACTCTTCCCAAGGGTACAAACACTCAAGATGACCTTCCACCACAAGACAACAAGCTCAAGAGCAAGAACAAGCATCAAGAGGACATTAACTCATATGAAGATGAACCCCTAGCTTTGGTGGAGTTGGTTCCCATGGCTACTTCAGGATCAACTACTACAAAGGACACTTCAACACCAAGGATCACCATCAACTCTATGTGGGTTCCCAATAAGAAGAACTAGTAAGTTCTTGAGGGGTGAATCCGCCAATGAAATTCACTCACATTCATTATTGGCAAGGAATTTTTGCACTCAACATCAACTCAATGCAATAGTTCAAGGAGTCACACATTCCCTCAAAGGTAACCAAGGGACAAGGTAATCAACTAATCAATGGACATCATAACATATGCTTTGCACTCCATGTCCATAGATATACTTGTATTTGTCTCATGTGTGTTGGGACTAACCCATGTAGGTGAGAGGAGTAAGGAAACAACAAGGATGCTCCCAACTCTTGGTGATCTTGATCAACATTGAGCATCCACAACAACCTCACCAACATGAAGTCTTCATCGACAAAACCCAAGGTTAGTTTATCCGTCTTATGGTGGGATGTCACATTAAGGGGGAGCTTTACTCTAAAACTTGAGTCAAAGCATCTCTTAGTATGTGACAACACTAAATGTTTTATGTGAAAGTGGTAACCCCACTTGTGCTTAAACGATGAGCATGACCTATGATAAAGTACTCTTACTTGGCTCCTAAGTCAAATACTCATATATAGATGACTTTGTCATTTCCCAAGTGATTGTTAGATGCTAGTGTGTTTGAGCATGTTTGTCATGATTTCTTTTGACATCTTATTGTGTGTGCATGTTGGTCTGCATTTATTTTCTCATTCGAGGAGATCCAATTGTCGCTATCTGACTTTTGATTTATCTTTTGCAAGTTGGATGGACAAGAATGCCTAGGACCACTCTTTAACTATCTATGCTTTCTCACCTCATGTTCCATTCATGCTGCATCACAAAATTTGAACAAGTGCTTTTCGATCCATCTGTGTGTGGAGCACTCGGAGTTCCGTATCGACGAGGACTGAACATTAAAACCTCCCAAGTGCATCTCGGTGGAACCAACCCAATAATTTCGGTCTGACCGAATGCCTAGGGTTGATCTGGTTTCAATCTCGATAACACCAATTTCATATTCTCGGTTACACCAAGTTTCCCTATCCACTGACAGTTGTGGAACTCGGTGACACCGAAAACAAAAAATCGGTATCACCGACAGTGAAGGGTATATATGTTGTGGACCCTGACGCTTTGAAATTTCTATCTTCAAATGTCGTGCCTCAGAACCCCAAGCTGCCGCCTCGAGACCCCTCTTCGTCGCCCTTGTCTTCCCGAGCTCCTCCGCCGTTGGGAATCACCGCCGTCGACGAAATCTGCTCCATCGTTGCCGCCATAGAGGATCCGTGCCAAGCTAGGGTACGGATTCGATCTCTAGTGCGCTCTCCATACGATTCTTGGACATTGGATACTTGTTAATCATCTATGCACCCTTTGCTCACATATCCATCCACCTAAAACTCCAAAGTTTCGAGTTAGATTGTTTTTTTAGGGTTTTGCCGTCCGCCCGATAAATCTCGGTGGAACCAAAACAAAAACATTGGTCTCATTGATATGCTTTTTAGTGTGGTTGAGAACTTACTCAGTGGAACCGAGTAGCTCTTTTCGGTCATACCGAAAAGGGTGCCAAGTTCCTGTTAAGGAGTTAGTTTGTCTCGGCCTCGCCGAAAATTTCTTTTTGGCCGCACCGATATCTATTTGACAGATTGCAAAACCTTTGAAAATTCATTGCTCAAATTTCAAAAACCAGCCTCATTTTGTGATGAGTCATCTTCTTCTGCTCATCTATACTCTATTCACAGGGACAGTATGTCAGGCTCAGAAGACAGACAGAACTTTCCAAAGCAGGGAGTTGATATGAGTTCTAGAACAAGCCCAGAAGCCAGTTCTTTCTCAGATCCAGGCACCCCCAGCTCTCATGGGTTACCCAAGGCTGCCACTAGAACCAGGAATAAGCTGAACTCAGATGAAGAAGATTCAGACTTTGTTCCATAAGAGATTCTTGCTAAGAAGCAAGAGTAAGCTGCCAGGAAGTCTGCTACTGAAGCCACTTCCTCCAGGAGGGTTGTCAGCAAGATCTATGCACCTGCTTCAACCTTCAAGGGTCATGAGACTGCCAGAGCAACTATGTTAGTTGAGGTCCCCAGGAAAGCTATGCCTAAGAAGGCAGGGGAGAAAAAGACCAGGAAAAGGATTATTCATGTGATTGGCAGCCTACCTCCATGTATGAAGATCCATAGGAAGCAACTGGTGTTGCTGCTGAGGAAGAGGAGGATGAGCCAGCTACAAAGGCTCCTCTCAAGAAGAAGGGAAAGAAGCTCATGTCTGATGCTATGCCAAAGACTGGCACATCCAAGAAAGCTGTTGCTGTGAAGCCTAAGAGGACAACTAGGCAGATTCCAACTTCTAAGAAGAACAAAGGGACTGCCTCCAGAGCTGAAGCTGATGATGATTTGACAACTTTGATGAAGCTCAGACCACATATTCCAGTACACAATGCCAGCTACGCACTAGCTGAGTCTATGAAGAAGAGGAAGGATTCAGGATTGAGAACTTGGAGAGCTATAGATCCTTATGCCCAGAGGAACAAGACAGTTGTGGACTACATATTATATACCAAGGAGCAACATGATTTCTATGAGACTGTGCTCTTTGACAAGAGTCTAGCTGTGAGTGACATGTGGTATGTTGACTGGAAATTCATCAAGGAGAATGAGGACAACTTTCCAAGTGTCCAAGACAATTTCCATTGCATAGGTTTGGATGAGTTTGTTGGCAGAGAATTCACATCTTGGAATGATGAGATGATCATGCAATTCTACTCCACTGCACACTTCTACAGAGATGGTAGAATTGTATGGATGACTGAAGGTGCAAGGTATGAACCAACTATTGAAGAATGGGCTGCTATCTTAGGAGTTCCTAAAGCATGGGATGGTGACTTGGATGTATACTCAGAATCCAAGGCTAGCCACGATGCTATGGCTAATATGTACAAGGAGATCCTTGCTGCCAATGTGAAGTCTCACACGTTAGGATCAATCTATTTTCTTCAGGCTGGCCTCCGCACGATGAACACCATTCTGAGGCATACTTTGATTCCCAAGTCCGGACATGACAAGAAAATTCGAGGACACTCCATCAATATGTTGATCCACCTTGACAGTCACACCAGGATCAGAGTCATGGATTTGATTGTTGAGACAATCTAGAGGGTTCCTACTGACCAGAAGCGCTCTTGCTGTTATGCACCCTACATCTAGATGCATATCAATTCAAGATTGGAGAAGCACATATTTGCTCTAGATCATCCACATTTTCCCCTACAGCCAGATCTCGAAGACAATGTTGTGGTGATGGATACTGATCATCCCACTTCAGCTGCAGCTCAGGCAGAGGCAGTTAGAGCCAGTAGTGCTCAAGTCCCTCGATCCAGGAACGAGAAAATGGATATGTTGATAGCATCAGTTCAGGGCATGCAAAAGGACATTAAGGGGATTCTGGAAAACCAGAACATCCTTGTCAGGATCTTTGAAACAAGGATCAAGACCCTTAGTGATAAGGTGGACAAGCTGACTAAGATAGTCACAGAGCTTCAGCATCAAGTTGACTCCATGCACATTCCTGGGGTCTCTTCTACTTCAGATGATGATGATGATGATGATGATGATGAATCACCTCTAAGGCCAGGCACTCAGTTCACCACTCAGGCCAGATCAGCCACAGTGCCTACACAAGACTTGAGGCTCTCTTCATCAGCTCCTGCTACTGTCAGCACAACTCCTGCTCCATCTGCTCCAATTCCTCCAGCTGTCACTCCAACTCCGTCCACGACATCTGCTGAGATCTTTGCCGATGCTTTTATCTCGACTCCTTCATCAACAACCGGAGGAGATCTGCCCAAGAACATTTAGATGTATGCCTTTGAACTTTTTGGTAACTTGTTGCCAAAGGGGGAGAAGTGTATATAGATCTTTAGGCTTCGAGTGAGAGAGCGTTTAGATGTTTGTTGCTTTTCAAAACATTTGGATCTTTTGGTTTGACGTGAGATACTCTTGTGTTTATGTATGATCATACGTTGTTATGGGTGATGCTACTATTTCCTATCATCTTAATGCTCATGAGATGATCATTCACCTTTGCTTGATTGTGTTGTGCATTGTTATTCATTCTAATTATTCTCGCACACCACCAAGTTGTGTGTGACATGGAAGAAGTGCCCCACATACCTAATCGATTATGCATTTGCATTCAAACGCAAAATTCAAAATAGTGCACAAATATAGGGGGAGCTCTTGCTTATCACATACTTCTCAAACAAACGATTATATTCATTGATTTTATCATACGTCGAAGCTTCGATCTATATGTTGTCATCAATTACCAAAAAGGGGGAGATTGAAATCACATTTGCTCCCTTGGTGGCTTTGGTAATTAATAACAACAAATAAGTCATTGAACTAATGTTTCGACCAAGTATATTTCACGAAATGTTCAATGATAGGATTGGCAAAAGGAGAGTGTGGACATACCCCAAGATGCAAGGAAATAGGTTGGCCAAGCTTCAAGCAAGAGAACTCTACATTTTATATTTGTGAGAAATCACTTTGAGTCCATAGGAAATCCAATACTATTAAAAGGGATTAAGGTTTTGTTGGTTAACAATATGCTCAAACGTACACAAGTGATAGTCGCCAAAAACATCCACAAACTCTCCCACCAAAGTCGGTTCTATACCTAACACTCAAAATCAGTGTTACCACCTTTCCCATACAGGTGCCACCGATTCCAGAACCTAGATAGACTCTGCCAAACCCTAGCCACGTCGGTGCAACCGATTCTATACCGGTGCCACCGAGTTTAGGTTGCCAACTTTCTGTTACACAAATTCAAATTTTCAGTCCCACCGAGAATGTTGGATCGGCGTCATCGAGATTGGAAATCTGACCGTTCGACACCTTATCGGTGCAACCGAGTTTCCTATATCGGTCTCACCGAGATTCAAAAGTTGCCACCTTTTGGTCAGTTTGGTGCCACCGAGATTAACACATTTGTGTCACCGAGTTGGTCATTTTGTGTGTAACGGTTGGATTTTTGGGGATACCTATATGTACCCGTTCACTACCACCTACTCGAAAGAGAAGCACTCAGAACTATTCCATACCTATCCTATCAGATTTTCTGGGAAAGAACCACCAACCCTTGTGTTGAGGTCAAGATCTTCCACTCCAATCATATTGATCTTGATTTCTAGCCTCCCCAAGTTTCTTTCCACCAATTCCATCTCTTCCACCAAGCCAAACCTATGAGAGAGAGATTGTGTACTGAGGAGTCTATCATCTTGAAGCACAAGAGCAATGAGTTCATCTCATTACCGAGCCTATTACCTTTTGGAGGGTGGTGCCTCCTAGATTGGATAGGTGTCACTTGGGAGCCTCCTACTTCGTGTTGTGGAGTGAACCAAGAAGTTTGTAAGGGCAAGGATGTCGCCTACTTCGTGAAGATCTACCCATAGTGATGCTAGTCCTTCGTGGATAGAAGCCGTTATGGAATGGTCAAGGTTGCTACTTCGTGGACCCTTTTGGGTAGAGCCCTTCATGGACTCTCACGACCGTTACCCTGCGTGGGTTGAAGACTCCATAAACGTGGATGTATGATAGCGGCACCTATCGGAACCACGGGAAAAATCATCGTGTCTACAACTGCGTTTGATATTCCTACCCTATCCCTTCTATACATGCTTGTTGTTACTTTCCGCTGCTATATACTCTTAGACTTGCATGTGTAGGGTGTACTTGACTTGACACAAAATGCTAAAAACTGTCAACCCTAAAACTTGGTATAGGAAAAACTTTTAATTGGACAAGTAGTCTAATCACTCCCCCCTCTAGACATACTTCCGGTCCTACACCGGGTCCTTCATCAGCTCCGCGGGGGCTTCAAGATCACCGAGGTCCTTTGGGATATTTATTTCCCTGATGCCAGTAACGGCTTCCCTTCATTCGTTAGTCTTGGACCGCTTGTGTTGTTTCCGACGTTTTTATGCTTTGCCGGATTTTTCACCGTTCTTCATGGGGGTGTGGTTCTCCCTATAGTTAGGGGTGTCCACCATATAGACATCATAGGTTGAGATGGTTGTCCACCGCCCGATGGTTACAGGGGCGGGGTCGCCGACCTCTTCGTAGTTGAGTTCCGCTTCCTTGAAGGCCTAGTCCAACATGTCTGTCAAGTCTTCGACAGTGGTGTCGGGACCCCTATCCTAAGTCATATGAATCCAGATTGTAACATATCACATCACTTTGCGGCCTCACGCACGGTAAGCTCCACGGCTGCAGCCTTACCTTAGTCGGGACCGTTTGCGTCTTTTGGCTCACGTATGTGAACATGTCGCTGGAAATCACACAAAAGAGAACCCGGGCCAACATGACTATTCATAGAACCCAAGTGGCACATCTGTACGGAAACAGGCATACGTAACCCAGCAATGCAGGTGTCGGCCTCAAGCATGTGTAGACGAGTCATAGCAAGCTACAAGGACTCCATTAAATCATGAGACATGAATGACATCACTGCACATAGACGAGTCGTAGCAGGCTATAGGGACTCCATTACACTACGAGACATTTCCCCGAAGGGACAGACACAGCAGCAAAGAAGGAGACATGTCGGTCAACCAATGTGTCTTGAGCAGTAACAAGCTACCATTGCTCGGTGGAAGCACAAAGAGGCAGTTTCCCTTAAAGAGTACTACTAAAGGAACATGACTAGGTGTCGGATCCCATACATACCGTCGCACGTCACACGTACACATGTCATGCCCGATATGCATAGATACAACCATGGCATCACAACATAACCATACATCAACATGACTTTTATTTAAGAGGCTCAGACGAGCCTTACATAATATGTTCTTACAGATAGGGGTCACATGACCCGACACTCAAGTCATACAAGCATGTTCATACAAACCAAGCGGAAGCATTAAAGCTGTCTTGGTACAGACAGATGAAAGGGGTAAAAAGGCACATAGCCTGACTACCTACAGCCCGCCACAGGGCAAGGTCATAGCTGGGACACCAGCTATTCAGCATCGTCAACATCTAGAAAGAACCCACCTGATGGGTCTTGGGTCTCATCTGCAACATTTATTAAGCAAACGTGAGTACAATCGTACTCAGCAAGTCTTTAAAACAGACCTAGTCTATTTATGCTAATGTATCAACAAGGGGGGTGGTGGAGTTTATGCAGCAACGCCAACTTTGACTCATGGCTAGCCTACACTACTCAATTTTAACTCTTTGTTACAATTTTAGATATCGCACACGAGTCCACTACCTCCGTCACAATACACCACCATGGATTCACTTTTCCCCCTTCTGGGAGAGTGCCATCCATGGTACTCACACTTGTCTTGATATTTTTATGAGTATCCATTTGATTATCTATGAACAGCATAAGTTCTCCAAGTAGTCCAGATCTGAGGACACGGCTATTCGAATAGTTTCATACCCTGCAGGGGTGTACTTCTTCACCTATTTAAGACTGAACCCGCACGGAAGTCTGGCCGAAGTTTCCGCTACGGCCCCAAACGATGTGCGCAGGGTTCCCAAGCCCACCATCCGGGTGACCCTTGGTACACCATGCCACTGCCTACCGCGTCGTAACCCACCCCGAGGGTCAGCGCTACGCACGGCCTCCAGCATGCAATAAACACCAGAAACTACTTGCAACTCCTGGACTAAGGACTAAGCGAATGATCAATCGAGCGGGGTCATATTTCAGGGCCCAGCATGTGGTAGTATCTAGTCTTGGATCACGAACACGGAAGTCAGTTCCTAAGAACGGTCCCAATGAGATAACCCGCTATGTACTCCTGCATAGCCTCTCATCGCTACCTTTACCAAATTGTATTCATCATATGATCATCACATTGGACAACATTGTTTCACTCAGTTCATCACCCAGATGAATCAGACCTGACACAACTCTAAGCATAGCAAGCATAGCAGGCAAAGTAAGCTAATCACATCATGGCACAAGCATCTACCAGGTATGCTAGGTTGCAAGGTTTAGCTATTTACTGTGACAAGGACAGGTTATGCATAAGAATAGGATCATCTACTGTGTATGACTGACATGTGATCGTTTGTCCTAATGCAATAACAAGAGCAGGAGCAAGAGAGTGGGATGTTATCGAAATGATCAAAGGGGTTGCTTGCCTCGATGGGTTGCGGGAAGGTTCTCTCCTTCGTCAGGATACTCGGGGGTATCCTCGGAAGTAGGGCCTACCGCAATGCAGATAAGAAACAATCAACACACGCAAGTGCAACAATATGATGCATGATCAGGGCATGATAGCATGCATGGATGACCAAATGCAGCTAGTGCTCATGTTAATTTGGAATGGGTTTGAATATAGGTTCAAAGTTGTTCTCCATTTCAAATTCCATATATTAACCTATTGGTAAATTTCCATGTTCTCCTATTTAGATTGCTCTAACATGCATGATAATAGCACCATTGGATTCATTGGATTTTTCTGATAAATTTTCATATATAAATTATTTTCATTTGACTTACAGATTAATTTATATGATTTTTTGAAGTTTTAAACAATTTCTGGAATTATTTTTAAATTAGAAATTGCTTTATTACATCAGCATGACATCATGATGACATCAACTGGTAGGCTGACCGGGCCGGAGTCAAACCTGACATGTGGGGGCCACATGTAAGTGACTCGGACACTTAACTAACAAATTAAAACTAAATCCTAATTAATTAAAAGGAGCCGAACCCACCGTCAGTGACTGATTAGGTCAATTAAATTAATTAGTTTAGTTTTAAACTTTAATTAACTAAACAGGGCCGGGCCCACGTGCCAGTGACCCAGGGGGTCAAACCCCGTGGTCAAATGGCTGGGTTCGCCGGCGTTTAGCCGCCGGAGACACTAGACGCGACGGAGGGGATCAGGATTCCCTTTCCGATGACCAAACGGACGGCGGATGGGCTCAAAATGATGCCCACGCACGCGCCCAACCGTCAGGGCACACCCCCGAGGCTGGGGTGGCCGGGATCGGCGCCGGCATTGAGGGCAGCAGCGGCCGGATCTCGGGCTCGAGCCAAAACGCGGCTACGGGGCACGAAATCGAACGGGGAGAGAGGGAGGGGACTCAGGCGCTCATTGCGAGTGCCAAGGCGACGAACACGAGCTCGGGGACGGCCTGGAGACAATGAACACGACGGCGATGTTCGGCGGCCAGGGAGGAAGGAGAAGCTTGGGGTCGTCGCTATAGGGCCTCGGGCTTCGATTCCCTTGGCGGAGAGCACCAGGTGGTCACGGTGGAGCTTTTGCACAGCTCAGAGCGAGAGGGGAGCAGAGGAATCAGCTAACGGCGGCGAGCTCGAAGCTCATCCATGGCGGGAGCAGAGAGGGAGAGGAGAGAGCGAGGGGAAAGGGGGAAGGAGGGATACAGATGGGACCTCCCGGCCTTATCCCCATCGCCAGCGCCACAGGAAGGCAGGCAGGTGCGTCGCGTCGCCGGCGCGAGCGCTCGGTGACCACATGCCATGCCTCCTGGCTGCCAGGAGGACGAAGACCTCCTGGGCCAGGTGGGCTGGCCTGGCCTAGGCCTTTCCTTTTTTTCCTTTTAGTTTATTTCTGTTTCCATTTTCTCACATGTGTTTATTTCCTTTTGCAGGTACAAAAGGCCAATTACAATATCCCAAATATTTTATAAACTAAAGTTTGAATATTTCAAACTTATATGAAAAGTTTCAGGATATTTGAAAACTAAAATAATGATAAATGCTTTATTTAGTGATTTCAGGAGCTTTATCACTTATTTTAAATTGTTTGAATTGTTCAAATAATTAGAATGGTCCCTGATATATATTCATGTCCTTAATTATCAGACATAGGGAACATTTTTTATTGGCATTTTGGATTTGTTGAAATTATCACCAAATTTGAATTGTTTGAATTCAAAGTGTGCTTGGGGTTTCTTTTTCTCCCCATTTCTTGTTGATGCAAAATGAAACATGATGCAACACACATGCTTACCCTATGACATCTAACTAGGGTTGTGACAATGCACCCCCACTCAAAAGAATCTCGTCCCGAGATTTTGAAGTCGTCGGGAAGAGCGCGGGCTACTCTAGTCGAAGACGATCTTCTCTTTCCCATGTGGCCTCCTTTTCAGAATGTTGTGACCACTGAACCTTTAGAAACTTGATGCTCTGACGCCGAGTGGTACGCTCAGCTTGGTCAAGAATACGAACAGGGTATTCTCGATATGTAAGGTTATCTTGGAGATCAAGCGCTTCGTGGTCTACTTCGCGGACAGGGTCCGAAAAGCAACGCCTGAGTTGCGAGACGTGGAAGACATCATGAACCTTGGAAAGATGCGGCGTAAGTTCCAATTGGTAGGCAACCTCTCCTCATTTAGGGAGAATGCAAAAGGGTCCAATGTAAAGAGGAGCCAACTTGCCTTTGATACCGAATCAATGGGACCCTTCAGAGGTGTAAGCCGAAGGTAAGCCTTCTCGTCAACTTCATAGGTCACAAACTTATGATGGCGGTCATATTGACTCTTTTGACGGGATTGGGCTGTTTTCAACTTTCACGAATAATGCGAACTTGCTCCTCTACATCCTGGATCATATCCAGACCAAAGAGTTGCCTCTCTCCGGTTTCTGACCAGTTAAGAGGTGTTCAACATCTTCGTCCATAGAGAACTTCAAAAGGGGCTTTGCCCAAGCTTGATTGATAACTATTGTTATATGCAAATTCAGCAAATGTAAGGTTGTTCTCCCAATTCATACTGAAGGATATAACACAAGCCCAGAGCATGTCTTCGAGAATTTGATTGACTCGCTCAACTTGACCACTTGATTGAGGGTGGAAAGCAGTGCTAAAGGATAAATGAGTCCTCATAGCGGTTTGAAAACTTTCCAAAAATCGAGAAGTGAAAATACTTCCACAGTCTGAGTTAATCTCCAAAGAAACACCATGAAGAGAAACTATTAGAGAAACATATAACTCCGCTAGCTGGCTAGCAGTAATGCTCTCCCGAACAGGAAGAAAATGAGCCACTTTGGAAAGGCGGTCAATGACTACAAATATAGCATTGTTCCCTCTCTTGGTCCTGGGAAAACCGGTGATGAAATCCATACCGACTTTATCCCATTTCCATTCAGGAATAGCTAAAGGTTGAAGGGTGAGAGCAAGCCTTTGATGTTCTGCTTTCATGCGACGACAAACGTCGCAGTTAGCAACATACTGAGCAATTTCTCTCTTCATCCTAGTCCACCAGAACCTCTGGCGTAGGTCCTGATACATCTTGGTACTACCTGGATGAATTGTGAGACGAGCATCATGAGCCTCCTTAAGAATCAGCTGCCTAAGATATTGGCTCTTAGGAACCACCAAACGGTTCTGAAAGAACACTACACCTTGTTCATCAATAGAGAAATCCTTAGCGAGGCCGCTAACGAGGTTCTCTTTGATCCGGGAAATACCCTTATCACACTTTTGGCCAGCTATGATTTGATTCTTAAGAGTAGATTTCGCCACCAGGTTCGATAAGAATCCTTGAGGAACAATGTGAAGGTTTAACTTCCGGAATTCCTCATAGAGAAGTGGTTGACCTTGTTGTAAAGATTGTTACAATAAGACTTACGATTCAGTGCATCAGCAATGAAATTGGCTTTCCCCGGGGTGTAAGTTATCCCTAAGTCGTAATCTGTAATCAACTCTACCCACCGTCTTTGCTTGAGATTCAAATCCGGCTGGGTGAAGATATATTTCAGACTTTGGTGATCAGTGTATATCTCGCAACGATTACCCAGAAGGTAATGTCGCCATGTTTTCAGTGCATGGACTACAGCTGCAAGCTCAAGATCATGTGTTGGATAATTATCCTCATGTGGACGCAACTGTCGAGATGCTTATTCAATCACATGACGATCTTGCATGAGAATGCAACCTAATCCTTGTCGCGAGGCGTCGCGGTAGATAATAAAGTCCTTAGAGAAATCTGGTGGCACCAGAACGGGAGCAGAGGTCAGTCGTCTTTTCAACTCCTGAAAACTGTTCTTGCATTGTGGGGTCCACTTGAACCTTTTATCTTTCTTGAGGAGTTCTGTCAGAGGTTTCGCAACCTTGGAGAAGTTCTCAACAAAGCGTAGACAATAGCTCACTAAGCCAAGGAAACTCCAAACTTGCTTAACCGATTCAGGTTGAGTCCAATCAAGGACGGCCTGAACTCTCTTGGGATTGACAGCAATAGCTTTACCAGAGATCACGTGACCCAGATAGGTCACTTCTGGCAACCAAAATTCACACTTGGAGAATTTGGCAAATAGGCGGTGCTCTCGAAGTTTCATCAATACCAGCCTTAGATGCTCGGCATGTTCTTGTTCATTCTTCGAATAGATGAGTATGTCGTTGAGGTAAACCACGACAAATTTATCCAAATACTCCATGAAGATCGAATTCATCAGGCGAGAGAAGGTGGCTGGGGCATTGGTTAAGCCGAAGGATATGACGGTGTACTCGTATTGGCCATAACGAGTAACAAAATCCGTTTTTGGAATGTCCCCGTTTCTTATTCTGATTTGATGGTATCCTAACCTCAAATCCATATTGGAAAAGACAGAGGATCCAGCGAGTTGATCATACAAATCATTGATTCTGGAGAGCGGATACTTGTTCTTGATAGTGACCAGATTCACTGGTCGATAATCCACAACCATCCGATCCGATCCATCCTTCTTCTTGACAAAGAGGATGGGACAAGCCCAAGGAGAATATCTAGGATGGATGAAACCTTTCTTCAAAGCCTCATCGAGTTGGATTTTTAGCTCGGCTAGTTCCAAGGGTGCCATCTTATAGGGTCTTCTGGCTATTGAGACTGTCCCTGGGATGAGCTCTATCACAAACTCAACATCTCTCATAGGTGGAATACCTGGCAGTTCTTCTGGAAAGACATCCGGAAAGTCACGGACTACCGGAACATCTTCTAACTCTGGAAGAGGGCTAGAATTAAGAGAATAGAGTTGGCGCATGGTTGTTCGAGTGGAGACATTAACTATCTCACCCGATGGATGTGTAAGTTGAACATTCCTAGAATGAGTATCAATCTTGGCATAGTGGGCTTTCATCCAGTCCATACCTAGAATGATATTGATGTCCGAAGACTTAAGAGCTATCAAGGATGCTAGGAAGACTAGTCTATCCACCAGAATTTCATTGTCATGGCTCACTCTAGAAGTTTGCCATTTTGAACCAGGAGTCTGAACTACTAAAGGAGTGGGCATGTCACAGAAAGACATGTTATGCAACTGTGCATAACATTCTGAGATGAAAGAATGAGATGCCACAGTATCAAATAGAACAGAAGCTGGATGACTATTGACAAGAAGCGTACCTAGGATAACATCACGATCCTCGAGGGATTCCTCAGCAGACACATAGTTCACTCGCCCACGAGTAGGAGCTGGCTTCACCTAGAAGGCATTTCCTGGTTTCCCACATCCAGCGGGCTTAGCATTATTCTGGGGACACTCACGAGAGTAGTGTCCTGGTTCTCCACATTTGTAGCACACCACAGTGGCACGGGGTGCAACGTTTGCAGGCGGACCTCCAAATGGTCTGACTAGAGGATTGGGCTGAATTGGGCGAGGCGCCTGGAAGGATGGCTCGCGGTGTATCTTGGCGGTAAAGCTGCATTGGGAACCCACACTCGGCGCTTGTTGGGGCCTGAGCCAGATGTAGGGTTGAAGTCACGGTTATGCTTCCTCGTGGCCTCATAGTCAGTCTGTCCGGACTCGGCATTGATGGCCTTGTTGACGAGAGCCTGGAAAGTGGTGCACTCATGCAGGCGTAGATCTCGGCAAAGCTCAGGATTAAGTCCCTTGCGGAACCTAGCCTGCTTCTTGGCATCAGTTGAAACTTCTTCTGGAGCATAGCGAGCAAGATTGTCGAACTCGCGACTATAAGCATCCACTGACAATCTGCCCTAGGTGAAGGCACATAATTCTTCTCTTTTGCAATCCATCAGCCCTTTTGGGATGTGATGGGCATGGAATGCAGCACTAAACTCTGCCTAATTTGGTGTGGGTCCCTGGGGACGCATAGCCTCATAGCTCTCCCACCAGAGATTGGCAGGTCCCTCCAGAAAGTAGGTGGGAAAGGACACCATGTTGGCCTCGGACACATTAGCAGCCCGAATCTTGCGAAACATACTAGTCAGCCAGTCATCTGCATCGAGGGGGTCGATCGAATGATGATACTTGGGCGGGCACAGCTTGACAAAGTCACCAAGTGACACTCCATCGTTGTGATCATTGCGGGGAGCACGAGCTGTGTTCTGCTCAATTCTTTCCAGCAGCCTGTTGGTCTCCCTCTTGTTTCGTTCAGCCTCTAGCATCACCTCTGCCAGGGATGGCACATGTGGCAGATCTCTTGCCTTGGCTGGCTTCCCTCGTCCTGCTCAGGAGCAGGCACGGAGTTGTTCCTAGTTGCCACCATCCTGGGAAAACAAACCCACAGCTTAGACATAGAGGATATCAACTCTGAGACATGAGATAAGGAATGTACTAGACAACATGGCATGTAGGATAAACACCAATCAACATGGTAAAACCACTACCATATGAACATTAGGTTTCATATATACACACCATGACATAGTTCAGTACAAGCCCAAGCTTAAAACAACTACGGAGGGATGATACAACTCATCAGAGGCATTACAAGCTTCCAATACATTATCTATCGACACCTCCGGAACTCAACTCTCAACCTTGGTCATATCCCAGAAGACACACAGGAGTGTGGCGATACGACTACCAAACTAGAGCTAACATCCACGCACTCAAGCATCGCTGTAGAATGCCTCATACAGGTTACCCCCGTGACCTGGGAGCTGAACCTGAGGATCTGGAAACACTCTAGCCTAGGATCCCTGGAAACCATAAGGACACGGATGTGGCCTTGGTCCCCTTGTCGGCGGCAACAGCGGTCCTCGAAGAGGGGTGATGCCTCCAACATCAGGCCAGTCTACGTGTGCTAGCAAATGAGTCTGCGAACAACATCTCCAAATCTCCATAGCCTGTCTGCCCGACAGGTGCCAACTGCGTCAGGGCTATCCAAAGACGTGCACGGGTAGCATAGAGCTCCATGCGAAGGGCATGTGCATCACGATCCCTATTCTCCAACATCTGAGCGGTCACCTGTAGCCTAGGGTCCTCATGAGAATGATCACAATAGGCTGCGCTAAGATATCCATCCTCTCCTCCCATGGAAGCAGGAACATAACAGAACTCTGTGTTCTGTAGCGGTCCATGGTGAAACCTCATGCTAGTCAGCATGGTGTAGGCGTCTTCCTGAACTACCATACCTATGGTAACACCTAATCCATGCGTCCAGTGAAGCGGCTCTGCAGCTCCAGGATATGAAGGATATATCCTAACAGTACAGAGATAATGACTCTTGTTGAAATCTCGATACTGCTCCTCCACTGTGTACTCTGGGTACCAACGGTATCCAGCCTTCATCATAACTCTAACCAACATGGCCGTGTGACCCGGTACATCAATGCACCTGGTCAGACGGACCACCTAACAGGAAGGACGAGGGGCATCTGAAACAGAGAATGATGCAAAGACATTAGAGATCCTAGCAGAAATTGGACAGCATAACGGCTGTAATTGCTCAAAAAAGATTTTGAGACAACTTGAAAAGATTGGAAAGGCATAACCACTCGACTATCTAGACTCAAATCTCTTCTCCATTTGTTTGTCACACCAACAATACTTGAGTAACTACACTCACTTGCAAACAAGTTAGCTATTGGTCCATGCTTAGTAACTCGTCATCCTAAGCAACATATGAGAATCCTAGTTCATATCCCCGTAGAAAAGATGAGAATGACCCAGCATAGAATAACCTGGGAAGAGGAGTAAAAAGAGCCATACGTTCCCTTCCACAATCAATTCCCCTACTTATCTATAGTGTTTCTAGACTCAATTTCGACCGGTTTGGCTTGGTAGTCCTATAGTCAGTCAGGCTCTGATACCAACGCTGTCGGGACCCCGATCCTAAGTCATATGAATCCAGACTGTAACATATCACATCACTTTGCGGCCTCACGCACGGTAAGCTCCACGGCGGCAGCCTTACCTTAGCCAGGACCGTTTGCGTCTTTTGGCTCACGTATGTGAACATGTCGCTAGCAATCACACAACAGAGAACCCGGGCCGACATGACTACTCATAGAACCCAAGTGGCACATCCGTACAGAACCAAGCACACGTAACCCAGCAATGCAGGTGTCGGCCTCAAGCGTGTGTAGACGAGTCATAGCAAGCTACAAGGACTCCATTACGTCCTGAGACACGAATACCATCAATGCACATAGACGAGTTGTAGCAGGCTACAGGGACTCCATTACACTGCGAGACATTTCCCCGAAGGGACAGATACAACAGCAAATGAGGATACATGCCGGTCAATCAATGTGTCCGGAGCAGTAGCAAGCTACCATGGCTCGGTGGAAGCACAAAGAGGCAGTTTCCCGTAAAGAGTCCTACTAAAGGCACATGACTAGGTGTCGGATCCCTTACATACCGTTGCACGTCACACGTACGCACGACATGCCCGATATGCATAGATACAACCATGGCATCACAACATAACCATACATCAACATGACTTTTATTTAAGAGGCTCAGACGAGCCTTGCATAATATGTTCTTACAGATAGGGGTCACATGACCCGACACTCAAGTCATACAAGCATGTTCATACAAACCAAGCGGAAGCATTAAAGCTATCTAGGTACAGACAGATGAAAGGGGTAAAAAGGCACATGGCCTGACTATCTACAGCCCGCCATAGGGCAAGGTCGTAGCTGGGACACGAGTTATTCGGCATCGTCAACATCTAGAAAGAACCCACCAAATGGGTCTTGGGTCTCATCTGCAACATTTATTAAGCAAACAAGAGTACAATCGTACTCATCAAGTCTTTAAAACATACCTAGTCTATTTATGCTAATGTATCAACAAGGGGGTGGTGGAGTTTATGCAGCAATGCCAGCTTTGACTCATGGCTAACCTACACTACTCAATTTTAACTCTTTGTTACAATTTTAGATATCGCACACGAGTCCACTACCTCCGTCACAATACACCACCATGGATTCACTTTTCCCCCTTCCGGGAGAGTGCCATCCACGGTACTCACACTTGTCTTGATATTTTTATGAGTATCCATTTGATTATCTATGAATAGCATAAGTTCTCCAAGTAGTCCATATCCGAGGACGCGGCTATTCGAATAGTTTCATACCCTGCAGGGGTGTACTTCTTCACACACGCTCTCGCCACTTATCGACGTGTGCTTGTAAAACCATGCACCTCGGCAACATTCAAGCGGATTCCTAGCGAGGGAGTCGACCATGACCGTCAATCACATAAGACCTCTAGTCCAGGCTATAGCCTATTTGAGACTGAACCCGCACGGAAGTTCGGCCGAAGTTTCCGCTACGGCCCCAAACGATGTGCGCAGGGTTCCCAAGCCCACCATTCGGGTGACCCTTGGTACACCGTGCCACTGCCTACCGCGTCGTAACCCACCCCGAGGGTCAGCGCTACGCACAGCCTCCAGCATGCTATAAACACCAAAAACTACTTGCAACTCCTGTACTAAGGACTAAGCAAATGATAAGTCAAGCGGGGTCATATTTCAGGGCCCAGCATGTGGTAGTATCTAGTCTTGCATCACGAACACGGAAATCAGTTCCTAAGAATGTTCCCAATGAGACAACCCGCTATGTACTCGTACATAGCCTCTCATCGCTACCTTTACCAAATCGTATTCATCATATGATCATCACATTGAACAACATTGTTTCACTCAGTTCATCACCCAGATGAATCAGACCTGACACAACTCTAAGCATAGCAAGCATAGCAGGCAAAGTAAGCTAAGCACATCATGGCACAAGCATCTACCAGGTATGCTAGGTTGCAAGGTTTAGCTATTTACTGTGATAAGGACAGGTCATGCATAAGAATAGGATCATCTACCGTGTATGACTGACATGTGATCGTTTGTCCTAATGCAATAACAAGAGCAGGAGAAGAGAGTGGGATGTTATCGGAATGATCAAAGGGGTTGCTTGCCTTGCTGGGTTGCGGGGAGGTTCTCTCCTTCGTCGGGATACTCGGGGGTATCCTCGGAAGCAAGGCCTACCGCAATGCAGATAAGAAACAATCAACACACGCAAGAGCAACAATATGATGCATGATCAGGGCATGATAGCATGCATGGATGACCAAATGCAGCTAGTGCTCATGTTAATTTGGAATGGGTTTGAATATAGGTTCAAAGTTGTTCTCCATTTCAAATTCCATATATTAACCTATTGGTAAATTTCCATGTTCTCCTATTTAGATTGCTCTAACATGCATGATAATAGCACCATTGGATTCATTGGATTTTTCTGATAAATTTTCATATATAAATTATTTTCATCTGACTTACAGATTAATTTATATGATTTTTTGAAGTTTTAAACAATTTCTGGAATTATTTTTAAATTAGAAATTGCTTTATTACATCAGCATGACATCATGATGACATCAACTGGTAGGCTGACCGGGCCGGAGTCAAACCTGACATGTGGGGGGCACATGTAAGTGACTCGGACACTTAACTAACAAATTAAAACTAAATCCTAATTGATTAAAAGGAGCTGAACCCACCGTGAGTGACTGATTAGGTTAATTAAATTAATTAGTTTAGTTTTAAACTTTAATTAACTAAACAGGGCCGGGCCCACATGCCAGTGACCCAGGGGGTCAAACCCCGTGGTCAAATGGCTGGGTTCGTCGGCGTTTAGCCGCCGCAACACCAGACGCGGCGGAGGGGATCGGGATTCCCCTTTCGATAACCAAACAGACGGCGGATGGGCTCAAAATGACGCCCACGCACGCGCCTAACTGTCAGGACACACCCTCGACGCTGGGGTGGCCGGGATTGGTGCCGGCGTTGAGGTCAGCGGCGGCCAGAGCTCGGGCTCGAGCCAAAACGCGGCTACAGGGCACAAGATCAAACGGGGAGAGAGGGAGGGGACTCAGGGGCTCACTGCGAGTGCCAAGGCGACGGACACGAGCTCGGGGACGGCCTGGAGACGATGAACACGACGGCGACCTCCGACGGCCAGGGAGGAAGGAGAAGCTCGGGGTCGTTGCAACAAGGCATCGGGCTTCGATTCCCTTGGCGGAGAGCAGCAGCTGGTCACGGCGGAGCTTTTGCGCGGCTCGGAGCGAGAGGGGAGCAGAGGAATCGACTAACGGCGGCGAGCTCGAAGCTCATCCATGGCAGGAGCAGAGAGGGAGAGGAGAGAGCGAGGGGAAAGGGGGAAGGAGGGATACAGATGGGACCTCCCAGCCTTATCCCCGTCGCCAGCACCACTGGGAGGCAGGCAGGTGCGTCGCGTCGCCGGCGCGAGCGCTCGGTGACCACACGCTATGCCTCCTGGCTGCCAGGAGGACGAAGACCTCCTGGGCCAGGTGGGCTGGCCTGGCCTAGGCCTTTCCTTTTTTTCCTTTTTTCTGTTTTCCATTTTCTAACATGTGTTTATTTCCTTTTGTAGGTACAAAAGGCCAATTATAATATCCCAAATATTTTATAAGCTAAAGTTTGAATATTTCAAACTTATATGAAAAGTTTTAGGATATTTGAAAACTAAAATAATGATAAATGCTTTATTTAGTGATTTCAAGAGCTTTATCACTTATTTTAAATTGTTTTAATTGTTCAAATAATTAGAATGGTCCCTAATATATTCATGTCCTTAATTATCAGCCATAGGGAACATTTCTTATGGGCATTTTGGATTTTTGAAATTAGCACCAAATTTGAATTGTTTGAATTCAAAGTGAGCTTGGGGTTTGTTTTTCTCCCCATTTCTTGTTGATGCAAAATGAAACATGATGCAACACACATGCTTACCTTATGACATCTAACTAGGGTTGTGACAAGTGGCTACCACATGGGTGGTGGGTGGGCCATAAATTTTTTTTTATTCGGCCTCTGGGTCGGCCGGATCATAGGTCGAGGTAAGTTCGTCCTAGATCACCATCGACTAGATCCGGTCTAGATCCTCATTCAACCACGAGAGGGAGACCGGATCCATTTCCTGAGGATCCTTGGAGTCGAGCTCCGGGGCATCTTCGGGGTAAGCATGCTCGGTGAGGGCCGAACCTTGATGGTCAGGCAGCAGCATCAAGTCCGGGATTGAGGTTGGGCCTTGAGCGGAAACGGATGTGAGGGTCAAGCCGGATAGTGGGCCCGAAGTTGAGGCTCCGGGGCATCCATGACCGTCGGACGAAGCCGGGAGTTCAGTGAGGAATAGATCGCCATGGGAGTCGGCGGTGAACTCTAGGTTCCCGAACCTGATCTCCTGACCGTGGGAGAAGTTTTTGATCCGGCCTAGATGGCTGGTCGAGTCAGCATGCAGCACTATGCTACCAAATGCGAAGACCTGTCCGGGGATGAAAATGTCCTCGTTCCAAGCTTGTTCACTGATGATAAGGCGATCCGTTACTACACAAGTGATCTCACCATAGAACTCTCTATGAAAGCACCAATGTCGGTGTCAAAACCGGTGGATCTCGGGTAGGGGGTCCCGATCTATGAATCTAGGATCGATGGTAACAGGAAACTCGGGAGACAATATTTACCCAGGTTCGCGCCCTCGTAAGGAGGTAAAACCCTACGTCCTGCTTGATTGGTATTGATAAGTATGAAGGTTACAAAGTTGATCTACCTCGAGATCAAAGAGCTAAACCCTAGATGTATATGACTTGTTCTCTACAAACGAAGCCCCCTAGTTTATATAGACATCGGGGGACCCTAGGGTTACACATGGTCGGTCTCTATTCGGGCATAGATACACCCATTCTTTCTTGTAGAGCACATCATGTATTTGGGTTCCTACCCTTAAGCATGGAGTCCTTCTGTAGTTTGGCCCTTCCGGACATGCCTCAAGGCAGCCCATCGGGCTGGCCCATAGAAGGTAAGCCAACAGTCTGAGGATCCCTAAATCCCGGACTCCCTCACCTGGGCAGGGACTGCGGGAACTTCTTCCTTACCAAGAGGATCGTCTTTTCGCTTCTCCTTTTTCCTAGCATTTCCTCCTGATACTTCTCCAATGCATCTATAATTTTTGATGATGTCATGCTATTATATTATCTGTGTTGGCTATTTTATATGCATTAATATGCTATTTTATATTATTTTTGGGACTAACCTATTAATCTAGAGCCTAGTGCAAGTTTCTGGTTTTTCCATGTTTTTGAGTTTCGCAGATATGGAATATTAAACATAGTCCAAATGGAATAAAACCTTCGGAAGGAATTTTTCTGGAAGGAAACAATTCAACGAGGCTTGGAGTGCATGCCAAGGCACCTGTAAGGAGGTCACGAGCCTGGTAGGTGCGGCCACCCCCTTGGTCGTGCCTAGCAAGCTTGTTGTCCCCTCGTAGGCCTCCTAACCCCATTCTTCGTCCTATAAATACCCAGATATTCCCCAACATCAGAACGAGCCACGCAAATACTTTTCCGCTGCCAGAAGCCTCCGTTCCCGAGAAATCCAATCTTGGATCCTTTTCCGGTAATCTGCTGGAGGGGGCTTCGATCACGGAGGGCATCTACATCAACTCCATTGCCCCTCCAATGCTGCGTGAGTAGTCCACCACAGACCTACGGGTCCATATCTACTAGCTAGATGGCTTCTTCTCTCTATTCGATCTTCAATACCATGTTCTTCATGATCTTCATGGGGATCTATCCGATGTAATCTTCTTTGGTGGTGTGTTTTTCAAGATCCGATGAATTGTGAGTTTATGTTCAGATTATCTAAGAATATTATTTGAATCTTCTCTGAATTCTTATATGCATGATTTCATATCCTTGTAAGTCTCTTCGAGTTATTGGTTTGGTTTGGCCAACTAAATTGGTAATTCTTGCAATGGGAGAAGTGCTTGTTTTGGGGTTCAATCTTGCAGTGTCCTCACCAAGTGACATAGTAGGGGTAGCAAGGCACGTATTGAATTGTTGCCATCAAGGGTAACAAGATGGGATTTGCATCATATTTCTTGAGTTTATCCCACTACATCATGTCATCTTTCTTAATGTGTTACTCTGTTCTTCATGAACTTAATACTCTAGATGCAAGCAGGAGTCGGTCGATGTGTGGAGTAATAGTAACAGATGCAAAATCATTTCGGTCTACTTGACATGGACGTGATGCCTATATGCATGATCATTGCCTCGGATAACTACATGATTATTCGCTTTTCTATCAATTGCTTGCCTGTAATTTGTTTACCCACCATGATATTTTCCTTCCAGAGAGAAGCCTCTAGTGAAATCTATGGCCCCGGGTCTATTTTCCATAATATGCTTTCAGATCTATAAACCAAAAATACCAAAACATACTTTTATGCAATTTATTTACCTTTTACTTTCCATTCTCGTTTACATCTATCTCTATCGGATCTAATCCTTGCAAATAATCGTGAAGGGATTGACAACCCATTTATATCATTGGGTGCAAGAGTTTGATTGTTTTTGTAGGTGCATCCATTGGTGACTTGATTGTTCCTCCTACTAGATTGATACCTTGGTTCTCATCAACTGAGGGAAATACTTATCTACTCATCTGCATCACCCTTTCCTCTTCAAGGGAAAACCAACGCAAGCTCAAGAGGTAGCAAGAAGGATTTCTAGCGCCGTTTCCCGGGAGGATACTATTGGGGAACGTCGCATGGGAAACAAAAAATGTCCTACGCACATGCAAACCTATCCATGGTGATGAGCATCTACGAGAGGGAGAGTGGATCTACGTACCCTTGTAGATCGCTAAGCGGGAAGCGTTAAGAAACGTGGTTGGTGTAGTCGAACTTCTTCACGATCCAAATCGCCGAGCCTCCCACGATCCAATCACGAACCGTCCCGCGAACCACTCACGAACCGTCCCACGATCTCATCACGATCCATCCCACGATCCAATCACGAAGGTCTCGTGGCCTTGATCACGATCCTTCCGATCTAGTACCGAACGGACGGCACCTCCGCGTTCAGCACACGTGCAGCTTGATGACGATCTCCACCGTCTTGATCCAGCAAGAGGGGTGGAGAGGAGAGAGAGTTCACCGGCAGCGTGACGGCGCTCCGGTGATGGTGGTGGAGCAATTCCGACAGGGCTTCGCCTAAGCACTGCGGAACTACGATCTAGAGGAGAAACTATGCACCGGTGGAACGGGTAGCACGTGGCCAGAAATTCTGTCCAAAAACCACCCAATCCACTAGTATATATAGGAGGAGAGGAGAGGAGAGGCAGCCAAGGCCTTTGGGGCGGCCGAAATAGGAGGTGGGAGCAATCCTACTTCACCTCCAATCCTAGTTGGAGTAGGATTGCCTCCTATTGGCTGATTTTCCACGTTTTGCTTTAGGACTTTCTCTCCTGCGCCATGGGCCTTTGTGGTTGTTTTCCCAGCCCACTAAGGGCTGGTTATTATTATCCCACAGCCCATGGACCTCTTGGGGTCGAAATACCCCTCCCGGAGGTCCCCCGGTACACTACCGGCACTCCCGGTAGACTACCGATACTCCCGGTACACTACCGATGAGCCCGAAACTTTTTCGGCGACGAAACTGGGACATCCTATATATGAATCTTTACCTCCGGACCATTCCAAAGCTCCTCGTGATGTCCGGGATCTCATCCGGGATTGCGAACAACCTTCGGTCACCCCCATACATAACTCTATACTACCGAAACGTCACCGAACCTTAAGTGTGCAGACCCTGCGGGTTCGAGAACTATGTAGACATGACCGAGACACCTCTACGGACAATAACCAATGGCAGGACCTAGACGTCGACATTGGTTCCTACATATTCTACGAAGATCTTATCGGTTGAACCTCTATGTCAAGGATTCAGTTAATCCCGTATAACGTTCCCTTTATTCTTCGGCATGTTACTTGCCCGAGATTCGATCGTCGCTATCTCTATACCTAGTTCAATCTCGTTACCGGCAAGTCTCTTTACTCATTCCGTAATGCAAGATCCCGCAACTAACAATTAGTCACATTGCTTGCAAGGCTTATTGTGATGTTGCATTACCGAGTGGGCCCCGAGATACCTCTCCATCACACGGAGTAACAAATCCGAGTCTCGATCCATGCCAACTCAACAGACACCATCGGAGATACCTGTAGAGCACCTTTATAGTCACCTAGTTACGTTGCGACGTTTGATACACACATGGCACTCCTTCGATATCCGTGAGTTGCATGATCTCATGGTCATAGGAACATCTACTTTGACATTTAGAAAACAGTAGCAATAAATTGACACGATCATATGCTACGTTTGTAGTTTGGGTCTTGTCCATCACATTAGTCTCCTAATGATGTGATCCTGTTATCAAATGACATCACATGTCAATGGCTAGGAAACCCTGACCATCTTTGATCAACGAGCTAGTTCACTAGAGGCATACTAGGGACATAGTGTTTGTCTATTTATCCACACATGCAATGTGTTTCCGATCACTATAGTTATAGCATGGATAATAAATGATTATCATGAACAAGGAAATATAATAATAAACACTTTATATATTGCCTCTAGGGCATATTTCCAACAGTCTCCCACTTGCACTAGAGTCAATAATCTAGTTCACATCACTATGTGATTTACATGGTAATGAATCGAACACCCATACAGTTCTGGTGTTGATCATGTTTAGCCCTTGGAAGAGGTTTAGTCAATGGGTCTGCAACATTCAGATCCATGTGCACTTTGCAAATATTTATGTCCTTCTCCTCGATGTAGAACCGGATGGAGTTGAAGCGTCGCTTTATGTGTCTGGTCCTCTTGTGAAACCTTGGTTCCTTGGCTAGAGCAATGGCACCAGTGTTGTCACAGAACAGATTTATTGAATTCAGTGCACTAGGCACTACTCCAAGATCTGTCATGAACTGCTTCATCCAGACACCTTCCTTCTTTGCCTCCGAGGCTGCGATGTACTCCGCTTCGCACATAGAATCAGCTACCACGCTTTGCTTGGAACTGCACCAGCTTACCGCTCCCCCGTTAAGAATAAATACGTATCCGGTTTACGATTTAGAATCGTTCGGATCAGTGTCGAAGCTTGCATCGACGTAACCCTTTACGACGAGCTCTTCATCACCTCCATAAACAAGAAACATGTCCTTAGTCCTGTTAAGGTACTTAAGGATATTCTTGACCACTTGCCAGTGCTCCATTCCAGGATCACTTTGAAACCTTCCAGCCATACTTATGGCAAGGCTGACATCGGGTCTTGTGCACAGCATTGCATACATGATAGAGCCTATGGCTGAAGCATAGGGGATGACGCTCATCTTTTCTTTATCTTCTGCAGTCACTGGGCATTGAGTCTTACTCAACTTCACACTTTGTAACACAGGCAAGAACCCCTTCTTGGCCTGTTCCATTTTGAACTTCTTCAAAACTTTATCAAAGTATGTGCTCTGTGAAAGTGCTATTAAGCGTCTCGACCTATCTCTATAGATCTTAATGCCTAATATGAAAGCAGCTTCTCCTAGGTCCTTCATTGAAAAACTGTTATTCAAATATTCCTTCACGCTTTCCAGCATTTCTATATCGTTTCCGATCAGCAATATGTCATCCACATATAATACTAGAAATGCTACAGAGCTCCCACTCACTTTCTTGTAAATACAAGCTTCTCCATAAACTTGTATAAACCCAAACGCTTTGATCACCTCATCAAAGCATTTATTCCAACTCCGAGATGCTTGCACCAGTCCATAAATGGATCGCTGGAGTTTGCAAACTTTGTCAGCATTCTCCGGATCGACAAAACCTTAGGGTTGCATCATATACAACTCTTCCTCAAGGAAACCATTGAGGAACGCCGTTTTGACGTCCATCTGCCAAATTTCATAGTCGAAATAAGCAGCTATTGCCAACATGATTCTGACAGACTTAAGCATCGCTACGGGTGAGAAAGTCTCATCGTAGTCAACTCCTTGAACTTGTGAAAAACCCTTTGCCACAAGTCGAGCTTTATAGACGGTGACATTACCGTCCGCGTCTGTCTTCTTCTTATAGATCCATTTGTTCTGAATGGCCTTTCGCCCTTCAGGTAGTACTTCCAAAGTCCATACTTTGTTTTCATACATGGATCCCATCTCAGATTTCATGGCCTCTAACCATGTCTCGAAATCCGGGCCCATCACTGCTCCTCCATAGCTCGTAGGTTCATTGTTGTCCAACAACATGACCTCTAAGACAGGGTTGCCGTACCACTCGGGAGTAGTACGCGTCCTTGTCGACCTACGAGGTTCAATAGCAGCTTGATCCGGAGCTTCATGATCATCATCATTAACTTCCTCTTCTACCGTTATAGGTTCCACAGAAACATCTTTCTGTGCTGCGCTACTCTCTGGTTGAAGTAAAGGTTCAATAACCTCATCAAGCTCTATTTTCCTCCCACTCAATTCTTTCGAGAGAAACTCTTTCTCAAGAAATGTTCCGTTCTTAGCGACAAACACTTTGCCCTTGGATCTGAGATAGAAGGTATACCCGATTGTCTCTTTCGGGTATCCTATGAAGACGCACTTTTCCGCTTTGGGTTCCAGCTTTTCAGGCTGAAGCTTTTTGACATAAGCATCACATCCCCAAACTTTAAGAAACGGCAACTTCGGCTTTTTGCCAAACCACAGTTCATATGGCGTCGTCTCAACGGATTTTGATGGTGCCCTATTTAAAGTGAATGCAACTGTCTCTAATGTATAACCCCAAAATGATAGTGGCAAATCAGCAAGAGACATCATAGAACGCACCATATCCAATAAGGTCCGATTACGACGTTTAGACACACCATTACGCTATGGTGTTCCGGGTGGTGTCAACTGTGAAACAATTCCACACTGTCTTAAGTGATTGCCAAACTCATAACTCAGATATTCACCTCCTCGATCAGATCGAAGAAATTTAATCTTCTTGTTACGATGATTCTCAACTTCACTCTGAAATTGCTTGAACTTTTCAAATGTTTCAGACTTGTGCTTCATCAAGTAAATATACCCATATCTACTCAAGTCATCAGTGAAGGTGAGAAAATAACGATAACCACCGCGCGCTTCGACATTCATTGGACCGCACACATCAGTATGTATGATTTCCAATAAGTCACTCGCCCGTTCCATTGTTCCAGAGAACGGCGTTTTGGTCATCTTGCCCATAAGGCATGGTTCACATGTGTCAAGTGATTCAAAATCAAGTGACTCCAAAAGTCCATCAGCATGGACCTTCCTCATGCGTTTTACACCAATATGACCTAAACGGCAGTGCCACAAGAAAGCGGTACTATCATTAACTACTCTACATCTTTTGGCATCAATGTTATGAACATGTGTGTCAACACTATCAAGATTCAATATGAATAAACCCCTAACATTGGGTGCATGACCATAAAAGATATTACTCATATAAATAGAACAACCTTTATTCTCTGATTTAAATGAGTAACCGTCTCGCAATAAACAAGATCCAGATATAATGTTCATGCTTAACGCAGGCACTAAATAACAATTATTTAGGTTCATCACTAATCCTGATGGTAATCGAAGAGAGAGCGTGCCGACGGCGATCACATCAACCTTGGAACCATTTCCCACGCGCATCGTCACTTCGTCCTTTGCCAGTCTTCGTTTATTCCGTAGTTCCTGTTTTGAGTTGCAAATGTGAGCAACCGAACCGGTATCAAATACCGAGGCACTACTACGAGAACTAGTAAGGTACACATCAATAACATGTATATCATATATACCTTGTTTGTTGTTGGCCGCCTTCTTGCCAGCCAGGTACTTGGGGCAGTTCCGCTTCCAGTGACCAGTTCCTTTGCAATGAAAGCACTCAGTTTCTGGCTTAGGTCCATGCTTAGGCTTCTTTGTAGGAGTAGCAACTGCTTTGCCATCCTTCTTGGTTTTACCCTTCTTGCCTTTGCCTTTGCCGTTTTTCTTGAAACTAGTGGTTTTATTGACCATCAACACTTGATGTTCTTTCTGGATTTCAGACCTAGCGACTTTCAGCATCGCAAATAGCTCGGCGACTGACTTGTTCATCCCGTGCATGTTATAGTTCATCACAAAGATCTTGTAACTAGGTGGCAGCGATTGAAGAACTCTATCAGTGATCGCCTCCAGCGGAAGGGTAATTCCCAACTCCTCTAGACGGTTTGAGTACCCAGACATTCTGAGTATGTGCTCACTAATAGACCCGTTCTCCTCCATCTTGCAAGCATAGAATTTATCGGAGGTCTCATACCTCTCGATCTGGGCATTCTTCTGAAAGATAAACTTGAACTCCTGGAACATCTCATATGCTCCATGACGTTCAAAACATCTTTGAAGTCCCGGTTCTAAGCCATACAATATTGCACACTGAACTATTGAGTAGTCTCCAGCATGAGCCTCCCAAGCGTTCTTAACGTCTTCGGAGGTCATGTCTTCTGGCTGGTCACCAAGCGGTGCATCAAGGACATATGACTTCTGGGAAGCCGTGAGGATAATCCTCAGATTACGGGCCCAGTCAACAAAGTTACTTCCATCATCTTTCAATTTAGCTTTCTCTAGGAACGCATTAAAATTCAGGGGTGCTACTGCGCGAGCCATTGATCTACAACATAAAAATGCAAAGGTTACTTAGACTATTGTTCAAGGTAATGAGTTTAGTTAATCAAATTACTAAAGCTCCCACTCAAATTGACATCCCTCAGGTCATCTGAGTGTCACATGATCCAAATTCACCAACTCAAGTCCGATCATCACGTGAGTTAAGGTGGCTTCAATGGTGAACATCATTATGTTGATCATATCTACTATATGACTCATGTTCGACCTTTCGGTCTCTTGTGTTCCGAGGCCATGTCTGTACATGCTAGGCTCGTCAAGTTTAACCCGAGTGTTCTGCACGTGCAAATCTGGCTTGCCTCCATTGTATGTGAACGTAGAGTCTATCACACCCGATCATCACGTGGTGTCTCGACACGACGAACTTTCGCAACGGTGCACACTTGGGGAGAACACAGTTCATCTTGAAATTTAAGTGAGGGATCACCTTATAATGCTACCGTCGTACTAAACAAAACAAGGTGCATAAAAGGATTAACATCTCGTGCAATTCATAAGTGACATGATCTGGCTATCAACTTGTGTTTAAGATCTCCATCTTTGAAACACCGGCATGATCTCCATCGTCACCGGCATGACACCATGGTCTCTATCATCTTGATCTCCATCAACGTGTCGCCATCGGGGTTGTCACGCCCTGCATGCTTCTACTACCATTGCTAACGTAGCGATAAAGTAAAGCATTACATAGCGCTTAATGATTGACACGCAGGTCATACAATAATTATAGACAACCCTATGGCTCCTGCCGGTTTCCGTAATCAGCGACATGCAAGTCGTGATAATCTATACATCACATGATCATCTCATACATCACATATATCTCATCATGTAATTGGCCATATCATATCACAACATACCCTGCAAAAACAAGTTAGACGTCCTCTAATTGTTGTTGCATGTTTTACGTGGCTGCTATGGGTATCTAGCAAGAACGATTCTCACCTACGCATAAACCACAACGGTGATACATAGATTTCTTTTCAACCTTCTCAAGGACCGCCTTTGTCGGATCCGATCCAACTAAAGTGAGAGAAACTGTCACCCGCAAGCCATCTAAGCAACAAGTTGCGTCGAGGGAACCGGTCTCTCGTAAGCGTACGAGTAATGTTGGTCCGGGCCACTTCATCTCACAATCCCGCTGAACCAAAATCCGACCAAGGGAGGAAGCAATCTAAGCATCAACACCCACAAACCTTTTGTGTTCTACTCGAGATCTCATCGAACCATCAACCTAGCTCATGATGCCACTGTTGGGGAACGTCGCATGGGAAACAAAAAATTTCCTACGCACACGCAAACCTATCCATGGTGATGAGCATCTACGAGAGGGAGAGTGGATCTATGTACCCTTGTAGATCGCTAAGCGGGAAGCATTAAGAAACGCGGTTGGTGTAGTCGAACTTCTTCGCGATCCAAATCGCCGAGCGTCCCACGATCCAATCACGAACCGTCCCGTGAACCAATCACGAACCGTCCCACGATCTCGTCACGATCCGTCCCACGATCCAATCACGAAGGTCTCGTGGCCTTGATCACGATCCTTCCGATCTAGTAAAGAACGGACGACACCTCCACGTTCAGCACACGTGCAGCTTGATGACGATCTCCACCGTCTTGATCCAGCAAGAGGGGTGGAGAGGAGAGAGAGTTCACTGGCAGCGTGACGGCGCTCCAGTGATGGTGGTGGAGCAATTCCGGCAGGGCTTCGCCTAAGCACTACGGAACTACGATCTAGAGGAGAAACTATGCACCGGTGGAACGGGTAGCACGTGGCCGGAAATTCTGTCCAAAAACCACCCAATCCACTAGTATATATAGGAGGAGAGGAGAGGAGAGGCAGCCAAGGCCTTTGGGTCGGCCTAAGTAGGAGGTGGGAGCAATCCTACTTCACCTCCAATCCGAGTTGGAGTAGGATTGCCTCCTATTGGCTGATTTTCCATGTTTTGCTTTAGGACTTTCTCTCCTGCGCCATGGGCCTTTGTAGCTGTTTTCCCAGACCACTAAGGGCTGTTTATTATTCTCCCACAGCCCATGGACCTCTTGGGGTCGAAATACCCCTCTCGGAGGTCCCCCGGTACACTACCGGCACTCCCGGTACACTACCGATACTCCCGGTACACTACCGATGAGCCCAAAACTTTTCCGGCGACCAAACTGGGACATCCTATATATGAATCTTTACCTCCGGACCATTCCGGAGCTCCTCGTCATGTCCGGGATCTCATCCGGGACTCCGAACAACCTTCGGTCACCGCCATACATAACTCTATACTACCGAAACGTCACCGAACCTTAAGTGTGCAGACCCTGCGGGTTCGAGAACTATGTAGACATGACCGAGACACCTCTATGGCCAATAACCAATGGCGGGACCTGGACGTCCACATTGGTTCCTACATATTCTACGAAGATCTTATCGGTTGAACCTCTATGTCAAGGATTCAGTTAATCCCGTATAACGTTCCCTTTGTTCTTCGGCATGTTACTTGCCCGAGATTCGATCGTCGCTATCTCTATACCTAGTTCAATCTCGTTACCGTCAAGTCTCTTTACTCGTTCCGTAATGCAAGATCCCGCAACTAACAATTAGTCACATTGCTTGCAAGGCTTATTGTGATGTTGCATTACCGAGTGGGCCCAGAGATACCTCTCCGTCACACGGAGTAACAAATCCCAGTCTCGATCCATGCCAACTCAACAGACACCATCGGAGATACCTATAGAGCACCTTTATAGTCACCCAGTTACGTTGCGACGTTTGATACACACAAGGCACTCCTTCGATATCCGTGAGTTGCATATCTCATGGTCATAGGAACATATACTTTGACATGTAGAAAACAGTAGCAATAAACTGACACGATCATATGCTACGTTTGTAGTTTGGGTCTTGTCCATCACATCAGTCTCCTAATGATGTGATCCCGTTATCAAATGACATCACATGTCAATGGCTAGGAAACCCTGACCATCTTTGATCAACGAGCTAGTTCACTAGAGGCATACTAGGGACATAGTGTTTGTCTATTTATCCACACATGCAATGTGTTTCCGATCACTACAGTTATAGCATGGATCATAAACGATTATCATGAACAAGGAAATATAATAATAAACACTTTATATATTGCCTCTAGGGCATATTTCCAACAGATACATAGCAAGTCAAGATCAAGCCTACCAAGTACCCATCACAAACTCATCTCTTCCTTTTACATTATTTTCTATTTGCCTCTCGTTTTCCTCTCCGACACATCCGAAACGATTTTCAGAAAATACCAAAGGATTTGCCTTTTTATTCGCCCTTCTTTCAGTTGCCTTTCGTTTGCTTGTGTGCTTGATTGCTTGCATTGTCACAATGTCTGGTAATACCAAGTTGTGTGACTTTTCTAATACTAATAATAATGATTTTATTAGTACTCCGATTGCTCCGTCCACTAGTGCATAATCTTATGAGATCGATGCTTCTTTGCTTAATCTTGTTATGAAAGAACAATTTTCTAGCCTTCCTAGTGAAGATGCCGCATCCCATCTAAATACTTTTATTGAGTCGTTTGATATGCAAAAGAATAAAGATTTGGATAATGATATTGTTAAATTTAAGCTATTCCCATTCTCGCTACGAGATTGTGCTAAAACTTGGTTTTCATCTTTGCCTAAAAATAGTATTGAATCATGGAATAAGTGAAAATATGCTTTTATCTCCAAGTACTTTCCGCCCGCTAAGATCGTCTCCCTTAGGAACGATATAATTAATTTTAAGCAACTTTATCATGAGCATGTTGCACAATCTTTGGAGAGGATGAAATTAATGATTAGGAATTGTCCCGCACATGGTTTGAGTTTATGGATGATTATACAAATTTTCTATGTGGGATTGAATTTTTCATCCAAAAATCTTTTATATTCAGCCGTGGGTGGTACTTTTATGGAAATCAAATTAGGAGAAGCTACTAAACTCCTAGATAATATTACGACAAACTACTCTCAATGGCATACCGAAAGATCTCCTGCTAGTGGAAAAGTGCATGCTATTGAAGAAATAAACACTTTGAGTGAAAAGATGGATGAATTGATGAAATTTTTTGCTAGTAAGAATGATCCTATTGATCCCAAAGATTTTCATTTGTATTCTTTGATTGGAAATAATAATGAATCTATGGATGCGAATTTTGTTGGAAGGCATAATTTTGGTAGTAACGTATATAGAGGTAATTTCAACCCTAGGTTATTTCCTAGTAATTCCTCTAATAATTATGGTAATTCCTAGAAAAATTCTTGTGGAAATTATAATAATATTCCCTCTGATCTTGAGAATATTGTTAAAGAATTTATCGGTTCACAAAAGGTTTTTAATGCTATGATTGAAGAAAAAGTGCTCAAGACTGATGATTTGGCTAGGAGTGTTGATAGAATTTCGCTTGAGATTGATTCTTTGAAAGTTAGATCTACTCCACCCAAGCATGATATTAATGAGTCTTTAAAAGCTATGGGAACGCTAGAATTCGTGCTAAGCGTGAGTGGCTTGAGAAAGTATGTTCTCGTGATAATAATGATGAAGATCTTAAAGTCATTTATGTAACTCCTATTGAATCTTTGTTATCCAATATAAATCTTGATAATGATGGGACTGGAGCTAATTCAACTTTATTTAAAAGGCGTCCCAATGATTCGGAGTCTATAGATCTTAATGCTAAGATTGATAAAAGTGGGATAAAAGAGGTCAAAACTTTAAATAGCAATGAACCCACTCTTTTGGATTTCAAGGACTTTAATTATGATAGTTGTTGTTTGATTGATTGTATTTCCTTGTTGCAATCCATGATAAATTCTCCACATGCTTATAGTCAAAATAAGGCTTTTACTAAACATATCGTTGATGCTATGATGAAATCCTTTGAAGAAAAACTTGAGTTAGAAGTTAATATTCCTAGAAAGCTTCATGATGAGTGGGAACCTACTATCAAGATTAAAATCAAAGATTATGAGTTTCATGCTTTGGTTGGTTTGGGTGCTAGTGTTTCCACAATTCCAAAAACTTTATGTGATGTGGTAGGTTACCATGATCTTGATAATTGCTCTCTAAATTTGCATATAGAGGATTCCAATATTAAGAAACCTATGGGAAGGATTAATGATGTTATTTTTGTTGCAAATAGGAATTATGTGCCCGTAGGTTTCATTGTTGTTGATATAGATTGCAATCCTACATGTCCTATTATTCTTGGTAGACCTTTCCTTAGAACGATTGGTGCAATTATTGACATGAAAGAAGGAAACATTAGATTTCAATTTCCATTCAGGAAAGGCATGGAACACTTTCCTAGAAATAAAATAAGATCACCTTATGAATCTATTATGATACCTACTTTTGGATTGCATACCAAAGATGACAATACCTAGATCTATTGTGTTTTGCCTATCTAGGGGCGTTAAACAATAGCGCTTGTTGCAAGGCAACCCAATTTTATTTTTGTGTTCTGTTTTTTCTTACTTTTTAGTGTTTCCCACATTATTACTTGTGCGGTAATTGTGTTTTGGTGTTTTAATTAGTGTTTGATCCAAAAACAATTGGGGTGATCTATGGTAGTTGTTGATTTGATCTTGCTGAAAAGCAGAAACTTTTGCGCTCAGTCCAAGAATTTTCTAATTTTTTTAGTGTGTCGAATGAGTCTGAAGTTTTTACAAAAGATTTATATATAAATTTCTAGGTTATCCTTATTTTTCAGAATATTTTGAGTTATAGAGTATACAAAGTTTTCAGATTGCTATAGTCTGTTTTGTTTTTGACAGATTCTGTTTTCTTTGAGTTGAATATCTATGGGTTGTATCATGGGGTGTGAACCATGGAGAAGTTATAATGCAGTAGGTATAACACCAATATAAATAAATAATTAGTTCACAATAGTACCTAAAGTGGTGATTTATTTTCTTATACTAATGGATCTCACGAGTTTTCTGTTAACTTTTGTGTTGTGAAGTTTTCAAGTTTTGGGTAAAGATTGGATAGACTATGGAATAAGGAGTGGCAAGAGCCTAAGATTGGGGATGCCCAAGGCAACCCAAGTCATATTCAAGGATGCAAAAGAACCTAAGCTTGGGTATGTCCCGGAAGGCATCCCCTCTTTTGTCTTCAAACCATCAGTAAATTTACTTGAGGCTATATTTTTATTCACCACATGATATGTGTTTTGCTTGGAGCATCTTGTATGATATGAGTCTTTGCTTTTTAGTTTTCCACAATCATCCTTGCTGCACACATCTTTTGAGAGAGACATGCTGAATCATGAATTTATTAGAATACTCTATGTGATTCACTTATATCTTTTGAGATAGGCAATTTTGCTCTATGTGCTTCACTTATATTTTTTAGATCACAGTGGTGTTTTGCATTTTATAGAAATAATTGAACTATCGTACCTCAATTATATTATTTTGAGAGTCTCTAAACAGCATGGTAATTGGTCTAGGTTATGAATTTAGTCCTAATATGATAGGCATCCAAGGGAGATATAATAAAAACTTCCATATTAAGTGCATTGAGTATTTATGAGAAGTTTGATTCCTCACATAAAGTTTTGAGATACAAAGATGGTAATGTTAAGAGTCATGTTAGGAAGTAATTGTGATTTGGTAAAAATGCTTGTGTAAAGGTTTGTGATTCCCGAAGCATGCACGTATGGTGAACCGTTATGTAAGAAAGTTGGAGCATGATTTGTTTATAGATTGTCAACCTTTGTGTGAGGGTCGGGAGAATGCGATGGTTAACTCCTACCAACCTCTCCCCTAGGAGCATGAGTTTAATACTTTGCTTCAATGACTAATAGAATTTTACAAAAAGTATGTGAGTTCTTTATGACTAATGTTGAGTGCATGGAATATACGCAATATCACCCTTCCACCTTTGCTAGCCTCTCTGGTACAGTGCAACTTTTGCCGGTACAACAAACACCTTCCTCAAAACAGCCACCATATAACTTCCTCAAAACAGCCACCGTATATCCTTCCTCAAAACAGCCACCATATACCTTCCTCAAAACAGCGGCCATATATCCTTCCTCAAAACAGCCACCATACCTACCTATTACGGCATTTCCATAGCCATTTCAAGATATATTGCCACACAACTTTGTGGGGACCCCGACTCATAAGTCGTGATTACTGAAAGTACATGCATAGTGATCCCAGGGATCAATGCTCACCGAACACACAGAAACTGAATAACAAGAGTCTTACATCCATTACATACCAGTTTACTCAAATATGGCCTTCATGGCCAAGCCTTCATATGATTGCGGCGGAAATCTTCAACGATAGTGTGACCCCATGCCATCTGCCTTAACCCTACAGGCATTCTGACTAGGAAGCGTCCTAGCTCGCATGTCCGTCACCAAGGTAATCTTCATCATAACCTGATCTTTCATGCCTAGCCAATAAAATAACTACTGGCAAGCCAATGAGTACTTTGAATGTACTCGCAAGCAACCCATGTTTGGAACAAGGCAATAACAATGCATGATATAGCTCTAATAGGTAAGTTTTGAAGAAAGCTAGTTTTGAGTGCAATGACATGATCAAGTGTCTTAAGTAAGCATGCATCAACCATGGACAAGTGTTCATAAGAACACGTGACCGTCATCATCATAGGCAGCAGTTGAACATCTCATGTTCATTCATCACACCAAGTCCTCAGACTTGTCTCATGTATCGTCTGAACATCTCATGTGCAGTCATCATGCCGAGTCATCCGACTCGACTCAAGTATCATTCTTGTCACCACACATACACACACCCAGTTTGCGAAAACCTCTGGACGTAGCACAAGAGCGGTCATCCAACTATCCATGACCGTGGACACGGATATTCGAATAGTTTTACACTCTGCAAAGGTTGCACACCTTACCCACAAGACTCGGGGAATTTCTATATCATCCAAGACTCGCGGTATATAACATACCCGAGGTAAGCACCCGAACAATGCCTTTCCCCCCGTGATACTAAACAACGAGTCCACTCGATTGGTACCCAGCCCTAATGATGTGCATCACACGAGCCTCACTCTAATCGTACCATCCATGAGGGGACCAACGGTGTGCCCGGTGCCTGTAAAGAGAGCGCATGATCGTACATACCGGTATGACCCCGTATCGAGAGTGACCACGCCACTCCCGCCACTAGTAATGCGGGCTCAAGGTTGTCAGAATCGCGATTCTGTTATGCGATTCTACAACTTTGCGATCCAAATTAACCCCTATTATTCTACGATTTTACTTCATAGAATCTACGTTTCTACGATCCTGATAGTGAATATTCTACGACTTACGATCTTACCATTGGGGTTCCGATCCGATTCAGAATCGCGATTCTGACAACCTTGTGCGGGCTCCTTGCCAGTACCCACGAAGGTAATAAACAAAGCCCCTTCCCATATAAAGGTAGAGTGGTTGTACATGTAAGGTTGGAATAACGGTCGCAACTTACACCAATCCATTTTCAAAAACCACACACACTCACTTGCTCCGTTACACCACTTCTTTCTCAAGTGGTTACCTAGCTCATCATCATCTCCCTCGGACATTAGTGGCACCCGGCTGGGTTTTCAAAAAGACTTTGAAATCATTTCTTCCTTTCCATCACTATGCATAAGTCCCCAACCCACTTGCGTAGCATCTACTAGCATCCTAACTACACCCACCTGCATAACCCTCATAAGGTGGTAGGGTTATGCATGATGTAAGTGTCAATGGTAAGAGTATCGGAGGCAACCCACCGAAGTAGTCACTACTCCACATGATGGAGCATAACGAAAGTAAAGTGCTATATGACAGGCAATGAAAATGGTTTCTTAACATGGTCAAAGGGTTGCTTACCTGGCTTACAAGGTCTTCGAGGTCTTCACATGCTTGTCGTCCACTCCAAGTACTTCGTCTACTTCGTCAACTACCGCCGGAAAACAACCGCAATAAGCAACACAATAAGCAGAAAATAAATTTCCTCTATAATTAGGAGTTTTATTTTTCTAGGACTCCTCTGGTCATGAGAAAAATAACCAAGGAAGTTTTGGTGGAGGTGGGTTAAGGGGGAGTTTTGAATGGTGGGAATGATGGAAATGATGATCCTTCAAGATGTCAACAAAAAATATTTTCATAAAAATGAGTGGAGGCCCTCATAAAATAGGGCATGATTTTATAAACATGTGAGAAGCGGTTTCATTGGATTTGGAGTTGGTATGAATTTCCTAGGGATTTGCAAAGATGAGATAAATGGAAAAGTGGGTTATTTAGTAGATCCAACAGAATAGGTGCATGGTAAAAATGTTCACCATGGCTATAAAAATAGGGTATGACACTTAGAGTACCTATAAATTGGAATTACTACATTTGGAGATTATATGGATGCTCTGGGAATTTGCAAAGTGGCCTCTAGTAGTTCAAATTTGATTTTAATTTTGAATCCCATAGAAAAATTGTGGTGAAAAATTATGGAAGTGCCACCATTAAATAGGTGGTATTTCTAAAAGGATGCAGAAATTTGAATCATTTGATTTGGACAGGTATTTATTTGTTTATGATTTTTGGAAGTTCTGATAAAAGAATAAAGAAAAGGTTAAACCTCTTGGGCTCAAAGCCAGTGGGCCACACAGCTCAATGGGGCAAAGCCACTACTGGGCCGGCCCAGTGGCTCGGCTGGGCAAAATGGAGGCCACGCTGATGGCGTATTCCGTGAAATACGCCTTCGGCCAAAAGGAGGCGCACACGACTTGGGCGTCTTCACTTAACGTGGTGGGGCCGGGGGCCGTAGCCACTTACGGGCAGGCCCCACCGGCAGGTCCTCCCCTACCTCCCGCCTGAAACAGAGGAGCAGCAGGGGAGACCGGCCGTGACTGCACCGGCATCCCATCCCGACGCCACAGGCCACCCCCGGCAGGACTCCGGTCACCGGAGAGCACGGAGCGGTGAGCCGCACCCACCTAGCGGTCGTGCTCCCTCTGAGGAGCGCCGGAGGGAGTAGGGCTTCAGCCCCCGCAGAGGACGGAGATGGGCGGTGGTGGAACAAGGGCTCCGGCCACCCAGAGGAGGAGAAATTGCACGGGGATGGGGGTATCCGAGGTGTTGTGGAGGTTCTGGTGTGAATCAAGGGGAGGAGTGCTCAGGTGAGCTCGGATTTTGAGCGGGGCAGAGGCGGAGCCATGGCCGCCATGGAGGATGGGGCCGAGCTCGGGGGCTCGAGTGGCTCGTCCAGGGAGGTCTCTAGGAGGGTTAGGAAGGGACTGGACACACCTGGGGTGCTTAGGGGAGAGGTATAGCAAGGGGGCGACGTGGTGGAGCTAGCGCGTGCCTCGGATGCCCTCTAGCGTAGTGAGCACGCGGGACAGAGGGGTTTTGGGGCTTTCTCGCCGTCGGGGAGAGGCGTGGGAATCAAATAGGGACTCCCGGCACGCTTTGGTTCTCCATCGGAGCTGCACAAGAGCTACATGATGAATCTTGTCGGTAGTGTGCCATTGTTGCATGTCAACAGCATGGTCACCACGCCATGGACTGTCCAGGTTGACTTTTTATTCAGCCAAAGATGTGTGGCATACAAGGCATGCATGCTGGAGTGCTGTTGTTAAGTCTCAAACAAAAAAGATCTGCTTGGGTTAGGTTTCAACTTAGGGTAAGTTTGAAGCAGCAAACTTGGGCTGATCTACTGGGAGTTACTGTAGGGAACTATGGATAAAACCTTGTCTAGTAGCCCTAGGTATGGAGGGATTACATGCACACCAATTTTCATCTCAGGAAGATCAATGCACATGGTACTTGTAGTTCAAAGCCTCATTTGCTGCCAAAATGAAGGTTTAGATGAACTGATCATATTTTCCATATGAGCATGCCACCTTTGGGCTTTGATAGATGCATAGTTATGCAACTGAGGTTGTGGAAAGCTTGGGGTCATTAGCATGATCAGAAGGGAAGGAGAGGTGATGTCATGGTAAAAAGAGAGGGAATAAGAGAGAGTTACCCCCCAAATATTTGACCAGAGGCTAAGGCAAAGTTACTGGAGGTAGAAGAGGGTTATAATATGTTGTGGTACAAAGTTGGGGGCAAGGGGAATCTTTTTGGGCCCACCTTGCTTGTCCACAAGTTTATGGCTGAAGGTGTTTGTGCTAGGATTGGGCTAGGCAGGGGAATCCTATGACCTTGAGATTTACCACGGGTAAATGGTAAGTCTATTTGGTCCTGATCACAAGTTTTGAGATGATTTCAAGAAAGTTGATAATGTAAACTTGGTAAACCCTAGAAATGGACAGAAATGTATTTCCATAGATCTGATCACGAAATTATATTCCCCTTGATGTACCATCATCATTTGGGTAATAGAGGATGCCCACAAAGATTGGGATCAATTGGAGATACTTCACAATGTAAAGTTGATCAAATTTGGCTCTGGAAAGAAATGGCTCTAGGATATTCTGGTGACCAAAACAATTGGGATTGAGAAGAAACTTGGCAATATGACCACATATATCACATGTGACATGCTAGAATTTTATAGGATTTAATTGAGAATATTTCTTATAGAAATATTTCAAAACCTTGAAACAGGCAGATAGGGTTTTGAAGGGTTTTGTCCAGTATTTGAACATGACCATGTGTTGAAACTTTTATATATGGATAATATATGTCCACTGAGTTTCCCTAAATTTTCTCAAATATTTATAAAGAATTTGAATATTTTTTCCCTATGAAAAACCATTTCTGGCCTTGAGAAAAATCTTTTAATTAAAATATGAAAATAATCCTTTAAAATAATATTTTGTGGTTTTGGGAAGTTATATATATAGTACGTTCCAAATAAATCTTTTGGGGAAAAAGTATCCACCCAATTTGGGGACTTGCATTGCAAATCTCAAATCTGGGGGGTTTTGCAAACCTAATTTGAATAAAACCCTTTTGGCCAAAAAAATAATTTTGTAAAAATATAATTAAGTCCTATTCACATGGCATGATCATTGGACAAGAGTGGGGATCAAGGAAAAGAGTTTTGAGAGTAGGAGAGATTTTACGAATATAGAGCACTAGCAAGCAATTAGAGATTCTGCAATCAAGTCAAGCATAACAAGCACACAATAGTTTTAATTAGCCTTGATTTTTGAGTCATGATAACTTAGTCATGAGGCAAATCACAGGGTGTGACATACCTACCCCCCTTACAAGAATCTCGTCCCCGAGATTCCTAGGCTAGGCATGGGAAGATGCGGATATCCAGAGGTGAGGTTGTCTTCACATTCCTTGTTGTTTCCGCTCCAGCATGGTTGTCCTCCTAGATCATGAAGTTCCTGAAGATATGCCTTCGAGTGCACCATTAACTTGGTCAAAGGGTGAACGGGGTTTTGGCAAGGGTCTGACTTACGTGTGTATTCCAAGGTCAGAATAAGTGGCCAAGTAGTGTGTCTGTGTGCTGGTCCTGGGACTGCTCACGTTGGTTAGTGACATCTGGATGTCTCGCGTTAGAATAAAAGGGTCGAGTCTCGGTCTAGCTTCTTATTGACGGGGAAGTCCTTATCTTCCTTAATGCAGGAGGTCTCCAATCATATGTGGTCTCCATCCTCGAGAGTGCTGAGGTGCGCCATCGTGGGCTTCTCGTCGAGATCTTCTGCTTGAGTAAGCTTCCCAGGTAGACTCTTCATTCGTCTTTGGTCGTTTGCCTTCATGGTCATGGACGCACGTTCATGGAGGGTCTTCGAGCGTTTGGTCTATTTGTCACTCCATGGCAAGGTTTGTGCTGGTCTCGCCCCTAAGACTGAGCTTAGAGACTTGGTGTCAAAACGGGTTCTACCATCTGGGAAGGTTTTAGTGGGGTTATAGATAAGTTGACTATTCAGAGTATAGATCAGCCATCTAATCCCCAAGGTCCGACACTTGGCAAGAGGGGTGAACTACCTTTGATAGGTGGCTTATCATTGTCAGGTCATGGTATACGCCCTAGATGGAACCAAAAAGGGCTAGCAATGAGGTTGTGAGAGTCGTTCCACTCCGTTCCAGGCATCTGAAGAAAGTAGGGACGTCATGCTCAACGTACACCATCGAGGTGGTGAAGTGAGGGTGCCGTCAACTTGTCAGTTCCATCCTAGTCAGGAACTCATAGATGACTATTTAAAGCGAGGGGCTCTTTAATCCTTTTGATGTCCAAGGGCTGCATCAGGCTTGAATGTCGGTGCTTTTGGAGATAGTCTAGCTGATTTAGCTGGTAGAGGAGTGGTGGTTGACTTCTTCTTCGTCGTTGTCACGGCTCCGCAATCGTAGTGGTTCTTCATCTTGATTGGGCAAGAAAGTCTTCTTCTGTAGGGAGGGTGCTTCGCGGAGTCCAACCTTTTCAAGGTGAACTCTTATGTTTGAGAGGCATGGCAATTGGTGTTCTTGGGGCTGGTCCAAATAGGACTAAGGTGTTCCTCCTCTCATTAGGTAAATAAGTATGTTATCCCGGAGGACAACGACCTATTTCCCGAAGTATCTCATAAAACATTGCTCATGGGATATGTGAGAGGAGCGGGCATTCGTCCCGGATGGTCACTGGTATCTAGGGTTTGTGGTCCAACCTAATAGAGGTCTTCGTGGACACCTTCCTTATGGAAAGGGTGGGTCGTGGTCACGATGGGATATCGACCACAACCTTTGACTTAGAGCCAGAACATATGGTCCTTTTCGACCATGGCATGGTTTTGAAAAGTTTTAGGGTTTCAAGGAGCTTAGGATGCGAGTGAACGTCTATCATTTTATTCTCGAGCACGGTTCTTAGATGCCAATAGTACTGCCTATTACTCCAAACAAAATCACCCTATATCCCTGAATGTATCATCTTATATAAGTCAACACCAATATTACACATGCTATTCAACTCCAAGGTTCAAGAGAAGGACCAAAATCTCATATGTATACTATAGCTAACTCAGGTATATCCCTATATAAAAATCCTCGGGATAATTTACAAGCCGCTAAGCTTGATCACGACACTACCAATCTAGGTGTCCTTCTGACCTATCCAAGGTCTAAGGTATTGAATTACTATGCTAAGGAAACATATAATAAACCACTCCAAGATCTTGTTTCCTTCCTACGAATCCAATTTCATTGATCCACGCATACCATCCACTATTACGTGATCCGTTACTGCTACAAATCCAACATCGATGGTGTCCAGCATAATCTCCTCGAGTTCATATAATCCACATCTTATTTCAAGGACTATTATCACAATATATCCATGAACTTCTAATCTCACGGCCAACTAAACTCCAAGGTCGAGCTTATATAGATCCCTAATTTATCCTAACATCATCCGATTGGTTCTACTATCATCCATCGAGAAACATAGTATCATGACCAAGATCATTGGACTAAATCCAAGTTACTTCGAACCATGTGGTTTAATTGATATCGAGCACCTAGTAGGATCACCAATTTAACACCAAGTTTTACACCTAGTAAGAGCTTCCTACTAGTTATGCGAGTTACCATCACTCCACTATCTACATTACTTGCCAAAGTCAAGTCATTAATCCACCAAGAATTTCAGCTTGTGATCACAATGGTCCTACAAAATCCAATTCTCTCAAGGTACAAGTAAGTTATGCTACTCTATCAATCTTGATCCACCAAGTTCGTCCACGAACATTATGCCTCGTAATCCACCAAAGGGTCTGAACTGCTTGCTCAAGACATCTATTATGCCTAAATCAAATCATTGCCCACAAATAGTACATCCTCGGAGTGATCCTTCCTGATGGCATCAAGGTTCTAGTGCTAGCATAAGAGTGAAGCATGTTTGTTCACTATGATCACTGGCTCCATAATGAACCCAGTGCGAAGCAGGGGTTATAGAAGCTCAATAAGTGCTCTGGCAAGTCCGTGTGTTAAACACGTGATCAGAGGCTTGTACTGGAGAGCTTGTGAGGTATAGGTTGGGCAAGGGAGGTGTTTCAAATCTTGAGGGAGAATCATAACTCTACGGGGTTGCATTATGTTGTAGTCATAGCCTTCAATGCTAGCTGTCCGTCGAGGTGGATCCTTGATGCATCTTGTCTTGACGGTCTTCAGTTGACAAGATTGGGGAGAGAAAGTAGAATCGATAGGAGTGCCTAAGGGGGTGTTATAGTGGAAGTGCAAAAAAACAAGTGTCGAGAAGGCCAAACACAACATCAAGGCAAGGTAGGTGACATAGTCACGCACTTGTTGTCTAGAGCAAAAGTGTGACTTACGCCAAAACACAAACAGGAAAAACAAGCAACAAAGATCATGGTTTCATCTAAACCATCATACGGACTCAGCTTTGCATGGGGGACACACAACCTATCCTACCCTAGGGGTTCTCGGACTCATTAGTCGTGCTTTCTTTGTGTCTTGGAGAGGAGTCCGCTTAGTCTTCTGGGTCTTCTTCAGCTATTGCTATGTCTCCGGTTGTTGTTTGTCGAAACAATCCTAGTTGCGCCTGAAGAGTCCTAGACAACTTCGGGCCTGGTGGGTTGACAATGGAGGTGATTCTTCACGGATGTTGTTGACATGGTCTTCTGGTGTCCTTGGGTTCGTGACAATGTCTTCTTTTCTTCTGAGGCGTCGAGCATTCTAGGTAGGCAACCTTTTATGCAATGACATTAACAAGGCATGGTAGAGTTGTATCCTGTCGGTCTCGTTGACGATATCATCAGCACCAAGAGCGAGGAATGATGAGAACCGTTTTCCTGCTCACTATAGTGAGGCGGACCAAATGGCAAGGTTCTCATCCACCGGTGGTTACTGATGTAGCAACGAGAAGGATAGGGTTGCTCTATTAGCGATGCATTATCATGACATTGCAGGTCTTGTGCCCTGGTCATCGAAGGCCAGGGTGGCATCATCCTGGGGTTGTGTCAAAGGTGTCACCATCATCTAAGTCTTGACATCCTCATCCTTTGAGAAGGTGTCTTCTGCTGGTTGCTCCTTGTCTAGTGTTGCCAACTTGGGTCCGAGATATGTCGGCAATCCTCTGGCAAGGTGGCTTCCTTCCAGGTTTCCCACGAGGATTACAAGGAATCCCATGGTCAGGGGCACAAGGGTAGTAGCGGCCATTTGCAAAGTTTTGAAAAGTAGACGAGGAGAGCCAAAAAAATGGTGGAAGTGCTAGGCACAATCCTTCAGTTTATTTGAAGGCTTAGAAGAGTTGTGAAATATTGTAGCATTTGCAAGTGTTTTGAAGGGTCTGGGAAAACAATGTTGTCCTGACTAACATCCATGCTAACTAAGGGCTTCCTATAATCAGGATGGCTCTGATACCAGCTCTGTGGGGACCCTGACTCATAAGTCGTGATCACCGAAAGTACGTGCACAGTGATCCTAGGGATCAATGCTCACTGAACACACAGAAACTGAATAACAAGAGTCTTACATCCATTACATACCAGTTTAGTCAAATATGGCCTTCATGGCCAAGCCTTCATATGATTGCAGCGGAAATCTTCAACGATAGTGTGACCCCATGCCATCTTCCTTAACCCTACAGGCACTCTGACTAAGAAGCGTCCTAGCTCACATGTCCGTCACCAAGGTAATCTTCATCATAACCTGATCTTTCATGCCTGGCCAATACAATAACCAGTGGCAAGCCAACGGGTACTTTGAATGTACTCTCAAGCAACCCATGTTTGGAACAAGGAAATAACAATGCATGATATAGCTCTAATAGGTAAGTTTTGCAGAAAGCTAGTTTTGAGTGCAATGACATGATCAAGTGTCTTAAGTAAGCATGCATCAACCATGGACAGGTGTTCATAAGAACACGTCGCCGTCATCATCATAGGCAGGGGTTGAACATCTCATGTTCATTCATCACACCAAGTCCTCAGACTTGTCTCATGTATTGTCTGAACATCTCATGTCAAGTCATCATGCCGAGTCATCCGACTCGACTCAAGTATAATCGTTGTCACTACACACACACACACACATAGTTTGCGAAAACATCTGGATGTAGCACAAGAGCGGTCATCCAACTGTCCATGATCGTGGACACGGCTATTCGAATAGTTTTACACTCTGCAAAGATTGCACACCTTACCCACAAGACTCGGGGAACTTCCGTGTCATCCACGACTCGCGGTATATAACATACACGAGGTAAGCACCCGAACAATGCCTTTCCCTCGGCGATACTAACCAAAGAGTCCACTCGATTGGTACCCAGCCCTCATGATGTACATCGCACGAGCCTCGCTCTAATCATACCATCCATGAGGGGACTAACGGTGTGCCTGGTGCCTATAAAGACAGCGCACGATCGTACATGCCAGTACGACCCCGTATCGAGAGTGACCACGCCACTCCCGCCACTAGTAATGTGGGCTCCTTGCTAGTACCCACCAAGGTAATCAACAGGGTAGAGTGGTTGTACATGTAAGGTTGGAATAATGGTCGCAACTTACACCAATCCATTTTCAAAAACCACACACACTCACTTTCTCCGGTACACCACTTCTTTCTCAAGTGGTTACCTAGCTCATCATCATCTCCCTCAGGCATTAGTGGCACCCGGCAGGGTTTTCAAAAAGACTTTGAAATCATTTCTTCCTTTCCATCACTATGCATAAGTCCCCAACCCACTTGCATAGCATCTACTAGCATCCTAACTACACCCACCCACATAACCCTCATAAGGTGGTAGGGTTATGCATAATGCAAGTGTCAATGGTAAGAGTATCGGAGGCAACCCACCGAAGTAGTCACTACTCCACATGATCAATCATAAAGAAAGGAAAGTGCTATATGACATGCAATGAAAAAGGTTTCTTAACATGGTCAAAGAGTTGCTTGCCTGGCTAAGCAAAATGGAGGCCATGCCGTTGGCGTATTCCGTGAAATACGCCTTCGGCCAAAAGGAGGCGCACACGACTTGGGCGTCTTTACTTAACGTGGTGGGGCCTGGGGCCGTAGCCACTTATCGGCGGGCCCCACCGGCAGGTCCTCCCCTACCTCCCGCCCGAAACAGAGGAGCGGCAGGGGAGACCGACCGTGACTGCACCAACGCCCCATCCCGGTGGCACTCCGGCCACCCGAGAGCACGGGGCGGTGAGTCGCACCCACCTAGCGGTCGTGCTCCCTCTAAGGAGCGCCGGAGGGAGCAGGGCTTCGGCCCCAGCAGAGGCCGTAGATGGGTGGCGGTGGAACAAGGGCTCTGGCGACCCAGAGGAGGAGAAATAGCACGGGGAGGGGGTACCCGAGGTGCTGTGGAGGTTCTAGTGTGAATCAAGGGGAGGTGGGCTCATGTGAGCTCGGATTTTGAGCGGGGCCGAGGCAGTGCCATGGCGGCCATGGAGGACAGGGCCGAGATCGGGGGCTTGAGTGGCTTGTCCACGGAGGTCTCTGGGAGGGTTAGGAGGGTACTAGACACACCTGGGGTGCTCACGGGAGATGTATAGCAAGGGGGCGACGTGTTGGAGCTCGCGCATGCCTCAGATGCCCTCTGGCGCGGCGAGCACACGGGACAGAGGGGTTTTGGGCTTTCTCTCTGTCGGGGAGAGGCGTGGGAATCAAGTAGGGACCCCTCGGCACGCTTTGGTTCTCCACCAGAGCTGGACAAGAGCTACACGTCGAATCTTGTCGGTAGAGTGCCGTTGCTGCATGTCAACAGCATGGTCACCATGCCATGGACTGTCCAGGTTGACTTTTTTCGGCCAAAGATGTCTGCCATACAAGGCATGCATGCTTGACTGCTCTTGTTTAGTATTAGAGAAAAAAGATCTGCTTGGGTTAGGTTTCAACTTAGGGTAAGTTTGAAGCAGCAAACTTGGGGTTGATCTATTGGGAGTTACTGTAGGGAACTATGGATAAAACCTTGTCTAGTAGCCCTAGGTATGGAGGGATTACATGCACACCAATTTTCAGCTCAGGAAGATCAATGCACATGCTACTTGTGGTTCAAAGCCTCATTTGCTCCCAAAATAAAGGTTTAGATGAACTGCTCATATTTTCCATATGAGCATGCCACCTTTGGGCTTTGATAGATGCATAGGTATGCAAGTGAGGTTGTGGAAAAGTTTGGGGTCATTAGCATGATCATAAGGGAAGGAGAGGTGTTGTCATGGTAAAAAGAGAGGGAATAAGAGAGAGTTACCCCCCAAATATTTGACCAGAGGCTAAGGCAAGCTAGAAGAGGGTTATAATATTTTGTGGTACAAAGTTGGGGGCAAGGGGAATCTTTTTGGGCCCACCTTGCTTGTCCACAAGTTTATGGCTGAAGGTGTTTGTGCTAGGATTGGGCTAGGCAGGGGAATCCTATGACCTTGAGATTTACCACGGGTAAATGGTAAGTCTATTTGGTCCTGATCACAAGTTTTGAGATGATTTCAAGAAAGTTGATAATGTAAACTTGGTAAACCCTAGAAATGGACAGAAATGGATTTCTATAGATCTGATCATGAAATTCTATTCCCCTTGATGCACCACTTGATGTAGCATCATCATTTGGGTAATAGAGGATGCCCACAAATATTGGGATCAATAGGAGATACTTGACAATGTAAAGTTGATCAAATTTGGCTCTGGACAAAAATGGCTTTAGGATATTTTGGTGAACAAAACCAATTGGGATTGAGACGAAACTTGGCAAGATGACCGCATATATCACATGTGACATGCTAGAATTTTATAGGATTTAATTGAGAATATTTCTTATAGAAATATTTCAAAACCTTGAAACAGACAGATAGGGTTTTGAAGGGTTTTGTCTAGTATTTTCAACATGACCATGTGTTGGAACTCTTATATATGGATAATACATGTCCAGTGAGTTTCCCTAAATTTTCTCAAATATTTATAAAGCATTTAAATATTTTTCCCTATCAAAAACCATTTCTGGCCTTGAGAAAAAGCTTTTAATTAAAATATGAAAATAATCCTTTAAAATGATATTTTGTGGTTTTGGGAAGTTATATATATAGTAGGTTCCAAATAAATCTTTTGGGGAAAAAAGTATCCACCCAATTTGTGGACTTGCAGTGCAAATCTCAAATCAGGAGGGTTTTGCAAACCTAATTTGAATAAAACCCTTTTGGACAAAAAATATTTTGTAAAAATATAATTAAGTCCTATTCACATGGCATGATCATTGGACAAGAGTGGGGATCAAGGAAAGGAGTTTTGAGAGTAGGAGAGATTTTATGAATATAGAGCACTAGCAAGCAATCAGACATTCAGCAATCAAGTCAAGCATAACAAGCACACGAAAGTTTTAATTGGACGTGATTTTTGAGTCATGATAACTTAGTCATGAGGCAAATCATAGGGTGTGATAAACTTCCAGCGTTTCCTTTTATTACTTGCATCATCACTTCCATATTGCATATAGACTCATATTTTGTCGTAGATATCAAGTTGTAATTTTCTTTTGAGTTGTAAGTAAATAGAAGTGTGATGATTATCATTATTAGAGCATGTACAGTGTGAGGAAAGGATGATGGAAGCTATGATTCCCTCACAAGTGGGGATGAGATTCCGGACATTATGAAAAAATAAAAGAGGCCAGCGAAGCCCAAATAAAAAAAGAGGCCTTAGATGCCCACCAAAAAAAGAAAAAAGAAATAAATGAGAGAAAAGAGAGAAGGGACATTGCTACTATCTTTTTCCACACTTGTGCTACAAAGTAGCACCATGATCTTCATGATAGAGAGTCTCCTATTTTGTCACTTTCATATACTAGTGGGAATTTTTCTTTATATAAACTTGTCTTGTATATTCCAATGATGGGCTTCCTCAAATTTCCATGCGTCTTCATGAGCAAGCAAGTTGGATGCACCCCCACTTAGTTTCCTCCTAAGCTTTCATACACTTGTAGCTCCAGTGCGTCCGTTGCATGGCAATCCGTACTCACTCACATTGATATCTATTGATGGGCATCTCCATAGCCTGTTGATACGCCTAGTTGATGTGAGACTATGTTCTCCCTTTCCTTGACAACCTCCACCATATTATATTCCACCTATAGTGCTATATCCATGGCTCACGCTCATGTATTGCGTGGGAGTTGAAAAAGCTTGAGAAAATAAAAGTGTGAAAACAATTTCTTGACTTGTCATTGGCATTGTGCATGATATAAATACTTTGTGTGGGGAAGATGGGGCATAGCCAGACCATATGATATTGTAGGGATAACTTTCTTTTGCCATTATATTTTGAACAGATACAATTGCTTTGCTAATATGATTGAAATGATATTGTTTTTATATCAATATTAAGCTTTTGTTTTGAGTCTTACGGATCCGAATATTCGTGCCACAATAGAGAATATTACATGGATAAATATGTTTGGTAGCACTCCACATCAAAAATTCTGTTTTATCACTTACCTACTCGAGCACAAGCAGGAGTTAAGCTTGGGGATGCTGATATGTCTCCAACGTATCTATAATTTTTGATGATGTCATGCTATTATATTATCTGTTTTGGATGTTTATATGCATTAATATGCTATTCTATATTATTTTTGGGACTAACCTATTAATCTAGAGCCTAGTGCTAGTTTCTGTTTTTTCCTTGTTTTTAAGTTTTGTAGATATGGAATATTAAATGGAGTCCAAATGGAATAAAACCTTTGGAAGGAATTTTTCTAGAAGGAAACAAATAATCTAGGCTTGGAGTGCACACCAGGGCACCTGTCAGGACGTCACAAGCCTACTAGGCGCGGCCAACCCCTTGGCCATGCCTTGTAGGCTTGTCGTCCCCTTGCAGTCCTCCTAACCCTATTATTCGTCCTATACATACCCAAATATTCCCCCAACATCAGAACGAACCACACAAATACTTTTCCTCCAGTAGAAACCTCCATTCCCGAGAGATCCAACCTTGGAGCCTTTTCTGGTAATCTGTCGGAGGGGGCTTCGATCTTGGAGGGCATCTACGTCAACTCCATTACCCCTCCGATGATTCATGAGTAGTCCACCATAGACCGACGGGTCCATATCTACAAGCTAGATGGCTTCTTACCTCTCTTTGATCTTCAGTACCATGTTCTTCATGATCTTCATGGCGATCTATCCGATGTAATCTTCTTTTGGGGTGTGTTTGTCAAGATCCAATGAATTGTGAGTTTTTTTCAGATTATCCATGAATCTTATTTGAATCTTATCTAAATTCTTATATGCATGATTTCATATCCTTGTAAGTCTCTTCGAGCTATTGGTTTGGATTGGCCAACTAGATTGGTAATTCTTTCAATGGGAGAAGTTCTCGGTTTTGGGTTCAATCTTGCGGTGTCCTCACCTAGTGACTTCGTAGGGGTGGCGAGGCATGTATTGTATTGTTGCCATCAAGGGTAACAAGATGGGGCTTTCATCATATTTCTTGAGTTTATCCCTCTACATCATGGCATCTTTCTTAATGTGTTACTCTATTCTTCATGAACTTAATACTCTAGATGTAGGCAGAGTCAGTCGATGTGTGGAGTAATAGTAGTAGATGCAGAATTGTTTCGGTCTACTTGACATGGATGTGATGCCTATATGCATGATCATTGCCTTGGATAACTACATGATTATTCGCTTTTCTATCAATTGCTTGATAGTATTTTGTTTCCCCACCATGATATTTTCCTTCAAGAGAGAAGACTCTAGTGAAATCTATGGCCCCTAGGTTTATTTTCCATAATATACTTTCAGATCTATAAACCAAAAATACCAAAAATACTTTGCGTAAATTTATTTACCTTTTACTTTCCGTTCTCGATTACATCCATCTCTATTGGATCTAATCCTTGCAAATAGTCGTGAAGGGATTGACAACCCCTTTATAGCGTTGGGTGCAAGAGTTTGATTGTTTGTGTAGGTGCATCCATTGATGACTTGCTTGTTCCTCCTACTGGATTGATACCTTGGTTCCCATCAACTAAGAGAAATACTTATCTACTTTGCCGCATCACCCTTTCCTCTTCAAGCAATGCAAGCTCAAGAGGTAGCACCTCCCGATTGAGGGGCGCCGCCACTTCGGCCTTTGCCGCTATGGAGGTAGTTTTCCTCTTCGCCATTGGCATGCTGATTGGCGATTTCCATGGCTCGACTGAGGGACAGGTCCCCCTATCGTCCAAACTTCAAGATGAGTTCTCGATACAGAGTGCATGTTTTGAAGGTGCAGACGGCTTGATTCTCGGCACCATTCTCAACGATATTGTGCAATGTGGTCCAACGCTGAATGTACCTGCGTAGAGTTTCATTGATTTTCTGGAAACATTGTTGCAACTCAATAAAGCCACCCGGGCACTTGTATGTAGCGACCCGACCTGAAAGGTCAAGTCTCCGGTGTTTCCGTACCATCCCAAGATCATGCTGGTACACACACGGTACATCAATGTATATATCAAAGGGAAATCACACAGCATTATATTAATCGAAATCTCATATCGAGTCCTTTATTACAATAAAGATTACAATAAAGTGGCTGAAGGCCAACTCATGTGAATAACTAAGTCTTGCGGAAGCGTCGAAGGTAGGTGAGTCCATCTGACTCCAAGGGCATCTCACTAAGCATAGAATGCGTTCTCACTCCTGGTCGGAACAATACTCTGCAACATGATACGTTGCAGCCGTGTAGGTCAGCATATGGAATATGCCGGCAAAGTCACAAGAGAGGGGTGAAAAAAATCAGCTAGTCTATATGCTTATATGGCAGGTGGTGGTGTAAGTTTTGCGTAAAGCCAAGTTTTTCCTACATCGAAGGGGGTTAAGCAAAATATTACTAAGTTGGTTGATTAATGAGATGGTTCCGCCAACCAATTCTCATACCCAAAATTATTAAATACCCACATCATCATATTATTTGTGTTGAGAGTTCCGGAAGTTCCAATTCCTTTGGCTCAAGTCGTCCATAACCGTGGACACGGCTAATCGATTAGGTTTAAGTACTCTGCAGAGTTTTGCACACGTTCCCCACAAGATTTGGTCGCCTCCGTTTGATTTCTCGCACTTCAGGGTGTTTGAGAAACGGATGACCAAAACATGGTCTTCCAAAGGGTTTCCCTGCGACTACTGACGGTGCCCATCCTTTCCTACCGTTCTTCTACCTCTCGTAGCACCGCCTGTCCAGGGTCCCCACGATGTCCAACCAAGCCAGAGCCCATAATGACTTGTGGCTGTGCAGGTAAGCCTTGGGTCTTGAAGCACCCATCCATCCCTTTGTGCCTGGGTGGACCTTTCCGCATGAATACTGGCCATCTCCAGCATCACCTAGGCTAACCACTGGTTTCTCCAGGGCGCCGTTCAACCATCATCCACCCAGAGGTATGTTGAAAACTTGGAGTCTTGAAATCTTGATCATTATGCAGGTCTTGAAATTATTAACTCTCTCAACTCTCATGATTCACACAACCAACCCCGTCTACTAGTAGCATAGCAAAAGTAAAACAACGTTTCCCGGGGCAAATGTTGTCAAAGGGGTTGAGAGGGATACCTACCACATGATACTACTACAAGGTAACCAAGTTTCCAACTAACCTATCTTGCATGCAACTGGGGAAGATGGTAGAACTAATGCATATAAAACATGGGTAAGGTTATGATCAAAGTGACTTGCCTGATTGATGATCTTCGTACGTGCGTGACTCTAAGTAACAAGCTTCGCACTCCGGATAATCTAACGAAACAAACAATGCACTCAAAATAAGCATACAACCAAAATAAGTACTCATAACATTCAGCAAAGAAGTACTAAACAAACAAGGCAACCAATGCACAGAAGCCTCTAGCAAGAAAAACACACAAAGTTTTGTTTTCCAAAAGGTGAGGGATGAAAACACTATTGACATAATAAAACTATTTTGAAATGACAAGACAATTGTTGTCAGCAAAGAAACAATAGCATATTTTATTAATAAACAGAATATAATCAATTTAAGTTTGTTGGGAAAACTTTAGTAGAGTTTATACTAGTTTGTGATAAACACTATATGAATCAACTATAGTTATATTAACAAAAAGAATGAAAACTAAACTTATTATTTATTAGCAAAACATGTTCTTACAGAAAATAACTTACACATAAATTTGTCTTAGAAAACAGAATTATACAAAACTTTGTTTGAAAACAAACTATTACTAGTTAGTTGTTTTAGTCAAATTAAGCCTAATTGAAAAGAAATTGTGATTCCTATGTTAAATGAAATTAAACTAGGCAAATTTATATTTTTATTAGCAGTAAGTGAAAACACTAAATGTTTACTAATAGAACCTAATAAACAAATAAAACCAAATTCTAAATCAAACTAATCAAAATTAAGTTTATAAAACTATATTATAATAATAAGCAGATTCTGTTTTTGGTTAAAGCAGTAATTAAATAGATCATGAAAATCCTCAAACTATACATGAAGATAGTCCTAACTAATACCAAACAGTAGCAAAAAGAATCATGTCAAAATCTATTTTCAAACTCTAGTTATTCAGATTTGAAGGTTTTGAGCAAATTTGATTACATTCAAATTTTATAGTTCAAATTTGAAATTTAAAAGTACAGGGTGAAACTACATGAAAAATGTGAGCTATTGCAAAAAGAATCAACTCAAAACACTAAATAGATTAAAAGATATAAGCAAAACAAAATTTGGAATACATTCTGTTAATTAAAACAAAACAGAAAATGAAAAAAAAAGTTTGCGTCGGTCAGGGGGCTACGTGGCGCGATCCGATTGGCTAAGGGGGCGTGCGGTAGGTGATTCCGAGCGGACGACCGATCGATAGAAGATAACGGTTCGGACTTAAGTCCGTTCTAATCTGGACCGTGGGATTTGGATCGGATGGTCGAGGGGGCTTACAGAGAGGTGGTTGCCGGCGTCGGGGTACTCCGGCGAGTCCGGTAGCGGCGACGGCGACGGCGAGGTGCTCCGGTGGTCGGGGAGGACGGGGGAGTGGTCCGGGCGACGGGGACGGTCCTCCGGAGGCGATTGGTGGCGACGGCGAGGCGAATGGTGGTCGGAGGTGGTGGCTACGGTCGACGGCGAGCTTCGGCTTGGGGTAGCTCCGGCGAGCAATTACCGGCGTCTCGGCGAGAGAGAGAAGGGGCTCGGGGGGGGGAAATGGACGCGGGGTTGGTCCGGTTTATATAGGGGCGCTCGGGGTGCGAGGGAGTAAAGGGAGAGAGAGATCCGGCGAGGGGGAAAACTGCCGGCGACGGATCCGGCGAGCGCGGGGGAGGGAAGGTGATGACCGTTACGCGCAACGGTCGGACGGGGTGGGGTCCGCCTGTCGGTGAGAGAGAGACGTGTCCGTTACGCGCGGTCGGCCGATCGGTAGTAAATGCGCGTTTTAACTGTCGTGGGCCGGCCCGGTTTAAATGCAAAATCCGTTACCGTTTTTCTTTAATATTTTTACAGAGACATTCAAAAGCTTTTAAAGCATTCAAATCGTCTCCAAAAATAGGGGTATTATATATCAAAATTAACAGAATAATAAATGCTATTTAATGAACATTTTTATTCTGTCATTTGAAGACTTTAAAAAAATATTATTTTCAGAAATTGCCTAATTGTTTTTAAATCCTTTTTGCAAATATTTTCAAAATAACCCCTGGTTATTTTTGTTCAAATAATTCACCAATTTGACCCTGGTGTGGAGTGTCATGTTACTCCTCTCTTATTTTGAACATTTAACCAAAATTTCAAATAGGGAAAGCAACATAGGGAAAAAGTAGAAGGGAACTTTCTGAAAACCAGAAAAGGCATTTCAACTATTTCATACAATCAAGCAATGATGATAATAGATGCATAGCTATATTCATAACATTCCAAAATGGAATTTTGGGATGTTACATTGTAAGTGCCCTCAAATGTCTCAACGAACGCCTGAGCCAGGTCTTCCCAACAATAGATGCTGCTGGGGGGCAGTTGGTTTAACCAGTATCTTGCACATCCCTCTACCATGAGAGGGAGATGGTTCATAGAGACAAAATCATTGCCGTCGGCGATCTGGACGGTCACTCGGTAATCCTCGAGCCAAGTTTCCTGCTTGGACTCGTCGTTAAATTTCCTGATTCCTGTCGCCAACCTATAGTTGGAGGGTATCTCGGCCTCTCAAATGTACCTACTGAAACACTCGAGACTGGAGGTCCCCTGACCACTCGCTCGTTCTCTAATCGGTCTACTCTTCTCCATCACATTCTGAGTGATGATGGATCTCACATTGAGCTATGGAGGACCCCGGCCACCTTCTTCATTGCCTGAGGGATGAATGGGGCTCCAATCATGGTCTTCTCTGTGAGGTCGACCGCCAGCATAAGGTCGTCCGCCACACAAACCACCCCTCAAACGGAGCGTCCGATTGACGTCGCGGTCATCATGCCAACTTCCTCGATGCTGACCTCTCAGAGGAGTAGGAGAATGCTGACGCTTTCCGCATGCATGCGGGTTGTGCACGGACTGAACTGTATCGGCCCAAATAGATTTACTTTGAATGTGTTGATGCAACTATGACACCTCTGAATTTTGTCTCGGGTTGGTTTTCAAGAGAGCTTGGATCTGTTGAATGGCCTCTCTAGCCGCAGAACTAGATGGCTGAATAGATTCAGCAATCCGAGTGGCTGCAACCAGATTCTCCATCTGCATGCGCATCACAGGAATGTTGGGTGGTTTTTCATTCGGAAACAATTGTCGTCGACTATGGCTGGAGCTGGGTTGCTCTCTGGCCGCGTGTTCGTCTAGCTGCCGCTGGAGTCGCTCAAGCCGCCTGCGCTCAGCCAAAGGGGCTTCGTACCTGGCTTCCAAATCCATTTCCTACAAGGTAGTCCCCATGTTGGGAGTGAGCAGAAATTCTTTGTATCTCCTCCTCCTCTCCTCCCGCTGCTCCTGACTAAGAGACTGGGGGATGTAATCGTCGGTGTTGCCGTTGCCGCGGCCACCATCTTGGGCACGGGAATCACCTACGGGGTACCCAGGAGGTGCATGGTTCGTGGTGTGGGCCATCAATATTTCTGCAGTGTTTCCATTGCTCTCGCACTCAGACTCATCGGATAGCTCATCGCCTGAAGAGGGGAACAAGCGGACGGTGGGCTCATCTGAATCAAGCATGGCCACATGCCCGATCATGGACTAGCGCGCCACGACGTGCTTGAGCCATCGTTGCAGCCGTGAGCGCCTGGAGCACTTGAGGTGGCCTGCAACGGGACGGACGTGTGTGGATCCGTACGGCTCCGGTAGCTGTCGAAGCAGAACTCCGTGTGTCACCGCGTTGAAATGTGTCGCACTACGAGCCGGGAACGCGTCTGTGTCCAGCAGTGCCTCCTGTAACCATGCTGAAGTGTCAGTGATGAGGCGGAGGGTACCAAAGAGGATCTCGCAGCCAAGTTCCATCATGATGACATGAAAAACTAGATTTCCAGCTGCACCAGAATTTGCTAGACGTGCTACCCCATGGTGGGCGCCAACTATCGTGGGAATAAGTTTGACAGTAGTGTAAGGGGTAAGAATGAAGGGGGCGAAGCCTAGCTACAACACAGTTGTAACACACAGATGTACAAGTTCGGGCCACACTCGGGAGTGGTAAAGACACTACGTCTCGAGCCCGGGGGCTTCGTGTTTGCTTGTGGGGGAGTTTGATTACCGAGAGTTTGGAATCCTTGTCCATGAGGTCAAGGGTGGCTTATATAGAGTGCGCTAGTACACGCCGAGCACCATTACAAGGCATTTAATGCGAGTAACTGTAGACATTACTGAGAACGGATGTATTAATTTAGCAGTTACTCGTAACGTTAGTCTTCACATCCCTTCATGTGGGTTATCAAGTCCCTCGGACGATATGACTCCTGTGCAGGCTCCTCTCCTTCTCGTCCGAGTGATGGATCATAGCCGAGTGACCGAGTGATGTCCAAGTGACCATCCAGGTCCGAGTGGACCCTGAAGATGCTCTGAATGCATCGGTAGTCCAGGAACTTTTAATGCTAAGGTGGGCCCCCAAGTGGGACCCAGTTGTCAGGTCTGTGACCCTACCCAAGGTAGGTGACCTCATCACCTGGCTCTTCACGTGCCTCATCAATGCAGGGCTCTAGGAAAGTTGTTGGAGAGTCTGATCACGCTATGTAGCAACACCACCAGGGGGACTCAATCTTGGTGATGATGCTAACATGAACTACCCAACGCGTGGAGATCTCATGGAAGCAACCTGACCAAGCCACAGTGGACAAATGGTTAATTAACACAGCGGACACGCCTATCAGGGTGGAGAATGATTTGATCCACAATACAAAGAAGCATGATCTAGAGATCATAACCAAGAGCATAGAATAAGTCGAAGGCGGTGAGCTTCTCGGTGCTGTGAGTGGTAGATCCGACAAGGAGGAGTAAGATGAAGACGAGGCCATCGAGTCTGACAAGGAAGAAGAAGAGGAGGAAGTAGATCCCATGCTCCTCTAGTTACTGCTCTGAGAAGGAGTGGCAGAGGATCTAGCACTTCGAGGAGGCATGTGCAAAGGAGACCGACAAGCTCTGGCCCGACAAATTGAAAGCACATTTGCTCCCTTGGTGGTTTTGGTAATTAATAACAACATATAAGTCATTTAATTAATGTTTCCACCAAGTGTATTTCAGGAAATGTTCAGTGATAGGATTGGCAAAAGGAGATTGTGGTAATACCCCAAGATGCAAGGAAATAGGTTTGCCAAGCTTCAAGCAAAATGACTCTACATTTTATATTCATGAGAAATCACTTTGAGTCCATAGGAAAGCCAATACTATAAAAAGGGGGTAAGGTTTTTTTGGTGAACAATATGCTCAAACGTGCACAAGTGATAGTCGCAAAAAACATCCAAAAACTCTCCCACCAAAGTTTCTTCTGTACCTAACACTCAAAATCGGTGCAACCAACTTTCCCATACCGGTGGCACCGATTCCAGAACCTAGACAGACTCAACCAAACCCTAGCCACTTTGGTGCAAACGATTCCGTACCGGTGCCACCGAGTTTAGGTTGCCAACTTTCTGTTACACAAATTCACATTTTTGGTCCCACCGAGAATGTTGGATCGCCGTCACCGAGATTGGAAATATGACCGTTGGTCACCTTGTCGGTGCAACCGAGTTTCCTATATCGCTCTCACCGAGATTCAAAAGTTGACACCTTTTGGTCACTTTGGTACAACCGAGATTAACACATCGGTGTCAGCAAGTTGGTCATTTTGTGTGTAACGGTTGACTTCTGGGAATGCCTATATATACCCCTTCACCACCACCTGCTCGAAAGAGAAGCACTCAAAACTATTCCACACCTGCCCCATCTAGTTTTCTGAGAGAGAACCAGCTTCCCTTGTGTTGAGGTCAAGATATTCCACTCCGATCATAAGGATTTTGATCTCTAGCCTCCCCAAGTAGCTTTCCACCAATCCCGTCTCTTCCACCATGCCAAATCTGTGAGAGAGTGATTGGGTACTAAGGAGTCTATCATCTTGAAGCACAAGAGCAAGTAATTCATCGTCATTACCGAGCCTATTACCTTTTGGAGGGTGGTGCCTCCAAGATTGGTTAGGTGTCGCTTGGGACCCTCCTACTTCATGTGTGGAGTGAACCAAGAAGTTTGTAAGGGCAAGGAGATAGCCTACTTCGTGAAGATCTACCCATAGTGAGGCTAGTCCTTCGTGGACGGAAGCCGTCATGGAATAGTCAAGGTTGTTACTTCGTGGACCCTTTTGGGTGGAGCCCTCCATGGACTCTTGCAACCGTTACCCTCCGTGGGTTGAATACTCCATAAACATGGATGTACGATAGCGCCACCTACCGGAACCATGGGAAAAATCATCGTGTCTACAATTGTGTTTGATCTTCCTACCCTATCCCTTCTATACATGCTTGTTGTTACTTTCCGCTGCTATATACTCTTAGACTTGCATGTGTATGGTGTGCTTGACTTGCCATGAAATGCTAAAAACTGTTAACCCTAAAAATTGGTATAGGCAAAACTTTTATTTGGTCATGTAGTCTAATCACCCCCCCCCCTCTAGACATAGTTTCGGTCCTACTTGCTTCTAGTAGCAACAATAAAAATGCTAAACTTAATGATGTTGCTTCTAGTAGTTCTATTGATTCCACTAATGATGATTCTCTTAGCCAAGTTACACTTGAGCAAGAAAATGCTTTATTGAAAGGAGTTATAGAAAAAGGTATCTACAAGAGTCTTGTCGGATGTAAGCAATTTGAGGAAATTGTACGCAAGCACGGAGGATACCAGAAGAATCATGGTTTCGGCTACTTCAACGCAAATGGAGTTGAGTGGGAAGAAGGTCAATATCCCAAGCCCAAGTTTGTTCCTCAAAAGGAGAAGTATGAAAATACTCTTCCCAAGGGGACAAACACTCAAGATGAGCTTCCACCACAAGACCACAAGATAAAGGGCAAGAACAAGCTCCAAGAGGACATTGACTCATTTGAAGATGAACCATTAGCTTTGGTGGAGTGGGTTCCCAAGGCTACTTCAAGCTCAACTACTACAAAGACTACTTCAACACCAAGGATCCCCATCAACTTGATGTGGGTCCCCAAGAAGAAGAACTAGTAAGTTCTTGAGGGGTGACTCCGCCAATGAAAATCACTCACATTCATTATTGGCAAGGACTTTTCGCATTCAACATCAACTCAATGCAATAGTTCAAGGAGTCACACATTCCCTCAAAGGTAATCAAGGGACAAGATAATCAACCAATCAGTGGACATCATAACATATGCTTTGCACTCCATGTCCATAAATATCCTTCTATTTATCTCTTGTGTGTTTGGGACTAACCCATGTAGGTGAGAGGAGTAAGGAAACAACAAGGATGCACCCAAATCTTGGTGATCTTCATCAACATTGAGAATCCACAACTACCTCACCAACATGAAGTATTCATCGACAAAATCCAAGGTTAGTTTATCCCTCTTATGGGGGGATGTCACATCAAGGGGGAGCTTTACTCTAAGACTTGAGTCAAAGCATCTCTTAGCATGTGACAACATTAAATGCTTTATGTAAAAGTGGTAACCCCACTTGTGCTTAAACGATGAGTAAGACCTATGATCAAGTACTCTTACTTGGCTCCTAAGTCAAATACTCATATATAGATGACTTCATCATTACCCAAGTGATTGTTAGATGCTAGTGTGTTTGTGCATGCTTGTCATGATTTATTTTGACATCTTACTATGTGAGCATGTTGGTCTGCATTTATTTTCTCATTCGAGGACATCCAATTGTTGCTATTTGGTTATTAATTTTCTCTTTTGCCAATTGGATGAACAAGAATGCCTAGGACCACTCTTTAGCTATCTATGCTTTCTCACCTCATATTCCATTCATGCTGCATCACAAAATTTGAACAAGTGCTTTTCGATCCCTCTGTGTGTGGAGCACTCGGAGTTCCGTATTGACAAGGACTGACCATTAAAACCTCCCAAGTGCATCTTGGTGGAACCAACCCCACAATCTCAGTCTCCCCGAATGCCTAGGGTTGATCTGGTTTTCAATCTCGGTACTGCCGATTTCATATTCTTGATTACACCGAGTTTCCCTATCAGCTGACAGTTATGGAACTCGATGACACCGAAAACGTAAAATCGGTACCACCGACAATGAAGGGTATATACGCGGTGGACCCCAATGCTTTGAAATTCTATCTTCAAACGTCATGCCTCAGAACCCTAAGTTGCTGCCTTGAGACCCCTGGTCTTCGCCCTTGTCCTCTTGCGCTCCTCCGCCACTAGGAATCGCCGCCGTCGATGAAATCTGCTCCCTCATCGCCGCCGTAGAGGATCCGCGCCAAGCTAGGGTTCGTATTCGATCTCTAGTGCGCTCCCCATCCGATTCTTGCACATTGGATCCTTCTTAATCATCTTTGCACCCATTCCTCATATAACCATCCACTTAAAAATCCAAAATCTTGAGTTAGATGGATTTTCTAGGGTTTTGCCCTCCATCCGTTAAATCTCGATGAAACCGAAACGAAAATATCGGTCTCACCGATATGCTTTTTAGTGAGGTTGATAACTGACTCGATGGAACCGAGTAGCTCTTTTTGGTACAAGCAAAAAGGCTGCCAAGTTCTTGTTAAAGAGTTAGTCTTTCTCAGACCCACTGAAAATTTCTTTTCGGCTGCACCGATATCTATTTGACAGATTGCAAAACTTTTGAAAATTCATTGCTCAAATTTCAAAAACCAGCCTCATTTTGTGATGACTCATCTTTTTCTGCTCTCCTATACTATATTCACAGGGTCAGTATGTCAGGCTCAGAAGACAGTCAGAATTTGCCGGAGCAAGGAGTTGACATGAGTTCTGGAACAAGCCCAGAAGCCAGCTCTTTCTCAGATCCAGGCACCCCTAGCTCTCATGGGTTTCCCAAGGCTGCCACCCGAACCAGGAACAAGCTGAACTCAGATGGAGAGGATTCAGACTTTATCCCTTAGGAGATTCTAGCTAAGAAGCAAGAAAAAGCTGCTAAGAAGTCTGCTACTTAAGCCACTTCCTCCAGGAGGGTTGCCAGCAAGATCTCTGCACCTGCTTCAACCTTCAAGTCTCATGAGACCGCCAAAGCAACTATGTCAGTTGAGGTCCCCAAGAAGGCTTTGCCTAAGAAGGCAGGGAAGAAAAAGTCCAGGAAGAGGATTATTCATGTGACTAGCAGGCCTACTTCCATGTATGAAGATCTGGAGGAAGCAACTGGTGTTGCTGCTGAGGAAGAGGAGGATGAGCCAGCTACAAAGGCTCCTCCCAAGAAGAAGGCCAAGAAGCTTATGGCTGATGCTATGCCAAAGACTGGAACATCCAAGAAGCCTGCTGCTGAGAAGCCTAAGAGGACATCCAGGAAGATCCCAGCTTTTGAGAAGAACAAAGGAACTGCTTCCAGAGCTGAAGTTGATGGTGACTTGACAACTTTGATGAAGCTCAGACCACACCTTCCGGTACACAATACCAGCTACCCACTAGCTGAAGATATGAAGAAGAGGAAGGATTCAGGATTGAGAGCTTGGAGGGCTATAGATCCATATGCCCATAGGAAGATGATAGCTGTGGACTACAGATTTTTTACCAAGGAGCAATAGGATTTCTATGAGACTGCGCTTTTTTACAAGAGTCCAGCTGTGAGTGACATGCGGTATGTTGACTGGAAATTCATCAAGGAGAATGAGAACTACTTTCCAAGTGTCCAAGACAATTTCCATTGCATAGGATTGGATGAGTTTGTTGGCAGAGAGTTCACTGCTTGGAACGATGAAATGATCATGCAATTCTACTCCACCCCACATTTCTATGGAGATGGTAGAATTGTATTGATGACTGAAGGAGCAAGGTATGAATCAACTATTGAAGAATGGGATGCTATCTTAGGAGTTCCTGAAGCACAGGATGGTGACTTGGATGTATACTTAGAATCCAAGGCTAGCCACAATGTTGTGGCTAATATGTACAAGGAGATCCCTGCTGCCAATGTGAAGTCTGACAGGCTAGGATCCATCTACTTTCTTCAGGCTGGCCTCCGCACGATGAACACCATTCAGAGGCATACCTTGATGGCCAAGTCCGCAGATGACAAGATGATCCATGGCCACTCGATCAATATGTTGATCCACCTTGACAGACATACCAGGATCAGAGTCATGGATTAGATTGTTGAGACAATCAAGAGGGTTGCTGCTAACCAGAAGCGCTCTTGCTGTTATCCACCCTAAATCCAGATGATCATCAATTCAAAGCTGGAGAAGCACATTTTTGCTCTAGATCATCCACATTTACCCCTACATCCAGATCTCGAGGACAATGTTGTGGTGATGGATGCTGGTCATCCCACTTCAGCTGCAGCTCAGGCAGAAGCAGAGGCAGTTAGAGCCACTAGTGCTCAAATCCCTAGATCCAGGAATGAGCGAATGGATTTGTTGATAGCATCAGTTCAGGGTATGCAGAAGGACATTAAGGGGATTCTGGACAACCAGAACAGACTTGTTAGGATCTTTAAAACTAGGATCAAGACCGTGAGTGATAAGGTGCACAGGCTGACTAAGACAGTCACAGAGCTCTAGAAGGAAGTTGACTCAGTGCCACTTCCTCACACCACCTCTTTAGATGATGATGATGAGGAGGAGGAGGATGATGACTCACCTCTCAGGACAAGCACACAGTTTCCTACCCAGGCCAGATCAGCCACTGTGCCAACTTCAGATTTGAGGCCCTCTTCATTAGCTCCTGCTGCTGTCACCTCAGCTCCTGCTCCATCTGTTCCAGTTCCTCCAGCTGCCACTCCAACTCAATCCACGACATCTGTTGAGCTCTTTGCCGATGCTGTTCTCTCAACTCCTTCATCAACAACCGGAGGAGATCAGCCCAAGAACGTTTAGATGTATGCCTTTGAACTTTTTGGTAACTTGTTGCCAAAGGGGGAGAAGTGTATATAGATCTTTAGGCTTCGAGCAAGAGAGCTTTTTGGTGTTTGTTGGTTTTCAAAACATTTGGTTCTTTTGGTTTGACGTGAGACACTTTTGTGTTTATGTGTGATCATACGTTGTTATGTGATGAGATGCTACTATTTCCTATCATCTCAATGCTCATGTGATGATCATTCACCATTGCTTGATTGTGTTGCACATTGTTATTCATTCTAATTATTCTCGCACACCACCAAGTTGTATGTGACATGGAATAAGTGCCCCACATACATAATTTATTGTGCATTTGCATTCAAACGCAAATTCAAAATAATGCACAAATTTAGGGGGATCTCTTGCTTATCACATACCTCTCAAAGCGACGATTATATTCATATGTCGAAGCTTTGATCCATATGTTGTCATCAATTACCAAAAAGGGGGATATTGAAAGCACATTTGCTCCCTTGGTGGTTTTGGTAATTAATAACAACATATAAGTCATTGAACAATTGTTTCCACCAAGTATATTTTAGGAAATTTTCAATGATAGGATTGGCAAAAGGAGATTGTGGACATACCCCCAAGATGCAAGGAAATAGGTTGGACAAGCTTCAAGCAAGAGGATTCTACATTTTATATTTGTGAGAAATCACTTTGAGTCCATAGGAAAGCCGATACTATTAAAAGGGGGTAAGGTTTTGTTGGTGAACAATATGCTCAAACGTGCACAAGTGATAGTCGCCAAAATCATCCACAAACTCTCCCACCAAAGTCTGTTATATACCTAACACTCAAAATCGGTGCAACCAACTTTCCCATACCGGTGCCACCGATTCCAGAACCTAGATAGACTCAGCCAAACTCTAGCCACTTCGGAGCAACCGATTCCACACCGGTGCCACCGAGTTTAGATTGCCAACTTTTTGTTACGCAAATGCACATTTTCGGTCTCACCAAGAATGGTGGATCGGCGTCATCGAGATTGGAAATCTGACCGTTGGTCACCTTATCGGTGCAACCGAGTTTCCTATATCTGTTTCACCGAGATTCTAAGTTGCCACCTTTTGGTCACTTCGGTACCACCGAGATTAACACATCGGTGTCACCGAGTTGGTCATTTTGTGTGTAACGGTTGGATTTTTGGGGATGCCTATATATACCCCTACACCACCACCTACTCGAGAGAGAAGCACTCAGAACTATTCCATACATATACTATCAGATTTTTTGAGAGAGAACCACCTACCCATGTGTTGAGGTCAAGATATTCCACTCCGATCATATGGATCTTGAGCTCTAGCCTCCCAAGTAGCTTTCCACCAATCCCATCTCTTCCACCATGCCAAATCTGTGAGAGAGTGATTGGGTGCTGAGGAGTCTATCATCTTGAAGCACAAGAGCAAGGAGTTCATCGTCATTACCGAGCCTATTACCTTTTGGAGGGTGGTGCCTTCTAGATTGGTTAAGTGTCGCTTGGGAGCCTCCTACTTCGTGTTGTGGAGTGAACCAAGAAGTTTGTAAGGGCAAGGAGATCGCCTACTTTGTGAAGATCTACCCATAGTGAGGCTAGTCCTTTGTGGACGAAAGCTGTTATGGAATAGTCAAGGTTGCTACTTCGTGGACCCTTTTGGGTGGAGCCCTCCGTGGACTCTCGCGACCGTTACCCTCCGTGGGTTGAAGACTCCATAAACGTGGATGTACGATAGCGCCACGTATCGGAACTAGGGGAAAAATCGTCGTGTCTACAATTGCGTTTGAACTTCCTACCCTATCCCTTCTATACAAGATTGTTGTTACTTTCCGTTGCTATATACTCTTAGACTTGCATGTGTAGGGTGTACTTGACTTGCCATGAAATTCTAAAAACTGTCAACCCTAAAAATTGGTATAGGAAAAACTTTTATTTGGTCAAGTAGTCTAATCACCCCCCCCCCTCTAGACATACTTTCGGTCCTACAGAATGGGCTTACTAAGACAGCTAATGAGCTCAAGAAGTTAGTTCACTCAGTGCCTCTTCCTCAGACTACTTCTTCAGATGATGATGATGATGATGAGGATGAATCACCTCTCAGGACAGGAACATAGTTTCATACCCAGGCCAGATCAGCCACTATGCCAGCTCTAGAATTGAGGCCCTCTTCATCAGCTCCTGCTGCTGCCACCTCAGCTCCTGCTCCATCTGTTCTAGTTCCTCATGCTGCCACTCCAAATCCATCCACGACATCTGCTGAGATCTTTGCCGACGTTGTTCTCTCAACTCCTTCATCAACAACCGGAGGAGATCAGCCCAAGAACGTTTAGATGTATGCCTTTGAACTTTTTGGTAACTTGTTGCCAAAGGGCGAGAATTGTATATAGATCTTTAGTCTTTGATCCAGAGAGTGTTTTGGTGTTTGTTGCTTTTCAAAACATTTGGTTCTTTTGGTTTGACGTGAGACACTTTTGTGTTTATGTGTGATCATACGTTGTTATGTGATGAGATGCTACTATTTCCTATCATCTCAATGCTCATGTGATGATCATTCACCATTGCTTGATTGTGTTGCACATTGTTATTCATTCTAATTATTCTCGCACACCACCAAGTTGTATGTGACATGGAATAAGTGCCCAACATACATAATTTATTGTGCATTTGCATTCAAACGCAAATTCAAAATAATGCACAAATTTAGGGGGATCTCTTGCTTATCACATACCTCTCAAAGCGACGATTATATTCATATGTCGAAGCTTTGATCCATATGTTGTCATCAATTACCAAAAAGGGGGATATTGAAAGCACATTTGCTCCCTTGGTGGTTTTGGTAATTAATAACAACATATAAGTCATTGAACAATTGTTTCCACCAAGTATATTTTAGGAAATTTTCAATGATAGGATTGGCAAAAGGAGATTGTGGACATACCCCCAAGATGCAAGGAAATAGGTTGGACAAGCTTCAAGCAAGAGGATTCTACATTTTATATTTGTGAGAAATCACTTTGAGTCCATAGGAAAGCCGATACTATTAAAAGGGGGTAAGGTTTTGTTGGTGAACAATATGCTCAAACGTGCACAAGTGATAGTCGCCAAAATCATCCACAAACTCTCCCACCAAAGTCTGTTATATACCTAACACTCAAAACCGGTGCAACCAACTTTCCCATACCGGTGCCACCGATTCCAGAACCTAGATAGACTCAGCCAAACTCTAGCCACTTCGGAGCAACCGATTCCACACCGGTGCCACCGAGTTTAGATTGCCAACTTTTTGTTACGCAAATGCACATTTTCGGTCTCACCAAGAATGGTGGATCGGAGTCATCGAGATTGGAAATCTGACCGTTGGTCACCTTATCGGTGCAACCGAGTTTCCTATATCCGTTTCACCGAGATTCTAAGTTGCCACCTTTTGGTCACTTCGGTACCACCGAGATTAAAACATCGGTGTCACCGAGTTGGTCATTTTGTGTGTAACGGTTGGATTTTTGGGGATGCCTATATATACCCCTACACCACCACCTACTCGAGAGAGAAGCACTCAGAACTATTCCATACATATACTATCAGATTTTTTGAGAGAGAACCACCTACCCATGTGTTGAGGTCAAGATATTCCACTCCGATCATATGGATCTTGAGCTCTAGCCTCCCAAGTAGCTTTCCACCAATCCCATCTCTTCCACCATGCCAAATCTGTGAGAGAGTGATTGGGTGCTGAGGAGTCTATCATCTTGAAGCACAAGAGCAAGGAGTTCATCGTCATTACCGAGCCTATTACCTTTTGGAGGGTGGTGCCTTCTAGATTGGTTAAGTGTCGCTTGGGAGCCTCCTACTTCGTGTTGTGGAGTGAACCAAGAAGTTTGTAAGGGCAAGGAGATCGCCTACTTTGTGAAGATCTACCCATAGTGAGGCTAGTCCTTTGTGGACGAAAGCTGTTATGGAATAGTCAAGGTTGCTACTTCGTGGACCCTTTTGGGTGGAGCCCTCCGTGGACTCTCGCGACCGTTACCCTCCGTGGGTTGAAGACTCCATAAACGTGGATGTACGATAGCGCCACGTATCGGAACCAGGGGAAAATCGTCGTGTCTACAATTGCGTTTGAACTTCCTACCCTATCCCTTCTATACAAGATTGTTGTTACTTTCCGTTGCTATATACTCTTAGACTTGCATGTGTAGGGTGTACTTGACTTGCCATGAAATTCTAAAAACTGTCAACCCTAAAAATTGGTATAGGCAAAACTTTTATTTGGTCAAGTAGTCTAATCACCCCCCCCCTCTAGACATACTTTCGGTCCTACAGAATGGGCTTACTAAGACAGCTAATGAGCTCAAGAAGTTAGTTGACTCAGTGCCTCTTCCTCAGACTACTTCTTCAGATGATGATGATGATGATGAGGATGAATCACCTCTCAGGACAGGAACATAGTTTCATACCCAGGCCAGATCAGCCACTATGCCAGCTCTAGAATTGAGGCCCTCTTCATCAGCTCCTGCTGCTGCCACCTCAGCTCCTGCTCCATCTGTTCTAGTTCCTCATGCTGCCACTCCAAATCCATCCACGACATCTTCTGAGATCTTTGCCGACGTTGTTCTCTCAACTCCTTCATCAACAACCGGAGGAGATCAGCCCAAGAACGTTTAGATGTATGCCTTTGAACTTTTTGGTAACTTGTTGCCAAAGGGCGAGAATTGTATATAGATCTTTAGTCTTTGATCCGGAGAGTGTTTTGGTGTTTGTTGCTTTTCAAAACATTTGGTCTTTTGGTTACTTGTGTTGAGTGTATGATCATGTGTGTTATGCTACTATTTTACGCTTTCTGTGTGATGCAACTATTTCCTATCATCTTAATGCTTTTGAGATGATCATTCACCTTTGCTTGATTGTGTTGTGCTTTGTTATTCATTCTAATTATTCTCTCACACCACCAAGTTGTATGTGACATGGAAGAAGTGCCCCATATACCTAATCAATTGTGCATTTGCATTGAAATGCAAATTGAAAATAATGCACAAATTTAGGGGGAGCTCTTGCTTATCACATACCTCTCAAAGCGATGATTATATTCATTGATTTCATCATATGTCAAAGCTTTGATATATATGTTGTCATCAATTACCAAAAAGGGGGAGATTTAAAGCACATTTGCTCCCTTGGTGGTTTTGGTAATTAATAACAACATATAAGTCAGTTAACTAATGTTTCCACCGAGTGTATTTCAGGAAATGTTCAATGATAGGATTGGCAAAAGGAGATTGTGGGCATACCCCAAGATGCAAGGAAATAGGTTGGCCAAGCTTCAAGCAAAAGGACTCTACATTTTATATTTGTGAGAAATCACTTTGAGTCCATAGGAAAGCCAATACTATTTAAAGGGGGTAAGGTTTTGTTGGTGAACAATATGCTCAAACGTGCACAAGTGGTAGTCGCAAAAAACATCCACAAACTCTCCCACCAAATTATGTTCTATACCTAACACTCAAAATTGGTGCAACCAACTTTGCCATACCAGTGCCACGGATTCCAGAACCTAGACAGACTCAGCCAAACCCTAGCCACTTTGGTGCAACCGATTTCGTACCGGTGCCATCGAGTTTAGGTTGCCAACTTTATGTTATGCAAATTCACATTTTTGGTCCCATCGAGTATGTTGGATCGGCGTCACCGAGATTGGAAATCTAACTGTTGGTCGCCTTATCGGTGCAATCGATTTTCCTATATCGGTCACACCGAGATTCAAAAGTTGCCACCTTTTGGTCACTTCGATACCACCGAGATTAACACAATGGTGTCATCGAGTTGGTCATTTTGTGTGTAACGGTTGGATTTTGGGAGATGCCTACATATACCCCTTCACCACCACCTGCTCGAAAGAGAAGCACTCAGAACTATTCCACACTTGCCCCATCTAGTTTTCTGATAGAGAACCACCTACCCTTGTGTTGAGGTCAAGATATTCCACTCCAATCATATGGATATTGATCTCTAGCCTCCCCAAGTAGCTTTCCACCAATCCCACATCTTCCACCATCACAAATCTATGAGAGGGTGATTGGGTGCTGAGGAATCTATCATCTTGAAGCACAACAGCAAGGAGTTCATCGTCATTACCGAGCCTATTACCTTTTGGAGGGTGGTGCCTCCTAGATTTGTGAGGTGTCGCTTGGGAGCCTCCTACTTTGTGTTGTGGAGTGAACCAATAAGTTTGTAAGGGCAAGGGGATTGCTTACTTTGTGATGATCTACCCATAGTGAGGCTAGTCCTTTGTGGACGGAAGCCATTATGGAATAGTCAAGGTTGCTACTTCGTGGATCCTTTTGGGTGGAGCCCTCCATGGACTCTCATGACCGTTACCCTCCGTGGGTTGAAGACTCCATAAACATGGACGTACGATAGCGCCACCTATCGGAACCACGGGAAAAATCATCGTGTCTACAATTGCGTTTGATATTCCTACCCTATCCCTTCTATACAAGCTTGTTGTTACTTTCCGCTGCTATATACTCTTAGACTTGCATGTGTAGGGTGTACTTGACTTGCCATGAAATGCTAAAAACTGTCAACCCTAAAACTTGTTATAGGCAAAACTTTTATTTTGTCAAGTAGTCTAATCACCCCCCCTCTAGCCATAGTTTCGGTCCTACACAAGTAGTGAAGCCGCTAACATAAAGGCTAGTGCCATGGTCCCCCAACTACAACCTTCTCAGGAGCGGGCTTCCCAGCAACATGCTTCTTGAAGGAAGCCTTCTTGGCGGCAACCCCCACTAGTCCTAGAGGAGGAGGGTACTTCCCAACCCACAGCCTCGCCGGGTTCGAAGCCCACAAGGTCCCCTTCCCCTCCAATGCGGGCTTCTATACACCAGGGGTACTGGGATATTTCTCGTTTATCCGAGGAGGAGGAAGAAGAGTAAGCACCCATCCTTTCCTCAACTCATGATTTTATTGTTTGTTGCTATTGCTAACGTAGCATTTTCTTGTCTTAATTGTAGGGACAAAGCGCCCTTGAGACAAAGATCTAGAAACAGAGGGAGGACCGCCACATAGGATGTGGCCTCGACGGGCGTTGACCAAGGCGCATCCTCTTCCGATGTGGTCATGAAAAGCCCCTAGTAGGAGAAGATCATCTAGGACCAACCTACGAGCATTGCCACTGACGCCACCTCTATCGAAGTCGACAAAGAGACGAAGGGAAATTTCCATGAAGTAGAGCACCAGGAAGCTGATCCTTTGGTTAAGACCTCAACAACCATCCCTCTGGAGGGCATATCGCCAGGAAGGACCACAACAGATGAGCATGTCTGCATTGAGGGCACCCCGCTAACTGATGTTGCCGGAGACCAGGTGACGGCAACCAAGGTTGCTAGAGGGGGAACTACTCCACCCCAATAGACACAAACAGGTAACCTACCGCCTTCAAGCGCTTCTTGGTTTTTGTCAACCTGCCTTGATTTCTTGCATTTGAGTTTGAATTCTTTCTTGTTTTCTCATCCTTCCTCGCAGAGCCAAATCCTTGTGATGAAAGGACACCCACCAATGATGTGGAGGCAATTGCGAAGAGCACGGCAGATGGGGCCACGAGAATTAATGCTGATGAGGCCGCCAATGCGGCTACAGAGGAAGCTTCAAAGACAACAACTACAAAATCTATAGAAGATGTCGATGCCACCGACGAGATTGCCGGCAATGTTCACACTTCACTAGCAGCAGATGTGGGGATGGGAGCTAATACTTCTCCAACATATCGATAATTTATGAGGTATTAATGCCATATTTTTACCTATGTTTACAATACTTTTATATGGTTTTGATGCACTTTATATGATTTAACTAGAACTAACCCGGATTGACGCTGTTTTCAGCAGAGTTACCATGGTGTTGTGTTTTTCGTGTAGAAAATGCAAGTTCTCGGAATCGCTCGAAACTTTTTGATGATTTTTTTCTAGAACATATGAGAAATATTGGAGCAAAGAACAGCTGGAGGGGGCCACCAGGCGCTCACAAACCATCAGGGCTTGTCCAGGGGGGTCAAAGGGCCCTAATGGCTTGCGGGCCCCTCATAACTCTGTTTTGCGTGATCCCAACGTCAAAAAATCATATAAATAGCAAAACCATCAGAAATTAACATAGACTCTCAGCTCCATTGCCACAACTCTCTGTATTGAAGAAAAACCAAACTGGAGGGAAAACATACATGGAATCAGAGAGAGAGATAGCCATGGAGGCCAAGGACTAGAGGGGAGAACCTCTCCCCATCAATGGGGAGGCCATGGAGGAGGAAGCCTAAGGGGGAGACTCTCTCCCCCTCTCTTCCGGTGGCCGAAGTGCCGTTGGGGGAACCATCACCGTGGTGATCATCTTCATCAACATCACCTTTTTCATCATCTTCCCTCATATATCTACGGCGGTCCACTCTCCCGCACCCCATTGTAATCCCCTACTTGAACATGGTGTTTTGTGCCACATATTATTATCTAATGATGTGTTGCCATCTTATGATGATTGAGTAGATTTCTTTTGTCCTTTAGGCCGGTGGATTGATGATCTTGATTGGTTTGAGTTGTATGTTTTATATTGGTGATGTCCTATAGTGTGTTCCGTGTCGTGCACACGTAGAGGATTCTCGTTGTAGAGTGTTGCGATATGTTTATGATTCTCTTATAATGGGCGGCTAGAGTGATAGAAGCTTACATCCGAGTAAGGGGGTGTCTATGTATGGGAGTAAAGGGGACTTGATGTGTTAATGCTATGGTTGGGTTTACCTTAATGATCTCTAGTAGTTGTGTATGCTTGATAGAGTTCCAATCATAAGTTTGTATGATCCAAGTACAGAAAGTGTGTTAGCTCATGCCTCTCCCTCGTACAAAATTGCAATAATGATTACCGATCTTGTTATCAATTGCCTAGGATGATTCCGTACACCATACCGTCATTATTCCACACTTGCTATTTGTAATATATTTTGATATATTCTGACTTTATTTAGGCAATAAATATTTTTCATATTTTGGTTCTCCAATATCATGCAAAGCTATCCTCTTTATACCCGCTACGCAGTTTTATTTCTCGTTTCTAGATAGAAGCAAACGCTTGGTGTACGTAGAGTCATATCACAGTGGCAAAGAGGACTGAAGAGAATATTGATCTTACCATTAGTTCCTTGTGGTTTCAACACTCCATACTTATCACTTCCATCTTTGGAAAGAGCTACAATGATTCCTTGCACTTAGGGATTATCAAGCTCCAATCTCGCATCGTTGCCGGGGAGCAATAGCGTGGGGTTAATATTTTCATGTATGCTTGTTTTCTTTTATCACTAAGTAGATTTTGTGTTTATTTTGTTTATGTTTTCGTGGTTGCCTTCTTTAGTTGTGGGTGAAACAAAAAATGAAAAAATTACTTCAAGAGAAGCGATTGGTAAGTTGTGCATTGGGAAAGTGAGGTCGACCATGAACACTTGTGTTCATGCTCACGGAAACAATGTAGAATTTTTCATGGAAGCTTCTCATAAAAATAATTATTACCTTAAAAATACCACTGTACCATAAAAATAATGTGCTTTTCATAATATTAATGACACTCCTTTGCATGTTTCATCTACTATTATTATGCTAGCATCATGGAAATCATCATACCTAGATAAAAGGCTTTAAAGAAAAAACGCTTGTTGGGATACAACCCAACACTTATCCTTTCTGTTTTTGTGTGTTCACATGATTAATATACTATATTAATCATGTTTTGTGTCTTTTATTTCAATAATGTGCCAAGTAGATTTGATTGTGTGCAAAAACAGAAACTTTTGTGTTCACTACATGAATTTTGAGTCTCTGGTGGAGCGTGATAAATATCTGATTTTTTACACAGTATTTTAATACAAGATTTTCAGTTTTGTCCTAATTTTTAAGAATTTTGGATTAACACAAGTATAACTTTTATTTAGATAAGTATAGACTCTTTTGTTTTAGACAGATTCTGTTTTTGCTTGCATAGTTTCCTGTTTTGATGATGCTATGGATTGTATCAGGGGAGTATAAGCCATGGAGAAGTTAAAATACAGTAAATATTATGCAATAATTACATAAGAATCAATTTATAATAGTACCTAAATTTTATGATTTTTCTATTATACTGACGGATCACACGAGGTTTGTCTTAGGTTTTGTGTAATTAAAGTTTTCTAGTTTTAAGTGAGATACTGATATGAGGAGAATAAGGAGCATCAAGACCATAAGCTTGGGGATGCCCGAAGCACCCTCAAGATAATATTCAAGGAAGACCCAAGCGTCTAAGCTTGGGTATGCCCCAGAAGACACCCCTCTTTCGTCTTCAACACTATCGGTATATCTTACTTGGAGCTATATTTTATTCGTCACACAATATGTGTTTTCCTTGGAGCGACATTTTTATTTGTTGTTCTCTATTAGATGTTATTCATAATCTTGTTTGCCAATAAAAGGTTTCAAGAATTTCCTTAAGATGTCTCATGTAACATCCCAAATTTGGAATGTTATAATAAATACTAGAATGATTGTTTGTTTGCTTGAGTGATTGAAATTGAGTGAAAATTTGAAACTTTTCAAAAAAACTTGAATGAGAGGAAATAAAATGACTTTCCCAAAACTTTCATTCTACAGGAATCCAAATTCATTTCATCCCAGAGTGAAGATGATATGAATTCTTCCATTTAAAGAAATGAAAAAGGGATTTGAAAATGGTTTGAATTTCATTTGGAAGTATTTCAATTTCAGAAACTTTATGCAACTCAATGATTTTCATGAGAGAGGATAAAAGGACTTCTTAAAATTGTATGAAATATGAGTGGGAAGTTTAAAAGAAAGATATAAAAATTATTTGAGAAATTCCCATATGGAGTTTCACTTCCATATTTGAAATTCCCTATTTGAATTTGTAAGCATTCAAACCCCTTGGCAAAGTTTTTGAGAGGAGTAATATGACACTCCAAACCAGGGGTATCTTTGTGAGTTTTTTGAGTCATAAAACCCAAGCGGTTATTTGAAAAATATTTTGCAAAAATAAATAAAGCCATTTAGGCATTTTCTGAAAAAATAATTTTTTAAACGTATTCAATTTGGCTGTGGAAAAATGTCCATTAAATGTCATTTATTTCCCTGATCATTTCGGTATATAATACTTTATTTTTTTGAAAAGTTTTGATGGCCATAAAGTGATTTCAATGCTCTGGTTTTTAATAAAAGGAAAATAGTTAAACGCGTGTATTAAACGAGCCGGCCCACCTCCCCTGATCCCTCTCCCGAAACCTCTCCGCAACGGCCACTGCTAACAGTGCTCTCTCCCTCTCTCTCTCTCTTTGATGCCCCGGCCCCACCGACCGACCGAGCCGTCTCCGCGGTCGTCCCCTTCAGCGCGCCCATGACATCGCCGGCGAGTTCATCGCCCCGGATCTCGCTCCTCCTTCCTCCTCCTGATACCCGCACCTAGCCTATATAAGACCCAGCCCTCTCCACTCCTCGTCCACCCCGAAACCCCCTCTTTTCCTTGCTGGAACACCGCTCCCTCACCTTGCCGGAGTTCTAACCCCACCCGGACCTCCCCGAGCTCCAAGCGCTCGCCCCCGACGCTCCCTCACCTCGCCGTCGCCACCTACGAACGCCGGAGGTCCGCCGCCATCGACTGGACCACTCGGACGCCATCCTCGACCACCGGAGTGCCGCCCCGAGCACCATCGAGCCGTCGGCCGCCATCGACATCGCCGGAGCGCCGCCATTCCCCTCGGTGAGCCCCTCCCTCTCTTTCAGCCGTTAGATCTCGATCCTAAGGCTAGGATTAGATCACTTAAACCCGAACCATTTTCTTCTAAGGCCCTGCCGTCCGCTCGTTTTAGTGTAGCACGCACCCCTCCGTAGCCTATCAGAGCATGCCACGTAGCCCATGTCCCTTAGTTAATTTTTTCTTTTTCTGTTTTTGTTTTAGAAAACAGAATAGGTTATGTTTTTATTTTTGTTATATCTTTTATGTTTTTGATAGTTTTTGATTAATTCTTTTTGCATTGTGTCACAACTTTGTTCTAGTTTATGTGATATCAAGTTTGACAATTTTGAATTATTTAAAATTGGATTCAAACTGATTTGATTCAAATCTTGTTTCTGAATAACTTGAGTTGAAAAATATATTTTAAGTTGATTCTTTTTGCTACTTGTCACTAGTGACCCTAGTTATCAGTAGGTAGAGTTTGGAAATTTTTAGAATATTTTAAAATAGTATTTTCTACCAAAACAGATTCTGTTTAGTTCTTGTTAAGATCATTTATATTTCCTTTTGTTTTAAATTGTTTAAAATTGTTTTCCTTTTATATTAGTGATGGATTTATAAAGTTTTCTGTTAGATAATAGTAGCCCTTCAAAAAAAATATTTTAGTAGTTGGTTGCATGAAAAAAATCAATTCTAGTTCAATTATAACTTGCAATTGATTTTTCATTGTTATGTTGATCTTCTATTTGAATATAGTTTCCACAAAATGTTTTATAAATTTGATTTGCTGTTAGACAAGGTTTAGACCAGAAACAATTTGTATTATAGTTGAGATTGTTTGTGGTTTAATCCAAGGATGACCTTGCTTTATATCAAAAGAAGAATCTTTATAAAAGCTTTTCAATTAGTTCTTTTTGCAAAGTAAAGACTTATGAAAAAAATACGTTTTGTTAATTAATTGTTTTAAAATTTGTTTTCTTTTATTAACTTAGTGTTTTATTGATGATATATTCTAGCAGATAAAAACCTATGTTGTTAGAGTATTGTTTCCTAAATCATTAGTTGTTCTTCAAAAGTAATTCTTTTTGCTAACTAAAACATTTACTAAACTATTTTGGATTAGATTTTTCCTTGTTTGGTGTTCCCACTTTGAAAATAGGATCATTTGTAGAGAAAACCGACCCTTGGTTGTGTTGATGTAGTTTTGTGATTCTAACTTTTGTCTTAAGTATTTCCTTCATCACCACCTTAGTGGTGTTGATGTAAATTTGTTATTAGAGTTTTTGTCATAAGTACTTCCTTCATCACCACCTTAGTTGTGTTGATGTAGTTTTTGTTGATTTCAACTTTTGTCTTAAGTATTTCCTTCATCACCACCATGTTGCTTTTGGTTTTGTGTTGACTTTTTGATTGTTAGTATTGATTGCTAGCATGATTGCTTATAAGAATGCAATATTTGATTATAGATTTTTTTAGGGGAGTGACAAATAGTCTATCAAGTTACTTCTGAGAGTGATATTATTATCTTGATCAATAGTACAGGCAAGTTCACTTTGACCATCCATTTCATACCTATGTTTTATTGCATGTAGTGACATCCTTCAACAAATCCCTCCGGTAGTGTTATTGAAATTCTTGTAGTTGAGTAGAATGCATGAGGTAGGAACCCACCACCTGTTACGGAAACCCCGAGAACGTTAGTTATTTCAATGATATGCTAAAGTAGATGGGGTCTGGTATGAGTGATCGTGAGTGGTGTGAGAAGGAGGACTCTACGTCAAGACAAGAACTTCATGAAGACATCTTCAAGTCCTGCACCTTCAAGACCTCAAGACTTCAAGACTCGAGAAGCAAGTTATCAATACACATTACTGGGTGAAGTATGGTTTTGAACGGCACCCTGGGGAATCCAGTGGTTAGCCTAGGTGTTGCTGGGGAAGTGCCAGTATTCACGCGGAAAGCCTCACCCAGACTCAAAGAGACGGATGAATACTTCATGCCCGAAAGCTTACCTGTGTAGCCACAAGTCATTATGGGCTCTGGCTTGGTTGATCTTTGTTGTGACTCTGTCTAGGCAGTGCTACGAGAAGTAGTCGGCGTTAGCATTGGGATGGGCACTGTTGGTATTCAGAGAAACAACTCTGAAAGACCATGTTTCGTTCATCCTGTTCTCAAACACCATGTAGTGCGAGGACTTACCGGGAGGGAACGAATCTTGTGGGTAAAGTACACAACACTCTGCAGAGTTAAACCTAATCCATTAGCCGTGTCCCCAGTTACAGACAATTTGAGCTTCTAGACTTGGATCTATCTCTGAACTCTCAACACTGGACTGAGAACTAATTGTGGGCAACTTATGATACTTTTGGGTATTGACATTGGTTGGCGGAACCATGTCATGATAGGTAACTCTATAGTGAAATTCCTGATATTCCTTTGTTGTAGGAAAATAAAATCAGCTTTTATGCAAAAACTTAGCCATAGAGCCATAAATCCTTTGCATATAGAATAGTCTTATCTTCTGTTTCTGCTATGGTCATCTTGCCAGTACATTCCATGTACTGACCTACACGGCTGCAACGTATCATGTTGCAGATACTCTTCCATGACGAGTAAGAGTACGATTCAGGGTTATGGTCCTCACTCAACCTGCCGTTGGTGTTATTGGGACTCCACTCTCGTTGACCGCTTTCGCTAAAAATTTAAGGTATATATCAGTTTTACGTTAATTACATGTGATTGCACTTTTATATGTACATTGATGTACTGTGTGTGCCAGCATACTGATCCAGGGATGGCACGGAACACATAGAGGCTTGACTCGTTTTGAGTTGGGTCGCTACATCTCAATTGCATGTTTGATGTGTGTTGTGTAAAAACAAAAACTTTTGCTGTAGTGTTTGAATTTTTGATATTCTACTAGAATGTGAAAATTTTCTAAAATATTTACGTAGTGTTTTCATACAAAATACTTATCATTTACTAAATTTGCAGATTTTTTGAGTTATAGAGGTACACTGTTTGGATTAATTGCTATAGATTGTTCTGTTTGGACAAATTGGTGTCATAGTTTTCTTATCTACTTATGCTAGAGTTTTCATGGCTTATATTGGTAGATATAAATTGTGGAAATGATAGTATATAGTACCGAATGTTTGGAAATTGTTATGCAACTTGTATTGGCAGTACATGAAGTGTTGATTTATTCGTATGTGTACTAACCTATCTCATGAGTCTTTTAACTTTTTGTGTGGATGAAGTTTTTGAGACTTAGGTGAAACTGGGATATGAGAGGAAGTAAAAAGACACAAAATCTCAAGCCTATGGATGCCCAAGGTTCTCCAAGTCAATATTACAAGAAATCCAAAACATCTAAGCTTGGGGATGCTACGCATCCCACCTATCTTCGTCAACAATTATCGATTAGCCTATGTTGATCATAAGTTTTTATTCGTCCACATGTGCTATTATTGGAACATGTTTTGTTTTTATGCTTCCCTTTTATTTTATGCGCCATGCTAGTATGAGATAATCCTTGGCTTATTTATAGAATGCTTCATGCGCTTCACTTAAATCTTTTGAGCATGGCTTATAGAATGCTTCATGTGCTTCACTTACATATTTTAAGCTTGGATATTGGTGTCCCTATATTCATTGAAGAATTCTCTATGAACTTCACTTATATCTTTTTGAGAATAGTGTGAGAATCACTCTTATGCTTCACTTATATCATAAGAGAAAATGTTGAATGAATTGCATGTCACAAATGTGAAATTATGTATGCTTCATATGATTGTCCGATGGGGAGTAGTGACTTCACATGCTAGGAGTATAAGCGGTAAATTTATTGGAAGTAAGAAAACATAGCATTGGTCACCCAAACAGTTCATCAAAGAATATTGAAGGATGAGAGATTTCACATATAAATATACTATCTTGGACATCTTCTATGATTGTGAGCCCCCATTATTTATTTTCAAACTTGATCAAGTAGTTAACGTTGGACAAGCAAGACGATGTAATTGTTATGCTTGTTTATATCCACATAGAAGTTATATTGTCATGGATCCTATAACATGTGGTGCTTTCTTAGGATATTTTCTAGAAAAAAATTCGTACTAAGTAGAGATACTACTTGTGCAATAAAAAAAACTTAAACCTAGTTTATTTCCATGAGATTCCACTGAAAGCAAAACTTCTACCTAGGTGGTTTTGGTAATTAATAACAAAATATATCTTGTTGAACTAACGTTTCCACTAAGTATATTTCAGAGAAGTTAAATGATGGATTGGCAAAAAAGGATTGTGAGAAGACCCCAAATGCAACGAATAGGATTGGCAAATCATCAAACTTTAAGACTCTGCATTTTACTTTATGTAAGAAATCACTTTGAGTCCATAGGAAAACCAATCCTATTAAAAGGGGTGAGGTAATCTTGGTGAATGAAATGCTCAAAATGCTCAAGTGTTAGCCACCAAAAGCACCCATCAACTTCTCCCACAAATACTCTATCTAAATGCTACCACTCAAAATTGGTGCCACCAATAGTTCCAGCCTGGCCACACCGAGTTCAAACCCTAGACAAATCCTAAGACAAACCCATGTCTCGGTACTACCGAGTTTCAATTTTGGTTCCACCAAAAATAATGACCAACTTTATATTGAACCATTTTCAAGAATCGGAATTTCCAAGTTTTGGAAATCGGTCTCACCGAGATTTGGTAACTCCCTAGGACACACATACCGATACCACCAAGATTTATATATCGGTTTCACCAAAACGCCAAAATTGCCATATTTGGCACTAGTCGGTACAACCGAGTTTTCACTTCGGTTCCACCGAGTTGGGTAATAATGTTGTAAAAGTTGGATTTTTGGAGATGCCTATATATACCCCTCCACAACCTACCACTCGCAAGAGAAGCACTCATAACCATTCCACACTGGTCATATCAAATTTTCTGAGAGAGAACCACCTACTCATGTGTTGCGATCAAGATATTCCATTCCTACCATATGAATCTTGATTTCTAGCCTCCCCAAGTTGCTTTCCACCCAATCAATCTCTTCTACATAAGCTAAATCTGTGAGAGAGTGACTGAGTGTTGATGAGACTATCATTTGAAGCAGAAGAGGAAGGAGTTCATCATACTACCACATCTATTACATTTTGGAGGGTGGTGCCTCCTAGATCGGTTAGGTGTTACTTGGGAGCCTACTTCTTCATGATTGTGGAGTTGAGCCAAGGATTTTTTAAGGGCAAGGAGATCGCCTACTTCATGAAGATCTACCCCGAGTAAGGCTAGACCTCCATGGACGTAGGCCATCATGGAATAGACAAGGTTGCTTCTTCGTGGACCCTTCATGGGTGGATCCCTTTGTGGAGTCGCACAACCATTACCCTCTGTGGGTTGAAGTATCCATAAACGAGGACGTACGGTAGCACCACCTATCGGAACCACGGGAAAAATCTTCGTGTCTCCAAATTGTGTTTGATCTCCTCTCCCTACTTTTACTTTCCTGCGCTTGTCTTTACTTTCCGCTGCTATACTCTTACACATGCATCTGTAGGGTGAAATTGATTGTTGCAATTGCTAAAATTTGCCTACAACTAAAATTAGGAAAATGCTAGATTTTTATTTGGTCAAGTAGTCTAATCACCCCCCCCCTCTAGACATACTTTGGATCCTACGGGGCCTCCTTGTGGCACTGGATGCTCATCACATTGGTCTTGCAAAGAAATTCATCGATGAGTCATGGATCCTTATGCACAACGTGTGGCTGCAGCTCTTCACCAAGGTCATCCACTACAATCCCATCATCGACTTGTCCATGATCTTCAAGAAGATCCCTAACAACGTCGACACCTCAGCTGCCAAGGAGCTTGTGACACCCCTCGCCGACGAGATTGCAGAGAGATGCAGCAGAGTCCAAGGAAATCTTAGGAATTTAATTCGCAATTTATCCTTGTCAACTGCCCTAGAATATATAAAGAACATATGTGCCTTTTATTAGGCATGTCCTATTATGTGTATGACACAACATATGCCTAGATGAATGTATGCCCCTTCCTTTCATAACTTCGTCTTTGTATCTCCTGTACCCTAGGCTTGTGAGAAAAACTTCCCGATGCGCACACTCTAGCTGGGAGTGATTGAGGAACAAGTCCTTAGAGGCTTGCTGGAAGTGTCGCTTCCTAGTACGTCAACACGTTCGGTCTTGTTGCAACTACTTGTATTTTTGAGCGACTCAAAACAAATAAGAGCATAGCCAATCCCAACAAGGTTCCTTCGCGTGCAGGTTTCTCATACAAAGCCATAAATCATCCATGGAGAGACGACATTAAAAACAAAGAAATTTTCAAGGTTTTGCAACTTAGCTTTCTTTGCTTCTATCTTCGGTAATAACTTGAATGCCATATGTTCCTACACTAGTACCCCCCCCCCTGAAACTTGCATGCGGAGGGATTCTTCGGTATTTCAAAAAAAGGTGGGGAAAATTGTGTCGGCTAGAACACGTGTCGACATGTTAAGCATTTCATACAAAGATTGTAAATGTAACACAACATCTCACGAACACACATAACAAATATGTACTTGACAAAGAGTTGTGAAAGACTTAGCTTTATTTCACTGTGCACATGTTCTGTGCCATAGACAAGGGAGAAGGGTGGTCGGCCAACTTGTACAAAAGGTGTTGCGGGGAGGCCCGACAATTGAGCCTCATGGGTAGAACTTGTGAAGATGCTCAATATTCCATGAGTTCAGAACTAGAGTGCCATCTTTGGTCTCTAGACGGACTGAGCCGGGTCTAGCAACTTGAAGTACCTGATAAGGACCTTCCCACTTTGGTGTCAACTTCTATGATCCCTTCGAGGACTGGATCCAATGAAGAACAAGGTCACCTTTATCAAGCTTTCTAGCATGAACTTTGCGGCGATAGTGGTGAAAAGCTTGCTGGTAACATGCAACACGTAGAACAACCCGTAAATGGTCCTCCTCCAAGAGTGTGTCATCGTCATGCCTTTTTTCTTCCCAATCTTCTTCGTCAAAAGCTTGGACTCATGGAGATCTGTATGCAAGGTCTATGTGGAGCACCGCTTTTGCACCATAGACAAGGGAGAAGGGTGTCTTGCCAGTAGCTTTATTTGGTGTCGTCTTGATAGACCAAAGAACTACCTACAACTATTCCACCCAGTGCCTTCCTGACGGTGTCCTGGACTAGGGGTATCGTCCTAGTCAGGTCGTGCTCCTCGAACTAGGCCGGTGGGCCCTCCACTATCCCAAGATGGACTCCTGAAGCTATACAAGACCGAATCCACCGAAGACTTGACATATACTCCAAGACATATCCTACCACCTTGACGCCTAGATACAGACCTTGTAAACCCTAGGTACCCTACCTAGCATATATATATAAGCCGTAGGGTTTAGCTCGTAACAAGGACATCAACACTAAACCATTCATCTAGCCTTAGAGGTAGAATACATCTATAGATCTCAAAGTAGATCAATTATGTACTTGATACTTCTCCAATCAATATAAAGAAGAGCATGACATACGGTTTTACCTCCATAAAGAGGGTCCAAACCTGGGTAAACATCGTCACCTTAGTCCTTAATCTCGTTATCATCTCTTCAATGATCCACAGTTCAGGACCCCTACCCCGAGGTCTGCCAATTTTCATGCTGACACTGGTGCTTTTCATTGAGAGTTCTGTTGTGAGATCAATAGAAGGACCGATGGATCATTTCGCCGGTCAACTACAACAAGGCCACATGAAAGTTTTCATCCCCGACCAACTTTTTGTATTCGGGGGCATGGTTTTCTATGCCGAATTGACCGACCATCTGGTCTCCATGGAGAACTACGCTCCGAACTAAGTCATAACCTTTGGAGGCCTCAATACATTGTGATTTCCCAAGGAGAACTCGTCCTCACAGGTTGGACACTCGGACTGGTGGAAGGGCTATACAGCACTGGAGGATCGACTCCGAAACCGATCTCTTCTAAGGACGTCGGGTTGAAGGCCTTGGGGTTGCTAGTGAGCTTCGATGCCGCGATCCCAGGGGACCCCCCTCAGACACTAGACCGGACCCAGCTCCGACCCCGATCTCCGTTATCACGTCGGATCTCGAACGAACCCCGGTGCAGGACTCAGAGCCACTCTTGGACCCCCTCCGTGCAGGGGAATATGCCAAGCTATACATGAGCTACACTTCGAGTTAGCCCCACTTATAGCCACACAATAAACCCCGAAGAGCTATCCCACCTCAACGAGATGCTCGATCTCATCCAGAGCATGCCCATCTCGGATGGAAAGACTTTGGTTTATGACAAGATCGAACTTAAAGCCGACGATAGGGAAACTTAGATCCCACCCATCACCCGCCTAGTTGCCATAGCCAATAACTTAACTGACATGCTAGATTACAACGAAACCTCGGACATGCATGAAGATGCCGATGGGCCCATAGAACACACTTCACTTGTAGTACACACTAGCAAGTGGGCAACAACATCCACCCATGATATCTATACGGTGGACACCCCTAAATCCCCCAAGAGGCGTCGGCAGAGGTGCCGAAAGGGTAACAATAGGGAACCTAATGGCAATAATGCTACGCCCGATGATGATGTAGAAGCAGTCGATGACACTGATAACACTCGAGAGTACACTCAAGCCTCCCAGTATGGAACGACAATCACGGGGAGAATCCCAAAGACTCGGATCCCAATGACCTCTTTGAAGGGGCGGATGACAAGTAATGTCGGAGTTTGAGGAGGACGAAAGCCTCGGTGTTGAGGACTTCATTGTCCTCATGGACCCCTGTGAATAGGAAGGCTTCAGGCGGCACCTCATCGCAACTACTTGAAGCATGAAACACAAGAAGTGGAATTTGCAGGCCAATGCAGACGCACGACAAATCGGATGAAATACTCTCAACCGAACAAGACCTTGAGGACCAACGTCGTAGTGCACCAAAGTCATACCCACGCAGGCATCTACAGCCAGAGTTTGCTGATGAATTAGATGCCAGTGCACCTGCCGTCCCCCTAGAGGTCGGGACAGGCTAGTGCAGGAATACCTCAACACCCGACTCGCTCCACACCATTATGGCAAGGACCCCGTGGATCACCTCGACCCTCATGATGTGCGACGCCACATTGAGGCGAACCACGCGCCTCCTTGGTCCATTTACGGCTCAAGAGGGTGCGCCAGCCGGGCTCAAGGCTACGATGCCTAGTTGGACAGGAATGACCTCGCCCGAGATCAGGCCTACGCACGACTCTCCCCTGATCTTCGACAGGACACTACCCAGTCCCGAGGTCCAGCCCACTCGATCTGCTTCATAGACAGGGTAATGGAACATCAATTTCCAAAAGCATTTGAACCCATTAATATAGAATCGTACTATGGCACCACAAACCCTAAAATATGGATAAATAGTTTCCTCCTCCACATAAACATTGCTAACGGATATGACCTTCATGCCATCAAGTATCTGTCGCTCAAATTAAACGATTTGGCTAGGAATTGGCTTAACATCCAACCTCCCATTCTATTGGTAGCTGGGAAGACCTTGAAGGTGCCTTTAGGGCAAATTTCCAGGCCACATACATCCGACCTCCGGATGCTGACGACCTCAGTCGTATCACCCAACAGCCAAGCGAATCTACTCAGAAGTTTTGTATCAGATTCCTCACTGAGAAGAAACAGAGCATATATTGCTTTGATGCTGAGGCCATAGACTCATTCAAAAACATATCTGAGATAAATGGCTTACCTACTAGCTTAGCCAATACAAGCCGAGGGTCATGGTTGTCGTCACCTAGTTGTTGTCTCGCTTTTGCGCGAAAGAAGACAATTGGGTAGCACGGACAACCCATAAAAGTGAAGAAGGCACTTCGGAGACACGCGATGCCAATGGAAAGCCTTGAAAAAATAAAACCAAACGCAGGCATAAAAAATGGTGGAAGAGACACTGAAGATGTCCCAATCAACACTGGGATCAATGGACCTTGCTCCGGACAGAAAAGGAAACCCTTTAAAGGGAAGAAATATGAACGGAGCCAACTTGAAAAGATCCTGGATTGACCATGCCAAATCCATGGCACTCGGGACAAGCCAGCAACCCACACTAACAAAAATTGTTGGGTCTTCAAGCAATTCGCCAAGGTAGCAACGCAGGGTCAAAGAAAAACCCAAAATCACAGTGAAGATGAGGATCAACCTCGATGGCCCAACAATCAGGGCCAAAAGAAGTTTCCTAAGAATGTAAAAGAGGTGAATATGATCAATGTTACCCACATCCCAAAGAGGGAGAGGAAGCGAGTACTTCAGGACATCTATGTATTAGAGCTAGTCGCCCCAAAGTTCAACCCGTGGTCGGCTCACCCGATCACATTCGACATACATGACCATCCGACCAGCATCATGCATGGTGGATCAGTTGCACTCGTCCTGGATCCAATCGTTGATGGTTTCCACCTGACCCAAGTCCTCATGGACGGAGGAAGCAACCTGAATTTAATCTACAAGGACACGGTCGAGAAGATGTGCATCAACTCATCTCAGATCAAGCCAAGCAACACTACCTTTAAAGGTGTCATACCAGGCATTGAGGCTCGTTGCACTGGCTCCGTGTCACTCGAGGTAGTCTTCGGATCACCTGACAACTTCAGAAGCGAGGAGTTAATATTTGACATTGTCCCCCTTCAAAGTGGATATCATGCGCTCCTAGGGCGCACATCATTTGCCCACTTCAATGCGGCCCTCATTACGCTTATCTCAAACTCAAAATGCTAGGACCCAACGGTGTTATCACAATCAACGGTAACACAGAGCGCTCCCTTTGTACCGAGGAGCAAACCGCGAATTTTGTAGCTGAGTTGCAAGCATCCGACGATGCAGCATGTGGTGGTAAATGCCCTTGTGGCTCGTTGAAGCCCTCATGGGCCATGATAGCAGACCTCGGACACATAACCCCACACCTCAAATAGGGGTGTGGGATCCTCGCATGCCCCCCTTGGATGGGGCACTATGTCCCTATGGTACATAATTTCACACTAAAAATACCTTGTGACACCGAGGAGCCAAACTTTACAGATACGTCTGATCGGCTAGACCAAGGAACGGACTAAGCTTTGAGCTTCAATAATGGCAAGGTCCTATAAAAGAACTAGCCAGGAAAGTATACCCATGTGGCTTCAACCACACATCAGACATCCGCATACCTCCTAAATTGACTCGACCAGCAGACACCTTAGGCATATGCAGAACCAAAGTTGCATATACTCCATCTCAGTCCTCGCCATCAATGAGGATAGGCTGGTCAACAGCATGAAGACGTAGACGTGTGACAGGAGGCAGTCTGGGCTCATAAACCAGATAATAATATCCGCCATGTTCTTACATGCTCCTCTACTTATCTTTTTCGCATTGTATCTTTTTACTTTCTCTCGTTACATCTCGGCATGTAAAGCTTGAAATTATAAATAAAGAAATCATGCCCCTCAAGGTTTTCATTGTATTTTTTCACAAACATTGCCTATGAGCTACAACATTGTCCATAAGATACAATTGTCAAAGGGCTTCATTTCCCTATACTGAAATACAAGTGCAAAGTACTCGGTGTCCCGAATGTTGCACTATATGCATCAGTTTTGAACCTAGATTTTGGTCAGTAGTTGGGTTGCCCAGCTCCTATGTCTACCCCTTATGTTACCGAACAAAGTTGTCTAAGGATGTAACGGGAGAACCACTGCGATAGTGCCACATGATCAATTTTCACCACGCCTCAGTGGAGAAAGCCAAAAACCGACCATCTAGGTAAGCGAACACTGGTCGGCAAACCGAAGACTGTGTTACGGGACGTGACGTTAGAGATCACACGTGTTAAACAAGGGACTCATCCATAGCATAAGCTGAAGTGAGTAAAGGCATATACCTCGACTGTCTAAAGCCGATCACTTCACACACCAACGGCTCGTCACCAGCCCCATAGTCAAACTCCTATGACTAAGTGAAAGTAATAAAGCCATTACAGTCTGGTTGCCTAGTTCCTACAAGCTCAGACCACCTTAGGGTACTGACACGTCGGTTAAGGGTCAGAACTGCTTTAAGAAACACCCTCTGTATACTCTACATTGGGGTCGAAGTCGACGACTGGCCGTTTTGAATTAAAAGCGGTCAAACGTGAGGAAAAACAAACTTAAATAAGACATATATGAGCGAATAAAAATACTCATTCAAATAAAGTACTTCGGCATCCCAAAGCATTACATTTGATACAAAGTGTCCTTTGGACACAGGACCTTGGTAGCACGGGCGCCATCCTCCACCTCGGCAAAGAACTGCTCCGTGGTGCGCTACTTCCCTGGAGGAGGCCCCATAGCACACATCACCGCATTGATCTTCCAGAAGTGCGTCTTCACGTAGGCATAGGTCCGTCGTGCACCCTTGAAGCAGGATCGCTTCTGGCAATCCACTTGCAGGCCAGCAACCTGTAGCCGGACAGAAGCCTGAAGAGGTTGGTCGGCAAGGGCTCAGTGGGCCACAACCTGATGCTGAGATCGTGGAGCGCTGGTCTCGCCATACGGAGCTACTCCACCGGCTGCTTCAGTCGATGGTTCAGCAGCAGAAGTGTCGAGGAGCCCGGGAATTGCCATCAAAACGCCTTCTCCTCCTCATGGCCATCAAGTGGCCCGACATGTTGGAAGGCAACCGCCACACTCTTTGGCAGATCGGTGAATGCCTTTGCAAAATACCATAGCTGGGTGAGCGACACACCCTTTGCTGCCAAACACACACTAAAATAAGTATGGCTTACCCACGGCTATTTTCTCAACTTGCTAGAGCATCTGGTGGTCGGACCGGGTTGCGACCTAGAGCTTGGAGTGCGCGAGATGGAGCTTTTGGAGCTCCTCCTTCACACTCTTCTCCTCGCCTGATGTTTGTCACGCTCCTCAAAGATGCCCTTCACGGTCTCCTTGACATCCGCGACCCACGTCTGCTCCATCTCCCTTGCCACCTTCTTGGTTGTACGGGCTTTCTCCGCCTTCATGGCCGCAGTCTTCTACTGCTCCACCTCTTGCCGAGCTTTCTTGAGCTCAGCCTTGAGCACCTCAAGATTGGCCAAATTCGTTGTCATTTAAACATTTTGGCATTACCTTGTCATTAAAACACATTACGCAATGCATGTTCAAAGCAACATTCAAGCATGAAGTACTAATTATTTACCTTGAGACTGCTCGAACCGCTGGTTCATCAAGTTGAGGTCCTTTTTGGCCATCTCAAGCTTCTTTTCCATCTCTGCTAACTCCTCGGAGACAGTGTGCGGAGCCGAGGTGCTAACCTGCAAACAAGAAATTTTTCGTATAATCCCCAATGGCTAGTTTATCAAACCTTGGACGAGCACCTCTTATTCCATTAGTGGCGCCCTAGGAGCTATAGCTTATATCTCCTCCTTTCTATTCAATCCCAACTCTGGTTCCTTGAACTAGCCTTGGGCCCGGGGGAGAACACACGAGTCAGGCCATTTAGAAGGCCATGGGAAGCATATCCTCAGACAAGTACATGAATTTTCAAATGAAACATATAACAGAAATTATTGTGGCATAAAGGTAAAAGAATACTTCAACTGGTGATGAGGCCCTTGAAGACCTCGCGCAGTCTAGCCATCGCGGACCGAAAACCTTGTAGCTCTACACCTATCTAGGTGCAGAGCTCTTCCTTAAGTAAGGATACCTTAAGGGTGTCTTCCATCTCCTCGGTCCACCCCGCACTAGACCTCCCTTGAGCAGGAGGTGGGGGTGGCATGGCCTCGGACCCAAGCACTTGGGTGCTGGGTGGAGGGGTCTCCGACCTGGATGATGGAGCCAAGGGTGACCGCGGTTGGACCAGTGACTGGTCCAGCATCTCCTTGGTGGCCTCGGGGATCTCACTCCCCTGACCCTATGAGACCGAGTTACGACTGTCGGTGATAAAATCGACGGATCTTGGGTAGGGGGTCTGTCATGCCCAAGATGCGCGTCTATCCATATTAAGGCACGAGGGCCTCGCAAGGGATAGAGGCGTATCTTGTCGTTCGCAAGTATAGAATCATTACATCATACATACAAGAAGACATGAGTATATGAGTTGGCTTCCACTCACCACATACTAAATTACAATTCCACACAAGAGTTCAAACATCAATATGAAGACAGGGTCCGGCTATGGATGAAAACAAACGATAAAAACAGATGCAATTATACTATCTCGCTAGCCCCAAAGATCATGACCATGGCCCTCTACTCATCCGGATAAGTCACGTACATCCTGCCTCTTTCCTCGTCATACTCCCACTGGAACTGCGTCAGATCATCCTGCACGAACTCATCTGTACCTGTACCTGGATTTTTGTAGTAATTTGTGAGCCACAAGGACTCAGCAATCATGTGCCCGGGTACCGAGACTATTCAAGCTTAAAGGTTGGGATGGGGTATGTGTTCAGTTTGCAGCAGCACTAAGCATTTATGGTGGCTAAACTTACGTAACATGAAGACAAATATGAGGCCTACGATGAACGGTCAAAGCTAGAATGACCTCTATGAGATCATGAACACTTACTTACGTCAATCATAACCCCATCGTGTTCTCTCTCGGATCATGTTCACGAGCAAAGACGGTCACGGTTACTCACACAGTTGGTGCGATTTATTAGAGTTTACTTCAAGTTAACTATAACCGGGTGTTAATGAAATATCCAAGTTGCCACATAACCGCGGGCATGGCTTTCCGAAAGATTTGACCCTGCAAGGGTGCTCCAACTAGTCCATCACAAATTAACCACACCCCGCGGGAATAGCCTCGACCACAGATCTCGTGATCATCCTAGGCAACTCCAAAGGAATTCCAACACCTCGAGATAACCCGAAGAAAGTCAGAGCTCTCACGCAAGACACTCGATAAAGGTAAAACAAGTCTAGCAAGACCATCCAACATGTCGACGAACCTGACAAGAGCCGCGTATCTCGTTCTCAGGACACGACCGGATGAGTGCAGCGTATAGTGGCCTGATAGAAATCTCCTGAGTTGCCCCGGGTTGGCCCCGCACACGACTCTAGTTTGGACCAACACTCATGAGGAGCACTGGCCCGATGGTTGATTAATTATCCACGGGGTTGCAAAGCCCTATGCAAATTTTATTAAGTTATTAAGCAAATGTAGTACCAAAGTTGGGTCTTTCCAGACAAGTTTTAACTCAACCGAATAAAAAAGGGGGTCCCCATAACAACCCCGAGCATGTTAGGAGCGCAAAGTATGGAAACATAACACCGGTAACAAGAAACTATGGCGGTAACAGCGAAACAAAACACCTAGCAAAAGGCCAAGCCTTCCACCAATAACAAGATATATATGTGCATTAAATTAAATAACAGATAATATTTTGATATGCCAACTCCATGTTATCACATGGAACAACCTGCACCTGCAACTAAGAACGCTATAAGAGGGTTGAGTAGCAGTAACTTAGCCAATCAAAGGTTTGCTAGGATGTGGAGGGTTAGAGTCTTTCATGGCAATTAGGAGGCTGACATTCAAGTGGTAGGTAGCGCAATGGTAACGATAAGAGCGAGACAACTAGCAAGCAAAAATAGTATCGGGATCCGGGTACGATCATCTTGCATGTTGGTTCTTTAGTGGAACAAGTAGTGGGATCCTCGTAGTTGTACTCGCCTGGATCTTCGTACTTAGGTTCAACGTTCACGTCTACCCAAAAGAAACAGCAAGAATAAACAAGCAACCAAGGTCCAATGCACAAGCAAGAATGATGCATGCTTATTTGAAGAGTTTTAGCATGGCAATCCTGACTAGTCATGTTTCACATGCAAAGGATTGGTTATTAATAAATCTGGAAAGAACCTTATGTTATGTTATTTAGACATGCATGAACATGGCAAATATGGATGCATCATTCAAAAACAATAAAAATGCATATGAAGAACGTAAGAAACGGAGTTACGGTTCTCATGATACGCTCACGACAAGATACAAAGACAGAACACAAGACAAGAAGGACCTGGGCTATTCCTTGGCATTCCAAGGTAGCCACTGGTTAGGCAATGAAAAACCAACCACAATAGAGACAAAGATCAAGCAATTCCATGGAGTATATCTCCCACAAGTCACAAAACAATAAAAAAACAATCTGCCACAAAACAGCAACATAGCAACTTTCACAGCCAATAACTTGAGTTACAGGAATACTACAACCACAAACAAGGTATTGACAGAAACTAAAAAAATGCTTATCAACTTATCCAACTACACAATCTGGAAAGGAGTCACACATCAATAAGCATGAAGCTCACAAGTTGGCATGACGAAACAAAAATCTGGGACTTAGTGAAAATAATAGTTTTCTGGAATCTGAGTTAAACTGATAGCAAGTTGACAGCAGAAAGTAATGGTGTTAGAGACCACCTTATGGCATGAAAATTAACAGGATGCTAGAATACAACATATAATTCAAATCACTAGCAATGAGCTTGAGCTAATTCACAATATATCACAAGATAGCAACCACTCTTCATGGCATAAAAATAACAGCAGATTCTCAGACTTAGAAATATTTGGCATGGTTGAAAACAGCAACATTTTAGTGGCTACTTTAGAGCATGGTCCCCACTTATTTGCAAGTTTATCATGACAAACATAAATACCATGGCATTCTACACATCAAAGACTACCATATTTATGTTGGCATAAACATCATAGCATGCATGGATTAAACATGGCAAAAATGACAAAATGGCAGTATGAGATAAAATGACATTTTGTTAAACTTGCTCAAAAGACCAAACCAATATCACCAATGAATTCCTGGGATTTTTGTACCCCAAAATCATGTATCATACTCATATAGTCCCATGAAGCATCATGATCAAAAACTACATAGCAAAACATCATCCACTCTCATAAGTGAAAACTTACCCAAAATGTACATGAACATAAATGAGCCTATCCAGATTTGGCAATATTGCTATAACAGGAAAAGAGCTGATTATCACCAATAAAACAACATGACACACATCAACATAGATAGGGTATGACAAGTGGGGCATGGACCCACTTGTCACACACACACACTCAACAACCACACACACACACACACTTCACAAGCATGCACATACATATAGATACATATGCACAAGTGCATATGGCACACCCACACTCATGAAAACACACACACCTATGGGTGTGGGTGCTCATCACACACACATGTGCACACATATATGCACAAGTGCATAGATGCACATACACATGCATGTAGCACCACACTCACACACATACACTCACACACATGTATGTAGCACCACATACACACACTACACACACACATACACTTATATCTAAAATGGAAAAGGGAAAAACAATCATCTAACCATGTAAGTATACACATACACACACATACATGCCACATATAAAAGAAAGAAAACGAAAAAACAAAGGAAAGAAAAACACACAAAGGGGGCGGTGTGGGGTCGAACCCCAGACCTGCTGGTCCTCACCCCCGAGTGCTACCACTGCGCTACTGCTTCAACGATTAACGGGAGGGGGCATAGTACCCACACATACTAACAGGCACGTGATTACTGACGAAACTGAACATCGCTGCACACTACGGCGACAGACAACGGCAGCGACGATGCTACGCGGCAGCGGCGCCCTCCGGTGGCGCAAACTACCAATGGGGCAAGCGGGAACCTACGGGATCCAGTCCCCTACTTGTCTTGCGACGAGGGGGATGGAGGCGAAGCCCTCAAGGCCTGCCTTTGCGCGGTACGGCAGCGACGGGAACGCATGGCGAAGGCGAGCAAGCAATGGGCAACGAAGGGGAAAGTCGTGGCGGCTCACTGAGGGGAGGGCGACGGCAACCTAGACGCGACGAAGAGGAAGGAGGGGCGAAGATGCGTCGGCGATGGAGGGGAAGAAGAATGCCAGCAAAGACCCGACCCTTGCCGACGACAGCGACGCGGCACTGCGGGGGAGGTGCTCCTCACCTCCTAGCGGCGAGAATGGAACGCTTGGTCAATCCCCGACCGCCACGACATCCTTGACACACTGGGGGAACGATGGAGACGAGCTGACGACGGCGAGGAAGACCGCGGGAGACTCTGAACCTCACCTCTCTCTCTCTGAACTCTTACCTAACTGGGAAAGAAGGAGGAGGGAGAGGAGGAAGGAGAGGAAGACTGGAGCGGCGGCGGCAAGAGGAGGGACGCGGAACCCTAGGGGGATGGCATGGACGACGAGGGACTAAATAGGCTCTGGAATTGACGGAGAGGCAACGGCAAAGACTCACGGCGGCGCACCTCACTCTCTCTGCTCTCTCTCTGAACCTGACGGAGCTGAACGGGAGCAGGTGGCCGTTCCCTGAGAGCGGGCTGGGCCGCGAGGGAAGGACTCGGCCCACTCACTCTCTCACACACACAGGAACAAACCAGCAGGGTTTTCTATTTAAATAAAATCAGCTCAGTTACAAAAGCCCCACAGAAATGATTAAAAGGTTTTTTGATAAAACAAAAGCACTTTTACTTACAAGATAAAAGACCCTATTTATTAAAATTATCAAGCTGATTTTTAAAGCCACTAAATTAAATAGTTTTAAAACAACAGCCCCCTTGTTATTTAAAAACCCCAAATTCACAAAGCTCAAAACATCTAAATAACAACACTCACATGCTTAAAATATTATAGGCTATCTCCTGAACATTTTAAAACAATTTAATTTAGCAATTAATCATGTTGATTAAAGACAATGGAATAAAGAGAGAAGTTTGGGTTGTTTGAAAAAGAATAAGAGAGGGGGAAGGAGATGTAGCCCACTAAACCACACATCCACAACAACACTCACATGCAACAAGGTCAAGAAGCACTTCTCAAAACAATGTGCATGCATGATGATGATATGCATGATGCAAGATGCATGAGTGCATGAGACAAGGCTTGACAAGGAGCAAATTCATTCACTTACTCATGGCAACAAGGTTCACTTAAAATTACATGCCCAACAAGGTAGGTACAGCACTTGGGCTATCACAGGGTCCCGAATTGTGGATGTTGGATCGATCGGTAACAAGAGACATGGAAGACGGTATTTACCCAGGTTCGGGTCATCTTGATGGAGGTAAAACCCTACGTCCTGCTTTGCTTGTATTGATGATGGTGTATCGAGTACAAAGTTGATCTACCTCGAGATTGTATGTAGTGGTCTAAACCCTAAGAGTTATGCTCGTATGATGATATGATCTATGGTGATCTGATTGTCCCTAATAACTAGCCTGGCCTCGGCTTATATAACACACCAGAGGCCTAGGATAATAAGAGTTCTAGTCGGCTACGTCGGTGGAGAGGAGTCCTTGTCTTGATCACCAAGTCTTGCGGAATCTTCCTCGTATGCATCATGGGTTGTCCGAACTAGCCCATTAATTAACCACCCTAGGGGTCCTCGACCCGACCCACCAGTCGGGAGACGACGTGGTGAGTACCCCCTTGTCCAGGACACTGTCAGTAGTCCCCTGAACCAGTCTTCAAGTTGTGGACGCTCCTCGGTTCTTCTGAATTTTTCTTTATCTTCAGCCGTCGGTCTTGAAAACTAGTTCAACAAATGTTCCCTTCTCCGATCTTGACGATCGCCAAGGTGTATCTGAAGAGTTCACACGTCGAGCATCCGAGGCTCCTTTAAGTTCTCGGCCTTTATCAATGCCTTGTAATTTTTTATGCCACACCTCAGGTTTGAAGTGTTTCTCGTGCGGCGGTTTCCTCTTGCACCCGAGCTCCAATGCCGAACTGCATCCGAGGTGTCTTTTTGTAGTCGAGCTCCAACGTTGGTCGGCATCCAAGGTGTCATAGATTACCTCGGTCTCTGAAAATTTGAAGGAGTCCATCCGAGCTTAAATGCCTGAATAGTCTTTTATGGAGCTAGCCATTCACATCCAAGCTTTATGCTGGACTACTTCCAAGGTGTTTTGCGCAGCCGAGCTCCAACACTGGTCGGCATCCGAGGTGTCATAGATTACTTCGGTCTTTTAAAAGCTCGAATGTGTTCGTCCGAGCTTAATGCAGGCAATGCCCTCTATTGAGCCAACCACCTGCATCCGAGCTTTACACCGGACTGCTTCGGAAATAGTGCACCACCTCGGGAGCGGGCTGATTTTTGTGGAAATAATTTCCGATCATTGCAATTTATTTACTACCAAGATTTATAGCTGGTAGCCCTCAAGGTGTGTGTCGGTCCATAACCTGAAATGCACCTGAAGGAAAATAAGCAAAATGAAACCACTTTCTACGTGCTGGTAGCCCTCAAGGTGTGTGTCAGACTACCAAGATTTATAGCTGGTAGCCCTCAAGGTGTGTGTCGTTTTATTCTTAGGATTATTATGAGAGGCTATTCTTAGGACTATTTGTTTATATATACTTCAATGCATTTGTTTATATATATGGTGAGATATATACCTGGTAGATTGTTTCTACACGCTATAGGTGTCGTGATTGATATGAAAGAAGGAAATATTAAATTTAAATTTCAAATAAGAAAGGGTATGTAACACTTCCCTAGAACAAGAATTAAGCCACCGTATGAAACAATCATGAGAGCATCCTATGGAGCGAAAACTAAAGATGACAATACTTGAATCTATGCATTATGCCTAGCTAGGGGCATAAAACGATACGCTTGTTGGAAGGCAACCCAATGAATAAATTTATTTTCACCTTTTTATTTCTGTTCTTGAGTGTTGAAACAGTTATGCTACTTTTATGATTTTGTTTTTATGTTTTCATTAGTGTTTGTGCCAAGTAAAGCCTTTAGGATGACTCACAAGATGAGTAGAAACGATATTGAATCTAAAACAGAAATTTTGACTCTAGTACTGGAATTTTCAGTTTTACTTAAGCATGATAAAGATCTCAAATTTTAACACGGTATTTCTATAAAAATTCTTTATGTTTTCCTAATGTTTTGGAATTTTTAGAGTTACAGAAGTATGCTTAGAGTACAGATTACTACAGATTGTTATGTTTTTTACAGTTTATGTTTTCATTACATTATGTGCTAGTTTTGTTCAATCTATGGTTTGTATTGAAGGGTATAAGCCATGTTAAACTTAGAATACAGTATATATAATGCAATAATAAAATATGAATGGATTTGCAACAGTACTTAGAGTGGTGATTGGCTTTATTATACTAACGGAACTCATGAAGGCTTTGTTGAGTTTTGTGTAAATGAAGTTTTCATGTTTTGAGTGAGATCACGATGGATGAAGGAATAAGGAGTGAAAAGAGCCTAAGCTTGGGTATACCCTTGTCACCCCAAGATAATATCCAAGGAGAAACAATCAACTAAGCTTGGGGATGCCCCGAGTGGCATCCTCTCTTTCTTCCAACAACCATCGGTATTTTACTTGGAGCTATATTTTTATTCATCACATATCATGAGTTTTGCTTGGAGCCTATTGTATTATTTGAGTCTTTCATTGATTTTATTTTTAGTTTGTAACAAGTATCCTTGTTGGACACATCTATTTGAGCGAGCCAAAATTATGCTATGATTTGTTAGAATTGCTCTATATGCTTCACTTAAATTTTTTGAGCTATGGAATTGATCTTGTGCTTCACTTATATATTTCTGTACATTGTGTTCTTCAAATTTTTGAAGAAATACTCGCATGCTTCACCTATATTAATTTGAGAGTTAGTAAAATTTGAAGAAATTCTCTCATGCTTCACTTATACTATTTTGAGAGATGAAATTTTTATGCTCATGTTCTTCACTTAAATTTATTTCAGCTTGCCAAAAGCAATGGCAATATATGAAACTAGTTCCAAAGTGATAGATATTCAAGAGGGATATAATAAAAACTTTCATGAAAATCATTGGACAAATTAAGCTTGATTCCGTGTAATAGCTTTGAGACATGATGATACTAATATGTGAGTCATGTTGGTGAGTAATTATTCTTTAGTAAGAACTAGCATGGCCACCCGCGCATTTGCGCGGCTAGATGATTATATATCATTATATTTGGTATTAATGTATCTTGAATAATTGATGAACTATTAAAATATAGGCTAATATATTTAGTGAAAACTCAGTTATAATTATGGAGAAATATTTGCATTAAATTGTATAAGATTTGTGCCAAGGATAAACAAGAAAAGACAGCTAACATTCGCCCATGCACTTTCACTATGTAAAACAATAGATAGTTTTTCGATTGGTCGCTTATTTGTTAGACATCTATTCATCCTGATCAATCAGATCTGTTTTTGTATTGATATCATTTGTTAGATTTCTCACCATATTGTACCAGTATGGTGTTTTGTTGTCGGTTGTGTCCATGCTAGCTTATCTTTTTTATAGTTTTGTATGTGGATTGTTGGTCAATCCAGTTCAATGCATTTGTTATATATATATATGTATATATATACATACATATATATATACATGTGTGTATATATATATATAGACGGTCTATTTGGCATCCAGGGTGAAAAATAAATTATTCTTCACCTTGGTCATTCGACAAGCCACATTTTCAATCACAGCAAAAGGTAACTTTTTAGCATGCATGTTGTAAAATTACCCGACTTCTTGTAAGATTACCTCATTTATCTTGTAAATTTACGCCAACATAGTGTGATATTGGTGCGTCAGATTTTTTTCTCACATTCGAAACATAACTTTTTAGCACACATGTTATAAAATTACCTCACTTGTTATTGTACGGTGGGAGACCAATATCTCTCCCTCCCAGTTGTAATATTACCTCAAGTTACTTTTTTCTTACCTTTTCAAGTTATGTCATGGGATTAGACTAGGATGAAGACGAATAGTCGATCCATATATACATATATATATATATATACATATATATATATATATATATATATATATATATATATAATAATTGAAATTTTCTAAAGGTTGGACCCAGCCTCTCATCCCTCCACCATTTATATTCTTAGGACTATTCTTAAGTTGGGTTTTTTACTGAAAATAATCCTTTAACTTTATCTTATTATCTTCTCTCGTATGTTTGCTTACATTGACAATTGCCACCTACATGCCACATAGGGTTTATGGATAGGTGAGATCCCGGGGTAGGAAACTAATGATTATGCCAAGGTGTATTTTATGAATTTCAATTATGATCTGTATATACCATTCTTATGTTTACCAAATTGCATATCATGATTTTACTTGAAAAAATTTTAATGCCAAATTGGAGTTCCTCCAGCCTCCATCAAACTACACAAATCTAATTAAATGACTAAGAAACTACCAGCGATCAAGTATTTGGTTTTGTTTTATTCATCAGCATACAAACTGTGTGCTCCTCACGCTTATCGTGATATACACAATTTTCTAGTCGGATATGTGAGTGGAATTGCTAGTAATATTTTTAGAACAACCTAGCTATAATGTAATCATTCATATCCCGCATAGGGATATTGTGAATGCTCACATTTCACATTTCCACAAAACTACTTGCTAAGAGATGTCAATTCTGGAAAGCTTGTGTGGCCTTTTGGTTTCTCTCGTTGGTGAAACCATCTACGCAGAATGATGGAAATCATGTATAGAGTTGCAAACCTTTAAGTGCGCTCATTTGCCACCAGGGCTCCACGTAGCCAAGATTTTTTAGAGGGGAACCATTTGGACCACGTGAGAGACTACAACTAATTTTCAATCTTTCATTGGACGTTGATATACATGCATGCACTATCTTCATATGGCATTAGTAATACACGTTACACGTTCATACATGCATATATTACTTTTTTATTTTAACATGCATGGCTGCATACATATATATTGGCGAAGAAAAATGCATATATACAACTTTGATTCTAAAATGGACACCTACACAGAAGGCCAAAAGCGTGCCTGAAACGCATATGCATGATGTATGTTGATTTTTATAGATCAACCGTTCAAACATATAATCATGGGTTTAGATAATTTTAGCCTATGTGAAAGTACATGATGGCTTGTTTATGTTTTCCTTTAATATTAGTATAAAATAATTCTTATGCTGTGTATTCTCTTTTCTTGTGCCGCTCACTTCTTCTCATAGGATTCTCTGGGTATAGCCCCTCTGCTTTGTTGGTCTCTTCTCTCCCCAAATAATTGAATTTGCAATCTCTCTTACAGCTTTGAATCTACACAGGATTTTCAATCAGATGGTAATTTTTTTAGGTAATCCGATCTTAGTGTGATGAAACTGGACCAATATTCTTGACAGCAAAAAAATTGGGCTAATATTCTTCGAACAAATATTTTCGGACTGGTTGGCTCAGCTAACATGGCCAGCTATGTGTTTTTTCTTTACTGGTCTTAGAATTCCAATAGGAACCAATTGCACGTCCCTCCCTTCGGAAAACAAACCCTTTAAAAAATTACATGTCCCTCCCCCCCCCCCCCCCCCCCCCCCCCCCCCCCCCCCCCCTAAAAAGGAAAACCGAACGTCCCTCTCTTTTTTGAATGGAAACTGAACGTCCCTTGTTTTGAGCGTTTACACGTATCCTTCTCCTGTACATAAACCTTTTTATAGGGTCTCCTATACATAAACCTGATTGCACTTTTTTATTGTACAAACATACGCGACAGACGTGAATGTCCAAAAGAATATATGCATGCACCATCATGCGGGCTTTAAAAGGTGATTTCTAAAGTAGGCATCGGCTGTATGTAATTATTATTTTTGAAGCTTCGGCTGTATGTAATTACAACATGGCTTGTGCGCGTCCAGGCTAATAATATATCAAATCGTAGCTGATACAAACTCTTTTTCGGCCCACGTTGACCCTAAAAAAGATTACAGATCTAATGAATCTCCACCGTTAAAATATCTATGTTTTTCATTGTTCAATCTTCATCGTTCCTTTTTATTGTCTTAATAATATAATGGATAGATGCAGTAGCCCCCGAGCCTTAATTTAGGCACGGGTGATCGAATTAAGGATCGATATTTATTTGACACAAACTTTGTTACGGTCGACACAATTTATGTGTAATGATTCTATTTATCCAAGTACTTTACATCATTAATGCTCGGATCCTCATTGTACAAGACTTTGTTGACCGACCATCGGTTTCAACCTCCTTGGCTAGTAGCCGAGGAGTGTTTGTCTTACTTTATAAAGCCTTTATAAGGACAAAGATTTATGACAAACAAGGCAATCCGGTCATACGGTTTTATAAACAAAGGTACGCGGAGAGATATGCTATATTACTATGTAAGAAACATCTTCTAAGAGAAATAGTTCATTTATAAGTTCCTTTTCCCAGGATAGCATGTTGACCATGATCATGAAACCCCAACACCGATCAATGTGGGAGGGAAAATATTGAATATTTAGTTTGGCGAATGTTCCCGAACTTTGTGGTCTTTAGTGAACCAAAATTTTCACTTTCGTCGTTGCCGACCAATTGTATTCTTAAGATGGCTAGCTTTCGGTTTCACCCAGTCTGAGGTACTAACCCGGATGACCCGGAAGTAACACTCATAGAGGTGCTCCCTTTACCCCCTAGCCGAACAATCGGGAACGTAGGGGATAAGCACAGGAGCCAGGCAACCCAGCTTGGCCAAAATCTTAAATCAAATTGATGCATATTTATGGCTTTATAACGATGATTACGGAAGGAAGCACTCACATATTGAATACAAATGCTTTTATGCTATATGCTATTTTGACTCCTTTGTGACCGTTTATCATTTGAGAGTGGCCCATTCTCGGCTTCCACCCCTTTGTAGATGCTATGCAGGGTGTTTCCGCAATAGCAAGACAACCCTTAGTCGATGTCTCGGTGCCCAGAGGCGGTTGTGTTAGCGGAAACAAGGCTATCAGATATCCGGGCTTTATAACTTTCACTTAGTCATAGGAGCATATGTTTGAGGGCAACTTAATAGCCCTCGTTATACGTTGACTCCTTTGATTATTAGAGGTCGAACCACCCACAACTTGGCCTTTTCAAGAAAGAAAGGCCCTTCATTTTACTCGGATAACCTCGATCGGCTATATTTGATTGAACACTGCCTGCAGTTCGCTGACCAATTTACGCTTGTTGTGACAATCAGCTTTTGGCTTTCTCCAACTAAGGCACTTAACCAGTTAAACCGGAAGTGACAATCGCAGTGGTTCTCCCTTTACCCCTTAGCCGAACAAAGCAGAAACGTAAGAGGTAAGCACGGGAGCCGGGCAATCCAACTAAAGAACAAAGACACAACTCCAAATTAATGCATATAAATGCGAAATACCAAGGACATTTTGCCGAGGACTACATGGAGTACCTCGGTGTTTGGTGGGTTCGGTGTTAACCGCAGACCCCCTCTAATATTGCCGATGTGTGAAATGCATCTGGCATTGTACTGCAAGAGTTATGTTCGGAAAAAACAAAAAACATATGCAAAACAACTTTATGTTTAGATAAAATAAAATAGTGTCAATCTGAAATTGGTCTAAAATTTAATATGTGCTTCAGTCGTGCCTTAACATGATACATCCGATCTCCGGACTCCAAGTGGGTCAACCTTTGGCTTCAACCTTCGTATCCCGAAGGTAGAGTGTTTCTCTGAGGCCTATTTAGCGAATTAAACTCAAGCGGCTTTAGAAAGAAAATAGGCTATCCGGCTATTGACCTCACACTCATGTTGGGAAAAGGAGTAGAAGAAAAAAAACTTTGCAACGACCAATAAGAAAATGCATTTATTATAAAATAGCTCATATAAATTTAAGAACCCCCAAGTGACTTGGGTAAAAGAGTTTTATGTATAATGATTGTATGTAACGAAGTACTTACATCATATTTGTGCTCGCCCAAACTTTAAACGCGTCTTAACCGACCATCGGCTTCTCCCTCTTCAGCCAAGGGCCGAAAAGTGTTATCGACTGTGCCATCTGAGGATATCGAAGGTGTTTCGAATAACCAGGAAATCAGGCCATTAGACTATAACAGACAAAGCGCTTCCAGGGAACTTATGCTATATTACTATTTAACATAAGAAGCATCTTCAAAGAAAATAGTTCCTCCAACGGTTCCTTTCTTTGGTTTCTCATGATTACCTTGAGGGGTCTGCAATAGATTTATGTATGCTTGTCTTCCGTCATGGCCGACCATAGTTGAAAACAGTAAGAGTGCTAGCTTCCAGCTTCACCCGTCTGAGGAACGAGTTCGGGTGAGCCGAATGTAACAATCGTAGAGGTGCTTCCTTTACTCCCTAGCTGAACAATCGGGAACATAGGGGTAATCACAGGAGCAAGGCAACCTAGCTTCCCGAAGCACTTAAGTCAACGTGATGCATATATTGGCATAAACACGAACAAGGAAGGGTGCGATACATTAATAATCATATGCAAGAGGAAAAGCTTCATAAACGAAGTCCCCAAGTAAACAGGGTATTTGAATTTGTTTGTAACAAAGAAAGTTTTGACAAAGAAAGCTTTTCACAAACAACTTTTTGTCAAAAAAGTATAATGCTCGGTCGAACCGAACAAAATTTAAAACTGAAAGTTTTTTAGCATGGAAGCGACTTAGCTGGTTAATGTGCTCGGTGTCGATGACGTGATCCGAGCTGGTGGTGGGACGAGGATGCCCATCGAACTTTGACATATCTGGTGCATAGTCTTCGGCATGAACGAGGTCCCAGCCCCCAAGCCCCCCCCCTCCAGGTGACCGAATGAGGAGTTTGGCACTCTGAAGTAGTGTCACGTCTTGGCCGATGTGGCAAGGCAAAGCCCCTGGTCCAGCCGAGGTGGTGGAGTATGTTGGAAAGGTGACGCCAATATGATCGCGTGACGGCAGTCGAAGTTGATTTCCTGAGCGCCAATGTGCGTGAGAAAAGAGTTTGGCTTGACGAAGTGGCGATGTTGCACGGTCTATGTGGCGAGATGAAGTCCTCGGTCCAGTTAACATGGTCAAGCTGTGACCGGCGGACGCCGAAGTCTCATGCAGGTCAGCTGGTGACGCCGAAGTCTCATGCTAGCCGAGGTCTTGAAGCAGGTCGGCTGGTGATGCCGAAGTCCCCAGAGCAAGTTGATGAAGGGATGCCAAAGCCCCGGTCTAGCCGAGGTGACAGAAAAGATTGGTAAGGTGACGCTAGAGCCCCATGCCAGCCGACGTGTCAAAGCAGGTCAGCGTGGTGGACGTCAGCTTGAAAAAGTAATGGTGCGGCGATGTCGATGCAGGTCGGAATTTGTGACGAAGTCGATGCTGGCTTGATGAAGCAACGGAGCGCCCGACCTCTATAACCCGTGGATAACGGAGCGCCCGACTTATAATGCTACCGCCGTACTAAGCAAAACAAGGTGCATAAAAGGATTAACATCTCATGCAATTCATAAGTGACATGATATGGCCATGAACTTGTGTTTAAGATCTCCATCTTCAAAACACCGGCATGATCTCCATCGTCACCGGCACAACACCATGATCTCCATCATCTTGATCTCCATCAATGTGTTGCCATTGGGGTTGTGGCGCAAGCCCTGCTTCTACTTCTCTTGCTACCGCTTAGCGATAAAGTAAAGCATTACATAGCATTTAATGATTGACACGCAGGTCATACAACAATTAAAGACAACCCTATGGCTCCTGCCGGTTGTCGTACTCAACGACATGCAAGTCGTGAAATTCTATACATCACATGATCATCTCATACATCACATATATCTCATCATGTAATTGGCCATATCACATCACAACATACCCTGCAAAAACAAGTTAGACGTCCTCTAATTGTTGTTGCATGTTTTACGTGGCTGCTACGGGTATCTAGCAAGAACGATTCTCACCTACGCATAAACCACAACGGTGATACATAGATTGCTTTTCAACCTTCTCAAGGACCGCCTTTGTCGGATCCGATCCAACTAAAGTGAGAGAAACTGTCACCCGCAAGCCATCTAAGCAACAAGTTGCATCGAGGGAACCGGTCTCTCGTAAGCGTACGAGTAATGTTGGTCCGGGCCGCTTCATCTCACAATCCCGCTGAACCAAAATCTGACCAAGGGAGGAAGCAATCTAAGCATCAACACCCACAAACCTTTTGTGTTCTACTCGAGATCTCATCGAACCATCAACCTAGCTCATGATGCCACTGTTGGGGAACGTCGCATGGGAAACAAAAAAATTCCTACGCACACGGAAACCTATCCATGGTGATGAGCATCTACGAGGGGGAGAGTGGATCTATGTACCCTTGTAGATTGCTAAGCGGGAAGCGTTAAGTAACGCGGTTGGTGTAGTCGAACATCTTCGCGATCCAAATCGCCGAGCGTCCCGCGATCTCATCACGATCCATCCCGTGATCCAATCACGATCCGTCCCGCGAACACATCATGATCCGTCCCGCGAACTCATCACGATCCGTCTCACGATCTTGATCATGATCTGTCCCGCAAACTCATCACGATCCGTTCCGTGATCACATCACGAACCGTCTCGCGATCTCGATCACGGTCCTTCCGATCTAGCGCCGAACGGACAGCATCTCCGCGTTCAGCACACGTGCAGCTTGATGACGATCTCCACCATCTTGATCCAGCAATAGGAGGTGGAGAGGAGAGAGAGTTCACCGGCAGCGTGACGGCGCTCCGGTGATGGTGGTGGAGCAATTCCGGCAGGGCTTCGCCTAAGCACTGCGGAACTACGATCTAGAGGAGAAACTATGCACCGATGGAACGGGTAGCACGTGGCCGAAAATTCTGTCCAAAAACCACCCGATCCATTAGTATATATAGGAGGATAGGAGAGGAGAGGCAGCCAAGGCCTTTGGGTCGGCCGAAATAGGAGGTGGGAAGCAATCCTACTTCACCTCCAATCCTAGTTGGAGTAGGATTGCCTCCTATTGGCTGATTTTCCACTTTTTGCTTTAGGACTTTCTCTCCTGCGCCATGGGCCTTTGTGCCTGTTTTCCCAGCCCACTAAGGGCTGGTTATTATTCTCCCACAGCCCATGGACCTCTTGGGGTCGAAATACCCCTCCCGGAGGCCTCTCGGTACATTACCGGCACTCCCGGTACACTACCGGCACTCCCGGTACACTACCGATGAGCCCGAAACTTTTCCGGAAACCAAACTGGGACTTCCTATATATGAATCTTTACCTCCGGACCATTTCGGAGCTCCTCGTGACGTCCGGGATCTCATCCAGGACTCTGAACAAACTTCGGTCACCACCATACATAACTCTACCCTACCAAAACGTCACCGAACCTTAAGTGTGCAGACCCTACGGGTTCGAGAACTATGTAGACATGACCGAGACACCTCTACGGCCAATAACCAATGGCGGGACCTGGACGTCCACATTGGTTCCTACATATTCTACGAAGATCTTTATCGGTTGAACCTCTATGTCAAGGATTCAGTTAATCCCGTATAACGTTCCCTTTGTTCTTCGGTATGTTACTTGCCCGAGATTCGATCGTCGGTATCTCCATACCTAGTTCAACCTCGTTACCGGAAAGTCTCTTTACTCGTTCCATAATACAAGATCCCGCAACTAACAATTAGTCACATTGCTTGCAAGGCTTATTGTGATGTTGCATTACCGAGTGGGCCCCGAGATACCTCTCCGTCACACGGAGTAACAAATCCCAGTCTCGATCCATGCCAACTCAACAGACACCATCGGAGATACCTGTAGAGCACCTTTATAGTCACCCAGTTACGTTGCGACTTTTGATACACACAAGGCACTCCTCTGATATCCGTGAGTTGCATGATCTCATGGTCATAGGAACATATACTTGACATGCAGAAAACAGTAGCAATAAACTGACACGATCATATGCTACGTTTGTAGTTTGGGTCTTGTCCATCACATCATTCTCCTAATGATGTGATCCCATTATCAAATGACATCTCATGTCCATGGCTAGGAAACCTTAACCATCTTTTGATCAACGAGCTAGTCTACTAGAGGCATACTAGGGACATGGTGTTGTCTATGTATCCACACATGTATCTGAGTTTCCGATCAATACAATTATAGCATGGATAATAAACGATTATCACGAACAAGGAAATATGATAATAACTTAATTTATTATTGCCTCTAGGGCATATTTCCAACAGTCTCGACACGACGAACTTTCGCAACGGTGCACACTCGGGGAGAACACAATTTATCTTGAAATTAAGTGAGGGATCACCTTATAATGCTACCGTCGTTCTAAGCAAAACAAGGTGCATAAAAAGATTAACATCACATGCAAATCATAAGTGACATGATATGGCCATGATCTTGTGCTTTTGATCTCCATCGTGAAAACACCGGCATGATCTCCATCGTCACCGGCATGACACCATGATCTCCATCATCTTGATCTCCATCAACGTGTCGCCATCGGGGTTGTCGCGCCCGACATGCTTCTACTACTATTACTACCGTAGCGATAAAGTAAAGCATTACATAGCGCTTAATGATTGACACGCAGGTCATACAATAATTAAAGACAACCCTATGGCTCCTGCCGGTTGCCATACTCATCGACATGCAAGTCGTGATAATATATACATCACATGATCATCTCATACATCACATGATCATCTCATGTAATTGGACATATCATATCACAACATACCCTGCAAAAACAAGTTAGACGTCCTCTAATTGTTGTTGCATGTTTTACATGGCTGCTAGGAGTACGTAGCAAGAACAATTCTCATCTACGCAAAAACCACAAAGGTGATACACTAGTTGCTTTTCAACCTTCTCAAGGACCGCCTTTGTCGGATCCGATCCAACTAAAGTGATAGAAACTGTCACCCGCAAGCCATCTATGCAACAAGTTGCGGTTGAGGGAACCGGTCTCTCATAAGCGTACGAGTAATGTTGGTCCGGGCCGCTTCATCTCACAATACCGCTAAATCAAAATCCGACCAAGGGAGGAAGCAATCTAAGCATCAACGCCCACAAACCTTTTGTGTTCTACTCGAGATCTCATCGACACATAGACCTAGCTCATGATGCCACTGTTGGGGAACGTTGCATGGGAAACAAAAAAATTCCTATGCACACGCAGATCTATCCATGGTGATGAGCATCTACGAGAGGGAGAGTGGATCTACGTACCCTTTTAGATCGCTAAGCGGGAAGCGTTAAGTAACGCGGTTGGTGTAGTCGAACGTCTTCGCGATCCAAATCGTCGTGTGTCCCGCGATCCAATCACGATCCGTCCCACGATCTAATCACGATCCGTCCCGCGAACTTGATCACGATACGTCCCACAAACTTGATCACGATCCTTCCAATCTAGCGCCAAACAGATGGCACCTCCGCGTTCAGCACACGTACAGCTAGATGACGATCTCCACCGTCTTGATCCAGCAAGAGAGAGTGGAGAGGTAGAAGAGTTCGCCGGCAGCGTGACGGCGCTCCGGCGATGATGGTGGAGCAATTCCGGTAGGGCTTCACCTAAGCACTGCCGAACTAGTCTAGTTTAGAGGAACTTGATCTAGAGGTAGGGTTTAGACGTGGCTGAAAATCCTTGTCCAAAAAACCCTAAAACAACTCATATATATAGGAGGAGGGTAGAGGAGGCTGCGCCCAAAAGGAGGGCTCTCCTTTGGTTGGGCCGAACCTAGTGGAGGGAGAGTCCTCCTCCACCTGGGAGTCCACCTCTCACACGAGAGGTGGAACTTGGGGAGGACTCCACCCCAATTCGGTTTGGGCCTCTCTTCCCTATGTCTAGGTCACCTTGGCCGACCCCACCAGCCCACTAGGGGCTGGTGGGTCTTCACTTTGGCCCATGGGGTGGGTTGGCCCCACTGGTGGACCCCCGGGACCCATTCGTCACTCCCGGTACACTACCGAAAGTGCCCAAAATCTTTCCGGACTCCAAAACAGGACTTCCTATATATGAATATTTACCTCCAGACCATTCCGGAGCTCCTCGTGATGTCCAAGATCTCATCCGGGACTCCGAACAAACTTCGGTCACCACCATTCATAACTCTATACTACCAAAACGTCACCAAACCTTGAGTGTTGAGACCCTGCGGGTTCGAGAACTATGTAGACATGACCGAGACACCTCTACGGTCAATAACCAATGGCGGGACCTGGATGTCCACATTGGTTCCTACATATTCTATGAAGATCTTTATTGGTCGAACCTCTATGTCAAGGATTCAGTTAATCCCGTATGGTGTTCCCTTTGTTCTTCGGTATGTTACTTGCCCGAGATTCGATCGTCGGTATCTCCATACCTAGTTCAACCTCGTTACCGGCAAGTCTCTTTACTCGTTCCGTAATACAAGATCCCGCAACTAACAATTAGTCACATTGCTTGCAAGGCTCATTGTGATGTTGTATTACCGAGTGGGCCCCGAGATACCTCTCCATCACACGGAGTAACAAATCCCAGTCTCGATCCATGCCAACTCAACAGACACCATCGGAGATACCTGTGGAGCACCTTTATAGTCATCCAGTTACGTTGCAACGTTTGATACACACAAGGCACTCCTCCGATATCCGTGAGTTACATGATCTCATGGTCATAGGAACATATACTTGACATGTAGAAAACAGTAGTAATAAACTGACACGATCATATGCTACGTTTGTAGTTTGGGTCTTGTCCATCACACCATTCTCCTAATGATGCGATCCTATTATCAAGTGACATCACATGTCAATGGCCAGGAAACCTTGACCATCTTTGATTAACGAGCTAGTTCACTAGAGGCATACTAGGGACACAGTGTTGTCTATTTATCCACACATGCAATGTGGTTCCAGTCAATACAATTATAGCATGGATAATAAACGATTATCATGAACAAGGAAATATAATAATAAACACTTTATTTATTGCCTCTAGGGCATATTTCCAACAACATCATGATCTGTTGGAAGATAGCCTAGGTAACTACTTTAATTCCCACCTAAGAACTCCCGATACTTTCTTGGTTATGCAATCAGGTGTTGGGGATACAAGGTGCAAAATATCTCACGCAACTAACAAGCCCCACACCCCAACTGTATCCATCCGTCAACACATAACCAGAGGCTTTGGAACTCCATCTATCTCAAACCCTCGAAAACACAACGATAGTAAGAATGGCAGTACATCCGAACTCTCTCCACCAGTACTGGGGATGCTGGACTCCTCCCGCCACTACTAGTATTGAAGCAATTTCGAACATCCTCCGTCCTGAGATACTAAGGAGACTGAACGATAACGATGTGCCAAGAATCCCATGGAGCTCAAATCCCCGAAAGAAATCAAGTCACACACGAGGCACCAAGATAGAACTCCGTCACATCGGCATCATATAGTTTCCAAAATACCCACGTGATCCTAAAAAAAATTGAGCGAGAAGAGGAGTCGTAAAAAAAATCCTTAGTCGTAATTCCTCACCAGAGCATAGAAGAGGAGTAAAAGAAACCTACTCTCCGATATAACTAGACTCAAAATAGTTTTTCACTAGACTCGACTCGGCCAAGTTCGATCAATCAAGGGGGCTCCTAGATCGGTACAGGCTCTGATACCAACTTGTCACGCCCAAGATGCGATCCTATCCTTATTTCGACACGAGGGCCTCGACAGAGATAGAAGCGCATCTCACCGTGTTGCAAAAATGGATATCACTACAAATACATGTATGGAAGTTATGAGTATATGGAATTGGCTTACACTCGCCACAAGCTACATCAATATCACATGAATACATCAACATATTCAAACATCATACAGAAGAGCAGGGTCCGACTACGGACGAAAACAAACGATAAAATGACATCCATCCTTGCTATCTCAGGCTGCCGCCTGGAACCCATCCTAGATTGAAGAAGAAGAACTCCAAATCAAACAAGCATCGCGCTCACGTCAAATCATCGCATTACCTGTACCTGCAAATGTTGTTGTAGTTATCTGTGAGCCACAAGGACTCAGCAATCTCATTTCCAAGGGTATCAAGACTATTAAAGCTTAATGGGTGAGGTATGGTTAAGTGGTGAGGCTGCACCAAGCGACTAAGCATTTATTTGAGTGGCTAACTTACGAATACAAAAAGTAAAGTATGGTGGTCTACGCATAATGGACGTGAACTAGCAATGATCACTAACTGATCCTAAATACCTACTTACGTCAATCATACCCCACCGTGTTCTCTCTCGAATAAGGACTCACGAGAAGAGACAGTCACGGTAACGCACACAGTTGTTGTATTTTATTTGAGTTTACTTCAAGTTTTCTATGGCCGGGTGTTAAACAAAATGTCCAAGTTTGCCACGTAACCGCGGGCATAGCTTTCTGAAAGATTTAACCCTGTAGGGGTGCTCCAACTCATCCATCAGAAATTAACCACACGGCGCGGGAATAACCTCGACCATGGATCTCGTGATCATCCTAGGCAATTCCAAAGGAAATCCGACACCTCGAGATAGTGCGATGAAGATTAGAGTTCCTCACGCAAGACATTCGAGAAAGGTAAAACAAATCCAACAAGGCCACTCGATGTGCCAACAATCCTGAGAGGAGTCGTGTATCACGTTCTCAAGACACGGCAGATGAGCGACACGTACAGTGGCCTGATGAAATCTCTCGAGTTGCCATGGGTTGGCCCCGCACACTACTCTAGTTTGGACCAACACTCATGAGGAGCACTGGCCCGAGGGTTGATTAAATTATCCGCGGGTGCCGGCGGGTCCCCATGCAATTTTGTTAGTTATTAGGCAAATGTAGTGCCAAAGTTGGGCCTTTCCAGACAAGCTTTATCCTAAAACAAAAATCAAGGGGGTCCCCACAACAATCCCGAGCATGTTAGGAGCGCTCAATTATGGAACAGAACATCGGTTCACAAGTAACTAGGGGCGGCAAGAGTGGAACAAAACACCAAGCAAAAGGCCAAGCCTTCCACCCTTTACCAAGTATATATGTGCATGAAATTAAATTGCAATAATATTTTGATAACAAGAGAATGTCCATGTTGTGACATGGAAGCAATTGCACCTGCAGCTAGAAACGTTATAAGAAGGGCTGAGCAAGCGGTAACATAGCCAAACAAAGGTTTGTTGGGAAGGTGGAGGGTTAGAGGCTTTTCATGGCAATGTTGGGAGGCTTGTCAAACAAGTGGTAGGTAGCATGACATAGCGATAGAAAAACGAGACATCTAGCATGGCAATGATAGTAGTGGTATCTAGGGAAATGTGTCATCTTGCCTGAGATCCCTCTAGGAAGAAGAACGAATCCATGAAGAAGACGAGCCAACGTAGTCGAACGAATCCTCACACTTCGAACACTTTTGAAACTCTATCAAGAAGAAGCAATCAGGAACAAACAATCAACACTCGATAACACCACAACACATGCATGATATGATGCGCAAACAAATATGATGCATGTCCGGTTTAATATGCAACACATGGCATGGCATGGCAAGAACAACAAACAACTACTACATATTAAGTGAAGTTCAATATGCAATGAGTTGCATATTGACAAAACTCCATGTTCGAATTATTTAGTTCACTCTCGTTAGGTACTCATCAATATTAGATGTTATTAACGTGGGTGGTCATGGCATAAGGCGAAGATGGAATTAAGCAACTTGAAATGGAGAGGGACAACATACATATAACAAAATAATAACTCTCCATATTATGTGAAAAGTGGTTAATGTTGTTTTATCATGGCAAGAGGTGAAGCATGAACAACTATATCATCTAGGCATTTTAAATGGGGCCGGAAGCAACATATAGCATTTCCGAAACATCCCCATAAGCATAATATGAATTTGGTCCAGATCTGTACTAACCATATTTTAGAGTTGTTAACCAGCAAAATAAATGTCACCATGAGATTCTACACATTTTTCTGGCCAAGTTACATATGTGGAACATTTTAAACGGAGCTACGGTTATTTAGATATGAAATAAATCATTTTAGCATGGCATTTGTGAAAATTAATGCAAAGAAGTTAAACGTTTTAAATATTGATGAAAGTTGCATATTTTGAAACTAGACATAAAACTAAGCAATATTCATATATAGCATGTCCTCATATGATGCATGCTTAAGTTTATATGAATTTGCAAAATGCAACATTTTTTACTAAAATTGAGCAGTTTTTTAAATATATGCAAAAGAAATAAAACAGAGCCAAAACGGGGCGACCTGGTTTTGAACCCAGGACCTCCTGGTTGCTGCATGCCTACGCTAGACATGTGCTTGTGATAACATTGAGACTAAAACATATAAGAAACATAAGCCAAAACTGATGTGTTGAAGAGACAAAATGCATCAGAAATATGCATCTGTGTTGACACGAACCCTGGATCTCCAGGCTGCAAACACACGTGCTTACCAACTGAGCTACCAAGGAATAATGACAAAATACAGATTTTTCTCTAGAGGAACACGACCAGGTGCTGCTGAACAAAACTGAAAACGGAGCACGAGCGAACCTGACAGGAAACAGGGTCGGCCTTGGTTGAGCTCGGGGACATGGCTTCGGAAGGAGGCGAGGCAAGGCGAGGAGCACAGCATGGAGGAGCTCCTCTCCCCTAGGCTTGTGGGTGCAGGATGAAGCCACGGAGGTCGACGCGCTGCTCCTGCGGTCAACGTCCTCGTGCCCATGCACGAAGCACGATGCAGAGAAGGGAGGCGGCCATGGCATGGGAACAACGGTGGCTTGCTCCAGCACGGCGTCGGGGAGGTCGGGTGGAGAAGGGGGCCGGATCCAGGGCAAGGGACTCCATTCCCGGCTGATCTGGCGAGTTCCGGCGGAGCTTGGGCATCCATGGAGATCCTACGAACTTGGTGCTCCCTGTCCATGACGCAAGACAGACATGAGGGGGGAGGAAGGAGGAGAAGGAAAGGAAGACAGCAAGGAGGTTGGCCTGTCATTGGCGACGGTCTGGCCGGAGCTAGCCAGGCGGCGCGGGGCACCCGTCGCCATGGTAGGTGGTCGCTGGCGTGGTTGGGTCCTCACACGAGGAGGATGGCTGGGCTGGCTGCCCTGCGACACGAACACGGGGGCTTGCGGGGGTGAACTGGAGGAGGTCCTTGTGGCCGCTGTTGGCTTCCTTCAGGCGTGGACATGGCAAGGTGCTCATGCCCCGATTGGCCATGGAGGCTGGGGACGAGGTCAAGCTCGCTTGGGCATGGGGAGGAGGCACAAGGGCGGAGTGCTCCTGCCATAGTGGCTTCGAAGGGAGCAGACGGAAGGCTGGCCATGTTGTGGTTGGGTGGATCAATGGAATCGGGAGGAGCCTTGGTGATTGGGTGGATCGGGAGGAGATTCCGAGGAAGATGGAGACAGAGGGTGGCGGCTGGCGGTGGAGAGGGAAAAGATCCCTAGAAATTAGGGTTCTACATGCTTAAATAGGTAGGGGCTAGCTTAGGGCTAGGTTTTTGTCCGTTTTCGGACCGTCAGATCTCGATCGGGCTGTCTGAAACGGAGGGGTAGGATAGGTGGGCTGGCGGGCTGTGTTAGAGAGGCTAGGTGGGGAAGAGAGGGAATATGTTGGCCCGTGACATGTTTTTAAAAACCGAAAACGTCGCACATATAAATCGATGACCGCACTGCTATGACTGGCCGTTGGGGTATCAAACAGACTCTAATTGCTACAAAATTTGGTAGGCGGTCCACCTACAATAAAATAAGACCGCCCGCCAAGTTCCGTCCCAATCCGAGAATATTTTACGTGCACTTTAAAACAATATTTTACGATGTCGCGGGCGCGTTCGTATGTGGTTGTTCTCGAAATGGTTGATGACAGGAACGGAGAGAACCAACAGCTAAGAACAGATGCAAGTTTTCGAAAACGAGTGACGACACTATGCAGATGATACGAATGATCCAATGAAAAATACAGCAACCAAATGAAACACGGACCAGAATGGAAATAAAAGGGGAATCTTCTGGAGCGTCGATCCCGGGTTGTTACATGGTCGGACCCCTTAAACGGGGACCAAGAAAAATAAATACCTACTAGTCACGGTTGACAAATTCACCAAGTGGATAGAGGCAAAGCCTGTCAAATCGGTCAAGTCCAGACCAGTTATCGACTTCATATCCGGCATGGTACACCATTACGGTGTCCCACACAGCATAATAATGGATAATGGATCCAACTTCACAGCTCAAGAGGTCAAGGACTGGTGCGCAAAAATGGGCATAAAGCTCGATTACTCGTCAGTCTATCATCCGCAGACAACGGACAAGTCGAATGAGCAAACAACCTCATTATGAGCGGCATCAAGCCACGTGTAGTTCAATCTCTTCATGAGTCTGACTATCATTGGGTGGAGGAACTCGACTCCGTTTTATGGGGCTTGCGCACTACCCCTAACAGATCAATGAGTTGCACACCGTTCTTCATGGTCTATGAGGCAGAGGCAGTCCTCCCCTGCAACATTTTTCACGATGCACCAAGAGTGTGCATGTACGAGGAAAAGGAGGTCGAGTTGGATCGGCAAGATGACTTAGGCGCCTTAGAGGGAGAGCGCGACATAGCTCGGGCTCGCTCTACTTTTTACCAACAGCAAGCATGACGTTACCAGAGTAGGGAGGTCTGGGCAAAATCATACAACATAGGTGAACTCGTCCTACGGCTTTCGGAGAAGCAGAAGCATAAACTCAACCCCAAATGGGAGGGGGCCTTCATCATTGATGAAGTACTCGCGGGAGGAGCATGTCGTCTTTGGAGTCCGTCGGACAATCACCTTGAACCAAGCCCATGGAACGCAACTCGTCTTCGGCGCGTCTACGGATAAAGCGGTGTCGTCAAATTATCCAATATTTTACTTTTTCCTCTTCTTTTCTTTTTCCTTTTTATTCCCCCCCCCCACTTTGCTATTGATAGTATTGGTTTCTTTTTTCCTATGTTCGATTAAACCGATCTTGTACTAAGGTTATCGGCATACACCATAAAGTGTTAAATCCGAACACGGCACCTGGGGGCTTCTTCTCGAAGCCAACGTTTTTATATTATAAGTATTTACTCACACTTATCGTGTACACATGTTTCCTTTGTCACACTCAAGCCATCATATGCATCAATTTGAACTAAGACTTTGCCAAGCTGGGTTGCCTCGCTCCCGTGGTTACCCTCTACGTTCCCGATTGTTTGGCTAGAGGGTAAAGGGAGCACCTCTGTGATTATTATGACCGGGCCATCCGGATACGTACCTTAGATGGGTCAAACCAAAAGCTAGCTATTTTACGTAGACAATTGGTCGGCTCTGACGGAAACACCTAATACAGATATGGTTGTTGTCACTATTGTGTGGATGTTTTTCTCCTTAAAATACCCTTAGCCGCATACTAAAAGTTTGCGGACTTCTATCTACAATTTTCGTAGAGCCCTGATGAAAGTTATCGATAGAGGTGTGATACGTCTCCAATGTATCTACTTTTCCGAACTCTTTTGCCCTTGTTTTGGACTCTAATTTGCATGATTTGAATGAAACTAACCCGGACTGACGCTGTTTTCAGTAGAACTGCCATGGTGTTGTTTTTGTGCAGAAATAAAAGTTCTCAAAATGACCTGAAAATTGACGAGGAATTTTTGTGGAATATATAAAAAATACTGGCGAAAGAATCAACCAGAGGGAAGGAGCCAGTGGGCCATGAGCCCAGGAGCTGCCCCCCCTAGGCCACGCTTGGCAGGCTCGTGGGGCCCACGTGGCCCATCTGACCTCCTCTCCAGTTCCATATAACCCTATTCGTCCCAAAAAAAATCAGAGAGAAGAAATCATCGCGTTTTACGATACAGAGCCGCCGTCACCACCTGTTCTTCCTCGGGAGGGAAGATCTGGAGTCCGTTCTGGGCTCCGGAGAGGGGAAATCGAAGCCATCATCATCATCAACCATCTTCCATCGCCAATTTCATGATGCTCTCCATCGCTCGTGAGTATTCTCATCGTAGGCTTGCTGGACGGTGAGGGTTTGGATATGATCTATCATGTAATCGAGTTAGTTTTGATAGGGTTTGATCTCTAGTGTCCACTATGTTCTAAGATTGATGTTGCTACTACTTTGCTATGCTTAATGCTTGTCACTAGGGCCCGAGTGCCATGATTTCAGATCTGAACCTATTATGTTTTCATCAATATATGTGTGTGTTCTTGATCCTATTTTTCAAGTTGTAGTCACCTACTATGTGCTATGACCCAGCAACCCCAGAGTGACAATAGCCGGAACCACTCCCGGAGATGACCATAGTATGAGGAGTCCATGTATTCACCATGTGCTAATGCTTTGTTCTGGTTCTCTATTAAAAGGAGACCTTAATATCCCTTAGTTTCCATTAGGACCCCGCTGCCACGGGAGGGATGGACAAAAGATGGCATGCAAGTTCTTTTCCATCAGCACGTATGACTATATACGGAATACATGCCTACATTACATTGACGAACTGGAGCTAGTTACATATCACCTTATGTTATAATTGTTACATGATAAATGCCATCCAACATAATTATCCATCACCGATCCAATGCCTATGAGCTTTTCCTATACTGGTCTTTGCTACGTTACTTTACAGCTACTGTTGTTACACTTGCTACACAAATCACTACTGCTACTGCTGCTACTGTTACTGTTACTATCATATTACTTTTCTACTAAACACTTTGCTGCATATATTAAATCTTTCAGGTGTGGTTGAATTGACAACTCAACTGCTAATACTCGAGGATATTCTTTGGTTCCCCTTGTGTCGAATCAATAAATCTGGGTTGAATACTCTACCCTCGAATACTGTTGCGATCCCCTATACTTGTGGGTTATCAAGACCTTTTTCTGGCGCCGTTGCCGGGGAGCATAGCTATATTCTCTGAGTTACTTGGGATTTATATCTGTTGATCACTATGAAGAAATTGCGAGCTCCAAAAACTAAAGTTCTGCCCTCAACTACGAGGACGGGTAAGGAACTGCCATCTAGCTCTGCACTCGATTCACCTTGTGTTATGAGTAAATTTGCGACACCACCACCTGCTATTAATTCTGATATGTCGCCTGTGCTTAATGATGCTACTTCCGGTATACATGATAGTTATGATGCTGCTTTGCTTTACAATGAGATGCCACTTGGTGAATTTCTGGATGCACAAATTGCTAGAGTTACTACTGAATCAAATGATACTTCTGAAACTGATGAAATTATTGAAACTAAACCTGCTGTTACACCTGTTAGACCTAGCCCTCCTAGATATGAATTGCCTAATATACCTAAGGGTTATGTTATGGAAAGAGAGGTAGCTGAAGACTTTCTTGCTTGTAAGGATAGCTATGATCTTGAGAAATTATTACGCAAGTGGAAAGAAAAATCTCTGAATGCTAGAATGAAATATGATCCTAAGTTTTCTACTTAACCTCTCTTTGTTACTGATAAAGATTATGAGTTCTCTGTTGATCCTGAGATAATCACTTTGGTTGAATCTAATCCTTTTCACGGTTATGAATCTGAAACTGTTGTGGCACATCTTACTAAACTGAATGATATTGCCACCCTATTTACTAATGAGGAAAAAATTCGCTATTACTATATCGTTAAGTTGTTTCCTTTCTCACTAAAGGGTGATGCTAAAACTTAGTTTACCTCTCTTGCTCCTGGTTGTGTGCATAGTCCCCAGGATATGGTATACTACTTCTCTCAGAAATATTTTCATGCCCATAAGAAACAAGCTGCCTTGCAGGATATATATAACTTTGTGCAAATTGAAGAAGAAAGTCTCCCACAAGCTTGGGGGAGGCTTGTCCAGTTACTTAATGCTTTGCCTGATCATCCTCTTAAGAAAAATGGAATACTTGATATCTTTTATAATGGACTAACCAATGCTTCTAGGGACCACCTAGATAGTTGTGCTGGTTGTGTTTTCAGGGAACGAACTGTGGAACAAGCTGAAACTCTATTAAATAATATCTTGAGCAATGATAATGCTTGGACTACTCCCGAACCACCTCCGAAGCCAACTCCGAAGAAAAGAGGTATTCTTTTCCTCAGTCCTGAAGATATGCAAGAAGCAAAGAAATCTATGCGAGAGAAAGGTATTAAATCTGAAGATGTTAAGAATCTACCACCTATTGAAGAAATACATGGTCTTGATAACCCAACACGGTTAATAGAGGTAAATTCTCTCCGTAGATTCAATGAGAGTGATATTCCTTATGATAAACCTGCTAGCTTATGTTTAGATGAATTTGATAACTTTGTTGTCAAACAACAAAGTTTTAATGATTACATTAGCAGACAACTGGAACAAAATGCTCGTATGATTAATCATATAAGTGCTTGTGTGGATAGAAATGTCAATGATCTTAAGCTTATTAGTAAACATGCTTCTATGGTCACTACTCAAGTAGAACAAGTACTTAAGGCTCAAAATGACTTGCTTAATGAATTGAATGATAATTCTGTTAAAGTTGTTACTAGAGGTGGTAGAATGACTCAGGAACCTTTGTATCCTGAGGGCCATCCTAAAATAATTGAGCAAGATTCTCAAGGAATTAATACTGATGCACCTAGTCATCCTGGTAATAAGAAAAAGAAAGATGATAGGAACTTGCATGCTAGTAAACCTGTTTCTGTTACACCTAATAATCCAAATGATATATCTATTTCTGATGCTGAGACACAATCTGGTGATGAACATGAGCCTAGTGATAATATTGATAATGATGTTCATATTGATGCTCAACCTAGTAATGATAATGATGTGGAAATTGAACCTGCTATCGATCTTGATAACCCGCAACCTAAGAATAAAAGATATGATAAGAGTGATTTTATTGCTAAAAAGCACGGTAAAGAAAGAGAACCATGGGTTCAGAAACCCATGCCCTTTCCTCCCAAACCATCCAAGAAAAAGGATGATTAGGATTTTGAGCGCTTTGTTGAAATGATTAGACCTATCTTCTTGCAAATGTGTTTGACTGATATGCTTAAAATGTCTCCTTATGCTAAATACATGAAAGATATTGTGACGAATAAGAGAAAGATACCTGATATTGAGATTTCCACCATGCTTGCTAATTACACTTTTAAGGGTGGGACTCCTAAGAAACTAGGTGATCCCGGAGTACCCACTATACCTTACTCCATTAAAGGAAATTATGTTAGAACTTCTTTATGTGATCTTGGAGCTGGTGTTAGTGTTATGCCTCTCTCTTTATATCGTAGACTTGAATTAGATAAGTTGACACCTACTGAAATTTCTTTGCAAATGGCCGACAAATCAACTGCTTTACCTATCGACATTTGCAAGGATGTGCCTGTTGTGGTTGCAAACGTTACTATCCTAACAGACTTTGTTATCCTTGATATTCCCGAGGATGATGCCATGGCAATCATCCTTGGAAGACCCTTTTTAAACACTGCAGGAGTTGTTATTGATTGCAACAAAGGCAATGTCACTTTCCATGTCAATGGTAATGAGGACATAGTGCACTTTCCGAAGAAACAATATCGGATTCATTGCATAAATCCTATTGAAAGATCTTCATCCATTATTGTTGGAAGCTTTGAAATTCCTTTACCTACTGTCAAGATGAGATATGATATGCTTATTGTTGGGAATATGCATATCCCCATCGAGGTAACCTAGTGGTTTTTCGAAGATTCTCTGGTTTCATTTGATTCGAAAAAAGTTTGTCAAGGAGACTTGATCAACCCCATTGATGGATTTCTTTTGATGACCATGAGATGGATGAATCTAGAAGTCACAACCTTCTGTTCTCAACTTTTACTTTATGTTATTTAGTAGAAAAATAATAAATATAGCATTATTTTCCTGTTTTCTGCATTATCCGTCCAATAAAAAATGACCTAAAAATAAAAAGTTCTTCAAATGCCATGAAAGTTTAGTATGATTTTTTCTGCAATATTTAAATTTTTTTGAAATAAATAACTAGTCAGGGGGATGCACTAGTGGGCCACGAGCCCAGGAGGTGCGGCCACCCCCCTAGCCGCGCCTGGCAGGCTTGTGGGGCCCATGTGGGCCCCCTCCACTTATTCCAGCCCCCATCTCCTTCTTCTTCCTCCAGAAAAAATCATTCCACAGCTCAAACCCGTGTTCTTGCTCATTTTGCTGCATTTTTCGATCTCCTTGTGCAAAGCCCCATTCACCAAACTATTTTGGGGAAATTGTTCCTTGGTATGTGACTCCTCCATTGGTCCAATTAGTTTTTGTTCTAGTGCTTTATTCATTGCATATTATTGCTGCCATGATGACCCTGTTCTTGAGCTTTGCATGTTAATTTTATTTGGTCCCAAGTAGTTTTGATGCAAGATATGGCCTCTAGGAACTTATAGGAGTAGTTGCTATGAGTTTTGTTAAGTTTTATTCACTTTTATTGTGAGTCACTAAAAATTTCAGAATTGTTTCAGAAAAAGGAAAATGTTTAGGAAGAGCTATGATGGTGGTTCCTTAAGCAAGAGGGGTCCCCGTCTCGCGATTCGGGGGGGCGATCATTATCAGCCAAGGGACACACTAGTGCAACCATGTGAATGGCCTTCCGACGAATTCATGATTGGTGCAGGTTTTAAGGACGAGTTTGATACACTTATTCGCAACGCCGGGCTCGAAGAGTTCGTCTCCAACAGATGTGAACAGTATACTATACTCACTGCCTCCTTTGTTCATAGATTTAATTTTTCAGTTGATCGTGACACATCCATACTGTTTGATCTTTATGATAAATCTTATGCTATGGACTTAGAGGATTTCAATAGAATATGTAAGATACCTGATTGGGGTAGTCCCAGTGACCCTCCTAAGTCCTCTGTTAGAGACTTTATGTCTAGTATAACTATTGGAGAAACTAGAGATATTACGCAGGCTACCATGGGGAGCATTCATTTTCCTGCCTTACATTATTTTTCCCTCTTCATAGGTAGATCCATTAATGGTAAGCACGACCATAGCCACCTCTGTGCACCTGACCTCAGTATACTTAAGAGTGCAGTAACAGGTGATAGAAGTTTTAACATGGGAGCTATAATTGCTAGGAGACAAAATAACAATGCTAATGAAGGAGATTTCTTTGGTGGGATCTATGCCACCCGCCTCGCTAATTATTTTAAAATACAAATCCAGACAAGAGATCCCCCGCTTCACAGTGCTTTCCTTGATCGTGCTTCTATGATACGCTTCCAGTTCCTTGAGAGAAGCAATGAGTCCCTCCTATACCGGTTAATATTTAATCGACATCATGTTTTCCATATTACCCTTCCTGCTCCTGCCTTCTTTGATTTTCAGAGTAAACGAAGATATTACATAACCAGAGAAGAGGCAGAGGAGTATGAGAGGGAGGAGTATGAGAGGGAGGAGAAGGCTGCTTGCCTCCGTGAGGCAGCTATTCAGGCGGTAGCTGCCGCGTCCCAGTACAACCCACATTATGATTTTGGATATCATCCGGAGTACCCCGGAGCCAGTTACTTTCCTCCTTGGGAGTAGACCAACTTAGGCCAAAACCCTAAGCTTGGGGGAGTACGTGTTTCTCACCGACTTTATATTCCTGTTCACACATTCACTTTGATAGTCGGTGTTCACACTTTTTCATTATATCACCCATGCTAGTTTATTTTATTTTCTTTTCTCGTATTCTTCTTGTGTGTTTTTATTAAACTTGAGAAAACCCAAAAAATTTAAAACGAGAAAAACAAAAATATTAGTTGTAACTTTACATTCTTGCATGCTTAGTAGTAATTAAGAATAGAAAACCCAAAAAGATTTCTCGTTCTTCTTTTGCTTGTTGGGAGCTTTCCCGTGTAAATCGTTTTCTTTTTCTTTGGGTCGAGGTAGAAGACCATGATTAAAATGATTAGTGGCTCTCATATGCATTATTGTTTATTCGTCAAAGAGCCATATTGCTTTGTCTTCTCCTCTGAGTTTGCTTGCAGATTCTAGCTTAGTCCAATGCATGAACACTCTTATTATTATTCACATCATTCCGTCTTGCAAGTGAAAGGCAATAATGACGATATATGATGAAGTGACTGAGCCTGGAAAAGCTGGTATGAACTCGATCTATTTTGTTTTTATAAATATGACTAGCTCATCGTTCCTAATTCAGCATTGTTATGAGAGAAACATGTTTGCAATGACAACTTAGAGATCATAGTTTCTTATGTCATGCTTAATTGCTAGGAGCTTATAATGGTTTGTCTTGGATGCCAACATGAATTTTAAAATGATTGTGATGTAGTATGATAGGATGGTATCCTCCTTTGAATGATTCAAGTGGCTTGACTTGGCGCATGTTCACGCATGTAGTTGAAACAAAATCAACATAGCCTCTACGATATTCATGTTCATGGTGATTTATATCCTACTCATACTTGTACTCAATGTTGGTTAATCTCAATGCATGTTCATGACTGTTATCGCTCTCTAGTTGGTCGCTTCCCAGTCTCTTTCTAGCCTTCACTTGTACTAAGCGGGAATACTGCTTGTGCATCCACTTCCATAAACCCAAATTTGTTCCATATGAGTCCACCATACCTACCTATATGCGGTATCTACCTGCCGTTCCAAGTAAGTTTGCATGTGCCACTCTCTAAACCTTCAAAAAAATCTGTTTTGTATGCCTAAACCGCTCATGTGGTGACAAGGGGCGGTCAGTATCTTCCATGCTAGGCGTGTTATCCTCGATATGTGTTTATTCACTATCACTCACGAGAAAGGGGCCGGTAATCGGAATGCCCAGTTCCATGTTCAAATCAAATGAAAATATAATAGCAAACAAAACTCCCCCGGGATTGTTGTTGGTATGGAAGGTACCCGAGGATTCGGCTAGCCGTGGAGTGTAATTGATTGGTGGTTAGGGGAGTCAAAACTTTACTATTCTGTTTGGGAACCGCCTATAATATGTTTAGCATGGAAGATGTTGAAAACTCTTGGTCATCGCGTTGACAATGAAAGCATATCACCCCCCAAAATTATTCATCTCTGTTTTAGAAAAAGCTTGAGCTCTGGCACCTCTGCAAATCAATGCTTCCCTCTGCGAAGGGCCTATCTATTTACATTGTTGTTGAGTCATCCTATTCTTATTAAAAGCACTGTCTAGAGAGCACCTCCGCCATTTGCATGCTTTGCTATTAATTGATATTGAGTATGATTATGACTGGATCTCCTTTACCATGAATTACAATTTGTAGTCAGCCCTTCGTCTTTGAAGGTGCTCTGCATTTATGTTTTGCGGTCTCAGAAAGAGCTAGCGAGATACCATCTACTCATATTATATCATGAGTGTTTTGATTGAAGTGTTGACGTTTGAAACTTATTGTTATGACTCGCTAGTTAGTTGTGCCATTGATATGAGTATACCATGAGAACTAAATGTCATTTTTTATGTGGTTAGCTTATGATCTTGCTGAAAATCTGAATATGAGTTAGACATAATTGCAACAACAAGATCAAACAGAGTTCGTAAAAGTTTTTCTTTTGTCTCTTTCAGTTTATCAACTGAATTGCTTGAGGACAAGCAAGGCTTTAAGCTTGGGGGAGTTGATACATCTCCAAAGTATCTACTTTTCCGAACTCTTTTGCCCTTGTTTTGGACTCTAATTTGCATGATTTGAATGAAACTAACCTGGACTGACGATGTTTTCAGCAGAACTGCCATGGTGTTGTTTTTGTGCAGAAATAAAAGTTCTCGGAATGACCTGAAAATTGACGAGGAATTTTTGTGGAATATATAAAAAATACTAGCGAAAGAATCAACCGGAGGGGAGGAGCTAGTGGGCCACGAGCCCAGGAGCACCCCCCCTAGGCCGCGCCTGGCAGGCTCGTGGGGCCCACATGGCCCCTCCGATCTCCTCTCTAGTTCCATATAACCCTATTCGTCTCAGAAAAAATCAGAGAGAAGAAATCATCACATTTTACGATACAGAGCCTCCGCCACCACCTGTTCTTCCTCGGGAGGGCAGATCTGGAGTCCGTTCTGGGCTCCGGAGAGGGGAAATCGAAGCCATCGTCATCATCAACCATCTTCCATCGCCAATTTCATGATGCTCTCCATCGTTCGTGAGTAATCTCATCGTAGGCTTGCTGGACGATGAGGGTTTGGATGAGATCTATCATGTAATCGAGTTAGTTTTGATAGGGTTTGATCCCTAGTATCCACTATGTTCTAAGATTGATGTTGCTACTACTTTGCTATGCTTAATGCTTGTCGCTAGGGCCCGAATGCCATGATTTTAGATCTTAACCTATTATGTTTTCATCAATATATGTGTGTTCTTGATCCTATTTTGCAAGTTGTAGTCACCTACTATGTGTTATGATCCGGCAACCCCGGAGTGACAATAGCCGGAACCACTCCCGGAGATGACCATAGTATGAGGAGTCCATGTATTCACCATGTGATAATGCTTTGTTCCGGTTCTCTATTAAAAGGAGACCTTAATATCCCTTAGTTTCCATTAGGACCCCGCTGCCACGGGAGGGATGGACAAAAGATGTCATGCAAGTTCTTTTCCATAAGCATGTATGACTATATACGGAATACATGCCTACATTACATTGACGAACTGAAGCTAGTTACATATCACCTTATGTTATAATTGTTACATGATAAATGCCATCCAACATAATTATCCAACACCGATCCAATGCCTCGAGCTTTTCCTATACTGGTCTTTGCTATGTTACTTTACCGCTACTGCTGTTACACTTGCTACACAAATCACTTTTGCTATTGCTACTACTGTTACTGTTAATATCATATTACTTTGCTACTAAACACTTTGCTGCAGATATTAAATCTTTTAGGTGTGGTTGAATTGACAACTCAAGTGCTAATACTCGAGGATATTCTTTGGCTCCCCTTGTGTCGAATCGATAAATCTGGCTTGAATACTCTACCCTCGAAAAGTGTTGCGATCCCCTATACTTGTGGGTTATCAAGGTGATATTTTCCCCGGAAGATGTTTCTTACGCTAAGCAGTAATATAACATACCTCTGTGTGTGCTTTCTATCTGTTCGCATCACATGGCCGGATTGCTTGGTTTCCCTAACACAAGTCGCTCTTTTCGAGTAACGAATCATGAGGAACACTCCCGGGCTCTTTGCACGGGAGGGAGAAGCCGATGGCCGGTTAAGACAAAGTTTACAGCACACATTGTTCACACATAAATGTACATCATTACACATTCGGCTGCTGATCAAGATTATGGATTATAGTGTCTAGGGAGCAGTGCTCTTGTTAAAGACGGGCGGCAGGCATCACCTGATCATACACCAGGTGGAGTGGCACTTCTTGTCCATCCAATCCCACGGGACCAACCCGTGACATACGCCGGGGATTAAGTCTGGTGTAATGGGTCTTGATAATTGCCCACGCTTCCCGTGCTCCCTCCCGGCAAGCCGAAGTCTTCCACGGCTCGAACCTACTCCGAGCTCCCTTCAATCGATCGACGAGTTCGAATAGCCCTTCGGGAGGCTGTTCGGCACACCATAGTGCTTGCACCATGCTCTTCATTGCTTTCCGCGCACGCCATGGATAGTGTCCAGCTCTTTCAGCAGATTCCCATTGTATGATCCGATCTCCCCTTCAGGACGCTCGAACAGGTGGCATGTACATGAGGCGAATACATACTTTTACTTCCTTCATAAGAAAAACTTATTGATAATAGAATCACACTTACCGAACATGCCCTTCTGAACTTTGTGGTTTTCTTCTTGGGCCTGGGCCAATTGAGTTTCTAAACTCTTAATTTCTTCGGCCTGCTTTTTCACAACAAGACAACCAGCCTGTAGCGACCCGACTCAAAACGAATCAAGCCTCTGTGTGTTCTGTGCCATTCCTGGATCAGTATGCTGACACACACAGTACATCAATGCATATATCAAAGTGCAATCACATGTAATTAATGTAAAGTTGATATATACCTTAAAATCTCAGCAAAAACAGTCAACAGGAGTGGAGTCCCAATAACACCAACGGCAGGTTGAGTGCAGATCGTAACCCTGAATCGTACTCTTACCCATCGTAGAGCTTATCTGCAACATAAGACGTTCCAGCCGTGTAGGTCAGTACATTGAATGTACCGGCAAGATCACCATAGTAGAGCAGAAGATAAAGACTATTCTATATGCAATAATGCTTTGTGGCTCTGTGTCTGAGTTTTTTTTGTGTTCATAAAAGTTGATTTATTTTATTTTCCTACAACAAAGGAATATCAAGAATTTCACTATAGAGTTACCTAACATGACATGGTTCCGCCAACCGATATCTTAATGCCTACAAGTATCATAGGTTGCCCACAATTAATTATCAGTCCGGTGTTGAGAGTTCAGAGATAGATCCAAGTCTAGATGCTCAAATTTTCCGTAACCGGGGACACGGCTAATCGATTAGGTTTAACTCTACAGAGTGTTGTGTACTTTACCCACAAGATTCGTTCCCTCCTGGTAAGTCCTCGCACTGTCGAGTGTTTGAGAACATGACGAACGAAACATGGTCTTTCAGAGTGTTTCCCTGACTACTGTCAGTGCCCATCCATTCCTAACATCGACTACATCTCGTAGCACTGCCCAGCCAGAGTCATAACAAAGGTCAACAAAGCCAGAGCCATAATGACTTGTGGCTACACAGGTAAGCTTCCAAGCATGAAGTATTCATCTGTCTCTTTGAGTCTGGGTGAAGCTTTCCGCAAGATGTCATGGCGCTTCTCCATGCATCCCGGCCATCCACTGGTTACTCCAGGGATGCCCAATCAACCATCCTTCACCCAGTAGTGTGTATTGAAAACTTGGTTCTCGAGTATCGAAGTCTTGAGGTCTTGAAGATGCAGGACTTGAAGATGCCTTCGTGAAGTTGTCGTCTTGACGTCCTCCTTCTCACACCACTCACGAACACTCATACCAGACCCCGTCTACTTTAGCATAGCATTAAGATAATCTAACGTTCTCGGGGCTTTAGTAACAAGTGGTGGGTTCCTACCTCATGCATTCTAGTCAACTACAAGAATTTCAATAACACTACTGGAGGGAATTGTTGAATGATGTCACTACATGCAATAAAACATAGGTATGAAATAGATGGTCAAAGTGAACTTGCCTGTACTATTGATGAAGAATAATATCGCTCTCAGAAATAACTTGATACATATTTCGTCACTCTCCGATGAAAATCTATATAATCAAACATTTCATTCATATAATCAATTATACTAGCAATCAATTCTACAATCAAAAGTAACACAAAACCAAAAGCAACAAGGTTGTGATGAAGGAAATACTTAAGACAAAACTCAAAAATACAAAACTTCATCAACACAACCAAGGGTTGGTTTTCTCTACAAATGATCCTATTTTCAAAGGTAACAAAACAAAACAAAGCAAAATATAACAAAAGTATTTTAGTAAATATTTTACTTAGTAAAAGAATTACTTTTGAAGGACAACTAAGGAATAAGAAAACAATACTCTAACAACATAAGTTTTTGCCTAACAACTAATAACAAGGAAAACAAATGAAATAATACAATAAGAGAAAGCAACTTATAAAACAACTAAGTTAACAGAAAGTTAAACTTACAAAACAATATATAAAAATATTTTTAAATAAGAATTCTAACTAGCAATGAAATCAATTTCCAAGTTATTATGAAACTAGAATTGATTTCATGCTATTAAATTAATAAATAACCTAGAAGTAAATTTAGTTGAAGTACTACTGCTAACTAACATAAAACAAAGTAAGATTTGTCAACTAATATAAAGGAAAATAAATTAAAATAATTTAAAAAAAGGAAATATAAATAATCCTATAAAGAACTAAAACAAAATCTGTTTTGTTACAAATACTCATTTAAATTATTCTAAAAATTCTAAAATTTTACCTACTCATAAATAACATCACTAGTGACCAGCAGCAAAAAGAATCAACTCAAAATAAATTTTTAAACTCAAGATATTCAGAAAATAAGATTTGAATTAAATCTGTTTTAATTCAATTTTAAATTATTCAAATATGGTCAAACTTTATATCTAAAGAAACTAAATAAAATTTGTGACACAATGCAAAAAGAATCAAATTAAAACAATTAAAAACATAAAAGATATAAAGAATACAAAATCAAAAACTATTCTGTTTTTAAAACAAAATAGAAAATAGAAAAAATCTAACTAACGGATAGGGGTACACGTGGCGCTCTCTGAGTGGCTACAGGGGTTGCGCGTTCTAGCGATTCGAGCGGACGACCGACTCATAACAGAAAACGTTTCGGCATTTTATAATAAAACCTACGTTCTAATCCTGGTCGTTCATCTAGATCGGACGGGGGAGAGGAAGGGGAAGCTCACCGCGGCGGTGGTGGAGTCCGGCGACGTCCGAGGCGGCGAGGTCGATGGGGACGGTGCTCCGGTGATCCTCCGGCGACGGCGTCAACACTAGGTGTTGCGAGCACGGCGACGAGGTAGGTGGCGTCAGCGGGCTCGAGGGCGACGGTGTCGACGATGGCGAGCTCGTGAGCGGCGAGGGTCTTCGGTGGTCGTCGTCGCGGTAGTTCCGGTGGTTCTGGCGCTCTGGGAAGTGGGTGGAGAGGTGCGGGAGAGCGAGGAGAGGTTAATGGTTGTGAGTGCGGTGGCTCGGGTGGTCTGGAGCGCGCAGGGGGTTGGCAATGGCACGGCGGCCGTGGGTAACTCCAGCGAGCAATGGCCGCGAGAGGAGAGGGTCGGGGTCAGGGTTTTAGGGCAGAATGGGTGCGGATGGGGCTGGGGTTTTATAGGAGGCCTCGGGGTGGTTCGAAAGGAAGGAGGGAGGGAGATGACCGCGGCGGGATTCTCGGTCGGTCGGTGGGGCCACGCGGTCAGCGAGAGAGAGAGAGGGCACGGCGTCGGTGGCTGGCGCAGAAGGAAACCGGATCTGCTCGAGCCAGGTTTGGTAGGTGGGCCAGCGAATGTTTCCTAATAAAGGAAAAGTTTCCTTTTATTAATTTTATAGAGAAGGGAAACTACATTATGGCAATCAAATCATTTCCAAAAATGAGGATTTATATATCAAAATGACCATGGGAATAAATGCCATTTAATGAACATTTTTCCACGGCCAAAATAAATACTTTGAAAAAAATATTTTCAGAAAATGCCTAAGTTGATTTTAATTCTTTTTGCAAATAATTTTTCAAATAGCCCCCTGGGTTTTATGGTTCAAATACTTCACAAAATAACCCCTGGTGTGGAGTGTCATATTACTCCTCTCAAGTTTTGTCAAGGGGTTTGAATTCTTTCAAACTTCAAATTGGAGATTCAAATATGAAAGGAACTCCATATCAAGAAATTTCAAATAGTTTTCAAATTCACTTTTCAAATCTTTTTATATTGAAGAAATCATGTCATCTTCTCTCACTGATTTGAAATATAAGAATTTGAATTCAAAAGCACATGGGAAAGTCATGTCATTCCCTCTCATTCGAAAGTTTTTAAAAGTTTCAAATTTCACTCAAATTCGATCACTCAATCAAACAAACAATCAATCATATATTTATTATAAGATTCCAAAATTTGGGATGTTACACAGCCTCGTGCTAGGACTCGGCGTACTGCTAAGAGTCTCGAGTGATTCAGCTGCTACATGGCATCCTTGCATCAGGCATGGGAATATATTAAGATTAGCAGTAAATGTATACTCACCATGGGCTTCCCGGGTGAAGCTCTTCACTTGCTCCAGTTTGGCCTTCACAGGTCGCACTTTTGTGCAGCTATCTTCTAGCTCCTTGGCCAGCCGCTCGGTCTGTTGCTTTGAAGCTTGCGTTAGCAGTAAAACAGCACGGAGATCCTTAATTTGGTTTTTCCAAACCAATTTAAGGCTCGAGTGCTAATGGGTTTACTCGAGTGTTCAGACTTTATAAAAACCGATTACTTGCATGCATGCTGGCCGATATCAATTTAATAGCTTCGCCGAACCCGGCTCAGGCAGCACCAATGTGTGTGCCTGCTGAGTGAAGGGCGTCGAACTCTTATTCAGAGAATATTGGGTGCCGCATGGCCTCCCGTCATCGCTGATGATTCATGGCACTTCCCACTTCTGATTTGGTAATGGATACGGAATCACCAGAATCGGTAGGTGCTGGATTGGCCATAGGGGCTTCTGTAGCAGGATCGGCATGAGTTGTGGTTCTAGAATTTTGGGGGTCACCGGACACCCTGGCAACCTCTTCGGCAGGAGAAGACTGGGCATTTCACCTAAGTTTTTCAATGAAATAAATTGTTGTAAGGCTCTATCGATTATGATAATAAGCAGACAACCAAACAATGTACCTTTGGTTTGAGCGGGCAGGCTGATTTGTCCTCGCGGCTGGCTCTTGGGTAGGATCCCTGTTGGCTTCCGATTCGGCCACGGTCTTGGTTTTTGGCATATGGCGCACGAATTGACGGCGCTTGGGAGTCCAAGCTGGCACTTTCGAGCGCTGTTGGTAGCTTGCCTCTTGTGGGACGAGCTCTTCTTCTTGTTGTCCGTGGAATGGGATGGAGAATGACCCGGGGTAATCGACTATGATAGCCATCGGGGATTGGTCAAGGCTAACCTGATAATAAACTATGTCTTCAAAATCAATCAGAAGATCCGAGTCCTCATGGAAACCCGGATCATCATCATGAGAATAGTTTTTGGGCTGAGGAGCTAGACAGTTGACTATCTCGATGAAACTCCTCCATTCCTATTCATGCAAGACTTCGGTCAAATAAAGTATGAAATGGAAACCCCGAACTATGTTCGTAGAGAGAAAAAAGGTTTTACCCATTCGATAGGTGTGTAGGTTGAGTATCCTTCCTTGGTTATCCATTGAATAAAGTCCTCTTGTTCCCCTTTATACATGTCGGCAAGTGTGGCGGCTAGCGTCGTCTGATCGGTGGACCCAAGTCTTCGGGAACGTGTGGTGCCGCTTGTCCCGTTGTAGTGCCATAAGAGGTGCACCCTCCGTTGGAGGGGCTGCATGCACCGAGAGATGGTAGCGGCCATGACATCGATCATGGTCATTAGATGGTGGGAGAGCATTCGCACCTGAGCCGCCAGGCGTCGCACTTCGGTGCTTTCCTCGTGGGACCGACTCCTCGGCCGCCAGTTGTATCTTTTCTTCAAGGGGGCATCGGAGTATTCGGGTAGACCTATCCGAGCTCGCTCAAACAGGGGGGCGTCTTCAATATAAAACCGTTCCGAAGTCCACTCTTTGGATTTCTTTGGTGTACCCACCATATACCCTGTCCCCGCTATACGACACACTTCGGCACCACCGACCTCCAAAATTGTCTTGTCCCAAGTTCGGGGGACAAGACAGAAATATTTTCTCCACAATTCGAAATGCGCCTCGCAACCCAAGAACATCTCGCAAAGGGCAACGAAGCCTGAGATGTGCAAAATGGACCCCGGAGTAAGGTGGTGAAGTTGGATCCCATAGAAATCCAACAGTCCCCTCAGAAACGGGTGGATAGGAAATATGAGGCCATATAGGAGAAAGGGGATGAAGCATACACGTTCCCCCTATGAGGATTGGGGAAACGCTCAATGAAATCTTCGTTGTTCTAGAAGATTAAACCTGTGCGGGTCACCGCTAGATCTGAAGAAGGGAGATACCCCTGGGTCTCTAGATCATGGATCCGCACGAGAGCTATGGAGCATCTAGTCTAGTCCCCTGGACATGAACCGTAGGGGCGTGCAGAGGAGCTGGGGGCGTTAGCCAAGCTTTCGTGGATCTTCTGCTAGGAGTATTTTTTCGATGGGGAGGAGGAGGATGTGGTCTGAACCACGATTTTGTTTGGTTAAATGGGTGATGCCTTCGTTGCAAAGGGGTAAGATTGTAAAAACCACTGACACTCGCCTCCCCACGACGCGTGAAAATCGAGGAACATGGGCGGTTATTATAATGGACCTACGCCCCCGATGCTTGGGATCTTGCCGAAGACCGGTCGGCTACCAAACAAGGAGGAGTGAGGGACTTGCTTTGCAAGTCAAAGATGACGACACGAGGAGATTGACTAGATATATATCGACGTTGAAGGCTAGTCTGGGGGCTGCTGAGGGAGTCCTGGATTAGGGGGTTGATACGTCTATTTTGCATCATGCTTTTATATTGATATATATTGCATTATGAGCTGTTATTACACATTATGGTACAATACTTATGCCTTTTCTCTCTTATTTTACAAGGTTTACATGAAGAGGGAGAATGCCGGCAGCTGGAATTCTGGGCTAGAAAAGGAGCAAGTTTGAGATGTCAATTCTGCACAACTCCAAAAGCCGTGAAAATTGACGAGGAATTATTTTGGAATATATAAAAAATATTGGGCAAAAGAAATACCAGAGGAGAGCCACCAGGAGGCCACGAGCCTACCAGGCGCGGCCCACCCCCCTGGCCGTGCCTGGGGGGCTCGTGGGCCCGTTGTGGCTCCTCTGTCCCCATATTCTCCTATATGATGGCTTTCGTCCCAGAAAAATCAAGATACAACTCTCGGGAAGAAACGCCGCCGCCACGAGGCGGAACTTGAGCAGAACCAATCTAGAGCTCCGACAGGGCCATCCTGCCGAGGAAACTTCCCTCCCGGAGGGGGAAATCGTCGCCATCGTCATCACCAACACTCCTCTCATTGAAGGGGACTCATCTCCATCAACATCTTCATCAGCACCATCTCATCTCCAAACCCTAGTTCATCTCTTGTATCCAATCTCCGTCTTGCAACTCCGATTGGTACTTGTGAGGTTGCTAGTAGTGTTAATTACCTATTGTAGTTGATGCTAGTTGGTTTACCATAGAATTGCATCTCCTTATCATCCTCAGTCTAGTGGTCAAGTAGAGTTAAGTAATAGAGAAATTAAATTAATTCTGCAAAAGACTGTTGATAGGTCTAGGAAGAATTGGTCTAAGAAACTTGATGATGCACTGTGGGCTTATAGAACTGCTTATAAGAATCCCATGGGCATGTCTCCTTATAAAATGGTTTATGATAAAGCATGTCATTTACCTCTTGATCTAGAGCATAAGGCTTATTGGGCAATCAAAGAGCTCAACTTTGATTTCAAACTTGCTGGTGAGAAGAGGTTATTTTATATTAGCTCACTTGATGAATGGAGAACTCAGGCATATGAAAATGCCAAGTTATTTAAAGAGAAAGTTAAGAGGTGGCATGATAAAAGGATACAAAAACGTGAGTTCAATGTAGGTGATTATGTCTTGCTATACAATTCTCGTTTAAGATTTTTTTCCAAGCAAACTTGTCTCTAAATGGGAAGGTCCTTACATTTGTCGAGGAAGTATATCGTTCCGGTGCCATCAAAATCAACAACGTGGAAGGCACTTTTCCGAGAGTTGTGAATGGGCAAAGAATCAAGCATTATATCTCAGGTACTCCCATAAATGTAGAAAGCAATATAATTAACACCATAACCCCGGAGGAGTACATCAGGGATGTTTACCAGCCCGTTTCAGACTCCGAAAATGAAAAGGTATGTGATACGGTAAGCAAACCGACTCCAAAACTTTTCCAATAGCAACTTTTCTCAGTTTTGGAATATTTAGAAAAATACAAAAATTTAAGGTAGTCCGGAAAGCGCACGAGGAGGCCACGAGCCAGCCAGGCGCGGGCCCACCCCCTGGCCGCGCCTAGGGGGCTCGTGAGCTCCTCGTGTGCCTCCCGGACTCTGTTTTCTTGTGGAACACTCCTTATGGTCGGTAAAAATTCATTATATAATCTCTTGAAAGATTTGACCCTCGTATCATGCAAATATCCTCTCTTTTGTTTCAAGCTGTTCTCTGTCAGGATTCCGAAGGTCAAGCATCATGTCGTCTTCCGCCTCCAATCAAGTGCACGATGATGCTTGGTTGATGCAGAGGGAGTCTCAAGGATCAGAAGTTGATGAGACAAGCATGGAGGAAGATGATGGGGATTCCTCTGAGGTGCAACCTCCGGCTTCAAAGCGGGGCACTTTGGCTGGCATATCCACTATTCCAAATCCTTATCAAGCCATGGCCACTATCAACAATCGTGGAGGCCAGCAAGGACGAGAAGGGATCCTTCCTAGGAGGCCGCTACACAGGTTACATCGGAACAACTTTCACAATTTGATTCATAACTATGGAGTTGAAAATACACTTCGTACACACATACCCTCCAATTGGGATATATCCCGTCCAAGTGAAAGTAATGCAGGAGAAAGCTCATGGGGGCCGACCAACAAACATCTTCTGGAAGAAATCCAGAAGAACACCATTATGATTCAGTGCGTGCTCAATGAGTTATTGGATCTGAAGGCCAGCTTGAGCAAGCCGACCGGTATCCCAATTCCACCACCATCACCTCCAAAGGAAGACAATTAAACACACGGGTATGTGCACTCCCCTTGGCTTGTGCCAAGCTTGGGGGAGTTGCCCCGGTATCGTATCACCATCACATCTTTTGCCTATACTTTTATATATTAGCTTGATCCTTTTGGTAATATCTTTATATAGTAGAATAAAGTTCTTAGTATGATCTAGGCTTGAGTTTTGCTTTGTGTTATCCCCAATGTAATCGAGTTCATGAGTTATATAATAAAGAGTGTTTTAGTTAAGGGCTTTGCTTCTTACCATGATCTAAAGAAAATAATAATAAAAGAACAAAAGCATGAAAGATCATGCGATGATCTTATGGGGAGTGATGACTTCACATATAAAAAGAATGTTGACTGAAACTTGTTGTGGGTAGACAAACGTAGACCTTGGTCATTGTTGCAATTATTAGGAAGTAATAAAGAAAGAGAGGTTCACATATAAATATATCATCTTTGACACCATCTATGATTGTGAACACTCATTAAACTATTACATGCTAAGAAGTAGATGTTCGACAAGGAAGACAACATAATGAATTATGTTTGCTTGGTTCCAAACAATGTTATATGATTATGGATCCTTTAGCATGTGACGCTTGCTTCCACCTCATATTAGCCAAAACTTCTGCACTAAGTAGAGATACTACTTGTGCATCCATAAAACCCTTAACCTAGTTTTTCCATGAGAGTCCACCATACATACCTATGGATTGAATAAGATCCTTCAAGTAAGTTGCCATAGGTGCATGCAATAAAAAATTGCTTCCTAAATATGTATGATCTATTAGTGTGTGGAAAATAAGTTTTGTAGGAACTTGTGATGAGGAAGACATAAAAGCGACAGACTGCATAATAAAGTTCTTTATCACAGGAGGCAATATAAAGTGACATTCCTTCGCACTAAGAGATCACACATCCAAACCTTAAAAGCGCATGACAACCTCTGCTTCCCTCTGCGAAGGGCATATCTTGTACCTTTACTTCTTATCTTTAAAAGAGTCATGGTGATCAATGCCAATTCCTTATTTTGCCATTATCTTGGCAAGCGTCATGTGCTAGGGAAAGATCTATATTCATATATCAACTTGGAAGTAAGTAATCATGAATTATTATTACTGACATTACCCTTGAGGTAAATAGTTGGGGGCGAAACTATAAGCCCCTATCTTTCTCTATGTCCAACTGAAACTTTGATCTCATGAGTACCGCGTGAGTTGTAGCAATTGTAGAAGGCTAAAAGATGATTGAGTATGTGTATTTGTTTTACAAGGTCTTATTTGACTCTTTTCGATGTTACGATAAATTCCAATTGTTTCAATGACTAAGGACTATTGCTTGTTGATTCTCAATAAGATTCTTGATGCATGCTTTACATTGTGAATGAATTATCACTTTGGCATAAGGGATTGTATGACGATATTGCTGTTCTAAATATGATCATGATGCATGCATGTCCATATTCTATTTTATCGACACCTCCATCTCTAAACATGTGGGCATATTTATTGATCTCGGCTTCCGCTTGAGGACAAGCGAGGTCTAAGCTTGGGGGAGTTGATACGTCCATTTTGCATCATGCTTTTATATTGATATATATACATATTGCATTATGAGCTGTTATTACACATTATGGTACAATACTTATGCCTTTTCTCTCTTATTTTACAAGGTTTACATGAAGAGGGAGAATGCCGGCAGCTAGAATTCTGGGCTGGAAAAGGAGCAAGTTTGAGATGTCAATTCTGCACAACTCCAAAAGCCGTGAAAATTGACGAGGAATTATTTTGGAATATATAAAAAATACTGGGCGAAAGAAATACCAGAGGAGAGCCACCAGGAGGCCACGAGCCTGCCAGGTGCGGCCCACCCCCTAGCCGCGCCTGGGGGGCTCGTGGGCCCCTTGTGTCTCCTCTGGCCCCCATCTTCTCCTATATGATGGCTTTCATCCTAGAAAAAATCAAGATACACCTCTCGGGAAGAAACGCCTCCGCCACGAGGTGGAACTTGAGCAGAACCAATCTAGAGCTCCGGTAGGCTTATCCTGCCGGGGAAACTTCCCTCGCGGAGGGGGAAATCATCGCCATCGTCATCACCAACACTCCTCTCATCGGAGGGGGCTCATCTCCATCAACATCTTCATCAGCACCATCTCATCTCCAAACCCTAGTTCATCTCTTGTATCCAATCTCCGTCTTGCAACTCCGATTGGTACTTGTGAGGTTGCTAGTAGTGTAAATTACCTATTGAAGTTTATGCTAGTTGGTTTACTTGGTGGAAGATCATATGTTCAGATCCTTAATGCTATTCAAATCCTCTCTGATCATGAACACAATTATGCTTTGTGAGTAGTTACTTTTGTTCCTGAGGACATGGGATAAGTCTTGCTACTAGTAGTCATGTGAATTTGGTATTCATTCGATATTTTGATGTGTTGTATGTTGTCTCTCCTCTAGTGGTGTTATGTGAACGTCGACTACATGATATTTCACCCTTATTTGGGGCTATAGGAAGTCATTGGGAAGTAATAAGTAGATGATGGGTTTCTAGAGTGATAGAAACTTAAACCCTAGTTTATGAGTTGCGTCGTAAGGGGCTGATTTGGGTCCACTAGTTTAATGCTATGGTTGGACTTTGTCTTAATTCTTCTTTCGTAATTGCGGATGCTTGCGAGAGGGGTTAATCATAAGTGGGATGTTTGTCCAAGTAAGGACAGCACCCAAGCACCGGTCCACCCACATATCAAACTATCAAAGTAGCGTACGTGAATCATATGAACATGATGAAAACTAGTTTGACAATAATTCCCATGTGTCCTCGGGAGCACTTTACTTTATATAAGAGTTCGTTCAGGCTTGTACCTTGCTACAAAAGGGATTGGGCCATATTGCTGCACCTTTGTTACTATTGCTACTTGCTACCCGTTACAAATTATCTTATCACACAACTATCTGTTACCGACAATTTCAGTGCCTGCAGAGAATACCTTGCTGAAAACCGCTCATCATTTCCTTTTGCTCCTCATTGGGTTCGACACTCTTACTTATCTAAAGGACTACGATAGATCCCCTATACTTGTGGGTCATCAGGGGTCCTCGGATAGCCGACCTATTTCTTATGGGCCGGACTGTATGGGCCGCAAGGTGGAAATTGGGTGATCAGGGTCAGCGTTGCCTAGATGGAAGCCTCGAGAAGTTATGACGTGTTCTCCAAGTCGTCGATAGTAGGAAGGCATCTTTATCTCTTCGACATGTAACCGACCATATGTAAACCCTAGGCACCCCCGGCGTCTATATAAGCTGGGGGGTTTAGACCGTAGGGATAGAACAACTCATCTAGGGTTAGCTATTCGATCTCGAGGTAGATCAACTCTGTAACTCGCCATATCATCAATACATCCAAGCAGGACGTAGGGTATTACCTCCATAGGAGGGCCCGAACCTGGGTAAATCTGTGTCCCCTTCGTCTCCTGTTACCATTGGTTCTAGTCTCAGAGTTCGGGACCGCCTACCCAAGATCCGCCGGTTTTGACACCGACACTCGCCCCTTTCCTCCTCCTTTATCGGTCGTGCTTCTCTAGTGCTGCCCCGTGCCGTCTCCGTAGCAACCGCCCGATGGACGACCGCGGTGACATTCCCCTCACCCCCTCCTACGTCCATGACCCCACCGCTGCGGCCGCCACGGCCGCCAACCCTAGCGCGTGGAGCTTTGGCTTTGCCTCCGTCGGTGCTCCTCCAAGCACCGGACTCATGCGTGGGCTCTTCATGGCACCACTGACGACTTCGGCGGGTCGCATCGCGCCCGCACCCATCGTGAAGCCACGTGACCCCCTCTCGAAGCTCTCAAATGCGGCGGCGGCAAAGGCGAGGAAGGTGGCTGGGAAGAAGAATAAGGCAACGGACGGCTCCTCTAGGTGGCCGAGGAAGAATCTTCAAGGGCGTGTGGCCGACGCGCGGGCGAGCGAAGCTTCGGCGAACTCGCTTGTTGCGCCGACGACCGATGTGGACAATGTGTTTGGTGAAATGCCAAAAAGGTTTGACTTCAATGATTTTTTCCTTTGTTGTTGTCTTTTCACATGAATGGATACATATGGATAGCTTATATATTTGGTTTGTTGTATATACTTTGTAGTTTCAATGATGAGACCTATATGTCAACTATGGGTGTTAGCTCCAACAATTCTCATTGGTCTCAAACCAATGAATAATTTGAAGGAGACGAAGATGGTGAGGGTATCTTCGATGCACCAAAAGGAAGAGCGGGCAACTACACCACGGACGAAGACAGATTGATATGCAATACATGGTTGCAAGTGTCTAGGGATGCCATCGTTGGAGGGAATCAAAGTCGAAATGCCTATTGGATCCGGATGAAGGAGCACTTTGATTTACAGAACAAGAGTGGAATGGAGCGCACGACAAGATATATTTGCTCTCGGTGGTCAACAATCAACATAGATTGTCAAAGATGGGTAGTTGCACTTAAGGCGATTGACATGCTAAACCCAAGTGGAACTAATGATGATGATATGGTGAGTGTCATTTCTTTCATGTTAAAAATGTTATGGAAGCTATTGTGAATGCAAGAAAGGAATTTAATGAGCATAGGAAGATGGCAAGGAACCAAGATGCGATGGCCGAGGAGAGGAGGGTGGCAGCCGAGGAGAGGAAGGTGGCATTGGAGGAGAAGAAATTGGCCATGGAGGAGCGCACTAGATTGTTGGAATGGGAGAAGAACTTGTTCGTCATGGACACATCTACACTCGATGAGAAGCAAAAGGAGTACATCAATCCTGCCCGTGAACAAGTCTTGGTCCAAAAAAGAGCCATGGCCATGGGAGGTATGGGAAGATTGGGAGCAACCATGGGAGGCATGGGAGCTCCCATGGGAGGAATGGGAGCTACCATGGGAGGGATGGCTGGCATTGGAGCTACCATGTGAGGTATTGTCGGCATGGGAGCTACCATGAGGGGCGCAGCTGGCTTTGGAGATACCATGGCCAGCATGGGAGGCATGGGTGGCTTCGAAGGAACCATGGGAAGCATGAGTTCTGCATCACTCATGGGAGGCATGGGAGCACCTCCGGGTGACATGGGTCGACGCATGGCTTCGGGTGTGCCTCACATACCTTCGAGATCTCCGGGAGACAATTATTATGAGGACGAAGATGAGACTTCGGATGAGGAAGAAGAATCGAAGGATGAGGATGACGAAGACGAGGATGCGCCAATCATGTGGCATTTGTTTGTGTGAACTTGTTTCCTATATGTTTAAACATTGTTTGTGATCTTGAACTTGGTTGGATGATGAGATGATGGGATGATGTGCTTTTGAATTTTATATGTTTTGTGTGTTTCATTTGTCTTTGAAATGTCAAAAATCTATCGAATTGTCTTTGAAATATGCATATTGCAAGCGCTAGCTGCTCGCGCACGCTATAGTTTTGCGTGTCCGCTGGAGTGTTGCGCGCGCTATATTATGTCGCGGCCGCTGGAGCCAGCGCTCGGTCGCGCGTTAAAAAACGCAAGCCGCGTGCTGCAAATCCGTTTTTTGGGCGTCGAGCGAAGCACGCCTGTTGGAGATGCTCTAAGGGGGAGATCCTCCTTCTCGTCGTCTTCCTCCGCATCTTCATTGATGCTAGAGGTATGGGTCTCATCGGATTTGCTAACCGAGGTCTCCCGCTTTCGGAGACTTGACCTGGCCTTCTGGGACTTCGGCCTCTTGGGGACCACCACGTGTGGATCCTTGATGAGGAGCGCCATGAGTTGAGGGGTCCTCTGTCCCTACGATAGTGGGGTGGGACATTGCATGGTATGCATCTTGGTCGACCACTTTGATATATATCAAACAAAACAGTTTATTGAGACTTGTTTCACCATGTGGGGATAGAAGAATATGTAATTCGTGTGTTATAACACTTACCGATGGAGCTCCCAAGCCAAACACGAAGTCGCGGTCTTGTCCCACCTGGGGGATGTCTTCCTTGGATAACTCGAATAGCCATGTCCACATACCGGCTAGGTTGGTGCAAAAGAAGTGTGCGAAGGGCTTTGCATCTTAGGGCTCGTGCTCCCACATTGGCTTAGCCTGAAGTTGGAGCGAAAGAATCTGGCGGTTCAACATGATGTTGATGACCTCGGGGAGCTAGAGGTACTTCTCGGTGGCCCACCACCTTATCTTTTTGGTCAGCAGCTCCACCTCGCCGTGATTCCCCCAAGCGATGTGCTTCTCTAACAAGGACTTAAGCTTCCTGGGAGGCCCGGTCGAAAAAGCCGGGACTTCGGTTTGCCTAGGGTCATGTAAAACCACCTGCGCTCCCACTCCTTCACCATTTTGAAGAAGGTCCCATGGAACCAGTCAACGCCTTGGTTTTTGCTGACCATGGCTCCTCCGCCCGCTGCCAGATTGGGCTGCTAGACTTTGGCTTGGACCCGAAGGTTTTCAGCCAAAGGCCAAAATGCAGCTCACAACGAAGGAAGGCCTCACATATTGTTATGAAGGAGGCGAGTTGGAGAATGGATTTCAGGGCTAGATGATCAAAATCAAGCTCGTGGTAGAATAGTATCCCGCACACAAATGGGTGCAGCAGGAACCCGAGGCCTCTGACGAGGTGGGGGATGAAGACTACCCGCTAATACTTCTCCAACGTATCTATTATTTTTGCTTGTTTCATGTTGTTATATTATCATTCTTGGATGTTTTACAAACACTATATAGCATCTTATCATTTTTCGGGACTAACCTATTGACATATTGCCAAAGTGCCAGTTGTTGTTTTTGCTTGTTTTTTACTTCACGGAACATTAGTACCAAACGGAGTCCAATCGCGACGAAATTTTTTGGTGAATTGTTTTGGACCAGAAGACACCGAGTGGGCCGAAGAAGTGCCTCCAAGACCCACCAGAGTGCGCCAGTGGGCCCCGGATGTGCCCTAATGGGTTGTGCCCTCCACAGGGCCCCTCTGCACTGCCTCTAATGCCTAAAAATACCCAAATATTCATAACACCCTAGGGGGTCGACGAGAAACACATCCAGCCGCAACAAGTTCCAAAACCTCGAGATCCAATCTAACACCATCACGGAGGGGTTCATCTTCTTCGTAGGTGCCTCCCCGATGATGTGTGAGTAGTCCACCATAGACCTATGGGTCCATAGGTAGTATCTAGATGGATTCCTCTCTCTCTTTTGATTCTCAATACAATGGTCTCTTGGAGATTTATTTGATGTAAACTTTTGTGGTGTGTTTGTTGAGATCCGATGAATTTTGAGTTCATGATCAGTTTATATCCATGAATATTATTTGAGTCTTCTTTGATCTCTTATATGCATGATTACTTACGCCTCGTACTTCTTCTTCGGATCTTTGGTTTAGTTAGGCCGACTAGATCGATTTTTCTTTTCATGGGAAGAGGTGCATTGTGATGGGTTCGATCTTGCGGTGTCCTTTCCCAGTGACAGAAGGGGCAGCAAGGCACGCATGTATCGTTGCCATTAAGGATAACAAGATGGGGTCTATTGCTACATGAATAGATATTGTCTACATCATGTCATCATTCTTAATGCATTACTCCGTTTTTTCCATGAACTTAATACACTAGATGCATGCTAGATAGCAGTAGATGTGTGGAGCAATAGTGGTAGATGCAGGCAGGAGTCGGTCTACTTATCTTGGACGTGATGCCTATATAATGATCATCTCCCTGGATATCGTCATGATTATTTTATATTCTATCAATTGCCCAACAGTAATGTGTTCACCCATTGTGCGCTATACTAATGAGAGAAGCCACTAGTGAAACCTACGGCCCCCAGGTCTACTTTTCCAACACATTGCTTTCCGAGATATCTTTTTGCTTCTTTTATTTTCAGATCTATTATTCCAAAAAAAATGTTGCACTTTTTATTTGCTATTTTTATTTTGTGTTCTTGAGAGATCTATCTCTCCTATCTATCATATCCTAATCTATCATTATACCGTAGAGAGATTGACAACCTCTCTTTCATGTCGGTTTGCAAGTATTTGTTATTTGTGTGCAGGTGCTGCTTATTAGGTGGTGGTGATCCTCCTACTGGTTGGATAACCTTGGTTTCATAGCTGAGGGAAATACTTACCGTTGGTGTGCTCCATCATCCCTCCCTCTTTGGGGGAAATATTGACGTAGTCTCAAGCCACGCCACTCGCTCCCCGGCCCTGGGGGCAGGCATTTGCTTCGATCTCTTTGGTGAGGTACCCGACAGCGCGCAACACCATCATGGTGCCCGTAGTCATGGTGGAACCACCAGGTGCCATTTGAGGGTATCTCCCATGGCTGGAGGGGGATCTAGGGTTCACTAGAAAGGGGTGAATGCGGGATTAGATCTGGGCACTAGAGCTCGATGAAGCAATGGGCGGAAGGAATGATAGTGTGGATAATTTGCGCAACTCCTTTTTTACTCTTATAGGCTGATGAAAGGCCAAGAGCCCCCTTACAACGCCGATAAAAATGTCGCTCCTATTAAAGATGTTGTTATGCATATGGGGAGAAACAAAATCTTGCTTATATCCCTGAGAAAACAGGCACGATCTCCACGTTGATGGAACGTGCCGACAAAAGAGGTGCCTCAAGCCGCAATTCGGGGCATGTAGTAACTGCCCGACTCGTTGTGGGGAGGGCCGTTTCGATAAAGTGGCCAGGTTGCACTATTCATGCCTACATCGCTGGCCTTAAAGGCTAAGTTACCCTACCTCTTCGGGTAGGGAAAGAGCTCGGCTAAGTCTTGTTGGTGAGACGTTGTTTCATTTAATAACGTACTAAGGATTTGGAAGTTGTGAAGGGGAACTCGCCTGTCAAGCCAAGGACGTCATACCCAAGGTCATCTTCATCAATGGAATCATCCTCGGCATAGAAGACCAGTTCACGAGCTACTGCCAGTGTCCTGGACTAGGGGTACTAGCCTAGTCGGGCCGTGCTCCTTGGACTGGGCTACTAGGCCCTCTGTTGTCTCAAGATGGACTTCGGAAGTTTTACAAGACTGCGTCCTCCAAAGACTTGACGTATACTCCAAGACTTTTCCTACCACCTCAGCACCAAAATACCGACCTTGTAAACCCTAGGTACCCTACCTGGCATATACATAACCTGTAGGGTTTAGCTCGTAACAGGGACACCAACACAAAACCATTCGTCTAGCCTTAGAGGTAGAACACATCTATAGATCTCGAGGTAGATCAACTCTATACTCGATACTTCTCCAATCAATATAAACAAGAGCAGGGCTTAGGGTTTTACCTCCATCAAGAGGGCCCGAACCTGGAAAAACATCATCTCCATATTACTGTTATCATCTCTCCGACGTTCCACAACTCGGGACCCCCTACCCCGAGGTCTGTCGGTTTTCACATCGAGAATTTCACACATGTGCAGCTTGTGAAAAGTTCTGGTCTTGAGACCTCGCAGCACTTCAACATTCGCCCTTTCCACCCGCCCATTGCTTTTTGGATAAGCAGCAGAGGCGTAGCAGATCTTGCTACCAAGTTCTCGGCAGGATGTTGTGAAGGCGCAACTTATGAATTGGGTGCCATTGTCGGTGATGATCATGTTGGGGCACGCCAAAATGAGTAACCAATCCCTTAAAGAACTTGATGGCTGACTACGATGCCACTTTCCTCACTACCTCCACCTTAGGCCACATTATAAACTTGTCGATTGCGAAATACAAGAACTCAAATCCCCCGGTTGCGTGGGGAAACGGGTAGAGGAAGTCCAGCCCCCAAATTGCGATGGGCCAAGCAAGTGGGATGGTTTGAAGGGCTTGAGCTGGCTGATGTATGTTCTTGGCATGGAACTGGCAAGCTTCACATGTGGTTACCATTGCTGTCGCATCTTGAAGGGTTGTTGGCCAATAGAAACCTTAACGAAAAGCATTGCCAACAAGTGTGTGTGACCCGATGTGGGAGACGCACACGCCTCCATGTATCTTTGCCAAAAGCTGATGCCCATCTTCCCGACATATGCACTTTAATTTCACCCCATGGGGTCTCTTTCTGTATAGGATGCTGTCAACAAACTGATACATACTTGATCGTCGGGCTACTCTTTTAGCTTCTTCTTGATCGTAAGGAAGTTCGCCTGTTTGAAGGTATTGGATGATTTACTGCGTCCATGTTGGAGTCTGAGGTTCAACAACAAGGACTAAAGGCATTCTTCTTCTGCGAGAGCGCTTGTCTCGGCAGCAAGAACCTCTAGTCCTACCAGAGCATGCTGCTCACCGGCAAGAGTCGAATCCTTATCGGCATCATCCTTCCCAGCCGCTACTGGTAGCTCAGTCAGAAAATAGTTGCCAGAATTATACTTTCGCCTCTTTGATGGCCGCGTAGACGATGTCACAGAGGGTTGAGTCAGTTGTTGGACAAAAGTTCCTAGTTCGACATGCAACCTTTTGGCGACGCACTTCGACAAATTGTCAGCAATGTTGTTCTGGGAATGAGGAACGTGCTCCATCTGTAGACTGTCAAAGTTCTCTTCCAACTTTCTCACTTCATCCACATATGTCTCCATCAATGAGCTCTAGCAATCTTTGTTCATTTGCCTAACAACCAGTTGCGAGTGGCCTCTGATTATCAACTTTCCGATGCCAGAGTGAATTGCAATCTGTAGAACAGCAAGAAATCCTTCATGCTCAGCAGTGTTGTTAGTGGCATTCTCCCTAGGAAAATGAATTTGAATGACGTACTTGAGGTACTCTCTGGTGGGTGTGACAAGCAGCACGCCGGCACCGGTGCCCCGTAGTGTAGAAGCACCATCAAAGTACATGATCTAGTCGTTGCCATCTTCCTTGTCGGGAAGAGAAGTCTCTCGTACCTCTTCTCTGGCATTGGAGTCCATTCGGCAATGAATTCTACCAAAGCTTTTCTCTGAATCGTTGATGTGCTTTCAAACTTCAAGTCAAAGCTAGACAACTCCAATGCCCACTCCACAATACTGCTAGTGGCTTCTAAGTTTCTCAAGACACTCTTTAAGGGAAAGGAAGTGACGACACTAAGTGCATGTGCCTGGAAGTAATGGCGCAACTTGCGAGAGGCCATGCAGGGACCAAAAAGTAGTTTCCGCACTCCAGAGTACCTTGACCTAGCCCCCGCAAAAGAGAGATAACAAAGTAAATTGGGCATTGTGCCATCTTCTTCTTTGGCACAATCTTCTCTATTGCTCATCTTATTGTGCTAATTCAGGCTTGTCCGCACCCACTGTTGTCGGAGAAGATTCTAGCTTGTCGGGACTTGGCTCTACGGCTGTTGCGTCTTCATCATCTGCTTCCCTTTCAGCAACCAATGCACCACTCACCACTTGAATTGTTGTTGCTAGATATAGCATCAATGACTCTTGTGGTTTAGGCGCAACTAGTACTGGGGGAGAAGAAAGATATTATTTCAAGTCTTGAAGAGTGGCCTTTACTTCTAGGGTCCATTTCACAGGACCTTCTTTCTTCGAGATCTTGAAAAATGGCAAGGTACGCTCTGCTAACTTGGATATGAACCTATTTTGAGATCAATCTATGTGACTCGGTGAGACTGGTAGGAAGTGAGTCGATCATACCAAAGTGCACAAAGAAGGTTAGTCCATCCCTATTCTGATCTCAAGTAGGGATCGAATGCAAAGAAGGCTTGGAATGCACCTCATTCAGAGTGAGTGAGTAGGTACTTTTCAAATTTTGTGATCAGCGGGAATGGATCTGAGACAAGTTGAGATAAATAGCCAGGCACTGTGCTTAGGCATTCTTGTCCATCCAATTGGTCAAAAGATCCAAATCAACCAAGCAACAACTATATGTCCTTGAATGATAAAATATGCATAACAACTAGATGTAGAGGTAGCATGCCCACGGCGATCACATCGACCATGGAACCATTCCCGACGCCCATCGTCAGCTCATCCTTTGCCAGTCTCCGCTTATTCCGCAGCTCCTGCTTGGAGTTACAAATATGAGCAACTACACCGGTATCAAATACCCAGGAGCTACTACGAGTGCTGGTTAGGTACACATCAATAACAAGTATATCACATATACCTTTAACGTTGCCAGCCTTCTTATCCGCTAAGTACTTGGGGCAGTTCCGCTTCCAATGATTGGTACCCTTGCAATAAAAGCACTCAGTCTCAGGATTGGGTCCATGCTTGTTCTTCTTCCCGGCAACTTGATTACTGGGCGCGGCAACAACTTTGTCATCCTTCTTGAAGTTCTTCTTACCCTTGCCTTTCTTGAAACTAGTGGTCTTATTCACCATCAACACTTGATGCTCCTTTTTGATCTCGACCTCCGCTAATTTTAGCATCGAGTACAACTCAGGAATGGACTTCTCCATACCCTGCATGTTGTAGTTCATCACAAAGCTCTTCTAGTTAGGTGGAAGCGACTCGAGGATTCTGTCAATGACCGAGTCATCCAGGAGATTAACTCCCAGCTGAGTCAAGTGGTTGTGCAACCCAGACATTTTGAGTAGGTTCTCACTGACAAAACTGTTTTCCTCCATCTTACAACTGAAGAACTTGTTGGGGACATCATATCTCTCGACCCAGGCATGAGCTTGGAAAACCAGTTTCAACTCTTGGAACATCTCATATGCTCCGTGTTGCTCAAAATGCTTTTGGAGCCCCGGTTCTAAACTGTAAAGCATGCCACACTGAACAAGGGAGTAATCATCGTAGCGTGACTGCCAAGCGTTCATAACGTCTTGATCTGCTGGGAAAATGGGTGAGTCACCTAGCGGTGCATCAAGGACATACAAACTTTTGGAAGCTATGAGGATGATCCTCAAGCCATGGACCCAGTCCGCATAGTTGCTTCCATCATCTTTCAGCTTGGTTTTCTATAGGAATGCGTTGAAGTTGAGGGTGACATTAGTGTTGGCCATTGGATCTACAATATAGATTGTAAAGACAATTTTAGACTAAGTTCATGATAACTAAGTTCACATAATCAAATTATTTAATGAACTTCCACTTAGATAGACATCTCTCTAGTCATCCAAGTGATACATGATCCATGTCAACTAGCCCGTGTCCAATCATCACGTGAGACGGACTAGTCATCCATGGTGAACATCTCCATGTTGATCGCATCTACTATACGACTCATGTTCGACCTTTCGGTCTTCTGTGTTCCGAGGCCATGTCTGTACATGTTAGGCTCGTCAAGTCAACCTAAGTGTTTCACGTGTGTAAATCTGGCTTACACCTGTTGTATGCGAACGTTAGAACCTATCACACCCGATCATCACGTGGTGCTTTGGAACAACGATCCTTAGCAATGGTGCACAGTTAGGGTGAACACATTTCTTGAAATTTTATTGAGAGATCATCTTATTTACTACCGTTGTTCTAAGCAAATAATATGTAAACATGATAAACATCACATGCAATCAATATAGTGACATGATATGGCCAATATCATCTTGCTCCTTTGATCTCCATCTTCGGGGCACCATGATCATCACTGTCACCGGCACGACACCATGAACTCCATCATCGTGTCTTCATGAAGTTGTCTCACCAACTATTACTTCTACTACTATGGCTAACGATTAGCAATAAAGTAAAGTAATTACATGACGTTTATGATTGACACACATGTCATACAATAAAATAAGACAACTCCTATGGCTCCTGCCGGTTGTCATACTCATCGACATGCAAGTCGTGAATCCTATTACAAGAACATGATCAATCTCATACATCACAATGCATCACATCACATCCTTTGGCCATATCACATCACAAGGCATATGCTGCAAAAACAAGTTAGACATCCTCTAATTTGTAGTTGCAAGTTTTTACGTGGCTGCTATAGGTTTATAGCAAGAACGTTTCTTACCTACGCCAAAACCACAACGGGATATGCCAATTGCTATTTACCCTTCATAAGGACCCTTTCCATCGAATCCGGTCCGACTAAGGTGGGAGAGACAGACACCCGCTAGCCACCTTATGCAACAAGTGCATGCCAGGCGGTGGAACCGGTCTCACGTAAGCGTACATGTAAAGTTGGTCTGGGCCGCTTCAACCCACAAAACCGTTGAATCAAGATAAGACTAGTAATGGCAAGCATATTAACAAGATCGATGCCCACAACAACTTGTCTTCTACTCGTGCATAGATTCTACGCATAGACCTAGCTCATGATGCCATTGTTGGGAGACGTAGTAGTAAATCAAAAAAAATTCTTATGATCACCAAGATCCATCTATGGAGAAACCAGCAATGAGTAAGGGGATAGTGCATCTTCATACCTTCGAAGATCGCAAAGCGAAAGCGTTACTAGAACACGATTGGTGGAGTCGTACTCACAACGATTCAGATCGCGGTGGAATCCGATCTAAGCGCCGAACAACGGCGCCTCCGTGTTCAACACACGTGCAACCCGGTGACATCTCCTACGCCTTGATCCATCAAGGAGGAAGGAGATATTGAGGGAGAGCTCTGGCAGCATGATGGCATGGTGACGGTGGAGCTACGTGGACTCCAGCAGGGCTTCGCCAAGCGCTACGGAGAACGAGGAAGAGGAAGGGTAGGGCTGCGCCGAGAGAGAGAACTCGTGTCTCAAATCAGCCCCAATACCTCGGGTACATATAGGAGGAGGGAGAGGGAGGGCCGCCTTGGCCCCTCCTCCAAGGAGGAGAGGTTCGACCGAGATAAGGGATGAGTCCACCTCCCACAAGGGAGGTGGATCTCTTCCTTTTGAATCTCCTTTGGCCTTATCTCTTTATCTAGCCGCATGGGCCTTTAGGGAAGGACTTGGCCAGCCCAATAAGGGCTGTTCCACCTCCTCTAACAGCCCATGAAGTCCTTTGGTCGTTTCACCCCTCCTGGGGGTCCTTCGGCACCCTCCCGGCACTCCCGATACACTATCGATGAGCCCGAAAACTTTTCGATGACCAAAACTGGACTTCCTATTTATCAATCTTAACCTCCGGACCATTTCGGAGCTCCCCGTGACATCCAGGATCTCATCCGGGACTCCAAATAACCTTCGGTAACCACTTACAACATTTCCCTATAACCCTAGCATCATCGAACCTTAAGTGTGTAGACCCTACGGGTTCGGGAGACACGCAGACATGACCGAGACACCTCTCCGATCAATAACCAACAGCGGGATCTGGATACCCATGTTGGCTCCCACATGCTCCACGATGATCTCGTCGGATGAACCACGATGTCAGGGATTCAATCAATCCCGTATACAATTCCCTTTGTCCATCGGTATGACACTTGCCCGAGATTCGATCGTCGGTATCCCTATACCTTGTTCAATCTCATTACCGGCAAGTCTCTTTATTCGTTACGCAACACATCATCCCGTTGGTAACTCCTTAGTCACATTGAGCTCATTATGATGATGTCTTACCGAATGGGCCCAGATATACCTCTCTGTCACACGGAGTGAGAAATCCCAATCTCGATTCATGCCAACCCAACAGACACTTTTGGAGATACCTGTAGTGTATCTTTATAGCCACCCAGTTACGTTGTGACATTTGGCACACCCAAAGAATTCCTACGGTATTCGGGAGTTGCACAATCTCATGGTCTAAGGAAACGATACTTGACATTAGAAAAGCTTTAGCAAACGAACTACATGATCTTGTGCTATGCTTAGGATTGGGTCTTGTCCATCACATCATTCTCCTAAGATGTGATCCTGTTATCAATGACATCCAATGTCCATGGTCATGAAACCATGACCATCTATCGATTAACGAGCTAGCCAACTAGAGGCTCACTAGGGACACATTGTGGTCTATGTGTTCACACATGTATTATGGTTTCCGGTTAACACAATTATAGCAAGAACAATAGACAATTATCATGAACAAGGAAATACAATAATAACCATTTTATTATTGCCTCTAGGGCATATTTCCAACAGTAGTAGCACTTGATGAAGTGGAACTTGAAGTAGTCTTGGGAACCCACTTGACCAAAAATTGAGGAGGTTTTTCATAGGAGTTTTGCTCATCTTGTAGCTTGTACATACCTTTTCGCTTGTGTTCTTGTGGTGGAAGATCATCTTGAGCTCGATTTCCCTTGAGGAAGTATGTACTTTTCCTTTTGGGGAAGAAACTTCGTCTTGGGGTATTGATATTTTTCCCACTCAACTCCATTGGCATTGAACTTTCATTCAAAATCAACACCTTGGTTCTTCTAGTGCCATCCTTGCTTGCATACACTTTCCTCAAATTGCTTACTCTTGACAAGACTTTTGTTGGCACCATTTTATATAGTTCCTTTCAACAAATCATTTTGCTGCTCAAGTGCAACATGGCTAAGAGAATCATTAGTGGAATCAATAGAACTACTAGAAGCAATAATATTGGATTTAGCATTGTTATCGTTACTACTAGAGGTAGAACATTTCTTGCTCTTATTATGTGATTGCTTAGATTTAACTTGTAGCATAAAAGTAGACAAGAGAAGTTGTTTGGCAGTCTAAGCGGAACTCTTCTTTTGAAGGTCAGCATTGATAACTTTTAAGAACTCATGCTCTTGCTCTACAGTTAGCTTCTCAAAACGTAACTTCTCACGAGCCTTTAGAATCTCTCTATGACCTTATTCTTGAGTTTCATGAGCTAACTTAAGAATATTTAGTTCTCGAGTCAAACGCTCAATCTCCCTCGTTGCGTTGATAACCAACTCAACTTGACTTTCATGATTACTAGCAAGTTCATTAGCACTGACGTCACTAGTTTTATCATTGAGCAAGCCATCCTCGTCACTATTAAAGTCAATGAATTGGGTGAGTCACATTAGGACCTTTCGCCATAAAGCATTTTCCAATCCTTCATTTGGTGAATCAAATAGATTAGGACTTGGAATACACAAGAGCTAGTCCGGCAACACCTTCATATTGATTAGGACTTGGGGTGATAGCTTCTCTTAGTTCGCTCATTAGAGCCGGAGCCGGATATCCATTCACAAAGTTTCCAAAAGAAATTTTGAATCTCCCATTCACCTGCCCTCTGGTAGACATACTTCGTTCCTACACCTTCACCCGAGGTCTCCAAATCCACTCGCGGTGGTCTTTGATGTGATCGATGAAATAGTGAAAACTTGTAATCGTTAGCTTGTTATGGGACATCTTCAACTTCCGGATGCACAAGTCATGTTGAATATTCCATAGTTGGGTATGGCACTATGAAAGGAGTGGGATATTTTTTGTTAGATCGGTTTACCGGTTGCTGATCGATACAAAGAAAAGGCGAGAGGCCTGACTGGATGGTCTGCATTCATCGTCAAACACAAGAGCTATTCAACAAGAGTGAAAGAAGTTCGGGGAAATTAAGGGTCTTGATGAAAGTGAACTACTTTGTGTGGCGACTTGCACGTAACTCTATCCCTACACAGGCAGTTTGACACAGAGGGAAACATGAGCGACTCAAACGTTTGCTAGCTATGCAACAACGCTAAAGGTTCATGGAATCATGCGTTGATAGGTTACAACATGTCCAAGTGTGTATGCGCTTTATTGGATGCTAAGCTTGGAGTATATCTCATTGCTTATGGGCATGCTGATGCGAGTCCTTGGTTGATGGAGTTGATGGATTCAACTAGAGAAGAGGAGTTCATTCGAATTCTTGGTGACTCTCTGGGCAATATGGTGGGCACGTCGAACGACAATACATGAGCATATTTTTCACTCAACTCTCGCCACATTTTATTTCATTCAGAGATTTCTTGGAGACCTCTCCTTAATACGTGGTAGGGTGCCCGGATTAGTAGCAATTGCTCCGGCTGCAGTGCACAAACAAGGTAGAAGAAATTGGAAAGCACCAAACCAGGGTTGTATGAAACTCAATGTCGATGCGGTAATTTCTAGAAACCAAGATAGGGAGTCATGTGTAGTCATTTGCCGGGATGATGATTAGTGGTCTTTTCTTGGATCCTCTGTACTAGTGACCGATGACTTAGTCCAACCTACAAGTCTTGAGGTGATGGCTTTCATATAGGCGCTTGATTTGGCTTCTGACCTTTACTCGAGCAGAATTCCTATAGCGACTAACTGTGTTCATACTGTTACTCATCTCAAAGACGCATATAGAGATACGAATAACGTCATTATTTAGAAGATGAAGACGAACATGGAAGACTTTAGTCGCAGAGCTTCTCGGGGGGCAACTTAGGCTGTTGCCCCCACCCCCAGCCCATGAAAATTTCCTGGAATGACCCCTAGTATTTAATCCATATGTCAAGGAAAAACAACACACCAGACATATTGTTTGCCCTCTAGCCCATTGCCCCCCTAGAATTCAGCCCAAGCTCCGCCACCGGAAGACTTTCCTCAAGTTCATTTTGATCACGAGAAAAAAAAGCACATCTGGGAGGCTCATGACCTTGCTAAGGCTTCTGTTACCCTAGCTTTGTGATGCCATGTGTGCACGTTTCTTGATGTGAACTATTGTTGTACTATTAATTTGCATATTTATTCGCTTTCATTTCGGTTGATATGAACGTGTAAGTCAAAACTAGTATGGGGTACCACACGGGCTTAGGCCCACATGATACTGCAAAACATTTTCAAGGGGCATAAACTGATTTTGCGAAACGTGTTTTCGCGAGATGCGTTAGAGATGCTCTTAGATCATTGATTTCATTTGTATGCTTAAATAAAATGGGTGGCATTCTAAAAAAACCCTTCGTCACGTGTGTGTGTAAGGTTTGATCCGTCATGAACTGGGATACAATACTATAGTTAAGCATCAGGTGCTCCAGCGACTTAGGTGCTCCCCTGATACGGGCTTTTGAACCGCTGGATTTCAGATCGAACGACATTTGGAGTGCTGCTAAATCTGCTGCACCTATGCATAATTTTGAAACTCCTAGGGGACTATTTGTGAAATATTCCATAGTTCCTGAGAGCCGTTCGATCTAAGATCCAAAGGCTCCCAGAAGCCTGTATCATCGTATCATGTAAGGGTGTGTTTGGTAAAGTGCATGGAGGGTGCATGAGCTCAATAGTTCCCTCCTCGACCCACTTTTAGGTGTTTGGTAGCATGCACGGGGACTCCTCAGCATGCACGACCTCAGCCCAAATACCCTCTCAGCATGCATAAAGAGAGAACACCCCAACAGCCATTCAATGATTTTTTTAAATTTTCGATTTTTATTTTTTTTCAATTTTTCAAATTTTGTTTAAAATTTTAAAAATATCAATATTTTAAAACGTGTTCATTTTTTCAAAAAAAACTTTAGAAATTCAAAAATGTTTAAATTTTCACAAAACGTTATTTTTTCATGTTTCAAGCAATTGTTCACAATTTTGAAATTTTTTGTTCACTTGTTTAAAAATACCGGTTGCTACAGTACCGATCGACATGTCTAAACAGATGCAAGCTGTCAAACAGAGTCTTAACTTAACATGTCTTAGCACAACATCGCTATCAAACAACATCAAATGCATGTACCCAACATGGTTATGCTCAGCATGTATCAGAGAAGAACAACCATGCTAGGTTGGTAATGTTACCAAACACACCCTAAGTGGGTGAAGCACATATTTTACCACTATATACGTAGACAACTATCCCCTCTGGAATCTGAAAGAACCCCCGTTCCTTCTCCCCTGCCAAAAAACCCAATCACCGCTCCCCGAAACTTCTCTCTCCGTCCGACCGACCCCCGCCGCCATGCGCCTCTTCGCCGGCGTCCGCTTCGCCCTCCTCGGCTTCGATCCCGTCTCCGCAGCGCAGGTTTTGCGACCTCTCTCACCGATTCGTGTCGATCCCGTCTCGGTTCCTTCCGTCGAGGCCCCGTCTCTCACTTAGGTTTCAATGTTGGCACGGCAGTACCGGTCGGAGATGGTACGGCACGGCGGCGCCGACGCAGGGGCTGCGCGGGAGGGATGTACCCACCTAGTCGTCAGCGGATTCGTCGACGTGAGTTCTGCTGGACCTTCAATTTGAATCCCTTACTCCGTGCTTCATCTTTTCTTTTCTTGTGGTTGAAGTTAAAACCAAACCCCTTCCGAAATGCAGGATGACCGGGTGTGCGTGGCAGCGCGGAAGGACGGTACGAAGGTCGTGACTGGCCTGTGGGTGGACGACTCCTTGGATCTCGGAGCCATGGTTGATGCCGATCATGTCGGTTCTACTTTTCTGTTTTATTTTCAGCAAGCTTAGCAAGTCATGCTTTTTCCGCTATGTACCAGTACTTCTCTGCTGATTAACTTGGCGAGTTTTTGACTTCGCAGGTACTGTATAGGCCAGTGAGAGATTTGGAAGGCATACCGGGTGCTGAATCGTTCTGCATTTCCTTGACGGGCTACCAAAGACAGAACGGGTGTGAAGCCATAATGGTAATACTCACTACCAGTTCAGTTATCATGCTTCCTAGTGTAGAGGTCCAAGACTGACTGTTACTAGATCATGCAGCTATGCTATACAATGAATATGAACAAGGCTTGTTCTGATTGCGTCATTTACTGTGACTGTGTTTGGTTGACAGTGGAACGGTATTACTTTTAGGTGTGCTGAAGTTTTTTCCCCTTGTTTGGAGAGCTTGTAGCTTTGATTTCACCACTTCTCCATTTCTTTTTGCTGTGTGATTTGTTGTACTGCTAAATCAGTTCACTGGCACAAAGCATCCTCCAAATTAATCATTCTGCTGGTGGCATAGACTCAATCACTAAGATATGCAAGTCGATCCATGCCAGTTGTTTAGTACATTTTGACTCCTATGTTGTATGAAGATTTTCATCTTTATCTCATAATCAATAATCAATATGAAGACTTCATTATATTTTGTCCTCATTCCTCAACCTCTCATCACAAATCCATTCACTGCTCATTTTACTGTCAAATGTAGAAAATGGTTAATATGATGGGAGCGCGGTTCTCCAAGCCTTTGACAGCGAAAACGACCACCCATCTCGTCTGCTACAAATTTGAAGGCACGTTGGTTCCTTAACAGTGTTGCATACTAGTTCTTAATTGTTTGCATTGCACTGACTGAACTTGTTGTATTGTTAGTGTTCATCTTTTTGTTAACGTTTTATTAGCATGCATTCCATTTTGATACCTTTTTATTTAATCTTGTTGTTTTCTGTTACAGAAGTTTCAATTGCTGCATAAGTCAGAATATTAGCAGCTATCTCGATTTTTGAATAGAGATGTCAACATGTATTTTTTCTCTGAGATGTTGATAGTTAAATGCAGACACTTTACGATTTTGATTTCCCTTTGTCTTTAGTTTTGGTTAAGTCTTGCGCATGTCCCAGATATGAGTTCAATAATGCATATCATATCATGCCTCTGACTTAAGCTTGAGTACTTGTTTGTTGGTTTTCGGAAATAAAAACAGGTGGATACTGAAGCTTGAGTACTTGTTTGCTTGCGATGAGGCTGGCAAGCTAGTGGATTCAGAATCATTTGAGTGGCATGGTGACGGCCTTAATGATAACCGAACAATAAGCCTGGCCGCTCCGAGGAAATGCCGGCACCTGAAGCAGCACACCTGCCATGGCGCCTTCTATGGGATGCGGATCATCATATATGGAGAGTCCATGTCTCCATCACTGGTAAGTAATACGACCGTTCATTTTATTTTCTCCACATGTTTGTGTAAGCTGCCGGTGCATAAGCTGTGCGCTCCCCTTGTCTTAACCGACATGCAGGACAGCCTAAGGCGTGCGGTCAGAGCCGGCGATGGGGCGATCCTGGCCATCGCTCCGCCTTACACAAGGTTCCTGAAGCTGGGCGCGATCAGCTTCGCGGTTGTGTCCGCGGGCATGCCAAGCAGCAATGCGTGGGTGCAGGAGTTCAGGAGCCATGGGATCCTGTGCGTGAGCCTGAACTATCTAGTGGACTACGTGTGCAAGCCTGGCCATCTTGAGAAGCACAAGCACGTCCTCTTCGACATGCAGGACCTGGCTGACAAGTCCGTGCGGAAGCTGCTATCGAGCCAGGAGGGAGGCGATGCTGAGTAGAGCTGCAGCTCCGGCACAATGGTGGTGGTGGCTGTGCCCATGAACACGAATGGACCACCCCATCCTATTGAAGATGCAAGTTCTAACAGGAAAACTGTACAAGTATTAATTCAAAATGGCAGGCCAACTTTGACCCTCAATGTTGAATTGGACGAGCCATCAAAAAATATGGTGGAAACTTACGCGAGCTCTTCAAAGTGGAACTATGCAGATTTCTACTTCTCTTACCAGAACAAAATAATTCTTCCTGATCGAACATTGAGATCTTATGGCATTTCCAAGGGATGTATAATCGATCTTAACACTAGAGCAAGAGGTGGAAGGTAAGTTGACTTTACCTTTTCTCTGGAATCTCTGCTTTTTTATCCATCACATATACTAGTATTCCCTAAAACCTTATTGTATTATCAATGTGCCAGTTATTATGTCAATTTCTCTAATACCTATTATGTTAACAATTTCAGCTTATCTTTCATAGACTATGTTGAATTGCACAAAGATAGTTTCAAAGAAATGGCAAAGCTTCCGGATGGAAACGTTTCGTTGAAAGTGCCTATTGGAGGATGCCAATTTCTTTCCTCACTTCTCTCGTGTTTTTTGACTACATGGTCAGAAAACATGTCTTGGAATGGACAGATTGAGTGGAATGTACATTTCAGAGTAATCGATGGTATTGTTCAAATTGGTAGAAGACCAACTATTCGACTCTGTTGCATCGACATTGATATACATCCTCTAGTTGAGTTTCTGGACTATGCATTCACGAGTAATGACATAAAATTATATAACAGAAGACCTCCCTATTTTGATCATTTGATACACTATTTGAGGCAAATGAAGTCAGGAGTGTTGAATTCTGTTAACAAGTTGACGATAGCATCGCATGTAAGCTATATGTTACCTCATCAGAGGTTAATGCTGTACATTTCTCTCAGAAGATGAAAAAGAGAAATGGAATATTGCGATACAGAAAGTTCCCTTAACAGTTGTGCGGGCTGATGATCTTCTGGAATTGCCCGTGTTTAACGATGTTAAAGCAGCAGCAGAAAAAAGAGGAGAATCATACCCCAAAGAGCTAAAACAGAACACGTCCTTTCGAGTGTCACGGGATTACGCCGTGCACTCACTCGAACATCGATGGGTAAGCTAAAATGTTATTGGCCTTTTTGTTTTGTTTTATCGGAAGGCATTAAAAATATTTAGCTCAACTCACTTATGGTTTATGAAAACAGGCAGGTGATCCAAATGCAGCACCTAGAGATAAAAATAAACAAATTGAGGTATTCAAAGATGATGATGGTGTTGAGCTTATGCTTCCATTCCATATGCACAATTTTCTTGCTGGTTTGGTTGAACAACTCATCTCAGCAAATATTGACATCCACAGAGAGTAAGTGCACCATACTTTGCTTGTCGGGTCATGTATAGTATTTATATTTCGCAGACTTCTATCCATGCATATTATGCAAAAAAGATTGATACACCAGTGCAATGAAGACTGCAATGACCAATGACCACTAGAGTACAAAAATTAAGATAGAGTCTACTCTAAAAAGAGAAGCTAAGTACTCCCTCTGTAGCAAAATATAAGACGTTTTGTAGAACAAAGAACGTCTTGTATTTTGATACGGAGGGAGTATTAGTTGGTACCAAACAAAAGCATTAATCAAGAATTATAGAAGTTACAGTGAGTATAAATCAATAGTTACTGTGTGAAGGATGGCCTTATCGATTTTATCTAGAGCAATATCATACTGCCTCCTGTAGTGCTGCATCATGACGTGCAACTTAGATTTGCTTGGAATTCAGTGGTTTATCAGAAATAGTAGTAAGCTAAATGCTACCTAGGAAAGCAACAACAGACGGATTTTTTTCAAAACTAGTACGGATTTTGTAGCAATTTTGAAAACAGGTGCGTGACTTGGAAAAATTTCAATACTAGTACCCCGTCGGCCAATAGCCGGCCGAGTAGGGACCTGTCGGCCACCACCAGGCCGATCGGAGACCTGTCAACCATCCGTAGGCCGAAAGGCTCCTGTCGGTCAATCAAAGGCTAGGAGATAGGCCTGTCGGCCTGGGGTAGGCCAAAAGGCACCTGTCGGCCAGTGGGAGGCCGACTGGCCCCTGGCTAAGCCCCCGCTCTCTTTTCTTCCTCCTATGACCAGTCATTTCATCCTCACCCTTCCCCTCTTCCCCTCTCACTACCGTTGCTCTTCGGTGGTTCCATAGACTCGCCGATTTTCTCGCTGGAACACCCATTCTGTTATCCTACCTGCTTAATCAATAGATCAGGACGTTCTCCACCGGTCTACGGTATATTTCCCGCCATTGCAGTTGTCATCTACCTATAAAACGAGGTATTGTATCTGCCTTCCTCCATCAGCCACCAATACTCGAAAACCCCAGCGCGGTTATCATTATAAGTTTGTCTTCTTCGGATCAAAGCATTAGGCCTAGCAAATGGAAGAGTGCGAAGCTGTCTCAGGGGGTGGAAGCAGTTCGTTGTTGGTGCGGTGATCTCTACAAGGTGAAGGAGGTGACGGATTTTTCAGATTGGTTGGGCATGAAGTTTTTCATGTGCGCTAATTATGAGGAAGATCCACCCGTTGGTCCACCGTACATCACGCCTACGGTAAGTTTCAGTCACACAGAATAAACACGTTGTTCATATTGCTGTTGATTTGATTTGTTATATTTTTGTTTCTTTTGTAGTCTTCTCCGCCCCTGTGCCAGTACTATCGTTGGATAGACACGAAAATGCCGGACTGGGCGGTGACTGAGATTCGTGAAAGAAGTCGTCGAGCATGGTCAAGTTTGGACGTGGAGGAGCGCCGTGAGAAGGCGGCAGCAGAGGAGAAAGCAGAGCAGGAGAGAGCTTGGCAAAAGCACTATGTGGAGCAGAGGGCTTTTCTTGCCGAGATGAAGAAGAAAAACCAAGAAAACCAACTTCGATTGGCGGAGGTCTACTGACAGCGAGAGGAGGCCCGTGAAGCTGAGAGGCAGAGAAAGAAAAAAAGGGCTCGTGCAACCCAGGCAGCAGAAGAAGCTGGAGATGGAAAAGAAAAATATCCACGTTGGCCCAGTAGATTTAGATTGCAGTAACTCAATTTCAGCAAGTTGTATCTTAATTTCAGCACATTGTATCTTAATTTCAGCAAGATGTACCACCAGATCCTCTCCCGCTAGTTCCTCTCCCGCCACTTCCTTTCCCGCCACTTTCTCTCCCGCCAGTTCCTTTCCTGCCACTTCCTCTCCCGCCACTTCCTCTCTCGTCACTTCCTCTCCCTCTCCCGCCACTTCCTCTCCAGCCAGTTCCTCTCCCACCAGTTTCTCTCCCGCCACTTTGTCTCCCGCCTATATAACTATATTCGTAGTAAGGAGGGTGAGAGGCCCTTCCTTTCCCTATCGCTCCCGCATCCTTCCTTCCGCTCTCGCCATTCTTTCGTGGAGATGTCTCATCCTCCTCATCCTCACTATCCTTTTGATCGTAGTTTTCACAAGGGTATGTCCGACCGTCTTCTTCGTCTAGCTGTCAATTTCAAGATGAATGACAGAGCAGTACTATGGGAGGAACTCATTAACAGTGACTTGATAATGAATGAGTTATCTCACCAATTAGCTAGGGCTGGGTGGCCTCCCAGGACTTTTGAGGAGATACAAAAAGAACTTCTGAGGTTGCACGCCAGATGGCAAAAGCAACTGCACAAGGGTGATGCTTATCTCAGGATTGCTGTGAATAATTCAGTTTTATGGTCAGCAGAAAGTGAGGATGAGGACGACCTCTTCATGCCGAGCAGCAAGGTGAAGAGTTCTGCATCGAAGGGCAAGAGTTCTACATCATAAAAGGGCAGGAGTTCTACATCGACAAAGGGGAAAAGTTCTGCAGCGACGGAGGATGAAGACGACGTCTTCATGTCGAGTACCAAGGTGAAGACCAGCGCATCGTCGAAGGGCAATAGTTCTACATCGACGAAGGGGAAGAGATCTGCATCGACGGATGATGATGATGATGCATTCATGTAATACTATGTTTTCCATGTAGTACTATGTTCTGTAGTGTTGTTCTATGTAGTGCGGTTTAATTAAGTTGTAACGTTTAATTCAGTTGTAATGTGTAATTGATGTCGACTGATTTGGTTTGTGTTGCTATTGTTCTCTCTCCAAACCGAATAAGTCTCAAACATAAATATGTCAAATACATATAGGCTAAATATGTCCGATACATAAAGGCTATGCATGTTAAATACATGAATATGTCCGATACATAAAGGCTACATATGTCTCATATATAAATAGATAGTCATGTCTCGTACGTAGATGACCATATCACTCCTGGGGCTTGCGACGAATCTTCGGCTTCCTGGGACGTGGACCGAAAGGCAATAAGCGCTGAGGCGGTGGACGAGTGTCACGATGACCACAACCATAGAACACCTTGTCCGTCGGTGTCTGTGTCTCCTGCGTCGATGGTGGTGGTGGAGTGGCAAGAACTGTCTCCGAGATACCGTAGGTGCATGCAGCACGATCATCGTCCTCGCCGTCACCAGGTATGTATGAACCAGGACCAGTAAATATAGGTGACTGAACTGAAGCCATAAACGGCTGCGACTGGCTGCCGCCTGCTGGTGAATTAAAACATGTAAGAAATGACTTACGAGACTACATTTTGCAAAAGAATGCATGAAGTTTAGTTACCTAGGTCCATCTGGTGAAGCCAGGCAGAGTCAGCGGCCTGCGAAGGAGGTGGCTGTTGGTAGAAATAGCCCTCGGGCTGTGAAGTAGGTGGCTGCTGCCAGGAGTAGCCCCCAGGCTGTGAAGGAGGTGCCTGCTGCTAGGAGGAGCCCCCAGGCTGTGAAGGAGGTGCCTGTTGCCAGGAAGAGCCCCCAGGCTGTGAAGGAGGTGCCTACTGCGAAGAGGAGACCCCAGGCTGTGAAGGAGGTTCTTGCTGCCAGGAGGAGCTCCCGGGCTGTGAAGTAAGTGGCTGTTGCCAGGGTTAGCCCCCCGGCTGCGAAGCAGGTGCTTGCTGCCAGGAGGAGCTCCCTGGCTGTGAAGGCCGAGGTTCTAAACGCTGCAGAGAGGGGCGTGGCGGACGATGTGCTGCACGAGTGTCAACAACATCGGAAGATCGTCTACATGTAACAGCTGCGACGGACCCGCGTATTTTCGCTTGAAGACTCTTCAACAGTGTTGCTTGCTCTCTCGGTGGGATATTTTCAACTCTGTCAACACGGTCCACCAAAGCGGTAACCTCCTCTAGCGCATGAGTTCCCAATTCACCCTGTACGTAGAAAGTTAACCAATTGTACATGTTCATGTATAGGGAAAACGTAGGATGTGAAAAAAACTGAGGACATATCGCGTGGTGTCTGGTTCTCACAAGTGAGGAAGTTGGGAAGAGATCGCTAGCGAGAGGAACTGGGATATGTTCCGGAGCAGATGATGGAACCAAGTAGATCCTCGTGGTCTGTCTGTAACGCCTCAGATACAACCCGTACGTGTCCCAGTCGAAGACACGAACTTCATCCCATATATTTGTCGGGCAGTATTCCGTTCCTCGAGGTAAGGTCTGATATCGCGAACCCAAGAAGTATAGGACTTGTTTCCTCCGCTGTGAGTATACCTGAGATTGAAATGCATGTTACATGATTAGCTATAAGTACTCAGAATAGTCTCAATAACCTATTAATGCAGAGATGAGAACCAAAGTAGTATTACTTGTGCACGTGATCTGGTAATCGTGAAATAACCGGAATGTTAGGCTCTTGGAACAGACCGAACTGTCTCATCACCCTATTGATAGCCATCTCCTTAATTGTCATATCGAAGACCAGCTTGGCCTTGGTCATCCAGTAATGCTGATCTCTAGTGCAGTATCTAGAAATCCCGCCTGGGTATCTATCTGAAATAGCCTTACGGGTGTACGGTTCCCATATAACCTGATCCTCATGCAGACTATCAAACTGCGCCGTGAAGGAGGGGTAACAGCCCTCACCTGGCTAGGCGTAAACTGTCTGTGCATCACAACAAACATTAGTACATAATATTGAATAGCGAGAAATAAACATTACTAATTCATATTGTTAATAATGAAAATACATCTCTCCGTGCCCAAACAGATCCCATAGTAGGCAAGTTATCGATAGAAGGCATGTAATGTCCAGCAATGTCCTCCTTGCCGAAAGGTTTGTCAACGCTCACGTAGGGTCGACCAATGGGGAATCTCTCATAAGACCAAAGCTGCAACAGAAGTGGACATCCGAGAAGACCAGATTTCCTAGACCTCAACTGGCAAGCTTTGCAGAGGCCTCTGTACGTAGCTGCTAACACGGCAGAACCAAAACTCCTTCGCGCAATGTTCTCAGGGGAACGTGCCTCAGCTATCTCTCGTGCAATGCCGATCAATCGTGCATCTACAGTGGTCACGTGGTTCTCTGTGAACATAGTCTTGCCAAACAACCACATAATATATGCCTCTAGGGACCGGTCAATCTGTGCCTCTGACAACTGATAAGTGGGATATCCTAAGGCAACAATCTGAAACTAGCTCAACCACCTGAAAAGAGGCCCGTGCCGATCGTTTTCTAGTGCGGTGGTTGTTGGCACCGCAGCCAGAAAACGGGCATGCATAGCTGCTAGCCAACCATCTTCTACCTCTAAAGGTCCTATGGCAGCACCGGCCAGAGGTAATCCCAACAAGTAAGACACGTCCTGTAAAATAGGAGCCATCTCTCCCCATGGAAAGTGGAACGTATGTGTCTTTGGTCTCCGTCTATCTACTAAGCAGGTAAGGAGTGACCTGTCGTAAGAGAAGCGTGATACTGGCCTCTTGTGCAGCTGCATTGGTTCGCCCGTGTCATCCAAGTCTGGGTGATCAACCCACTCATCCAATGTACCCTCAACCAGTCGTGCCAAGGGTAGAAGTCCAGCCTAATTCAGCCTACAAAATAAACAAAATGTAGCTTACAATTAGCTTCTATCAAAACGATGTCGAACGTGCTACGTGATTGTACCGACACATACCTATCAACCCATGCAGGGTGTATCATCTAGTTAGACCTTGGGGCGCGAGTGATCAACACGTCTAAGTTCGTGTCCGATTCCGTAATTGCGGCTCGGTGCCCTCTATCGGTATTACCATTAAGCATCCGATATGAAGCCATATCTGCAATGAGAACATAGTACAAATATATTAGAAAATATAACATAGAAGGGGGCGCACTAAAAATAAAAACTTAGTATCCGAAAGGCATAAAAACATAGTCTCACATATTACAAATAAAAACATAGTGCACACATATTACAAATAGAAACATAGTCCGACATATTACAAATTAAAAACATAGTCCCACATATTACAAATACAAACATAGTCCCACAGATTATGTAGTTTCTGAGTTATTCATTCCTCGTCCGCCCCTTCGGCCTCGAGAGCCACGTCCACCACGACTGCCAGGACCTCCTCTTGCAACTGTTGTTGCAGTCGTCGATGCGGAAGCACTCATCGATGTGGAAGCACCGTCTTTCTTCAGTGTGGGGCAATATTTCATCCTATGACCATACGCCGCATAGAGCAAACATTGTCTGGTTGCTCCACCTGCTTCAGATTGGTCCATATCGTTTCGGATGGGCTTTACCTTACGCCTGCCCCTGCTAGTTCGCCATAGTGCAGGATCCGGGATGTATACTCTATCAGCATCGTTTACCTTATTGAAATTGCCGATGACTCTAAAACCTGTCATCTCACCTGTCCAGACATTGAGTACTGCCTCCTTTGAATAGTATGGAGACACGAAGGAGATAGCGTCTAACTGAATCTGGCCACAGGCAGCCAACACATGTGAGCAAGCCAGGTGCAACAACTGCGGCTTGTTGCATGTACACTCACAAGTTGGATAAAATTCTGCTCCAATTGTAACCTCATGCGTCTTCACCTCATTTCCAGAACCAAAACCATCAGTAGGAAGCTGAACCTCATATCTCCTTTCCTGATTACCTATGAGTGTGACGGTGTGCTTCTTGGCTTTCTTTATCTTATCAGCCATATACTCCATGACACGGCTGCAGTAAGGAGTGTTCTGATTATCTTCAATATGCTTCCTTGCCAACTCATGCCTTTCTCTGAAATACCTCACAGTGTCATGGAATACACCCTTCACAATAGCTGTCAGTGGCAATGCTTTATTCCCTCTGAGAACGAAGTTATAGATCTCTGCAAGATTGGTTGTCATGTGGCCATACCTAGCTCCATGAGTGTCATGCAGCAAAGACCAATTCACTGGAGGCTCTTTCTCTATCCACTCAGAAAAATTCTTTATTGCCCTGTCCTTGTTTCGCTTCGTATTAGGAGGGTCAATTGCTGGCAAGTCACAAAGACCAACTGGCCCCTCCATCTCCGCAATGAGTGCTGTTAATTTAACCTGGTCTTTTTCCATTTTCTTCCTAGCAACGACCTGCTTCTTAGTGAACTCATCTAGTTTCGACCAAATAAAATCGTATTTTCGCCGTTGGTTCTGCTTGCATAACTTCTTGAACAAGTTCATCAACCGTTTGTTCTTGAACTGTGAGTAAAAATTAGCATCAAGATGGCGCATGCACCACCGGCTTTGCAAGTCCTTCCAAGGTGTTGGCTCGTCAGCAGTTGGATTACTCAGTGACACATATTTGGTCTGTCCTTCACGATCGCAATTTTAATTTGACGGAAGAACCATACCCAGCTCGGAAAGTTCTCACCCTCCACAAATGCCATGGCTAGCGGGATGATTTGGTTGTTTCCGTCCACACCAATAGCAGTCAGGATTTGTCCTTTGTACTGACCAGTCACGAATGTACCATCCACAAACATCACAGGAGGACAATGCCTGAAAGCTTCGATGCACATACCGAAAGAGAAGAATACTCGTTTCAACACCTTGTAGTCAGGTATGCTTTCCAACCTCGTGTGCTGAATGTTAACATAAGTGCCGGGATTCCTCTCCTTCAGTATGTCAAGGAGACGCACAACATTATCATAGGAGTCGAAGAACGTCCCAAACCTCTCCTCCATAGCCTTCTGCTTAGCTCTTCAAGCCTTCCCATATGGAATGTCATACTTCCATCTGACCTTCACTGCGGTCTGGATGTGCTTTGCTTCCATATCTTTCTTCGTCACCATCTCAGTATACATGAGTTGCGCTATGAGAGTTGAAGTAAGGTTTGGATGACAAGCCAACATGTTTTTCCTAACACAATTATGCGGTACAACATTTGTCACAACCCAGTGGATGTGATACTTTGGCACGTGGGCATGTACCTTCGCAGGACAATCTGATTCAGCATACTTCACGGTATATTTCGTTGGACTAGATATGTGTGTCCAGAAAACCCTCTGGGTAGACATAGCCCACTTTATCACCGCATACTTCAATTTCTTCTTTGTGTCAAACATAGCCCCGATCTGGACTTGGTTCAGATTATATTGCCATGGAGTCTCATGGCCATCGTTGACAGTAAAGCCGACGGATATGTCCTGCTCCCATGCAGCAGGAATTGGTACCTCCTCATCCTCGGAATTTTTAGAATCAAGTTCCTCTGCAATACCATCCTCGTCCTCTTCCTCCATCACCCTCTGCATTTCCTCGCCTTCCTCGTCCCCATCAGCAACACCAGAGGCAGCTAATACTACCGATTGAATACTCTGACCAGCATTACCATAATCTGACTCATTCTCGGCTTGAGTATCATTCACATCCGGTGGCTGTGACTCGGATACATAAATCTTGTTAGCCACTTGACTACTTTTGCCTGGATCATACCCCACGGTTGGCGGTACGATGTTCTCCTTCGCCACTGGTTGCACTAGGGCATAAGGATGGATTCTTCGGTCTCTGCAACGACTTAACAGAGACAACCAATGCTGGCTCTTATCTATCGGGATCAAATCCCACTTGACATTTTTACATGATTTGGTCCACAAGGCATGAATACTGACTGAACAAACTTCAGGATCGAGGCCAAAACTAGTAGTCAACCATTGCTTCAACTGCCTAATGTCCAGTCTGCCCGGATCTGAAAGTGTCATCTCGCCTGTTTTAAACTCGCTAAGATCAACCCCCAACTCATTATATCGAACAGTACCAGGGTCGTAATACACATTCAGATTTACGGATTCAGACATTTTAACCTGGTCAGACAATGCCAGCTTCTCATTATTCGCAACGAATATATCGACACTAAAATAAAACGTACACTGTAATGTACCTAAAAAACCCTACACTAAAATGAGCTACACAAAAATTAACCGACACTATTATGACTAAACTAACTAAACCTATACTACGAAAACAAAAACAAAAACCCGATACTAACATGACTACACTAACTAAAACTACATTAATATGGCTACACTGAAATCACTACACTAACACAAGTAACCTAAAATAACTACGCTACTAAAAATAACATAAACTATTTGTGCGTACATTACAAAAATAACAAAAAAACCCGAAATTAACAGCAAAAAATTTATACCTTCGACGCGTGAGTGCATTCCTTCTTCGTCTCCACCTTCTTGCTCTACACCACTCCACCTTCTCACCATTGCAAGCTCCACCATCACACCATCTTCTCCTCCACACGAGCAAACCAGTACACCGTTGCGGAAAATAAAACCGTAGGGCGGGGGAGGAACACACGATCTACCAATTCATCGGATTGAAACGACAAATGAGTGGAGGGATTGGGAGATCGGGGGGGGGGGGGAGGTGATTTCGGCCTAATAGAAGAGAAAATAGGAAGGAGGAAGAAGGGAGCCGGCCGACGCAGCCTTATCTACGCTGTCAGCCTCCACGTGGCCGATAGGTGGGCCCTCGGCCTGGGGCTTGCCGAGTCGGCCTGGGCCTGGCCGACAGTCAGGTTTCGGCCCAGGGCCGGCCGACTGCCCCCCGGTCAGCCCAGAGAAGGCCAACAGGGTGCTATAACTGAAATTTTTTAAACACGTACACTTTTTTTCAAAATTGCTGTAAAAATGGTGCTATTTCTGAAAAAAATTCACAACAGACTACCAGATGAGTTTGGATGGAGGTTCCATATGCCAACTGCGAGTTTTTTTAAAGGAATATGTGATAGGATTTGCAGATTAAGTCACAAACAGTTCATAGAAGCAATGATTAGCAATACAGACTGCCCATGCTGGAGCTATGGATGACTGTGTATAACTTGGTTTGATTTTAGATTGATTTCTCTCTTTTTATGTTCATAGTACTAGATCAATTTTAGATTTCACCATTTACCTTCTTATTTATCATTTGAATATGTTAATTTCACATCTTTTTAAACCAGTTTGAGTTAGTTTGATGCAACTTTGTTTATGGAAATATACACTGCTTGCAGGCTGTCAAGTGCCGTCGTGCACTGCACCAAGTGCCCATTAGAACCAACCCATCAAGGTATTTTCTATCTGCCAGATTCCTATTGGAAACCGTTTTTCTTGTGGTGGTATAACTATAGAGGAAACTCTTGTCTTGTCTGCCGGTTATGCAGTTGTGGCTGAGCCCATTGGTGATGATTACATACCGACTTGGATGCATGGTCTAAGTAAAGGTCAAATATCAAAGTTGAGGAGGAGCATTGGTGCCAATCCACCAAGACCAGGGAACTGGACAACTAACTCCACGGCCACCGGAGAATGCTCGAACTCCGCTTCAATGGTCAATCAGCAACCCAATCCCTGGAATGCCGGGAAGGCCCATAGCGCACTGTTCCCTGGTGCAAAAGTTGATCCTTCCTCCATGCCATCGGGGAGTAGTACTGGTGGTGTACAAGCTGAACAGTCAAACCCGTTGGCATCGGTGAGTTCACAGACAACAGAAGTCAGATCAAAAGCCACCTTAGCTAACTGGAAAAGGCGGCAACAGAGGAAGGCTAAAAAAGTGGCAGGTGAGAAATAGTGAAAGCTGCTAGCACAAGGGGGGGCAGCACATCGGTCAACTGTTTTGCCAGAGATCTAGCCCCCACACTGCCTATTTTGTAATCTTGTCATACTTTAACCATATAGGCTGATAGTTTGCTTGAGAAATCATAATCTGGAAGTTGTATTCGCTTGGAAGAAAACATGAGCTGGCTATGGTTGATTTGAGCATGATCATCCAATTTTTGACCTTTTTGTAGGAACAAGAATATGCTATGGCCTGTTAAGAGATTGGATGCGGTGTAATTGTGATACAGTAAAATAGGTTCAAAATGATCCCGTGTCAGCATGAAAATCTTCTTTCTTAGGCTCCACGCCTGAAATATCTGACACAATATTTATACATGTATTATTCTTGCATTGTTTTTGTAGTATAGTTTGGGTAACCATCTCCAACTACGGAAATTGTTTGGCTATATAGTCCTGTATAGTTTGCACAACTATCTCCCAACTACAGGAATTGTTTGGCTATATTGTATGTCTTCCATTAACATCTGCAATGGCTGGGTCAGCAATTAAGGTCGTTAGACCGGACCAATGCTTTTTACATCATGGCTTCCCATTATCCTTATATTGTCTTTGGTTCTCGTTGCTACCAACACCTATTACCTGGAGGGCGTGGATTCACCAAGCAATATGACAATAATCATTATGACCCCACATATAATCAATTTAATAAATAGTTATAAAGATAATCTCATAAATACCAACATACAAATTAGGCACAAATAAATCTCACCAATCCCCTACATCTTCTACGCCTACGATAACAATCAAGAGACCGAATAGGGGAATCATCTCAAATAATACCATAGTTTGCCATAGTACGATGAATGATTAAATGTATCTCATGTTAGAATAAACCGCTAATGCAAGATCATATACGACACACCGAGGCACGCTATTTTTTAACGGGGTTCATCGATATGGCTATATCTCCGGGACATGACTACGGGCGCTCTCCCCAAGATACCGCAACACCGGACGCCCGGGTGCCGGCACAAGCCGCCGCCTCCCCGTGTACCTATTGCTACCAAGTCGTCATGGTTATAACGTATGGTGCCCCTCGATATATAAGAGGCATAGGATACAACGTGTCCGACTCCTACACGATCCGTACCTATCCACACCAATTACAACTGCAAGTCCACGTAACCCCTTACGTACGTAATATTCAACACAAATATAACATCTCAATCTTTAGATCAAGTATAAATTGAGTGTACAAACCCTAGCTTTACACGTAGGAGTGTTGTTGTCGATGAATCAATGGAGCATCGTGTAGCAGAGGAAGGTGGAATGGGTATAAGTGAAGTACTTCTCCCGCGGATCTCTTTTCATCTATTTTGGTTGCAGTTTGGGACAGTTATGTTGTTCTAGGTCGTCAATATGTAAGTGACTAGTATAGACAAGGGGCTGGTAGGAGGGCGTGTATGAGTGTCCACTACTGCAGGATGGTCTAAAGACAACACTGAAACTGTGTACGATGCATGAATTGCAAACGGTATAGTTCAAACTCCGTCGCTAATAACGCGAACTGTGTGCGATGGCGGGCCCATCAAATACGATTCAGAAAAGTCTTACGTGTGCGATTTCTTCCATACAATTCTTACATACAAACTGTTTGCGATTAGCTAAAATAACACATACGGTTACAGAGATCTAGATGTGTGCGATAAAGGGCACACAAAAAACACAAATGATTCGGCATAACAAGAGGTGTGCGATATACATGAAACATGTGAGTAATCAACATCTCGTCGGGGATGTTGCCGATGACGTCCATGCTTGCCGGAGGCTCTTGTGGTGCAGCCTCGACCCGCCCCGCTTGTTGGCCGCCTCGTCCTCCATTTGAAAAGGAGGCGATCCTCGGCGGCGGCCCTTATAGATAAGAACAGAGGATAAGGTGGAGCATTAATGGAGAACTTGGGAGCGAGCCGAGCTGTGGGTCGAGGTCAAAGGGCTCGATTCATGGTGAGCCAGCTGCGCCTGCGTTGTGGACTGCTCGTACGCGTCCGTCTAATCAAACCTACACCCGTAACACCTCCTAGCCAATAAAATAAAGGGGACACACGGTGACACGTAAATGGTTAGTGCAACACAAAATTTTTATTATTATTAATATTCGCGTCTATAAACTTACCATTTCTTCCTCCTTTGTCTCGTCTTGTCACCGCGTTGCCGCCTGAGGAATCTAGTGCACACTTCGGAAGCGCACATGCGTTTCTTTTGGCCACGTTCTCGCGCGCAACCGCGTATGTTCTCGCGCAATCTTCCCTATCGGTTTCCCACCACAAGCGAATGAGCATAAGAGCCGACGCGCGACACACGCGGATGCACACCTAGTGCAACCTAGCCCATCTATCAAGCATGCCAACCCCACCAAGCACCGTCTCTTCCATCAACCTCCTCGACGATGAAAACGATCCAGTGCAGGTGCAACGGTCCATTGAGGTCATTGTCGTGCCTGACAACGCGCCGAACAATGCTGTGCCGCGCGTCATCGCAAGGGTTGAGCCTACCCTGTTGGGGAACGTTGCATGGGAAACAAAAAATTTCCTACGCACACGAAAGATCTATCCATGGAGATGTATAGCTACGAGAGGGGGAGTGTATCTACATACCCTTGTAGATCACTAAGCGGAAGAGTATATAACGCGGTTGATGTAGTCGTACTCTTCATGATCCAATCACGATGTGATCCGATCTAGCGCCGAATGAACGACACCTCCGCGTTCAGCACACATGCGCCTCGATGATGTCTCGTCCTTCTTGATCCAATAAGAGAGTAAGGATAAGTAGATGGGATCTCAACCAGCACGACGACATGGTGGGGATGGTGGTGGAGCAATCCCAACAAGGCTTCACCAAGCGCCTCTGGAAGTGCAAACGAGGAAGAACGAGAGAGAGGGGAGGCCACAGGGCGTGAGAATCGTTATGTCCAGCCCTTGTGCCTCTTCCCCACTATATATAGGGGTGTTGGAGGGCTGGAGGCGCAGCCCTAGCCCCTCCTCCAAAGAGGGCTGGCGGCCAAAGGGGGAGGAGTGCCCTCGAAGCCAAGTGGAGCCCCCCCTTAGGGTTTCCCTTCCCCTAGGCGGATGGGCCTTAGGGGGCTGGTGCGCCTGGCCCAATAAGTATAGGACGCCCCTACAACCAATGCATGCCCTAGGTGATGGAGGGAACCTTCTGGACTCCTCTGGGACCTTCTAGAACCTTCTCGGTACAATACCGGAAAAACCCGAATTATTTTTTCGGTAGCCAAAATATGACTTCCCATATATAAATCTTTACCTCTAGACCATTCCGAATCTTCTCGTGATGTCCGGAATCTCATACGGGACACCGAACAACATTAGGTCTATAAGGACATATTTCTCCTTAAGTGGTTTTGGTGATTGATGACAATGCCTTTGCGGACTAATCGTGTGCATTGAGCATTTTCAGATATCTCATGTCTAGGCACAAGACGATTCGGTGCCCCTCGGAGCTTATCGAAGACGGTTGTTCTCTATGTTTCCTTTCAGTGGATTTGAGTCATAGGAAAGCGGTACTATTAAGAGGGGGTCCGCTTCGGAAAGATTTGGGTGGAATCAACACGTACACATCTATTCTATTTGCACCACCTTTCCTTTACTTCATTGGAGCACGAGCTGTTTTCCTCGTTTGTGCACAGTGAAGCCTGCGGGGGTACTTGCATTCAGTGGCCAGCGGTAGTACCGCTCAAGGGAGCGATAGTACCACAGGAGCCCGCGGTAGTACCGCTCAGTGGAGCGGTAGTACCGCTGTCCCCTGCCCTAGCACGTACGCCTGTGGTAGTAGACACGAATGTAATTTTTTACATCCGCCCTATTGCAGTAGTACCGTGATGCAGTTCCAGTACTACCGTGCCAGACTTTTTAGCAGCTCCGCCCTCAGCGGAGGTAGGCACGGAAGTAATTTTTTTACTTCTGTGCATCTCAAAGTGCCAATCTCTACCGACCATGCGGTAGTACCGCATGGGCTCGCGATAGTACCGCTCCTTCGGTTCTACCACTAGCTGCCTAGTGCAATCGGCCTGAGTCTGATACTTTCGTGCGAGCGGTAGTACCGCATGTCGCCGCGGTAGTACCGCAAGCCCTTGCGGTAGTACTGTGGTCTTTTGCGGTAGTACCGCGACGCGCGGGGCTGAGGGTGGGGATAACGGTTGGATCTTATCCCCCACTATAAAAGGTAGGTCTTCTTCCTCAAGAAGACCACCTCTTCCTTTCCCAAGCTCCATTGTTTCTCAAAGCTCCATTTTAGCCCGATCTCTCTCCGTAGCCAATCAAACTTGTTGATTTTCTAGCGATTGGTTGAGAAGGCCTCGATCTACACTTCCACCAAGAGAAATTTGATTCCCCCCACTAATCCCTTGCGGATCTTGTTACTCTTGGGTGTTTGAGCACCCTAGATGGTTGAGGTCACCTCGGAGACACATTCCATTATGGTGAAGCTTCGTGGTGTCATTGGGAGCCTCCAATTCAGTTGTGGAGATAGCCCCAACCTTGTTTGTAAAGGGCCGATCGCCACCTTCAAGGGCACCAATAGTGGAATCACGACATCTCGCATTGTGTGAGGGCGCGAGGAGAATACAATGACCCTAGTGGCTTTTTGGGGAGCATTGTGCCTCCACACCGCTCCAACAGAGACGTACTTCCCCACAAGGGAAGGAACTCCGGTAACACATCCTCGTCTCCACCGGCTCCATTTTTGGTTATCTCTTACCTTTACTTCTTGCAAGCTATTATTGTGTTGTATCCCTTGCTTGCTTGTGTACTTGTTGTGTTTAGCATCATATAGGTTATTCATCTAGTTGCACATCTAGCCAACTTATTTGATGCTAAGCCTAAATTGTTAAGGAAAAGTTAAAAAGTGTTAGTTGCCTATTCACCCCCTCTAGTCAACCATCTCGATCATTTCAATTGGTATCATATCCACGTCTCTTTATTAAGGGTTTCACCACCCGAAGAGTATGGCTGGCGAAGAGGAGCGTGTGGGAGAACTTCCCGAGGCCGTGGGAGTGAACACGGTCTCATGTGCGGATTTGAATGAGGCCTTGTCCTTACTCAAATTCTCCATGGCGACCGAGGTTCAATCCATGTTCAAAGATTTCCTGAATACTCTTAAAGTGTCTACCGATGCGGTGCAAGTGGTCAAACCCACTAACTCGACATCGGATGTCAACTCCGGTAAGGAGGGGGCTAGTGCTGATAAGGATAATCATTCTCAAGGAGTTAATGGGTCGGGGAGCTTTACCTCACTTCCCCCTCCTATGGTCTATGGAGGACCGGTGCACCCACCTCATATAGTTAATCATGGTCCTCCTCCTAAACTTGTTAAGAATGATTTTTCGAACTGGGTTTCAGTATCAAGTCTCATTTAGATCACATCTCAATTCATCTCATGAGGGCCATTGAAGAAGGATACTATCCTCATGATCCACACAATCTCACTCCAAGAGAACAAGCGGATAAACAGCTAAATTCTTCCGCCTTGTTCATACTCCAAGCTTCTGTTCCTACTGAAGACCTACCACACTTGCAGCCCTTCACTATTGCTAAAGAGTGTTGGGAACACATCATCTCCATGTACAAGGGCAGTTCAAATGGTCAAACTATGAAGTTATCCTTGATCAGTTTGATGAGTTTGTGATGATAGAGGATGAGGAACCGCGTGAGCTCTATAGAAGGGTGACCGCTCTTGCCGTTTCCCTCAAGGATCATGGCAACAAGGATGTGGATGATACTTAGATCAAGCATAAGTTTCTTAAGGCCATCATGCCCTACAACAAGGCCATGTCCGCTATCATCTGTCAAAGGCCAGACTTTCACACCTTGTCTTCTGATGATGTGTTGGATGAATTTATTGCAATGAACATCCTAAACACAATAGCTGACAATGCTCTCGCTCACGTTCAATGGTCAAAGAAATCCTCTCCCATCCTTGCTTTGAAGGCCAAGAACAGTCAAGAGGAAGAAGAAGAAGAAGAGGGTTGCCTCGAGGACACCAAATATTCTTACCATGAGCACATGGCTCTTGCATCCAGACAATTTTGGGGCAACAAGAGAAACACAAGGCCCAACTTCTCCAAGAACAACTTAAATGGGTCAAAGGGCAAGAAACGTGTGAGAACATGCTACAACTTTGGTAATGTGAGTCACTTTGTGGTGGATTGCCCATATGAGAAGAGGGAAGACAATGGTGGCAAGCTCATTCGCAAAGATAAGGCCAAGTCCTTCCCCAACAAAACCAACTTCACCAAGAAGGCTCCTCACAAAGTATTGGTGGCTCAAGAAGAGTATTTCTCAGATGATGATGTTGATGACGAAGACACACGTGGTGAAGGAATGTCAATGGCATCCCTGGCAATTACTTCCTCTACCCCAACAAAGGTGTCACTCTTCGACGCCCCAAATGAGAACATCATCGCGAGGTGCCTCATGGCTAAAGGTATCACCAAGGTAACCTCTAACGCCAAAACCTCAAACATTAAGACTTCTATTTCTTCCACTCTATCTTTAAAATGTGTGGATGAACATGAGGAGGCGAAAGAGGATAAAAATGAGTTTGACAAATTCATGTGTAAAATCAAGGGAGAGTCCAAGAAGCACTTCATTGCTCTCTTGGAACAACTTGGTGAGGCCCATGACACTATTGAGTCTCAAGAAGAATTTCTTGAGGAGTTGAGAGGCCATAGTCGTGATTATGTTGACGAGATAGTGGATCTATCTATTTCTCTTGAGGAAGAGCGAGGTCTTCATATGACTCTTGAGGAGTCATAAGATGATGACCTTGCGAAATTACGTAAAGATTATGATCATGCTATTGTTCTTAACTGTGTGCTCAAGTCTGAAAAGGTTGCACTTGGGGTTGACCATGATCGACTCAAGGATGAGCTTGACACACTTGAGAATGCTCACAAGGCATTGAAGTGTGCTCATGCCTCTCTTAAAGAGTCGCATGATCAACTCCAAGTGAAACTCACTAAGGAAATTGCGACATGTCCTCCTTTTGTTCTAATTGATAATGCATCTGCTACTAACCTGTGTTGTGAGCGCACATCTTGTGGAGGAAAATTCTAAGCTAAAAGAGCAGCTTTAAAAGGGCTTGGTGACGTGTATCCAAGGTGAGAAGACGCTCAATGACCTCTTGAGTAATCAGAAGGAAGTTGTGGAAAAAGAAGGAGTTGGGTTTGCACCCAAAAACAACAACAAGAAGAAGGTGAATACCAAGGAAGTTGCACCGCTCAAGGAAACCTTTGTAAGAGAAGGAGATGGTCCTCATAGAAGAAGAAAGACAAAGTTATGGTAATGCCAAGAAGGGCAAGACCACCCACCCCAACAAGACCGCCGACTTTAACCCCTTTTATATTTTGTGCCGTGCTAGTGATGGGCATGTTTATGCCAAATATGTTGGTTCTTCTTATGAGTACATTGAATGGTGTATTTGGGTTCCTAAGACCCTTGTTGCTAACATGAAAGGACCCATTAAAGAATGGGTACCTAAAACCAAACATTGATCTCTTGTAGGGGTTTGCTTCCGGAGGAACGTCATGGTTGCTCGATAGTGGAGCGACAAATCATATGATCGGAAGCAAGGACTTGGTAGTGGACATTCATCCTGACACATCTATGGCCACCCAAGTCTCATTTGGTGATGATGCAATTTTAAAGGTATTGGGTCTTGGCAAGGTCTCCCCGGAATTCTCCATAGAGAATGTTATGCTTGTTTAGACCCTCGCATACAATTTACTTTTTGTTCATCAACTCGCAATCATGGGTTTTAGTACCTTCTTTGGTATTGACTCTGTGACCCTTTTGTGGAGCAAGACTCTTAAAGTAGCTTTTGTTGGGCATGTCGAGAATGGTATCTATGTGGTGAACTTCTCAGAGCGACCCACTAAGACCGCGACTTGCCTAATGGCTAAAGTTGATGTGGGATGGCTCTCGCATCGCCGGCTAGCCCATGTCAATATGAGATTTTTGCAAAGCCTCCTCAAAGGGGATCACATTCTTGGACTAACAAACGTGAGTTTTGCCAAAGATCGTGCTTGTAGTGCTTGTATCGAAGGAAAGCTACATGAAAAGGCTCATCGTCCAACTACTACAATCTACTCAAAGAGGAGCTTAGAGCTCCTTCACATGGATCTCTTCGGGCCTCCATCTTTTGACAGTCTTGGTGGAAGAAGATATTGCTTGGTGATTGTGGATGATTACTCAAGATATACTTGGGTATATTTCTTCAAGATGAAGAGTGAGACCCAACGGACCGTCATCGACTTTGCAAATGAATTCCAGCGTTAACATGATGCAAAGATTATGATGATCAGAAGTGACAACGACACTGAGTTCAAGAACTACACCCTAAATGAGTTTCTCAGTGATGAAGGGATTATGCACCAATATTCCACACCTTACACCCCTCAACAAAACGGTGTTGTGGAGAGAAAGGACCGGACTTTGATGGATGCGGCAAGAACCACGATGGCGGAGTTTAAATCTCCGTATAACTTTTGGACCGAAGCCATCAACACAACGTGTCATGCATCAAATCGGCTCTGTCTCCGCAAAGGCTTGAACAAGACTCCTTATGAGATTCTTACCGAGAACAAGCCCAACCTCAAGTACTTCCGGGTGTTCGGTTGTAAGTGTTTCATTCTCAAGAAAGGTGCTTGTTTGTCTAAATTTGAATCTAGAGCCCATGAGGGCATATTTGTTGGTTGTGCTGCAAACTCTCATGCTTACCATGTCCTCAACAAGTCCACGAGACTCATTGAGGAGACGAGTAACGTAGAGTTTGATGAAAATAATGGCTCCCAAGTGGAGCAAAGTGATCTTTGTGATGTAGGTGATGAAATTCCTCCCCAAGCCATAATAAGAATGGGTGTGGGATACTTCCTACCCGTTGAGGAACCCCTTGTGGCCGAAGGAGAAGGACAATGTTCCACTCAAGTGGAACCATCACCGACGCAAGACCCACACGCTTCCGAAGAACAAAATGAAGGTCCTCTACCACATGGACAAGATAAAGGGCAAGATCAATCTACTGATGATGGTGTTTCACCAAATGATGCCCAAGATCAAGTTCACGTCTCCAAGCAAGCTCAAGATCAAGATATTCTTCAAGATCAAGAGCAAGCTCACGAAGGCGCTCAAGATCAACAAGAAGACGACTCTCAGAATGTTGTCTCTCAACCTTCCATGGAGGAAATCTAAGAGAGACGAGCCGCCAAGAATGCTGCCAAGCTCAAACTTAGACAACATTTGTTGGAAAACATCTACGACAACTTGAAAAAAGGGGTAACCACTCATAAACAATTAACAAACTTTTGTGAACATCACGCGTTTGTTTCTTGCATTGAGCCCCTTAAGGTACAAGTTGTGCTCGAAGATATGGAGTGGGTTGAAGCTATGCACGATGAACTCAAAAACTTCGAGCGCAACCAAGTATGGTGATTGGTGCCAAGACCTCAAGAGAACCACAATGTTATTGGAACCGAATCTTCAAAAACAAGCAAGATGTGAACGATATCATCATTCGCAACAAGGCAAGATTGGTGGCACAAGTCTACTCCCTAGTCGAGGGTATCGACTATGGTGAAACTTTTGCTCCTGTTGCTCGCCTTGAATCTATTCGCATGTTGCTTGCATATGCCTCTCATCATAACTTTAAATTATATCAAATGGATGTCAAGAGTGCTTTTCTTAATGGTCCTCTTAAGGAGTTGGTATATGTCAAGCACCCCCCGTGGTTTGAGGATCCTAAGTTCCCCAATCATGTATATGTTCTCGATAAGGCTCTCTATGGCCTTAAGCAAGCCCCACGCGTGTGGTATGAGCATCTTACCGAGATGTTGCAAGACCGTGGGTTTGATATTGGGAAAATCGATCCCACTCTTTTTACGAACAGGGTCAATGGGAACTTTTTCATATGCCAACTATATGTTGATGATATTATTTTTGGTTCTCCTAACAAAGCTTTCAATGAATAATTTTCCACTTTGATGACAAATAAGCTTGAGATGTCTATGTTGGGAGAGTTGAAGTTCTTCCTTGGTTTCGAAGTCAAGCAACAAAGTCAAGGTACCTTCATCAATCAAGCTAAATACACTCAAGACATGCTCAAGAGGTTCAAGATGGATGAGCTCAATCCTCCCAAGGCCAACACTCCCATGCCACTCAAATGCCATCTTGATAGTGATCCCAATGGTAAAGCGGTGGATCAAAAGGTATATAGCTCCATGATTGGATCCTTGCTTTACCTTTGTGCATCTAGACCAGATATCATGTTAAGTGTGGGTATTTGTGCATGATTTCAATCCGCACCTAAGGAGAGTCACCATGTGGGTGTCAAGTGAATCTTTCGATATTTGGCTCATACCCCAAACTTTGGCTTATGGTATCCCAAGGGGGCTTCGTTTGATCTCGCTAGATATACTGACTCGGATTGGGAGGGAGACCATGTGGATAGAAATTCCACTTCTGAAGGCTGCCAATTTCTTGATCGTTCTTTTGTAAGTTGGTCTTCAAAGAAACAAAATTGTGTTTCTCTCTCGTCCATCGAGGCCGAGTATGTAGCTGCTGCCAGTTGTTGTGCACATATTCTTTGGATGAGGCAAACCTTAAAGGATTATGGTGTCAGTTGTGACAAAGTGCCTCTTTACTATGATAATGAAAGTGCCATTATGATCTCCAGCAACCCAGTTCAACATTGCAAGATGAAACATATTGATATTCGTCATCACTTCCTTGGGGAACACGTCAAGCCAGGAGACATCAATCTTATCCATCTGAGCACTAATGAACAACTTGCACATATATTTATGAAGCCATTGGATGAAGCAAGATTTCGTGAGTTAAGGCATGAGCTAAATATCATTGATTCGAGCAATGTGGATTGACTTAGTGCACACCTCACCACACTCATAATTATGTATTGTCTAGGTGTAGGCATGGATTTAGGGGGAGTATAGTTCTCTCAATGAACTATCCCTCCCCTTATTATCATAAAGTAATCAAAGTCTTTCACATCTGCCATTTTTGATGGTTACTATGCTTCAACAGACGAGTCTTGGTCATGGGCCCAAGGATAATTCTTCGCGGTGCCATACCATTTGACTCAAACATAGGTGGCTTTAGGGCCACCCCCCTCTCTTCATGCGAAGTAGTGGTTCACTATTTGGTCCTCATTTCTCTTTCTACTCTATTGGATCATGCTCTTGTTTTGAATTGCATCCTTGTTTTCTCGTGTCTCTCGTTTTTGTGTGAATTTTTTTCTTTCTCTTCTTCTCTTTTCTCTCTGAAATCTTGCATTTTGTGGGCAGCACGGTACTACCGTGGCAATCCACAGTACTACCGCTGGAGTTGGACTGCCTCTGTGCTTGCACAGGTGCGTCCCTGGCATGGTACTACCGCCCCAAAACATGGAAGTAAAAAATTACTTCCGCTCCCGAAGCGGTACTACCTCTTAGCGCATGGAAGTAAAAAAATTACTTCCGCTCGTTGAGCGGTACAACCGCAATGACCGCGGTACTACTGTGTTGTCGAGGGTGCGTGGGGGTTAAGAGCCGACAGGGGGAGTTCAAACTCCCCCATACCCATTATCTCTTCCCCTCACGTCTCTCTCTCCTCCTCACAACCATCGCAGGAGCACCTCGCGGGATCCCCGTCTCCAGCCACCCTCCTCTCATTCCCTCTGATGGGATCGTTCCCCATCTCGTCCTCTTGCCATGGACCCCGGTATTCCCCCGAGCTCTTCTCTTTTTTGCTTCTCTATTTTTGAATCTAGGTTTAGGGGAAATATGAGTTGGTCTAAGTGATTTTTGGCCAAATCTGGTCATGAGGGGATGTTTTGAGTGTGATACTGCGGTAGAAGTGCTTATTGATAGGATATAACGGGATAACTTTTGATCTATGGTAGTACCGATCTGGTTTTTGATCTGTGTTCATGCGAAATCTGCCCCGTGCGGTACTACCGCATCTGGTGCGGTACTACCACTCATCGGGAAGAAGTAAAATTTTACTTCCGCTCCTGCCACGGTACTACCGCTCGCAGTGGTGCTACCGCGTCTGGAGCGGTAGTAATTTTTTACTTCCGCTCGTTGGGCGGCAGTAAATTTTTACTTCCGCTCCCACCACGGTACTACTGCTCACAGCGGTACTACTGCGTCCGGAGCGATAGAATTTTTTTACTTCCTCGTGAACCACCAGTACTACCGCTCGATCAGAAGCTACCTCATTTTGTGTTGTTCATTCTCACCTCTATATGGTTTTCGTGTATGCTTTCGTCTTTGCCTTGACTCCTTTTTTGTTTGTCTCTTGTGTTTGTGTTGTGTGTTGTAGGTGGTGGCTCTGGTTCTGGCTCCGGTCTAAGACGCTCGAATCCCTCTCGCGACACAAGCTCAAAGCGTCTTTGCAATCCAGATGCTCCTAAGGGGTCCAATGCCCCGTCACGCCGTTTCAAGAGGACCGCATCCAAGCTCAAGGAGCTAGTTGACAATTGGGAAGACATGCCTCAAGCTGAGTTTCTGTCTTATCGGTTGATCGACCCCTATATCAAACCAAGGGAACATTCCAGGGCCAATGAGTTGTTTTGTACCAAGCAGCAATATCTCATCCACATCGATGTGATGAAGGGCAAGAAGAATCTATATGTTCCCGTCCAATGGATTGAGATGGATCATATGAGGAAGCACGAGGCATACTTTGGTAAGGCTCTGAGCATGGTGGAGCAGTTTGCTATCGAGGAGATCATCTCGTTCCACCTTGACTTTGATCCTGAGATTGTGGGTCAGTTCTATGCCTCTGTCCATTTCCACTCTGATGTGCAGCAGACCATGACTTGAATGACCAATGGAGAGAGGCTGTCTGCTACCTGGAAGGATTTCATGGATCTGCTGCATGTTCGTCATGAGGGGCTTGAGGAGCCCGTTGGACTGCGCCCTCATGGCAACCCCTAGCTAGCACATAAGGAGCAACTCGTACCCTACTATACTCTGAAGACTTTACCCTATGGTGAGCAAGTTTCTGTGCTCAACCCATTCCTTGATGTCATGCACTGGATCTTCCGCAACACTCCGTTTCCTCGCATGGGAGACAAGGACAAGGTGCACTCCTATCTAGTGGATATGTTGCTACTCTGTGAGAAAGGACGAACTGAAGAACTTGACCCCCTTGATGTTTCTCACATTATGTGGACTGAGCTTCGCACTGCTGTGTTTCACCGTAAGGTCCCCATTTATGGGACCTACTTGTTCCTCCTGATTCGTACTACTTGGGAGAAGACCCTTCCGAATGAGGAACTTTCAGGAGCACTTGTTTCTTCATGAGCCCATTCGTCTGCGTATGAAGGACAAGTGGGCCAACACCAGCACTAAGCCAGATCCTGCTCATATGGAGGTTGATGAGGATGAGATCGACGAGGAGGAAGATGAAAGTTCTGAGACGTATGAGCCATCTTCTTCTGAGCCATCTTGGTCCAGAAGCTCTCTCACAAGATGAAGACCTTGTTCTGCATGCAGGCCAAGGGACAGTATCAGACTCACGTTGCTCAGAAGGAGAGTCGCCAGTGTGACAAGCGGATTCCGAGGAAGCTTGGCGAGGCCATTTCGAGTGGGTTTGACAAGGACATCACTCCTGAGGCTACTTGAATGGCGAAGCAGCAATTCCAGTGGGCTGATTCAGATGAGGAGTCCATTCCAACGGCATCAGAGGAGGAGCCAGATGACCGATCTTTCTGCATGGGAGCTACCACCTATGTGTTAGGTGTCCTCTCTGCCTTTTTAGTGTCTCGATGCCAAAGGGGGAGAGAGTGTAGGATTTGCGAGTGTTTGCATTGTTTTTCGTCGTCTCTTTGCTTTCGTTGAACTTCGGTTTATGTCGATTGTGTCTGAGACCAGGAGACTTCTTCTATCATATGGTGTGGGACATGTGCTATCACTCCTATCTTATTATTGTCTAGTATGATTCGTAGCTTGTGAGTCTGTCTCTTATGTACCCTTATCTTCATGCTCACATTCTATGCATTGTTTCCGTACTTAGTGTTATTCATTTTGTTACAAGTATTGCATTGTTTATAAAATATAGGGGGAGTGTTGATCCTAGTGTGTGTGCTTTGCAGTCTAAAGCATATCTATGGAATGCACACATGTAGGGGGAGCCTGTCTATATTTTATAGATCTTGGGTTTGCATATGCTCATTTTATATCTTTATGTGCAAATCCCGTATTGTCATCAATACACCAAAAAGGGGGAGATTGTAACGGCATATTTCTCCTTAAGTGGTTTTGGTGATTGATGACAATACCTTTGCGGACTCGTGTGCATTGAGCATTTCAAATATCTCATGTCTAGGCATAAGACAATTCGGTGCCCCTCGGAGCTTATCAAAGACGGTTGTTCTCTATGTTTCCTTTCGGTGGATTTGAGTCGTAGGAAAGCCGTACTATTAAGAGGGGGTCCGCTTCGGAAAGATCTGGGTGGAATCAACACGTACACATCTATTCTATTTGCACCACCTTTCTTTTACTTCATTGGAGCCCCAGCTGTTTTTATCGTTTGTGCAAAGTGAAGCCTGCGAGGGTACTTGCGTTCAGTGGCTAGCGGTGGTACCGTTCAAGGGAGCGGTTGTACCGCAGGAGCCCGCGGTAGTACCGCGCAAGGGAGCGGTAGTACCGCAGGAGCCCACGCTAGTACCGCTGTCCCCTGCCCTGGTACGTATGCCTGCGGTAGTAGGCACGTATGTAATTTTTTTACATCCGCCCTATTGCGGTAGTACTGTGCTACAGTTTCGGTACTACCATGCCGGACTTTTTTGCAGCTCCGCCCTCAATGGAGGTAGGCACATAAGTATTTTTTTACGTCCATGCATCTCCAAGTGCCAGTCTCTACCGACCATGCAGTAGTACCGCATGGGCTCGTGGTAGTACCGCTCCGGCGGTTCTTCCGCTACCTGCCTAGTGCAATCGGCCTGAGTCTGATACTTCTGTGCGAGCGGTAGTACCGCATGTCGCCCCAATAGTACCGCAAGCCCTTGCGGTAGTATCGTGGTCTTTTGCGGTAGTACCGCGACGCGCGGGGCTGAGGGTGGGGATAACGGTTGGATCTTATCCCCCACTATAAAAGGGAGGTCTTCTTCCTTAAGAAGACCACCTCTTCCTTTCCCATGCTCCATTATTGCTCAAAGCTCCATTTTAGCCCGATCTCTCTCCCTAGCCAATCAAATTTGTTGATTTTCTAGGGATTGGTTGAGAAGGCCTCAATCTACACTTCCACCAAGAGAAATTTGATTCCCCCACTAATCCCTTGCGGATCTTGTTACTCTTGGGTGTTTGAGCACGCTAGATGGTTGAGGTCACCTCGGAGCCACACCCCATTGTAGTGAAGCTTCGTGGTGTCGTTGGGAGCCTCCAATTCAGTTGTGGAGATAGCCCCAACCTTGTTTGTAAAGGTTCGGTCGCCGCCTTCAAGGGCACCAATAGTCGAATCATGACATCTCGCATTGTGCGAGGGCGCGAGGAGAATACGGTTGCCCTAGTGGCTTCTTGGGGAGCATTGTGCCTCCACACCGCTCCAACGGATACTTACTTCCTCACAAGGGAAGGAACTCCGGTAACACATCCTCATCTCCATCGAGTCCACTTTTGGTTATCTCTTACCTTTACTTCTTGCAAGCTATTATTGTGTTGTATCCCTTGCTTGCTTGTGTACTTGTTCTGTTTAGCATCATATATGTTATTCATCTAGTTGCACATCTAGCCAACTTATTTGATGCTAAGCCTAAATTGTTAAGGAAAAGTTAAAAAGTGTTAGTTGCCTATTCACCCCCCTCTAGTCAACCATATCGATCCTTTCACGATCTCCAACGTACATATCCTAATACTACTCTAGCGTTACCAAACGTTAAGCTTGAGGACCCTATAGGTTCGAGAATCATGTAGACATGACCGTGGCACCTCTCCGGTAAATAACCAATACCTGGATGCCCATATTGGTTTTTACATATTCCACGAAGATCTTTATCGGTCGAACCACAATGCCAAGGATTCAATCAATCCCGTATGCAGTTCGCTTTGCCCAGCGCTATGTTACTTGCCCAAGATTCGATCGTCGGTAATTCCATACCTAGTTTAATGTCGTTACCGGCAAGTATCTTTACTCATTCCACCATACAAGATCCCGTGACTAACTCCTTAGTCATATTGCTTTCAAGCTTCTTGTGATGCTGTATTATAGAGTGGGCCCAAAGATACCTCTCCGTCATACGGAGTGACAAATCTCAGTATCGATCCATGCCAACCCAACAGACACCCTCGAAGATATCTGTAGAGCATATTTACGATCACCCAGTTATGTTGTGATGTTTGATACACACAAGGCATTCCTCCGGTGCCAGGGAGTTGCAATATCTCATGGTCATAGGAACAGATATTTGACATGAAGAAAGCAGTAGCAATAAACTAATACAATCAAATGCTATGCTTATGGTTGGGACTTGTCCTTCACATAATTCTCCTAATGGTGTGACCCCGTTATCAAATGACAACTCATGTCTATGGTTAGTAAACCTTAACCATCTTTGATCAACGAGCTAGTCTAGTAGAGGCTCACTAGGGACAAGCTGTTGTCTATGTATCCACACATGTATCTGAGTTTCCAATCAATACAATTATAAAATGGATAATAAATGATTATCATGAATAAAGAAATATGATAATAACCAATTTATTATTGCCTCTAGGACATATTTACAACATAACCTTGGCGCAGGGCGCGGCAGCGTCGCCGAGCAAGATAGCCGCCTCACAGTCGAGAGGCTGTAGCCCGCCACACATGAAGATCATCGGTGGTGTTCCGTAGAGAAAAACATGTGTGTCCGCGCCAAGAGGGAAAGGTGTGCTGCATAGCAAGACAGATGGAGGGCCATAGAGCGAGAGGCGCGGCGCGCGACAGATCAAGAGCGACTCCTTCCCCGATTGCTTACTGTCCCACTGACATGACGTTGCAACCATGTACACGACATGTCAGTAGCCCGATTTATCGCCAGGAATGGGCAATGGCCATATGCACTGTACTTGCACGAGAGCCCAACCGCACCATACTTGCACCGGACACCGGCCGCACCATTTGCAGGTTGTGCCGTTCGCGTTGTCCGCGACCCCCTCGATGCCAACAGGCTTATCGGTAGGCTCGAGCGCCTCCTTGGCCCAGGTGTCCAGTGGGTAAGAGTAGAAGAAAAAGGCCGTCGCATCCTCAATATGGTAATCTCTACCGAAATAGCTATCCTGGAGCTTAAGATTGCGCTCCAATTGTACTACGAGCGTGTAAACCGTATGGACGAATGGCTGACCGAGTTCAGGCATAGCCATGAGCTTCCGTAGGTTAGGGTGGTAGTCACGCGTTCTATTTTGTTGAATCATTTTGATGTCGATTCCAATGTCTGGACCACAAACATAATATTGATATGTTTCGATGTGTGAATGATTTATGTTCAATTGTTATGTTTCAATATGTGTGACAACTAGAGCTAGAAAATCAATAATATATATATATATATAAACACTATTCAGATCACGGGATTGGAATAATATTCTGATTATAGGTTGAACTTCCCGCGTTACTCTACCTAAACTACCCTATGTAAGAACCTGACCTTCGTGCTATCTAAGCAATCGTGGCTTCCCGAGTGAAATTTTCTGGTGTTTCGTGTTCTTTGTGATCTAAGTGTATTCAGAATACGAATTGTAGCATCTTAATGGTCGCTTTATTCCAGGATCTCGCTCGTTGGCGGATGTGCTCTCGGGACGTGATGACCGCGTGTCTGTTACATGTTTAATGCATCCACTGATTGCTCTTGGACCTCTAAGAGTTTTGGTCTACGTTTCATGGACATTTTTTTTGGTTATTTCTCTTGAATTTGATTTGAGTTGTGTTCTTTGTCCGCGGGAGTGGTTGCATCCGCTTCTGTCAATTTTCTGTTTTCTGTGAAAATTGGCGGTGGATTTGCATATTTTAGTTGAATTGAAGCCTTCCTAAATCATTAAATTCAGTTGGGCGGGTCCATATGTCGTTAATTTACCTGTTGTTGATTTTTGTGAGGAGGCGGGGGCTACTTCTATCGTCGGTATGCGCCATTGCCACAACCGACTAAGAAGAGTCCACGGACGACTCCTATGACATTACGGTTCCCCACGGCGTGTCTCCAATCTGTTGACAGCTCTGCCGACGAGGCTGAAGACAAGCAGCGGAATCTCCCGACGGACCAACTCAAGCAACTCCGCTCTACTGTACATGCCAAGTAGAGCGACGTGCAAGGCCTTTGGAAGCTCACAAGTCGACTGCAGCCGCAACCCCGGGTACTGTTGGAAATATGCCCTAGAGGCAATAATAAATTAAGTTATTATCATATTTCCTTGTTCTTGATAATCGTTTATTATCCATGCTATAATTGTATTGATCGGAAACTCAGATACATGTGTTGATACATAGACAACACCATGTCCCTAGTATGCCTCTAGTAGACTAGCTCGTTGATCAAAAGATGGTTAAGGTTTCCTAGCCATGGACATAAGATGTCATTTGATAATGGGATCACATCATTAGGAGAATGATGTGATGGACAAGACCCAAACTACAAACGTAGCATATGATCGTGTCAGTTTATTGCTACTGTTTTCTACATGTCAAGTATATGTTCCTATGACCATGAGATCATGCAACTCACGGATATCGGAGGAGTGCCTTGTGTGTATCAAACGTCGCAACGTAACTGGGTGACTATAAAGGTGCTCTACAGGTATCTCCGATGGTGTCTGTTGAGTTGGCATGGATCGAGACTGGGATTTGTTACTCCGTGTGACGGAGAGGTATCTCGAGGCCCACTCGGTAATGCAACATCACAATAAGCCTTGCAAGCAATGTGACTAATTGTTAGTTGCGAGATCTTGTATTACGGAACGATTAAAGAGACTTGCCGGTAACGAGGTTGAACTAGGTATGGAGATACCGATGATCGAATCTCGGGCAAGTAACATACCGAAGAACAAAGGGAACGTTATACGGGATTAACTGAATCCTTGACATAGAGGTTCAACCGATAAAGATCTTCGTAGAATATGTAGGAGCCAATGTGGACGTCCAGGTCCCGCCATTGATTATTGACCATAGAGGTGTCTCGGTCATGTCTACATAGTTCTCGAACCCGCAGGGTCTGCACACTTAAGGTTCGGTGACGTTTCGGTAGCGTAGAGTTATGTATGGTGGTGACCGAAGTTTGTTCGGAGTCCCGGACGAGATCCCGGAAGTCACGAGGAGCTCCGTAATGGTCGAGAGGTAAAGATTCATATATAGGAAGTCCTAGTTTGGTTTCCGGAAAAGTTTCGGGCTCATCGGTAGTGTACCGGGAGTGCCGGTAGTGTACCGGGAGGCCTCCGGGAGGGGTATTTCGACTCCAAGAGGTCCATGGGCTGTGGGAGAATAATAACCAGCCCTTAGTGGTCTGGGAAAACAGCCACAATGGCCCATGGCGCAGGAGAGAAAGTCCTAAAGCAAAAAGTGGAAAATCAGCCAATAGGAGGCAATCCTACTCCAACTAGGATTGGAGGTGAAGTAGGATTGCTTCCCACCTCCTATTTCGGCCGACCCAAAGGCCTTGGCTGCCTCTTCTATCCTCTCCTCCTATATATACTAGTGGATTGGGTGGTTTTTGGACAGAATTTCCGGCCACGTGCTACCCGTTACACCGGTGCATAGTTTCTCCTCTAGATCGGTTTTCTGCAGCGCTTAGGCGAAGCCCTGCCGGAATTGCTCCACCACCATCACCGGAGCGCCGTCACGCTGCCGGTGAACTCTCTCTCCTCTCCACCTCCTCTCGCTGGATCGAGACGGTGGAGATCGTCATCAAGCTGTACGTGTGCTGAACGTGGAGGTGTCGTCTGTTCGGCGCTAGATCGGACGGACCGTGATCGAGATCGCAAGACGGTTCGTGATGTGATCACGGAACGGATCGTGATGAGTTCGCGGGACAGATCGTGATCAAGATCGTGAGACGGATCGTGATGAGTTCACGGGACGGATCATGATGTGTTCGCGGGACGGTTCGTGATTGGATCGCGGGACGCTCGGCGATTTGGATCGCGAAGAAGTTCGACTACACCAACCGCGTTTCTTAATGCTTCCCGCTTAGCGATCTACAAGGGTACGTAGATCCTGGTGTTGTGCCGCTTAGCGAACCCCAATGGCAACACATTGATGGAGATCAAGATGATGGAGATCATGGTGTTGTGTCGGTGACGATGGAGATCATGCCGGTGTTTCGAAGATGGAGATCTTAAACATAAGTTCATGGCCATATCATGTCACTTATGAATTGCATGAGATGTTAATCCTTTTATGCACCTTGTTTTGCTTAGTACGGCGGTAGCATTATAAGGTGATCCCTCACTTGAATTTCAAGATGAACTGTGTTCTCCCCGAGTGTGCACCGTTGCAAAAGTTCGTCGTGTTGAGACACCACGTGATGATCGGGTGTGATAGACTCTACGTTCACATACAACGGGTGCAAGCCAGATTTGCATGCGCAGAACACTCGGGTTAAACTTGACGAGCCTAGCATGTACAGACATGGCCTCGGAACACGAGAGACCGAAAGGTCGAACATGAGTCATATAGTAGATATGATCAACATAATGATGTTCACCATTGCAGCCACCTCAACTCACGTGATGATCGGACTTGAGTTGGTGAATTTGGATCATGTATCACTCGAATGATCGGAGGTATGTCAATTTGAGTGGGAGTTCTTAAGTAATATGATTAATTGAACTTATTATCATGAACATAGTCAAAGTGTCTTTGCAAATTATGTTGTAGATTACTAGCTCGCGCTGTAGCTCCCTTGTATTTTTATATGTTCCTAGAGAAATAGAATTGAAAGATGTTGGTAGCAAAATTGCGGACTGGGTCCATGATCTGAGGATTGTCCTCATTGCTACACAGAAGGCTTATGTCCTTAATGCACCGCTCGGTGCGCCACCCCATCTAGCGTCGTCTGTAGATGTTGTGAACATCTGACAGGCACGTTTCGATGACTACTTGATAGTTTAGTGCGTCATGCATTACGACTTAGAATTGAGGCTCCGAAACGTTTTGAACGTCACGGAACATATGAGATGTTCTAAGAGCTGAGATTGTGATCTCAGGCTCGTGCCCGAGTTGCGAGATATAGGATCTCTAACGAGATTCTTTGCCTGCAAGATGAAAGAGAATAGCTCAATCGTTGAGCATGTGCTCAGTCTGTCTGGGTACTACAATCGCTTGAATCGAGTGGGAGTTGATCTTCCAGATAAGATAGTGATTGATGTAGTTCTCCAAGTCACTGTCACTGAGCTACTAGAACTTGGTGATTAACTATAAAATGCCAGGGAAAGAAATGTTGATCCCTGAGCTGTTCGCGATGTTTGACACCGCGAAGGTAGAAATCAAGAAGGAGCGTCAAGTGTTGATGGTTAATCAAACCACTAGTTTCGAGAAGGGCAAGAGCAAGGAGGGAAACTTCATGGATAGCAAGTCAGTTGCTGCTCCAGTGAAGCAACCCAAAGTTGAACTCAAACCCAAGACTAAGTGCTTCTGTTATGAGGTGAGCGGTCGCTGAAGCGGAACAACCCTAGATACTTGGTAGATAAGAAGGCTGGCAACATTAGTAGAAGTATATTTGATATACGAGTTATTAATGTGTACCTTGATAGTACTCTTAGTAGCACCTGGGTATTGGATACCGGTTCGGTTGCTAAATGTTAGTAACTCGAAATAAAAGCTACGGAATAAACGGAGAACTAGCTAAGGGTGAGGTGACGAGATGTGTTGGAAGTGTTTCCAAGGTTGATGTGATCAACATCGCACGCTCTCTCTACCTTCAGGATTAGTGACGAACCTAAATAAATGTTATTTGGTGTTTTGCGTTGAGCATGAACATGATTAGATCATGTTTATTGCAATATGGTTATTCATTTAAGTTAGAGAATAATGGTTATTCTGTTTACATGAATAATACCTTCAATGGTCATGCACCCAGTGAGAATGGTTTGTTGAAATCTTGATCGTAGTAGTACACATGTTCATAACATTGATGTCAAAAGATACAAAGTTAATAATGATAGTACCACATACTTGTGGCACTGCCGCTAAATGTCATATTGGTATAAAGCGCATGTAGAAACTCCATGCTGATGGATATTTGGACTCATTCGATTTCGAATCGGTTGAGACATGTGAACCATGCCTCTTGGGCAAGATGACTAAAGGACCCCGTTGGATGGAGCGAGCAAGTGATTCATTGGAAATGATACATGTTGATGTATGCAATCGAGTGAGTCTTGTAGCGTGTAGTGGATATCGTTATTTTCTTACCTTCACTGATGATTTGAGTAGATATAGTGTATATTTACTTAATGAAACACAAGTCTGAATCGTTTGAAAGGGTCAAGCAAATTCATAGTGAAGTTTAAAGATCATCGTGACAAGAAGATAAAAATGACCGCGATATGATCGTGGAGGTGAATATCTGAGTTACGAGTTTGGCATACAACTTAAGACAACGTGAAATTTGTTTCACAACTAACGCCACCTGGAACACCATGGTGTGATGGTGTGTCCGAACATCATAGTCATGCTCTATTGATATAGTGCATACTGTGATGTCTCTTATCGTTTTACTACTATAATTTTTGGGGTTATGCATTAGAGACAACTACATTCACTTTAAATAGGGCATCATCTAAATCCGTTGAGATGACACCGTGTGAATTATGGTTTGATAGAAACCTAAGCTGTCATTTCTTAATATTTGGGGCTGTGACACTTGTGTGGAAAATGTTTTCACCTAGTGAGGTCGAACCCAAGGCGAACAAATGCATCTTCATAGATTACCCTAAGATCAGTTGGGTGAACCTTCAATCTCAGATCCTAGTGCAAAGTGTTTGTTGCTTAAACGGATCCTTTCTCGAGGAAATGTTTCTCTCGAAAGAATTGAGTGGGAGGAAGATAGAACTTGATGAGGTTGTTAAACCTTTGTTCAACCAGAGAGTAGCGCGGCGCAGAAAGATGTTTCTGTGAAGGCTACGTTAGTTGAAGAGGAAGTTAATGATGATGATCATGAAGCTTCAGGATCAAGTTACTATCGAACTTCGTAGGTCGACAAGGATGTGTACTGCTCCTAAGTGGTACGACAACTCTGTCTTGGAGATTATGTTGTTGGACAACGATGAACCTACGAGCTATAGAGAAGCGATGATGGGCCCGGATTCCGACAAATGGTTAGAGGCCATGAGATCCAAGATAGGATCCATGTATGAAAACCAAGTATAGACTTTGGTAGACTTGCTCGTTAGACGACAGGTCATTGAGTACAAATGGACCTTTAGAATGAAGACAAACACTGATGGTGAATATCACCATTTGTAAAGCTCGACTTGTTGCAAAGTTGTTTGTGACAAGTTCAAAGAGTTGACTGCGATGAGACTTTCTCACTCGTAGCGATGCTAAAGTCTGTTGGAATTATGTTCGCAGTTGCTGCGTTTTCAATTATGAAATCTGACAGATGGATGTCAAAACATCATTTCCTTAACGGTTTACTTGAGGAAAAGTTGTATGTGATACAACCAGAAGGTTTTGTCAGTCCTAAGGATGCTAAAAGGTGTGCAAGCTTCGGTGATCCTTCCATGGACTGAAGCAAGCATCTCGGAGTTGGAATATACACTTTGATGAGGTGATCAAAGTTTTTGATGTTTATACAAAGTTTACGAGAAACTTGTATTTGCAATAAAGTGAGTGGGAGCACTATAGAATTTCTGATAAGTATATGTTGATGACATATTGTTGATCAGAAATAATGTAGAGTTTCTGGAAATCATAAAACGGTCATTTGGAAAGTGTTTTTCAAAGGAAGACCTGGATGAAGCTACCTAATTGTTGAGCATCAAAATCTATGGAGATAGATCAAGATGCTCGATGAGACTTTCAATGAGTGCATGCCTTGACAAGATTTTGAAAGAGTTTAAAATGGATCAGTCAGAGAAAGAGTTCTCGCCTGATTTGTAAGGTGTGAAAGTTGAGTGAAACTCAAAGCTCGACAACGGCAGAAGAAAGAGAAAGGACGAACGTCGTCCCCTATGCCTTAGCCATAGGCTCTATATTATGCCATGCTGTGTACCGCACCTGTGTGTGCCTTGCCATGAGTCCGTCAGGGGGTACAAGAGTGAACCAGGAGTGGATCACTGGACAGCGGTCAAGATTATCCTCAGTAACTAAGAGACTGAGGAGATGTTTCTCGATTATGGAGGTGATAAAGAGTTCGTCGTAAGGAGTTACGTCGATACAAGCTTTAACACTAATCCGGATGACTAGCAGTAGCAATCTGGATACATATAGTGGAGCAGCCATTTGGAAGCAGTACCAAGTGGACTGTGGTACCAGTGTTTACGGTTCGACATAGAGATTTGCAAAGTACACACGGATCTGAATATCGCAGACCCGTTGACTATAAAAGACCTCTCTCACATGCAAAGAATGATCGAGCCCCAGAACTCATTGGGTGTTAGATTCATAACAATGCGAATCACATAGTGATGTGAACTACATTATTGACTCTAGTGCAAGTGGGAGACTGTTGGAAATATGCCCTAGAGGCAATAATAAATTAAGTTATTATCATATTTCCTTGTTCGTGATAATCGTTTATTATCCATGCTATAACTATATTGATCGGAAACTCAGATACATGTGTGGATACATAGACAACACCATGTCCCTAGTATGCCTCTAGTAGACTAGCTCGTTGATCAAAAGATGGTTAAGGTCTCCTAGCCATGGACATGAGATGTCATTTGATAACGGGATCACATCATTAGGAGAATGATGTGATGGACAAGACCCAAACTACAAATGTAGCATATGATCGTGTCAGTTTATTGCTACTGTTTTCTACATGTCAAGTATATGTTCCTATGACCATGAGATCATGCAACTGACGGATATCGGAGGAGTGCCTTGTGTGTATCAAACATCGCAACATAACTGGGTGACTATAAAGGTGCTCTACAGGTATCTCCGATGGTGTCTGTTGAGTTGGCATGGATCGAGACTGGGATTTGTTACTCCGTGTGACGGAGAGGTATCTCGGGGCCCACTCGGTAATGCAACATCACAATAAGCCTTGCAAGCAATGTGACTAATTGTTAGTTGCGAGATCTTGTATTACGGAACGAGTAAAGAGACTTGCCGGTAACGAGGTTGAACTAGGTATGGAGATATCGACGATCGAATCTCGGGCAAGTAACATACCGAAGAACAAAGGGAACGTTATACGGGATTAACTGAATCCTTGACATAGAGGTTCAACCGATAAAGATATTCGTAGAATATGTAGGAACCAATGTGGACGTCTAGGTCCCGCCATTGGTTATTGACCGTAGAGGTGTCTCGGTCATGTCTACATAGTTCTCGAACCCGCAGGGTCTGCACACTTAAGGTTCGGTGACGTTTCGGTAGTGTAGAGTTATGTATGGTGGTGACCGAAGTTTTTTCAGAGTCCCGGATGAGATCCCAGACGTCACGAGGAGCTCCGGAATAGTCGAGAGGTAAAGATTCATATATAGGAAGTCCCAGTTTGGTTTCCGAAAAAGTTTCGGGCTCATCGGTAGTGTACCGGGAGTGTCGGTAGTGTACTGGGAGGCCTCCGGGAGGGGTATTTCGACCCCAAGAGGTCCATGGGCTGTGGGAGAATAATAACCAGCCCTTAGTGGTCTGGGAAAACATCCACAAAGTCCCATGGCACAGGAGAGAAAGTCCTAAAGCAAAAAGTGGAAAATCAGCCAATAGGAGGCAATCCTACTCCAACTAGGATTGGAGGTGAAGTAGGATTGCTTCCCACCTCCTATTTCGGCCAACACAAAGGCCTTGGCTGCCTCTCCTATCCTCTCCTCCTATATGTACTAGTGGATTGGGTGGTTTTTGGACAGAATTTCCGGCCATGTGCTACCCGTTACACCGGTGCATAGTTTCTCCTCTAGATCGGTTTTCTGCAGCGCTTAGGCGAAGCCCTGCCGGAATTGCTCCACCACCATCTCCGGAGCGCCGTCACGCTGCCGGTGAACTCTCTCTCCTCTCCACCTCCTCTCGCTGGATCGAGACGGTGGAGATCGTCATCAAGCTGCACGTGTGCTGAACGCGGAGGTGTCGTCCGTTCGGCGCTAGATCGGAAGGACCGTGACCGAGATCGCGAGACGGTTCGTGATGTGATCACGGAACTGATCGTGATGAGTTCGCAGGAAAGATCGTGATCAAGATCGTGAGACGGATCGTGATGAGTTCATGGGATGGATCATGATGTGTTCGCGGGATGGTTCGTGATTGGATCGCGGGACGCTCGTCGATTTGGATCGCGAAGAAGTTCGACTACACCAACCGCGTTTCTTAACGCTTCCCGCTTAGCGATCTACAAGGGTACGTAGATCCACTCTCCCTCTCGTAGATTCTCATCACCATGGATAGGTTTGCGTGTGCCTAGGAATTTTTTTTCCCATGCGACGTTCCCCAACAGGTACTTCCCAGCCACACATGACCCCATGGAGAGGTAGTCTTGCAGCTACAGGCCATCCGCCCACCGTTGCGTGATAGAGAATCTGGACTTGTATATCATGTATACTTGAACTTCTGCTATTTTGTTTACATTGTAAGGTAGTGCAACATTGTGGTATTTTAAGTTAGTTTGTTTTCTCATAATTTTTGCTTTTTTTGTGTAAGTTGAAATTTTATACCATTCATGATAGGACTTATATCATTTTTCACATGTTTTTAGGTGATGAGGAAATACGGTATCTTCTGTTGCTGTTGCTATAAAAAAAGTTGTGTCTGGTTTTTTCTTTTCACAATCCTCACGTGTGTACCTGTGGATCTGGTTCATAGAGACACACATACTATTTTTATATAACCTATTTTTCCATACTCTCAATAATAGTAGAACTTCAGTAGCTTCCAATGCCGAACTTCCTATTTTTTTGATTGTGTTCGAAACTTCAGTATTGATTTTTTGAACTTGTCAACCAAGCATGCACTGCCGCTTTAGCGTGAGGCCAAGCAAGGGGAGGGGGGCATGGACCCCCTTCCCCTCCCCCTATGAGTCCGAGCTAGGAACAAGACAGAGTAGGCGACGATCCCCATTACATCGCATGTAGAGGCAAGTTCGTCACATCAGTGACCCCACTATCTATCTTAGGGGTGTGGCTCTAGGTTGTGCGGATTGTGGGTGGAAACAAAAAAAATGCATTGCGCCTATAAACCAAGCACGCACTACCGCATTAGTGCAAGGCCGAGCAGGGGGTCTGGACCCCTCCCAAACCCCTGCAAGGCTGAGCCAAGAACGAGCCGGAGCACGCAATGATGCGGCGTGCCGCGACATCGCATGTGGAGGCAAGTCCGTCACATAAGTGACCCCACTATCTATCTTATGGGTGTGGCTCTAGGTTGCATGCGTTGTGGGTGGAAACAGAAAAACCGCATTGCGCATGTCAACCAAGCACGCACTACCGTGTTAGCGCAAGGCCGATCAAGGGGGGGAGGGGGGTCTGGACTCCCCATCCCCTCCCCCTGCGAGGCCGAGCCAAGAACAAGCCACAACAAGCGAGGGCACAGCATGCCGCGGTGTTGCATGCAGAGGCGAGTCCATCACATCAGTGACCGCACTATCTATCTTAGGGGTGTGGCTTTGGGTTGCGTGCGTTGTGGGTGGAAACAAAAAAACTGCATTGCGCCTGTCAACCAAGCACGCACTGCCGCATTAGCACGAGGCCGAACAGAGGGGAGGGGGGTCTGGACCCCCTCCCCTGCGAGGCCGAGCCAAGAATGAGCCGGAGCAGGCGACGACGCGACATGCCGCAGCGTGCTGTGATGTCGCATGCGTAGGCGAGTCCGTCACATCAGTGACCCCACTATCTATCTTAGGGGTGTGGCTCTGGGTTGCGTGCGTTGTGGGTGGAGATAGAAAAACTGCATTGCACCTGTGAACCAAGCAAGAATTGCCGCGTTAGCGTAAGGCCGAGCATGGGGGGGGGGGAGGGGGGTATGGACCCCCTCCCCTCCCCCTGCGAGGCTGAGCTAGGAATGAGCCGAAGCAGGCGATGACATGGCGTGCGGCGGCATCGCATGCGGAGGTGAGTCTGTCACATTAGTGACCCCACTATGGACTACATTTGTTTGTGTATTTCCTTAGCGTGTCCGTGAATTTGAACTTACAATTTGTCTCTAAGTTGTGTATTTAGTTATATATGGACTACGTTTGTTTGTGTATTTGAACTTCTCCTTTATTTAAATGATGTTGTACTAATTTATTTTTGAATTTCCCTTGTAACTGTATTTGAACTTCTCCTTTTCTTCTGTTATAGGCTTCTAAGGGCTGGCAACATTTAATGTGTGGTGGATGGGGAAATGTGTAATTATCCCATGCCTCTTCACATCTGTTTGAAAGATTCTATTTATTCCCTCGGTTCCCACCCAGTCAAAAAACCCCTCTCCCCTGTCCCTTGCTCTCTTCTCCCTCTCTGTCGCTTGCTCTTTTCTCCAACCTCCCCCGATTTCGTTGCCGCATTAGCCTGTGCTCATGGGTGTAGTAACCGGCGCCACATGCACTTGTGCTCGTGGGTGTAGTAACCGGCACGCACGCCCCGCTCCTATATCTGCCGGATACCCCTCTCTCCATCCCTCGCTCTACTATGTACTAGTTTGATGCGGAGCCAACAACCATGAATGGCATGGTGGGGTTGAAGAACTGCCGCCGATTCATGTATCAGCATCGTGTGGAGAGGTACAAATGATGCCTGCCCCTAATGCTCACTCTTAGGATTCACCAGATCTAGCGTGTGCTTGTAGTTTGTTCTGTGGGCTCTCACATCCGGCTCCCTCATTTCTTCTAATGCTTGGTCGCAAGTGGAGGTAGGGTTGTTCTGCAGGTGGTTACAACTTGTGAGATCCGCCTCCTGTTTCCCCCATTGGTTTTGTTGTGTTATGTTAGGCTTTAGTGTTGTGTGGATTCCATTTCCCCTTGTTTATTTTTACCTGTGAGATGAATGTAAGCAGGTTGTGGTGTGCTTGTTGCTGTTGGATCTGATGTAGCTTCATCCTTTTCTTCTTATTGATTTGGCAGTCTACTTTGGGTCTGTGACATACTAATAAGTTTCTGAGTGCTCCTGTTGTTGATGTGCTTGTCTTGATGTGCTGCTGTTCATCTCCATAGTTGTTTGTGTGATTTTAGTTGTTATATTCTAGGGTTTTATTTAGTTTCTTTCTTGTACTGTTGTTTGATTTTCTACTTTCTAATAAGATGTATTTCCCCCCTTTTTTTATCTTTGGTTTTGTAGGTGGATCTAGGGCTTGGACTATCTTACATCACATAGTGGTGTTGTTATGACTTCAGGACCTTCTTCGGGTATGTAAATGTATATGCATCTTTGTGAAATTGGTTATCTTGTTGAACTGCCCATGTTTGTTAGTGTGAACTTCCTTCCTGGTTGATCTGTATGCAGTTTACTTGTAGTTGAAGTTAGCATAATGTGCCTTTGTGGACTTTTGATGGAATTATCATTGAACTTCGTCATTAAGTTTATTCGTACTTCCCCATGTTTTAATTTTAGTACATAGCTTTTTGTTATTTACTTATAATTTTCATGGTATTGAATAGTAGTAGTTGGGCTTTCTAGTTGTACTTTGTTATTCATTGTTGAAGTTGTGTCATTAATTTTGATGATAACTTTGTTGTACATTTTTTTACATTGTTGTACAAAGTTACCATTTTTTGTCCGTGTTATTACATTTTTACATTGTTTTTAGTTCTCATGCTTTATTTTTATGTAATACTCCTTCTGTTCCTAAATAACTGTTATGGGGGAGAACTAGTATAGTTCTCCCCAACAAACAGTTATTTAGGAACAGAGGGAGTAGTAACTTAGTCACAAAGTTGACTTTTTGTCTTTTATGGTTTGTATTTAGTAAATTATTGTGGAATTTGTTTGAATTTCTGTTTGTTCTCTTGTTTTACTGCTTGGTAAGGTGTAGTTGAACTTCTTGTTATTTAATGCTTTATTTGTTTTTGTTTTAATTTATGCTGAACTTCTAGATATTTCATCGTTTTACTTCTTTGCTAGTTTTTGTTGAACTTCTTGTTATTTTTTGTTATTGATTGTTTCTTTAAAGATCCATCTTGTTTTGCATTGTACTGCTTTTGGCTTTTGTGTTTTCATTTGTATAGCCGTATTCCTTTTTAAAATTCAGCTGCCTTTTTTTCTTCCCTTTTTGTAGTTGGTGATGAGATTAAAATTCTGATAAAAGTGGCCGTGATCAAGATGTTGGACTAGAAGTTAATGTTGCTTTTCCAAAGTCTGATGTAGCTAAATCAGCTTCCAATTTGTGTTTAGTTGCTCAAGTTGCTTGATTTCTTGACAAAAATTTAAATCTCGAAGATCTTGCGTCCGTAGCCGTTGCTTCAACTAGTATGTGCAACTCAGCTCTCGCTTCACCTTTTGTTTTTTTAATTATAAAGTCACCATTTTGAACTTTTTTCTTTCTTTTGTTTTGTGTCAGTTATTTACTCTTTTCCTTTGTTTTTTTTGTTTTTGCAGATGCAACTAGTGAAGAAGCTGTTGATATCATAAACGATGTTCTGTCTGACTTGGGTGGGGCTGAGAAGACTGCTGAGGCTGAGCAGGTGGCTCCATCATCTGAAGATTGTGATCCCATTGAGGAGCCTTCGTGTTCTCTTCAGTTGTCAGTGACATAATCGCAATCTGTTGATGGCACTGACCTGTCACTCAAGCTGATGATGTGCCATTGTAGCTTCTTGTAGAGGGTGAACATAAGAGAAATAAGCTAGAAGCCTTTGAGAGGAAGAAGGTGCCCCGCCTACTGAAAGGTCCTAATGTTTGTGAAACTGCTAATCTTGCTATAGGAGATGTGGCGTGTGCCAGTGATAACTTGATAGGCCCTGTGAAGAATAAGTTCAAGCGCACTACAATGAGGAAGCATCTTGTTGGTAAAGTTACTCCTCGGAGGAGCCCACGTGTTTCTATAGTTGCAAGTTTAGGTGTAGGTGAACTTCCTGAAATCAGTGGTTAAGCTGCTGGTGTTAGCCTACGTCATAGTCCTCGCATTCTTGGCTTTGCGAAGCCTTCGTCTTCGGTTGGTTCTGGTGGTATGTCTGGGAAGGGCAAGAGATTTGGTGTTAAGCGCAAGGGTGGGTCGGCAAAAATTAACAAGGGATGCAAGAAGCGTTCTCATGTTAATGCAGATGGCCAAGATGATGATGATTTCGACGATGATGATGATGAGGATGCTGACGATGATGCTGTCGATCAGGTATTAATTTGTTTTTTCCCTTATGTTCATATTTTTGTTTTCTTATTTGTTTGATCTTGTGTATGTAATACTGCCTTATGTTCAACATTGTTGAACTTCTGGTCTACCTTGTAATACTAACTTTAGTACAAACTTGAGTCAATTTTGAGTGACTTATTTTGGGACGGAGGGAGTACAACATTTAAACCTCTAGATATACTATTATTGAACTGCCTTGCAATGCATTGTTGAACTTTTGTTATATGGCACCAGAGGTTGTGCATTTGTTGAAACCTCTGGATATACCTTGACTGAACTGCCTTGTAAACTATTGTTGAACTTCTGTTATATGCATTTCTGTACATGTATTATTTGTTTTGCCGTGCTCTAATTCTTTATGTTGTTCTTCCTTGTTTTATATTTGCTGAACTTTTTGTTTATTTCCATTAACACATTTTTCTGCCATCGTTTCTTCTTCTTTTGCATTTTTTGCATTTTGTGCTTATGAAGAGGCATGTGAGGAGGAATAGAGGAGCCAAGACTATGGAAGGAGCTGTTGAAGGAGGTGATGATGCAAAACATTTTAACAAGACGGTTCGTTGCTCACTGAAAGAGGTGAAGGTGTGCGCAAATTTGCTAGAGCCTAGGCACAAGGAGAGGGTTGTCAACTCTGGATTTGGTTGTGTGTTTAATTTGAAGGTTGATTATAACATCTCTCATCCTTTGATGGATCACATTTACACCAAAATTGACCCTTCAACTATGATTCTTGACATGGGTGAGCCTAATAAGAAATTGTGCATTACAAGTGATGCTGTTCACCATCTTTTTGATTTCCCTAAAGGTGATAGTACCCCTCCTAGGCCCTCAGAGGACGGATATGATGACACTGTTATGAGGCTGAAGGCCAAACTTGGTTATAAGAGGATTGATGACATCAAGACAAAGGATCTGCGGAATATCCTGAAGATCTTGTGAAGGATGTCAAGAAAGATGATTTGGCTCTGCAGGTGTTTTACCTGATTCCTTTCATGAAAGTTTTTATTCCTTTTACATCTACATGGGTTTCCAGGGAGGCAGCAATGGTTGAGAATATTATTTCTGAGGATATGGAAAAATGGGCTATTGCTAGCTGCCTATTGATGATCTTAAAAGGGATATAATTAGGTATCAAGAAGGTACTAGTAGGGGAAAAACTGTTACTGGCTATGCCATTTTGCCACTTCTGATGTATTTGGACTGCCTTATCCTTGGCAAGAAGCCTATTGTTGATTTGAGAACTCCTCGCATCAATTTCATGGACCAGGCCAAGCTATATGAGCTTGATTCTGCTGACTTGGTTAAGAAGGGTGATGATCACCCAACCATGTGGGTTTTTGGGAATCTTCCTATGAGTCTTTTTTATACTTTAAACTTTTCCTACACAGTATAACTTGAACTTCAGGTATTATGTTCACTTTTTTTTCTTGTCCCTTCATGATGTTTTGACCAGTTTTACTTTTATTTGCGTGTAGTGGAAGACACAGGCCGAGGTTGTGTTCTCCGTGCATATTGAACGACCTGTTCTTACCATGCCCCGTGCCACTGGTGTTGGCAGTGAAGCTGCCCCGATAATTGAATCCTCCTAGGATGCTCACACTGGTGCTCCCCCAGAAGTACATGGAGGTTCTTCTGCCCATATGAATGCTAGAGCTGGCATTTCTTCAGAGTCTACGAAGGGTTTCTTCGATGCTTCCAATGTTTCCCTTGATAGGATTGATGGTCTTTTGAGCAGTGTTTGTGAGGAAATTGCATGTGTTCCTATGATGGTTGAGTGTCTTAGTCGTGTTGATGGATTCTTCCACCCGGTCGTGGTTTTGATGTGGATTCTTTGAAAGAGGCTTTGTCAATTGAGGCAAAATTTCTATTTGAGATTCATTAGAGCACTGTCCACCTCCGTACTAGCTTTGGATTGTTGCAATTACAGGATGCTCATTGCAAGCCTTTCGAAGATGAGTCTAGTGTTGTTATCAGTCAAATTGAAGGGTCTGATTCTGTTGATTTGGGTCATGACGGTGGGAACAAGGATCGTGCTGGAGAGGTTGGTTTTCTTGATATTGATAGTTCTTTGATTTATTGTTTAGTATTAGTGTCCTGTTTTTAGTGCCTTAATAGGGTGGCCTTCTTGTTTTCGTATGTTTGAACTTCTTTTTTAGGTATTATTGTTTATATGTGACATTCTTTCTTTACACTATATGAACTTCTCCCTTGACAAGTTAGTGTTAATAGGTGGCCTCCTATATTTAATGTATTTGAGCTTCCATGATATGTTTTGTATTCTAACCTTAACCTTCTTTATTTTATAGTATCTGAACTTTTTGTTGAGTGTTATTTGTTCCCAGCTGACCGTCTATGTTTACTGTCTTTGGACCTCCTTCATATGTAAGTTGTTAAAGCTGTTTTTCTTTATTTACTGAATCTAAACTTCCTCTAATTACACATTTTTCTACCTTGTCTTCTAGACTTTTTATTTTTTATTTGTTTGTATGGTATTTCTAGGCTACTACTGATGGTACTAGAGATGATATTGTTTTACCTAAAAGTGGAACTGCTCCTCTGGATGAATCTGCCCTTGCGAGTGCGAGTGATTTCATTGTGGCTGATGAGAATGTTTCTAAGGGTGATGAGAATGTTTCTAAGGGTGATGAGAATGTTTCCAAGGTAGCATCTTACTTGTCCATTTGTTTACTTCTTCTTTTTTACTTCTAGGTTCTTTTTGCTATGTGCCCATTTTTACTTGAGATTTGTTGTTGTTATAGAGCGACGATATTAATGTTGCTCCACAAAAGCTTGCAAACAACGATGTGTTAGACGTTGGCTGCTCCGGTGGGCTGGATCGAACTGAACATCATTCTTCCATTGGTGATGGTGTTTTTGAAGCTGACCAGGGCAAGTTAGATGGAGGTGATACTATTATTAATGCCAGTAGTCCCGAGAAAGATTTATTCGAGGCAGCTGTTGATCCTGGCAATGCTCAAGCGGTAGCTGTGAAGCCTGTTGCAACAGAGCCATGAATGGTTGTTGGTGGTGATTCTTCAGCTTCTCCTACTGTAGCACAACCAACCCTTCTTGTTGTTTTAGATTCTCCAGCTGCTACTATTGTTAATGAAGTTGATGTTACAATGTCTACTAGGGATGGCGATGATTCAGAAACTGAAAGTGATAGTTTCCGAAAGGAGGAGGATCTGTCCAGTTATGCTATTGGCTTAGGCAAGAATCCATAAAAGAGACGAGCACACTTCTCTCTTCTTTCCACATCCCCATGCCTTTTGTTTTTGGTTTGACTTGTGATGTCCATGTGTACTGTCTATGAAGTACTAGTTGAACTTCTGGTTTGTCATATAATGTGAAAATGATTTCATGTGAATGCAAAATAAAGTGAAGTGCAGATGTTTTTATGATGGGGGAGTGGTGTATTAGACGGGGTTGTGATGTTTATAATTTTGTGTGGGTTATCTTTTGTTGTAGCAGCTGAATGTGTTTGTGTTGTTTTGCATCTCTTGTGATGATCCATGTGTTTGAAACTGACTTTTGTTAGTTGTGTGCTTGGCATTATATTTATTTTAAGGTAAAATTGCTTTTTAGGGCCAACCCATGTTTTCATAAATCTTGTGTACATGCAACCATTATTACTATGTATATTCAATATCTATTTTCTGGTATGTATTTTAAGTATGTTTGCTCTTGTTCTATTGTTTTTGGTGAGCAAACAGTGAAATTGTGGCTGTGAAGAAGAAGGTTGATTATTTTTATTTCAGTGTAACTAGGCTTAGGAATGATCATGTTAAGAGGTGAGTGCATCCATTCAGAAATTCATGTCATCTAACTTTTCTACTGCTTGTGGTTTCATACCCGAACTTCTTGGCATCTTATGTCGGTACTCTCTATTACTTATTAAAGCGAACTTTGAATATAAGGTGATCTTCATAGTTGAATGAATCCACATTTGTTGTCATTATTTTTTGTTTTTAGATCAAAGTCTATGTTTCAAAACAATGAGTGTGATGCTAGTGTTGAAGATGTTGCTTCCTCTTTTTGTCCTCGTGGAATGCTCCGATCTTCTATTGCTGAGGTTGCTCTTTATTGTCCGCGTTGCAAATACCAGGGGTCAGACAAGCTTCTCCTACCTTTTTGTGTTTGTGTAAGTGAATTTCTCTTTTATGTTTTTATTTGCCAAATTTGTTTAAACATGTCGTTTTTCCTTATATTTATGTGTTCCTCTTTTTGTTGCCCCTTATATTTTATTTTGCTGTTATCTGTTTATTAGGACAAGACTTACAAAGGGCAATTTGATGCTCGTGTGAGCAAGTTTTTCAACGCTACTGGTCCAGATAGCGTGGATGTCCGCGATGCTGTAAGAATTTCATTGTTGATGCTCTCTATTTTGTCCTAGTTTTTGTTTGTGCTCTTGATTTTAATATCAGTTTTAATGATTGTGTGTTTATCTTGCTTTAGGTTATTTTCCCTACTTCTAACCCACCTACAATCCCTGCTCACATGGGTGGTGTTGGGCATTGGGTTTCTATATTTCTGGACTTGAAGAACGAAGGCTTCAGCTTCTCGACTCGTACTATGGACCAGATGATGAATGTGTAGTGCGTCTTTTTCGGCGGATGACTGACAACATCAAGAAGCTTTGGAGCGATGCCAGCCAAGACAAGGAGACACCCTTCAATCTACTTTCTATTGGTCACTTCCCTTTGGATTGGATTGATGTCCCCAAACTGGATAACAAGTATGAGTTCCAATTTCTCTCAGTTATTCTTGTTTATATGTATGAGTATGTAAGATGCAGCGTTTTGTTATGCTTTGGCATTCTTTTATATTTACAATGTTTCTTTGGTTGCTGGTAGTATCGACTGAGGGTTCTTCATGCTTACGAACGTTAATTCATTTCATGATGGGGTTCTTATGAACTATTCCCATAAGGATATCACGGATATTAGGAAGACATTGTTGTACTCAATTGCAACTTCTAATCTGTTTGAAACTAATTCCTTCGGTCTGTTTGGCTACTATACATGTAAGTGTTGAAACTTACAGTTTTGGTTACTTTATATCTCGTTTTGTTATTTGTATGCAGATGCATTGTCTTTTATTTACTTGTGTATTTTGTTTTAGTAGGTTTCCATGATATTTTCTCCCTTGAACTGCAACTTCTATTGTATAAGAACTTCAGTGATTATGCCTTGTGTTTTGGTAGATGAACTTCAATGATTTTCCTGTTAGCAGTCTTTTTTGAACTGTATCTTGTGTTGAACTTGAACTTCATTAATTATTAAATGAATCACTTTATTTAGGCTTTAAATTTTCATTTTTTGTAGGTGAACTTGAATAGTAATCATGTCAACTATATTTTGTTGGATTGAAGCTTGTGTTGTAACTGAACTTCAATTGTTTTAATGGTATTTTTTACAGTGGAGGATTTGGACTTGACTGACTACCACTTCGCATACCTCGATACACAAGAATACCAGCCTAGGAAGGAACCGATGTGTACAATAACAAAGCCTGACAAGAGTGCTCGAACCGTTGTTCCTTCCAAGGTTGGTAAGCATCCTATTAGTATTGGGGTGTCTAAAGCCCCAAGTAGTGCCTCTCCGAAGACCCATTGCACCGGGAAGGTGGTTGTAGTCCAGGCTGAAGAGATTTGATCGAATTATGATTTTGAGTAGATTGTTGGCATGAGGAAAGGTAAATCTACTGTTGCTATTGTTTCTGGGAGAGGTGGCAAGAATGTTGTCACTGCTAGGAGGAATCCGACACTTGAGTTTGGAAACATAACCTCTTCGAAGAGGGCAACAAGAATACCTATGATGTGGCGTTCTCCTATCTGCCCCCTAAATAAATACACATACCCTCATCTAGCTAAGGCTCGGAAGATGAAAGAGTTTGTGCTTGGTGAAAATGGCCTGAAAAAGTATATGGAGTGAGTTTTCTTCTCCTGTTTTGCTCGTTGTTATGCTCTAATTTGAAATTCTATTCTGATAATGTCTGAACTTCTCTTAATTTTGCAATAATATTCTTTTCTTATGTACTTGCACTTCTAACATTATCCCATCCTTTTCTTCAGCAGGACATCATACTGCATGTTAAGTGTCCCTGGTGGTAACGTGATGGACCTGACTGGACGTGTCCTTCATTGTCTTTTTGGTAAAGGGGAGCAGATGGAAGGAGACGTAATGGACTTTCTCATAAACCAGTGGAAGGACGCACCGGAGACCCCAGAGATCTTCTCTTGTGCTGATAGGGTTGTTCTGAGTCCATACTTCATACAATTTTTTTGTAACCCTATCTCCGTATTTTTGCGCTATATTTGGTTAAGAGGTATTGCTAGGTCTATTTTATTTGTTGTGTTTTAATGTTTCTTAAATATTTTTGATGGTTATATTTGTAATGCAGTACTGCCTAGATTATGATTTGCTATCTTCCCGAATGCCATAATTCGATGAAAAAAGGCGGCGAGCCTTTGGGTGAGAATGTTCGGTCATAAGGGAGAATACCTTCTTAATGCAAATCTGGTTAGGTTTTTATAACGATTGCTTTTTAGATATGCATATCCATTCCCGAGTTTTCTAGCAAGTTATTGTTCATATTTGTTATTCTACTATTTGTTAACATGTAAAACATTTGAACTACCTTACAATGCATTGTTAAACTTCTGTTATATGGCACCAAAGGTTGTGCATTTGTTGAAACCTCTAGATATACCTTGATTGAACTGCTTTGCAAAGCATGGTTGAACTTCTGTTATATGCATTGCTGCACATGTATTATTTGTTTTGCCCTGCTGTATTTCTGTATGTAGTTCTTCCTTGTTTTATATTCGCTGAACTTTTTGTTTATTTTCATTAACACATTTTCTGTGTAGTTTTTGGTCACCGTGTTTTGTAATGTTTGCAGGTCTTTATGCCATTTTTCAAGCGCATTGAGAAAATAGGGCACTACAGCGTGTATGTGCTGAATAGATATCGGGGTAGCATTGACATCCTTGACTCACTTCCTTACTCTAACAAAGGCATCTCACAAACTCGTTAGCACAAAGACTGAACACATATTGTGAGGTTTCATAAGTGAAACCTCCATCCTATGTTTTGTTTCATTAACATCATTCTACTTTCATATTATACCTTCATACATTTTTGATTTTAGTGTTGTGTCGTGTCATTCAGTTCAAGAGATTTGTTGGGTTGTTGGAGGAGGTGTACGGCAAGGCTGAATACAAAGCCAACAATCAACCAAATTGGTTGTCTATTGCAAAGAGGCCGACTTATGTTGATCTTTCAAAGCAAGGAGCTAATGAGTGTGGTTTCTTCTGCATGAAGTTCAACTCTATATATGATGGCGATGACCTTGTCAAGGATTTCGGTGATGTGGAGGTATGTTTCTTCTCTTGCCCACATGCTCATGCTGCGGTTTCTTTTTAGCCCTACTCTTTTGTAGATTCTTGGTTGTTTTGTGCATGCAGTCTGCTGTTGAAGATTGGAAGGCCGAGTACATCCATAGTCTAGTCTTCAGCCCAAAGAATGAAATTCTACGTGAAGAGCATCCCTCTGAGATCCCGGAGTTTGTGCCATGAATTCTTCATTTGGAAACATTGATTTAGTGTATAGATTTGGCTTAGTATACATTTGTAATTTGCAACGGTTGGAACGACTTGTTTCCTTGAGGTATTGGACATTGGTATAGGTAATTTGTTTAAATTTAAATTTACTGTTTTTCTCTGTGATTGAGGTCCAATGTTTCTAGAATAAAAATATATATGGTTATTGTATGTGTTCATTATTGTTTTCACAGAATGATGTGTGGTTTCTTTGTAGCCCTTATGTGTATATGAACTTCTGCCTTTCCTATGGTTGGACTGCTCTTTTATCAAAAGGAGTATCCTGCGTTGTAAAATGAACTAGTATGACACCATCGTTCTTCTGCATCCCATTCAACTCGTAGCTTTTTTTGCATAGATGCTATATGAACTTCTGTAATACTTCAACTGCATATATTATTGTTGTAGAACTTCACATAACAAATTTCTTGTTACAATCCTATATGGTTCCAATTTTAATTTATTTTTGCAGCCCTAATTTGTATTTGAACTTCCGCCTTTCCTCTTCTCGCATTGCACGGCATGAATGGTAGACACTAGTGTATGCATTGGGTAGAACATGTGTCGCTATGTGTTGTACTTGGTGAAGATCTTGAGGCAGTTTTGTATGTGTTACTTGCCGCAGCAGCTGCTGTAGGCATGTACGATGTAAATGAATATAGAAGTAATTGTGTTAGATCACTACTTTAATGATCTAAACGCTCTTATATTTCTCCACACTGTATCCAACTAGAACTTCATAACTTCTCGCATGGTGTTCGACATACTAACTTAGTTTACATGACGGTACCTTTTTATGTTCTGTTCTTATACTAGAGCTTCTCGAGTGAAAACATTTGAACTTCACCATCTACTTTTCCTATTTAGTCTTTCTTATGTACTAGAACTTCTCCAATAACATTAATTTGAACTTCTATAGTAACAACAGTTGAACTTCATCATGCTGTACTATTCCTGTTAAGTCTTTCTTATGTAATATAGCAACTCCTAGTGTAGCAGAACTGCTCAAGTAACATTAATTTGAACTTCTACAGTAATAACAGTTGAACTTCACCATGTATTATTCCTGTTAAATCTTTCTTATGTAATATAGAAATTCCTAGTGTACCAGAACTTCTCAAGTAACATTAAATTGAACTTCTACAGTAATAACAATTGAACTTCACCATGTACTCTTCAATCTGTGAAATAACATAACATTACTAACAAAGCTCCAGACATAATGGTATTTGAACTTCTCCGCAAATAATGGTCAACATTGTAATAACAGAATATACTTTTCAGTATAAGATTTTTTTTGTTTAATTGACTTATTCTATATGTTCATCAGCCTTGTGCTCCTCCTAGGCTTTGCTGCTTGCGGTTTATGTTTGTGATGTACCTCTTCCTTTTGCTCTTGTTGTTGCTCTTATTCTCCTCCTCCTTCTTCTTCTCCTGCTTCTCCTTCTTTGCCTTCTTCTTCTTCTTCTTCTTCTTCTTCTTCTTCTTCTTTGAGGTCTTCGCTTTCCCCTTCGTCGTCTTCACCTTCATCTTCAAATTCTTGCTCATCTTCATCTTCTACCACTTTCTTTGTGTTGGATCTAGGATTTTTTTCCCTTTCTTTTCTAGCTTTTGTGTCCTCTCTCCTTCTTCTTTGCTCTTCGGGCATGTTCTTGAATTGTGTGGAGCATATTCCTTGCATAGCTACATAGCCTACTGCTAGCTTTGTCTGGGTGTGGTCCCTTGTTATTTCTTTGAGCATTGGATTGCTTCACTTCCTTGGCATCTTTTCTTTCTATAAGTGTTGGACAAGTCAGTTTGTTGTGTCCCGCAACTAGTTTGCATAGAGTGCATTGCCTTTGTCCAAGTGGCACTCCATTCTCATCCAGCTTGACCACTCTTCTATCTAAAGGTGGTGCCTTTATTTGATCTCTCTGTTCACTTTTCATTGCTGCAGAGTTTTTCTTCCTATCCTTCGTTTAAGAGTACAATGAAGGTTTCATCATCCTTTACTACTGCTGCTATTGTTGGTCTAGCTGCTGCATTGAATGACCTGCACCATCCTAACATTTATTGGCTTGTGCCGCAGTTTGTAGCATTTCAGCTTCATAATAAGCAAGATCATCAGCTATTTCAGGATCCTCTTCACACATTATTTCAGCAATATCTGCTTGATTTGCTGAATGTATGGTGTCAAGTTATTCTACGAGCCTCTCGAGGACATAGAAGGCCCTGTCGTATTGCTGTTCACATCTCATTGCTTTCTTGTTAACCATCAAATTTAGCTATAGTAGGATGTCTTGCTTTGAGATTTTTGAGCTGCCATCGGACGCTATTGTGTTGTAGTCCCTTGTATCAAATGTTGGTTGCGATTTAGCAGTCTTGGTGTACCGTTTAAGGATATATATGTCCGGAAACTCGTCAGCCCTCAGGTAGTCCAAGATGTTCATGATGTGAAGGCAGAACAAACCTGCATTTAGAGAAGTGCATAATTTATTGTTTGTGAGCCAACAACGAGTTACTATATAGTGATATCATAATACTAGTTTTTCTGGTTATTTATTTATTTTTGCACACACCTGTGTGTGTCCAGAGCTTGCATTCACACTCATATTTTTTTGCTCATTCAGCTACAACCTAGAACTCATGCTTTGACCACGCAAATACGTTTTCCTCATGCTTCCCTCTATTATGGTAGTACACAAGTTACTTATTTTCTTGTGTTGTTTTCTTACCATAGAAGAATGTGCTCTTTCTTATCCTATCCCTCATCTGTTGTATACGGCTCTTGTGTACTTGATAGCCATGTCTTCCTCGTAGCCATATTTTGTTTTAGTCCCTAGATTGCTCTGATATGTCAAAAATAAGAGATTAGTCAAGCAGAGTAATTTGTTTTTTATTTAGATAGAAAATGCTCAGGCCCGAGGTTCTAAATAAGAAGATATTTTTTTGTATTAATACCATGTTGGCCATCGTTTGCTCATTCTCCAGGTGCAGACGAGTTTGTATGCAAGCATTTACCCACCTAGCAAACTTATGTAGGTTGCGGGTCCCCTTGACAAACCCTCTCTTGAGCACATGGTTCATGCTCTCGCTTTGTTATGTAGAAGTCATTCTAGCACAGAAAATGTTCTTGTAATTTGCCAAGATCCACATTTTCCTATCACTCCACAATTGCATCATCATCGGGTCATTCTGCAGGTTGTACATCTACACGAGTGCAGCCCAGGCAGCTTCAAATTTTGTTGGCATTAGCAGCCAGTTTAAGATAGATGTGAACTCCTCTTTGAATGTTGGATACTTTTTGTACAGGTATGCGAGGTGTTCCTTGAACTTTTTGAGGATGTGCCAACGACAAAGCTTGGGGATGGTCTTTGGGAAAGCTAGTGGTATAGCTTTTCCCATTGAAGGGCATTGGTATGCATGGATATAAAATGTAATATGCAGGGTTATTGAACTTCATTGATCTTATATGCAATCTATACCTGTATACTAATTAGGCACTCTCTAAAAATTCCCACATTAATTAGAATTTATGAGCTGTTAATTTGGTGGGACCGAGTTATTACGGTTCAGATTAACTCATCTAATCCATGCTAGAGTTTTTTCTCAAAGTTTACAAAACAATATTCTCCGAAGGGCCATGACCATATTACAGTTGTACAAAATAGCCGGCATGCTCAGTTCAGCCCACACAATTCTGCTCACGGTCCTTCCGTGTTTGGGCCAGTTTGTTTTTTCTCGGATACCCAAAATACTCCCACGGCTGTAGTTTCTAAGGAGAAAAAGAATTCCACGACTCTAGGAATAATTAGGTCAAGTTTTCTCACCACAATTGTTCCATGGCTTTGCCTGCCGAGGATACCCCATCAAAAAACAAATCTAAAGAATTGGCTACCGTACCTTCCACATGTTTCCCTATCTAGAAAATTCATCAAACTCAAGCAATCGAAGGGCTCGGGATCTCTACTTCCCAAAATTATTTCACGACAGGAAAACAGATCCACATTCATCTCAAATTGGTGCAAGTTGAGGTGTGCTCATGGAGCTTAGCGCATCAAAATTCTTTCCTTATCCAGATCCGGTTCGTCTTCTCATACTAATTTGTTTCTAATTTGTTTTCTTGCCAATTTATAGTTGAGTCATACTATATCTTTTTCATTGAAATAAGATTCAGTCTGTTAATAATGTTCTAATTTGTTTATAATATGTTGATAATGTTCATATCTTGACGGATTTTATCAGTAAATCTTCTCACGTACAGTATTTACATACCCCCATATAGATCGAGAGAGGTGCATCTCGCATTGTTCTGAAGGTTGTCTCAGGTCATCTCTTTTCTTTCTTGCCCAGTCTACTTTCTAGGTATTGTTCATTAGGTTGGTTAAATCAAATCTGCTACACTAAATTTCGAGCACAACTTTCCCTGTACTCTGCACTTTGTATTGCTTACACACTATGTACTACTTTGCAGCTAAAGCCTAGGATTTGGCAGAGATCGAAGAAGTACTAATCGCAAAAACAAATGTTCTTTTCAGGTCAAATTCTTTTCTGATTCTTTAAAATAGTGGTGCGATGACAATTAGATGGATCCCAGAAAGTCAAGGTCAAAGTAATTGGGCAAGGGGTGCCATTAATTTCAGCTGCAATGAACTTAATAGCCTTGAAATAACTATTTGATGAAGAGGTCAATTTATTCCTAAAATTATATGATTCTCCAACATAAATAGGCCACTATGATTTATATTAGTTATTAGAAATATAAAGGCATCTTCTCAATGCATTATAATGTTTCAGGGCACGGTGATACATGTCAAGGTAACGCACTACAAGAAATATGCTATCTTGTGACCTTCTATCAGTGACCTTGGAAAAAATGGTCGTAAATCTATGACCTTTTGAGGCAAATTGGTCTTAAGCTGCCCGGAGGGGTCCTAACCCTAAACACCAACGACCATTTTGGTCAGAAAGGTCGTAATTTCCTTAATTGAAATGGTCATAAAGAGAACAACACCGGTCCACTGCCTTATTTCTAGCTGATAATGACCAATATAAATGGTTGTAAGCTATGACTTGGCACCACCTCATCAGTTTTGCCTATGTGTCATGTCCATGTGTCAATTTTTGCCTACGTGTCAGGTCCATGTGTCAATTTTTCCCTAGGTTGTGAAGCAACCTATATCTCTGTTATTCCCAAAATTCCCAAACAATTCTCATAAATTCTTTGTATCATATCTTCATCAAATATGTCAAAAACCTTCCTTGCCTAGTTCAAAAATAATTCAAAAATATCCATTTTCCTATTCTATTCAGACCAACACTTTGTGAAGGAAGTGCTACTTGTATATTCTTGATTGCCCTCAAATTTTTTGGAAACTCTGTCCTATCCAAATTATTGACTCATGGCAAAATTCAGCTCCATTTGCCCAGTAAATTGTCCTCGGCAAATTTCCAAAATATTCTTTCACCTAGAAGCTTTGTGAAGGAACTACTGGCTATGCATATCATAACGAGTTGAATTTTTCACAGATTTTCTATATGCCCAAATAATAACTATCCACAAAATTTAGCCCCGTCTAACAATCCATGTGAGCTCAGCATCCAATCTTTGTTTCTAGTAATATTTTCAATTTGTGAAGGAACTACATTTAATATTTCTTTATAATTGCTGAAAATTTACCAGTACATGACCATGATCACAGAACCTCCCTCCACCAGATTTTATCTCATTTAATTTAGCCAATTTCCCTCAACATTTTTCCTAATATTCTCTTCAGTGGAGAGCATTGTGAAGCAAGTATCATTTTTATTTTCCCAAATAGTATGAAAGTTTTACAGTGCCTTCATATGCCGAAATTTTCATCCTCCTACAAATTGCAGCTTAATCCAATCATCTATGTGAGCTCAGCTTCAATTTCTACTTTCTGTCCAGATTGGCACATTGCAAAGCAAGTGCTATATAGACCCCTCGTATCGCCCTCAAACTTTTTGGGCGGTATTCCATATCCAAATAATTGCCACATGCCAATATTCAGCTCAATCCATTCATTATTTTGAGCCCAGCTTCAATATTCATATTTCTGTCTAGTGTGGCACTTTGCAAAGGAAGTACCACCTAAGCTCATCCATTTAAGATAAAAACTTGTGAAGACAGTCTTCTTAGTAAATGATCATCTTCACCCAAAACTCACGTCCATTGTCCATGTGCATTTCCTGTACCGCCCCCTTCATCCCCACTCCCCTCTAACGCCACCTATGAATGCCGGAGACTCACCGCCACCGTTTGGAGCACTCGGACACCGTCCGCGACCACCGTACCACCGTCTTCGACCATCTCCGACTCTTGACCGCCGTCGACTTCGCCGGAGACCCCAACCCTCTCCTCTGTAAGCCACCCCCCTTCGTAGCCGTCAGATCTAATGTCTACGGACTAGATTAGAATGTTTTAAAACAATGAACCGGTAACCACTTCGCTTCGGTCGTCCGCCCGCTAACCTCCGCACGCACACGGCTTCGGCCAATCACGGTCCGCCACGAAGCCCCTAACCGTTAGATAGATATTTTCTTTTTTCTGTTTCTATTTTAGAAAACAGAATGAGTTCTGTTTTCATCTTTGTTATATCATTTAGGATATTTAGAGTTTTTGATTAATTATTTTTGCAACATGTCACAAATTTCATGTAGTTTCTGTCTGTAGTTTTAATTTTCAAATTTGAACTTTTAAATTTGAATGTTGTTAAATTTGATGAAATCACTAAAACTTGAATAACTTGAGTTTAATAACTTGTTTGCAAGTGATTATTTTTGCCACTGTTTTGTATTAGTTAGGTTTATCATCCTGCTTTGTTTGAGTATTTTTAGGATATTTTAGATTATAGGTTTTAGCAAAAACATATTCTGCTTAGTTCTTACTAGGGCTTAATTCAATTGTTTTTCATTTAGTTTATTTTGATTTTGTTCTAGTTTAACTTTTTATTGTAGTTTTTTGAGTTTCTGTTGTTCAACATTAGGAGAATTATTTTCTGATAATAAAAATATTTTATTTTGTTTCATGCTCTATTTTAATTAGGTAAACTTTGTTTTCACCATTAGTATTGTTTAGTAAAAGGTATTGTAGTAATCCTTTTGCACAAATTTTTTATAGTGAAATACTTCCTGTTTTCTAATAATTTTTTTGTATTTTCTTTTCTGTTATCCATTGGTTAGTTGTTGAAAACAAATTTTTGTCATGTTATGTCTTAGTAGTAGTTTTGCCACCAAAAATTTGAGAGTCTTCGACTTTGTTTTGATTTTCTTTCTTTTGATTGTGCTATTGATTGTTATAGTATTACTTTACTTTGCTGTGGTGTAAATTGTATTGTGGTTATGCTTAATGTGTGCTTTGTTTGATTCGTTAGATCATCCGAAGTGTGAGGCTTGTTATCTAGGGTCACTTGAGTACGAGGATCGTCAGCAAGGAAGTCACTTTGATCATGTTTACCCATGTTTTTATTGCATTAGTTCTACCATCTCCCCATTTGCACGCAAAGTAGATAATTTGGAAATTTGGTGACTTGATGTAGTATCATGTGGTAGGCACCCCTCAACCCTTTGACACTTTGGCCTTGGGAAATGTTGATTCAATTTTGCTATGCTATTAGTAGACGGGGTTGGTTGAGTGTTTCATGAGAGTTGTGAGACAATAACTACAAGACCTACATGCTGATCAAGACTTTAAGACTCCGAGTTTTCAACATAACTCTAGGTGGATGATGGTTGAACGGCGCCCGGGAGAAGCCAGTGGTTAGCCTACGTGTTGCTGGAGAAGTGCCAGTATTCACGCGGAAAGGTCCACCCAGGCACAAAGAGATGGATGGATACTTCAAGACCCAAGGCTTACCTGCACAGCCATAAGCCATTATGGGCTCTGGCTTGGTTGGATATTGTAGTGACATTGGATAGGCAGTGCTACGAGATGTAGAAGAACGGTAGGAAAGGATGGGCACCGATAGAGTCTCAGTGAAACCCCTTAGAAGACCATGTTTTGGTCATCCGTTCCTCAGACACCCTGAAGTACGAGGAATCCAATGGAGGCGATCAAATCTTGTGGGGAACGTGTGCAAAACTCTGCAGAGTACCCAAACCTAATTGATTAGCCATGTCCACGCTCATGGACAACTTGAGCCAAAGGAACTGAAACTATCTGGAATTCTCAACACAAAGAATTATAATGATGTGGGTATTAATGACAACTTGGGTATGAGAATTGGCTGGTGGAACCATTTCATTAATCAACCAATATCGTAGTAATAACTTCTGTTTCGCCCCTCTCTTGTTGTAGGAAAAATTGGCTTTACGCAAAAACTTACTACCCCACCTACCATATTTCCATATAGAATAGATGATTATTTTTCACCCCTCTTTTGTGACATTGCTGGCGTATTCAATATGCTGACCTACATGGCTGCAACGTATCATGTTGCAGAGTACTTTTCCGACCAGGAGTGAGGATACTCTCTACGCTCGGTGAGATGCCCTTAGAATCAGATGGACTCAACTACCTTTGAAGCTTCCGCAAGATTTTTGGATTAGTTATTTTCATGAGTTGGCCTTTAGCCACTTTATTGTAATACTTATTGTCATAAAGGACTCGATATGAGATTTCGATTAATAAAGCTGTGTGATTTTCCCTTTGATATATACATTGATGTACCGTGTGTGTACCAGCATGATCTTGGGATGGTACGGAAACACCAGAGATTCGACCTTTCAGGCCGGGTCGCTACATGGAGGGGGATTTGAACACGGAGGGCTTCTTCATCAACACCATTACCTCTCCGATGATGCGCGAGTACTTCATCACAGACCTTCGGGTCCATAGCTAGTAGCTAGATGGATTCTTCTCTCTCTTTGATCTTCAATACAAAGTTCTCCATGATCTTCATGGATATCTATCTGATGTAAATTTCTTTTGCAGTGTGTTTGTCGAGATCCGAGGAATTGTGGATTCATGATCAGATTATCTATGAATATTATTTGAGTCTCCTCTCATTTCTTATATGCATGATTCCGTATCCTTGTAAGTCTCTTCGAGATATGGGTTTCGTTTGGCCAACTTGATCTATAATTCTTGCAATGGGAGAAGTGCTTGGTTTTGGATTCATACCGTGCGATGTCCTCACCTAGTGACATAAGGGGTAGCGAGGCACGCATCTTGTTGTTGCCATAAAGGGTAAAAATATGGGGTTTATATCATATTGCATGAATCTATCCCGCTACATCATGTCATCTTGCTTAAGGCGTTACTCTGTTTGTTATGAACTTAATACACTAGATGCATGCTGGATAGCGGTCGATGTGTGGAGTAATAGTAGTAGATGCAGAAAGTATTGGTCTACTTATCTCAGACGTGATGCCTATATGTATGATCATTGCCTTATATATCGTCATGACTTTGCGCGGTTCTATCAATTGCTCGACAGTAATTTGTTCACGCACCATAATACTTGCTATCATGAGAGAAGCCTCTAGTGAACACTATGGCCCGTGGGTCAATTTTACACATTATATATTCAGATCTATATACGAAAATACCAAAAATACCTGGTTGCACTTTTATTTATTTATATCTACCTATTATCACTATCAGATCTCACCTTGCAAGTAATCGTAAAGGGATTGACAACCCCTTTATCGTGTTGGGTGCAAGTTTGTTTGTTTTTGCGCATGTGCCTTTGTGCCTCATCTTGATACTCCTACTGGATTGATACCTTGGTTCTCAAACTGAGGGAAATACTTATCTCTACTTTTCTGCATCACCCTTTCCTCTTAAAGGTAAAAACCAACGCAAGCTCAAGAAGTAGCACCAGCGGCAGCGGCGAGGCCCAGCTCGCCCTCTGCTAGCAGGGGCTTGGCCCGTTGGGTGAGCTCCCCCTGTTACCCGCTATCCTTTGACCGAGCACCCTTTTTTATGTTGCGCATGCCCTTGTGTAGCCCGATTACTATAGATTCGGCCCGCTACCTTTTTCTGCTAATGAATTTGCCAATTAACCCGTGTATATTAAAATTGCAAAAAGACCCCTAAACTCATGCATTCAATAACTTTTCATGTGTGCACCATATGTAAAAACTTTATATATGAAACTTGTCTAAAATTTTGTGTAGATTCACAATTTCCAACTTTCACACATGATTAAAATACTTAAACTTCCTATTTACATTAATTTGCATATATGCCATGTTAAAATGATTTGTTTCATAACTAATTAACCGTAGCTCCGATAAAAATGTTCCACATATGTAACTTGGCTAGAAAAATGTGTAGAATATCATGGTGACATTTATTTTGCTATTTAACAAATTTAAAATATGGTTAGGACAGATGTGGACAAAGTCATAATATGCATATGGGGTTGTTTCGGAAATGATATATATTGCTTCCGGCCTCATTTAAAATGCCTAGATGTTGTAGTTGGTTGTGCTTCACCTCTTGCAATGTTTAACAACATTTAATATTGATGAGTACCTAAACAAGAGTGAACTAAATAATCGATCATGGAGTTTCGTCAATATGCCACTCATTGCATATTGAGCTTCACTTTAATGTGCAACAGTTGTTTGATGTGATTTGCCATGCGTTGCATATTTAAACCGGACATGCATCATGTTTGTTTGCGCATCATATCATGCATATGTTGTGGTGTATCGTGTGTTGATTGTTGTTTCTGTATTGTTTCTTCTCGATAGAGTTCCGAAAGCGTTTGGAGTGTGAGGATTCGTTCGACTATGTTGGCTCGTCTTCTTCATGGACTCGTTCTTCTTCCGAGCGGGATCTCAGGCAAGATGACACATTTCCCTAGATACCATTACTATCATTGTCATGCTAGATGTCTTGTTTTCTATCGTTATGACTCGCTACCTACAACTTGTTTGACAAGCCTCCCAACATTGCCATGAAAGCCTCTAACCCTCCACCTTCCCAGCAACCCGTTGTTTGACTATGTTACCGCTTGCTCAGCCCTTCTTATAGCGTTTCTAGCTGCAGGCGCAATTGCTTCCATGTGACAACATGGACATCCTTTTGTTATCGCAATATTTATTGCTGATGAATTTAAGGCACGTATACACTTGGTAAAGGGTGGAAGGCTTGGCCTTTTGCTCGGTGTTTTGTTCCACTCTTGCCCCCTAGTTACTTTTGAACTGGTGTTATGTTGCATAATTGAGGGCTCCTAACATGCTCGGGGTTGTTATTGGGACCCCCTTGATTTTCATTTTAGGATAAAGCTTGTCTGGCAAGGCCCAACATTGGTACTACATTTGCCTAATAACTAATAAATTTGCATAGGGACCCGCCGACACCCGCGGATAATTAATCAACAACTCGGACCAGTGCTCCTCATGAGTGTTGGTCCAAAATAGAGCACTGTGCGGGGCCAACCCAGGGCAACTCAGGAGATTTCTATCAGGACACCATACACTAGCTTATCCGCCGTGTCCTGAGAACGAGATATGTGGCTCCTATCGGGATTGTTGACACGTCGGGAGGCCTTGATGGATTTGTTTTACCTTTCTCGAACGTCTTGCATGAAGAACTCTAATTTTCTTCGAGCTATCTTGAGGTGTCGATTTCCTTTGGATTTTCCTAGGATGATCACGAGATCCGTGGTCAAGGTTATTCCCGCGACGTGTGGTTAATTTATGATGGATGAGTTGGAGCACCCCTACAGGGTTAAATCTTTTGGAAAGCCGTGCCCGCGGTTATGTGGCAAACTTGGATACTTTGTTTAACACCCAGTCATAGCAAACTTGAAGTAAAACTCTAATAAAATACACCAACTTTGTGCGTAACCATGACTGTCTCTTCTCATGACCCCTTTATCCGAGAGAGAACACAGTGGGGTTATGATTGACGTAAGTAGATGTTCACGATCAGTTAGTGATCATTACTAGTTCACGTTCGTTATGCGTAGACCACCATACTTTACTTTCTTAATTTGTAAGTTATCCACTCAAATAGATGCTTAGTTGCTTGCTGTAGCCTCACCACTTAACAATACCTCACCTATTAAGATTTGATAGTCTTGATACCCTTGGAAATGAGATTGCCGAGTCCTTGTGGCTCACAGATTACTACAACAACAGTTGCAGGTACATGTAATGTGATGCTTGAACATGAGAGCATTGCTTGTTTGTTGGAGTTCTTCTTCTTCATCATCGATCTAGGATGGGTTCCAGGCAGCAGCTGGGGATAGCAAGGATGGATGTCATTTCGTCGTTTGTTTTCATCCATAGTCGCACCCTGCTCTTCTGTATGATGTTTGAGTATGTTGTTGTATTGATGTGATCTTGTTGTAGGTCGTGGCGAGTGTAAGCCAATTCCATATACTCTTCTCTTCTGTACATGTACTTGTAATGATATCCATTCTTGCAACACGACGAGATACGCTTCTATCCCTGTAGAGGACTTTGTGCCAAAATAAGGATAGGACTGCATCTTGGGCGTGACAATAGATAAGATTTGAGTGGTTACGAGAGATCATGCAAATAGAGAGCAAATCAGACAAGATTCTTAACTAGATGATAGGCGGTGACTAGGTCACCTCTATTGGAGTATATTGACTTAGGAGTCAAGCAAGAGTACTTGATCATAGGTCATACTCTACATTAAGCTCGAAATGGGTTTACCATTTTTCGATTAAGCATTTTGATGTCTTCATATCACTTGAGTTACTTTAGCCCATGACTTGGAGTAAAGCCTTTTCAAGGATATGAGTACATACCTTTGAGTAGTGTTGATGACGTTGCTCGTAGGTGAACTTGTTGAGGTTCCTCGAGGTTGATGAAGATCATCTTGAATTTGGACCAATCCTTCTCGTTCTAGTACACTTGACACCTACAAAGGTTAGTCATGCAAGGAAGAACAATGGATATATCCAATTGACATGATACTACTTAAGATTTTACAACTAAGATCAAGTATATGTCAAAGATATGTTTTTGTTGTCTTCTTCTTTCCATCATCAAGAGGGGTTGTTGATACTTGGTAATGACAAGATTGCTTATGATTGGGGTTGATGGCAATATTGTGGAATGAGGTTCTTCCAAGTACCTACAAAAGGCCAGATGCAATACAAGGGAGCATAAATTCCATGGCATATGATAACGATTTACGGGCACATGGAAATAACAAGAAAGCTCATGCCCTTGCTTGCAACCAAGTGAGTCTAGCTCAAGTTTGAAGCATCAATGATGTTCAACTCACTCCTCTAATGAAATAATGTTTTATCATCAAGTGGCTTAGTGAAGATATCGACCAATTGCTTGTTAGTACGGACATGCATAAGATTAATATCTCCTTTGGCAACATGATCACGAATGAAATAATGTCGAACTTGAATATGCTTAGTTTGAGAATGTTGCACAAGATTATGTCCAATTTAAATAGAACTTTCATTGTCACAGAGTAATGGGACATTTTTAACATAAATTCCATAATCCTTAAGCATTTGTGTCATCCATAGTAATTGCATACAAAACGATCCAGCAGCAATATACGCAACTTTGGCAGTAGATAGAGATACCGAGTTTTGTTTCTTGGAGGACTAAGACACACGAGAGCTACCCAAAAATTGATAAGTACCCAAGGTGGACTTTCTATCAACCTTGTCACGACATAGTCTGAATCGGAATAGCCAACAAGATTAAAAGAAGATCCCTTCGGATACCAAATGCCAAAGTTTGGTGTTTGTATGAAGTATCTCACAATACGTTTCACAGCCAAAAGAGGACACTCTTTAGGTGCAGCTTGATATCTAGCACACATGCGAACACTAAGCCTAATATCGGGACGAGATGTACATAGATATAGCAATGAACCAATCATAGATCGATAAACCTTTTGATCAACCGGTTCATCCTCCCTGGTAAGGTTAACATGTCCACTAGTGGGCATAGGAGTTTTCATACCTTTGCAATCCTGCATGTTGAACTTCTTGATCAAGTCCTTGGTATACTTAGTTTGAGAGATGACAGTTCGTTCTCTTGATTTCTTGATTTGCAATCCATGAAAGAATTTTAGCTCACACATCATAGACATCTCATACTTCTCAGACATCAACCTTCCAAATCTTTCACTAAATTGAGGGTTAGTGGAACCAAAGATAATATTATCTACATAGATTTGGCACACCAATAATTCTCCATTAACTCTCTTAGTGAACAAGGTTGCATCAATTTTTCCTATTTCAAAACCTTTTTCGATGAGAAACTTCGTTGAACACTTATACCAAGCACGAGGGGATTTATTAAGACCATAAAGAGATTTATGAAGCTTGTAAACATGATTAGATTTCTTAGTATTCACAAAACCAGGTGGTTACCTAACATAAACCTCTTCTTCAATTTCACCATTTAAAAATGCACTTTTGATGTCCATTTGATAAAGCGTGATATCATGGTAATTAGCATAAGCAAGAAGAATACGAATAGCTTCAAGTCTAGCGACGGGGGCATATGTCTCATCATAGTCCATACCTTTGACTTGCGTATATCCTTGGGCTACAAGGCGAGCCTTGTTGTGCACGACTTGACTGTCTTCGTCTTGTTTGTTCCGAAACACCCCTGTGGTTCCGATGATGTTATGCTCATCTTCAGGCTTCTCCACGATTGTCCACACTTTGTTCCTTTCGAAGTTGTGAAGCTCTTCATGCATAGAGTTCACCAGATCCGCATCTTCAAGAGCTTGTTCTACCTTCAAAGGCTCAATGCTAGAGATGATAGAATAATGATCAGAAAAGTTAGGTAGATGAGTTTTAGAGCGAGTGATTCTCCCTATTTGTATATCACCAAAGATTTTGTTTAGGGGATGGTTCTTGGTCACTTGAGCTCGAACTCGGGTCAGCTTTCGATTTTTGGATGGTTGAGCTTCTGTTTCTTCATCATCATTTCTTTCATCTTCATTGTTGTTGAAGGTGTCGTTTCCTTGAGGTGGTGGTGAAGGTGGTTGTGGTGGATCTTCATGATGCACTTCCTCCTCTTCATCATCTCGTTGTGTACTTCTTGTGGATGCCTCCATGTCGTGTTGAGGTTCACCTTGGCGTGAAGTAGGGGCTTCCACTTGAGTTGATGAAGTACTTTCCTTCACCTCCATGGGACGAATCTTGCTGATGGGTAGATCTATAATGGCTTTTGAAGGGTCCTTATCACCTACATCATTGGGCAATTGTTTGACTTGCTAACCATTAGATTCATCAAACTTCACATCTACCGTCTCTTCAACTTTCCGAGTGAAGTTGTTGTAGACACAGTAAGTGTGAGATTTTGATCTGTAACCAAGTAGGAATCCATCATGAGATTTAGGAGAAAATTTAGTACGACGATGCTTATCAAGAATGTAGCACTTTCAGCCAAATACCCAAAAGTATCCGACTTGGTTTTTTTAACGGTCAGTAGCTCGTATGACATTTTACCAAGACGCTTGTGCAAGTAAAGTCGGTTTGTGGCATGACATGCTATTTCAACGGCTTTGCCCGAAAGTGTCTTGGAGTCTTGTATTCGTCAAGCATCGTTCCTGCCATCTCACTGAGCGCCCGTTCTTCCTTTCAGCAACTCCATTTTGTTGAGGTGTGTACGTATCCAAGAACTCATGTGAGACACCTTGTTTGTCAAGAAAGGTATCCACATGGGTGTTCTTGAACTCCGATCCATTACCGCTTCGAACCTTCTTGATCATCATTTCAAACTGATTTTGTCTTTGCGAGCGAAGATCTTGAAGATCTTTTGAACTTGCGACTTATCATCAAGAAAGAATACCCATGTAAATCTGGAAAAATCATCAACTATAACTAGACCATAGGAATTTTCACCAGGACTCTTGTAAGCATTAGGACCAAAGAGATCCATGTGAATTAACTCGAGTGGTCTCCTAGTAGTCATGATATTCTTAACGAGATGACTTCCACCTACTTGCTTTCCATCTTGACAAGCACTACAAAGTCTATCTTTGTCAAAGATAACATCTTTAACACCAAGTATATAATCACCTTTGATTAGAATATCTATATTGTGCATGCCTACATGTCCAAGCCTTCTATGCCAAAGCCAACCTTTAGAGGATTTTACAATTAAACAAGTGCGAGGTTTGGTTCTCTTAGCGAAATCAACAATGTATGGATCACCTCTATGGAAACCGGTAAAGACCATTTTATGATTATCTTGACGAAACACTTGGCAATCTACTTTCATGAATAACACATTGAAACCGAAGTCAGCAAGTCTAGATATGGAAAGAAGATTGTAGCCAAGGGATTCAACAAGCATAACATTTTGAATAGAGCTATCATGGGATATGGCCACCTTACCAAGGCCATGTACCTTACCCTTAGAGTTGTATCCAAAGGTCATGTACCTTCAAGGACCTTGATTAGGAGTGATCTCTTGAAACATGTCTTTATCACCAGTCATATGATCCGTACATCCACTGTTGAGAATCCACTCTTTTCCTCCGGACATGTAATCCTTAAAGTTTGCCATAAGACTCAGATTCTTCATGATCTTCTCATGCTCGATGTCGAACAACTCATCTTCATCATAGTAGCGATGTTCCACATTTTCATCATCAAGTGGGAAAGCCTCGTCATAAAGAACAAGAGATTCGTTAGAATTGTGATCATGACAATGTTCAAGTTTATGAATGATAATGGCTTCAAAGATAATGTTGTTGGTAGTGGTGACATCTGCTTTAGCACGCATGAGATCACAAAGCTCAAATAGGCATTTAGCAAAGTTTGTATCACTAGACTTCATTTTGTGAAAAGCAACAGTTTTATGAAGAATTTCATCAAGATTTCCTAATGAAAGATTTGGATATTGTTTCTCCAAATCAGTCCACAAGGTATAGGCACATGCAAAGTTCTTCAATTGAGAAAGCACGAATCTTGGTAAACCTCTAATAATAAGATTGACAGTTGTTAGGTTACCAAGCATGTTAATTTCCTCTTCATGTGTGGGATGCAATTCATCAATGGGGAGCACATCGGGGTTGCCAATATATTTTGTCAAATGGAATTTATCAAATAGATCAATCATGGCATTCTTCCATTGACTATGGTACTCTCCATTAATACGTCTCCAACGTATCTATAATTTTTGATTGTTCCATGCTATTATATTATCTGTTTTGGATGTTTTATATGCATTAATATGCTATTTATATTATTTTTGGGACTATCCTATTAATCTAGAGCCTAGTGGCAGTTTCTATTTATTCCTTGTTTTTGAGTTTCACAGATAAGGAATATTAAAGGGAGTCCAAACAGAATAAAACCTCGAGAAAGATTTTTTCTGGAAAATATGGAAGCCATGAGACTTGAGAAGTAAGGAAGAGGAGCTACCACGGGGCCACAAGCCCGCTTGCCGCGACCAGGGGAGCACCCGCGCCGGGCAGGCTTGTGGGCCCATGGCACCTCCCCTAACCCTAATCTTCATCCTATAAATACCCAAATATTCCATCATTATCAGAACGAGCCACGAAAACACTTTTCCGCCGCCAGAAGCCTCTGGTCCTAAGAGATCCAATCTTGGAGCCTTTTCAGGTAATCTGCCAGAGGGGGATTCGATCACGGAGGGCGTCTACATCAACTGCATTGCCCCTCTGATGATGCGTGAGTAGTTTAGCACAAACCTACGGGTCCATAGCTAGTAGCTATATGGCTTATTCTCTCTCTTTGCTTCTCAATACCATGTTCTTCATGATCTTCATGGAGATCTATCTGATGTAATAATCTTTTGCGGTGTGTTTGTTGAGATCTGATGAATTGTGGGTTTATGTTCAGATTATCCATGAATATTATTTGAGTCTTTCCTGAATTCTTATATGCATGATTTCATATTGTTGCAAGCCTCTTTGAATTATTGGTTTGGTTTGGCCAACTAGATTGGTAATTCTTGCAATAGGAGAAGTGCTTGGTTTTGGGTTCAATCTTGCGGTGTCCTCACCTAGTGACATAGTAGGGGTAGCGATGCACGTATTGTATTGTTGCCATCAAGGGTAAAAAGATGGAGTTTTCATCATATTGCTTGAGTCTATCCCTCTACATCATGTCATCTTAGCTAATGCGTTACTCTGTTCTTCATGAACTTAATACTCTAGATGCAGGCAGGAGTCGGTCAATGTGTGGAGTAATAGTAGTAGATGCAGAATCATTTCAGTCTACTTGTCACGGACGTGACGGCTATATACATAATCATTGCCTAGGATATCTTCATAACTATTCGCTTTTCTATCAATTGCTCGACAGTAATTTGTTCACCCACCGTAATACTTGACATCATGATAGAAGCCATCTAGTGAAACCTATGGCCCCCGAGTCTATTTTCCATATTATATTTTTAGATCTAGAACCAAAAACACCAAAAAAATACTTGCTGCATTGTTTTTACTTTTAGTTTTACTTTCCGTTAAATCATCCTATTATATCTATCTCTACTAGATCTCATCCTAGCAAATAACCATGAAGGCACTGAAACCCCTTTATAGCGTTGCGTGCAAGAGTTTGATTCCTTGTGCAGGTATATCTATTGGTCGCTCGCTTGTATGTCCTACTAGATTGATACCTTGTTTCTCAAAAACTGGGGGAAATACTTATCTACTTTGCTGCATCAAACCGTTCCTCTTCACGGGAAACCAACTCATTCTCGATAAGTAGCATCCATCAACAATAGGCACTCTACAACTCAAACTCTCTACTCTAGACACATCCATCTTCCTCCATGGTGATTAAACCGAAGCAATGGAGACCAGCGCTCTGATACCACTTGTAGGATTTCTAGAAGAGTGTCTAGAGGGTGGGGTGAATAGACTACTAGCAGGAATTTAAAACCTAACCTTTTCCGAAGTTAATTGGTTGGCAGATTTTAACAGTTTTTGGCTAGTCTATTAAGTCTAACAACCCTACACATGCATGTCTATAGGTATGGCAGCGGAAAGTAAAGACATTGCATATGAAGTAAAGAGATAAGATAGGAAGATCAAATGCAATTCTTCCCATGGTTCTGATAGGTGGTGCTATCATACATCCACGTTTATGGAGTCTTCAACCTACGGAGGCTAACGGTCGCGAGAGTCCACGGGGGGCTAAGGGTCCACAAAGTAGCAACCTCAACTATTCCATACGGCTTTCGTCCACGAAGGACTAGCCACACTATGGGTAGATCTTCACGAAGTAGGCGATCTCCTTGCCCTTACAGACTTCTTGGTTCACTCCACAACACGAACTAGGAGGCTCCCAAGAGACACCTAACCAATCTAGGAGGCACCACCCTCCAAAAGGTAATAGGCTCGGTAATGACGATGAACTCCTTGCTCTTGTGCTTCAAGATGATAGACTCCTCAACACACAATCCCTCTCTCACAGATTTGGCTTGGTAGAAGACTTGGGATTGGTGGAAAGCAACTTGGGGAGGCTAGAAATCAAGATCCATATGGTTGGAGTGGAAGATCTTGATCTCAAAACAAGGGTATGTTGTTCTCTCTCAGAAAATATGATAGGATAGGTATGGAATAGTTCTGAGTGCTTCTCTTTCGAGTAGGTGGTGATGAAGGGGAATATATAGGCATCCCCAAAAATCCAACCGTTACACACAATAAGTGAGACTCGGTGACACCTAAGTGTTAATCTCGGTGGTACCTAAGTGACCAAAAGGTGGCAACTTTTGAATCTTGGAGGGACCAATATACGAATCTCGGTTGCACCGATAAGATGACCAACAGTCAGATTTGCAATCTCGGTGACGCCGACCCAACATTCTCGGTGGGACCGAAAATGTGAATTTGCGTAACAGAAAGTTGGCAACCTAAACTCAGTGGCATCGGTATGGAATCGGTTGCACCGAAGTGGCTAGGGTTTGGCTGAGTCTGTCTAGGGTTTGGAATCGGTGGCACCGGGATAGGAATGTTGGTTGCACAGATTTTGAATGTTTGGCTATAAATAGACTTTGGTGGGAGAGCTTGTGGATGTTTTTGGTGACTATCACTTGTGCACGTATGACCATTCTGTTTAACAACAAAACCTTACCCCCTTTTGATAGTATTGGCTTTCCTATGGACTCAAAGTGATTTCTCACAAATGTAAAATATAGAGTCCTCTTGCTTGAAGGTTGGCCAACCTATTTCCTTGCATCTCGGGTAATTTCACAATCTCCACAATCCTTTTGCCAACTCAACTCTCCATGGACTATTATCTGAAATACACTAGATAGAGGTGTTAGTCCAAGAGACAATGTATGTTGTCATGAATTATCAAAACCACCAAGGGAGCATGTTGTGCTTTCAATTTGGGGGCTTCCAACTCACCGAGTTCAGCTTTCTCACCCTCTTGGCCCGGCACAAAACGCCACATATGGTTAAACATGCATGTATGCTTGATGTGATTCCGATCAGGTGAACCCGTGTACTCTTGACAAGTCAATCCATCTTTGAACCCTAAACTTATCAAAGTTAAAACACCAGCTTGTCTCATGTGAGAGCTGGCATACAGAGAGCTAGGATAATAGATGGGTTATCTTACCCCCTTGATTGAAGCAAGACTCGAGCCTCGAAAGCCGGTCTTTTTGTCGAGCTTCAAAACCCAGCATTTAATACTCTGCATACATCATCATGCACTGCATTAATTCATAATACATCATACATACATATCTATATTTTCCTATATTGCGGATTGTTGGTCTTCAAGCCGGGTTACATTGTAACTTTTGCAAAATGCATTTTGCATATCCAAAATGGCCTCACCCTCATCATGGTTTACAGATTGTGGCTTTCATGGCCGGCTTAGAAGAAATACTTACACTCAAAGAGTCGGTTTCTATTGTTGAGCTTCGAAAGCCAATCTCCTTTTTCCAAGTCTCATTAAGCCGACTTATTAACAATGCCTTATATTGTTATAAATTTGTGTTACTACCTCATGAATTTCAGATAAAAATATTCTTATTACCGGCTCATATATGAGTGTTAGGGTCATCAACTATAGTCATATTATGACCAGTTCGAAAACACATCTTCTTCAATATCATTGTGGAAGGATTCAAACAAGACTTGAGCATCGAAATCCAAGATTCCCTGCTGACTCATTTTCTGACCGGTCTCCTTTGTTTCAATCAAATGACATTTGAGATACAACAAAATAGATATTTAAAGAAGCAACGCAATCTTAGTTTGGCAAGATAGATAAATGGATCAAGGTTTCATGGCACCTTTGCGGATGCAAACATGCACGATGGCATGACAGAACATTGCAGAAGTATTTCCACCTACTTCTATTACAAACTCCAATTAGGATCCACAAAAATGTTTGGCCCAACACATGGGGGCAAGACCCGTTTGGTGACTTAAAAGTTTTTTATCACTTCTGTGATTCGCCTTCTATGCCATCCGGGTTAATCTTGGGTTGACCTTTCACCTGAGCCACCTCCGGCTCATCCTCCACTGGGTCTTCTCGTTCCTGGATTTGTAGGTTGTCCAGATCCCAGTTGCAGTGGGTTAAGGCGTGGAATTCAGCTTCTTCGTTTAGGATGGAGAATGGGTCAACATCAGGGAAATAATGTGATTATGCCGTTGAGGAGTTAGGTCCATCGGTTCAAAAGTGGGCTGCCGAACCCGTGAGTTTGTAGCGTCATAAGCCAGTCGATAGTTTTTGAACACCATCACAGAGACAAGTTGGGTGGCTAACATTCGAGCCGCCTTGACGCATTTGACATAGTCATCATCCGTAAAGGCTAACCCATCATCCTTAAACTCAGGGAACCCTTTGGCATTTCTTTCGAAACGAGTTGCGCTGAATAGGCCAAGGCCCGACTCAAAGAAGATGCTGCACTGGCTCGGGTGGCTGATTTTTCTAGTTCTTGAATCTATTTGGGCAGGGTTGACAAGCGCTTTAGCACATCCTTGATAAGCTTCACCATCTCTTTATTCCCCATAAAAGCCTTGATTGTGAGGTGGCTTCAGCATAGAGTTAATTTGTCAGTGAATAAATCACCTTCAACTGTAGAAAGTTGTTATCTTGGAGGTTGCAAGTACGAGGGCTTGCAAAGCAATTCAAGCACATGAGTCGGTTTATCTTCAATATGAGTATTTCAGCAGATTGACAAGAATTCCTTAAAAGTACTTACCAAAGATAGTCTGGGTCATGTAGACAATATGCCCCTTCAACTTGGATAGCTCTTCAGAACTGGGCTTTAGTTGACCCTTGGCATCCTCCACACGTTTTAGCAAGATATTTTGTTTAGCTTCAAACGACTCCTTTTCTTTTAAGAAGTCTACCATAGTTTTCTCCCATTCCAGCAAGGAGAGTTGAAGCTTTTCCTCAACCTCTCCTCGAGCGATTTGCCCTACTTTAAGGTCTTTTTTCAAGCCGGCCATATTTGACTCGCTCTTTTCAAAGCATCATGCATAAAAGAGATCACCATATTGTTTGGTCATAAGCCGCCAACAAAATGCAACATGATTACGATAAGACATATTATAACAAGTCTCAAGCAGATTGCAAGCAATATACTAGACTCTTGGGGGCCAATGTCGAAATCTTCAAGATAGGAAGACCCGACTCATCTCAAGAGATGAGCCGACCCTTGGGGGTATACTTCGAATTCTTTAAAATATTCACAAGACCCAACTCATCTCAAGAAGATGAGCCGTTCCTTGGGGGCTACAGGTCAAATTCTACAAAATATTCACAAGACCCGACTAATCTCAAGAAGATGAGCCGGCCCTTGGGGGCTACACGTCGAATTCTTCAAAATATTCACAAGACCCGACTCATCTCAAGAAGATGAACCGGCACATGGGGGCTACAGGCCGAATTATTCAAAATTTTCACAAGACTTGACTCGTCTCAAGAAGACGAGCCGGCCCTTGGGGGCTTCATAAGGATATATGGAAAATACAAAAAATATGAGCAAACCTCGTATTTGTGTTTCATCATGTTGGCGAGGCCGACTTCCATCTCTCGGCTTGTAGGAAGGCGGTCAAGATAGCCATCATGCAATTTCTCAACACTAAAGTTCTCATAACTTGGAAGTTGTAGCATGGCCTTCCCCTTCTCAGGCAGTGTTGCTTCATTTTTAGTAACATTTTTTGTTAAAACCTTGGAGACTTCAGGAGTGGTGTAACCCAGCCTAGTAATAGTTATAATCACAAGGGGCATATTAGTTGTTTTTAGAGGACTGGGCGGATTAAGATTGGCCGTTGGGTCAGCTCCAGTATCGATAACGTCAGTCTTGGCCAGATCGGGATGGAGGGGCAATTCTATTTGGGCCTCCTAATGGTATTCAGGTTGATATGTATGGACTTCAGGAGCCGCCAAATATGGGTGTTCCGGCTCAGAAGCCTCAATGTCAGCGGATGCCTCGCCAACTTTTCTTCTCTTGGCCTTGGCTTGGTCCCTGCAAAACAAGAAGGTAGATTAAAGCATATGCAAGGTTTAAAGTTTACCTAAGGGTTGATAACAAGAGAAGCTTACCCAGGGTTGATAACAAGGGGTGATAGCTTGGAGGCAGTCGAGTCGTCCGACAAAGGTAGCGACTCCTGATAATTTGAGTCAGAAAGATTAAGAGGCTGCTGTATTAAGGCGACTTTTTGAAGAGAAGGAGTTGCATGGTAAGGTACCTCATTTGGTAGTTTGCGGGCGACTGGTTTGTCGGGTAAGCCATCCATAAGACCACCGGTGCCGCTCCAAGTTTTGCGCTTTGACTTAAGCTGAACTTTCTTCAAAACAAAGTTGAGGTCCATATGAGCATCCGGGTGAGAAAAACTTACTTTCCGACAACCCACCTTGTTTTCCTTGGGGGCAAGGATTCTTAGCCGAAAGAGATAGAAACTACCTCAACATTCTCCGCCCGACTTGTCTCGACATTGCTCTAAGAAAAATAGGCATCAGCAAAGATTCAATAAAGTATGGGTAAGGGAAGTAACAATTCTACCTCCATTGAACGTCAGTTGCTTTTGATTTGCCCATCTATGACAGCTCTACTGTAGCTGCCTTACCCTTCTTTGTACTTAGGTTGTCTTTAGGCTTATTATCCAAAGTTTTTCCTCGCTTTTTGCCGCAAAATGGGGACGTAGCTTACAAAATTAACAGTCAAAACAAGAAGTAAAGATTTAGATTTAAATAGACATTTAGGTCGCCGGATAAAGAGTTATCAAAGATTCTTACTGGAGGAGTCAGGTTAAGGGTATAGAAGGGCTTCAGTTCATCTTTGTTGCAAGCCTCTTGATTTTTACCAAACAACTTCTCCACGATCCGATTTATTGCATCAGGATCCAAAGAATAGTGGTTGTATCTTTGGGCATCATTTAAGATGTCGGAGTAAGTGCACATTAAACTATCACGACGACTTAGTGGAAGAATTCTCCAAGCTACCCAATACCAGGTTAAATTGACTCTAGTTACATCATTGGCCATTAAGGCCCTTAGATTTGGGTATGTAGGGGAGTGTTGAGACCTCCTCCTGAGGATCCCAGCCTGGAAGTTCGAAATCCATTGGAAGACGATCTGGTTTCTAAACTGGCAAGGGGTTTTCATTGGCCGGGGTTGTGTTCCAGTAATAGAACCAAGTTATGCTCCACCATTTAGGTGTTGTAAATATGCCCTAGAGGCAATGTATAAAGTGTTTATTATTATATCTCCTTGTTCATGATAATCGTTTATTATCCATGCTATAACTGTAGTGATCGGAAACACATTGCATGTGTGGATAAATAGACAAACACTATGTCCCTAGTATGCCTCTAGTGAACTAGCTCGTTGATCAAAGATGGTCAGGGTTTCCTAGCCATTGACATGTGATGTCATTTGATAACGGGATCACATCATTAGGAGAATGATGTGATGGACAAGACCCAAACTACAAACGTAGCATATGATCATGTCAGTTTATTGCTATTGTTTTCTGCATGTCAATGTATATGTTCCTATGACCATGAGATCATGCAACTCACGGATATCGGAGGAGTGCCTTGTGTGTATCAAACGTCACAACGTAACTGGGTGACTATAAAGGTACTCTACAGGTATCTCCGATGGTGTCTGTTGAGTTGGCATGGATCGAGACTGGGATTTGTTACTCCGTGTGACGGAGAGGTATCTCGGGGCCCACTCGGTAATGCAACATCACAATAAGCCTTGCAAGCAATGTGACTAATAGTTAGTTGCGGGATCTTGCATTACGGAACGAGTAAAGAGACTTGCCGGTAACGAGATTGAACTAGGTATAGAGATACCGACGATCGAATCTCGGGCAAGTAACATACCGAAGAACAAAGGGATTGTTATACGGGATTAACTGAATCCTTGACATAGAGGTTCAACCAATAGATCTTCGTAGAATATGTATGAGAACAAAGTATGGACTTTGGAAGTACTACCTGAAGGGCGAAAGGCCATTCAGAACAAATGGATCTATAAGAAGAAGACGGACGCGGACGGAAATGGCACCGTCTATAAAGCTCGACTTGTGGCAAAGGGTTTTTCACAAGTTCAAGGAGTTGACTACGATGAGACTTTCTCACCCGTAGCGATGCTTAAGTCTGTCCGAATCATGTTGGCAATAGCTGCTTATTTTGACTATGAAATTTGGCAGATGGATGTCAAAACGGCGTTCCTCAACGGTTTCCTTGAGGAAGAGTTGTATATGATGCAACCCGAAGGTTTTGTCGATCCAGAGAATGCTGACAAAGTTTGCAAACTCCAGCGATCCATTTATGGACTGGTGCAAGCATCTCGGAGTTGGAATAAGCGCTTTGATGAGGTGATCAAGGCGTTTGGGTTTATACAAGTTTATGGAGAAGCTTGTATTTACAAGAAAGTGAGTGGGAGCTCTGTAGCGTTTCTAGTGTTATATGTGGATGACATATTGCTGATCGGAAACGATATAGAAATACTGGAAAGCGTAAAGGAATATTTGAATAAGAGTTTTTCAATGAAGGACCTAGGAGAAGCTTCTTTTATATTAGGCATTAAGATCTATAGAGATAGGTCGAGACGCTTAATATCACTTTCACAGAGCACATACCTTGACAAAGTTTTGAAGAAGTTCAAAATGGAACAAGCCAAGAAGGGGTTCTTGCCTGTGTTACAAGGTGTGAAGTTGAGTAAGACTCAATGCCCAGTGACTGCAGAAGATAAAGAAAAGATGAGCGTCATCCCCTATGCTTCAGCCATAGGCTCTATCATGTATGCAATGCTGTGCACAAGACCCGATGTCAGCCTTGCCATAAGTATGGCTGGAAGGTTTCAAAGTGATCCTGGAATGGAGGACTGGCAAGCGGTAAAGAATATCCTTAAGTACCTTAACAGGACTAAGGACATGTTTCTCGTTTATGGAGGTGATGAAGAGCTCGTCGTAAAGGGTTACGTCGATGCAAGCTTCGACACTGATCCGGACGATTCTAAATCGCAAACCGGATACGTATTTATTCTTAACGGGGGAGCGGTAAGCTGGTGCAGTTCCAAGCAAGGCGTGGTAGCTGATTCTACGTGCAAAGCGGAGTACATCGCAGCCTCGGAGGCAGCGTAGGAAGGTGTCTGGATGAAGCAGTTCATGACAGATCTTGGAGTAGTGCCTAATGTACTGGATCCAATAAATCTGTTCTGTGACAACACTGGTGCCATTGCTCTAGCCAAGGAACCAAGGTTTCACAAGAGGACCAGACACATAAAGCGACGCTTCAACTCCATCCGGTTCTATATCGAGGAGAAGGACATAAATATTTGCAAAGTGCACACGGATCTGAATGTTGCAGACCCGTTGACTAAACCTCTTCCAAGGGCTAAACATGATCAACACCAGAACTGTATGGGTGTTCGATTCATTACCATGTAAATCACATAGTGATGTGAACTAGGTTATTGACTCTAGTGCAAGTGGGAGACTGTTGGAAATATGCCCTAGAGGCAATGTATCAAGTGTTTATTATTATATTTCCTTGTTCATGATAATCGTTTATTATCCATGCTATAACTGTAGTGATCGGAAACACATTGCATGTGTGGATAAATAGACAAACACTATGTCCCTAGTATGCCTCTAGTGAACTAGCTCGTTGATCAAAGATGGTCAGGGTTTCCTAGCCATTGACATGTGATGTCATTTGATAACGGGATCACATCATTAGGTTAATGATGTGATGGACAAGACCCAAACTACAAACGTAGCATATGATCGTGTCAGTTTATTGCTACTGTTTTCTGCATGTCAATGTATATGTTCCTATGACCATGAGATCATGCAACTCATGGATATCGGAGGAGTGCCTTGTGTGTATCAAACGTCACAACGTAACTGGGTGACTATAAAGGTACTCTACAGGTATCTCCGATGGTGTCTGTTGAGTTGGCATGGATCGAGACTGGGATTTGTTACTCCGTGTAACGGAGAGGTATCTCGGGGCCCACTCGGTAATGCAACATCACAATAAGCCTTGCAAGCAATGTGACTAATAGTTAGTTGCGGGATCTTGCATTACGGAACGAGTAAAGAGACTTGCCGGTAACAAGATTGAACTAGGTATAGAGATACCGACGATCGAATCTCGGGCAAGTAACATACCGAAGAACAAAGGGAACGTTATACGGGATTAACTGAATCCTTGACATAGAGGTTCAACCAATAGGTCTTCGTAGAATATGTAGGAACCAATGTGGACTTCCAGGTCCCGCCATTGGTTATTGGCCGGAGAGGTGTCTCGGTCATGTCTACATAGTTCTCGAACCCGCAGGGTCTGCACACTTAAGGTTTGGTGACGTTTCGGTAGTGTAGAGTTATGTATGGTGGTGACCGAGAGTTGTTCGGAGTCCCGGATGAGATCCCGTACGTCACGAGGAGCTCCGGAATGGTCGAGAGGTAAAGATTCATATATAGGAAGTCCCAGTTTGGTCGCCGGAAAAGTTTCGGGCTCATCGGTAGTGTACCGGGAGTGCCAGTAGTGTACCGGGGGACCTCCGGGAGGGGTATTTCGACCCCAAGAGGACCATGGGCTGTGGGAGGTTAATTACCAGCCCTTAGTGGGCTGGGGTATCAGCCAAAGAAGGCCCATGACGCAGGGATAAAGAGGAAAAGAGAAAAAAGGAAAATCAGCCAATAGGGAGCAATCCTACTAGGAGTAGGATTGGGTGGAGGAGTAGGACTCCTTCTCCCCTTGCCCGAATCCCACAAGGAGGGCTGGTGCGCCAGCCCCTCTCCGCCTCCTCTCCTCCTTCATATACTAGTGGATTGGGGCTGTTTTGCACACAACTTACGGCCACGTGCTACCCGATTCACCGGTGCTCCTCTAGATCGGATTTCTGCAGTGCTTAGGCGAAGCCCTGCCGGAATTGCTCCACCACCACCATCACCGGAGCACCGTCACGCTGCCGGTGAACTCTCTCTCCTCTCCACCTCCTCTTGCTGGATCAAGACGGTGGAGATCGTCATCAAGCTGCACGTGTGCTGAACGCGGAGGTGCCGTCCGTTCGGTACTAGATCGGAAGGATCGTGATCAAGGCCACGAGACGTTCGTGATCGGATCGCGGGACGGATCGTGACGAGATCGCGGGACGGTTCGTGATTGGATCGCGGGACGCTCGGCGATTTGGATCGCGAAGAAGTTCCACTACACCAACCGCGTTTCTTAACGCTTCCCGCTTAGCGATCTACAAGGGTACGTAGATCCACTCTCCCTCTCGTAGATGCTCATCACTATGGATTGGTTTGCGTGTGCGTAGGAATTTTTTTGTTTCCCATGCGACGTTCCCCAACAGTGGCATCATGAGCTAGGTTGATGGTTCGATGAGATCTCGAGTAGAACACAAAAGGTTTGTGGGCGTTGATGCTTAGATTGCTTCCTCCCTTGGTCGGATTTTGGTTCAGCGGTATTGTGAGATGAAGCGGCCCGGACCAACATTACTCGTACGCTTACGAGAGACCGGTTCCCGCGACGCAACTTGTTGCTTAGCTGGCTTGCGGGTGACAGTTTCTCTTACTCTAGTTGGATCGGATCCGACAAAGGCGGTCCTTGAGAAGGTTGAAAAGCAAACTAGTGTATCACCGTTGTGGTTTTGCGTAGGTGAGAATTGTTCTTGCTAGATACCCGTAGAAGCCACGTAAAACATGCAACAACAATTAGAGGACGTCTAACTTGTTTTTGCAGGGTATGTTGTGATATGATATGGCCAATTACATGATGAGATATATGTGATGTATGAGATGATCATGTGATGTATAGATTATCACGACTTGCATGTCGGTGATTACGGCAACCGGCAGGAGCCATAGGGTTGTCTTTAATTATTGTATGACCTGCGTGTCAATCATTAAAGCGCTATGTAATGCTTTACTTTATCGCTACGGTAGCCATAGTAGTAGAAGCATGCAGGGCGTGACAACCCCGATGGCGACATGTTGATGGAGATCAAGATGATGGAGATCATGGTGTCGTGCCGGTGACGATGGAGATCATGCCGGTGTTTCGAAGATGGAGATCTTAAACACAAGTTCATGGCCATATCATGTCACTTATGAATTGCATGAGATGTTAATCCTTTTATGCACCTTGTTTTGCTTAGTACAACGGTAGCATTATAAGGTGATCCCTCACTTAAATTTCAAGATGAACTGTGTTCTCCCCGAGTGTGCACCGTTGCGAAAGTTCGTCGTGTCGAGACACCACGTGATGATCGGGTGTGATAGACTCTACGTTCACATACAACAGGTGCAAGCCAGATTTGCACGTGCAGAACACTCGGGTTAAACTTGACGAGCCTAGCATGTACAGACATGGCCTCGGAACACAAGAGACCGAAAGGTCGAACATGAGTCATATAGTAGATATGATTAACATAGTGATGTTCACCATTGAAGCCAACTTAACTCACGTGATGATCGGACTTGAGTTGGTGAATTTGGATCATGTGACACTCAGATGGCCTGAGGGATGTCAATTTGAGTGGGAGCTTTAGTAATTTGATTAACTAAACTCATTATCATGAACAATAGTCTAAATTACCTTTGCATATTTGTGTTGTAGATCAATGGCTCGCGCAGTAGCACCCCTGAATTTTAATGCATTCCTAGAGAAAGCTAAGTTGAAAGATGATGGAAGTAACTTTGTTGATTGGGCCCGTAATCTGAGGATTATCCTTACGGCTTCCCAGAAACAATATGTCCTTGATGCACCGCTTGGTGACCAACCAAATGACATGACCTCCGAAGACGTTAAGAACGCTTGGGAGGCTCGTGCTGGAGACTACTCAATAGTTCAGTGTGCAATATTGTATGGCTTAGAACCGGGACTTCAAAGACGTTTTGAACGTCATGGAGCATATGAGATGTTCCAGGAGTTGAAGTTTATCTTTCAGAAGAATGCCCGGATCGAGAGGTATGAGACCTCCGATAAATTCTATGCTTGCAAGATGGAGGAGAACGGGTCTATCAGTGAGCATATACTCAGAATGTCTGGGTACTCAAACCGTCTGGCTGAGTTGGGAATTACCCTTCCGCAAGAGGCGATCATTGATAGAGTTCTTCAATCACTGCCACCTAGTTACAAAAGTTTTGTGATGAACTATAACATGCACGGGATGAACAAGTCATCATCCGAGCTGTTTGCGATGCTGAAAGTCGCTGAGTCTGAAATCCAGAAAGAACATCAAGTGTTGATGGTCAATAAAACCACTAGTTTCAAGAAGAATGGCAAGGGCAAAGGCAAGAAGGGTAAAACCAAGAAGGATGGCAAAGCAGTTGCTATTCCTACAAAGAAGCCTAAGCATGGACCTAAGCCAGAAACTGAGTGCTTTCATTGCAAGGGAACTGGTCACTGGAAGCGGAACTGCCCCAAGTACCTGGCTGACAAGAAGGCGGCCAATGACAAACAAGGTATATATGATATACATGTTATTGATGTGTACCTTACTAGTTCTCGTAGTAGTGCCTGGGTATTTGATACCGGTTCGGTTGCTCACATTTGCAACTCAAAACAGGAACTACGGAATAAACGAAGACTGGCAAAGGATGAAGTGACGATGCGTGTGGGAAATGGTTCCAAGGTTGATGTGATCGCCGTCGGCACGCTCTCTCTTCGATTACCATCAGGATTAGTGATGAACCTAAATAATTGTTATTTAGTGCCTGCGTTAAGCATGAACATTATATCTGGATCTTGTTTATTGCGAGACGGTTACTCATTTAAATCAGAGAATAAAGGTTGTTCTATTTATATGAGTAATATCTTTTATGGTCATGCACCCAATGTTAGGGGTTTATTCATATTGAATCTTGATAGTGATGACACACATATTCATAACATTGATGCCAAAAGATGCAGAGTAATTAATGATAGTACCACTTTCTTGTGGCACTGCCGTTTAGGTCATATTGGTGTAAAACGCATGAGGAAGCTCCATGCTGATGGACTTTTGGAGTCACTTGATTTTGAATCACTTGACACATGTGAACCATGCCTTATGGGCAAGATGACAAAAACGCCGTTCTCTGGAACAATGGAACGGGCGAATGACTTATTGGAAATCATACATACTGATGTGTGCGGTCCAATGAATGTCGAAGCGCGCGGTGGTTATCGTTATTTTCTCACCTTCACTGATGACTTGAGTAGATATGGGTATATTTACTTGATGAAACACAAGTCTGAAACATTTGAAAAATTCAAGCAATTTCAGAGTGAAGTTGAGAATCATCGTAACAAGAAGATTAAATTTCTTCGATCTGATCGAGGAGGTGAATATCTGAGTTATGAGTTTGGCAGTCACTTAAGACAGTGTGGAATTGTTTCACAGGTGACACCGCCCGGAACACCACAACGTAATGGTGTGTCTGAACGTCGTAATCGGACCTTATTGGATATGGTGCGTTCTATGATGTCTCTTGCCGATTTGCCACTATCGTTTTGGGGTTATGCATTAGATACAGCTGCATTCACTTTAAACAGGGCACCATCAAAATCCGTTGAGATGACGCCATATGAACTGTGGTTTGGCAAAAAGCCGAGATTGTCGTTTCTTAAAGTTTGGGGATGTGATGCTTATGTCAAAAAGCTTCAGCCTGAAAAGCTGGAACCCAAAGCGGAAAAATGCGTCTTCATAGGATACCCGAAAGAGACAGTCAGGTATACCTTCTATCTCAGATCCGAGGGCAAAGTGTTTGTCGCTAAGAACGGAACATTTCTTGAGAAAGAGTTTCTCTCGAAAGAATTGAGTGGGAGGAAAATAGATCTTGATGAGGTTATTGAACCTTTACTTCAACCAGAGAGTAGCGCAGCACAGAAAGATGTTTCTGTGGAACCTACGACGGTAGAAGAGGAACTAATGATGATGATCATGAAGCTCCGGATCAAGCTGCTATTGAACCTCGTAGGTCGACAAGGACGCGTACTACTCCCGAGTGGTACGGCAACCCTGTCTTAGAGGTCATGTTGTTGGACAACAATGAACCTACGAGCTATGGAGGAGCAGTGATGGGCCCGGATTCCGAGAAATGGTTAGAGGCCATGAAATCTGAGATGGGTTCCATGTATAAGAACAAAGTATGGACTTTGGAAGTACTACCTGAAGGGCGAAAGGCCATTCAGAACAAATGGATCTATAAGAAGAAGACGGACGCTGTGCATAAGATAAAGAAAAGATGAGCGTCATCCCCTATGCTTCAGCCATAGGCTCTATCATGTATGCAATGCTGTGCACAAGACCCGATGTCAGCCTTGCCATAAGTATGGCTGGAAGGTTTCAAAGTGATCCTGGAATGGAGCACTGGCAAGCGGTCAAGAATATCCTTAAGTACCTTAACAGGACTAAGGACATGTTTCTCGTTTATGGAGGTGATGAAGAGCTCGTCGTAAAGGGTTACGTCGATGCAAGCTTCGACACTGATCCGGACGATTCTAAATCGCAAACCGGATACGTATTTATTCTTAACGGGGGAGCGGTAAGCTGGTGAAGTTCCAAGCAAAGCGTGGTAGCTGATTCTACGTGCAAAGCGGAGTACATCGCAGCCTCGGAGGCAGCGAAGGAAGGTGTCTGGATGAAGCAGTTCATGACAGATCTTGGAGTAGTGCCTAGTGTACTGGATCCAATAAATCTGTTCTGTGACAACACTGGTGCCATTGCTCTAGCCAAGGAACCAAGGTTTCACAAGAGGACTAGACACATAAAGTGACGCTTCAACTCCATCCGGTTCTATATCGAGGAGAAGGACATAAATATTTGCAAAGTGCACACGGATCTGAATGTTGCAGACCCGTTGACTAAACCTCTTCCAAGGGCTAAACATGATCAACACCAGAACTGTATGGGTGTTCGATTCATTACCATGTAAATCACATAGTGATGTGAACTAGGTTATTGACTCTAGTGCAAGTGGGAGACTGTTGGAAATATGCCCTAGAGGCAATGTATAAAGTGTTTATTATTATATTTCCTTGTTCATGATAATCGTTTATTATCCATGCTATAACTGTAGTGATCGGAAACACATTGCATGTGTGGATAAATAGACAAACACTATGTCCCTAGTATGCCTCTAGTGAACTAGCTCGTTGATCAAAGATGGTCAGGGTTTCCTAGCCATTGACATGTGATGTCATTTGATAACGGGATCACATCATTAGGTTAATGATGTGATGGACAAGACCCAAACTACAAACGTAGCATATGATCGTGTCAGTTTATTGCTACTGTTTTCTGCATGTCAATGTATATGTTCCTATGACCATGAGATCATGCAACTCATGGATATCGGAGGAGTGCCTTGTGTGTATCAAACGTCACAACGTAACTGGGTGACTATAAAGGTACTCTACAGGTATCTCCGATGGTGTCTGTTGAGTTGGCATGGATCGAGACTGGGATTTGTTACTCCGTTTGACGGAGAGGTATCTCGGGGCCCACTCGGTAATGCAACATCACAATAAGCCTTGCAAGCAATGTGACTAATAGTTAGTTGCGGGATCTTGCATTACGGAACGAGTAAAGAGACTTGCCGGTAACAAGATTGAACTAGGTATAGAGATACCGACGATCGAATCTCGGGCAAGTAACATACCGAAGAACAAAGGGAACGTTATACGGGATTAACTGAATCCTTGACATAGAGGTTCAACCAATAGATCTTCGTAGAATATGTAGGAACCAATGTGGACGTCCAGGTCCTGCCATTGGTTATTGGCCGGAGAGGTGTCTCGGTCATGTCTACATAGTTCTCGAACCCGCAGGGTCTGCACACTTAAGGTTTGGTGACGTTTCGTTAGTGTAGAGTTATGTATGGTGGTGACCGAGAGTTGTTCGGAGTCCCGGATGAGATCCCGTACGTCACGAGGAGCTCCGGAATGGTCGAGAGGTAAAGATTCATATATAGGAAGTCCCAGTTTGGTCGCCGGAAAAGTTTCGGGCTCATCGGTAGTGTACCGGGAGTGCCAGTAGTGTACCGGGGGACCTCCGGGAGGGGTATTTCGACCCCAAGAGGACCATGGGCTGTGGGAGGTTAATTACCAGCCCTTAGTGGGCTGGGGAATCAGCCAAAGAAGGCCCATGACGCAGGGATAAAGAGGAAAAGAGAAAAAAGGAAAATCAGCCAATAGGGAGCAATCCTACTAGGAGTAGGATTAGGTGGAGGAGTAGGACTCCTTCTCCCCTTGGCCGAATCCCACAAGGAGGGCTGGTGCGCCAGCCCCTCTCCGCCTCCTCTCCTCCTTCATATACTAGTGGATTGGGGCTGTTTTGCACACAACTTACGGCCACGTGCTACCCGATTCACCGGTGCTCCTCTAGATCGGATTTCTGCAGTGCTTAGGCGAAGCCCTGCCGGAATTGCTCCACCACCACCATCACCGGAGCACCGTCACGCTGCCGGTGAACTCTCTCTCCTCTCCACCTCCTCTTGCTGGATCAAGACGGTGGAGATCGTCATCAAGCTGCACGTGTGCTGAACGCGGAGGTGCCGTCCGTTTGGTACTAGATCGGAAGGATCGTGATCAAGGCCACGAGACGTTCGTGATCGGATCGCGGGACGGATCGTGACGAGATCGCGGGACGGTTCGTGATTGGATCGCGGGACGCTCGGCGATTTGGACCGCGAAGAAGTTCCACTACACCAACCGCGTTTCTTAACGCTTCCCGCTTAGCGATCTACAAGGGTACGTAGATCCACTCTCCCTCTCGTAGATGCTCATCACCATGGATAGGTTTGCGTGTGCGTACGAATTTTTTTGTTTCCCATGCGACGTTCCCCAACATTAGGGTGACTTGGCAGGGTGGCAGTGGGAATGACAACGTCTGTTTGCCTTTGGATTGAGACCCCGCCAAGCTCCAAGCTGGGGCCATCAGTGCATTCATTTTGTCGGTTCAAGTAGAAGAATTCTCTAAAGAGGGTGACCAAGGGCTCTATTTGCAGATACACCTCACAGGGTACTTGGAACTAAGAGAGATTGGATATAGAGTTGGGACCCAGATCTTGAGGGTGAAGATGAAAAAATGCATAAGATCTCGAATGAATTTTGACTTGGGGGGAGAGAAGCCTCTCAGGAGATGGTCTAAGAATACTACTACTTCCCCTTCTTTAGGTTCTGGAATTTGTTCTCCAAGGGCAACCCGCCAGCCGATTACCTCTTCAGACGGTAGAAAACCCTGGTCTTGGTAATCCTTAAGTATAACTTTAGAAACGTGGGAGGCCACCCAGTTGCAAGTTGTTGATTTTGACTTAGTAAAGTGCCAGAATAAAATAAAAGGGGACGACTTAAGCATATGGTTAAAGTAAGACGACCTAAATATGCACAACGGATAAGCCACCTCGTGAGAAGCTGGCGTATTGATACAACAATCTATAATATGGCGAGTGACAACTACACAAATGAGCCGGTAAAGTGTCAAGGCGACTTAGACCAACTTAGAGTTTTGTTTTTGCTAAGTGTGGGACAAACGATTTTTATCAAACTAGGCTACAATTTTGAATCTGCAAAAGGAACAAAAAAGGAAATATTGGCTACACCTACTAAAGAAACAGGGAAGCAGTGGCATGTCAGTTTGCCGATTCTTAAGGGGGGGGGTCTAAGTGTGCTATATGTAAAATGGAGCTGTTGTTCCTACCGCTTGGTTTCTATGACAAAAGTTCATAAGAGCTATCCAAGAACTAGCAATGGTGATGAACAGATAAAAACACTTTGGTACCTCCGACGAACATGGATGAACTAAGAAAAATCTAGAGAAGGGAAAATTGCTTACCTTGGTGATGTCAGGGGGCGGCGAAGACGCACGACTGGAACTTGATTGAAGAGGAGGTGCCACTACGGTAGCAGGAACGATCGACGACGATGCATGAACAATGGCACTGATGCAATGAAGCTTTCGAGCTCGGGGAAGGAGAAGAGAGAAGATGAGGTAAAAGTGAAAGAGGGACCCTCCAGTGAGTATTTAAAGGGAAGAAACCCAAAAATGCAACCGGCGAGCGAGAGAATCGATGTGAGGCGGTGTATTGTGGATAGAAAGACACCTCGGTTTTCGAGATAAACGGATATGTGCGCAGATTCGTTGTGGTGTCATCATTGATTCCCTGGATTCTCGGTGGGTGATGTCACTAATGGACAACATGAGAAAAGTTACAAGTTTGGAAATACTACAAGCTAGCATTCGGTGATTCACGAAGAACATGGGTACAAGTAGACAACAAGTCGCCAAAGTGAGGTGAAAAAGCTTGACATGAATAGATTCAAATCAATATGGGTCCTAATGTCGAGGATATAACCCCATGGTGTAACCCGCCTTATTGGGCCGGGTCAGTATAGCGGCGACTTGGGAGTTATGCTCAAACTGGGCAGTACAGTTATTAACAAGACAAATTAGGCGGTTATCAAGTAAATCGCCTGGCGGCCCAGCACTTAAAGACAGCGACTCAAGGCCCAAGTGGTAGGATACGCCGGGGTTTTCTTTGCTTGAGAGGCAAGGCGACTTAGATACATAACAGGCCACGGGTCGTAATGTTAGTTGGACTCTTGTAAAACCCTAGGGTCTCGACCTATATATAAAGGCAAGTTCCTAGGGCCGAAAGACTTAAGTTACAAACCCTCGAAAGCTAGGTTAGCGATTCTGCACCCTTGTAATCGAGATCTCTACCATTAATACACACAAAGCAGGACATAGGCTATTACCTCCATTGGAGGGGCCGAACCTGGGTAAACTTGCCTCTCATCCCTGATCAACCCCTTTGAGTTGCCACCTACCGGCGATGGCCACACACCTAAGTCCTTGCACGAGGACATCTGTCGTGACAAAACGACGACAATTTCCCTCAATTATGAAACCAAGGTTTATCGAGCCAATAGGAATATCAATCCTCAATCATCTTCAGCGGTTGCACACAAAAGAACAAACAACTTGCACCCAACGCGGGCGAGAGGGTTGTCAATCCCCTTGATCTCATTATTTGCAAGCAAATGAGTTGTGTAGGTAGTTGTTGATAAATATAAATCGAAAAATAAAAAAAAGATAAATAAAGGCAGAAAGGTAGCAATAGCGTTTCTGAATATATAAGTGAATAGACTTGGGGGCCATAGTGTTCCCTAGAGGCATCTCTCATGTAGGCAACGTATGGTGGGTAACAAATTACTATTGGGAAATTGATAGAAAAGCAGATAGTTATGCAATGTTCATGACAATGATCATGTGTATATAGGAATCACGTCCATGAGAAAATAGGACAACTCTTACCTGCACCTATTACTATTAGTCCACTCATCGACCGCTATCCAACATGCATCTAGAGTATTAAGTAAACCAAAGTAATTCTTGGAGAACAATGACATCATGTAGACAAAGTAAACTCAATCGATATGAATAAACCCCATCGTTTTATCCTTACTAGCAACAAAACAAAGACGTATCTTCTCCCCTTCTGTCACTAGGATATAGAAACCCGTCAGGTTGAACCTACACTACTGGAATCAGAAGATTTGCCGTCTGCCACCTCTTTGCCGTCTGCTAGCGGACGACAAAGAGTGGCTTTGCCATCAGTTAGAAGAAAGAAGGTGGCAAAGAGGTGGCTGACGGCAAAGGATGGCTTTGCCATCTTCCACTTCTTTGTCGTCTGCTAGCGGACGGCAAAGGAGGTTTGTCGTCCGCTAGCGGACGACAAATAGGGAAGGGGCCCACCCTAAACTCAACCCACAACTTGACCAAACGGCCCCCCTATTTGTCGTCCGCTAGCGGACGACAAAGAGGGGGGCTAACTAACGGCTAACGCCCCTTGGCCCGCCTCTCTCTCTTTCTCTCCCTCTCTCCTCATCGGCCGCCTCCCGTCTTTCTCTCACTTTCTCTCCCTTTCTCTCTTTCTAGCCCACCGCCGGCCGCCGCCCGTGCCCCCCACCCCCACCCCACCGCCCCCACCCCTGCTGCCCGCACCCACCGCCGGCCGCCGCCTGCACGCCCTACCCCCACCCCCCACCGCCCCCACCCCCACCGCCCGCGCCCACCACTGGCCACCGCCCGCGCCCCCACCCCTACTGCCATGTCGCCACCGTGTCGGCACCACCAGCCGCCGCATGCGCCCACCGCCTGACCACCCCACCCCTCTCTCCCTCCCCGGCAGCCCCGACACCCCACCGCCACCGCCCCCGCCGTGCCACCCACCGCCCTCGACGCCCAACCGCCGGCGCCCCACCGCCGACCGCGCCGTCCACGTCCTCCATGACCCTGACCCTGCCCGCCCGCTCCTCCTGCTCGTCGTCGCCAAGATCCTCCGCGCCCTCGTGCTCCAGGAGAGCCCCGGCCTCCTCATCCTCGGCAAGTAGGTCTGCCACCCTGTCTTTGATTTGCGATTCTTGTTGTTCTAGTCTAGCTTCAAAACAAAGGATGCGAGATTACTCATTGCACGTTCTCCTCGGTACATAGTCCAAAGTCCAAACTGTTTTCAACATGGAAGATCAGGGACATTGCTTACAGATGAGAACAATTGTAACTCGGATGATCCAAACAGAACATCTTTTATCTTTCGGGTGGTATTCGTAGAAATTATGCATGTACCGACACCCCGACCCCGACACGACACTCCCGACACCTCGACCCCGACACGGCACCCCGACCCTGACCCCGACACAACACCTCCGACACCCCAACCCCGACACGACATAGCACCCCTACCGCGACACGACACCCTCACACGACACCTCCGACACCCCGACCCGACACGACACCCCGACACCCCGATCCCGACACGACACCCCCGACACCCCGACCCCGACACGACACGGGTCATATATTTGTGAATTATGAGTTAGGTCATATATTTTTCGATTTTGATATACAAAACATCATATGTATGTTTATCAGGTGATTTAAATGTGCAGTTGTTTCGTCGCTGCGAGGGTCTATGCGTTCGACGAGCTCCGTCCCTGCATTCGTGGGTGAGCACAAATGACATCTCCTCCTATCCCCTTCATTTCCTTTGTTCCGGTCTTCGTGCCAATGAAACTTGCTAACTATAAGTGTCTTTCGAATTCTCCAACATTATCCATGGACAGCCCGAGTATGTGTAGATTGGGTTCGTTTTCCCATATGCCCTGCTTCGGATCCGATGCAGAATTTTGTTAGTGCCTCCCTGTTGTTCTCCTGATACACGTCCTCTCTGCTTATTGCCGAGACGTGTATCAGGAGAACAACGGGGAGGTGCTGCCGAAATAGTGCGTCGGATCTGGAGCGGATCATGGGAAGATGAACCCAATCTACACATACTCAGGTGGGATTAGGACCTATCTTTACCTACTAGCGTCTAGGTTGCATCGACGTAATGAAACTAACAAACTCTATTAACTGATGAATATGGTTTGCTGAATTATGTATATATTTTGTGTGTGTCCAGTAGCTAGGCAAGATGAGTGATCGTGGGTGGATGTACACCGGTCACACTAGTCAGAAAGATAGGACCCGTGAATGGTTAACAAAAACAAAGGAGTTTGTGAGAGTCGCATTTGCAAATGGACAAAAAACAACCTGGTGCCCTTGTGTTGATTGCCACAACTATAAGAAGAAGTCAGAGTTTGAATTGATCAAACACCTGTAGAAGTGGGGTTTTACGCCTAATTATACGGTCTGGACATTTCATGGTGAGTCTGCCCAACGTGCCAGAGCTGAGGTGGTTCGTCGTCGCACCGACGAGCATGGTACCTGGATCGAAGACATGATGCAAGACTTTGATGATGCTCGGGATTCGGACGATGAGATGGAGGAATCTGCAAAGGCCTTTTATGAAATGTTGGAGTCTTCAAAATGTCCTCTCCACGAGCACACTGAGCTTTGTCAGCTGGATGCCATCGCGCAAGTAATGGCTCTAAAGGCTCAGTTCAACCTGGGCAGAGAATGCTATGACGTGATGATGTTGATATTTGGACGATTTCTACCCAAAGGCCATGTATTGCCACCAAACCTGTACCAGTCGGACAAAATCCTATGTGTGCTTAAGATGACCTATGAGAAGATAGATGCCTGTGAGAATGGATGTGCCTTATTTAGGCTTGAGTATGCGGGCTTGAACTATTGCCCCATTTGCAATGCTTCCAGGTATGTTCTGGTAGACAATTGTATGGGTGAGAAGAGTCAGACCAAAATCCCCATTAATGTTCTTTGGTATCTGCCAATCATACCAAGACTTCAACGTCTTTTCATGGTCAAAGAGATGGCTAGACAGATGACGTGGCATAAATTGGGCAAAAGAACATAACTGGATGCAGATGGGAATCCGATGTTGGGATACACTTCAGACGCTTTTGCGTGGAAGCACTTCGATGCATTACATAAGGATAAAGCGGCAGATCCAAGGCATCCTCGAGTTGCCATCAGCACGGATGGGTTCAATGTGTATGGTATGACATCAGCACAATACAGTTGTTGGCCTGTATTTGTCATTCCACTCAATCTCTCCCCGGAGAGATTATGAAACGAAAGAACATTTTCCTAACGTTGATAATTCCAGGGCCCAAATATCCGGGGAAGAATATGAATGTGTACATGCAACCGCTTAAGGATGGATTGCAAGAAGCCTGGGATAATGGGATCAAGACATACGACGCCGCTACAAAAAAGAACTTCAAAATGCATGTGTGGTACATGTACTCGATGCATGACTTGCCGGCGTATGCGCTATTCGGTGGCTGGTGTGTGCATGGAAGGTTTCCGTGCCCCACATGCAAGGCAGCTCTTCATTTCTGTTGGCTGGAGGCGGGTCACAAGTTTTCTTGCTTCGACATGCATAGACAGTTCCTGGATCCGGACCATAAGTTCAGAAAAGACAAGAAGAATTTCATCAAAGGTAGAGTTGTCAAAAACACTACACCACCTACGTTGACAGGCCAACAGATCCTGGATCAGATAAACACTCTCGAGCCGGATCCAGATCGTCTAGGGTATTTCAAAGGGTATAATACGGAACACGCCTGGACTCACAAGATATGTTTGTGGGATCTGCCTTACTTTAAAGACCTTCTTTGACCACACAACATCCACGTGATGCACACTGAAAAGAATATCGCGGAGGCCCTTTTTGGTACATTGTTCGGCATAGAGGGGAAGTCGAAGGATAATCCTAAGGCTAGAGTCGACCAGGAGGATCTATGTGATAGACTGTTACAAAACATTCGACAACCGAAAGGAAAGATGAACTTGAGGAAGCCAAAGGCATGGTTCAATCTTGGAAGGCCAGCTATGAGGGAAATGATGTTGTGGGTGAAAATGCAGTTGATGTTCCCCGATGGGTATGCAGCGAATCTAAAAAGGGGAGCGAGTCTTGACAAATTGAAAATATTTGGTCTCAAGAGTCATGATTGGCACATATGGCTTGAACGGGTAATGCCGATGATGTTGCGTGGCTTTATCCCTTAGGATGAATGGCTAGTGCTGGCAGAGTTGAACTATTTCTTCCGTGTTCTTTGTGTGAAAGACCTATCGCCTGACGTGCTAGACGAACTGGAAGAGTTGGCGCTGGAGTTGATCTGCAAGTTAGAAAAGATCTTTCCACCGGGCATGTTTAATCCAATGCAGCATTTGATTTTGCATCTCCCGACCGAGGCAAGATTGGGGGGGCGTGCAAAATCGTTGGTGCTTCTCTACTGAGAGGATGCGGAAGACTCTTTGAGCAAAATGTAAAAATAAACGTAGAGTTGAAACATCGATGGCCGAGGCATTCATTACTAAGGAGGCAGCAAACTCGTGACAGCACACTACACAGCCTAGAATCGTCATTTGAATAACCCGAAGCCTCGGTACAATGATGGCGACTGTGAAAAAGGTCGATCCAACCTCAGCCTATTCAAAAGGAAGCTCGCACCAGCCGATGCTTCAAAATAAATAGGGTTGGATGTCGAAGAATGAAGGACCATTCCGTTGTATACCTTCAACAACCAAACAGAAGTGCGGTCGTACATCGAGTAAGTTCTCGGTACATTGTTTCGCAACTTCTAATTCCTTTGAAATGCTCTTATTCCCGGATATGTGATACAGTCGATACGTCGCCAAATTCTCGGATGGAGCGGTGATCCAAAAGGATTCGATCGAAGAGTATGAGCTTCTGGCAAAGCATGGAGGCGGCTATCCCGGTTTCATATCTTGGTTAAAGCAAACGGTAATTTCCATTAATTAGACGATTTCATTTCTTCGCCTAGTTTGCGGCTAATGCAACAATCCTTTGGTATTAAACTTGTAGGCTAATGCAGAGTCTATGGAATCCGAATTGAGACAAGTCGCTAATGGTTTTGACTTTAAGGTCCGTTCGTTTGACAAATACGACATCAACGGGTATCGCTTTCGTACTTTTGGCAAAGAGCTATCTATGGCCGACCGAAAGTCTACAAATTGTTGTGTCTCCGCTATCGGCAAAGGAGGGCTCGAGTATTATGGAAGAGTTGAAGCAATTTATGAACTTACATTCTTTGGTGAAAACCGACCAAACGTTGTAGTCTTCAAATGTTATTGGTTCCAGCCCAAGGAGACTAGAAGGACTCATGAACATATAGGGCTAGTCGAAATCAAACAAAGCACCCATTTAGATGTTCTCGATGTCTATATAACGGCTGAACAGGCGACCCAAGTTTTCTATCTATCGTGGGCCTGCCAAACGGATCCAAATTTGAAAGGTTGGGATGTCATTTATGATGTGCCGCCACAATTTACACCACCTCCCCTCAATGAAGATGATTATGAACCTCACATTAACCCAAGCACATATGAAGGAGAATTCTTCCAAGAAACACATGTTTCCAAAAAACGTTTCAAGAACCGCCCTACTTCACCCCAGAACATTGAGGTCGACAGCGATAGTGAACCTGACTTCACCCCTGAGCAGGAACAAGAAGAGACGAAAGAAGAAGAGGTTACTTTTGTGGATGACCTGACAATGCTTGACCGATTACATAGAGGCCTTCCACATGTTGATGCATTTGTTGATGATGTTGATGAGCACGTCATTACTAATAGTGATGATGATTATGCATTTATTGATCCCAGAGCATATATAGACGATGAAGATTAATATTAGTAATGTGAGGTATTCAATTATTATTATTTACACATATATTATTAATTAGTTCATGTTATTAGGTATTCAATTTTTTTATGTCAAACTAATTTCGTTCACTCTTTGTCATTGCAGGTGTTGACAGATGGTGGGTGGGGGTCGAGAGCGCTCTGAGCCTCCTTCCTCGGCGCGTGCTGGGAGGGGTGCTATTATTCCACCCCAGCAACTCCGGAGACCGCTGGTACACTGCATGCAGACACCGGCAGGCGCTTCTTCTTCGACTGGGAGAGGTCGAGGGAAGAGGAAGAGAGGTGCTAGAGGTAGGAAGGCTAATGCGCCTTCCTTGCCGCCACCCCCAGCTGATTCTCCCGACCATAGGAGTACTCCATCTCAGGTGGACACGTCTGACTTGGACCCATCTCGGACTCTGGTCCATGAGCCTCGGGTCGATGAGCCTCGAGTCACCGAGCCTTCGTCCCAGGAGACTTCGGCCCCAGATTCTTCGTCCCAGGAGACTCGGGTCCCAAAGTCTTCATCCCACATTACTCCGGAGGCTAGTGTCCATGCCGATGGTGGCGATGAAAATTACTTGTCTGAGGACACCTATAGCGAGGGCGAGCTGGTTGAGGACGGCAAGAAGGTCTACCAGCGTGGTTGTACAAAGCTCCCGCCCGTGCCGACGACCCGCGAGCAGAGGTGGTTGATTGCGCCTAAAGCGGAGAAGTAAGTGCATTTACTCTTTTTAACCTTTTTCCTTCATGTTTCTTCAAATTAATATCTAATGTGTTGGCCTTGTCCTACTACAGGGGTTGGAAATACGAGCATGGTGTCCGCAGGCCCAACCAGGTCCTTGGTGTGCTTCTCCGGCACCACTTCCCGAGGAAGGTCCAGTTGCCCGGTGAGGGTGAGGCTCCACAGGTAGCACTTACCTGGGAGCTCTACAAGGCTGCCCCGGCCCCACCGAAGGAGATGGTCGACGGTGTCTTGTGCGAGACGGTGGCTAACATTGTGATTTTTCCCTTTTGGGTAATTTCTCCTTTACAAAATTAAAAATCAACAAGTGATTGTACTAATCAGTGTCTAATGTGTTGTCTTGTTTGATTGCAGACCTTTTATAGGTGTCTTGAGGAAGACGAGGCGAAAGCGGTTGTTGTTCTCGAAGCCGAGTGCAAGCGCCTACTTCAGAACTTACGGCACGAGGCTTGGGTGCAGGCTATTCGAGACTACTACGCCTCGAGTGACATTAAGAGGGCCAAGAAGAAGTGCCGCAAAAATTATCTGAGTAAGGAGAAGTTTATGAAGGTAATTATCTATTCTTAAGGCCTTGTACTTAGTTTCTTTGATTTGATTCGTAGGCGTAGAGCTGAAATTTCTCTTGTCTAACTTAGGTGCCCCCGAGATGGTGTGCGGATAGGATGGACTGTTGGGAGGCATTGGTGGATGAGTGGTGCTCTCCCGAATGGCTAGCTGAACACAACAAGGCCAAGGATAAGTGTGCCAAAATGAGAGGTGTGCCACACCACCAAGGGAGCTCCAACCTGTTTGAGTACGGGGATAACTAGGTATGTGGTTTGCTTCATGAATCATGAAATTTAATTGTTCATGCTAGCTTGAGACCTTAACTAATATTTTGTTCCTCTCTTTTAGGCGCGAGAAAACAAGAAGGAGGTGCCACCTCTGTTCGACCTCTATGCCATGGCCCATACTGCCTCGTACAAGAAGGCCAAGGCATTCTCTTAGGATGATCTCGATCATCCAGAGAGCTTCAGCAACATCTCCTCCCACAACAAGCTCGTGAGGTACAGAGATGAGGGGAAGGCGAGGAAAGGGGAGGACTTCAACCCGAGCCAGAGTCCTTTTGATCCAGAGCTCATGATGATATGTGCTGGCGGGAGGCCCCATGGCTCGATAGCCATTGGGGATGGACTGATACATTGTCCTAGAACTCTCTCGGAGATCAAGAAGCGCCAGACGAGCTCCGATCCTGAGATAAGGCCTCTTCCATGGCCAATGGAGCTCGCCATTAGTCTAGGCCCCAGGAGCTTCTGGCGGAGGCAAACAGGCAGGCGGCGCAGAGGGAGAGGGACATGGAGGAGAGGACGGCTAGGCTGTTGGAGGAGGAGAGGAACCGTAACGACGCATCTCACCAGGCCCTATACGAGATCCTCGTGGTAAGTTTCTCCTGCATATTAGCCAAATCATGCACTTAATGTTTGTTTCATCGCTAAATAATATGAATGACGCATGAAAACAAAATGTGGAGACCGTGTGCCATAACAATGGTCGGACCCCTCAATCGATGCCACATATTGCTATAGCACCCACGGTGAGTTTCATTTAAATGGTCATTAGTTACTAGTATTCACATTTGAGTTGCATCATGCTAAGGAGACGTTGCAAATGATCTTTGGTGCAGCGTGCCTCCCGACAAGCGTCGACCGATCCTTCTACGTCTGCCGCAACCCTCACCGGTCCTTCTAAGTCTCACCCTGGCGCAAACCCTACATGTCCTTCACCTCCGAGTTGATGGTAAGTTTTCCCAAGTGTTTTCATTAACAAATGCATACTTAGCTTAAGAAATGACCTACTTAGCTCCAAAATGACATATACTTAGCTTATTTCCCTCAAAAATGACATAATAACCTTACTTACCTCCAAAATGATATATTCTACCTAGGATAGCTATAAAATGACCTATACTTAGCATTTTTATTCCAAAATGACTTAATATGCTTAGTTAGCTAGAAAATGGCATTAGTACCTAGTATAGCTCAATAATGATCTATAGCTAGCTTAGCTAGTTCATTTATGACATAATTAGCTCACTTAGGTACAAAATGGCATAACTACCTAGGATAGCTCAATAATGATCTATAATTACCTTAGCTAGTTCATTTATGACATAATTAGCTCACTTAGGTAAAAAACGGCTTAATAACCTTGGTTTAGCTCCAAAATGACCTATACTTAGCTTATTTCCTCAAAAATACATAATAACCTTACTTACCTCCAAAATGGTATATTCTACCTAGGATATCTATAAAATGACCTATACTTAGCATTTTTTCCTCCAGAATGACTTGATATGCTTAGTTAGCTAGAAAATGGCATTAGTACCTTGGAGAAGAGGAGAGGAGAGGAGAAAAAGAAAGAGAAGATAAATTCTTCTTCTTCTTTTTCTTCTTCTTTTTCTTCTTCTTTTTCTTCTTTTTCTTCTAGCTAGTCTTCTTCTTCTAACTATCATCTTTCCTACTTTGCAGATTTGCTATAGATGAGGAAGAGTGCATTGATGGAGTGTACTCTTCTACTTCTGCTTCCTTTGTGTTTATGGAAACTCGTTTTGGATATGTATGTATGGATATGTTGTTGGAAACCATTGTGTGTTGTTGGAAACTTGTATGTTGGACTTGTATGTTGGATATGTTGTTCGAACTTATTGTTGGTATATGCTTGTTTCAACTTGTTGTTGGTATGCTTTTATTGTTGGATATATATGTGATATTCTATAAAACTGAATGATTTTAAGAAAAAACAAAAAACAGGCGCTATATAGCCACTTTGCCGTCAGCCAGCAGACGGCAAAGGTGCCACGTGGCAGCTACATGTGCAACCTGGGCTGGCCTAGGTGGGTTCTTTGCCATCCGTTGGAAGACGGCAAAGAACCCACCTAGGCTGGCAAAAGAAGGTTCTTTGCCGTCCGCTGGCAGACGGCAAAGAACTAAGGTCTTTGCCGTCTGCCAGCGAACGACAAAGCATGCCGTTAAGACCTTAATGAGCTAAGTTGCAACGTGTGCCGTACAGGCCCTTTGCCATCCGCTGGCATACGACAAAGATTCAAAGGTCTTTGTTGTCCACCAGCAGACGGCAAAGCGCCCTTTACCGTCGCTTATTCAGCCGGATGGTTGGCCGTCTGCTGGCGGATGACGAAGCCTTTGCCGTCCGGGATGCATGCCTTTGCCGTCCGAGATGGCTGACGACAAAGTGCCTGATTCCTGTAGTGCTACCAGAACACACCTCTCTCACTGAAGAAATATCAATCTAGTTCGCCAAACTATCTTAATAGTCCGGAGAGAATTATGAAGCTATGATGATCATGAAATTAAGAGACATAATATAATTCAGATATATCTCAAATACTTTTCATGAATAATATGAACATAAACCCACAATTCATCACATCTCAACAAATACACCGCACAAAAGGATTATGTTGGATAGGTCAAAGCGTAGATGTGATGATCATTGTATTGAAGATCATAAGAGAGAGAGAGATATTTCCATGTAGGTACTAGCTATGGACCCGTAGGTCTGTGGTGAACTACTCGCACATCATCATGAGGGAAACAAGGTTGATGTAGAGGCCCTCTGTGACCGATCCCCCTCCGACAGGGTGCCGGAATGGAGCTCCAGATGGGATCGCGGCAATGCTTGTGGCGGCGGAAAAAAGTTTTCGGAACTACCTCGAGGGTTTCTGGGATTAATTATAATTTATAGGATGGAGAACGAGGTTGGCAGAGCCACAGGGGGGCCACAAGCCAATAAGGCACCCCATAGGGCGCTCCCTGATGGCTTGTGGGGCCCTCATGCGACTCTCGGCCATCTCCCAAAGCTTCTAGGTATTTTTTTGTCCAGAAAAATCATCAAAAATTTCATGGCAATTGGACTTCTTTTGGTAAAGGGAATTTGTAAAGTAAAAAAAAGCAAAAAACAACAACTAGCATTGGGCACTGGGTTAATAGGTTATTGCTCAAAAATATTATAAATTCATAAATAATGACCCAAAAAGTATCCTACAATGATAATATAGCAGCATGGAACAATAAAAAAGTATAGATACATTCGAAACGTATCAATGACCTCCAAATGCGACAAAATTTGGCAGGCGGTCTACTCACACTATAATTTAACTACACACCAACTTTCGACCCATTCCATTTTTTGATGCAGTGCGCACATGCGAGTGTGGTTGGTCACAAAACGGTGAACAGTGAATGAGGAAGAACTGGCAACTACGAACGGATGCAAGTTTGAAAAATGGTGGCAACAGAGTGTTGATGCTATGTAGACGATATCGTCGACATAAGTGATACGTCCATTTTGCATCATGCTACTATGTTGATATTTATTGCATTATGGGCTGTTATTACACGTTATGGTACAATACTTATGACTTTTCTCTCTTATTTTACAAGGTTTACGTGAAGAGGGAGAATGCCAGCAGCTGGAATTCTGGACTTGAAAAGGAGCAAATATGAGATACCCATTCTTCACAACTCCAAAACTCCTGAACATTAAAGGAGAATATTAATTGAATTAGTAAAAACTACCGGCAAAAGAATCAACCAGAGGGGGGCCACTAGTGGGCCACAAGCCTGCTAGGCGCAGCCACACCCCTTGTCGCGCCTAGCAGGATTGTGGGGCCCCTATGGATCCTTCGATGCCCATATTCTCCTATAGGAAGTGTTTTGACCTGGAAAAAACCAGAAGAGAGCTTTCGGGATGAAGCACTGCCATCTCGAGGCGGAACTTGGGCAGAACCAATCTAGAGCTCCGGCAGGGCTGTTCTGTCGGTGAAACTTCCCTCTCAGAGGGGGAAATCGAAGCCATCGTCATCACCAACGATCCTCTCCTTGAGAGGGGGTCAATCTCCATCAACATCTTCACTAGCACCATCTCCTCTCCAAACGTTCGTTCATCTCTTGTATCCGATATTTGTCTCAACACCTCAGATTGGTACATGTGGCTTGCTAGTAGTGTTGATTACTCCTTGTAGTTGATGCTAGTTGGTTTATTTTGTGGAAGATCATATGTTTAGATCCTTTATTATAATTAATACTTCTATGCTCTTGAACATGAACATGCTTTGTGAGTATTTCCATTTGTTCCTGAGGACATGTGATAAGTCTTGTTATAAGTAATCATCTGAATTTGGTATTTGTTCCATATTTTGATGAGATGTGTGGTGTCTCTCCTCTAGTGGTGTTATGCGAACGTCGACTACATAACAATTCACCATTATTTGGGCCTAGGGGAAGGCATTGGGAAGTAATAGGTAGATGATGGGTTGTTGGAGTGACAGAAGCTTAAACCCTAGTTTATGTGTTGCTTCGCAAGGGGATGATTTGGATCCATATGTTTCATGCTATGATTAGGTTTACCTTAATTCTTGTTTCGTAGTTGCGGATGCTTACGATATGGGTTAATCATAAGTGGAAGGTTGTCCAAGTAAGGGCAGCACGCAAGCACCGGTCCACCCACATATCAAACTATCAAAGTAATGAACGTGAATCAAATGAGCATGATGAAAACTAGCTTGACAGAAATTCCCATGTGTCCTCGGGAGTGCTTTGCTTTATATAAGAGTTTGTACAGGCCTCTCCTTTGCTACAAAAAGTATTGGGATACCTTGCTACACCTTTTCTACACTTGTTACTTGTTACTTGTTACAAATTATCTTATCACAAAACTATCTATTACCGATAATTTTAGTGCTTGCAGAGAATACCTTACTGGAAACCGCTTGTGATTTCCTTCCGCTCCTCGTTGGGTTCGACTCTTACTTATCGAAAGTACTACGATAGACCCCCTATACTTGTGGGTCAACAAGACTCCTTTTTTGCGTTGTTGTCGGGGAGTGAAGCGCCTTTGGTAAGTGGAATTTGGTAAGGAAAAATTTATATAGTGTGCTGAAATTTACTGTCACTTGTTACTATGGAAAGTAATCCTTTGAGGGGCTTGTTCGGAGTATCCCCACCTCGACCAAAAACACAAAGAGTTGTCCCTCAACCAACTGAACCTACTGAAAATATTTATTATGAAATTCCTTCGGGTATGATAGAGAAACTACTGGCTAATCCTTACGCAGGAGATGGAACACTATATCCTGATTTACATCTAATCTATGTGGATGAAGTTTGTGGATTATTTTGGCTTGCAGGTCTGTCCGAGTGTCAGGACCCCGATCCTAAGACATATGAATCCAGCCTGTAACACGTCACACCACTTTGTGGCCTCACGCAGGGTAAGCCACGGCTGCCACCTTACCTTGGCCGGGACCATTTGCGCCTTTTGGCTCACGGATATGAACGTGTCGCTAGCATTCACACATCAGAGAACCCGGGTTGACATGACTAGTTATAGACCCAAGTGGCACAACCGTACAGGGACAGGCATACATAACCCAGCAATGCAGGTGTCAGTCATCAGTGTGTGTAGACGAGTCATAGCAAGCTACAAGGACTCCATTACGCCGTGGGACATAAATGTCGTCACTGCATGTAGACGAGTCGTAGCAGGATATAGGGACTCCATTACACTGCGAGACATTTCCCCGAAGGGATAGACATAGCAGCAAAGATGGATACATGCCGGTCAATCAATGTGTCCGGAGCAGTAGCAAGCTACCAAGGCTCAGTTGAAGCACAAAGAGGCATTTCCTCGTAAAGAAGGCTACCAAAGGCACACAACTAGGTGTCGAATCCCATGCATACCAATGCATTTCAATCATACACGCACTATGCATGATATGCGTGGATACAACATGGCATCACAACAAAACTCTACAACTTAACATTTATTTAGAACGCTCCAAGGAGCCTACATGGTATAATGTTACAAGCAGAAGGGGTCACATGACCCAGCATTCAAAGCATACAAGCAACAAGTGGAAGTTACATGTCTGAGTACGGACATCTACAAAAGCAGCTAGAAGAGCCTAAAAATCTACAAAGACCCTACCATAGGAACCAGACCTCTGTCTGGGTTACTAAGCTAATCTGGCGATGTCAACGTCAGGAGAACATAATTGAACACAATGTCTAACTCTACAAAAATGGAAATAAGCAACAGTGAGTACGAAGGTACTCATCAAGTCTTACATCAGAACTATCTACATATGCATCATGTATCAATGAACAGGATTGTGGGGTTTACTACAGAATGCCAGCTTTGACCTTTGGCTATCCTAGACTACGACAAAGTAAACAACATATCACTACTATCCCGTCTCCTTACGAGAGAGCACACATGAGTCCACATATTCGCCATCTCAATACACCACTGTGGATCCTCTCTCATCTTCCTACGAGAAGCCATCCATAGCACTCACACTTGTTCGGTGCATTTTAGAGTATCCACTTAAATTGTCTATGAACAATGCAAGTTTCCAAGTATTCCATATCCGCGGACGTGGCTATTCGAATAGATAAATTACCCTGCAGGGGTGTACTTCGTCACACATGCTCCCGCCACTTATCGCCATGTGCACGTAAAAGGGCACCTCAGCAACCTTCAAGCAGAAGCCCAGCGAGGGAGTCGGCCACGGACGTTAACCTTCAACGACTCACGTCCAAAGTAGCTGCCTATTTGAGTTGGAACCCATAATGGAAGTCCGACCAAGGTTTCCAACATGGCCTCAACCGTTGCGAGTAGGGCCCCAAGCCGGTCCAGATTGAGCCGTTCATCGACTTCGCAAGCCGTGCCACACCTATCAACGTTTCGAACTACTACGACTCCTGGACTGAGAACAGGGTAGGTTAATAGGCCGAGGGAGGTCGAGTTACCAGACCCCAATGTGCGGTAGTAGCTAGTCTTGCAACACAAACACAGAACTCAGCTCCTATGAACGGTTTCAATGAGACAACCCACCATGTACTCCTACATGGCCTCTCATCGCTACCTTTACCAAAACAGGTTCATTACTTAACCCTCATCATCAGAACACATTCATTTCACTCTGGTTCATCTCCCAGATGAATCAGACCAAACAAAACTCTAAGCATAGCAAGCATAACAGGGTTATGACAAAACACGGCTCAAGCATCTACCCGGTATGCTAGGTTGCTTGGTTTAGCTATTTACTGTGACAATGATAGGTCATGCAAAGGAGTGGGTTCATCTACCGCAACACACGTAGCAGTTGAAGGCGTTGTCCTAATGCATTGAAATGAGAGCAAGAGCGAGAGGTGGAATTGTATCGAATATGCTCAAGGGGGGGGGGGTTGCTTGCCTGTTTATCAAAAGAACTCAGCTGTTCGATGTCGTTGATAACTACGTGTCGCAAGGTACTGGTTTGAGCTAATGCATCTACCAACTTATTAAATGAAGATGGTTTGAACCCAAGGTTCAATTTTAAATCCATAAGTGGGGTGGCCTATTGTGTTTTGAACAAAATGTCCAAGTTTGGCTATTTAGATTGCTCTAGCATGTATAACAATGACACCATTAGATTCATCGGATATTTCTGATAAATTTTCATATATGAATTTTTGAAATTTATATGATTTTCTGGAATTTCCAAAATAATTGAAAACTAGAAATTCACTATCTACACCAGCATGACGTCATCACAACGTCAGCCAGTCAACGGGCACGGGTCCAGGTCAAACCTGACACTGGGGCCCGCATGTTATTGACTAGGGAGCTAATTAGCAGTTAAATTACACTAATAGGGGTTAATTAGACATCTGGGCCCACCTGTCAGTGAGCGAGGCCAACTAATTAGGGCAGGGTTAGGAGGGCTAATCGCCGGTGACCTCTCCCGATGGCGGAGCATGCCGGAGTTGCTCCTCCGGCGACCAAACACCGCGCGGAAGGGCTCTACGGGCAGCTACGGATGCACCGCATCTGATGGAGGGGTTTGCTAGCCGCAGGGAGTGCCGAAGCGCTCACCGGCGTCGTCCTCAACGGCAGCCGAGACCTCGGGTTCAACGGGGGCGACGCTACGGAGCACGGGAGTGCAGGGGGAGCAGGGGAATCGAAGCAGCAACTGCCGGCGAGGCGGATGGAATCGACGATGAGTTCGGGGAGCAGGGGCGCCGGCGAATCGTCGAGCGCGAGCTTTGGCGACCAGAAAGGGGAACAACGATGGGGACGTCATCGCGAGGCCCCTGACCTTGGATACTTCGGTGGGGAAGGAGTTGCTCGAGGTTTCTGAGCTGGGGGCGCTGCAGGGGAGCTCGACGAGGCCGGTGGTCACGGTGGCTGCGAGCGACGGCGGCGATGGCTTGCGCTCGGTTCGGGAGGGAGGAGGAACGGCAAGGAGAGAGGGGGAAATGGGGCCAGCTTGCTCTGGCCGTCGAGCTGGAGCGGCTGGAAGCCTCGGGGCCCCTAGGTGGAAGCAGGAGGTGGCCGGGGGCTCATAGGGGTGTGCCACGCCTCTCCTCTGCCTACTGGCTGGAGGTAGAAGACGAGGCTGCCCCTGTGGGTTGGGCCTCTCTAGTGGGCTGCACAGGCCCAGGTAAGTTCTGCTTTTCCTTTTTGTTATTTCTGTTTCTTTCTGGTTTTTGTTTTATATCTAACATTTTTTTTAATTTGCAAAATAATAGCAAACTATTTTCATAAATGCTGAAAATATGCATGTGGGTTTAATGGAAATATCCTATGCCACATAATAATCCTCAGATTTATTTGAATCTATATTTTATATATAGCAAATATAATCCAATGCAATTAATTATTTTATTAACCCAAATGCCCAATATAAAATATTTCTATGATCCCAAAATATTGGTTGACAATTTTATATCAAACCATTATTTTGTTAGAGAACCAGGAACATTTTCTTGCAACTGTTTGAAGAAAATTTTATAATGCTTGTTTAACAAAGTTTTGCATGGTGAGGCTTGATCATCCCTCATTTCCTTTTCATTTGAAAATTTAAAAAATGCATGCATGAATGCATTGACAAACATGAGGAATCTAGGGCTGTGACAACTCACCCCCACTAAACAAGAATTTCGTCCCAAGATTCAGGAGTAGTCGGGAAGAGTGCATGGTACTCAAGCCGAAGACGATCTTCGCGCTCCCAGGTTGCTTCATCCTCGGAATTATGTGACCATTGAACCTTCATAAACTTGATGCTGCTACGTCGAGTGCTGCGCTCGGTTTCATCAAGAATACGAACAGGATATTCTCAATATGAGACATCATCTTGAAGATCAAGCGTTTCGTGTTCTACTTCGCGGATAGGATCCTTGAAGCAACGCTTGAGTTGAGAAACGTGGAACACATCATGAACTTTGGAAAGCTGCGGGGGTAGTTCCAATTGGTAGGCAACCTCTCCTCATTTAGCAAGAATGCGAAAAGGACCAATGTAACGAGGAGCCAATTTGCTTTTGATACCGAAACGATGGGTGCCCCTCAAAGGTGACACCCGAAGGTAAGCCTTCTCGTCAACCTCATAACTTACATTCTTATGATGATGGTCATATTGGCTCTTCTAACGAGATTGGGCAGTTTTCAAATTCTCACGAATGATGCGAACTTGCTCTTCTGCATCCTGGATCATATCCGGTCCAAAGAATTGTCTTTCGCCGGTTTCTGACCAATTTAATGGCGTTCGACATCTTCGTCCATATAAAACTTCGAAAGGAACTTTGCCCAGACTAGACTGAAAGCTGTTGTTATACGCAAATTTGGAAAATGGAAGCCATTTCTCCCAGTTCATTCCGAATGAGATAACACAGGCTCTGAGCATATCCTCAAGAATTTGATTGACTCTTTCTACTTAACCACTTGACTGAGGGTGATAAGCAGTGCTAAAGGAGAGATGGGTTCCCATAGCATTCTGGAAACTTTCCCAATATCGAGAAGTGAAAAGACTTCCACGATCCGAATTGATCTCTACAGGAACACCATGAAGAGAAACTATTCGAGAGATATACAAATCTGCTAACTGACTAGTAGTTATACTTTCTCGAACTGGAAGGAAATGAGCAACCTTCGAAAGGCGATCGATAACCACGAAAATGGCATCATTTCCTTTCTTAGTCTTTGGAAAACCGGTGATGAAATCCATACCGACCTTGTCCCATTTCCACTCGGCAATAGCCAAGGGCTGAAGGGTGCCAGCAGGCCTTTGATGCTCTGCTTTAACATGACGACAAACATCGCAGCTAGCAATGAACTGACCGATTTCTCTCTTCATCCGGGTCCACCAAAAGTTCTAGCGTAGGTCCTGATACCTCTTAGTACTATCGGGATGAATCATGAGAGGAGAATCATGAGCTTCCTTGAGAATAAGTTCTCTATGTGGTTGCTTTTTAGGAACCACCAAGCGGTTCTCAAATAAAACAACACCTTGATCATTTACCGAGAAAGAACGAGCAACTCCCTTGGCAATGTTGCTTTTGATACAAGAAATTCCCGTATCCTGCTTCTGGGCAGCTATGATCCGATCCTCAAGAGTTGGTTTCGCCACCAGGGTAGAAAGGAATCCTTGAGGAACAATGTGAAGATTTAACTTACGAAATTCCTCGTGGAGAAGTGGTTGACTTTGTAGCAACAAGAGGTTGTTACAATAGGATTTATGACTTAGTGCATCAGCCATGATATTGGCTTTGCATGGGGTGTAAGATATTCCTAGGTCGTAGTCCGTAATCAACTCAATCCACCGTCTTTGCCTGAGATTCAAATCCGGTTGGGTGAATATATATTTGAGACTCTGGTGATCACTAAATATTTCACAACGATTACCCTGTCACAGCCCTGGAAATTGCTTGCATTAGTTGCATCATGTGCATCATGTCATCATGTTTATTTTCAAATGAACTTGAAATGGGGACTTTCAAACCCTAGCACCTCATTAAATAAACCAAATTCCAACAATTGAATTTACAATGATTTCAGAATGCTCCTCAAAAATGTTCACTGTTTTTGATAAATGATGGCAACAACATATTAGGGGACATCTTAATTTTCAAACAAATATAGCATTTTAAAATACCCATTAATGCTACTGAAATCAATTAATAAAGCATTATAAATATGATAGTTGTCTAAAAATTCCCAAACCTTTTTGTGGAAATTTGAAATAATCAGACTATATTCTCTAAAAATTTGGGCATTAATGTGCCAAGTACTTTGGCCCCATAAAAATAAAAGAAGAATGTCAGAATAAAAGAAAACAGAAATAAAAAAACAAAAGTAAGAGAAGAGAGGAGAGGACTTACCTGGCCCAGACCGGCCCAGCCCACCTGGCCATCGCCAGTCGTCCCCTACCTCTGCCAGAAGGCACAGGCGAAGGGAGGCACGGCGAGCGTGGCCAGGGTGCCACGCCTATTGCCTGCTAGCCTCGCTGGAGGAGGGGATTAGGCCCCTAGAGCCGTCCGGACCGGGCGACCCCTCCCCTCTCTCTCCCTCGCTCTCTTCCCTCCTCCCCTGCTCCCTCTCCCGCGTCGGACCCGAAGGCCGCCGTCGCCATTGCTCGCCACGTCGATGCCCCAGCCACCCCTCACCTCTCCAGCCAGTCCAGAAGCTCCGCCCCGTCCTGCTGCTACTCCTCGCCGAGGCACGCGACGCCAGAGATCGCCGGTCGCCGCCCCGAGTTTTTCTTCAAGCCTCGGCCACCGGAGATCGCTGTCGTCGATTCGCGCAGCTCCGGTCGTCCCCGAGCCCGCTGGCCAGCCGTCCGACTCCTTGTGAGATCCCCCGTTTCACCCCTCTCCCTGTGGTCCTCCCCGTCCCCTAGCCGCTAACCTCGCCATTGCCGAACTCGGGCCGCTGCCAAAGTCATCGTGGCCATCGACTCCGGCGACCCCGTGTTCTCCCGCTGCCCTAGATGGATGCGGCCCTTCCCCAGCTACGTGTAGGTGGCCTCCGCCGCTCAAATGGTCGCCGAAGGAGGATTTTCGGCGACCCCACCGTCTCGGCTCGCCATCGGCGGCCTCCCTCCGTCGAAGCCGACGTGGCTGGGTTAGTTAGCCACTAACAGCCCCCTTAGCCGCTGACCAGAGGGCCCCACACGGGGTCAAAGCTCAATTAGTCCCTGGTTTGACCGGGGATTAGACCTGGGTCATTGACAGGTGGGGCCCAGCCCTGTTTAACTCTGGATTAGATTAAAATAAATAATTTGCTTAATTAACTTAATTAGCCACTGACATATGGGCCCGACCCTTTTAATTTAACAGTTAGAATTAACTTAAAACTCTGTTTTGGACTGTGTCATTGACAGGTGGGGCCCAGCCATCAGGTTTGACCTGAGCTGGCGCCTTTGACCTGCTGATGTCACAATGACATCATGATGATGCAGTAAATACCTCTAGAATTAAAACAAATCAGTAAATGATTTACTATTTGCAGAAAATATTTAAAACTTCTAAAAATCATAGAAAATAATCTATAAATTAGATGAAAATAATTTATATATGAAAAATGATCAGAAAAATCCAATGAATCTGTTTATGCTATGATCATGCATGTTTGAACAAGCTAACATCAACAAGTAGGACATTTTATGATTAGGTCAATATATGAAATATCATTTGGGGCTGAAATTCAAACTTGTTTGAATTCCACTTCAACCAATTTGGCTAACCACTCCTCTAGGTTAATTAAGTACCTTAATATGCCATGTCATACATCATGATTGTTGCATTGCATTGAATGTGCTCCTTTTTCCTGTTTGCCGGTGGTTATTCCCTCTGGGTAGACGATGGTTCCGACGATGTGAATGTTGACACCAATGAAGAGAAGTATTTCTTTAGGATTGTCAGGCAAACAAAACCCCCTTGAGCATACTTATATGAACCCACTCTCTCGCTCATGCTCCCTTTTTACTACATTAGGACAACAATGATTCAACTATTACATGTCATCGGTAGTTGAACCCATTCCTTTGCATGACCTGTTTTTGCCACAGTAAATAGTTGAAACCACTTAGCATGAGTAGCAACTGTTTGAGCCTTGTTGTGCTTACTCATACATGCATGCTTACTTACTGTGCCTGCTATGCTTAGAGTCGTGTCGTGTCGGGTCTGATACATCTGGGTGATGAATCAGAATGGCAGTATTCATGTTCTTCTGTGTGGAAGTTATGTGTGTGAACAAGATTTGGTAAAGGTAGCGATGAGAGGTCATGTAGGAGTACATGGCGAATTGTCTCATTAGGACCGTCTTTAAGAACTGAGTTCTATGTTTGTGATCCAAGACAGTTACTACCACACTTTGGGCCCTAGAATATGACCCTGCTCGACTTATTAACCGCTTAGACCTCTATCAAGGAGTTGCAACTAGTTTCTAGTGTTTGTAGGGAAAGTGTTGGCGGCCGTGCATAGTGCAGCCCGACGGGGTGGACTATGATGCGGTACAGGCACAATGGCACGGTGTACCAAGTGGCACCCGAACGGTGGGCTTGGGAAGCCTACGCACATCGTTTGAGGCTGTAGCGGAAACTTTGGCCGGACTTCCGTGCAGGTTCAACCTCGGATAGGCGATAAACCTGGACTAGGGTCTTGTGTGGTTGACGGTCATGGCTGATGCCCACGCCAGTGCTTCCGCTTGAAGGTTGCCGAGATGCACGACGTGCATATGGTGCTAAGTGGCGAGAGTGTGTGTGAAGAAGTATACCCTTGTAGGGTGAAATAATCTGTTCGAATAGCCACGTCCTCGGATATGGACTACTTGGAGAACTTATGTGGTTCATAGACAACTGGAAGTGGATACTCTAAAATACGCAAGATAAGCGTGAGTGCTATGGATGGCCTTCTCGTAGGGAGACGGAAGTGGATCCATAGTGGTGTATTGATTGGTGAATATGTGGACTCGTGTGTGCTATTCCACCTCAAAATAAAGACTTTTAGTCATAGTATAGGTTAGCCAAGAGTCAAAGCTGGCTTGCTGCAATAAACTCCACAACCCCCTTCATTGATACTGATGCATACGTAGTTAGTTCTGATGTAAGTCTTGCTGAGTACTCTTGTACTCACGTTTGCTTAATTTATGTTTTTGTAGAGGAGATCTCAATCTCATTAGTGATCGTTTCAACCTGAAGTTCGATGTTGACCGGGTTAGCTTGGGAATCCCAGACAGAGGTCTGGTTCCTTTGGTAGGGTCGTTGTAGCTTTTCAGGCTCCTCTAGCCACTTTTGTAGATGTCTGTACCCAAACATGTTTAACTTCCGCTTACTTGTTTGAATGCTCTGAATGTTGGGTCCTATGACCCCTGTTTGTAACATCTGTTGTATCGGCTCTTCCGAGCCTTCTAAATAATTGTTGTATTGTTGGATGGTTATGTTGTGATGCCATAGTTGTATCTATGCATATCGGGCATGTCGTGCATACGTGTGACGTGCAACGGTATGTATGGGATCCGACACCTAGTTGTGTGCCTTTAGTAGTGCTCTTTACAGGGAACTGCCTCTTTGTGCTTCCACCGAGCCTTGGTAGCTTGCTACTGCTCCGGACACATTGATTGACTGGCATGTATCCTTCTTTGCTGCTGTGTCTGTCCCTTCGGGGAAATGTCTCGCAGTGTAATGGAGTCCCTGTAGCCTGCTACGACTCATCTACGTGCAGTGATGACATTTATGTCCCATGGCGTAATGGAGTCCTTGTAGGTTGCTATGACTCGTCTACACACGCTAGAGATCGACACCTGCATTGCTGGGTTACGTATGCCTGTCCCTGTACAGATGTGCCACTTGGGTTCTACGACTAGTCATGTCGGCCCGGGTTCTTTGACATTTGAATGCTAGCGACATTTTCACATACGCGAGTCAAAAGATGCAAATGGTCCCGACCCAGGTAAGGTGGCAGCCGTGGAGATAACTGTGCGTGAGACCGCAAAGTGATGTGATGTGTTACAAGTTGGATTCTTATGGCTTGGGATCGGGGTCCTGAGAGCTTTGGTATCAGAGCCTGACTGCCTGTAGGATTACCAAGCCAATTTGGTCGATGTTGATTCTAGAACTGATTTAGTTATATAAGGGATTTGATTGTGGAAGGGAATGTAAGGCTCTTTTACTCCTTTCCTTGTGTCACTCTAATTCTGAGTCACCCTCTTCTTTATTCTACTGGGATTAAGAACTAGGCCTTCTCACCTATCTATTAGGAGGACGAGTTACTATGCTGGAGACCTATGGGGAAAGATGTTGTCTTCTGGATCGATGTCTTTTTAAGAATTCAATGTCATGTCGTCTGTCGTCAGTTGTCTTGCAGGTTGCCTCATATTTCATGCCCGTACAGCTGTTATGCTGTCCGAGTTACCCAAGGTTTCTAAATTATCTGATGCAATTGCAAAACTTTTTCCTCTTGAGTCAATGTCTTTCAGGCCAAACAAAGCACACTAAATTATGAGTTGAGGTACTATATTACCTCAACATGTTTGATACAGATGTTTAGGAAACCGTGTTGTTTCAGTGAACCACCCAATAGTCTAGTGGCGTCTTTTTTTCCCAGTGTGACAACTCTGGCCATCATTATCAAAGGCATGCTCTGATGCTACTTAGTCAATAGGTATTCTGTATTTGGGCTCTTAAACCCAAGGATCATTCTGCTTATTTTCGTTGATAGTATTTGCTTGTTCCTTTAGGATATTAGTAACCTTGCTATAGTCCTCAAGATTTGTGGTATATCATTCTTCCACTGCCATAAAAAATTTATGGCAGAAGTTCTTTGTGAACGGTAGATCACAACATGAGTCCTCTTGATGAGTTCTCCATTCCATAGTTATGACTCGGCCAATCCTTCATTTCTGCATGGATTATCCGAAAGAAACACCTTGAACTATGTTCGACATATTCAATCTATGCATCTACAGCCCAAGAAAAATCATGTGCTCTTGAGTTGCCCTTCTTCAATTTTATTCTGATCGTTATCTATCAATGGATAGTCAAGAGTATGTTATGCATTGAGTTATCAATGTCATTTATTCTTGTGGTCTATCAAGCCATTCTATTCTATAATGACTAGGAGAAGCAAACTCCCGTACCTCATCCATTTCCCGGATTGGGTCAAAGCAGTTGTATTCTACAGATCAAATGCCAATCCAGCTTTTGCTCTGTTCTACCTTGAGGTATTACCCTCTTCATGTCAAGATTATCACGAGAACTGTACTCCCTCTTATGAAATCTTGATGTAGTAATACTTCTCGCCATCATCATTCATATGTCGGTCTCTGTATTATTGGAAACCAGAACACCGACAAGTGAATCGTGATGTGTGTAGTCAATACTCCTAGCAATGATGTTGCTTGGTAGTTAATGGACAATTATTTCATTCTTGGTGTGTTGGTTATTGAATCACCACCCTAGGAGTGGTCGTGCTACCTAGTTCATTTTCCATGGTGCACTTTTCGATCAACGAGTTAGGATTGTATTAATCTTTCGCTCTGTTGATCATATCGTCTCGTCTTGAGAAGCAAGATTGTTCTCGAGCTTGTTAACATACCGGTAGATCGTGATTTTTTGAATATCTTCTTGGAAGTATTACCAAGATGTTCCTTGACCGTTATGTTGAGTTTGTGATCAAGATGGTTTTTCTATAAACCATCCCGTCTCCAAGAACCCGTGTTGGATATCCTAGAACTAATTGGTTAAGCTAAACAACAACTTGGAGAGTTGGAAGATAGAAGCTTGATCTAACTTAGCTCATGATAAAAGGGATATCTTGTGTTTTTTTGTATGTGTAGAAGAAAGATGATATCTTCATCGACAGATCCTCGTGACCAATTGATGCACCTATCATCGTGTTCATCCATTGATTTGAGTGTGGGATATCGTGAAATCAAAATCAGAACCAAGGATCTTCCTAAATGTTGTCTTACTCGTGAATGTATCCTCGAGCGTACACCGTTAAATCTTTCGGTCTGACCAATGCTATCGCCTTGTTCTCATAAGTTGTGGAAATCCATCTACATGGTTATTTTGATGAATTGTTGTTAAACCCATTGACAAGTTTTTCATCCCTTACATGACTCATGATGAACATGAGGCTAGTGTTGGAAACTTTGTAGGCATATATTCGTGTCTTGTACATGAATCTTATGCATGGTGTAAGAAGTGACTTACTATTGGTTCATGGGCTTATGGTGCAAGTTACCTCCATGAACTTGAGAAAGGTCGTTTTGTTTTCATTGCAATCATCCCAAGTTAGTCATGCACGTGCGAAGTATTCTATGGTTTGGTAGACCGATCATCTCCATTCCACATGCAATCCCTAACACACCAAGCCACTGATTGAGTTGTTCAAGGAAAATAAGTTCTTTCTTAAGAGATAATCCGGACTTATGTAAGAACTTTGCTAATTCCTAATGATGGTTCCTAACCAGAACTCGGAAGTGTTTTGTTGTAAGGTTATGTATCTTGCAATCCAGCTCAAGTTTTGGAGTTGGCTTTCGTAGTTCATTTCCGGAGAATCTCGCAACGTCATCTCTTCGACTTGTGTTGTAAGATTTCACTTTCATACATGCTGAGTCTGGAATATCCTGACACCAACCATATCTGAATCTCAGGCAGATATGATGGTTGGAACATTTTCCAAGAAGTATAATAATGGTCTCTCTGTAACCCGGCAAAGGAGTGTTGTGGCTAACATACCTATCCGGAAGACCTATTATTATGATATCTTGAATCAGCAACCATAGCCACCTCCCCATGAGGTTCTCATATGACTTTTCAAAAGTTGTTTCTCATGGACCCTTTGAGATCCCAAAGTCCGACCTTTACTTGATGTTCTAGATAGTAAACCTGACCTATGATTGGGTTACACTAGTACGTCAAGGAGAACATTAGAAGCGGAGTGCTAAATGTCTCTCGGTCGATCATCCAGATTTCGCTCCTTTGGCATAGCTAAGGTGAAACCTGAGAAAGTGTTGTCTTCCTTTGCATCTGCATCCTCCATTATTATTCATCATGGTAGTATGAGGTGTTGCCAGGATCCTTGGCACGGTTGTTGGTAAAATCCTGATGAATATGGAGATGCTCAAGTTCTTTAGAGCATGCTCAGACACTAGGTTATACTCTTGGTATTACTTGGAATGTGCTTTCCATCGCCGAGTTGTTTTATAGCTCTAGTTTCCATTCCGATCTGAGTATGCCATTCTTTCGAATTCCTTTAAATGATCGTTGTGAATTGCCTTAGGATGGTATGAAGAGTTTCAATGATCTATGGATCAAAAGTAATTCTTTTTGCCACTTAAGGGATAATCCTACGAGTCACCTTCTCTTAGGTGTCCGTAATGGTATTATGGCAATTAACTCCTCGCTACCTTCAAACCTCTTCACCATCTGTTTTAGCATGGAATTGTTGCCTACCAATTGAACCTCCATTATCTGCTTCATTCATTGTTCTCAATGTGTGTCTTGTGTCTCAGCTCGAGAGATGTTATCACATCTCATTTTACGAGTTGATCATGAGTGCTCGATCTTCCAGAAGATCGAATCATGTAGAGCTCTCTATCCCTATTGTTTTTCTACTGGATGAAGATTCCAAAGACAAAGAAGTCATGATCAGCATAAAGCAATAAATCAACATCTTCGAGGAGAGCAACTGGATCGTGAAGATTGTGGTAGTTGTGTCCCCTTTGTCCTCATACCCTACGCCTGAATCTCGGGACGAGATTCTTGTTTAGTGGGGGTGAGTTGTCACATCCCTGGAAATTGATTGCATTAGTTGCATCATGTGCATCAGGTCATCATGTTTATTTTCAAATGAACCTTAAATGGGGACTTTCAGAACATAGCACCTCATTAAATAAACCAAATTTCAACAACTGAATTTACAATGATTTCAAAATGCTCCTCAAAAATGTTCACTGTTTCTGATAAATGATGGCAACAACATATTAGGGGACATCTTAATTTTAACAAATATAGCATTTTAAAATACCCATTAAAGCTACTGAAATCAATTAATAAAGCATTATAAATATGATAGTTGTCTAAAAATTCCCAAACCTTTTTGTGGAAATTTGAAATAATCAGACTATATTCTATAAAATTTTGGGCATTAATGTGCCAGGTATTTTGGCGCCATAAAAATAAAAGAAGAATGTTAGAATAAAAGAGAACAAAAATAAATAAAAAAGTAAGAAAAGAGAGGAGAGGACTTACCTAGCCCAGACCGGCCTAGCCCACCTGGCCATCGCTAATCGTCCCCTACCTCTGCCAGAAGGCAGAGGCAAAGGGAGGCACAGCGAGCATGGCCAGGGTGCCATGCCTCCTTCCTGCTAGCCTCGATGGAGGAGGGGATTAGGCCCCTAGAGCCGTCTGGATCGAGACGACCCCTCCCCTCTCTCTCCCTCGCTCTGTTCCCTCCTCCCCTGCTCCCTCTCCCGCGTCGGACCCGAAGGCCGCCGTCGCCATTGCTCGCCCCGTCGATGCCCCGGCCACCCCTCACCTCTCCAGCCAGTCCAGAAGCTCCGCCCCGTCCTGCTGCTGCTCCTCGCCGAGGCACGCGACGCCAGAGATCGTCGGTCGCCGCCCCGAGTTTTTCTTCAAGCCTCGGGCACCGGAGATCGCCGTCGTCGATTCGCGCAGCTCCGGTCGTCCCCGAGCCCGCTGGCCAGCCGTCCGACTCCCTGTGAGATCCCCCATTTCCCCCCTCTCCCTGTGGTCCTCCCCATCCCCTAGCCGCTAACCTCGCCATTGCCGAACTCCGGCCACCGCCAAAGTCATCGTGGCCATCGACTCCGGCGACCCCGTGTTCTCCCGCTGCCCTAGATGGATGCGGCCCTTCCCCAGCTGCGTGTAGGTGGCCTCTGCCGCTCAAATGGTCGCCGGAGGAGGATTTCCGGCGACACCCACCATCTCGGCTCGTCGCCGGCGGCCTCCCTCCGTCGAAGCCGACATGGGTGGGTTAGTTAGCCACTGACCACCCCTTAGTCGTTGACCAGAGGGCCCCATAGGGGGTCAAAGCTCAATTAGTCCCTGGTTTGACCGGGGATTAGACCTGGGTCATTGACAGGTGGGGCCCAGCCCTGTTTAACTCTAGATTAGATTAAAATAAATAATTTGCTTAATTAACTTAATTAGCCACTAACATATGGGCCCGACCCTTTTAATTTAACAATTAGAATTAACTTAATACTCTGTTTTGGACTGTGTCATTGACAGGTGGGGCCCAACCATCAGGTTTGACCTGAGCTGGCGCCTTTGACCTGCTGATGTCACAATGACATCATGATGACGCAGTAAATACCTCTAGAATTAAAACAAATCAGTAAATGATTTAATATTTGCAGAAAATATTTAAAACTTCTAAAAATCATAGAAAATAATCTATAAATTAGATGAAAATAATTTATATATGAAAAATGATCAGAAAAATCCAATGAATCTGTTTATGCTATGATCATGCATGTTTGAACAAGCTAACATCAACAAGTAGGACATTTTATGATTAGGTCAATATATGAAATATCATTTGGGGCTGAAATTCAAACTTGTTTGAATTCCACTTCAACCAATTTGGCTAACCACTCCTCTAGGTTAATTAAGTACCTTAATATGCCATGTCATACATCATGATTGTTGCATTGCATTGAATGTGCTCCTTTTTCCTGTTTGCCGGTGGTTATTCCCTCTGGGTAGACGATGGTTCCGACAATGTGAACGTTGACACCAATGAAGAGAAGTATTTCTTTAGGATTGTCAGGCAAACAAAACCCCCTTGAGCATAGTGATATGAACCCACTCTCTCGCTCATGCTCCCTTTTTACTACATTAGGACAACAATGATTCAACTATTACATGTCATCGGTAGTTGAACCCATTCCTTTGCATGACCTGTTTTTGCCACAGTAAATAGTTGAAACCACTTAGCATGAGTAGCAACTGTTTGAGCCTTGTTGTGCTTACTCATACATGCATGCTTACTTACTGTGCCTGCTATGCTTAGAGTCGTGTCGTGTCGGGTCTGATACATCTGGGTGATGAATCAGAATGGCAGTATTCATGTTCTTCTGTGTGGAAGTTATGTGTGTGAACAAGATTTGGTAAAGGTAGCGATGAGAGGTCATGTAGGAGTACATGGCGAATTGTCTCATTAGGACCGTCTTTAAGAACTGAGTTCTATGTTTGTGATCCAAGACAGTTACTACCACACTTTGGGCCCTAGAATATGACCCTGCTCGACTTATTAACAGCTTAGACCTCTATCAAGGAGTTGCAACTAGTTTCTAGTGTTTGTAGGGAAAGTGTTGGCGGCCGTGCATAGTGCAGCCCGACGGGGTGGACTATGATGCGGTACAGGCACAATGGCACGGTGTACCAAGTGGCACCCGAACGGTGGGCTTGGGAAGCCTACGCACATCGTTTGAGGCCGTAGCGGAAACTTCGGCCGGACTTCCGTGCAGGTTCAACCTCGGATAGGCGATAAACCTGGACTAGGGTCTTGTGTGGTTGACGGTCATGGCTGATGCCCACGCCAGTGCTTCCGCTTGAAGGTTGCCGAGATGCACGACGTGCATATGGTGCTAAGTGGTGAGAGCGTGTGTGAAGAAGTATACCCCTGTAGGGTGAAATAATCTGTTCGAACAGCCGCGTCCTCGGATATGGACTACTTGGAGAACTTATGTGGTTCATAGACAACTGGAAGTGGATACTCTAAAATATGCAAGATAAGCGTGAGTGCTATGGATGGCCTTCTCGTAGGGAGACGAAAGTGGATCCATAGTGGTGTATTGATTGGTGAATATGTGGACTCGTGTGTGCTATTCCACCTCAAAATAAAGACTTGTAGTCATAGTATAGGTTAGCCAAGAGTCAAAGCTGGCTTGCTGCAATAAACTCCACAACCCCCTTCATTGATACTGATGCATACGTAGTTAGTTCTGATGTAAGTCTTGCTGAGTACTCTTGTACTCACGTTTGCTTAATTTATGTTTTTGTAGAGGAGATCTCAATCTCATTAGTGATCGTTTCAACCTGAAGTTCGATGTTGACCGGGTTAGCTTGGGAATCCCAGATAGAGGTCTGGTTCCTGTGGTAGGGTCGTTGTAGCTTTTCAGGCTCCTCTAGCCACTTTTGTAGATGTCTGTACCCAAACATGTTTAACTTCCGCTTGCTTGTTTGAATGCTCTGAATGTTGGGTCCTGTGACCCCTGTTTGTAACATCTGTTGTATCAGCTCTTCCGAGCCTTCTAAATAATTGTTGTATTGTTGTATGGTTATGTTGTGATGCCATAGTTGTGTCTATGCAAATCGGGCATGTCGTGCATACGTGTGACGTGCAACGGTATGTATGGGATCCGACACCTAGTTGTGTGCCTTTAGTAGTGCTCTTTATGGGGAACTGCCTCTTTGTGCTTCCACCGAGCCTTGGTAGCTTGCTACTACTCCGGACACATTTATTGACCGACATGTATCCTTCTTTGCTGCTGTGTCTGTCCCTTCGGGGAAATGTCTCGCAGTGTAATGGAGTCCTTGTAGCCTGCTATGACTCGTCTACGTGCAGTGATGACATTTATGTCCCACGGCATAATGGATTCCTTGTAGCTTGCTCTAACTCGTCTACACACGCTAGAGATCGACACCTGCATTGCTGGGTTACGTATGCCTGTCCCTGTACGGATGTGCCACTTGGGTTCTACGACTAGTCATGTCGGCCCGGGTTCTTTGACATTTGAATGCTAGCGACATTTTCACATACGTGAGTCAAAAGACGCAAACGGTCCCGGCCCAAGTAAGGTGGCAGCCATGGAGATAACCATGCATGAGACCGCAAAGTGATGTGATGTGTTACAAGCTGGATTCTTATGGCTTAGGATCGGGGTCCCGACATACCCAGAAGGTAATGTCGCCAAGTGACTAGTGCATGGACTACTGCGGCAAGGTCCAAATCGTGTGTTGGATAATTTTCCTCATGTGTACGCAACTATCGAGATGCATAGGCAATCACATGACGATCTTGCATAAGAATGCACCCTAGACCTTGTCGCGAAGCATCACAGTAGATAACAAAGTCCTTTGTGAAATCCGGGGGTACAAGTACCGGGCCAGTAGTCGGTCGTCTTTTCAACTCCTGAAAACTTTCCTCACATTTTGGACTCCACTCGAACTTCTTATCTTTCTTGAGGACTTCAGTTAGAGGTTTGGCAACTTTGGAGAAGTTCTCAACGAAGCGGTGACAATAGCTTGCTAAGCCAAGGAAACTCCTAACTTGCTTTACCGATTCAGGTTGAGTCCAATGAAGGACAGCTTGATATCTCTTGGGATTGACAGCAATACCTTTCGCAGAGATTACGTGACCCAGATAGGTCACTTCTGGCAACCAAAACTCACACTTGGAGAATTTGGCATAAAGGCGGTGCTCTCGGAGTTTCATCAATACCAGCCTAAGATGCTCAACATGTTCCTCTTCGTTCTTCGAGTATATGAGGATATCATCGAGGTATACCACGACAAATTTGTCCAAATACTCCATGAAGATCGAATTCATTAAGTGAGAGAAAGTGGCTGGGGCATCGGTTAGACCGAAGGACATGACGGTGTACTCGTATTGGCCATAACGAGTGACAAAAGCCGTCTTTGGAATGTCCCCGTTCCTGATTTTGATTTTATGATAACCTAATCTCAAATCCATCTTGGAAAAGACTGCGGATCCAGCAAGCTAATCATACAGATCGTTGATCCTGGTGAGCGGATATTTGTTCTTTATCGTGACCAGATTAACCGGCCGATAATCGACAACCATCTGTTCCATACCATCCTTCTTTTTAACTAAGAGGACAGGGCAGGCCCATGGAGAAGAACGAGGACGGATGAAACCTTTCTTCAAAGATTCATCGAGTTGGGTCTTAAGCTCAGCTATCTCTTGGGGAGACATCTTATAGGGCCTTCTAGCAATTGGAGCAGTTCCTGGAACAAGTTCTATGACAAACTCTACTTCTCTGTCAGGTGGAACACTTGGCAATTCTTCTGGAAACACATCCGGAAAGTCACGGACTACTGGAATGTTTTCAAGGACTGGGAGAGGATTGGCATTGAGGGAATAAATCATGCCCTCTGGAATGCGGGTTTGGATATTGACTATTTGGCCAGAAGGATGGTTAAGTTGAACAGACCTAGAGAAACAATCAATTTTGGCGTGATGAGCTATCATCCAGTCCATCCCCCAAATGATATTGATGTCTGAAGTTTTAAGGGCTATCAGAGAGGCAAGAGACACTAAACCATCAACAAGGATTTGGTTCCCATGGCTTACTGCATTAGTTTGCCATTTGGAACCTGGACTTTGAATTACTAGCGGAGAGGGCATAACCTCGAAAGCAATGTTATGCAAAGAGGCATAACATTCAGAGACGAATGAGTGGGATGCTCCTGAGTCAAACAAAACTGAGGCTGGATGGGAATTGACAAGAAGCGTCTTAAGCACGACATTAGCATCATCTTCAGCTTCTTCTGTAGATACATGGTGCACACATCCACGAGTATAAACAACTGACCTGACATTGGGCTTCTTGGTTGGCGGCTTGCAACAAATAACACCACTTGTCGAAGAAGGTGGAACATTTTCTCGCAGAGGGCAATTCTTCGAATAATGTCCAGGCTGACTACACTTGAAGCATGCCCCATGGGTGGGACATGGATCTGGGTTGAGCACTCGGTTGATGAGGTTCTTCTGGGGAGCATAAGGCATCGACAGACGAGGCGCCACGTAGTATGGCGTCGGTGCATACCTCAGAGGAAGAGCGGCATTCGGGATCCATATCCTTCGCTTCTGGAATGTGGACGGTAAAGATGATCCATCATCACGGCTGTGCTTGCAAGATTCCTCGTAGGTCATCCTGCTCGTCTCTGCTTGGATTGCTTTGTTCACAAGAACTTGGAAGCTAACGAACTCATGCAGACTGAGGTCATGACGGAGCTTTGGGTTAAGGCCTTTCCTAAACCTTGCTTGCTTCTTTGCATCTGCGGATACCTTTTCTGGGGCATAATGTGCGAGGCGCTCAAACTCACGGCTATAGACATCCACATCCATCTTGCCTTGGGTCAGATCACAGAACTCTTCTTGCTTACGATCTAGCAGAGCCTATGGAATGTGATGCTCGCGAAAATCCTCACAAAATTCCTTCCATGAGATAGCTTGGCCTGCGGGACGCATGGCCTCGAAATTCTCCCACCATAAACTAGCAGAACCTTCAAGGTGATATGCGGCATACGTGACCTTGTCTCAATGGAATGATGGAAGGTGGTCGGTTGTAACTTGATGAAGTCTCTGATGGATACTAGCTCATTGCGACGATGCGCTGTATTCCGCTCGATGTGCTCCAACAAAAGGTTGGTGGCACGCTTATTCCTCTCGACTTCTAGCATGACCTCTGTCAGCAAAGGCAGGTTGGGAGGATCTTCTTCATCCCTACCATCTCCATGGTTCTGACTATGACCAACAGAACTCCGATTGATTGGCAACATCCCGTGCAAGATATGGCCAACATAACAGCTCAACTTCATGGATCAAGGCACAAAGAGAACACAGGCACCACTTCTCATAACTCTGAAGGAACAAAACTTGTCAAACAACAATTCTGTGAGTCTCTGGTCTAGTAGCTCGTCATCCTAGCAGTTAGGTAAGGAGCCTAGTTCTTAATCTCCATAGAAAAGAAGAGAAAGACCCAGAACATAGTAACTGGAGGAAAGAAGTAAAAAGAGGCTTACGTTCCCTTCCACAAACAATCCCCTTATATATAACTAAAGCATTTCTAGACTCAACATCGACCAGTTTGGCTTCGTGAACCTACATGCAGTTCAGCTCTGATACCAACGCTGTCGGGACCCCGATCCTAAGACATATGAATCCAGCCTGTAACACGTCACACCACTTTGCGGCCTCATGCACGGTAAGCCACAGCTGCCACCTTACCTTGGCCGGGACTGTTTGCGCCTTCTGGCTCACGGATATGAACGCGTCGCTAGCATTCACACGTCAGAGAACCCGGGTCGACATCACTAGCTATAGACCCAAGTGGCACAACCGTACAGGGACAGACATACATAACCCAGCAATACAGGTGTCGGTCATCAGCGTGTGTAGACGATTCATAGCAAGCTACAAGGACTCCATTACGCTGTGGGACATAAATGTCGTCACTTCACGTAGACGAGTCGTAGCAGGCTATAGGGACTCCATTACACTGCGAGACATTTCCCCGAAGGGACAGACATAACAGCAAAGAAGGATACATGCCGGTCAATCAATGTGTCCGGAGCAGTAGCAAGCTACCAAGGCTTGGTGGAAGCACAAAGAGGCATTTCCCCGTAAAGAAGGCTACCAAAGGCACACAAATAGGTGTCGAATCCCACGCATACCAATGCATTTCAATCATACACGCACTATGCACGATATGCGTAGATACAACATGGCATCACAACAAAACTCTACAACTTAACATTTATTTAGAAGGCTCCAAGGAGCCTACATGGTATAATGTTACAAGCAGAAGGGGTCACATGACCCAGCATTTAGAGCATACGAGCAACAAGCGGAAGTTACATGTCTGAGTACAGACATCTACAAAAGAGGCTAGAAGAGCCTAAAAATCTACAATGACCCTACCATAGGAACCAGACCTCTGTCTGGGTTACTAAGCTAATCTGACGATGTCAACGTCAGGAGAACATAATCGAACACAACGTCTAACTCTACAAAAATGGAAATAAGAAACAGTGAGTATGAAGGTACTCAGCAAGTCTTACATCAGAACTGTCTACATATGCATCATGTATCAATGAACAGGATTGTGGGGTTTACTGCAGAATGCCAGCTTTGACCTTTGGCTATCCTAGACTACGACAAAGTAAACAACGTATCACTACTCTCTCGTCTCCTTACGAGAGAGCACACATGAGTCCACATATTCGCCATCTCAATACACCACTATGGATCCTCTCTCGTCTTCCTACGAGAAGCCATCCATAGCACTCACACTTGTTCGGTGCATTTTAAAGTATCCACTTAAATTGTCTATGAACAATGCAAGTTTCCAAGTAGTCCATATCCGTGGACGCGGCTATTAGAATACATAAATTACCCTGCAGGGGTGTACTTTGTCACACATACTCCCGCCACTTATCGCCATGTGCACGTAAAAGGGCACCTCGGCAACCTTCAAGCGGAAGCCCAGTGAGGGAGTCGGCCACGGACGTTAACCTTCAACGACTCACGTCCAAAGCAGTCGCCTATTTGAGTTGGAACCCATAATGGAAGTCCGGCTGAGGTTTCCAACATGGCCTCAAATGTTACGAGCAGGGCCCCAAGCCAATCTAGATTGGGCCGTTCATCCACTTCCCAGGCCGTGCCACACCTATCAACGTTTCGAACTACTGTGACTCCTGGACTGAGAATAGGGTTGGTTAATAGGCCGAGAGAGGTCGAGTTACCGGACCCCAATGTGCGGTAGTAGCTAGTCTTGGAACACAAACATGGAACTCAGCTCTTATGAACGGTTTCAATGAGACAACCCACCATGTACTCCTACATGGCCTCTCATCGCTACCTTTACCAAAACAGGTTCATTACTTAACCCTCATCATCAGAACACATTCATTTCACTGCGGTTCATCTCCCAGATGAATCAGACCTAACACAACTCTAAGCATAGCAAGCATAACAGGGTTATGGCAAAACACGGCTCAAGCATCTACCCAGGATGCTAAGTTGCTTGGTTTATCTATTTACTGTGACAATGATAGGTCATGCAAAGGAGTGGGTTCATCTACCGCAACACAAGTAGCAGTTGAAGGCATTGTCCTAATGCATTGAAATGAGAGCAAGAGTGAGAGGTGGAATTGTATCGAATATGCTCAAGGGGGGTGCTTGCCTGTTTATCAGAAGAACTCAGCTGTTCTTCGATGTCGTCGATAACTATGTCTCGCAAGTCTATCGACAAGATCAAACAAGATACAATTTAAACAAGGCAAATGATGCACAATGATGCATGATAATACCATGTCAACATGGTACTGGTTTGAGATAATGCATCTACCAACTTATTAAATGAAGATGGTTTGAACCCAAGGTTCAATTTTAAATCCATAAGTGGGGTGGCCTATTGTGTTTTAAACAAAATGTCCAAGTTTGGCTATTTAGATTGATCTAGAATGTATAACAATGCCACCATTAGATTCATTGGATTTTTCTAATAAATTTTCATATATAAATTATTTTAATCTGACTTAGAGATTATTTTCTATGAATTTTTGAAATTTATATGATTTTCTGGAATTTCCTAATTAATTGAAAACTAGAAATTCATTATCTGCATCAGCATGACGTCATCACACCGTCAGCCAGTCAACGGGCACGGGTCCAGGTCAAACCTGACACTCGGGCCCGCATGTCATTGACTAGGCAGCTAATTAGCAGTTAAATTAAACTAACAGGGGTTAATTAGGCATCCGAGCCCACCTGTCAGTGAGCTAGGCTAACTAATTAGGGGAGGGTTAGAAGGGCTAATCGCCGGTGACCTCTACCGACGGCGGAGCACGCCGGAGTTGCTCCTCCGGCGACCGAACGCCACGCGGAAGGGCTCTACGGGCAGCTAGGGATGCACCGCATGCGATGGAGGGGTTTGCTAGCCGCAGGGAGTGCTGGAGCTCGGCGGCCGAGACCTCAGGTTCAACGGGGATGACGCTACGGAGCACGGGAGAGCAGGGGGGACCAGGGGAATCAAAGCAGCAACTCACGACGAGGCGGATGGAGTCGACGACGAGCTCGGGGAAGCAGGGGTGCCGGCAAATCGTCGAGCGCGAGCTCCGGCGACTAGAAAGGGGAACGACGACGGGGACGTCGACGCGAGGCCCCTGGCCTTGGATACTTCAGCGGGGAAGGAGCTGCTCGAGGTTTCTGAGCTGGGGGGTGCTTCAGGGGAGCTCGACGAGGCCGGTGATCACGGTGGCTGCGAGCGACGGCGGCGATGGCTTGCACTCGGATCGGGCGGGAGGAGGGACGGCAGGGAGAGAGGGGGAAATGGGGCCAGCTTGCTCTGGCCATCGAGCTGGAGCAGCTGGAAGCCTCGGGGCCCCTAGGTGGAAGTAGGAGGTGGCCGGGGGCTCACAGGGGTGCGCCATGCCTCTGCTCTGCCTACTGGCTGGAGGTAGAAGACGACGCTGCCCCTGTGGGCTAGGCCTCTCTAGTGGGCTGGACAGGGCCAGGTAAGTTCTGCTTTTCCTTTTTCTTATTTCTGTTTCTTTCTGGTTTTTGTTTTTTTGTAACATTTGTTTTTAATTTGCAAAATAATAGCAAACTATTTTCATAAATGCTGAAAATATGCATGTGGGTTTACTGGAAATATCCTATGCCAGATAATAATCCTCAGATTTATTTGAATCTATATTTTATATATAGCAAATATAATCCAATGCAATTAATTATTTGATTAACCCAAATTCCCAATATAAAATATTTCTACGATCCCAAAATATTGGTTGACAATTTTATCTCAAACCATTATTTTATTAGAGAACCAGGAACATTTTCTTGCAACTGTTTGAAGAAATTTTTATAATGCTTGTTTAACAAAGTTTTGCATGGTGAGGCTTGATCATCCCTCATTTCCTTTTCATTTTAAAATAAAAAAAATGCATGCAGGAATGCATTGACAAACATGAGGAATCTAGGGATGTGGCACCGAGGATCACATTAAGAAGAAGGTCTTTCCTTTATCTTTGAAGGAGAAGGCATTGACATGGTATAGGCTATGTGATGATATTGGATCATGGAGCTACAACCTGTTGAAGATGGAATTTCATTAGAAGTTCTACCCTATGCATCTAGTTCATCGTGATCAAAATTATAATTATAATTTTTTGCCTCGTGAAGGATAAATACTCTCTCAAGATCGTGGGAGGATTAAGTCAATGTTATATTCATGCCCCAATCATGAGCTCTCGAGAGAAATTATTATTCAGAATTTTTATGCTCGGCTTCCTCGTAATGATCAATCCATGCTCGATACTTCTTGTGTTGGTTCCTATATGAAGAAGGATATTGACTTCAAATGGGATTTATTTGAAAGAATTAACCGCAACTCTAAAGATTGGGAACTCAAGGAAGGTAAGCAGTCAGGTATGAACATTAAGCTTAATTGTGTTAGACCTTTCATAGACACCAATGCTTTTCGTGAATTTAGCACTAAATATGGACTTGACTCTCAGATAGTAGCTTATTTTAGTGAATCTTTTGCTGCTCATGTTGATCTCCCTAAGGAGAAGTGGTTTAAATATCATCCTACCATTGAAGTGAAAGTAGTTGAACATATTAAAGTTGAAGATAAAACTATTTGCTTATAATGTTGATCCTATTATTCCCACTGCTTATATTGAGAAACCACCTTTCCGTTTTAGAATAAAGGATCATGCTAAAGCTTCAGCTGTGGTTTGTAAGAGCTATGCTAGAATACCTACACACCGTGAGAAAATTAAATTTGAGACTAGTATTGCTATGGTTAAGGATCTCTTGGTTGATAATATTGATGGGCATGTTATTCAATTTTGTGATGAAGTTGCTAGAATTGCTAAACCTGATGATAAAGATAAACATAAACCCATTGTTGCCACGCATGTTGTTTCTGTTAGAATAGGATATCATTTTTATCATGGCTTATGTGATATGGGTGCTAGTGTGAGTGCAATTCCCTTTTCCTTATATAAATATATTATGAATGATATTGCACCTCCTGAGTTAGAGGAAATTTATGTTACAATTAAACTCTCTAATAGAGATACTATATCACGAGTTGGGATTATCAGAGATGTCGAAGTCTTGTGTGGAAAATAAAATATCCCACTGATTTTCTTGTTCTTGGTTGCCCACAAGATAATTTTTGTCCCATTAAATTTGGTACACCCTTCTTGAACACCGTTAATGCTAGGATAGATTGTTAGAAGGAAATGGTTACTGTAAGTTTTGGGGATACGTCTCATGAGTTTAATTTCTCTAAATCTCGTAGACAACCCATTGGTAAAGAATTGCCTATTAAGGATGAAATTATGGGTCTTGCCTCTATTGCTGTGCCTCCTATTGATCCTTTAGATCAATATTTGCTAGAACATGAAAATGATATGCATATGAATGAAAGGAATGAAATAGATAGGATTTTCTTTGATCAACATCCTATTCTTACACACAACTTGCTTATTGAAATACTTGGGGATCCTCCTCCACCCAAGGGTGATCCCGTGTTTGAGCTTAAACAATTAAGGGATACTTTTAAATATGCTTATCTTGATGAAGAGAAGATATATCATGTTATTATTAGTGCTAACATTTCAGAGCATGAAGAGTAGAGATTATTGAAAACCCTGAGGAAGCATCGTGCTGCTATTAGATATATCCTAGATGATCTTAAGGGCATTAGTCCAGCTCTATGTCCGCACAAAATTAAAATGGATCCTAATGCTAAACCAGTTGTTGATCACCAATGACGGTTGAATCCTAGAATGAAGGAAGTGGTAAGAAATGAAATATTAAAGCTTCTGGAGGCACGTATCATTTAACCTATTGCTGATAGTAGATGGGTTTAGTCCCGTTCATTGTGTCCCTAAGAAAGGAGGTATTACTGTAGTTCCTAATGATAAAAAATGAATTGACCCCGGAGAGAATTGTTACAGGTTATAGAATGGTAATTGATTTTAGGAAATTGAATAAATCTACTAGGAAAGATCATTACCCTCTACCTTTCGTTGATCAAATGCTAGAAAGATTATCCAAACACACACATTTCTGCTTTCTAGATGGTTATTCTAGTTTCTCTCAAATACCTATGTCAAAAGAGAACCAAGAGAAGACCACCTTTACCTGCCCTTTTGGTTCCTCTACTTATAGACGTATGCCTTTTGGTTTATGCAATGCACCTGCTACCTTTCAAAGATGTATGACTGCTATATTCTCCAAATTTTGAAAGGATTGTTGAGGTTTTCATGGATGATTTTTTCATTTATGGAACTTCTTTTGATGATTGTTTGAGCAACCTTCATCGAGTTTTGCAGAGATGTGAAGAAACTAATCTTGTCTGGAATTTGGAGAAGTGCCACTTTATGGTGAATGAAGGCATTGTCTTGGGACATAAAATTTCCGAAAGAGGTATTGAAGTTGACAAGGCTAAAGTAGATGCTATTCAAAAAATGTCATGTCCTACAGATATGAGAGGTATAAGAAGTTTCCTTGGTCATGCTGGTTTCTATAGGAGATTTATTAAATATTTCTCTATGATTTCTAGGCCTCTCACTAATCTTTTGCAAAAAGTTGTTCCATTCGTTTTTGATGATGATTGTGTAGAAGATTTTGAAATTCTCAATAATGCTTTGATTGCTGCACTTGTTGTTCAACCACCCGATTGGAACTTACCCTTTCAAATTATGTGTGATGCTAGTGACTATGCCGTAGGTTCTGTTCTAGGTCAAAGAGTTGATAAGGAATTAAATGTTATTCATTATGCTAGCAAAACTCTCGACAATGCTCAAAGAAACTACGCTACCACCAAAAATGAATTTTTAGTAGTTGTGTTCGCTTGTGATAGGTTTAGACCCTATATTGTTGATTCTAAAGTAACTGTTCACATTGATCATGCTGCTATTATTTATATCATGGAAAATAAAGATGCTAAACCTAGACTTATCAGATGGGTTCTTCTGCTACAAGAATTTGATTTTCATATTGTTGATAGAAAGGGTCTTGATAATCCCATAGCAGATAACTTATCTAGGTTAGAGAATGTTCTTGATGACCCACTACCTATTGATGATAGCTTTCCTGACGAACAATTAGCTATCATAAATGTTTCTCATAATGCTCCTTGGTATGCTGATTATGCTAATTACATTGTCGCTAAATTTATACCGCCTAGTTTCACATACCAACAAAAAAAGTTTTTCTATGATTTAACACATTACTTCTAGGATGACTCGCACCTTTATAAAGAAGGAGTAGATGGTGTAATTAGACATTGTGTACCTGAGCATGAACAGGAACAGATCCTACAGAAGTGTCATTCTGATGCCTATGGAGGACACCATGCTGGTGATAGAACTACACATAAGGTATTGCAATTTGGTTTCTATTGTACTACTCTCCTCATGGATGCTCGTAAGTTTGTCTTGTCATGTGATGAATGTCAAAGAATTAGAAATATTCACTACAGGAATCAGCTACTTTGTCGTGAGCCATAGTGGACGGCAAAGGCATGCATGGCGGACGGCAAAGGCTTTGCCGTCTGCCAGCAGACGGCCAACTGTCCGGATGAATAAGCTACGGTAAAGGGCACTTTGCCATCTGCTGGCTGAAGACAAAGATGCTTAGGTCTTTGCCGTCTGCCAGCGGACGGCAAAGACCGCGGATGGCACACGTGGCAGCTTACGGCCATTAAGGGGCTAACGGCCTGCTTTGCCATCGGCTGGCAAATGACAAAGATGCAAAGTTCTTTGCCGTCTGCCAACAGACGGCAAAGCAACTGCTTCTTTGCCGACCTATGTGGTTTCTTTGCCGTTGGCTGGCTGACGGCAAAGATGTAAATTTATTTGCTGTTCACCAACTGACGGCAAAGAAACCACAGAGGCCAGCCTAGTGCCACCCCAGGTTGCATAGGTAGCTACAACGTGGCAGCTTTGCCGTCTACTAGCTGACGGCAAAGCACTTTGCCGTCAGCCAGCAAAGACAAAGAGCCTGTATAGTCTATCTTTTTTCTTTTTTTTCTTAAATTCATTCAATGTCACAGAATTTCACATATATACATATATACACATTTGAAAATACTTTCAACAAGCATAACAACACATATACATACCAAATCATATCCCCGCCATATGGATATGATCATCCAACACATATATATACATACAAAATGAAAAGTCCATATGCAACATATCCCACAACAAGCATACAATGGTTTCATCCGTACATACATATATAGGTAGCAAGTTTCACATTGTTCATCCTACAAAATGAAAACAAAAAGGAAGCACAAGAAGAAGAGTAGACTCCATCAATGCAAGCTTCCTCATCGAAAGCAAATCTGCAAATTGGGAAAGAAGAAAGTTAGAGGAAGAAGAAGAAGAAGAAGACTAGAAGAATAAGACTAGAAGAAGAAGACTAGCTAGATGAAGAAGAAGAAGAAGACTAGAAGAAGAAGACTAGCTAGAAGAAGAAGAACTTTTCTTCTCTTTCTTTTTTCTCCTCTCCTCTTCTTTATCTTCTTCTTATTCTTCTAACTAAGGTAGGTAAAAATGCCATTTTTAGCTAAGCTAGGTAAAAATGCTAAGTGTAGGTCATTTTAGAGCTAAGCTAGGTAAATAGGTCACTTTGGAGGTTAGTAAGGTTATTATGTCATTTTTACCTAAGTAAGTTAATTATGTCATTTTTGAGCTATCCTAGTTATAATCAATCATTTTGGAGCTAGGTAAGGTTATTTTGTCATTTTGGAGGAAAATAAACTAATGATATGACAGTTTGGAGCTAAAGCAAGGTTATTATGCCATTTTTTTACCTAAGTAAGCTAATTATGTCATAAATGAAATAGCTAAGCTAAGTATAGATCATTATTGAGATATCCTAGGTAGTTAGGCCATTTTTGAGCTAACTAAGCATATTTACTCATTTTGGAGGACAAAATGGCAAGTGTAGGTCATTTTTGAGCTATCCTAGTTATAATCGGTCATTTTGGAGCTAGGCAAGGTTATTTTCTCATTTTGGAGGAAAATAAAGTAATGATATGACAGTTTGGAGGTAAACCAAGGTTATTATGCTTTTTTCCTAAGTAATCTAATTATGTCATAAAAGAACTAGCTAAACTAAGTATAGATCATTATTGAGCTATCCTAGGAAGTTAGGTCATTTGTGAGCTAACTAAGCATATTTACTCATTTTGGAGGACAAAATGGCAAGTGTAGGTCATTTTTGAGCTATCCTAGTTATAATCGGTCATTTTGGAGGTAGGTAAGGTTATTTTGTCATTTTGGAGGAAAATAAGCTAAATATGTGTCATTTTGGAGCTAAACCAAGGTTATCATGCCATATTTTACCTATGTATGCTTAGTATGTCATAAATGAACTAAAGAAGCTAAGTATAGGTCATTTTGGAGCTAAATTGGTCATTTATTAAGCTAAGTATGCATTTGATAAGCAAAATACTTGGGAAAACTTACCATCATCATGGAGGTGAAGGACTAGTTGGGTTTGCGCCAGGGTGAGACGAAGAAGGACCGGTCGGGGTTCCGACAGACGCAGAAGGATCGGTCGATGCTTGTCGGGAGGCACGCTGCACCAAAGATCATTTGCAATGTCTCCTTAGCATGATGCAACTCAAATGTGAATACTAGTAACTAATTACCATTGAAATGAAACTCATCGTGGGTGCTATACCAATCTGCGGCATTGACGGAGGGGTCTGACCATTGTTCTGGCAGACGGTCTGCACATTTTGTTTTCACGAGTAAGTCATATTAGTTAGTGATGAAACGAACATTACGTGCATGATTTGGCTAATATGAAAGAGAAAATTACCACGAGGAGCTCGTATAGGGCCCGGTGAGACGCGTCATTCCAGTTCCTCTCCTCCTCCAACAGCCTAGCCGCCCTCTCCTCCATGTCCCTCTCCCTCTGCGCCGCTTGCCTGTTTGCCTCCGCCAGAAGCTCTTGGACCCTACCCTCGATGGCGAGCTCCATTGGTCGTCGACGAGGCCTTATCTCAGGATCGGAGCTCGTCTGGCGCTTCTTGACCTCTAGGAGAGTTCTAGCACAACGTATCAGTCCATCCCCAATGGCTATCGAGCCATGGGGCCTCCCGCCACCAGATATCATCACGAGCTCTAGAATAAAAGGACTCTGGCTCGGGTTGAAGTCCTCCCCTTTCCTCGCCTTCCCCTCATCTTTGTACCACACGAGCTTGTTGTGGGAGGAGATGTTGCTAAAGCTCTCTAGATGATCGAGGTCATCCTTAGAGAATGCCTTGGCCTTCTTGTACGAGGCAGTATGGGCCATGGTATAGAGGTCGAACAGCGGTGGCACCTCCTTCTTTTTTTCTCGTGCCTAAAAGAGAGGAACAGCATATTAGTTAAGGGCTCAAGCTAGCATGAAGAATGAAATTGCATGAATCATGAAGCAAACCACATACCCAGTGATCCCCGTACTCAAACAAGTTGGAGCTCCCTTGATGGTGTCGCACACCTTTCACTTGGGCACGCTTATCCTTGGCATTGTTGTTGTCGTCTAGCCATTTGGGAGAGCACCACTCATCCACCAATGCCTTCCAACAGTCCATCCTATCCGCACACCATCTCGGGGCACCTAAGTTAGACAAGAGAAATTTCAGCCCTATGCCTACGAATAAAATCAAGGAAACTAAGTACAAGGCCTTAAGAATAGGTAATTACCTTCATTAACTTCTCCTTACTCAGATAATTATTGTGGCACTTCTTCTTGGCCCTCTTAATGTTAGTCGAGGCGTAGTAGTCTCGAATAACCTACACCCAAGCCTCGTGTCGTAAGTTCTGAAGTAGGCGCTTGCACTCGGCTACGAGACCAATAGCCTCTTTCGCCTCGTGTTCCTCAAGACACCTGTAGAAGGTCTGCAATCAAACAAGACAACACTGATTAGTACAATCACTAGGTGTTGTTTATTTTTAATTCTGTAAAGGAGAAATTACCCAAAACCAACGGATCACAATGTCAGCCACCGTCTCGCACAAGACACCGTCGACCCTCTCCTCCGGTGGGGCCGGGGCAGCCATGTACAGCTCCCACGTCAATGCTACCTGTGGAACCTCACCTCATCGGGCAACTAGACCTTCCCCGAGAAGTGGTGCCAGAGAAGCACACCAAGGACCTGGTTGGGCCTGCGGACACCACGCTCGTGTTTCCAACCCCTGCAGTATGACAAGGCCAACACATTATATATTAATTTGAAGAAACATGAAGGAAAAAGGTTTAAAAAGTAAATGCACTTACTTCTCCGCATTAGGCTCATTCAACCTCCTCTGATCGCAGGTCGTCGGTACGGGCAGGAGCTTTGTACAACCATGCTGGTAGACCTTCTTGCCCTCCTCAACCAGCTCGCCCTCGCTATAGGTGTCCTCAGACAAGTTGTCCTCGCCACCATCAACAAGGCCACTAGCCTCTAGTGTCACGTGGGATGAAGACTCTGGGACCAGAGTCTCCTGGGACGAAGACTCAGGGACCGGAGTCTCCTGGGACTAATGCCCGGTGACCCGAGGCTCGTCGGCCCGAGGCTTGGTGACCGGAGTCCAAGATGGGTCCAAGTCGGACGGGTCCACCTAAGACGGAGCACTCTTATGGTTGGGAGAATTAGCTAGGGGTGGCAGTGAGGAAAGCGCAACAACCTTCCTACCTCTAGAACCTCTTTTCGTCTTCCCCCGACCTCTCCCGGGCGAAGAAGAAGAAGCGCCCGCCGATGTCTGCATACAGTATACTAACGCTCTACGGAGTTGCTGGGGTGGAATAATAGCACCCCTCCAAACACGCGCCGAGGAAGGAGGCTTAGAGCACTCTTGACCCGCGACTACCATCTGTCAACACCTGCAATGACAAAGAGTGAACGAAATTAGTTCAACATAAAAAATTGGATACCTAATAACATGAAGTAATTAATAATATATATGTACATAATAATAATTGAATACCTTAGATTACTAATATTAATCTTCATCGTCTATATATGCTCCCGGATCAATAAATGCATAATCATCATCACTATCAGTAATGACGTGCTCATCAGCATCATCAATAAATGCATGAACATGTGGAAGGCCTCCTTTATGTAATCGGTCAAGCATTGATAGGTCATCCGCAACAGTAACCTCTTTTTCTTTGTTCTCTTTTTGTTCCGGCTCAGGGGTGATGTCGGATTTACTGTCGCTGTCGACCTCAATGTTCTGGGGTGAAGTTGAGCGGTTCTTGAAACATTTTTTGGAAACACGTGTTTCTCGGAAGAATTCTCCTTCATATGTGTCTAGGTTAATGTGAGGTTCATAATCATCTTTATTAAGGGGAGGTGGTCTAAAATGTGGCGGCACATCATAAACGACATCCCAACCTTTCAGATTTGGTTCTGTTTGGCAGGCCCAAGATAGATAGAAAACTTGGGTCGCCTGTTGAGTCGTAATATGGACATCGGGAACATCTAAATGGGTGCTTTGTTTGATGTCGACTAGCCCTATATGTTCATGAGTCCTTCTAGTCTCCTTCGGCTGGAACCAATAACATTTGAAGACTACGACATTTGGTGGGTTTTCACCAAAGAATGTAAGTTCATAAATTGCTTCAACTCTTCCGTAATACTCGACCGCTCCTTCCCGACAGCGGAAACACAACAATGTGTAGACTTTCGGTCGGCCATAGATAGCTCTTTGCCAAAAGTACCAAAGCAATACCCATTGATGTCATATTTGTCAAATTAACGGACCTTATAGTCAAAACCGTTAGTGACTTGTCTCAATTCAGAGTCCAAAGACTCTGAATATGAAAGGATTGTTGCATTTGCCGCAAACTAGGTGAAGAAATGAAATCGTCTAATGGAAATTACCGTTTGCTTGAACCAAGAGATGAAATTGGGATAGCCCCCTCCATGCTTTGCCAGAAGATCATACTCTTCGATGGAATCCTTTTGGATCACCGCTCCATCCGAGAATTTGGCAATGTATCGACTGTATCACATATCCGGCAATAAAAGCATTTCAAAGGAATTAGAAGTTGCGAAACAATGTACCAAGAACTTACTCGATGTACGGCCGCACTTCTGTTTGGTTGTTGAAGATATACAACAAAATGACGATTCTTTGCTTTGTATTGTGTTGTCACGAAATTTTCCGCCTCCTTAGTAATGAATGCATCGGCCATCGATGCTTCAACTCTACATTTATTTTTACATTTTGCTCGAAGCGTCTTCTACATCCTCTCGGTTGTGAAGCACCAATGATTTTGCATGGGCCAACCAATCTTGCCTCGGTCGGGAGATGGAAAATTAAATTCTGCATTGGATTAAAGTAGCCCGGTGGAAAGATCTTTTCTAACTTGCAGATCAGCTCCGGCGCCAACTCTTCCAGTTCTTCTAGCACGTCAGGCGATAGTTCTTCCACACAAAGAGCACGGAAGAAATAGCTCAGCTCTGCCAGTACTAGCTATTCATCCTCAGGGATAAAGCCGCGCAACATCATGGTCATTACCCGCTCAAGCGATATGTGCTAGTCCTTACTCTTGAGACCAAATATTTTCAATTTTTCAAGACTCGCTCCCTCTTTAGATTCGCTGCATAGCCAAGCAGAACATCAACTTCATATTCACCCACAAGATCATTTCCCTCATAGCTGGCCTCCCAAGATTCAACCATCCCTTTGGCTTCCTCCAGTTCTTCTTTCCTTTCGGTTGTCGTATGTTTTGTAATGGTTTATCACATAGAGCCTCCTGATCGACTCTAGCCTTAGGATTATCCTTTGACTTCCCCTCTATGCCGAACAATGTACCAAAAAGGACCTCCGTGATATTTTTTTCAGTGTGCATCACGCCGATGTTGTGTGGGCAAAGGAGGTCTTTAAAGTAAGGCAGATCCCACAAACATATCTTGTGAGTCCAGGCGTGTTCCGTATTATACCCTTTGAAATACCCTGGACGATCTGGATCCGGCTCGACAGTGTTTATTAGATCCAGGATCAATTGGCTTGTCAACGCAGGTGGTGCAATGTTTTTGACAACTCTACCTTTGATGAAATTCTTCTTGTCTTTCCTAAACTTATGGTCAGGATCCAGGAACTGTCTATGCACGTCGAAGCAAGAAAACTTGTGACCCGCCTACAACCAATGGAACTCAAGAGCTTCCTTGCGTGTGGGGCACGGGAACCTTCCATGCACAGACCAGCAAACAAATAGCGCATACGCCAGCAAGTCATACGACGAGTACATGAACCACACATGCATTTTGAAGTTCTTTTTTGTAGCGGCGTCGTATGTCTTGATCCCATTATCCTAGGCTTCTTGCAATTCATCCTTGACCGACTGCATGTACACATTCATATTCTTCCCCGGATATTTCAGCCCTAGAATTATCAATGTCAGGAAAATGTTCTTTCTTTTCGTAATCTCTCCAGGGGAGATTGAGTGGAATGACAAATACAGGCCAACAACTATATTGTGCTGCCGTCATACCATACAATTTGAACCCATCCGTGTTGATGGCAACTCGAGGATGCCTTGGATCTGCCACTTTATCCGTATGTAATGCATCGAAGTGCTTCCACGCAAAAGTGTCTAATGTGTGTCCCAACATCGGATTCCCATCTGCATCTAGTCCTGTTCTTTTGCCCAATTTATGCCACGCCATCTGTCTGGCCGTCTCTTCAACCATGAAAAGACGTTGAAGTCTTGGTATGATTGGCAGACACCGAAGAACATTAATGGGGATTTTGGTCTGACTCTTCTCACCCATACTATTGTCTACCGGAACATACCTGGAAGCATTGCAAATGGGGCAATAGTTCAAGCCCGCATACTCAAGCCTAAATAAGGCACATCCATTCTCACAGGCATCTATCTTCTCATAGGGCATCTTAAGCGCACGTAGGATTTTTCCGACTGGTATAGGTTTGCTAGTAATACATGGCCTTTGGGTAGAAAGCATCCAAATATCATCATCATCGCATCGTAGCATTCTCTGCCCAGGTTGAACTGAGCGTTCAGAGCCATTACTTGCGCGATGGCATCGAGCTGACAAAGCTTAGTGTGCTCGTGGAGAGGACGTTTTGATGACTCCAACATTTCATAAAAGGCCTTTGCAGATTCCTCCATCTCATCGTCCAAATCCCGAGCATCACCAAAGTCTTGCACCATGTCTTCGATCCTGGTACCATGCTTGTCCGTGCGACGACGAACCACCTCAGCTCTGGCATGTTGGGCAAACTTACCATGAAATGTCCGGACCGTATAATTAGGTGTAAAACCCCACTTTTGCAGGTCTTTGATCATTTCAAACTCTGACTTCTTCTTAAAGTTGTCGCAATCGACACAAGGGCACCAGGTTATTTTCTGTCCATTTGCAAATGCGACTCTCACAAACTCCTTGGTTTTTGGTATCCGTTCACGGGTCATGTCTTTCTGACTAGTGTGACTGGTGTACATCCACCCATGATCACTCATCTTGCCTAGCTACTGGACACACAAAAAATATATAGTTAATTCAGCAAACCATATTCATCAGTTAATAGACTTTCTCAGTTCTATTACGTCGTTGCAACCTAGATGCTAGTAGGTAAATATAGGTCCTAATCCCACCCGAGTATGTGTAGGTTGGGTTGTTTTCCCATGCTCCACTCCAGATCTAATGCACAATTTCGGCAACACCTCCCAGTTGTTCTCCTGATACACGTCTCTGCAATAAGCAGAGAGGATGTGTGCCCGGAGAACAACAAGGAGGCACTGACGAAATTCTGCATCGGATCCGGAGCAAAGCATATGGGAAAACAAATCCAATCTACACATACTCGGGCTGTCCATGAATAACATTCGAAAATTCGAAAGAATCACGGTTATAAATATGCTATTGAATGCATATTTATAGATGTAACCCTTTTCGAACGGGAGACTCAAAGTGGTCACACATACTAATGATTGAAGACAGCTATAGCTAGCAAGTTTCATCGACACAAAGAGCGGAACAGAGGAAATGAAGGTGGGAGGAGGAGATGTCATTTGTGCTCACCCATGAACGCAGGGCGGAGCTCGTCGAACGCACGGGGAGGTCGTCGAACACCAGACCCACGCAGCGATGAAACAACTGCACATTTAAATCCACGTGATCAACATAAATATGATGTTTTGTATAACAATATCGAAAAATATATGACCTAACTCATAATTCAAAAATATATGACCCGTCGGCCTCTGGAAGGCCAAAGAGCACCTTTTTCGGGATCAGTGTCGGGGGTGTCGTGTCAGGGTCAAGGTGTCGGGTGTCGTGTCGGGGTAGGGGTGCTGTGTCGGGGTCTGGGGTGCCGTGTTGGGGTGTCGGGGTGTCCTATCGGGGGTTGGGGTGTCGGTGGTGTCGTGTCAGGGTAGGGGTGCTGTGTCGGGCTCGGGGGTGTCGGGGTGTCGTGTCGGGGGTCGGGGTGTTGGGGGTGTCGTTTCGGTGATCCTCGACCCAGTTACTTCGGCGCAGACGCACCTCGTCGACGATCCTCAACCCGGTTACGTCGGCGCCGACGCACCCTGTCACCGATCCTCGACCCGGTTTTCCTTTTCCCTTTTCTTCTTCTCCTCTTCCCCTCCTTTTCTTCTTCTTCTCCTTCTCCTCCTCCTCTTCAACTTCTCCTTCTTCTTTTCCTTCTTTTCTTCTTCTCCTCCTCCTCCTCCTTTTCTTCTTCTTTTTCGTCTTTTTATTCCTCTCCTTCTTCTTCTTCCTCTCCTTCTCCTCCTCTTCTTCTTCTTTTCTTCTTATTCTCTCTTCTTCTTCTTCTTCTTCTTCATTTCCTCTCCTCCTCCTCCTAACTAACTAACTAACTTACTAACTTAACAGAAAAAACTAACTAACTAACTAACTTATTTTTTTCTAACCTAATAAACTAAACTAATTAAACCTGAATCTAAAAAAATAAAAAAATCTAAAAAATAGAAAAACCATGAAAAAACTAAACCTAATTAAACTCACCGGTGGGGGTCGGGGCGGCGACGGGGTGCGACAACGGCGGTGCGTCAGTGTCGGCGGGTGGGGCGGCCTGGGCGGGGCCGGTGGAGGGGGCAGGGGAGGGGGCGGCATCACCGCAGGGGAGGGGGCGGGGCCGGGCCGGTGAAGGAGGCCAGGGCAGGAGAGGGGGGAGGCGCGGGGCCGGTGCAGGAGGCCGGGGCAGGGGAGGGTGCGGGGTGGTGCCGGTGGAGGTGGCCGGGGCAGGGGAGGGGGCGGGGCGGTGGCAGTGGGTGTCGGGGCGACGGCAGGGGGGTGTGAGGGCGGAGTGGCGGGCATCGGTGGCGGCAGGCGGCGGGCCGAAGCGGCGTGGTGTCGGGGGGCAGAGGCGGGGTGCGGTCGGGCAGAGAGAGACAGAGAGAGAGAGAGACAGAGAGAGAGAGAGAGAGAAGAGAAGCGAGAGAGAGGAGGGGGTAACAGGCCGTTAGATAGCACGTTCTTTGTCGTCAGCTAGAAGATGGCAAACAGGTGGGGTGGGCCGTTGCCCTAAGCTGGCCTCCACTGGGCCCCACCCCATCTCTTTGCCATCTGCTAGCCGACGACAAAGAATCTTTGCCATCAGCTGGCAAACGGCAAAGAACTAGCTGATGGCAAAGCCACCCTTTGCTGTCTGCTAGCTCTTTGCCGTCTATTTTCTGCTGGCTGATGGCAAAGCCACTCTTTGTCATCCGCTAGCAGACGACAAAGATGTGGCAGATGGCAAATCTTCTGATTCCAGTGGTGATTAGTAAACGTCGGGAAATGCCTATGAATTACTCTCTCGTTATTGAACCATTTGATGTTTGTTGTTTTGATTATACGGGACCTTTTCCAACGTCCAACGGGTATACTCATATTTTAGTTGCTGCTGATTATGTTACTAAGTGGGTAGAAGCTATTCCAATTAGTAGTGTTGATCACAACACCTCTATTAAGATGCTTAAAAAAGTTATTTTCCCTAGATTTGGAGTTCCAAGATATTTAATGACTGATGATGGTTCACATTTTATTCATGGTGCTTTCCGTAAATTGCTTTCTAAGTATGATGTTAATCATAGAATTGCATCTCCTTATCATCCTTAGTCTAGTGGTCAAGTAGAATTAAGCAATAGATAAATTAAATTGATCTTGCAAAAGACAGTTAATATATCTAGGAAGAATTGGTCTATGAAACTTATGGTAATGCATTATGGGCTTATAGAACTGCTTACTAGAATCCTATGGGTATGTCTCCGTATAAAATGGTTTATGGTAAAGCATGTCACTTTGTCATCGTTTTCTCATGGGGGGTGCGAGAGACGACAGATGCCATGGGATGGCTTGTGGAGGTGAGAGCAAGGCTGCCGTGGATGATCTGGGACGGGTATGCGAATAGCACACGGTGGTTTACCCAGGCTCGGGGCTCTCCGGGGAGATAATTCCCCTACTCCTGGATGTCTGTATATTTGTGGAGTATATGTTACATGGTTGCTCCTGGAGCTGTATTAGAGGAGGAAGAGGGAGCCGGCTGGTCCCGTCCCTGCGTCCCACGCATGCATGCGTGGGCATGAGTGAGAGGGAGAGAGAGAGATGGGAGGAGCTCCCATGTGTCTGTCTGTTTGGAGGCTGCCCTGGTGCCTCTTATAAAGGGAGGCCCAGGGGACAAGGGATGGCCACCAACCACAGTCTGGTCATGGGCGGGCCCCGGGACCGGTCGCGTCGCGGCACGGGTCGCCCTGGGCAGCGTCGTCTTGCGGAGTCTGGCCGGAGTCAGTGACCGGCCGGCCGTCCTGTAGCCATCCTTGGGTGAGCATCAGAGTGGTTGGGGGCAGGCCGCCACTGTAGCCATGCGGGCGCTGACCCCTGATGGGATGGGGCCTACTGTAGCCACGCGAAGCCCGTCGGGGGCATCCGATGCTGGGCCGGCTCGAGGAAGGAGCCGGGCGGCGAGGTCTCAGTCGGCCAGCGCACCGAAACCGGCGAAGGAGTAGCCGGCACGCCAGGGCCGGGGGGGCGCAGCCGGCAGAGCGTGGCCGAGCCGGCTAGCTACAGTGTCGTCAGGAGGAGCCGGTCGAGTGGAGCCGGCCAGCTATAGTGTTGTCAGCTTGCTTCTTCGTTTGTCTTGTTGGTATTGGCATACCGGGGTGGCTTCCCCGATGCTTTAAAATGTTGAGTCGTCTCCTTGAGCCTACCTGGGGGTAATCCCCCCGACACACTTACATCTAGAGCTAGAGCATAAAGCTTATTGGGCAATCAAAGAGCTCAACTATGATTTCAAACTTGCTGGTGAGAGAGGTTATTTGACATTACCTTACTTGATGAATGGAGAACCCAGGCCTATGAGAATTCCAAGTTGTTTAAAGAAAAAGTTAAGAGATGGGATGATAAAAGGATACAATAGCATGAATTTAATGTAGGTGATCAAATATTTCTATACAATTCTCGGTTAAGATTTTTTGCAGGTAAACTCCTCTCCAAATGGGAAGGGCCTTATATCGTCAAGGAGGTATATCGTTTCGGTGCCATCAACATCAAAAACGCCGAAGGCACAAATCCAAAGGTGGTAAACCGGCAAAGAATCAAACACTATATTTTAGGTACTCCCATTAATGTCGAAACCAATGGTATCAGTACCATGACTCCCGAAGAGCATATTAGGGACACTTACCAGAAAGTTACAGACTCTGAAAAGGAATAGGTACATGGTACGGTAAGTAAACCGAATCCAAAAAATTTCCAATAGCAATTTTATTCAGTTTTGGAATATTTAAAAAATTAGGAAAATAAAAGGCAGTCCGAAGGATGCACGAGGAGGCAACAAGCCTGCTAGGCGCGGCCACCCCCCGTGGGCGCACCTAGGGGGCTTGTCACCACCCTGTGCGCCCCCGGACTCCTTTATTGTGTCACGCCCCTTTGTGTCGGCAAAAAATCATTATATAATCTCCCAAAAGTTTCTACTTACGTATCAAGACAATACCTCCTGTTTCCGTTTTGAGTTGTTTCTGTAGCTGATTTAGATTGTCATGGCATCCCCCGGATCTCCGAAGGAAAAGTTTTTCGAGAAGGTCATCAACCCTTATCTTGCAAAGGTGCTGCAACACAAACGATTGAGATGTGTGAGGCGGTGCTGCACACCCGTGACGTTGAGGGGCCGAAGAAGACTGGAAGCATGGAAACAATGCTCGAGGCAATGGAGCAGCAAGTTTTCAAGTGCCAAGTGATGGTGGAGCGTGGACTCAATGCCACTCGTATGATGATCTCAAAGTTTACCCATAAACACAAGCTGGACACCAAGGACATCGGAGAGCACATCTTCAAGCTTTGCGAGAAAATTGAGCATCTCCAAGCCGAGATCTATGGTCTATAAAACCAAAAGTGTGAGTATGAACACAGATTTAAGAGAATGAGTTTGGCTGCAGATTTGAGGATTCCGGAGACTCGTTCATCTTTTATGATGGTGAGCCTATGCCTTGGAAGATGGAGGACAAGCCTCCATCCTTGTTGGGGATATAAACCCACGGTGTGACCCGCCCTAAGGGCTCTGGGTTATAACTAACGGCTCGTGCACCAGACCAAGAGTGAGCCACAAAAGACTTAAGGCCCAAGATAATTGGCGGCTCTCAGGATGGGCCGGAAGGTGGCCCGGACGGAGAAGACCCGGGTGTGTAAGCCGCCCGGGGACAACTTGGTCAGGAAAGGAAAGAGAAGATAGAGGTAGAATCGGATAGATGAGGAGAGTCGGTCACAACTACTACGACCCGTGGTCTTGACCTCTTATATAAAGGCAGACCCGGGGTGACTTAGATATCGGGTGATCGAGAACTAGGTCAAGCTTTAGCTCCCTTGTAATCGATACATCAAGCAATACAAGCACAAGCAGGACGTAGGTTATTACCTCAACTTGAGGGCCGAACCTAGGTAAAATTGTGTCTTTCGTCCCAATCAACCCCTTTGAGTCCATCACGTTAGCAATGGCCTCAAACCCAAGTCCGTTCACCCACACATATGCCGTGATAAAACCACGAAAGTTGGCGCCCACCGTGGGGCCTGCGCTCGGTGGTGTTGAGTTCTCAACTGGCTCTCTCCCGGGGCTCGAGGGATACGTAGTTGGAAGGATGAGAAAGAGTCGCCGCGACTGGATCTACACCGACGACGCCGGGTGGGGGCTTGACGCTGGCTCTGTGGAGTATGGATTCCAGGTTCCGTTCGGCAGGATCCACATTTTCATTGGAAGGGTCGACGGGTCTACACCCGGGCCGGATGTCTGCACCAACATCGTCGAGTCGGCTCGGCGTATGCAATCTGTTCGTGATGTGCATCCCGCCTGTGCTAACCCGGGCCGGAGGCATGTCTTTGTGCGCTTCACTTGAGGTATGGATCTGGAAGCTTCCGGATCACATGAAACTCTTGTCTATTCATAGGAAGAGTCTTCGAGCGTAGAGACGGAGTCGGTTTACCAGCTTTACAACGGTGGGCTCAGGGTTACGGCGAGCTTTGCCCTGGGTCGGATCGCTCTGAGTTAGACGATGTTGGGCCACCGGTTCATGCTGCCGTGTTCATGACGGGTTCAGGCCCAGGAGTGAGCAGTACAGCTGCGGGAGCAGCAACTTCGGTTGCTCACCCGCCGCTGCCGGCTCAAGTTTTTATGGACCTGATGAACGAGCTTGCAACCCTGATGGCTACTGAAATCACACCAGATAGTCAAGCTACTCGGAACCTAGAGATTCTGAGGATCAATGACCAGATGGCGGAAGAGCAGCAGAGGATGGCTGAGCTAAAGGTCCAGATGGAGGAAGACGCAGAACATATCAAAACAAACGCTTTCCGCCTTGGGCTGGAGCAACAGTCAGCAGCTACGGTGCATCGGATGAGGCATCAATCCCGCTTGCCAGAACGTTATGAGGCTAGGAATCTCTTCAATACGCCAGGGATGGGGCGAACAACAGATGCTCCTGGAAGCCGCCCGCCGGCTCGACCGGCGTCTAATCCTTCCCGACGAAACCAGGCCTTACCAATGGTCTTTTCAACACCGGCGGGTCATTATACTAACCCAGCTGAGAATATGGTGGCGGCATCCACCCTGCTTGAGACAATTCCTATTCCGGATGAAGCTCCTTTTGCGTAGGATGTGCAGAACGCCATTGGGTACCTGCAGACGGCAATGGCCTAGCAGAAGAAGCATACTCACAGCCGGAGCCACGTTCATTCAACCCCTCTCCCCAGCCGGAGCTTTAACCGACATTATGAGTCGCTAGCGGTTTCCAGAAGCGATCGACATAGAGAGGTTCCGGCAGGTGATCGGCTGGCTCTGGATAGGCAAGCATTCATGAACCGGGAAAGAAGCCAGCAAGAGGCAGCAGCTTTGGCTGCAGCGCTCACCAAGAGCCCGTGTCCTCCGTCTCAGTAGGAGTGGGAGTGACCACCAGGGCTGTGGGATTGCCATGTTTATCACCGGCTCTACGGGGTGAGCGGTTGCCAAAGGATTTCAAAGGGCCCCACAGGGTCCCTAATTACACTGCTGATCTACCTCAGGAGGCCTGGGTTGAAAGTTATGAGTTGTCCATGGAGATGTTGGATGTCAGTGAGGCGGTTTGTGCCAAGTACTTCATCATGATGCTTGAACGCCCGACTCGCACATGGTTAAAGGGCTTGCCACCCAATACCATCAATTCCTGGGCGGAGCTGAGAGCAATATTCATCAAAAACTTTCAAGGAACGTGCAAACAGCCTATGACCATCATGGATCTTGATCACTGTGTTCAGCAGGAGAGCGAGTCGGCTTACCATTGGGTCCGGCGGGTCTCAACAATCATCCACTCCTTGGAGCAGATCACGGCGGCTCAGGCGGTGCTGATCTTAGAAAAGAACTGCCACTTCATCCCTCGAAAGCGGAAACATGGTCGGCTCAAGCATACGTGTCAAGATATGGGGGAGTTCATGACGGCTCTCACGAAATATGCCAACTCTGACAACACGAAGGATCCAGCTTTGATGAGGAGAAGGCCGGCTAAGGCAAGAAGAACAATCAGAGCAAGGGTGCGACAAATAATGGTAACCAGAGTAAGCACAAGAATCCTAATGGCGGGTCAGAATTGAGGGCCAATGCAAGCACTGGCTAGAATCATCCTAAGGGTAATGGGAGGTTCACGCCGCCCTTTAACAAGAACATGACTTCTTTTAATTTGGAGGAGGCGCTTAAGAAGCCCTATCCGGAACACAGTCAGCCTGATAAGCTGTCGACACACACATGGAGTGATTGCCATTTCATTCAGAAACTCAAGAACTACTATACGCAACCCAACAAAAAGGGCGGTGGACCACCGAGCGTCTCAGGACCCGGCGGGTCAGGGGACGGATTTGGATCCGGCGGCTCAGGGGCCGGTCATCCTGCTCAAGGTAATCAAGGAGGACACCAGCAACACTATGGTAATAACAATCAACAGCAGCGTAATCAATCTGGTTATCAAAGTAATCCGAAGCAGCTCAGTTCCGGCCAGTATCATGTCTTCACGACCAGCCTTAGCAAACGGGATCAGAAGTTGCGCAAGCGGGCGATCAATGCGGTTGCGCCGGCTCTGCCATATTATTTGAAATGGTCTGAATATGACAGAACGTGGAGCCAGGAGGATCACCCGCCGCCTGTCGATGACCCGGGACGGCTGGCCTTGGTTGTCGCCCCCCAAATGGGAGGGTATATGGTGAATAAGGTGCTGATGGATGGAGGCAACAACATCAACATCCTCTATTATGATACCTTTCGACGGATGAAGTTGCTTGACAAGGATCTAAATCCCTCATCCACCGTTTTCCATGGGGTGGTGCCAGGCAAGTCGGCGTATCCGGTGGGCAGGATTTCTTTGGAAGTGTCTTTTGGTGACGAATATAATTACAGGGTCAAATCATTGCGGTTTGAAGTGGTCAAGATCAAGATCCCTTACCATGCATTGTTTGGGCGGCCGGCTTAAGCTAAATTCATGGCTAGGCCCTGCTATGTCTACTTACAGCTCAAGATGCCCGGCTTAAAGGGTACCATTACCGTTCATGGTGACCGAAATACGGCTATTGAGTGCGAGGAAGGAGATGCGGCTTATGTAGAATCCAGTTGCGCTTAAGAGGAGCTTAAATTTTATAAGGAGAATGTTGACCCAAAGGATATGACCCCACTGAAAAAGCCCACGACGGAGGTTGAGCCGCCCCTCAAGTTTTCAGTGGATGATACCAAGGCAGTAGATTTCACCCCGGGTGACTCATCCAACAGTTCATCATTGGGGCTCACATGGATCCCAAATAGGAAAGCGCGCTCATCGAATTCATCTGTGAGAATCGGGACATTTTTGCATGGAAACCTTCTGACATGCCGGGTGTGCCAAGAGAATTCGCTAAGCACAACCTTAATGTGGATCCTAAATTTAAGCCGATTAAGCAGTTTCTACGGCGGTTTAATGAGGAGAGACGCAAGGCCATTGGGGAAGAAGTTGCCCGGCTCTTGGCAGCGGGTTTCATTATTGAAGTTTTTCACCCGAAGTGGTTGGCTAACCCGGTGCTGGTGCTCAAGAAGAACAGCACTTGGCGTATGTGTGTGGACTACACGGACCTTAACAAAGCTTGTCTGGCTGATCCGTTTGCCCTCCCTCGTATCGATCAAATCGTTGATGCTATGGCGGGTTGTGAAAGCCTGTGTTTCGTAGATGCCTACTTAGGGTATCATCAAATAACGATGGCGGTTAAAGACTAGGAGAAGATGGCCTTTATTACACCTTTTGGGGCTTTCTGCTATGTGTCTATGCCCTTCGGGCTAAAGAGTGCTCAGGCGACTTATCAGCGATGCGTACAGAATTGCCTTCACAGTCAGATCGGTAGCAATGTCCATGCTTACGTAGATGATATTGTGATCAAATCAAGGAATAAGGAGACCCTTTTTGATGATTTAAGGGAGATCTTTGAAAATCTCCGGGTCTATAAGATGATGCTTAACCCGGCTAACTGTGTCTTTGGTGTTTCGGCTGGCAAGCTCTTGGGTTTTCTGGTTTCTAAGCGTGGCATTGAGGCTAACCCGGATAAAATCAAAGCTATTACCTCCCTGGCAGAGCCGACCTGTATTAATGATGTCCAACGCCTGACGGGACGAATTGCCGCGTTAAGCCGGTTCATAAGCCTCCTTGAGAGAAAGCTATCCCCCTATATCAGATGATGAAAAAGACGGATAATTTTGTTTGGAGCAAGGCGGCGGGTGGAGCGCTTGAGGCACTCAAGAAGCAGCTTACTGAGCCGCCAGCGCTTGCTGCTCCGGCTGAGAATGAACCTTTGCTTCTATACGTGGCGGCTAATAACCGGGCTGTAAGCACTGCAATTGTGGTCGAGCGCAAGGAAGCCGGGAAGGAGTATCTAGTTCAGAGGCCGGCTTATTATATCAGCGAGGTCCCGACGGAGTCCAAGCAGAGGTATCCACGTTGGCGGAAGCTAGTATATGGGGTCTTCATGGCTAACCGCAAGTTAAAGCACTATTTTCTAGGGAACCAGATCATCGTGGTCAGTACTACTCCATTGGGGGACATAATTCAGAATAGAGAAGCCACTGGTAGGATTGCTAACTGGGCATTGGAGATGGGACCTCTCAATCTGAAATATGTGCCTCATACATCCATCAAGTCCCAAGCTCTTGTGGATTTTATAAACAATTTGATGGAATGTCAAGCTCCCGAGGAAAAGCCGGATGACACATACTGGACTATACACTTTGACAGATCCAAACAGCTAGAAGGGTCAGGGGCAGGAGTTGTTTTGACATCTCCCAAAGGTGATAAGTTTTCTTACGTCCACTGGCTCATGTTCCCTTGCACCAACAATGCAGCTGAGTATGAGGCTCTGCTTCACGATCTTAGAGTGGCCAAGGAGATGAATTTAAGCCGGGTGTTTGGGCGACTCAGATCTTGTGGCTCAGCAAGTTTTGGGAACTTGGGATTCCAAGGACCCGCAGATGGCGGCTTATCGTTAGGCGTTTGATATCATTGCTGGTCACTTCAAAGGTTATCAGGTAGATCACATTGATCGTCGCTGGAATGAGGCGGCTGATGCTCTATCATAGTTAGGTTCTCAACGAAATTCGGTGCTTTTATGGATGTCTTGCATCACCCGACTGTCAAGTTACCTTCAGAGGAAGATTTGGCTGTTCCTGACCCGGAAGGGCAATTGTGGTGGCTCTACATGCTATTCCAGATTGGACTGTGCCTTACCTAACCTATTTAACTCGGGGCGAGTTACCTGATGAAGAAAACTTGGCCAGACAGATCACCCGACGTTCTAAATCCATGACAATAGTTAATGGTGAGTTGCACAAGTGCAGCATGACTGGGTTTTTCAACGTTTTGTTAGAAAATCCTAAATGAAATTCATGCTGGGGATTGTGGACACCAAGCAGGCTCAAAAACTCTAGTGGCCAAGGCTTTCTAGCATGGTTTCTTCTGGTTGACGGCTCACAAAGATGAAGAGGATCTAGTCCACAAGTGTGACAGTTGTCAAAACTTTGGCCGGTGTGCTCATATTCGGGCTCAAGAGTTGAGGATGATACCAATTACTTGGCTATTTGCGGTCTGGGGGCTTGACATGATAGGACCTTTTAAGAGATCCAAGGATAAGAAAACGCACCTCTTGGTGGTGGTTCATAAGTTCACCAAATGGGTAGAGGCTGAGCCGATCAGCAAGTGTGACGCGGCTACGGAGGTTCAATTCGTTAAAAAGTTGATCTACTGTGTTGGTTACCCCCATAGAATCATCACTAATAATGGCACAAATCTGTCGAAGGGGGCTATGAAAAAATTCTGCGATGAGGAGCACATCCGGCTTGATGTTTCAGCAGTTGCGCATCCATAGACCAACGGTCAGGCGGAGCGTGCCAATCAAGAAATTTTGAGGGGTATTAAGCCACGGCTTATGGTTCCTTTACAATGAACGCCCAGGTGTTGGGTAGAAGAGTTGCCTTCCGTCTTATGGAGCATCAGAACCACCCCCAACAGATCTACAGGCTATACACCTTTCTTCATGGTGTACGGGGCCGAGGCAGTATTGCCAAGCGATATCTGGCATGACTCGCCATGAGTGACGACTTATGTTGAGACGGACAATGAGACGGCACGTCAAGACACATTGGATGCTTTGGAGTAAGCACGGGAGCTGGCGGCTGCCCAGTCGGGAATTTATCAACAAGACATGCGCCCTTATCATAGCCGTAGGGTCAAGACCCGAACATTCCAAGAAGGTGACTTGGTGCTCCGGCTGATTCAAGACCAGACAGATATGCATAAGTTATCCCCTCCATGGAAGGACCTTTCGTGGTCAGCAGAAATCTCAACAACGGGTCATATTACCTCATTGACATCCGGGATGACTCAGATACGGCGGGTCAGGAGACCCGCCGGCCATGGAACATAGCGCATCTACGACCTTATTACACTTAAAGTTGTTGAGACACACCATTGTACACTATCATTGTAAATATCATATTTATAATGTAGCATCCCTGCAAGATGGGGCCTCTGTTGTTTCACACGTCTTCATACATACAAGAAGAATTCATATTTCCAGTTGACATGTCAACTGCGGCTATCGAAGGGGGCTTCTTACCTTCGGGTATTGCTTCTCTCACCCCTAACGGCTGGCTTTATGCCATTTCCGGCTAATATGTTATCCACGGTTGTCAAAGGGGGCTTCTTACCTCTGGGTATCGCTTCTCTCACCCTAACAACCGGCATTTATGCCATATTTCCAGTTGACATGTCAACTGCGGCTGTCGAAGGGGGATTCTTACCTTCGGGTATCACTTCTCTCACCCTAAAAACCGGCGTTTACTCCATATTTCCAATTGACATGTCAATTGCGGCTGTCGAAGGGGGCTTCTTACCGACGGGTATCACTTATCTCACCCTAACGGTCGGCTTTATGCCATTTCCGGTTAACATGTTAGCCACGGTTGTCGAAGGGGGCTTCTTACCGACGGGTTCGCTTCTCTCACCCTAACAACCGGCGTTTACACCATATTTCTAGTTGACATGTCAACTGTGGCTGTCGAAGGGGGCTTCTTACGTTCGGGTATCGCTTATCTCACCCTAACAGCCGGCTATATGCCATTTCCGGTTAACATGTTAGCTGCGGTTGTCGAAGGGGGCTTCTTACCACCGGGTATCGCTTCTCTCACCCTAACAACCGGCATTTATGCCACATTCTAGTTGACATGTCAACTGCAGCTGTCGAAGGGGGCTTCTTACCTTCGGGTATCGCTTATCTCACCCTAACAGCCGGCTATATGCCATTTCTGGTTAACATGTTAACCGCGGTTGTCGAAGGGGGCTTCCCACCTCCGGGTGTAGTTTATCTAACTCTAGAAACCGGCGTTCGCGCCAAAAAATGTTGACAAGTCAGCATAGCTATACAGGGGGCTTCCTGCTCTACGGGTGAAGCCTATCAAACCTTTTCGACCGGCTCTTGATCCAAGCAAAGGATTTCTGTCAACACGTAGAGAAGACAAAGCATCCACGGGTTGCACTTTTGAGCCAGCCTCCCAACAGTATAAAGGTGTATTTATGCATACAGGAAACTAAGCTACAAAGAGTCAGAAAGGAATACAATGAGAAGGACAAGGAAAATGGCAGCCATATAAATTTAAAGCTGGATGGCACAAGTTCAGCAAAGGCAAAGTGGTGGCTAGTATATTACAGATGCTCTCTGTGGAGCTCAGAAATATCAATCAAGTTTTTCATCGATTCACGGCAGGTCACGGAGAGCCGCCTATTACAGACGTCTACAACATAGTCAGTTGGCTAGCGGGTCACCCTGCTCCATTTCTTCGGCTGCCTTGATCTGAAGGTTTTTGAAATCCCAGTTGTAGTCGGTTAGAGCTGCAAAAGTTCCTTCTTCAAAGAAGGGGGACGGTTCAAGTTTAGAGGCAAAGAGAGTCTTACTACGGGCAGGTGTTAGATTCCTACACTCAAAGAGCGGGCCATGGATCCTCTTCTGATCAGCACTTTAAGCTGCCTACTAAGTGACCAAGTTAACCTCTTCTGCTAAGACGGAGGCTAGAACCTTGGAATCCTTCACACACCGGGTGTAGTCAGCCTTTGTAAATTCAGAGTCATCGTCCTTCTTGGAGGGAAACCCATCCATCACATCGGCTGGAGTAAGCTCTTGAGCGAAAGCAAGTGCCCGGCTTATGGCTGCAATTGACCCTTGGTGGGTGGCTGATTTCTTCAACTCCCCGATCTATTTTGGCATTGTTGACAGGAGCTCCAGGACCCCTTTGAGAGCCGAAGGAATGTTTTCTTTTTAGTGCACAACCTTGATTGTGCACACTGCCTCGTAGTACAATTGCTCACTCAGAGTGTATATCGCCTTCAAAGGCAACAAGCTATCAGAAGCGAGTTGACGGCTCCTAGGACCTGCGTGAGAAGGAGGCCACGTTATAAGTCGCCGACACAAATATAATACCCAGACTGAGTCAGGCTGCTACGAAACTTACCAAAGAGGGCGGCTGCCAATTTTGAGATATGGCGCTTCAATGACCGCAGCTCATCCGATACAATCATCAATCGCTGATCAGCATCATCCACCCGCTTAGCTAACGAAGCTTTTTTAGAGCCAGCGGACTCCTTGAAGGCGGAGAAGTTAGCCTTAATTAGAACCAACTCCTCGGAAAGCAGCCGGCATTTCTCATCAGCGGCATTACGGGCGGCTTGCTGCGTTGCTAAATGGTTTTTAGGTCGGCCAATTCTGACCCGGCCTCAGTTAAAGCCTCCGGCGACATATAAAAATAAGAGGTAAAGAAGCAAGTCTCAAACATATTGCAAGCAATATGCATGACACTTGGGGGCTAATGTCTATTTTCAAGACTGTTCCGACTCAAATTCATCAAAATTGACCCAGAATTTGGGGGCTACATACTAGGTTTCCAGAGGTTCACCAACAAAGTTCCGACTCAACTTTGGGAAAGGCTGAGCCGGCCCTTGGGGGCTAATATTGGCTCTCTGATCTATTTTCTAGGAAGATCTAGCTCAAAATTGTCAGTTATTGAGTCGGCCCAAGGGGGCTACGGGCAATGATCTAAGATCATAGCTAATCAAGACCTACGTACTACATGTTCTACTAAAGATGGAAGAGCCGGATTATTATCGGTCAAAATTAACCCGACCCTTGGGAGCTACGTAAGGGTGTAAGAAGAAAAAGGAGTACCTCATATTTTGTCTTCATCAAGCTAACCAGCTTGAGCTCCAAATCCCGGCTTGTAGACAGCCGGCTCATATAGCCGGCATGAAGTTCTCCAGACGTCATTTTTTCAAAGGCAGGGATCTCAAACTCCAGTTTCTTGGAAGCTTTGACCGCCTCACTGTGCATGGTCAGCACGTGAGGGGAAGGAGACTGCGAGCCAGCGCCAGTAATCACAACGTCCGGAGCGGTGGTATTGATAACCCACAAGTATAGGGGATCGCAACAGTTTTCGAGGGTAGAGTATTCAACCCAGATTTATTGATTCGACACAAGGGGAGCCAAATAATATCCTTGAGTATTAGCAGTTGAGTTGTCAATTCAACCACACCTGAAAGATTTAATATGTGCAGCCAAGTTTTTAGTAGCAAAGTAATATGATAGTAACAGTAACAGTAGCAGCAGTAGCAGTTGTGATTTGTGTAGCAAGTGTAACAGCAGTAGCGGTAACGTAACGTAGCAAAGACCAGTATAGGAAAAGCTCGTAGGCATTGCATCAGTGATGGATAATTATGTTGGATAGCATTTATCATGTAACAGTTATAACATAAGCTGATATTTAACTAGCTCCAGTTCGTCAATGTAATGTAGGCATGTATTCCGTATATAGTCGTATGTCTTTATGGAAAAGAACTTGCATGGCATCTTTTGTCCATCCCTCCCGTGGCAGCGGGGTCCTAATGGAAACTAACGGATATTAAGGTCTCCTTTTAATAGAGAACCGGAACAATAGCATTAGCACATGGTGAATACATGGACTCCTCATACTATGGTCATCTCCGGGAGTGGTTCCGGCTATTGTCACTCCGGGGTTGCCGGGTCATAACACATAGTAGGTGACTACAACTTGGAAGATAGGATCAAGAACACACATATATTGATGAAAACATAATAGGTTCAGATCTGAAATCATGACACTCAGGCCCTAGTGACAAGCATTAAGCATAGCAAAGTAGTAGCAATATCAATCTTAGAGCATAGTGGATACTAGGGATCAAACCCTATCAAAACTAACTCGATTACATGATAGATCTCATCCAACCCCTCACCGTCCAGCAAGCCTACGATGAGATTACTCATGAATGATGGAGAGCATGATGAAATTGGCGATGGGGGATGGTTGATGATGACGATGGCTTCGATTTCCCCGATCCGGAGCCCAGAACGGACTCCAGATCTGCCCTCACGAGGAAGAACAGGTGGTGGTGGCGGCTTCGTATCGTAAAACGCGATGATTTCTTGTCTCTTAATTTTTTCTGAACGAAAGTGAATATATGGAGCTGGAGAGGAGGTCAGAGGGGCCACGTGGGCCCCACGAGCTTGCCAGGCGCAGCCTAGGGGGGTGCATTCTTTCTCTCGTATTTTTCATATATTCCACGAAAATTCCTCGTAAGTTTTCAGGTCATTCTGAGAACTTTTATTTCTGCACAAAAACAACACCATGGCAGTTCTGCTAAAAACAGCGTCAGTCCGGGTTAGTTTCATTCAAATCATGCAAATTAGAGTCCAGAACAAGGGCAAAAGAGTTCGGAAAATTAGATACGTCGGGGACGTATCAACTCCCCCAAGCTTAAAGCTTTGCTTGTCCTCAAGCAATTCCGTTGATAAACTGAAAGAGACAAATGAAAAAATTTTACAAACTCTATTTGATCTTGTTGTTGCAATTATGTCTAACTCATATTCAGATTTTCAGCAAGATCATAAGCTAACCACATCAGCAATGACATTTAGGTCTCATGGTATACTCATATCAATGGCATAATCAACTAGCGAGTAATAATAATAAGTCTCAAACGTCAACACTTCAATCAAAACAATCATGATACAATATGAATAGATGGTATCTCGCTAGCCCTTTCCGAGACCGCAAAACATAAATGCAGAGCACCTTCAAAGACCAAGGGCCGACTAGAAATTGTAATTCATGGCAAAGAAGATCCAGTCATAATCGTACTCAATATCAATTAATAGCAAAACATACAAATGACGGAGGTGCTCTCTAGCTGGTGCTTTTAATAAGAAGAGGATGACTCAATACAAATGTAAATAGATAGGCCCTTCGCATAGGGAAGCATTGATTTGCAGAGGTGCCAGAGCTCGAGCTTTATTTTAAAACAGAGATAAATAATTTTGGGGTGACATGCTTTCATTGTCAACGCGATGACCAAGAGTTTTCAACATCTTCCATGCTACACATATTATAGGCGGTTCCCAAATAGAATAGTAAAGTTTTGACTCCCCCAACCACCGATCAATCACACTCCACGGCTAGCCAAATCCTCGGGTGCCATCCATACCAACAACAATCCTTGGGGAGTTTTGTTTGCAATTATATTATTATTTGATTTGAACATGGAACTGGGCATTCCGATTAACGGCCCCTTTCTCGTGAGTGATAGTGAATAAACACATATCGAGGATAACACGCCTAGCGTGGAAGATACTGACCGCCCCTTGTCACCACATGAGTGGTTCAGGCATACAAAACAGATTATTATTTGAAGGTTTAGAGAGGGGCACATGCAAAAATTTACTTGGAACGGCAGGTAGATACAGCATATAGGTAGGTATGGTGGACTCATATGGAACAACTGTGGGTTTATGGAAGTGGATGCACAAGCATTATTCCCACTTAGTACAAGTGAAGGCTAGAAAGAGACTAGGAAGCGACCAACTAGAGAGCGAGAATAGTCATCAACATGCATTAAGATTAACCAACATTTAGTGCAAGCGTGAGTAGGATATGAATCACCATGAACATGAATATCGTGAAGTCTATGTTGATTTTGTTTCAACTACATGCGTGAACATGTGCCAAGTGAAACCACTTGAATCATTCAAAGGAGGATACCATCCTATCATACCACATCACAATCATTTTAAAATTCATGTTGGCATCCAAGACAAACCATTATAAGCTCCTATCTAATTAAGCATGGCATAAGAAACTATGATCTCTAAGTTGTCATTGCAAACATGTTTCTCTCATAACAATGCTCAATTAGGAACGATGAGCTAGTCATATTTACAAAAACAAAATAGATCGAGTTCATACCAGCTTTTCCAGGCTCAGTCACTTCATCATATATCGTCATTATTGCCTTTCACTTGCACGACCGAATGATGTGAATAATAATAAGAGTGTTCGTGCATTGGACTAAGCTGGAATCTGCAAGCAAACTCAGAGGAGAAGACAAAGTACTATGCCTCTTTGACGAATAAACAATAATGCATATGAGAGACACTAATCATTTTAATATGGTCTTCTACCTCAACCCAAAGAAAAAGAAAACTATTTACACGGGAAAGCTCCCAACAAGCAAAAGAAGAACAGGAAATCTTTTTGGGTTTTCTTTTCTTAATTACTACTAAGCATGCAAGAATGTAAAGTTACAACTAATTTTTTTTTCTCGTTTTTAATTTTGTGGGTTTTCTCAAGTTAATAAAACACACAAGAAGAATGCGAGAAAGAAAAGAAAATAAACTAGCATGGGTGATATAATGAAAAAGTGTGCACACCGACTATCAAAGTGAATGTGTGAATAGGAATATAAAGTCAGTGAGAAACACGTGCGCCCCCGAGCTTAGGCTTTTGGCCTAAGTTGGTCTACTCCCAAGGAGAAAAGTAACCGGCTCCCGGGTACTCTGGACGATATCCAAAATCATAGTGTCGGTTGTACTGTGATGCGGCAGCTACCGCCTGAATAGCTGTCTCATGGAGGCGAGCAGCCTTCACCTGCCTCCCATAATCCTCTACCTCTTCTCTGGTTATTTAATATCTCCGCTTACTCTGAAAATTAAAGAAGGCAGGAGCAGGAAGGGTAATATGAAAACACGCTATCGGTTAAATATTAACCGGTACAGGAGGGACTCATTGTTCCTCTCAAGGAACTGGAAGCGTATCATAGGAGCATGACCAAGGAAAGCACTATGAAGCGGGGGATCTCCTGTCTGGATGGGTATTTTAAAATAATTAGCTAGGCGAGTGGCATAGATCCCACCAAATAAATCTCCTTCATTAGCATTGTTATTTAGTCTCCTAGCAATTATAGCTCCCATATTAAAACTTCTATCACCTGTTACTGCACTCTTAAGTATACTGAGTTCAGGTGCGCAGAGGTGGCTATGGTCGTGCTTACCATTAATGCATCTACCTATGAAGAGGGCAAAATAATGGAAGGCAGGAAAATGAATGCTCCCCATGGTGGCCTGCGTAATATGTCTAATTTCTCCAATAGTTATACTGGACATAAAGTCTCTAACAGAGGACTTAGGAGGGTCACTGGGACTACCCCAATCAGGTATCTTGCATATTCTATTGAAATCCTCTAAGTCCATAGCATACGATTTATCATAAAGATCAAACAGTATGGATGTGTCACGGCCAACTGAAAATTTGAATCTACAAACAAAGGAGGCAGCGAGTATAGTATACTGTTCACATCTGTTGGAGACGAACTCTTCGAGCCCGGCATTGCGAATAAGTGTATCAAACTCGTCCTTGAAACCTACATCAATCATGAATTCGTTGGAAGGCCATTCACATGGTTGCACCAGTGCGTCCCTCGGCTAATAATGATGGGGCTTCTGAATCGCGAGATGGGAACCCCTCTTGCTTGAGGAACTACCATGATATCTCTTCCTAAACATTTTCCTTTTTCTGAAATAATTCCGAAATTTTTAGTGACTCAAAATAAAAGTGAATGAAACTTAACAAAACTCATAGCAACTACTCCTACAAGTGCCTAGAGGCCATATCTTGCATCAAAACAACTTGGGACCAAATAAGATTAACATGCAAAGCTCAAGAACAGGGTCACCAAGGCAGCAATTAGATGCAATGAATAAAGCACTAGAACAAAAACTAATTGGACCAATGGAGGAGTCTCATACCAAGGAACAATTTCCCCAAAACAGTTTGGTGAATGGGGCTTTGCACAAGGAGATCGAAAAATGCAGCAAAATGAGCAAGAACACGGGTTTGAGCTATGGGATGATTTTTTCTGGAGGAAGAAGAAGGAGATGGGGGCTGGAATAAGTGGAGGGGGGCCACATGGGCCCCACGAGCCTGCCAGGCGCGGCCAAGGGGGGTGGCCGCACCTCCTGGGCTCGTGGCCCACTAGTGCATCCCCCTGACTAGTTATTTATTTCAAAAATTCTTAAATTTTCCAGAAAAAATCATACTAGAATTTCAGGGCATTTGAAGAACTTTTATTTTTAGGTCATTTTTTTATTGGACGGATAATGCAGAAAACAGGAGAAATAATGCTATATTTATTATTTTTCTACTGAATAACAGAAACTAAAAGTTGAGAACAGAAGGTTGTGTCTTCTAGATTCATCCACCTCATGGCATCAAAAGAAATCCAACAATGAGGTTGATCAAGTCTCCTTGACAAACTTTTTTCGAATCAAATGAAACCGGAGAATCCTCGAAAAATCACTAGGTTACCTCAATGGGGATATGCATATTCCCAACAATAAGCATATCATATCTCATCTTGACAGTAGGTAAAGGAATTTCAAAGCTTCCAACAATAATGGATGAAGATCTTTCAATAGAATTTATGCAATGAGCCCGATATTGTTTCTTTGGAAAGTGCACTATGTGCTCATTACCATTGACATGGAAAGTGACATTGCATTTGTTGCAATCAATAACAGCTCCTGCAGTGTTAAAAAAGGGTCTTCAAGGATGATTGCCATGGAATCATCCTCGGTAATATCAAGGATAACAAAGTCTGTTAAGATAGTAATGTTTGTAACCACAACAGGCACATCCTGGCAAATGCCGATAGGTCAAGCAGTTGATTTCTCGGCCATTTGCAAAGAAATTTCTGTAGGTGTCAACTTATCTAATTCAAGTCTACGATATAAAGAGAGAGGCATAACACTAACACCGGCTCCAAGATCACACAAAGCAGTTCTAACATAATTTGCTTTAATGGAGCAAGGTATAGTGGGTACTCCGGGATCACCTAGTTTCTTAGGAGTCACACCCTTAAAAGTGTAATTATCAAGCATGGTGGAAATCTCAATATCAGGTATCTTTCTTTTATTTGTCACAACATCTTTCATGTATTTATCATAAGGAGACATTTTAAGTATATCAGTCAAACGCATTTGCAAGAAGATAGTTCTGATCATTTCAACAAAGCGCTCAAAATAATCATCATCCTTCTTCTTGGATGGTTTGGGAGGAAAGGGCATGGGTTTCTGAACCCATGGTTCTCTTTCTTTAGCGTGCTTTTTAGCAATAAAATCACTCTTATCATATCTTTTATTCTTAGGTTGTGGGTTATCAGGATCAATAGGAGGTTCAATTTCCACATCATTATCATTACTAGGTTGAGCATCAATATGAACATCATTATCAATATTATCACTAGGCTCATGTTCATCACCAGTTGTGTCTCAGCATCAAAAATAGATATATCATTTTGATTCTCAGGTGTAACAGAAACAGGTTTACTAGCATGCAAGTTCCTATCATCTTTATTTTTCTTCCTATTAGTAGGATGACTAGGTGCATCAGTATTAATTCCTTGAGAATCTTGCTCAATTCTCTTAGGATGGCCCTCAGGATACAAAGGTTCCTGAGTCATTCTAGCACCTCTAGTAACAACTTTAACAGAATTATCATTCAATTCATGAAGCAAGTCATTTTGAGCCTTAAGTACTTGCTCTACTTGAGTAGTGACCATAGAAGCATGTTTACTAATAAGCTTAAGATATTTGACATTTCTATCCACACAAGCACTTATATGATTAATTATACAAGCATTTTGTGCTAGTTGTCTGCTAACATAATCGTTAATACTTTGTTGTTTGACAACAAAGTTATGAAATTCATCTAAACATAAGCTAGCAGGTTTATCATAAGGAATATCACTCTCATTGAATGTACGGAGAGAATTTACCTCTATTACCTGTGTCGGGTTATCAAGACCACGTATTTCTTCAATAGGTTGTAGATTCTTAACATCTTCAGATTTAATACCTTTCTCTCGCATAGATTTCTTTTCTACTTGCATATCTTCAGGACTGAGGAATAGAATACCTCTTTTCTTCGGAGTTGGCTTCGGAGGTGGTTCGGGAATAGTCCAAGCATTATCATTGCTCAAGATATTATTTAATAGAATTTCAGCTTGTTCCATAGTTCCTTCCCTCAAAACACAACCAGCACAACTATCTAGGTGGTCCCTAGAAGCATTGGTTAGTCCATTATAAAAGATATCAAGTATTTCATTCTTCTTAAGAGGGTGATCAGGCAAAGCATTAAGTAACTGGACAAACCTCCCCCAAGCTTGTGGGAGACTTTCTTCTTCAATTTGCACAAAGTTATTTATATCCTGCAAGGCAGCTTGTTTCTTATGGGCAGGAAAATATTTCAAAGAGAAGTAGTATACCATATCCCGGGGACTACGCACACAACTAGGAGCAAGAGAGGTAAACCAAGTTTTAGCATCACCCTTTAGTGAGAAAGGAAACAACTTAAGGATATAGTAATAGCGAATTTTTTCCTCATTAGTGAATAGGGTGGCAATATCATTCAGTTTAGTAAGATGTGCCACAACAGTTTCAGATTCATAACCATGAAAAGGATCAGATTCAACCAAAGTGATTAACTCAGGATCAATAGAGAACTCATAATCTTTATCGGTAACAAAGATAGGTGAAGTAGCAAACTTAGGATCATATTTCATTCTAGCATTCAGAGATTTTTCTTTCCATTTTCATAATAATTTCTCAAGATCATAGCTATCCTTCCAAGCAATAAAGTCTTCAGCTACCTCTCCTTCCATAACATAGCTCTTAGGTATATTAGGCAATTCATATCTAGGAGGGCTAGGTCTAATAGGTGTAATAGCAGGTTCAATTTCAATAATTTCATCAGTTTCAGAAGTATCATTTGATTCAGTAGTAACTCTAGCAATTTGTGCATCCAGAAATTCTTCAAGTGGAATCTCATTGTACAGCAAAGCATCATCATAATTGTCATGTATAGAAAAAGTAGCATCATCAAGCACAGGTGACATATCGGAATTAATAGCAGGTGGTGGTGTCGCAAATTTACTCATAACAGAAGGTGAATCAAGTGCAGAGCTAAATGGCAGTTCCTTACCTGTCCTCGTAGTTGAGGGCAGAACTTTAGTTTTTGGATCTCGCAATTTCTTCATAGTGCTCAACAGATATAAATCCCAAGTAACTCACAGAATAGAGATATGCTCCCCGACAACGGCGCCAGAAAAAGGTCTTCATAACCCACAAGTATAGGGGATCGCAACAGTTGTCGAGGGTAGAGTATTCAACTCAGATTTATTGATTCCACACAAGGGGAGCCAAAGAATATCCTCGAGTATTAGAAGTTGAGTTGTCAATTCAACCACACCAGAAAGATTTAATATCTGCAGCAATGTTTTTAGTAGCAAAGTAATATCATAGTAACAGTAACAGTAGCAACAGTAGCAGTAGTGATTTGTGTAGCAAGTGTAACAGCAGTAACGGTAAAGTAACATAGCAAAGACCAGTATAGGAAAAACTCGTAGGCATTGGATTAGTGATGGATGATTATGTTGGATAGCATTTATCATGTAACACTTATAACATAAGGTGATATGTAACTAGCTCCAGTTCGTCAATGTAATGTAGGCATGTATTCCGTATATAGTCATACGTGCTGATGGAAAAGAACTTGCATGACATCTTGTCACAACCCTAGTTAGATGTCATAGGAATAGCATTTGTGTTGCATCCTGCATCATCATCATCATTGCATCAATGTGAAATGGGGAGAAAGAAAAGAAACCCCAAGCACTTAATGAAATAAAGCATTTCAAGTTTAGTGAAATTTTCAACAAATCCAAAATGCCCATAAAAAATGTTCCCTATGTCTGATAAATTTGGACAAAGTTATAACAGGGACCATTTCAAATATTTGAACATCAGAAGCAAGTTAAAAATAATGATTAAAGCCTATGAAATTGATAAATAAATTATTATCATTATTGTTATTTTCAAAACACCGTGAAACTTTTTTGACAGGTTTGAAATATTCAAACTTTATTTTAGAACATGACTGGGGTATTTTGAAAAACCATTTGGACCTGCAAAAAAAATGAACAAATGTCAAAAATAGGAAACAGAAAGAAATAAAGAAGAAAGAAGAGGAAAAACCATACCTGGGCCAGGGGAGAGAAGCCGGCCCAGCCCATAGGGGTGAACCGGTCATCTCCCACCTCTGGCTAGGAGGACGCCGAGCGTGTGGTTGCCGCGCGCCGACCACCTCCTTGCCTGGAGGGCTGGGAGAGTGCCAGCGCGAAGCTCCTCACTGTCGTGCCTCCTTCTCCTCTCTCTCTCTCGCGAGTGCTCTCTCTCTCTCGCCCATTCTCCCCCTCTGTCCCGCCATAGCCGAGCTCTGCTCGAGCTCGCTGTCGCTGTTCTAGCCGCCCCGCGCCCCCCTGAGCCAGCCAAGAGAACCGTCGTAGCCCCCTCGATTTAATTAACTTAATTAGACACTGACAGTGGGCCCAACTCCTATTAACCAATTAGGATTTAGTTTAATTATTTAGTTAAGTGACTGAGTCACTGACCTGTGGCCCCCACATGTCAGGTTTGACTCTGGCCCGGTCAGCTGACCAGCTCATGTCATCATGATGTCATGCTGATGCAATAAAGCAATTTTCTAATTTAGAAATAATTCCAGAAATTGTTTAAAACTTCAAAAATTCATATAAATTAATGTGTAAGTCAGATGAAAATAATTTATATATGAAAATTTATCAGAAAAATCCAATGAATCCAATGGTGCTATTCTCATGCATGTTAGAGAAATCTAAATAGGTGAACATGGACATTTATCAATAGGATAACATATGGAATTTGAAATGGAGAACCACTTTGAACCTATATTCAAATCCATTTCAAATCAACATGATCACTAGCTGCATTAGGTCATTCATACATGCTACCATGCCATGATCATGCATCATATTGCTGCACTTGTGTGTATTGATTGTCTCTTATCTGCATCGTGGTAGGCCCTGTTCCCGAGGATAACCCCGAGTATCCCGCTGAAGGAGAGAACCTTCCTGCAACCCAGCAAGGCAAGCAACCCCTTTGATCATCCTGATAAGATCCCACCCTCTCGCTCCTGCTCTTATTTATTGCATTAGGACAAACGATCACATGTCAGTCATACACGGTAGTTGATCCTATTCTTATGCATGACCTGACCTTGTCACGGTAAATAGCTAAACCTTGCAACCTAGCATACTTGGTAGATGCTTAAGCCATGATGTGCTTAGCTTACTTTGCCTGCTATGCTTGCTATGCTTGGAGTTATGTCAGGTCTGATTCATCTGGGTGATGAACTGAGTGAAACAGTGTTGTCCGATGTGATGAGCATATGATGAATACGATTTGGTAAAGGTAGCGATGAGAGGCTATGTAGGAGTACATAGTGGGTTGTCTCATTGGGACCGTTCTTAGGAACTGGGTTCCATGTTTGTGATCCAAGACTAGATACTACCACACATTGGGATACTTAATTGACCCTCTCAACTTATTTGTCGCTTAGCCCTTAGTCCAGGAGTTGCAAGTAGTTTCTGGTGTTTATAGCATGCTGGAGGCTGTGCGTAGCGCTGACCCTAGGGGTGGGTTACGACGCGGTAGGAAGTGGCACCGTGTACCAAGGGTCTCCCGAATGGTGGGCTTGGGAACCTTGCGCACATCATTTGGGGCCGTAGCGGAAACTTCGGCCGGACTTCCGTGCGGGTTCAGTCTCAAATAGGCGGTAGCCTGGACTAGAGGTCTTATGCGATTGACGGTCGTGGCTGACCGGATTAGCTTGGGAATCCCAGGCAGAGGTCTGGTTCCTTTGGTAGAGTCGTTGTAGCTTTTTAGGCTCCTTTAGCCACTTTTGTAGATGTCTGTACCCAGACAAGTTTAACTTCCACTTGTTTGTTTGAATGCTTTGAATGTTGGGTCTTGTGACCCCTGCTTGTAACATCTTATTGTTTTGGCTCTTCCGAGCCTTCTAAATAAATGTTGTAATGTTGTATGGTTATGTTGTGATGCCATAGTTGTATCTATGCATATCGGGCATGTCGTGCAGACGTGTGATGTGCAACGGTATGTATGGGATTCGACACCTAGTTGTGTGCCTTTAGTAGTACTCTTTATGGGGAAATGCCTCTTTGTGCTTCCATCGAGCCTTGGTAGCTTGCTACTGCTCTGGACACATTGATTGACCGCCATGTATCCTTCTTTGTTGTTGTGTATCTCCCTTAGGGGAAATATCTCGTAGTGTAATGGAGTCCCTGTAGCCTGCTACGACTCATCTACGTGTGGTGATGACATTTAGGTCCCACGGCATAATGGAGTCCTTGTAGCTTGCTATGACTCGTCTACACACGCTAGACATCGACACCTTCATTGTTGGGTTACATATGCCTGTCCCTGTACGGATGTGCCACTTGGGTTCCACGACAAGTCATGTCGGCCCGGGTACTTTGACATTTGAATGCTAGCGACACATTCACATACGTGAGTCAAAAGACACAAACAGTCCCGGCCCAGGTGTAACATCCCAAACTTTGGAATGTTATAATAATTATTAGAATGTTCGATTGCTTGCTTGAGTAATTGAAAGTGAGTGAAATTTGAAACTTTTTGAAACTTTTGAAAATTTGATGAGAGGGAATAAAATGACTTTCCCAAAACTTTCACTCTGCATTTGATCACCAGAAATTCAAATTCATTTCATCACAAAACCCTAGAGTGAAGATGACATGACTTCTTCCGTTTAAAGAAATGAAAAGGGATTTGAAAATGGTTTGAATTCCCATTTGAAAATATTTCAAGTTTAGACACTTTATGCAACTCAATGATTTTCATGAGAGAGGATAATATGACTTCTTCAAATTATATGAAATATGAGTTGGGAGTTTAAAAGAATTTGAAAGTGCCTCTAAATTAATTTTTGAATCCATTTCACATTGGATCCTATTCAAACTTCAAAGTATTCAAACCCCTTGTGAAATATTTTGAGAGGAGTAATATGACTCTCCAAAGCCAGGGGGTTATTTGTGAAGTTTTTGAACTATAAAACCCAAAGGGTTATTTGAAAAATATTTTGCAAAAGATTTTAAAACCAAATAGGTATTTCTGAAAATATTATTTTTTTAATTGTGCAAATGACAGAATAAAAATGTCCAATTAATGGAATTTATTATTTCTAATAATTTTAATATAAAATTTTCCTATATTTGGAATTTTATCGAATGCATTAAATAGGTTTTTATTGCTCTGGAAATAGAAAAGGGAAAATTTTTAAAGCTATTACAGCCTGTCGGCCCACTTTCCTTCTCTAGCCCCCCCCCCGACTTGCCTAATTCTCGGTCAACTGACGCGCCTCCCCCTCCCCCTCTCTCTCTGGCATGTGGGACCCGTCCGACCCTGAGAACCCTGCGGTCACCTTCTTCCTCCTCCTCCGCCCGAAATCACGCCGGCGACCACCGCCGTGACCTGCTCCTCCTGTCCCTCCCCTCGAGCCCTGCCCCCTCCTATAAATAGCCACCGCTCCCCTCTCCTCATTCCCCTTGTTTTCCCCTTGTCCGAGCCCCTTCCCGCGCCGCTATTTCTCGCCGCAGAAAACCCCGGCTGCCGCGCCATTTTTGAACAACCGCACCACCCTGCCTCTCCCGTCCTCTCCTGAGCCCACACCCGACTTCCCCGCACCCGTGCGCATCTCCCCATCCCTTCTCCTTCGTCGGAGACCACCAGAGTGCCATCACCGTCGCCTTCGCCGGAGTAAGCCCGCCTCCCGAAGCTCGAGGAGCTCCTGCCGTCGCCTCCATTGCCCTGAAACCCCACCGACGCCACTGTCGTGCTCGCCATACTCGCCACCGTCGATTGGTGCCGTCTCCATCACCGGGGGATCACCGGAACGCAGTCGCCGTCGACGTCGCCATTTCGGACTCGCCGGAGAACTTCACCGCCGGCGACCATCTCACTGTGAGCACCGCACCCCTCTCTCCCTCCGCTCGATCAGAATCTGACGGCCATGATTAGATTTTATTAAATCCCCGAACCGGTATCTCTTTCATTTCGGTCATCCGCCCATAGCACACCCCGGAAGCCAATAGCAGAACGACACGTGTACCCCCTGTCCGTTAGAAGCCACTTTATCTTTTTCTGTTTGAATTTCAAAAACAGAATAGTTCTGTTTTTATTTTCTTTATATCTTTTATGTTTTTAAGTATTTTAAATTGATTCTTCTTGCATTAGGTCACAATTTTATTCTAGTTTCTGTAGATACCAAATTTTGACCATGTTTGAACATTTAAATTTGAATTTGAACAGATTTATTTAAATTTTGTTTTCTGAATAACTTGAGTTTTATAATGTATGTTTGAATGATTCTTTTTCCTACTTGTCACTAGTGACCATAGCTATCATTTGGTAGAGTTTGTGAATTTTAAGAGTAAATTTGATTAGGATTTTAACTAGAAACAGAATCTGTTTAGTTTGTTAATATAGTTTAATTAGTTTTATTTTGTTAGTTTAAATCTGAGTTAGTTATATTTTGTTTAATAGGTTCTGTTGCTTAAACATTTAGTGTTTTACTTACTGTTAATAAAAAATATAAATTTGCTTAGTTTATTACTATGTTGTTATAGGGACATTATAGTTTGTAACTAGGTATAGTTTGATAAAATCAAACTAGTTAGTAATAGTTAATTTTAACAAAGTTTTAAGTAATTAGATTCTGTTTTCAAATAAAATTTGTAGTAATTCTTTTCTGTTAAGAAATGTTTGTTAATAAAAATGGTTTAGTTTTACTCTATTATAGGAAACTATATTCTTTATCATTAGGTAATGTTTTATAAAACAACTTAGTGTTAGTAGAGATTATTTTCACAAAGTTTTAGATGAGTCAATTCTGTTTTGTAATATAAATTTTTATTAATTACTTTTTGTTAACTTAGTTTTTTCATAATTGTTTTCTCTTAGTTATGGTTGTGCTTGTAGTTAAGTTCATTAGGCAAACACTTATGTTGTTTAGGATAATGTTTTCATAGTTTTACTTGTTCTTCAAAAGTAATTCTTTTTGCTAGTAAAATATTTACTAAAATCCTTTTATTATATTTTACTTTGTTTTGGGTTTTGTGTTACTTTTGAATTTGTTGGAGTTTTGTGTTTCAACTTTTGTCTTAAGTATTTCCTTCATCACCACTTTAGTGATGTTGATATAGTTTTGTTACTTTGAGCTTTGTCTTAAGGATTTCCTTCATCAACCTTGTTGTCTTATTTCTTATGTTATCTTGTAATTGTTAGAATTGATTGCTAGTATGATTGCTTATGTATGCAATGTTTGTATAGATTTCTCATCGGAGAGTGACGAATAGTCTATCAAGTTATTTCTGAGAGCGATCTTTATTCTTCATCAACAGTACAGGCAAGTTCACTTTGACCATCTATTTTATACCCATGTTTTTATTGCATGTAGTGACATCATTCAACATATCCCTCCCGTAGTGTTATTGAAATTCTTGTAGTTGAGTAGAATGCATGAGGTAGGAACCCACCACTGGTTACTAAAGCCCCGGGAACGTTAGTTACTCTTATGCTATGCTAAAGTAGACGGGGTTTGGTATGAGTGTTCGTGAGTGGTGTGAAGAAGGACTCTACGTCAAGACGACAACTTCATGAAGACATCTTCAAGTCCTGCATCTTCAAGACCTCAAGACTTCAAGACTCGAGAAGACAAGTTTTCAATACACACTACTGGGTGAAGGATGGTTGATTGGGCACCCTGGAGAAACCAGTGAGTAGCCGAGATGCATGGAGAAGCGCCATGACATCTTGTGGAAAGCTTCACCCAGACTCAAAGAGAAGGATGAATACTTCATGCCCGGAAGCTTACCTGTGTAGCCACAAGTCATTATGGGCTCTGGCTTGGTTGATCTTCGTTGTGACTCTGCTTGGCAGTGCTACGAGATGTAGTCGACGTTAGGATTGGATGGGAACTTTCGGACAGTCAGGGAAACACTCTGAAAGACCATGTTTCTTTCATCCTGTTCTCAAACACTAGGCAGTGCGAGGACTTACCAGGAGGGAAAGAATCTTGTGGGTAAAGTACACAACACTCTGCAGAGTTAAAACCTAATCGATTTGCCGTGTCCCCGGTTATGGACAATTTGAGCTTCTAGACTTGGATCTATCTCTGAACTCTCAACACTGGACTGATAACTAATTGTGGGCAACTTAATGATACTTATGGGATTTGAGACATTGGTTGGCGGAACCATGTCATGATAGGTAACTCTATAGTGAAATTCTTGATATTCCTTTTGCTGTAGGAAAATAAAATCAGCTTTTACGCAAAAAAAACTTAGACATAGAACCACAAAGCCTTTGCATATAGAATAGTCTTTATTCTTCTTTTTCTACTATGGTGATCTTGCCAGTACATTCAATGTACTGACCTATATGGCTGCAACGTATCATGTTGCAGATACTCTACTACGACGGGTAAGAGTACGATTCAGGGTTACGGTCTGCACTCAACTTGTCGTTGGTGTTATTGGGACTCCACTCCCGTTGACTGTATCCGCTGCTATTTTAAGGTATATATCAGTTTTACGTTAATTACATGTGATTGCACTTTGATATATACATTGATGTATTGTGTGTGCCAGCATACTGATCTAGGGATGGCACAGAAAACACAGAGGCTTGACTCGTTTTGAGTCAGGTCACTACAGAAAATGGTATCAGAGCACATGTTGACTATAGGACGTGACCCTAGAAACTGGAAAGCCCTTAGGAAATAATTTCACGAAAACTTGTTTTCAAAAGATCTTTTACTTCTCATCCTTTCTGAGTTTTATCAAATAGTTAGACAATACCCCTTCCCTTTTGACCCCACGAAGGATCAACTGAAGCCCTCCAAGAAGGACAAGATATGAAAACAGTTGATGGTCACTTCAAAGTAAAGAAGATTGCACCATGCATTAGAAGAGTTGAAGCTACATGAGTTGAAGACTGTGAAGACCCGAAGAAATTGAAGACCATGAAGAATTTCCAAGATATTATGCCCTAGAAGACCAAACCCCTGTTGTATACTTACGTTAGATACGATGATTTGTGAGCTGTCATTTGTGTGTAAGTTTTATTTTCGACGGCCACAACAAAAAAATCTAATTTCCAAACCATTGTTTGTATTGTGTGTTTTCCCCTCCTTTCTCTCTCTCGCATCTCATCCCAAAACCTTGAACCCAATAGATGACGAATGAAGTTGGACTCCTGTATTCTGGATCAATGACTCGATTGGAGACAGAAGAATTGATTCAGAACATGGAGGATCATCTAAGGAGTAACCATGTTGCAAGAAAGGATATGGTCCAGTATGCTCTTCGGAACTTTGCGGAAGGTGCTGCACATTGGTGGAAGATGCATGATAGGCAGGAATCAATCACTTGGGAAGAATTCAAGATGAATTTGCAAGGATCCCATGTTGTTACCAACACCCAGAAGCCCCGTCGCAAAGTTTTGAAGAAGATTTGTGCCTGCAAGATATGTGGAGAGATAGGACACACCAAGGAAGAACATAAGGATGGATGCCCTCACTGTGAAGAAAACTTGGAAGAAGCTACGACTGATCAGCAAACGTTTTCTTAGGAGTTTACGAAAACTTGAGAGATGTGAAGAAACGATAGATGTTTTTACTTAGCTTGTAGAATCAATGGATTTATCCGAACTTCGTTCGTTGACAAGAGATATTTTCTGCAATGCTTGTGAGGAAGCCCAAGTGTTAGAATACGAGATTCACTAAACCTTATACAAGGTAATGATTTCAGTGTGACATGGTTTGGCCACCATGACGACTTACTCTTATCATTCTCTTGTTATTCGGATTGGTAAATCTGAGTGACTTACCCATAGTAAGAGACGACGTTATTTGAAGCTTTTGTTTAAGCCTTAGAACGGTATGATGAAACCCCTTGTACATGACAGTTTCTGTCACACGTAGGAGTTCTACAGTGAGGAATGAAGCCAAGACCCATTTCACTGCAGGATAACCACTATTGGTAGACCACCATGAGATCATCGATAAGTTATTTAGAATGAACGTGAGACTTGTCAGTTAAGAAGACCCAGTATCGGAGGAAATGCATTTTGATGTGAGAATTCAAGATTTTTATATAACGGAAGAGCAACACCGAAGAAGCTACCGTGAAGAAGGTGAAAAGATAGATGCACCTAGAGGACTGCCAAGAATTTTGATGGACCAGTAACTCTCATTTTAAGTGTGGTAGACCCACATTTCCATATCAATGGAGTCTTGTTGGAAGACCCCACACCTTCTTGGTCAATGGATTTGTTAGAAGACCCCAAACCCTAACCTTTTCTTTCTATCCCTTTCGAATCTCGAGGACGAGATTCATTTTAAGTGTGGTAGGTTTGTAACATCCCAAACTTTGGAATGTTATAATAATTATTAGAATGTTTGATTGTTTGCTTGAGTAATTGAAAGTGAGTGAAATTTGAAACTTTTTAAAACTTTTGAAAATTTGATGAGAGGGAATAAAATGACTTTCCCAAAACTTTCACTCTGCATTTGATCACCAGAAATTCAAATTCATTTCATCACAAAACCCTAGAGTGAAGATAACATGACTTCTTCCATTTAACGAAATGAAAAGGGATTTGAAAATGGTTTGAATTCCCATTTGAAAATATTTCAAGTTCAGAAACTTTATGCAACTCAATGATTTTCATGAGAGAGGATAATATGACTTCTTCAAATTATATGAAATATGAGTTGGGAGTTTAAAAGAATTTGAAAGTGCCTCTAAATTAATTTTTGAATCCATTTCACATTGCATCCTATTCAAACTTCAAAGTATTCAAACCCCTTGTCAAATATTTTGAGAGGAGTAATATGACTCTCACTAGGGGGTTATTTGTGAAGTTTTTGAACTATAAAACCCAAAGGGTTATTTGAAAAATATTTTGCAAAAGATTTTAAAACCAAATAGGTATTTCTAAAAATATTTTTTTTTAATTGTGCAAATGACAGAATAAAAATGTCCAATTAATGGACTTTATTATTCTGATAATTTTGATATAAAATTTTCCTATATTTGGAATTTTATCGAATGCATTAAATAGGTTTTTATTGCTCTGGAAATAGAAAAGGAAATTTTTTTAAAGCTATTAAAGCCTGTCGGCCCACTTTCCTTCTCTACCCCCCCCCCCGACTTGCCTAATTCTCGGTCAACCGACACGCCTCCCCTCCCCCTCTCTCTCTGGCATGTGGGACCCGTCTGACCCTGAGAACCCTGCGGTCACCTTCTTCCTCCTCCTCCACCCGAAATCACGCCGGCGACCACCGCCGTGACCTGCTCCTCCTGTCCCTCCCCTCGAGCCATGCCCCCTCCTATAAATAGCCACCGCTCCCCTCTGCTCATTCCCCTTGTTTTCCCCTTGTCCGAGCCCCTCCCCACGCCGCTATTTCTTGCCGGAGAAAACCCCGGCCGTCGCGCCATTTTTGAACAACATCACCACCCTACCTCTCCCGTCCTCTCCTGAGCCCACACCCGACTTCCCCGCACCCGTGCGCATCTCCCCATCCCTTCTCCTTTGTCGGAGACCCACCAGAGTGCCATCACCGTCGCCTTCGCCGGAGTAAGCCCGCCTCCCAAAGCTCGAGGAGCTCCTGCCCATCGCCTCCATTGCCCCGAAACCCCACCGACGCCACCGTCGTGCTCGCCGTCCTCACCGCCGTCGATTCGTGCCGTCTCCATCACCGGGGGATCACCGGAACGCAGTCGCCATTTCGGACTCGCCGGAGAACTTCACCGCCGGCGACCATCTCAGTGTGAGCACCGCACCCCTCTCTCCCTCCGTTCGATCAGAATCCGACGGCCATGATTAGATTTTATTAAATCCCCGAACTGGTATCTCTTTCATTTCCATCGTCCGCCCGTAGCACACCCCGGAAGCCAATAGCAGAACGACACGTGTACCCCCTGTCCGTTAGAAGCCACTTTTTCTTTTTCTGTTTGAATTTCAAAAACAGAATTGTTCTGTTTTAATTTTCTTTATATCTTTTATGTTTTTAAGTATTTTAAATTGATTCTTTTTGCATTAGGTCGCACTTTTATTCTAGTTTCTGTAGATACCAAATTTTGACCATGTTTGAACATTTAAGTTTGAATTTGAACAGATTTGATTTAAATTTTGTTTTCTGAATAACTTGAGTTTTATAATATATTTTTGAATGATTCTTTTTCCTACTTGTCACTAGTGACCATAGCTATCATTTGGTAGAGTTTGTGAATTTTAAGAATAAATTTTATTAGGATTTTAACTAGAAACAGAATCTGTTTAGTTTGTTAATATAGTTTAATTAGTTTTATTTTGTTAGTTTAAATCTGAGTTAGTTATATTTTGTTTAATAGGTTCTGTTGCTTAAACATTTAGTGTTTTACTTACTGTTAATAAAAAAATATAAATTTGCTTAGTTTATTACTATGTTGTTATAGGGACATTATAGTTTGTAACTAGGTATAGTTTGATAAAATCAAACTAGTTAGTAATAGTTAATTTTAACAAAGTTTTAAGTAATTAGATTCTGTTTTCAAATAAAATATGTAGTAATTCTTTTCTGTTAAGAAATGTTTGTTAATAAAAATGGTTTAGTTTATTCTATTATAGGAAACTATATTCTTTATCATTAGGTAATGTTTTATAAAACAACTTAGTGTTAGTAGAGATTATTTTCACAAAGTTTTAGATGAATCAATTCTGTTTTGTAATATAAATTTTTATTAATTAATTTTCTTAACTTAGTTGTTTAATAATTGTTTTCTCTTATTTATGGTTGTGCTTGTAGTTAAGTTCATTAGGCAAACACTTATGTTGTTTAGGATAATGTTTTCATAGTTTTACTTGTTCTTCAAAAGTAATTCTTATTGCTAGTAAAATATTTACTAAAATCCTTTTATTATATTTTACTTTGTTTTGGGTTTTGTGTTACTTTTGGATTTGTTGGAGTTTTGTGTTTCAACTTTTGCCTTAAGTATTTCCTTCATCACCACTTTAGTGATGTTGATATAGTTTTGTTACTTTGAGCTTTGTCTTAAGGATTTCCTTCATCAACCTTGTTGTCTTATTTCTTGTGTTATCTTGTGATTGTTAGAATTGATTTCTAGTATGATTGCTTATGTATGCATTGTTTGTATAGATTTCTCATCGGAGAGTGACGAATAGTCTATCAAGTTATTTCTGAGAGCGATCTTTATTCTTCATCAACAGTACAGGCAAGTTCACTTTGACCATCTATTTTATACCCATGTTTTTATTGCATGTAGTGACATCATTCAACATATCCCTCCCGTAGTGTTATTGAAATTCTTGTAGTTGAGTAGAATGCATGAGGTAGGAACCCACCACTGGTTACTAAAGCCCCGGGAACGTTAGTTACTCTTATGCTATGCTAAAGTAGACGGGGTTTGGTATGAGTGTTCGTGAGTGGTGTGAAGAAGGACTCTACGTCAAGACGACAACTTCATGAAGGATTGGGCACTTATATGTCCGAAGACTTGTTTATAATTTTCAATGATATTAGTATTTGCACTTATATTATTTTTGCCTTCCTTTATAACTCCTGTGTGGTTGTTTGATACTGAAAGATGCGAGTCGTCGGCTTCAGCCACCACGTAGATACTACATGGGATGTCTATGCCAATGCACTACGTTCCTTAGCCAAATTATAGGAACCCGAAGGCGATTTAGTGCGGTATACTAGGCAATCAGACTATTATGCTTTATTTCTTTGACTTAACAGAAGGGGCACGAAAAGGACTATGGGAAGCGTACGATTAGCCACCGGAGTTTTTGCAATGTTTGGACGAGCCGAGGCCAAAGCCGACATCATAGTGTTTGCTCCAATGGCAAATTCCTCGTATAACACGGAATAGCCGCTTACGAAGGTTGAACTGTAATAATTCTAACTTGGGGTTCACAGATCGGGTTGCTCATACTATGACAGTCCATTTTTGGCTTTCTCCCTTGAGGTGCTTGACCAGACTATCTGGAAGAACAATCGCAGGGGTGCTCCCTTTGCCCTTTTAGCCGAACGAGCAAAACATAAAGGGGCAAGCACAGGAGCCGGGCAACCCAACTTAATGACCAAAGACATAGTTCGGAACCGATGCATATAGTGTGAATGCCAAGATGCCGAACACACAATGATTAAGGCGATTTGTGTTTGAAATCGATCCCCCGGCCTACTAGTCGGTGACCTTGAGTCATACCAAATAGGTTCACGAGAAGAGGCAGGGAAGAAGTATATGCCGAAAACATGACAAATAAGGCGTACGTGTGCCAAGCAATTTTGCATTTCCTCAACAACTATTATAACTCGGATTGCCGAAGCAGCTGTATACAAGTATTGATAAGAAATAAAGTCATGCAGGAGCTGTCGTACCAGGGGTCTTCGATTGGTGACCATCCGCCTCCGATATGCCCTATTGCTAATTGACTCCTGCTTTGGATGTACCTTGATAGGTGTTGACGCAGGAGGACTTTGCAAACAATATCTTGAAAAGGCCGTTGTGTTTAAAGGTGAGCCATACTCCATGGGTAGGTTCATTTAGGAGTGCCTGCAGTTTGTCCGAAGACATGTTGATGGTAACAGTTTGGAACAACTGAATGCCTATTGTAAGTTCCCCATCGCTACCCATGGAATCTTAAGTGCAAAGTTGTGCATCCTCAGCACATACTGTGCTGGTCCTAAGGTTGTGTGGTGGGGGTGAGTCCCTATTGGGGGGAGGAAGGAGGGTCGGAGTGCTCGGCCTGAATACAAACTTGCTTCCCGGCCTTCCTTGCCATTACAGCCAACGCCAAAGCTTGCCGGTCATCTTTGTAGCTGAATTCGGCTGCCACTGATAGTGCATGTTCCTCTGTTCTAAGGGACTGCTCTGTATTGCCATTGACAGTGATGACCCCCTTGGGACCCGACATCTTGAGCTTGAGGTATGCGTAATGCGGGACCACGTTGAACCAAGCAGACGCCATCCGGCCGAGCAGCGTGTGATAGCAGCTGTGAAAGGGCACGATGTCGAAGACCAAATCCTCGTTGTGGAAGTTATCGGGTGAGCCGAACACAACCTCCAGGGAGCCAGAGCCCATACATCAGGCCTCAACACCTGGGATCACTCCCTTGAAGGTAGTGTTGCTGGGTTTGATCCTTGACGAATCTATACCCATCTTCATCACCGTGTCAGAGTAAATCAGATTGTGGCTACTTCCTCTGTCCATTAGGACTTTAGTGAGGTGATACCCATCTATAATTGGATCTAGGACAAGGGAAGCTGAGCCCCCATGTCGGATACTGGTCGGATGGTCGCGCCGGCCGAAGGTGATCGGATATGCTGACCATGGGTTATATTTCGGAGCTACAGGCTCCACGGCATAGACCTCCCGAAGGGCCCGTTCTCTCTATTTCTAAGGTATGTGGGTGGCATATATCATATTCACCATTTTTACTTCGGGAGGGAATTTCTTCTGACCGCCACCTATTGGACCCTGAGGCTCTTCTTCGTCCTTGCTGCGCGATCTCTTGCCCTGGTCTTCAGGTTGTATTTTGTGGACCTGTTTAAACACCCAACAGTTGCGGTGTGTGTGATTGGCTGGCTTCTCCAGAGTTCCATGGATTTGACAGGTCCTGTCCATGATCTTCTCGAGCTGAGTGGGTCCGTCATGATTGCCTTTAGGGGGCTTCTTTCGCTGCTCGGGTCAGGATTTGCGGAACCCGACATTGACCGCCGTCTCATCGGTGTCGTTACTATTGTACCAGCATTTATTCTTATTGCGCTTCCGCTTTGAGTTGCCATCATGGGCTTCAGGAGCCACAGGATCTTCCGATTTGTGGATGTGTCTTGCTAGCCAGTTATCTTCGCCCGCGCAAAAGCTGGTGATGAGGGAGGTGAGGGCAGACATAGTCCGAGGTTTGTCCTAGCCTAGCTGGCGGGCCAGCCACTCGTCCCGGATATTGTGCTGGAAGGAGGCTATAGCCTCCGCATCCGGATAGTCAACGATTTGGTTCTTTTTTGTCAAGAACCGGTTCCCGAACTGCCAGGAAGACTCACCGGGCTTCTGGACGACGTTGTTGAGGTCGGAAGTGTCTAGCAGGCGGACATAGGTTCCCTACAAGTTAGAGAAAAACTCGTCTTCCAAGTCTTCCTAGCATCCTATGGAGTTTTCGGGGAGGCTGTTTAACCAGTACCTGGCGGTCCCCTTAAGCTTAAGAGGTAAGTATTTGATGGCATGGAGATCATCTCCTCGTGCCATATGGATATGGAGGAGGAAGTCCTTGATTCATACAGCTGGGTCAGTGGTCCCATCATACTGTTCTATATTTACAGGTTTAAACCCTTCAGGGAATTGATGCCGCATTACTGCATCTGCGAAGCACAATGGCTGAGCGGCGCCTCTCACCCGAGCTATATCCTACCTGTACTCGGCGTTTGTATGGGACCGGTTGCATTCCCGGGCTCTATGATTTTGGTCGAACCATGGTCTATATTCTCCCCTTCTATCCGATGAGTAATCTCTGGATCCGTAGATGGATCTCGTATAGCCTGCTCTGTGATTTAAGTCATCGTGCAGGTCGAACTGGTCATTGGGCTCGAATGGCTTATTACCTTGTCTTCGAGGCATTGCCCGTATATAACTAGTTTCTTTAGCCGCTCTATCGCTACCACGAGGAGGGCGGTCCGGCTCGTCATACGTGGTACGATACGGAAACGGAGTGTCAGTGAGCTCCTCATCGAATTGTGGCAGCAGCCGCCTCCGAAGGTAGCTTTTGGGATGGTTTGACAAACAAGTGTCGTATGCTTTTTCGGCTGAGAGGACTTTCGTCCATCGACCAGTGAGGTTGGCCTGTTCGGCTTTGAGTTGCCGCTCTTTGGCCTTCAGGCTGCGAGCCATTTGTATGAGCCGCTACCTGATTTCTTCTTGATCCTCGAGGTTATCAGGGATGTACAAGTCATCGGCTTCTAGTAGGTCTTCCTCCTCGACAAGGGGAAGGTAATCGTCACCTTCGGGGTCCTTGATGGTATCAAGGTCGTTTTGGTCTGCACGTTCGTCCGGACCATCGAACGGGTGCTCGGGCACATCGGGATGATCATGATCAGCAGGGGCGTTACCATCCCTATTGCTGACAATAGTTCGTCTTCCCTTTTTGCTTTTGGACCGCTTATGCGATATCCGGAGCTTTGATGGCGCGTCGCCCGATTTGTCACCGTCATTGTGAGGCGTGTTGTCGTTGTTGGTGGCAGGAGTATCCACCATGTAAACGTCATACGTAGAAGTGGCAGTCCAACTCCTGGTTTTAACGGGGGTGGGATCACGGTCCCCTTCATCCATGTATTCTGCCTCCTCGGAGGCATATTCTAGCACGTCGGTTAAGTCTCGACGGTGGCTATCAAATGGGTGGTGGGTGGGCAAAAAAAACCGTCCCTGCCTGAACTGTAACCTGGCCGGACATAAATCGGCGCTGGATCGTCAGTGATTTTCAATGATGAGAATTACTCCAAGTCTTCGTCGACCACTAAGGGGCCGATTGGGTCCAGCTGTCCAGGACTCGTGGAGTCAACCCCCATGAAGCCCACCCATGGGGAGTGTTCGGTAGGAACACATGTCCGGTCATGTGGCTCGATAGCCAGGCCCAGCATGGGGCTTGCGCTCAATGGTGTTGAGTTCTCAAAGGGCTCCCTTCTAGGGCTCGAGGGATACGTAGTTGGGAGGATCAGCAAGAGTCGCCGCGGCCGGCTCTACATCGACGACGCCGGCTGGGGGGCTTGATGCTGCTTCTGTGGAGCACGGTTTCCGGGTTTCGTTCGGCGGAATCCAGGTGTTCATCAGAAAGATTGACGGATCTACACCCGGGTCGGACGTCTGCACCAACATCGTCGAGCCGGCTCGGTGTCTCCAGCCCGCATGTAAGGTCTGCCCTGCCCGTGTTAATCCGGTTCAGGAGCATGTCTTTGTGGGCTTTACTCAAGGTATGGATCTAGAAGCTTCCGGATCTTAAGGAACTCTTGTGCACTCCAAAGATGAGTCTTCGAGCGGGGAAACAGAATCCCTGTATCGGCTCAGCAATGATGGCCTTGGGGGCTATGGCGACGCTTGCCCCGAGTCAGGGCACGGTGAGTCAGGTGAGCTTGAGTAGCCATTTTATGCGGCGGTGTTCATGGTAGGGCCAGGAGCGGCCAGGTCAGGAGCCAACCTGCCTTCGCCGCCGCCGGCTCAGTGTCTCGTGGAGTTGATGGATGAGCTTGAGGATTTGATAGCTACGGAGGTTACACTGGACAATCAAGCAGCTCAGAATACGGAGATCGCAAGGATCAAGGGTCGGATGGCCGAGGAGCATTAGAGGATAGCTGAACTAAAGGACCAGATGGAGGCGGAAGCAACACGACTCAAGGCCGATGCCTTCCGTTTGGGGTTAGAGCAAGTATCTGCAGCGGCTGTGCACCGCAGGAGGCATCAATCTCGTTTGCCGGAGCGATACGAGGAGAGGAATCTCTTCAACACCCCTGGTTCTAGGAGAGCGGCAGCTGCCCCTGAGGAAGGGCGAGCAGTGGCTCACACGGCCCAACCCGGAGGGTTCACAATGCGGGCGGGTCATTATTCTAACCCGGCCGAGAATATGGTGGCAGCGGCTACCCGGCTTGGAACAATTCCTATCCCAGATGAGGCACCCTTTGCAGAGGAGGTACGGAGCGCTATCGGATATTTACAGACGGCCGTGGCTCAACAGGAGAAATACACTCACAACCGGAGCCGGGTCCACTCTACCCCTCTTCATAGTCGAAGTTTTAGCCAGCGCTATGAGTCGCCGGCAGCTTCCAGCAGTGGTCCGCATCGTGGGTCGTAAGGGAGACGTGCGGTCCTAGACGCGCAGGCCCTCATGGACAGGGCAAGGAACAGGCGAGAAGAAGAGGCGGCGATGATTCATCCGGATCCTGGACACTCGGTATCAATGGAGGCCGGTGTCGCTGGTAGCACTAGGGCCGTGGGAGTTCCATGTTTAACTCCGGCTCTACGAAGCAAGAGGTTGCCCAAGGATTTCAAGGGACCTCTTAAGGTTCCAAATTATATAGTAGATCTCCCTCCTGAGGCTTGGGTCGAGAGCTACGAGCTGGCTATGGAGATGTTGGACGTCAGTAAGGCGGTCTGTGCAAAGTACTTTATCATGATGCTCAAGGGTCCGGCTCGCACATGGTTGAAGGGCTTACCACCTAACACGATAAACTCCTGGGCTGAGTTAAGGGCGAAGTTCATTAAGAATTTCTAGGGGACTTGCAAGCAACCTATGACCATTGTAGACCTGGATCATTGTGTTCAGCAGGAGAATGAGTCGGCTCATCATTGGGTCCGGCGGGTGTCGACCATTATTCACTCATCGGAGCAGATCACGGCGGCTCAGGCAGTGCTCATTTTGGAAAAGAACTGTCACTTTATTCCACTGAAGTAGAAGCTTGGCCGGCTCAAACGCACGTGTCAGGATATGGGAGAGCTCATGACGGCTCTGACGAAGTATGCCGATTTGGATAGCACCAAGGATCCGAGCTCAGATGATGAAAAGCGAAATCAGGGGAAAAAGAGCAATCAAGGCAAGAACTTTGCGAACAATGGGAATCAGAACAGGCGGAAGACCGCTGAGGGCGGGTCAGAGTTGGTAGCGAATACTAACACATGGCCAAATGCTCCTAAGACGAACGGACGGTACAAGCTGTATCAGCGTGGAAATAGGGCTCCTTTCAACTTAGAAGCGGCTCTTAGGAAGCCTTGCCCAGAACACAGCACGCCTGACAGGCCGGTGATGCATGCGTGGGGTGACTGTTTTATCATGCAGAGATTCAAGAACCAGCACTCCTAGCCGCCTAATAACCAGGGTGGTGATTCGCCTGGCGGCTCAGGGCCTGGCGGCTCAGGGCCCGGCGGCTCAGGGCACGGCGGGTCAGGAGCCAGGTTTGGTGTCGGCGGCTTAGGAGCTGGGCACCCGGGTCAGAACAACCAAGGGGGACATCAACAGCACCCTGGCAACAACAACCATAACAATCAGCAGCAGCAACAACAACAACGCAACCAGTCTGGATTCCAGAGTAATCTGAAGCAGCTCAGTTCAGGACAATATCATGTATTTACAACCGGTCACAGCAAACGAGATGAGAAGCTACGTAGGCGAGCGGTTAATGCGGTCGCGCCGGCTCTCCCATGTTACTTATCGTGGTCTAAATATGACATAATGTAGAGCCGAGAGGATCACCCGCCACAGGTGGATGACCCGGGCCGGTTGGCTTTGGTGGTGGCCCCTCAGGTACATGGTTACGAAGTGAATAAGGTGCTCATGGATGGAGGCAGCAGCATCAACATCTTATACTATGACACCTTCCGGCGAATGAAGTTGTTAGATAAGGATCTTAAACCTTTTTCCACTGTCTTTCACAGCGTGGTGCCAGGTAAGTCGGCATACCCCGTAGGCAAAATTTCTTTGGAGGTGGCGTTCGGCGATGAGTATAACTACAGGGTGGAGTCCTTGTGGTTCGAGGTGGTCAAAATCAAGAGTCCCTATAATGCATTATTTGGGAGGCCGGCTTACGCCAAGTTCATGGCTAGGCCTTGCTATGTTTACTTGCAGCTCAAAATGCCCGGCTTAAACAGCACAATTATGGTCCATGGCAATCGAAAGACGGCTCTTGAATGCGAGGAAGGAGATGCGGCTTATGCAGAAGCTAGTTGTGCCCAGGAGGAGCTTAAATTTTATAAGGAGAATGTTGACCCAGAGGACATGACCCTGCTGAAAAAGCCAACCACGGAGATAGAGCCGCCACTCAAGTTTTTAGCGGATGATACCAAGGCAGTGGATTTTAACCCGGGCGACTCATCCAAGCAGTTCATCATTGGGGCTCACATGGATCCCAAATAGGAAAGCGCACTCATCGAATTCATCCGTGAGAATCGGGACATATTTGCATGGAAACCTTCTGACATGTCGGGTGTATCGAGAGAGTTCGCGGAGCACAATCTTAATGTGAATCCAAAGTTTAAGCCGATCAAACAGTTTCTATGACGGTTCAACGAGGAGAGACGCAAGGCTATTGGGGAGGAAGTTGCCCGGCTCTTGGCTGCAGGGTTTATAGTTGAAGTTTTTCACCCGGAGTGGTTGGCTAATCCGGTGTTGGTGCTTAAGAAGAACGGCACTTGGCGTATGTGCATAGATTATACGGACCTTAACAAGGCTTGTCTGGCTGATCCTTTTGCGCTCCCCCGTATTGATCAAATTATCGATGCTACAGCCGAATGCAAGAATTTATGTCTTTTGGAGGCATATTCAGGGTATCATTAGATCAAAATGGCAGTGAAGGATCAGGAGAAAACGACATTTATTACACCTTTTGGGGCGTTCTGCTATGTCTCCATGCCTTTCGGGCTCAAGAGTGCCCAGGCGACTTACCAGCGGTGTGTACAGAACTGCCTTCACAGTCAGATCGGCCGCAATGTTCATGCTTATGTAGATGACATCGTGGTGAAATCCAGAAAGAAGGAAACCCTCTTAGAAGATCTGAAGGAAACTTTTGACAATCTCCGGGTCTACAAAATGATGCTTAACCCGACGAAATGTGTTTTTGGTGTCCCAGCAGGAAAGCTTTTGGGTTTCTTGGTCTCTGAGCGTGGCATCGAGGCTAACCCGAATAAAATCAAGGCTATCACTTCTTTGCGAGAGACGATGTGCATCAATGACGTTCAGCGCATTGCAGGGCGAATCGCTGCGTTGAGCCGGTTCATAAGCCGACTTGGGGAGAAGGCCATCCCCTTGTATCAGATGATGAAAAAGACAGACAAGTTTAAATGGAGCAAGGTAGTAGCTGAGGCACTTGAAGCTCTTAAGAAGCAATTGACTGAGCCGCCAGTATTAGCCGCTCCGGGTGAGAGAGAGCCGTTGCTCCTCTATATAGTGGCTAACAACCGGGCGGCCAGTGTGGCGATTGTGGTTGAGCGCAAAGAGGCAGGGAAGGAATATCCCGTTCAGAGGCCAGTTTATTATATCAGTGAGGTCTTGGCAGAGTCTAAGCAGAGGTACCCGCATTGGCAGAAGCTGGTATACGGAGTTTTTATGGCCAACCGTAAGCTGAAGCACTATTTTTTGGGCCATCAGATAACTGTGGTCAGCTCTGTCCCGTTGGGAGATATCATTCAGAATAGAGAAGCCACGGGGAGGATCGCCAAGTGGGATTTGGAGTTGGGTCCTCTTAGCATCACTTATGTTCCTCGTACAACAATAAATTCCCAAGCCTGGGTGGATTTTATAAATGATTGGACGGAATGCCAAGCACCTAAGGAGAAGCCGGACAACACGTATTGGACTATACATTTTGATGGGTCTAAGCAGCTAGAGGGGTCTAGCGCTGGGGTGGTTCTTACCTCCCCCAAAGGTGACAAGTTTTGTTATGTGCTCCAGTTAATGTTCCCTTGTACTAATAACGCAGCTGAGTATGAGGCACTGCTCCATGGTTTGAGAGTCGCCAAAGAGATGAACTTAAGCCGGGTTAGATGCTTGGGCGATTCAGACCTTGTGGCTCAGCAAGTTTTAGGTACTTGGGATTCTAAATACCCGCGGATGGCGGCTTATCGGCAGGCAGTTGATATTGTTGCAGGTCATTTTAAGGGATATCAAGTGGATCATATCGATCGTCGCAGGAATGAGGCGGCTGATGCATTATCACGGCTTGGATCTCAGTGTAAGCCGGTGCCGCCTAATGTTTTTCTTGATGTGTTATATCATCCGACTGTCAAGATGCCCTCTGAGGAGGATCTGGCTATTCCTGACCCGGAGGCGGCGTTGGTGGCGGCTCTACATGTTATTCCGGATTGGACTACTCCTTATTTAGCGTACTTGACACGCGGCGAATTACCAGAGGATGAGAGCCGGGCTAGAGAAATCACCCGGCGTTCTAAGTCCATGACGATTATCAATGGTGAGTTGCAGTAATGTAGTGTGACAGGTGTTTTTCAACGTTGCGTGTCACCATAGGAGGGCCAGCAGATCTTGAATGAAATTCATGCTGGCGACTGTGGACATCATGCCGGGTCAAGATCTTTAGTGGCCAAGGCTTTTCGGCATGGTTTTTTCTGGTTAACGGTTCACAAAGATGTGGAAGATTTGGTCCGCAAATGTGACGGTTGTCAGAAGTTTGGCCGACGTGCTCACATTCCGGCTTAGGAGTTGAGGATGATACCAATCACTTGGCCGTTCGCGGTCTGGGGGCTCGATATGGTGGGACCTTTCAAGAGATCCAAGGATAAGAAAACGCACCTCCTGGTGGCGGTTGACAAATTCACTAAGTGGGTCGAGGCCGAGCCGGTTGGCAAGTGTGATGCGGCCACAGCAGTTGAATTCATTAAAAAGCTGATCTACCATTTTGGTTATCCACACAGCATCATTACTGATAATGGAACAAACTTGTCCAAGGGAGCTATGAAAGCATTCTATTAGAAGGAGCATATCCGGCTTGATGTTTCAGCCGTGGCACATCCGCAGTCTAATGGTCAAGCTGAGCGAGCTAATCAGGAAATCTTGAGAGGGGTTAAACCTCGGTTCATGGTCCCTTTGAAACGGACACCCGAATGTTGGGTTGACGAGTTACCTTCCGTATTATGGAGCATCCGGACTACGCCTAACAGGTCTGCAGGTTTTACACCTTTCTTCATGGTGTATGGGCTAAGGCGGTTTTACCCATTGACATCTGCCATGATTCACCGAGGGTGGCGGCTTATATTGAGGCGGACAATGAGATGGCACGCCAAGATGCGTTGGACGCCTTGGATGAAGCACGAGAGTTAGCGGCAGCCAGATCAGCGATTTATCAACAAGACTTGTGACGCTATCATAGCCGCAGGGTGAAGACCCAGACATTCCAGGAAGGTGACCTGGTGCTTCGGTTGATTCAAGACCAATCTGGGATGCATAAGCTATCTTCGCCGTGGGAACGGCCCTTTGTGGTTAGCAGGAACCTCAACAACAGGTCATACTACCTCATTGATATTCGGGATGAGTTGGACACCACGGGTCAGGACACTTTGCGGCCATGGAATGTCGCGCACCTGCGACCGTATTATACTTAGTAGGCGATTGAGAGCCGCTATCATTGTATATATCATATTTATGCCAGTATAGAGTAGTATCTCTACCGAGACCGGAGCCCCGGCTCTTATATGTATCTTTGTGCAATCAAGATGAAGTTTATCTGGTTCACGGAGTTAAGTTAAATTTATGTGTTGCTGTCAAGCGACTTGTCCATCATCCGGCTTTATGCCCTCTTAAAGCACCGTTGCAGGGAGGCTTCTTGCCTACGGGTATAGCTTACATCTCCCCTGTGCGGTCTACTTCTTATACTGTTGCAAGGAGGCTTCTTACCTTCGGGTATAGCTTACATCTCCCTTGCATAGCTGGCTTTATGCCTAGTTTGAGTACGTTAAGCGATGTTGTTGATGGAGGCTTCTTACCTTCGGTATAGCATAACATGACCCTAAAACAACAGCGTGTACATCAAATTCTAGTTTCTTATCAACTGCGGCCATCGAAGGGGGCTTCTTACCGACGGGTTCGCTTATCTCACCCTAATGGCCGGTCTTATGCCATCTTCGGTTAATATGTTAGCCGTGGTTGTCGAAGGGGGCTTCTTACCAACGGGTTCGCTTATCTCACCCTAACAATCGGCGTTTACGCCAAAAACTTAGCTATTGAAAGAGGCTTCTTGCCCTTGGGTATAGCTCCCATCACCTTTCACACAGCCGGCTATTGCAATCAATAGCCGCAGCTGTCGATTGGAGGCTTCTTGCCTTCAGGTATAGCTTGCATCACCCATCGACAGTCGGCGTTCATGCATACTAAATACAACATGTGATGTGGGAAGAGGCTTCTTGTCTTTGGGTATAGCTTACATCATCCTTCCAAACAGCCGGCTTTTGTAAATCATTAGTTGCGGCTGTTGATGGAGGCTTCTTGCCTTAAGGTATAGTTAACATCACCCATCGACAGACGGTGTTCACATATAAGGTACGATTTTTGCAGTGAAAAGGAGGCTTCCAACCATCAGGTATAGCTTACATCACCCTTTATGCAGCCGGCTTTAGGCCGCCTCCGCTTCATCCAACAGCCGCGGTCTGCCCATCGAGGCTTCTTACCGTCAGGTTTTTTAAAGGTGTTATCCGGCTCTAAAAGTTTATGAAGAAGTGCAAACACCTACCACGAAGACTTGGCAAATTTGACAAAGGGAGACATATAGGTGGAAAAGACTATTCAACAAAATATGAACAGCCGGCAAACATTTTTAAACATTATCGACAAGCTGTTACAAAAGAGGTTCTCAGAAGGAACAGAGGTGTTACTAAAGTTTAAAGCCGCCCACGGCGGGTCATTACAAGAGCCATTGCTCTGAATATTACAATATCAAAATCAATTGTTCGGCTCACCCTGCTCCGGCTCTTCCGCTGGCTGAATGTGGAGGTTGCCCAAGTCCCAATTGCAGTTAGACACGGCAGCAAAGGTCCCCTCAAAGAAAGGTGATGCATTGAGCTCACAAGGGAAAAGGTCCTTACTAAGGGCGGGTGTTAAGTCTTTCCATTCATAGAGAGGCCCGCGGATCCTTTTGTCTTTGCTGTCGTAAGCCGCTTGATAGCTATTTAGATTTGCTTCATCAGCCATAACAGACGCAAAGAAGCGTGAGTCTTTTACTCATTTGAAATCATCCGTCTTAGTGAATTCTGAGCCGTCGACTTTCTTCGATGGGTAGCCACCCATCATTTCAGCCGATGTTAGATCCGGCGCAAAGGCCAGAGCCCGTCTCAATGCTTCGACGGCTCCTTGGCAAAACGCAGACTTCTTCAGCTCGTCTATTTGTTTTGGCATGGTGGAGAAGAGCTCCAACACCCCTTTCAGAGTAGTGGGGGTCTTCTCCTTATACTGGACGCTCTTGATGGTAAAAATAGCTCCGTAGTACAACTGCTCGGCGAAGGTGTAGATAGCCTTCAAAGGAAGAATGTTGTCCGAGGCAAGCTGCCGGCTCCGGGGACCTGTATAAGCCGGAAGAGGCACATGAGTCGCTGGATTTCAGTGAAAGGTGTTAACATGCATAGTAAGGCAAACGACTTACCAAACAAGGCGGCGGACATTTTGGCAATATGCCATTTCAAGCCTTGGAGTTCTTTGGCAACGGTGATAAGCCGTTGATCGGCCTCATCCGCCCATTTGGTCAGAGCAACTTTCTCCGACTCTACCGTCTCTTTCAGAAAGGCCAGTTCAACAGTGACCTTCGCAAGTTCTTTGGCTAAGAGCCGGCATTTTTCGTCTGCGATGCTTCGTGCTTCTTGCTAAGCGGCTAGATTGACTTTAAGATCCGCCAGCTGAGAGCCGGCAGCGTTTAATGCATCCTACAAATGTCAAAGTAAAACATGAGCCGTTACAAAGGAGAAGGCGTCAAAATAACAAGTGTTTACAGTTAAAATTATGCAAGTCTCAAACATATTGCAAGCAATATATTTGACACTTGGGGGCTAATGTACATTTTATCCTTTCAAAGTACATAGTTCCGGCTCATCTTCTTTGAAATTGATCCGGAACTTGGGGGCTACACTATGGCTCTATTCAGATAAGAAGCACTGACTCAAAATAAAATGTGAGTCGGCCCTTGGGGGCTACAACGAGCTCTTCAAATTGTTTACAAGCAAAAGACCCGACTCAAATAAAATTTGAGTCGGCCCTTGGGGGCTACAATTGGCGGTTTACTATATCTACAGTGTATGGTTTGCATCTACTACATTTTAGCAAAGGTGTTTTCTGCATAACTTCAAGGAAGACCCGGTTCAACTATATACTAGATTAAATCCGGCTCTTGGGGGCTAGGGAAGGTTATGGAAGGAGAAGAGTGACATACCTCGTATTTGGTCTTCATCATAGCGACCAGCCGGAGTTCTAAATCCCGGCTGGTGTTGACCCGATTCATATAATCAGAATGGAGCACTTCGGCCGTCATCTTTTCATACGAGGAATCAAATTGAAGCTTCCGTGAGGCCTCAGCCGGCTCTGGATGCCGGGTCAGTACATGCTCCAGAAGAGGAGACTTTTGGGCAGACCCAGTGACGATGACATCCAGAGTTGCGGGAGTCTTGCGGGGGTGACCGGCCTTGAAGGAGCCCTTGGAGAATTTTCCATTATAACATCATCCGCCGCTGCCTCTGTGGAAGCCATTGGTGGAGCTTCTTCAGCTGGAGTTTCTTTTGGCTGTCCAAGGTCCGATTGAGCCGGGGCCGGCTGTTCCAGCTCTTGATCTTCAGGGACTGGGCCAGAGGAAGGATGATTGGTTTTGCGGCGTTTCGCCTGAGCATTGCAGGAGAAAGAGTCAGCATTTGAAAGAGGCTAGTATTGTATCAACAGCCAGATATTCGAATACTTACAGCGGGTTGATCTTGGGCGGAGGTATGACTGACGCCGAAGAGTCGCCAGAGGAGGGGGTCTTCTGCAAGAATGAGACAAGGAAATGAGAGAACGCCTAAACGCAAAGGAAAAATTAAAGGAAAATAGAGACACAAACCTCTGCAGACCGCTTCTTGGGAGCTGGTGAGTTAGGAAGCCCTGACACAAGCTCGGTAGAGCCGGTGCTCCGGGTCTGGCGATGTTCAGCCTGTTGTTGCTTTTTTAAGAAGAAATTGGGAGCCAGATGAGCAAGAGGGTGAGAAAGAGGAAATTTCCTAACAACCCGCTGCGGCTTTCGGATGAAATATTCTGAGTCGGAGTATATGTAAGTTACCTCAGGAGCATTGGCGTGACTGGTCTCCACTTCTTCCTATGAGCACAGTAAACATTAATAAGGATCAGAAAGAGCAAGGGGTCAAATAAGCAAATCAAGACCTTACCCCTGAGTCTGAGGAGGCCGGCTATTCAAGCCGGTTCTCTTGGGGGCGGCTTTCTTCTGTTTCTTGCTTACGGCTTTCTTCTTAGCCACCTTCGGAGGACGGACATACTCCTTTTTCTAGAAGTCCGAGTCGGCCTGCACAAAGTAACCCAGAGGAAAGGATAGTCAACCAAGCAAACAGGACAAATAAACATGCAAGAGACGGATGGGAAGGAGATTAACTTACAAGAGGGGCCGGGTTGGTAGCGTAGAAAGGTGCTAAGCCGATGGCGCTGCAAGAGCCGGAAGTGTCATGGACGAGGCTCCGAACGGTCATACAGATGTCATCCTCGGTCAAGGTGACCTTGCTGAAGCACAATGAGCTGTCGTACTTCCCTTCATATTCATGCATAAGCCGGCTCCCGCGGCTCAAAGGCATGATCCGCCATTCCACCCAGCAGCGAATCAAATCTGTTCCTATCAGTCCGTTAGCCAAGAGTGCATTCACTCTGGCATGAGCCGTCTCGTACTTGGCGTGATCTGCGGCCGAGAGCCGATCAGGGAGCGCCGTGTCTGTCGAGAGCTGGGAAGGACGATAACCCGGCAGGAGGTGTTCGGTCTCGGGAGACGTATCGTTGCAATAAAACCAAGTTTTGTTCCAATCCTTGGGGTGGCTTGGCATCTGGATAGCCAGAAAAGTGATGCCCCTTCAGCGCTGGATGGTGATCCCTCCAAGTTCCAGACTCGGGCCGCTCTTGAACTCCGTCTGGCGGTTGGCATAGAAGAATTCGCGGAAGAAACCCACGGATGGTCTAGACTGAAGATATGCTTCGCAAAGTACTTGGAAGTGGCAGATGTTGGAAACTGAAGTCGGCGCCAGGTCTTGGGAGTGAAGTTTATACATGTGAAGGATGTCGCGAAAAAACTTGGAGCCGGGCGGTACGAATCCCCGCTCAATGTGATCTGTGAATACTACCACCTCCCCCTTCTTAGGTTATGGGCGGGTCTCATCACCTGGAACCCGCCAGTGAATGACCTCCTTTGGGGGAAGGGTGCCAGCAGCAACAAGATCTGACAGGTGCTCTTCGGTGACGCAAGAGCCGACCCAGTTGCAGGAATTGGTGGCGCGTGTCATATTGACGGCTTAAAGTACTGTGCAAAGTAAAACGATGACTAGTCAAACGAAAGCAGGTGGTCATGATGGCTTACAAATTAAAGGGCTCTAGGAATAAATCTTGAAGGCCCGACTAATGAGAGCCGGGGGGAGTCTGACGGTTCACAAGAGAAAGAAGGGCCGAAAATCGGCTAAGACCCGGACAAACAGTTTTCACAGACTACTACTGAAGTTACGGATCTACAAAAGGCAGTAAAATAATTCTTCTTTAACCTAGCGATGAATAGCAGGAAATGGGCTAGAGCCCGAACTGTTCGCGCATTACGCGCGGCCGGCCCGCGCACGGCGGCGGTGGCGATAGAGCAATCTAAAGAGGCGCCAAGGGCGCCAAGGTCGTACGTGATGGCCGCGCTGGAGCCCGAGCACGCGGCGGCGGAGCTACCGGAAACCCTACTCATAATGGCCGTAATCTACGGGGCAGAAGAACTCACCAGAACCGGAGACGGAGGCGGACGAGACTCTGGATCGTTCAGGATGATGCAGCGGCCAAGGTTGAGGACGAGGTGCGATGGCGCCGGAGCGGAGCGAAGCTCGGAGACGAAGGGCGGCGACAGGAAGAAGACGAAGGGTGCAAGAGCGGGAAGAGTGAAAAGCTTAGACCCGTGCGGGCCCTATTTAAGGAGAGAATAAGGAAGGTGCGAAATCCCAGGCGGCGACACCGGTCTAACCGAGGCGGACGCCTCGATTCTCGGGGTGAGTGGTTAAATGCGGAGATTTGGTGATACGTCAGCGGATCCCGTGGCATCACGCCGGGTCATTCAGTGATCTCTCAGGTGACTGAAAGAGAAGGATGAAATGAGCTGGCTCAGTTCAACCTGGGGCCTAATGTTGGGGATATAACCCGGTGATATGACCCGGCTGAGAAGCTCCGGCTGATAATATTGATTCGTGAGCCGGCCCAAGAGAGAAGCTGTCAACCAAAGGCCCAAGATGATAGGCGGTTCTAGATGCGGACCGGATGACGGTCCGGACGGCGAAGACCCGGACGTGCAAGACGTCTCAAGGATGACTTGGGCGATGAGATAGAGATAGACTCGAAGATGTAAACATGATCCGGTTAAGCAATTGTAAGACCCGACGGTTCTGACCTCTTATATAAAGGCAGAGTCAGGGTGACTTAGAGTTTAAGTTATAGAGAGCTAGGTCAAGCTTTTAGCCCCTTGTAATCGATACAACAAGCAATAACAACACAAGCAGGACATATGCTTTTACCTCGACTTGAGGGGCTGAACCTGGGTAAACTCGTGTCCTTTGTCCCGATCAACCCCTTTGAGTCCACTACGATGGCGATAGCTCCGAACTCAAGTTCGGTAATCTGGACATCTGCCGTGATAAAGCTACGACACCAGGGTTAGATATCGGACCGCCTCCATGGGTGACCCCATTGGCGTGTCCGACGGAGGGGTTCAAGGTTAAGGACTCAAAGTCCTTGGGGGCTACGGGCAAAGTCATGAGCCTGATTAGTGACAAGTCGCCTGGAGAGTCAACAGAAAACTATAGGTTTCCAAATCTAACTTCCTCATCGGGGTGAGGCTCTGAATGCGGTCTACATGACCAGTGGAACCAGCATGCAGCACGATGCTGCCGAAGGCGAAGATATAGCCGGGGACGAAAACGTCCATGTTGCGGACCTCTTCGTTGATGAAAACTTGAGGCGTCGATCCCATCTCTCTTAAACAGGAACTCTCAATGAAAGCACCAATGTCGGTGTCAAAACCGTCGGATCTCGAGTAGGAGGTCCCTAACTGTGAGACTAGGATCGACGGTAACAGGTGACAAAGGGGACACAAGTTTACCCAAGTTTGGGCCCTCCTATGAAAGTAATACCCTATGTCCTGCTTGATTGTATTGATGGTGTAATGGGTTATAGAGTTGATCTACCTCGAGATCGTATGTCTAACCCTAGAGGAGTTGTTCTGTCTCTATACCCTAAAACCCTCCTGCTCATATAGATGCCGAGGAGGCCTAGGGTCTGCACATGGTTGGTTACATGCCGAAGAGATAAACATGCCTATTTACAACATCAAACGTGGAGTGCAAGCCGTGCTCCTCAAGGCTTCCATCCTGGTAACTGGGCCTTCAGATCATCCAGTGTTCGGCAAGTGGATCATACTATCCGGCCTGTACATAACAGGCCAGCTATCCGGGGACCCACTAATACAAGACTCCCTCACCCTTTGTCGGGGAGCATAGCTCTATTTATTGTGTTAACTTGAGGATATCCATTTGCCACTATGAAGAATCTGAAAGATACTTTAAATAAGATCGTCCCCTCTCGCACGAGAGGAGGTAAGGAACTGCAATCTAGCTCTGCTTTTGATTCACCTACTGTTTTGAATTAGCTTGTTACACCACCACATGTTGATCGTCCTGATATGTCACATGAACTTGATGACGATACTTATAAAATTAATGATGATACTATTGCTACACATGTTAAAACTAAAACTATGTCACTGGGCGAATTACTTGATGCTCATCTTGCTAAAGCTAGAGAACTTGAAAATGCTAAAATTGATGAAGATTTTGAATCACCTGTTACACCTTGCTCCCCTAATAGATATGAATTGCCTTATGTGCCTCAAGGTTATGTTATGGATGGTGAGGTAGCTAGGGACTTTCTTGCTTGTGAAAATAGAGATGATTCGAAGTAACTACTATGGAAATTAAAAGAAAAATATATGATGGAGAAAATGATACATGATCCCAAATTTGCCACTTATCCTATATTTGTTACTGATAAGGACTATGAATTCTTTATAGATCCTGAACTGATTCCTATAGTAGAGTATTATCCTTTCCATGGTTATGAAAATGAAATTGTTGTTGAACATCACATGAAGTTGAATGATATTGGTGTCTTGTTTACTAATGATTAAAAGATACGCTACTATTATATCCTTAAGATATTTCCTTTGTTGCTCAAAGGCGAGGCCAGGAATGGTTTCTCTATCTGGCTCCTGGTTGTATGTGTAGTCTCCAGGATATGCTTTACTACTTTTCTAAAAACATCCTGCTCATAAGAAACAAGTTGCCTTACAAGAAATATTTAACTGTGTGCAAATTGAAGAAGAAAATCTTCCTCAAGCTTGGGGAGGCTTCTGTAGTTACTTAGAGGTTTACCTAATCATCCTCTTAAGAAAAATGAAATCGTTGATGTCTTTTATAATGGACTAACGGATGCTTCTAGGGACTTCCTAGATAGTTGTTCTGGTTGTGTTTTCAAGGAAAGAACTATTGGACAAGCTAAAGAATTATTGAATAACATATTGCAAAATGTCGATGATTGGACAATTCCTGAACCACCTCCAGAACATGTTAAAAATAAGAGAGGTATTCTATTACTTAGTCATGTAGATATGCAAGAAGCAGAAGGATCTATGAAAGAGAAAGGTATTAAAACTGGAGATGTCAAGAAATTACCACCTATCAAAGAAATACATGGACTTGACACCCCGACACAGGTAGTAGAGGTAAATTCTCTCTGTTCCTTTAATGAAAGTGATAGCTCATAGTAAGACTCCTAATCAATGCATGGACAAATTTGATAATTATATTGTCAAGCAAGAGCACTGCAGTAACTATGTTAAATATCAATTAGGACGTAATGCCATGATGATAGATCGCTTAAGTCACTTGATGTTTGGAATTTCTATGATGCGAAAGGTTTAGGTAAACATAGTTCTATGGTTCATACCCAACTAGACCAAGTTGCTAAGTCACAAAATGATTTTCTTGCTAAAATGAATAATAAAATGATTGATCATGATGTTAGAGTAATGACTAGACGAGGTAGAATGATTCAAGAACCTCTTTATCCTGAGGGTCACCCTAAAAGAATTGAACAAAATTCTTAGAGAATTAATGAATATGCACCTAGTTCATCTATGAAGAAAAACAAAAATAAAGATGATAGGAATTTGCATGCTTCTAGTGAACCTGTTTTAGAAAAACCTGCTGAGAAACATAATGGTGTTCTTATTTGTGATGCTGAGACACAATTTAGTAGTGAACACACACCCAACGATAATGAAAATCATAATGATGATTATGTTCACGTAGATGCTCAATCAAATGATAACAAGGAACATGATAATGATGTGGAAATAGAACCCGCTGAAAATTTTGATAACACTCATCCCAAAAATAAATGCTATGATAAAAAGAGACTTTTTTCTAGAAGACATGGAAGGGACAGAGAGCCATGGGTTCAAAAACCAATGCCATTCCCTCGTAAGTCTTCTAAAAGTAAGGACCATGAATATTTTGAACACTTTGCTGGAATGATTAGACCAGTATTTTTGCGCACTCGCTTGACTGATATATTGAAAATGCCTCCATATGCTAAGTATATGAAGGATATTATTACCATCAAAAGAAATTACCTAAAACTAAAATTGCTACCATGCTTGCTAATTATTCTTTTGATGGTGGAGTGCCTAAGAAGTTGAGAGAATTGGGTATACCCGTGATACCTTGCTCTATTAAAAGAAGTTATGTTAAAACTATGTTGTGTGATTTAGGATCCGGTGTTAGTGTTATGCCTTTATCCCTTTATAAAAGACTTGATTTGGATAAACTTACACCTACTGAGATACGTTTCCAAATGGATGATAAATCCATTGTTTTACCTATCGGAATTTGCAAGGAAATTTCTGTTGTGGTTGCAAATGTTACTATCTTAACAGACTTTGTTATTCTTGATATGCTCGGGGACGACAATATGTCGATCATGCTTGGTTGACCCTTTATGAATACTACATGGGCTGTTATTGATTGCAACAAAAGCAAGGTTACTTTTCATGTCAATGGAAAGCAACATACGATGCATTTTACGAAGAAGAAAACTTTGGTTAATAATATTAATGTCATGGGCCTAGTGCCATGGTTATCATTGCAGATTTCAAAATCCCTCTACCTACTGCCAAGAAGAGATATTATAATATTATTGTTGGGGAGATGCAAATCCCCATCGAGGTAAACTAGTGTTATACGAAAATTCTTCATTTCATGTCAATCGAAAATGGTTATTAATAAAACTTGATCAACCGTATTAATGAATTCTTTTTGAAAGACATGTGATTGATGAATTCAATATTCACAACTCTCTGTATCACAAGTTTATTCTCTGTTATATTTAGTTAAGAAAAATAAATTAGTTTGATGTTGCTATTTTCTAATTTTCATGTGCAATAAAAATGACCCAAAAATAAAAAGTATCAGATTGAAACAAAATTTTAACATGATTTTTTCTAGAATATGTAAGAATTTTTGGCATAAAAATTACAAGGGGGAGGTTTACCTGTGGGCAACAAGCCAACAAGGCGCGCCTAGATGGCCTATGGGGCCCACACGCCCCTGCCTTATCCCTTCGGCTCACCTCATCCTCTACCTCCAGAAAAAATTCTCTAGCTCTCTATTGCTCCCCTGTTATTCATCTAGAAACTGAAATTTTCGATCTCTTTGCTCGGAACTCCGTTTCTGAAACGGTTTTGAGGAATTGTTCCTTGGTATGTGACTCCTCCATTCCTCCAATTAGTTAGTGCTTTAGTGGTTTATACTTGCATATTTTTTGGAGCCCCAAGGGACTTGTTGGGAGAACTCAGGATCGCGACATCAACATTTTTCGCAACACGAAGGTTATGCCCTTTGGATGGCCGCATACACCCTTCATGAACGAAGCGGGTTTTCATGAAGAATTTATGCATTTCATTGCAAATGCCGGTCTGACCAACTTCCTCGCAAATGAGTGTGACCAATACTATCTCCTTACTAATTCCTTCCTACAAAACTTTTAATTCATGAATATGCCCAGTTCTCCCACGGTATGCTTTGATCTGTATGCAACGAACTATGAAATGACTCTAGATGAATTTTGTGAAATATGCTTGCTTCCCTCTGATGGGGGAATGTGTGACCCTAAATCAGAGGAGTTCAAGGATTTACTCCTCACCTTAATTGTGGGAGAAACTAGGGGTGTATCAAATGCCAGGCCCACTAGTGTGCATTTTTCGTATATGCACTATTTCTCTTTGTTTATAGGAAAAAGCATAACTGCTATGGAGCAGGGTGGTGGCCTCAGTGCCCCCACCCTTGCTATTTTGCGACGTGCACTTTATGATGACAATACTTACAACTTAGGAGCTATTGTTGCACGTCGCTTACATCTCAACCGAACTAGGGGTAAGGTCCATGGTGGTATTTATGCCACTCTCTTGGCAAAACGCTTTAATGTTGCTATACGCCCCACTTGTTACTTGTTGCCTGAGGTTTATCTTGAACCCGAGCCCCCCACAACACAGTTGTTATAACTTAGTATACAACAAGGATACGAATGATATTATTGTGTTGCCTGCACCCTCTTTGTTTAACTTTCATGCTAGACACGGGTACGCCATCGCGCCAGAAGACTTAGTTGCCTACAGGAACGAGTTAGCTGTTGCGGAGGCCGATGCTTAGGAATGGGATGCTCAGGTGCCTCAGCAGCAATACTTTCCTGGACCTAATGGCTATCAGTGGTGAACACCAATCTAGGAAAACGCCTAAGCTTGGGGGAGTATCTATTTCTCACTGACATTAAATTCATGTTCACACACATCATATAAATTGTTGATGTTCATCCTCTTTCATTGTATATCCATGTTAGCTTTATTTTTCCGCCCTCTTCTTATGTGTTTGAAAAACTTTGAAAATCCAAAAATATTTCTCGCTTCTTTTCAGTTTTTCTTTCTTGTTTAATTAGTTGTAGTACTAAAAAGAAAACTCAGAAAGATTTCCTTTGCATGTTGGGAGCAATCTCGTGTAAATATTTTGCTCGTTCTAGTATTCCCTTAGTTTATTTGCTTTATTGAGAAAAACAAAACTCCAAATATATTTTAGTGTGTTTATCTGAATTTCTTTTCCCTTTTATTGCATCGTTGAAAGGATAAGACCATGATGAAAATGATGAGTGGCTCTTATATGCTTTATTATTTATCTAACAAAGAGCCAATATTACTTTGTCTTGTCCTTTGTATAAAATTGTCCTACATATCCCATCTTAGTCCATGGCATTCTTGCCCTATTATTATCACATCATTTGGTCATCCAGTGAAAGGAAATAATGACGATACTTGATGAAGTGATCATGGAAAACGAAGCGGGTACGAACTCTTCTATTTTTTGTTTTTGTAAATATGTTTAGCTCGTTCGGTATTGATTCAGTATATCATGAGTAAACATATTTATGATGACAATTAGAGATTATAGTTTCTCATGCCATGCTTAAATATCTAGGAGTGTATAATAATTTATTTTATCTGTCAACATGCATTAAAATGGTTATGATGTGGGGTAGTAGTATGGTATTTCCCTTTGAGTAATTTGAGCGGCTCCTTTCATTGATGCTTATGCTATATTTTGTTTCATACTATTTCCGGTGATTCATCATGAAGATTCTCAAGTGTTGGCTTCATCATTATTTGTTCTTTTTTCTTGTCCTCTGGATTCAATTCAAGATTTCGAGCTTCATCATATCTTTTTCATCCTTTAAATTATTTTTTGTGATAGAATTTCTTAGCCAAGCCTCTATTGTTTATTCATCCTTCTCTATTCTATCTGGGGTGTTGAAGATATCTCAGAATATTCGTGTTTCCATTCAAATCCTATCAATTATTTCGAGGTTCTCACCTCATCAAGTTTTCATTTGTACCGTTCCAATCTATTTTCAAAAGCAATCATTTCAATCGTGTTTTCTTTGACTGGGCCCATAACCCACACCAAGATCTTACCTGGCTCTTCTAATCTTTTTCAGAGATGTCCTCAAGTTCTTTTCAATATGACTTCAGAATGAATTCCATCAATCATATACCTGCCCCAAGATCACTTAGAATGAATTTCCATCATTGTCTCAGTCCTTCCTTATTCATTGTTCCGGAGTGTCATAGTAATTCATGGTGGTGTTTCTCACCATCATTCTCAGTATTGATAACCAAAGAAGAGTGTCTCTTAAATCTTTATCCTTTCTTTTGAAGATTTGTCATCTCAGCTTGTGGTGATCCTCTTTAGTCGTTTATGATCATGAAAAAATCATTCCATATCTATTAGAAGCTTTTCCGTGTTGAGTTCATTTCTCGATCCTCCGAAGGCCATCATTTCAAGAGATTTCTTCGTTCTCAACTTTGAGCTTTCGTTCTCAAATTCTTCTCAATTTTTTTCTCTTCGTTCGTCTCTCAATTATTAAGGTGCCTTGTTGAAGTTTTCTATTAGGCGTATCATGGTCTCTTCGTTCTCATGTATTTCCATTCATTCATGGTATCCTCATTCATTTCAAATTCTTACCAGTGTTTTGTTGAAGAATTATTCATGTTTGTGCTCTATCTCTCTTTCCAATCTTTTTAAAAATAATAAGTGGTATGCATAATTCGTTGCTTGTCATCATTTTAACTTGATGAAGGATAAGCATGACATAATTCTTATTCTTGTTTCATCCAAGTTAATTCAATCCTTCACCGTGTTGCTTGTGACATCAAATTCTCGATTTCAAGTGTTCTCGTCATTTGTTTTCCGGAGTTCCAAGTTTTCTCAAGTATCTATTAGTTAAGTTGCATCAAAATCTTTGCAAGGTCATGATCTTACTCTTTTCAACCTATATTTATTTTCATCATTATTTTCATCATCATCATTACTCTTTGCATGGTGGTTCACTAAGGATGTAATTATTTATCCAAGTATTCTTCAAGATTCTTGTGGTAGTACCTCAAGTATTCTTTGTCTTGCATTCCAAAGAGAAATTCTTTCTTCATTATCTTTTGAGATGGTGTTATAGTATTCTTGATTCATGAGGAGTCTCATAGAGAATTTATCAAGAATGAGATATTTAAACCCGTCATTCTTCCTTGGAGTTTTTTTGGATTCAATTTCACCTAAAGCTTTTCCTAAGGATTGTTGTTATCATGGTGCCCATCAATGACCCAAGTTTTCTCCTTCTCCTCTTGGTGAAATAAGTTTTGAATATTTTGTTGCTCCCAAGAAATCAATTGTTTCCGCTAATGGTTTGTTCTCTCCTCATAATTTAGAGATGTTTCCATCAGCCCACAACAAGCTTCTTATTTTCGGTGTTGATGTTCCAACAACTCCATTCATCTCTCCTTTGTAAGGACTCTTTTCAAGTTCAATTGGGATAGCAGTTGTCATTTTCTTCCCCGTTCCTTTCCTTCCATCGATCTAGTTTCTATTCTCTTGAAGGCGTTGTGATGTTGCTCTCCTGAATCTATCATGTTATTTTGTCAAGATCATGTTCCTTCTTTTCTTATTCATTTAATCAAAGTGTTGTGTCCTCTCTTCAAGTTTTTTCTATCTTATCAAATTTGTGTTGCCCAAATTTCTTTTGAATTATTGCTTGTTCCTCACGTCATTCTTCATCTCTTGCATCCTTCAAGTTCTTTGGTTTCACTCATTTGTCAAAGCAGCAGCATAGATTTACCTCTTCTTATCCTCTTCCCTTTTTCATTCTAAAATCTCGAGGTGAGATCTCTTGTTAGTGGAGGAGAGTTGTAACAGCCCGGGACCGACTCTCCAGAAGATTCCCTTTTATTTCCATACTCGTCGTGTGATTCATTTGTTTGTTGCATTCATCATTACATCATTCGCATCATGCGCATTGCATTGGCACTCCATTGCCGTCATTTCTATTCGAACTTGCATCCATTATTTGTCGGTTCTCCCCGTTCTTGTCGTTGACTGTTTTGAGCCCAACCACACACGCACGCGCCCGCGGCATTGTTTGAAAAATATGTTTTAAAAGCATGCAAAAATATTCTCGGACTGGGTCAAAAGTTGGCTTGCGGTCTTAATATAGTGTAGCTAGACCGCCTATCAAATTTCGTCACGTTCAGAGGTCGTTTGATACCTCAACGGATAAACCTATAACGACACTATAGCCGGATAAATGTCGGACGTTTCTGTTTTAAAACCTCATTGTCGGGCCGAAATATTCCCTCTCATCCCCACCTAGCCAATCTACACAGCCCATCTAGACCCATCTAGTTCCTAGCCATTGCCGGAGCCCTCGGATTTTGATCGGAGGGTCGAAAATTGGACTAAAATCCCATAACCCTAGCTCCCCTTGCTATAAATGGACATTCCCACTCCCCAAATCAGGGAAAACCTACCCTATCTAGCCAGCTGCCACTCCCACCTCACAGCTGCCGAACCCTTGCCTTGTTCTCCGCGCAGGCGGACCCGCCGCTGCCACTTGTCACGCAGGAGCTGGGCGCGCCGCCACCTGAGGGTCCACCCGATCGCTCTCGGGCCACGACTTGACCCCTTGCCTCCGCGACCCCTGCCCACACGCCGGGCCTGCGAGGAGCCGAGCTGCGCACCGTTGAGCGTTTCTCTCGAGCCGCGCCTCCACTACCTCACCGCCGGCCGACACGCCGCTGAAGTGCCAGGTCGCACCTCGCCTCACAGCCCGTCTAATCTGCTCCGCCGGGCCCTCGCTGGAGTGGACCCGAGTCACCACCGTCGAACATGGCCATCCCCGCGGTTCCGTCGCTGCATCCGATGCCTTCTCTCCGTCGCCGGCCATCTTTGGCCCGCATCTGGCGAGATCCGGCCGAGATCCGCCGCTCGCGGCCTCCATCGGTCTTTGCCCGTCGGCCTAGCCCCATCCCTGTCGTTGGCACGCGATGCCGCCGTCATCCACTCCGACAACCATCCCCTTAGCCAGATCTGCACCGCCACGTCCCAGTCGGACTCGTCCCGCGAACCAAACAGTTGCATCGACTCGTCCCGGTACCGACCCATCCCGCACCCAGACTTAGTCATTTTTTGACCAAGTCCCTGATTCAACAACACACAAGCATTTTTGGGAGGGTCGTAAAGTTTTCCATGTATGTCCGATGGTGATGTATTACATATGAAAATCGATCTACTTGATGTGTTCTAAATGGTGGTACCCTTTGTTTGTGCATTAGGATTCAGTTTCATGCCCATATCCCTATTGCAAAAGTGCATCTCATCGTAGGTTGCCAAACTGTTTTTTATTCAAACTTGCGTGGATGATTGTTCCTAATTCGTAGGTTTTTTGCATGTGGTGTCTTCATGAGTATTGATATATGTGATGTCTACTTTGATGCCATGCCTATGGTTTCTATGTCAGACACCATTAACATGTCAATTTGTTGCTCTCAAGTTGCTATCATGTTAAAACTAAAATCTATTAACGAAGAGTTCCATTTTGCGATGCTCATATTAAGCAATCCATGCCTTCGTAGATGCTATGTCTACTTGGTGTAGGTGGGGTTTCCACGCCTTGAATCTCATGTTTAGGTGTAGTTTTCATCATGTGAACATGTCTAATCAATGTTGTTGTTTTCTAGATGCTGAAATAATTATAGTCTAGAATCTGTAATATTTTGTTTTTTGCCTTGCCATGTGTTTTGCTAGTGATCTGCAACCCCGTTGTGGTTTATGTATTGGAGTTATTTGTAGTTCATAATGTCCTCTTGTATGATGTTAAGTTCCTGCCAAGATATGCCCTATAGAATATAGTTTTATTTATGCCAATATGCCTTCATAATAAAAATGGCTCTATTAAAAGCTGGGATTTTCACTAAGTCCTAATCTGCTATCTTTAATAGTTTTCTTGTGAACTTATATCCTTATGACCCATGATTCTAAACAACTTGTTGTGATTATATGAATTGTTGTGCATCATGTAGCTAGGCTACATCACCATGTCTTTTTTGTGCATTTTAGATTGTTGTAGCTTGTTGATTTGTGGGTTGCAATATGCCATGTTGCTGTTTTGGACAGTTATAACCAAAACTTGTGTTGGTTGTTGTGGTTGAACCGTCACTCCGTTTTGAACAAGTCATATATGAAACTAGCTTAGAATTCCATGTAGTTTCATAATATCTTTCTGCATCTATGAATTGGAATGTTTGTGATTGTAGTTTGCATGAATTTTGCATTCATGGCATATTATCTTGTTTGTGTCATATCTGTTAGACCGTACCTCCATTTAAGTGTTCTATATATGTAAATCACCTAGAATGACGAGTAGAACCTCATCGTGCAATTTATTTTCATGTTTAATAAGTACAAAATATGTTTAGTTCAGATCTGGAAAAAAATTATAATTAACATACGGGGTCATTTCGGAAATACTATAAGTTGTTTCTGACCTCCTTTAAAATGCATAGATAGTGTAGTTTATTTATGCTCCACCTCTTGCCATGTTTAACAACATTTAATATTGTTGTGTATCTAAACGGGAATGAACCAAGTAATTCAAGTGTGGAGTTTCGTCAATATGCAACTCGTTTTCTATTGAGCTCCACTTAATGTGTAGTACTAATTTTTGTGATTGTCGTGCCCTGCATATTTAAACCGGACATGCATCATATTTGTTGTCGTGCATATGTGGTGGTGTTTATTGCATGTTGATTGTTTGTTTTTGGATTGCTTCTTCTCGATAGAGTTCTGAAATTGATTCGGAGTGTGAGGATTCGTTCGTCTACTTCATGGCTTCGTTCTTCTTCCAAGTGAGATCTCATTCAAGATCAACATTTCCCTGGATACCACTACTATCATTGCCATACTAGTTGTCTCACTTCTATCGCTATGTATCGCTACCTACCATTTGTGTGTCAAGCCTCCAAACATTGCCATGAAAAGCCTCTAACCCCTCCACTCCCCGGCAAACCATTGTTTGGCTATGTTACCGCTTGCTCAGCCTTCTTATAGCGTTGCTAGTTGCAGGTGCAGGTTGTTTCCATGTGACAACATGGATATTTTCCTGATATATCACAATATTATTGCTAATTAATTTAATGTACATATATACTTGGTAAAAGGTGGAAGGCTTGGCCTTTTGCTTGGTGTTCTGTTCCACTTTTGCCGCCCTAGTTACTTGTGCACTAGTGTTATGTTCCATATTGGGCGCTCCTAACATGCTCGGGGTTGTTATGGGCACCCCCTTGCTTTTCGTTTTTTGATAAAAATTTCCTCGCAAGGCCCAACATTGGTACTACATTTTCCTAATAACTAATGAACTAGCATAGGGAGTCATGAACCCGTGGATAATTTCATCAACAACCCGGGCAGTGCTCGTCGTGATTGTTGGTCCAAACTAGAGTGCCATGCGGGGCCAACCCAGGGCAACTTGCGAGATGTCTATCAGGCCACAGTACGCTTCACTTATCCGGTCGTGTGCTAAGAACGAGATACATAGCTCCTATCGGGTCCGTCGACACGTCGGTTCATCTTGCTGGATTTGTTTTACCTTTCTCGAACATCTTGTGCATGGGATTCCGAGGATATTTTGGGCTATCTCGAGGTTGAGGTTTTCCACCGGAATATCCAAGGATACGATGGGTTTCTGTGGTTGAGGCTATTGCATGCGGCGTGTGGCTAGTTTGTGATGGATGAGTTGGAGCTGCCCTAGGTTAAATCTTTTTGAGAAGCCGTGCCCGCGGTTATGTGGCAACTTAGAAATTTGTTTAACATCCGTTCATAGAAAACTTAAAGTAAACTCAAATCAAATACGTCGACCATGTGCGTAACCATGATTGTCTCTTCTCGTGAATTTCTAATCCGAGAGAGAATAAGGTGGGGTTATGTTTGACTCGTAAGTAGGTGTTCAGGATCACTTAGTGATCATTACTAGCTCATGTCCGTTTATGCACCAATCATCCCCCCTTATTCTTGAACTCATAAGTTAGCCACTCAAATAAATGCTTAGTGATTGTTGCAGTCTCACCACTTAACCATACCTTACCCATTATGTTTTGCTAGTCTTGATAACCTTGGCAATGAGATTGTTGAGTCCCTATGGCTCATAGATTACAACAACAATATTTGCAGGTACAGGTAATGTGATGATTTGGCGTGAGCGCGATGCTTGTTTGGTTTGGAGTTCTTCTTCATCATCATCAATTTATGATGGGTTCCAGGCCGACAGCCTGGGATAGCAAGGATTGATGTCATTTTATCATTTGATTTCATCCATAGTTGGACCCTTCTCTTATGTATGATGATTGAATATGTTGTTGTATTGATGTGGTCTTGATTTGGCTTGTGGCGAGTGTAAGCCAATTTCATATCCTCATCTCTTCTGTAGAAGTACATGCAATGGTATCAATTCTTGAGAAACGACAAGATGGGCTTCTATCCCTATCGAGGCCCTTGAGCCAAAATAAAGATAGGATCACATCTTGGGCGTTGCAACAAACTACACTAAAAATATGAAACTATACAAACTACACTAAAAATCTGAAACTACACAACTACACTAAAAATCTGAAACTACACTAAAACTCTGAAACTACACAAACTACACTAAAAACCTAAAAATAAAAAAGTACACTGAAAATCTGAAACTACACAAACTACACTAAAAATCTGAAACTACACAAGTACACTAAAAATCTGAAACTATACAAACTACACTAAAAATTTGAAACTAGACAAGTACACTAAAAATTTGAAACTACACAAACTACACTAACAATCAGAGACGGTGACGACGGTAGTGGCGCCGAGATGGCGACGGCGATGGTGGAGAGGGAGAGGGAGACGTCGGCGATGTGGAGTCGGAGATGGCGACGATGGCCGGGGGGCTTGGTCGTTGGCGGCAGTGGCGGCGGGTTGGGATTGATTTGGTGGCGTTTGTATGTGGATTAGATCCGGGTGTGTATATACAAGTGGTTGGATTTGACGAGTGGTGTGGTGTGTTTGATAGTGTTGGCCCATATGGCAAACGTCATTTCAGTTTATTGTTATTTTATTTTCATCTTTTGTGAATATATATTAGTTCAAAATTTATACAGAATTAAAATTTAATTTTCATCTTTTGTAAATATATACAGAATTAACATATTAGTTCAAAATATAATTCATATAGATGAACAACATATATTTCATTAATTAATCTGGCCTGCTTACATACGTTACAGAAGGATAAAAATAGCAATTATAGTTTACTACTAATAGATCTAGACTAAGAACATCATCGGTCTGATGACGACCACTAGAAGAAATGGTGACATCGATCCAGATGGGAGAAATAGGTCAAGCAGGCATCCAGCTAAAAGAGCGTATCAAAGCATCTTAAAAAAATATTTAGCTTCGCATCACATCGTTCTGGAGTTGCATCTCGTCTATTTGTCGTCTCAAAAGTCCAATGGAGTAGTCGAGCAACTCACTTTACGTACTTTTGGACGAGATCAACCCATATCCATGTGAAGCAATATTTTTCCCCTATTTTCTATGGACCACAATATATATATATGTGTATATATATATATGTATATATACATGCATATTGATGTGAGCGACGCTAGATGAGTTGAATTGTGCAAATTAGCCGAAAGCCAATCAATATGTACATATGTACCTTTCCACGGTTGGTGAAGATGTAGAATTATTGCTCTAGATTCCATTTCGTGTGCGACATATGCTTATCAAGAGGGCGATGACAGCCACAAAGCAACACATGGCCGGTATATTCGACACCGGTGGCCTAGCTGCCAGATTGAACAGAAGTCAAGCTACTACGACGGGATGACTCGCCGGACTGCATTGGTCGTGGTGACCTAATGGTGTAGCCAACAGGACCAGATGGGAGCTCGGCCAGGGTAGCCGAGTCCCAAACTTTTGACACGCTCCATCGAAGTGGGTCCATAATTAAGAGGAGCTAACTAGTTATTAGGGAGAAGAATTGGAAGAAAATGTATTTTGAGAAACAAAGGGGCTTCCAATACTAGCTTATATAGGCAAAACTTAATGCTCGCGTTCACGAACAGGGAACGCCAGAACTACATAATATATATATGGCGTGTTAGGACATATGACGCCAGCAATGCATTCCGACTAGTCAACTCAGCAGGGCCCACTTTCTGATGGCGTTCCACTTTATGCCCACGCCAGTGTTGGAAATATGCCCTAGAGGCAATAATAAATTAGTTATTATCATATTTCCTTGTTCATGATAATCGTTTATTATCCATGCTATAATTGTATTGATCGGAGACTTAAATGCATGTGTGGATACATAGACAAAACCATGTCCCTAGTATGCCTCTAATGGACTAGCTCGTTGATCAAAGGATGGTTAAGGTTTCCTAGCCATGGACATGAGATGTCATTTGATAACGGGATCACATCATTAGGAGAATGATGTGATGGATAAGACCCAAACTACAAACATAGCATATGATCGTGTCAGTTTATTGCTACTGTTTTCTGCATGTCAAGTATATGTTCCTATGACCATGAGATCATGCAACTTACGGATATCGGAGGAGTGCCTTGTGTGTATCAAACGTCGCAACGTAACTGGGTGACTATAAAGGTGCTCTACAGGTATCTCCGATGGTGTCTGTTGAGTTTGCATGGATCGAGACTGGGATTTGTTACTCCGTGTGACGGAGAGGTATCTCGGGGCCCACTCGGTAATGCAACATCACAATAAGCCTTGCAAGCAATGTGACTAATTGTTAGTTGTGGGATCTTGTATTACGGAACGAGTAAAGAGACTTGCCGGTAACGAGGTTGAACTAGGTATGGAGATACCGACGATCGAATCTCGGGCAAGTAACATACCGAAGAACAAAGGGAACGTTATACAGGATTAACTGAATCCTTGACATAGAGGTTCAACCGATAAAGATCTTCATAGAATATGTAGGAACCAATGTGGACGTCCAGGTCCCGCCATTGGTTATTGGCCGTAGAGGTGTCTCGGTCATGTCTACATAGTTCTCGAACCCGTAGGGTCTGCACACTTAAGGTTCGGTGACGTTTCGGTAGTGTAGAGTTATGTATGGTGGTGACCGAAGTTTGTTCGGAGTCCTGGATGAGATCCCGGACGTCACGAGGAGCTCCGGAATGGTCCGGAGGTAAAGATTCATATATAGGAAGTCCCAGTTTGGTTTCCGGAAAAGTTTCGGGCTCATCGGTAGTGTACCGGGAGTATCGGTAGTGTACCGGGAGTGCCGGTAGTGTACCGGGGGACCTCCGGGAGGGGTATTTCGACCCCAATAGGTCCATGGGCTGTGGGAGAATAATAACCAGCCCTTAGTGGGCTGGGAAAACAGCCACAAAGGCCCATGGTGCAGGAGAGAAAGTCCTAAAGCAAAAAGTGGAAAATCAGCCAATAGGAGGCAATCCTACTCCAACTAGGATTGGAGGTGAAGTAGGATTGCTCCCACCTCCTATTTTGGCCAACCCAAAGGCCTTGGCTGCCTCTCCTCTCCTCTCCTCCTATATATACTAGTGGATTGGGTGGTTTTTGGACAGAATTTCCGGCCACGTGCTACCCGTTACACCGGTGCATAGTTTCTCCTCTAGATCGGTTTTCTGCAGCGCTTAGGCGAAGCCCTGCCGGAATTGCTCCACCACCATCACCGGAGCGCCGTCACGCTGCCGGTGAACTCTCTCTCATATCCACCTCCTCTTGCTGGATCGAGACGATGGAGATCGTCATCAAGCTACACGTGTGCTGAATGCGGAGGTGCCGTCCGTTTGGCGCTAGATCGGAAGGACCGTGATCGAGATCGCGAGACGGTTCGTGATGTGATCACGGAACGGATCGTGATGAGTTCACGGGACAGATCGTGATCAAGATCGTGAGACGGATCGTGATGAGTTCACGGGACGGATCATGATGTGTTCGCGGGACGGTTCGTGATTGGATCGCGGGACGCTCGGCGATTTGGATCGCGAAGAAGTTCGACTACACCAACCGCGTTTCTTAACGCTTCCCGCTTAGCGATCTACAAGGGTATGTAGATCCACTCTCCCTCTCATAGATGCTCATCACCATGGATAGGTTTGCGTGTGCGTAGGAAAATTTTTGTTTCCCATGCGACGTTCCCCAACAGCCAGCACTAACTGCTCAATGATGGCGTACCATTTCGTCCAACGCCATCGCTATTTGGAAATATTAGTGCTGGCGTTAGTGGAAACTATCGCGCCACCACCAATAGTTGTGGCTAGCCATTTTTCTACTGGTGGGTGGAGGGCTCGCATGAACTTTTGGTGGAGGCAGCGGCTGCGACTATGGCTGGTCCCGTGGCAAACTCTGCGCAGGTCTACTCAATTCAAAATTCTGCACCAGCCAAGCAAAAGAGGACTTTGGCGCCGGCCATTGTGATACCCTCCCCAACGCAGCTCCATGGGGAGCATAGTGGTGGCGTGCAACACCAAGAAGATGCGACCAACGGCTCGAGCGTCTAGCTAGAAATCCTGCCCCTGCACCTTCCCCCACCCCCACCCTGGGCCTGCGAGGAGGTTTCGAAAGTTGGGTCGCCCCGGTGTGGCCTCGCCACCCGAGGTGGCTTAGAGCATCTCCAATCGCGCCAGCAACAGGGGCCCCCAGGCAATTTTTTAGCTTTGACGCCCAAAAATCGACCCAGTCGCGCCCCCAGGAGACCTTTTTCACCGGTTTGGGCCGAAACTGGCGCCGGCGGACCTAGGTCAAACCCGACGCGCTGGGGGTTCCGAGAATGAGCCGAACCGTTGTCTAAATTTTTGTCACGCACGACTGGTATATGAAAGGTCACTCGGGAGATGAAAGGCTAAGTTGTAGTGGAGATTGAATACGACGTTGCACCCTTCGGCTGCTGCCTTTTCATTTCATCTCCCTCTTTTGCTTCGCCTCCCGTCGCTGCCTATTCACCTCCTTCTCCTGTGCCTATAAAAGGGAGGTCGCTGCTCTCCAGAGAGACACACCAGAACTTCTTCTACCACACACCCTCAAGTTCCAAACCTTGAGCTGCTATTAGTTTCTTCCCCATCCCGGCTTGCAGCGTGCACCGCAGGTCGAGACATTAGGCCTTCGAAACCCCACCACTTTGAGTCATGTACGGGAGAAGGATGATAAGGTTTTTGGGGAGCGCTCGGCGCGACTACTGGCTTCTTCATCACGGACGCCATGGGTATCGACGATCACTTCCCAAACGACGACTTCTTCCCCAACGTCAACGACCGCTTCGACGACATGTTCGGTGATGACGTCAACGCCAACCCAGCTACTGCCACTACTCAATATGTATTCATGTTTTTCATGTTCAAGGTTTTGCTAGAATTACTTGGTCTAGTTTCTATTCTACCTATGTTTCGGTATAGTTGACATGTTCATATAATCTTCACCTACTGTACTTTAGTTTACCTAATAAGTTTCATTCCTCTTATTGTGGCATACTCTACTCTTAGTCGCATGATGAGTGTTGCCTCTTTTACTATGATCTTGTTTTATCAACTGTTCATTTCGTTTAAATCATTCAGTAAATTTCTCATATTTCCAACAATCCAAATACCTTATTTTAGGCAATTTACCCAGAGTGGTTTTGCTGCTTCCATGAGGCCTCCTATGTTTGAGGGTGTGCACTATAAGAGGTGGCATGTGAGGGCTGTCCTATGGTTTCAAACCATGAGCTGCTATGAGGCCACTCTTGGCAAACATGAAGGAGATCTTAATCCTCAAGAGGAACAAGTTTTTCAGAAAAAGGATACCTTGTTTAAGGCTGCTCTTTTGAGTGTTCTTGGTGAGAACATAGTTGATGCTTATGCGTCAATTGACAATGGAAAAGATATGTGGGATGCACTCGAGGCCAAGTTTGGGGTCTCCGATGCCGGCACTGAGCTGTATATCATGGAACAATTCTATGACTACAGGATGACTGAAGAGCGCTCCGTGGTTGAGCAAGCTTACGAGATACAGTCGTTTGCTAGAGAACTTGAGCACTTAAATTGTATGTTACTGGACAATTTGTTGTCGGAGGTATCATTACTAAGCTCCCTCCCTCGTGGAGGAACTTTGCTACCTCTCTGAAGCATAAGAGACAGGAGTTTTCCGTTTAGGATCTCATTGGTAATCTTGATGTGGAAGAAAAGGCGAGAGCAAAAGATATACGTGCTCGAGGTATCGAGAGAGGTTCTAGTGCCAATTTTGTACAGAAGAAAAACTTCCATCCCCATAATTTCAAGAACAAGGGCAAGTTTGATGTCAAGGGAAACTTTGATGGGAACAAAAAGGCTTCGCAACACACCAACTTCAAGAAGAAGACTGACAAGAAGAATGGTGTGTGTCATGTCTGCGAAGATCCTGATCATTCGGCCCCTAGCTGCCCTAACCGTTATTACAAGCGTCAACATGGGAAAGGCGACAAGATCGCAAATGTTGTCATTGGTGAGGCTGAGATGAAGGATGATGGGTACGTTATACTTCCCACTATTCTCTCGGTATGTGTTTCTCCTGATTGGTTGATTGACACAGGTGCTAATGTGCATGTATGCGGTGATATTTCCATGTTTTCTTCTTATCAGGCCACAAGAACTACTTCTGTGCTGATGGGCAACGGTTCAAGTGCTTCTGTTCATGGTGTTGGCACGGTCGATTTGAAGTTTACTTCGGGGAACATCGTGCGGTTGAAGAACGTGCATTATGTCCCCTCCATCAATAAAAATCTTGTTAGCGGATCTCTTCTATGTAGAGATGGCTACAAGCTTGTCTTTGAGTCCAATAAATTTGTAATATCCAAGTATGGCACTTTTGTTGGCAAAGCTTATGAGTCAGCAGGCTTGTTCAGACTATCTTTGTTAGATGTTTGTAATAAAGTTGTTCATCATGTTTGCAACAACAGTGAATCAAATGTCTGGCATTCATGTCTTTGTCATGTTAATTTTGGTTGTTTGACGTGGGTAGCCAAGTTGAACTTAATCCCCAACATCACTGTTGTTAAGAGATCTAAGTGTCAAGTTTGTGTGCCAGCTAAGCAACCTCGTAAATCTCATACAACTGCGGAAACAAGAAATGTTGCACCACTAGAACTTATACATTCAGATCATTGTGAAATAAATGGTGTTTTGACAAAAGGTGGAAAGAAATATTTCATGACATTAATTGATAACTCCACTAGATATTTCCATGTGTATCTTTTGAAATCAAAAGATGAGGCTTTGAAATTTTCAAGAACTATAAAGCTGAAGTGGAAAATCAACTTGATCGGAAAATCAAGAGGCTTAGGTCTAGTCATGGTGGAGAGTATTTTTCCAATGAATTTGATTCTTTATGTGCAGAACACGGAATAATCCATGAGAGGACGCCTCCCTATTCACCTCAGTCAAATGGGTAGCCAAAAGAAAGAACCGTACTCTAATAGATTTGGTTAACGCCATGTTAGATACATCGAGTCTCTCTAAGGCATGGTGGGGGAGGCGATATTGACTGCATGTCATGTCCTAAACCGAGTTCCCACAAAGAATAAAGAGATAAATCCATTCAAGGAATGGGAAAAGAAAAGGTTAAAACTCTCTTACCTACGTACTTGGGGCTGCTTGGCAAAAGTCAATATACCAATTCCAAAGAAGCGAAAGCTTGGACCAAAAACTATAGATTGTATTTTCCTGGGCTATGCTTTTCATAGCATTGGTTATAGATTCTTGATTGTAAAATCTAAGGTATCGGACATGCGCGTCGGTACAATCATGGAGTCGAATGATGCGACTTTCTTTGAAGATATCTTTCCCATGAAGGATATGGGTAGCTCATCAAATCAAGAGTTTCCTAGTCCATCGAGTCAAGATGTAATTGAAATTTCTAAACCTATCATTTCTACACAACGTCTTGAAGATCATGTGGAGGACAATGATGAGACTCCTAAAAGGAGCAAGAGACAGAGGACTGAAAAGTCCTTTGGTGATGATTTTCTTGTGTATCTCATAGACGACACTCCCAGTTCTATTTCAGAGGACTATGCATCTGAAGACGCAGACTACTGGAAGGAAGCGGTCCGTAGTGAGATGGATTCCATCTTGGCAAATGAAACTTGGGAGATAACAGATCGACCTTATGGTTGCAAACCTATAGGGTGCAAATGGGTATTCAAGAAAAATCTTAGGCCTAATGGTACTATTGATAAGTATAAGGCATGACTCGTGGCCAAGGGTTATACCCAAAAGGAAGGCAAAGACTTCTTTGATACTTATTCACTTGTTGCTCGACTGACCACTATTCGACTATTACTTACACTAGCTGCCTCACATGGTCTTCCCGTTCATCAAATGGATGGTAAGACAGCTTTCTTGAATGGAGAGTTGGATGAGGAAATTTACATGGAACAACCTGATGGGTTTATAGTTGACGGACAGGAAGGAAAAGTGTGCAGATTGTTGAAGTCTTTGTATGGACTCAAACAAGCACCAAAGCAGTGGCATGAGAATTTCGAAAGAACTTTAACAACTGTAGGCTTTGTTGTAAAAGAAGGTGACAAATGTGTGTACTATCACCATGATGGGGGTGAGGGAGTTATCCTTTGCCTATATGTTGATGACATACTGATTTTCGAAACAAATCTGAATGTCATTGAGGAGGTCAAGAATTTCCTATCTCACTATTTCGAGATGAAGGATTTAGGAGCAGTCGATGTCATTTTAAATATCAAGCTGCTGAGAGATGATGATGGTGGGATTACATTGCTTCAATCTCACTATGTGGAAAATATCTTGAGTCGCTTTGGTTATAGTGACTGCAAGCCCTCTCTGACACCTTATGATGCTAGTGTATTACTTCAAAAGAATCGAAGAATTGCTAGAGATCAATTGAAATACTCTCAAATTATTGGATCACTTATGTATTGAGCCAGTGCCATGAGACGTGACATCTCTTTTGCTGTTAGCAAACTAAGTCAGTTTATCTCAAAACCGGGAGATGATCATTGGAAAGCTCTAGAAAGAGTTATGCGCTATTTGAAGGGCACTACGAGCTATGGAATTCATTACACTGGGTACCCTAAGGTGATTTAAGGGCACTACAAGAAATATGCTATCTTGTGACCTTCACTATTGGTCACTGAATGGTCACTGTTTTCCGTTTGTGACCTTTTGTGAACAAAAACTGATGGTCAAAAGCTGACTGTCAAGAATGGAAATTAGGGACCTTTCTCCTGAAAAGGTTATAGACATTTATGACCAAAAAAAGGTCATAGGCTCGACGACCAATTTTTTGGGGCACTAGCTATCTGCCCACGCCACGCCAGGTCCACCGTAGCAAGCTGACGTGGCAGCATTATGACCAAATGAGAAGGTCATAAATTAGAATCAGCTCGGTCCATTTCGACCGTCTACATGGGCCAAGCCCAATAATTCAGCCCATTTTATGTTTTTTCCTCTTTATTTTGCTTAGTTGCATGGGCTTGGCACAATAATTTGGCCTTTTATTTTCTGGGATGTAGCCTTTTGCAGTCCACTTTTTTTCCTAGTCAACTATTTTTTTGGGCCACATCCTTTTTAGTCTAGTTCTTGTTTAGGCCTTGGCCTTTTATTTTCTGGGATACAACCCTTTATAGACTGGGGTTTTTTATAGTCAACTCTTCTTTTAGGCCCAAGCCATTTTAGTCTAATTCTTGTTTGGGCCTCGGCATTTTTGCGGTCCAACTAAGGTCAGAGCCCAATTCAATAATTATCCTATGAACCGGGTGCTCAGCTTCACAAAATGGTCCAAACAAAACTCAAATAATTCACACAAAATGCATAACTTCACAGTTTCACAAAATGCATAACTTCACAGGTTCACAAACTGCATAACTTCACAGTTTCACCAGTTCAGCATCACAAAAATGAGCCATCTATCTAAAACAGGTCCTACGATAGGTTCAACTTTACAGGTTCTCATCCTATTCAATTTCATAGGTCCTACGACAGGTTCAACTTCACAGGTTCACCAAAATGAGCATAGAGCTTCAATGATGCTTTAGCCATCATAATGCTTTAGCTCCAAAGAGAGCTATCAAGTGGGCTAACTTCCCATCCTGTTCTTGAGCCTTATTGCGCAGCAGCTCAAGTTTGTTGTTGCGTGCAGCTTCAGCTTCTTCCACCTTCATCTTGATTGCCGCCACTTCTTCTTGCATCAATTCAGATTGAAGCTCTGACCTCTCCAGCTTCTGCTCAAGATCACAAACATGAGCAGCCACAGCAGCACTTGCTTTGGCCGATTTGTTCGTAGATGACTGGAGCCCAACATTCGTGAGGAATGTGATTTGCTTTACTTTGGTCTTGAGCACTTCGTCAACAATTTCAACAGCAAACTTCGGCTCTTCACCATCTGGTACCGGCGCGTCCTTCTTTTTTTCCATCTCAAGCTAGCATATGGAGGCAAATGATACACATTAGTGGCAAATCTATTTCACATTTTGCAAACCAAACCAAGGAAGAGAAACCAAACAAGAATGCCACCAAACCAGCACACAAAATGAATTATTTGAAGTAACCAAACCAGCACACAAAATCTATACGTAGATATTTTACCATATCATAAAAAATGCAACAAATAGCTACAGCATATTTTGTTATCTTTTTTAGAACTATACGGCAAATTCTGATATGTTTGTTGAGATACCAAACCTATCTTAGGTAGTAGCAAACAGCATCAAAGCATGGAACATAGTTTATGTTCTTGCTGGATGTGACTCAAATAGTACATGACAGAAGTTTAAACTGGCTGGACAAACTAGTCAAACAGCATCAAACCTATCTTAGGCTCTAGAAGTTTGAACTGGCTAGACCAAATAGCATCAAACAGGGCATGATAGAAGTTTGAACTGGCTATGAATCAAAATAGGGCATGACAAAATTGTGAATCAAACAGCATCAAACCTATCTTAGGCTCTAACAAACAACCTCAAAGCATACCAAATCTAGACAATAGTTTGAACTGGCTGGACAAAGCATGGAGTGACTTACTATAGCTTTCTTTATGGCTCCGAAAACTCGTGCTTTCTGCTGTCGTGGGTGGCCTTGAACAAGTCAATCGCAGACAGCTCCTCACCCTTCCGCTCTTCTTTCTGAAATGATTTTCAACCAAAATCAAAATGTTATTCGGCAAGAATCAAAAATATTATTCAACGAGGATCAAATGGTCAGGTCTCTAGACAAAAGTTCTCACAGTGGCAAAAATGTGTTATGTGTAGTGCTTGGAACCAGTTGTCTGATGGCACACAACTTTTTCTCGATTCATCTTGTTCAACAGACAGGTTTCCTACTGCTACTTCTTGAGCTTGCGTTGGTTTTTCCCTTGAAGAGGAAAGGGTGATGCAGAAAAGTAGAGATAAGTATTTCCCTCAGTTTGAGAACCAAGGTATCAATCCAGTAGGAATATCAAGATGAGGCACCAAGGCACCTGGACAAAAACAACGAACTTGCACCCAACGCGATAAAGGGGTTGTCAATCCCTTTACAATTACTTGCAAGGTGAGATCTGATAGTGATAATAGGTAAATATAAATAAATAAATAAAAGTGTAGCAAGGTATTTTTGGTATTTTTGTATGTAGATCTGAATATATAATGTGTAAAATAGACCCGGGGGCCATAGTGTTCACTAGAGGCTTCTCTCATGATAGCAAGTATAACGGTGGGTGAACAAATTACTGTCAAGCAATTGATATAATCATGCAAATTCATGACGATATCTAAGGCAATGATCATACATATAGTCATCACGTCCGAGACAAGTAGACCGATACTTTCTGCATCTACTACTATTACTCCACACATCGACCGCTATCCAACATGCATCTAGTGTATTAAGTTCATAACAAACAGAGTAATTCCTTAAGAAAGATGACATGATGTAGAGGGATAGATTCATGCAATATGATATAAACCCCATCTTTTTACCCTTGATGGCAACAAGACGATGCGTGCCTCGCTACCCCTTCTGTCACTAGGTCAGGACACCGCACGGTATGAACCCAAAACCAAGCACTTCTCCCATTGCAAGAATTATAGATCAAGTTGGCCAAACAAAACCCATAACTCGAAGAGACTTACAAGGATACAAAATCATGCATATAAGAAATCAGAGGAGACTCAAATAATATTCATAGATAATCTGATCATAAATCCACAATTCATCGGATCTCGACAAACACACCGCAAAAGAAAGTTACATCGGATAGATCTCCATGAAGATCATGGAGAACTTTGTATTGAAGATCAAAGAGAGATAAGAAGACATCTAGCTACTAGCTATGGACCCAAAGGTCTGTGATGAACTACTCACGCATATCGGAGAGGCAATGGTGTTGATGAAGAAGCGCTCCGTCTTCGAATCCCCCTCCGGCAGGGTGCCGGAACGGTCTCCGGATTGGTTTTTGGTGGCTACAGAGGCTTGTGGCAGCGGAACTCCCGATTTAGGTTTAGTTCTGGAGATTTTTGTATTTATAAGACCAGATGGCGTCGAGAACAAGTCAGGAGGACCCACGAGGGAGTCACGAGCCCCCTAGGCGCGCCCAGGGGGGAGGATGCGCCTCCCAGGCTTGTGGCTTCCTCGGGACTCCACTCTGGTATCTTTTTCTTCTGGTATTTTTTATATTTTCCATAAAAAATCTCGGCGAAAGTTTTATTCCCTTTGGACTCCGTTTGATATTCCTATCTGAAAAAGGTCAAAAACACGGAAAAAACAGGAACTGGAACTAGGCACTGAGTTAATAAGTTAGTCCCAAAAATAATATAAAATAGCATATTCATGCATATAAAACATCCAAAGTTGATAATATAATAGCATGGAACAATAAAAAATTATAGATACGTTGGAGACGTATCAAGCATCCCCAAGCTTAACTCCTGCTCGTCCTCGAGTAGGGAAGTGATAAAGACCGAATTTTTGATGTGGAATGCTACCTAACTTATTTGTTCTTTGTAACTTCTTTATTGTGGCATGAATGTTCAGATCCATAAGATTCAAAACAATAGTTTAATATTGACATGAAAACAATAATACTTCAAGTATAATAGCGAAGTAATCATGAACTTTTTAAATAACAAGGCCAAAGAAAGTTATCCCTACAAAATCATATAATCTGGCTATGCTCCATCATCCCCACACAACAAATTTAAATCATGCACAACCCCGGTATTGGCCAAGTAATTGTTTTCACACTCTTACTTTCTCAAACTTTTTCAACTCTCATGCAATACATGAGCGTGAGCCATGGATATAGCACAATAGGTGGAATAGAGTGTGGTGGAGGTTGTGAGGCAAAAAGGAGAAGATGGTCACATCGACTTGGCGTATCAATGGGCTATGGAGATGCCCATCAATAGATATCAATGTGAATGAGTAGGTATTTCTATGGAACGGATGCACTAGAGCTATAAGTGTATGAAAGCTCAAAAATAAAAACTAGTGGGTGCGCACCCAACTTGCTTGCTCACGAAGACCTAGGGCAATTTGAGGAAACCCATCATTGGAATATACAAGCCAAGTTACATAATGAAAATTCCCACTAGCATATGAAAGTGACAAAACAAGAGACTCTCTATCATGAAGAACATGGAGCTACTTTCAAGCACAAGTGTGGAAAAAGATAGTAGCATTCTCCCTTCTCGCTTTTTCTCTCATTTTTTTTGTTCCGGCTCTTTGGCCTCTCTTTTTTCATTTTTTTTATTTTCTCTCTTTTTTTGGTGGGCATCTTTGGCCTCTTTTTTTATTTCCTCACATGGGACAATGCTCTAATAATGATGATCATCACACTTTTATTTACTTACAACTCGATACTTAGAACAATAATGACTCTATATGAATGAAAGTGATGGCACATGTCATGAGATGGAACGGTGGAAGTTGCATGGCAATATATCTCGGAATGGCTATGAAAATGCCATAATAGGTAGGTATGGTGGCTGTTTTGAGGAAGGTATATGGTGGGTTTGTGCACCGGCGAAAGTTGCGCGGCACTAGAGAGGCTAGCAATGGTGGAAGGGTGAGAGTGCATCTATACCATGGACTCGCATTAGTCATGAAGAACTCATATACTTATTGCGAAAGTTTTATTAGTAATCGAAACAAAGTTCTAAATGCATACTCCTAGGGGAATGGTTGGTGAGTTAACCATCGCGCGATCCCGACCGCCACACAAAGGATGACAATCAATAAATCAATTATGTTCCGACTTCCTAACATAGCGGTTCACCATACGTGCATGCTACGGGAATCACTAACCTCAACACAAGTATTTCTAGATTCACAACACCATACTATCATAACTCTAATATTATCACCTCCATATCTCAAAACCAATCGTGAGGAATCAAACTTCTCTTACTAATCAATGCACTTGAATATGAAAGTTTTTATTATATCCTCTTTGGATGCCTATCATATTTAGGACTAATTTCATAACACATGCCAATTACCAAGTTACTTAGAGGGAGCACTCTCAAAATGATATAAGTGAAGATCGAGAGTTTTTATTTCTACAAAATATGACACCGCCGTGCTCTACAAATATTTAAGTGAAGCACTAGAGCAAAATTGTCTAGGTCAAAATATATAAGTGAAGCTCATGGGAGAAAAATTATCAAGCTCAAAAGATATAAGTGAAGCTCATGGGAGCAAAATTACCAAGCTCAAAAGGTCTAAGTGAAGCACAAGGGAGCAAAATAACCAAGCTCAAAAGATATAAGTGAAGCACATGTGAGCTAAATTGCCTAACTCAAAAGATATAAGTGAAGCTCATTGAGTATTCTAACAAATTAACGATGAGTGCATGTCCCTCTCAAAAGGTGTGCAGCAAGGATGATTGTGATAAAAAAAAACATCAAAGACTCCTATAATACACAACGCTCCAAGCAAAACACATATCATGTGGTGAATAAAAATATAGCTCCAAGTAATGTTACCGATGGAATGAAGACGAAAGAGGGGATGCCTTCCCGGGGCATCCCCAAGATTAGGATTTTTGGTGTCCTTGAATTTGGCTAGTTATGACTTGGGTATCCCCAATCTTAGGCTCTTTCCACTCTTTATTCCATTGTCCATAAGAACATCACCCAAAACTTGAAAACTTCACAACACAAAACTTAAACAGAAACTCGTGATAGCATTAACATAAGAAAACAAACCACCAACTTTTTAGGTAGTGTAGTAAACTTAATTTACATTTATATTGATGTTATATTACTGTATTCCCACTTTACCATGGCTCGTACCCACCGATACTAACCATAGTTTCATCAAAATAAGCAATCAACACAACAAAAACAGAATCTGTCAAAAACAGAACAGTCTGTAGCAATCTGTATATTTCGTATACCTCTGCTAACCGAAAAATTATGAAAGAATTATGAAAATTAGGGACATTTGCATATAAATCATCAGAAAACATAATCAACTCAAAATCTCTTTCTAGATAGGAACTAAAAATAATTTCGTGAGCACAAAGTTTCTGTCTTTTTCAGCATGATTAAACAACTACCACCAAAACTAATCATAAAGGTTCTACTTGGCACAAACACTAATTAAAACATAAAAACAAAATCCTAACAGAATAGTGATGGTGTGGAATCAACAAAACAGAAATAAAAAATAAAAAATAAATTTATTCATTGGGTTGCCTCCCAACAAGCGCTATCGTTTAACGCCCTTAGCTAGGCGTAAGGCAATAGAATCAAGTATTGTCATCTTTACTGCTCAAACTATAAGTAGCTCTCATAATGGATTCATAAGGCAATTTTATTCTATTTCTAGGAAGTGTTCCATGCCCTTATTTAATGTAAATTGAAATTTAATATTCTCTTCCTTCATATCAATAACAGCACCAATAGTCCTAAGGAAAGGTCTACCAAGAATAATGGGACATGTCGGATTGCAATCAATATCAAGCACAATGAAATCTACGGGCACATAGTTCCTATTTGCAATAATAAGAAAATCATTAATCCTCCTCATAGGTTTTTTAATAGTAGAATCCGCAAGATGCAAATTAAGAGAGCATTCATCAATCTCATTGAAACCTAGAACATCACATAAAGATTTTGGAATTGTGGAAACACTAGCACCCAAATCACACAAAGCATGGCATTCATAATTTTTAATCTTGATTTTAAGAGTAGGTTCCCACTCATCATGAAGTTTTGTAGGAATAGATATTTCCAACTCAAGTTTCTCTTCAACAGATTTCATCATAGGATCAACGATATGTTTAGTAAAAGCCTTATTTCGCTATAAGAATGTGGAGAGTTTAGCATGGATTGCATAAAGGAAATACATTCAATCAAAGAGCAACTATCATAATTAAATTACTTGAAATCCAAAGTATTAGTTTCATCACTATTCAAAGTTTTGATATCCTCTACTCCACTTTTAGTATTTTTAGCATCAAGATAGATAGACTCCGAATCATTGGGGCGTTTCTCAACCAAAGTGGATTCACATCCAGCCCCATCATCATTAAGATTGACATTAGAAAACAAGGATTCAATAGGAGTCACACCAAGCACTTTATGATCTTTGTGATTCTCATCACGAGAACACGCCTTTTTGAGCCATTCATGTCTAGCACGAATTTGGGCGGTTCTTTCTTTACTCTCATTCATAGAAACACGCATAGTTTTCAAAGTTTCATCCATATTAATCTTGGGAGGAACACATCTCAATTTCAAAGCGTCAATATCAAGAGACATTCTATCAACAGTCCTAGCCAAGTCATCAATTTTAAGCAGTTTTTCTTCTATGGAAGCATTGAAAATCTTTTGCGAATTAATAAACTCCTTAATATTACTCTCAAGATCATAGGGTATTTTATTATAATTTCCATGAGCATTTTTGTAGGAATTGCCAAAATTATCAAAGGGATTACTAGGAAAAGGCCTAGGATTAAAGTTACCTCTATAAGCATTGTTGTTACCAAAATTATTCCTACCAACAAAATAACATCCAAATTTTCATTGCTATTCTCAATCAAGTAAGATAAAGGCATATCATTTGGATCTAGAGGAGCACTTTTACTAGCAAACAACTTCATTAACTAATCCATCTTAGCACTCAAGGAGTTAATTTCTTCTATAGCATGCACTTTTTTACTAGTAGGTGACCTTTCAGTGTGCCATTGAGAATAATTTGTCATGATATTACCTAAGAGTTTTGTAGCTTCTCCTAGTGTGATTTCCATAAAAGTTCCACCAGAGGCGGAATCCAAGATATTTCTAGAAGCAAAATCCAAACCAGCATAGAAAATTTGTATAATCATCCAAAGACTTAGGCCATGAGCAGGACAATTTCTAATCATCAATTTCATTCTCTCCCAAGATTGTGCAACATGTTCATGATATAGTTGCTTAAAATTCATAATATCATTACGGAGAGAGATAATCTTAGCAGGTGAAAATACTTGGAAATAAAGGCATCTTTACACTTGTTCCATGAATCAATACTATTTTTGGGTAAAGATGAAAACCAAGTTTTTGCTCGATCTCGTAGTGAGAATGGAAATATCTTCAATTTAATCATATAATTATCCACATCTCTCTTCTTTTGCATATCGCATAACTCAATAAAGGTATTAAGATGGGATGCGGCATCTTCACTCGGAAGGCCGGAAAATTGCTCTTTCATAACAAGATTCAACAAGGCAACATTAATTTCATATGAATCCGCACTAGTGGCGGGAGCAATTGGAGTACTAATAAAATCATTGTTATTAGTATCAAAGAAATCACACAATTTAGTGTTTTCACATATGGTGACTTAGCAAGCAAACAAGCACACGAGCAAACAGAAAGCAAGCAAAAAAAGGGCGAACGAAAAAGGCAAATATTTTTGTAAATTTTGTTTTAGAGGTGGGGGAGAGGAAAACGAGAGGTAAATGGCAAATAATGTAAATGCAAGAGATGAGTTTGCGATAGTTACTTGGTAGATATGCTTCACTTGAATACTCCCCGGCAACGGCGCCAGAAATTCTTCCTGCTACTTCTTGAGCTTGCGTTGGTTTTTCCCTTGAAGAGGAAAGCGTGATGCAGCAAAGTAGAGATCAGTATTTCCCTCAGTTTGATAACCAAGGTATCAATCCAGTAGGAGTATCAAGATGAGGCACCAAGGTACCTGCACAAAAACAATGAACTTGCACCCAACACGATAAAGGGGTTCTCAATCCCTTTACGATTACTTGCAACGTGAGATCTGATAGTGATAATAGGTAAATATAAATAAATAAATAAATAAAAGTTCAGCAAGGTATTTTTGGTATTTTTGTATGTAGATCTGAATATATAATGTGTAAAATAGACCCGGGGGCCATAGTGTTCACTAGAGGCTTCTCTCATGATAGCAAGTATTATGGTGGATGAACAAATTACTGTCAAGCAATTGATAGAATCGTGCAAAGTCATGACGATATCTAAGGCAATGATCATACATATAGGCATCACGTCCGAGACAAGTAGAACGATACTTTCTGCATCTACTACTATTACTCCACACATCGACCGCTATCTAGCATGCATCTAGTGTATTAAGTTCATAACAAACAGAGTAACGCATTAAGCAAGATGACATGATGTAGAGGGATAGATTCATGCAATATGATATAAACCCCATCTTTTTACCCTTGATGGCAACAACACGATGCGTGCCTCGCTACCCCTTCTGTCACTAGGTGAGGACACCGCACGATATGAACCCAAAACCAAGCACTTCTCCCATTGCAAGAATTATAGATCAAGTTGGCCAAACAAAACCCATAACTCGAAGAGACTTACAAGGATACAAAATCATGCATATAAGAAATCAGAGGAGACTCAAATAATATTCGTAGATAATCTCATCATAAATCCATAATTCATCAGATCTCGACAAACACACCGCAAAAGAAAGTTACATCGGATAGATCTCCATGAAGATCATGGAGAACTTTGTATTGAAGATCAAAGAGAGAGAAGAAGCCATCTAGATACTAGCTATGGACCCAAAGGTCTGTGATGAACTACTCACGCATCATCGAAGAGGCAATGGTGTTGATGAAGAAGCCCTCCGTCTCCGAATTCCCCTCCTCCAAGGTGACGAAACGGTCTCCCGATTGGTTTTTGGTGGCTATAGAGGCTTGCAGCGGAGGAACTCCCGATTTAGGTTTAGTTCTGGAGGTTTTTGTATTTATAAGACCAGATGGCGTCGAGAACAAGTCAGGAGGACCCACGAGGGAGTCACGAGCCCCTAGGCGCGGCCAGGGGGAGGCCGCGCCTCCCAGGCTCGTGGCTTCCTCGGGACTCCTCTCCGGTATCTTTTTCTTCTGGTATTTTTGATATTTTCCATAAAAAATCACGACGAAAGTTTTATTCCGTTTGGACTCCGTTTGATATTCCTATCTGAAAAAGGTCAAAAACACGGAAAAAACAGGAACTGGCACTAGGCACTGAGTTAATAAGTTAGTCCCAAAAATAATATAAAATAGCATATTCATGCATATAAAACATCCAAAGTTGATAATATAATAGCATGGAAGAATCAAAAATTATAGATACGTTGGAGACATATCACCTACAAAAAAAGCATATTGTTAGCATGATCTAGCACTAGCATATCATGTGCAGAACATAAAGCAGCAAACAAAGTAGAGACAAACCTTGTGTCTTGGGGTAGACCACATCTCCACCAGAGCTTTCCATTCACGGACTGTCAAATCCAGCACCAGAGACTCGATGTTGACTTGTTTTGCTGCTAAGGTATCAAAATACTTCTTCTTGATCTGATAGTGTCTGTTCTTTGAATTTTTTGCAGAATATCTTTGCAAGCGATCTTGATGGTCTCTGAGTCGGTGTTCATCTCAAAATTTTCCTACCAAGACAACAAACAAGGTAGGAACAATATTAGTGATCATACATAGGTGTAACAGAAAAAAGATAGCACATCAACTACAAAACAAGTAGCTTACAACAACTTTCATAATGTAGTCCGCCATTAGATTAGAGTTTTTTTTGTATTCCTTGAAGTGAGGAAGAACTAGCGGATGGATTCTTGCAACGAGTCCACACTCAGAAGTAAGCTTTGCTGCCTGCAGGGGCTTCTCTGGATGCTTCATCCCTTCGGCAATTTGGATAGGCACCTTTCTACCAAGCGACTTGGTGATTCTCTCTAGCCCTTTGCCCTTTCTCTGTCTAAGCTTGGTAGTCAATGCATCTGAAAATGAAATTGAACTCATAAATTTGAAGAGAAATCGACAAATGCAGGAATGGTTCTGCTAAACAGGTAACCATACATGATCACTTCCATTTGGAAAATGCACTAGTAAAAGAGAGCATTGCAAAGGTGAACTTGCCTGATTGAAGCACAAGTTGTTGTTCTTCTTCACTGATGACAGCATTCCTGGCAATAGAAGGTGCGACAAGGCTAAGGTCTGTGTGGACAGTGCCTGCTTCATCCATGTAGATAGCTCCTCCTTCATCTGGGCAGACAGTGCCTCTTTCATCCATGCAGATAGTGGTTTCATCATCCATGGGAGGAAACTCATCACCCATTTGCACCGAGCTCTCAGAGTCCATGCCCAACGGACTTTCCTGATGGTCCATCACAGCTAGCATGTTTGCTTTCAGCCTCGTGACTCTAGTAGGGGCCGGTTCATCAGGTTCCAGGATCCTCTTTGTTTGTCCTAGAGGTGGGGCCATCACCCTTCCTGGAGGCATTGCAACAGATGTTTCTGATCTCTTTCTCTTCTTGTTGATTGTCTTCTTAACACTAGGCCTCTTATTCAGAGACTTCAGTGCCTCGTATAAATAGCATAGAAAAAAAGCATTAGATCACAAGACAAATATGTGAGCACAAGGAAACACAGAGCATACAAGAACCCCAACCCTCCAAGCAAGACATAGTTTGCACCTTAATAGTCTTCTGCACTAGAACATCGTCCACTTCCTCCCCATCAATAACTCCATCCTCCTTAGGATTGTACTCTAGGTCATCATTCATAACTCCACTATGTTCTTGAACCTCTTCAGTTCTACCTTCTTGTACATCATTCGATTTCCTAATCATCGATGCTATTGCACCGATGCCAAGAGACTGGAACATCCGATTGTTCCCCATCATATTTGTAGCCCTAACCTTCTTGTACTCGGTGATAGGATCCTCTTTGCATGATAAAGGAAACAAAATTATTAGGTGAATGGTTGGAATGCATGGACAGACAGCCAAACATATCTTATAATATTTCATTATCATTTAATCCTAGTTATTCGGGTACGAAAGACTAACATCAAACATTTAGGACAGCTTATTCACAATTAAGACAGCTTATTCAGATTATTCACAATTAAAAAACATTTAATCCTAGTTGCACAATTAAGACAACTTATTCAGATTATTCACAATTAAGAGAAGAAACATTTAATACTAGTTGCACAATTAAGACAACTTATTCATATTATTCACAATTAAGACAACAAACATTTAATCCTAGTTGCACAATTAAGACAGCTTATTCAGATTGCAACAATACATTTCACTTATCATATTAAGACACATATTTTATATAACAGACAATATAACCACAAGGAGCAAGCTGCATACCAACAGTTGGCCGATTATTTGACCTTGTCATCCTTGCCATGGATGATCTTCAGGTGGTGCTTGCAAAAAAATAATAAACAACAATCAGATACAACAGGGATAAAGTAAAATGATGCACTTGTATCAATAAAGGAAAGCATTTGGACTAGCATGCACATACATGGAATACATGTGAAGCAAACTTTATGGATCAACAATGTAGTGATGTAGTGTTATTAATTAAGCAAACATGTAAGTGCACTAAACAAGCATGCATGTACACTAGAAAGATATGAAGCATCTCGTAATATCTTCACTACATCAACATGGCAATTTAGATGCAACATTTAATTATGATAAAGAACTCAAACAAGGAAACAAATGACATGGAATGATAGTTGATAACATTGAGTACAAAACAGGCTTACTGAACTATTTCTAAAAAAAATTATATCATTAGGAAAACAGCATCTAACTGACAAGTGATACAGATTTCCAAACTTAGTGAAAAACACAGTTCATGGCAGAAAATAGATTCATGATGCAATGTTTAGAGCTAGCAAACTACATGCAACAGGAGTTGTTCATGGCAAATATGAGCATGGCAGGCTTATACTAGATAACTCGAGCAGACACAACAACTTCTTGTAGTAATATGGCATTAACAGATTTGAGTAGGCAATAACAACATGAGCAGCCACAACAACTTCTACTGCATCTACAACATGAGCGGCAACTTCTACTCTATCTACAACATGAGCAGCAATAACATGAACCCTAACCCATGGCATGCAACAAGAACCCTAACCCCATCAATAGTTTAGCCATGCTGCATAAATACACGAAACCAGGAGATCCAGCCATGAGCAGCAACAACAAGAATCACTATCAATCCTTTCCCATGAACAAGAAAAGAAGGAGATCCATCCCCATCCAGAACCCCATGAACCAGAGAGAAACGTGTACCAGATGAACCCTAACCCTAACCCCATGGATCTCCCGAACCATCCCTATCCCCAGTGATCCATCCCCATGAACCCTAGAAGAACCTATGACGGGGATCTACCGAACCCTAGAAAATCTACCCTAATCCTAGAAGATCAAGGGGAGATGGAGCGAGGGGAGAAGTACCTCGTAGATGATGCAGTGATAGATGTGGCCGCCGTCGTCGATGATGCAGCGGTGGTCATCGTCGATGTGGCTGCCGTCGTCGTGGCCTAGGGTTACGAGGCACGCGAGGTCATCGATGGTGTCGTCGTCGGGGAGAGGGGAGGAGTGGCGGTGCAGCAACGAGCAGGAGAGGGACGGGGCGATGCGGAGCAGGGGAGGGCCAGCGGAGTGGCGCGGAGCAGGGAAGCGGAATGGGGAAATTTTGGGAGGGAGGGGAGGGGATCCCGCGGGTTAGTGGGAGAGGGAGTGGAGGGTCCCGCTTGTTAGTGGGAGAGGGTTTTGAGGGAAATTTTGGGAGAGGGATGGAAATTTTGGGAGAGTGGAGGGGAAATTTTGGGGTGGGAGGGAAATTCTTTTGGGTTTTGAGGCAGAAAAATTAAGGGTTTTTTTGTAAACTTTGTGCAAATAGTGGTTAAAATCATACCGAATTGCTCAAGAAAACATCGGTAATCCATGTTTAATATTTTTACTAGTTGGTAGGCCACATTTGATGATGTGAAGCGGAGGTCTCTCATTTTTTTTAATTTTTTTTATTTTTTATGGTGTTTTCAAAAACCGGTCTAACTTGTCACGTCGGTCGTCCGTGGATAGGGGTTTGATCATGCATATCTGTTGGTCATTCTATGATGAAATGCCTACCTGTGAAGCTAAAAATGTTTTTTAGCAAAAATAACGGGCATGCTATGGAGGACCCGCAGTTCAAATTCCAGCCGGTTCCAGCAGAATCGACCGATGGTTGTCTGAATGGCCGGGAGTAGCTACGAGGGTCGGAAATGCATGATTTTTGGCGACCGTCCTTAGAATAGGGTCTACTTTGAGATAGACATGGAATGGCGCCGTTTGGAATGTCCCTCTTTGTAGCCGCTTCACAAAAAACATGTGTTTTTGGCATTCAAAACATGAAAAATGATTTTTTTTAAACAAGCTAGAACCTCTCTTTGGCAACATTGTTTGCCATCACAAGATGGAGGCATGTGCCAAATTTGGCTATATTATCACAAACTATTCAACGAATGTGGCCATAGCATTGCTCGTTTGGCTTGAAAGCCATGAATCTTAGTTCATGGTAGGTCATTTTTTAGAACACTTTTTCAAGAAAACAACGGTATTACAAGTTTAATATTTTTACTAGTTGGTAGGCCACATTTGATGATGTGACGTGGAGGTCTCCCTTTTTTGAATTTTGTACGGCGTTTTCAAAAACCGGTCTAACTTGTCGCGTCGGCCGTCTGTGGCTAGGGGTTTGATCATGCATATTTGTTGGTGATTCTATGAAATGCTTACCTGTGAAGCTAAAAATGATTTTTAGCAAATATAATGGGCAAGCTGTGGAGGATCTGCAGTTCAAATTCTAGCCGGTTCCAGCAGAATCGGCCGATGGTTGTCTGAATGGCCGGGAGTAGCTACGAGGGTCGAAAATGCATGTTTTTTGGCGACCGTCCATAGAATAGGGTCTACTTTGAGATAGACATGGAATGGCTCAGTTTGGAATGTCCCTCTTTGTAGCCGCTTCACGAAAAATAGGTGTTTTTGGCATTCAAAAAATGAAAAATGGTTTTTTTGTGAAACAAGCTGGAACCTCTCTTTGGCAACACTGTTTGCCATCACAAGATGGAGGCATGTGCCAAATTTGGGCGTATTATCACAAACTATTCGACGAATGAGCATCCATGAGCAAGCACAAAAACATACAATTTTATCTTTCATCCATGAGCATGCACAAAATTTCGATTCCCATCAACTACCAAACTAAGCTTGGAAGGTAATGGACAGATTAACATGACCACATACTTAACATTGACATGTTCAGATTTACATGACCTGGCATACTTAACATTGATTTATTTTCTTAAGAGCTTCACTCCTCCTTCTTCTCTTTCTCCTTCATCATCTTGATGCGCCTAGAGCGGCGAATTGGATGAAGTGGCCTGTGGCATCCAGGCTGTGGGATGTACTCCTCTACCACAATTGGCATGGTCCTGTCGCCCAGCGGTGGGATCGCCACCGCCATCGCAAGGCCATCGTCACGCACCGCCACCATCTCGAGGCCATTGTCAGGCACCACCACCGCTAGGTCATCCTCAAGAACCACCACCGCTCGTGCATACTCAGTCACCACCATCGCGAAGCCATCATCAGCCACCACCATCACGTGGTCATCGCCAGTCACCTCCTCATCCCAGCTCTGCTCCTCCTCATCCTCGATGCTGCTTTTTCTGTAGCCATCCTCGTAGCTACATTTGCTATAGCCAAAGTCGCTGCTGCTGCTCCTATTTCCTGACCAAATGCAACAAGAAGGCTTATTTAACAATCGGTGTGAGACAAAGCCAAATGTAGAGGAAGAAGAGGCAGAGCGTACTGGCAGGATCGTCATCCTGGTAGCGAATGCGATACATAGTCGTGTTGAACACCTTCACGGTGAGCATGGCGTTACCATCGTACCTGAGGACAAGGAAGTACCCATGCCGCAGGTCATAGGCACGGACGATCTGCTTCTAGCCACGATCTAGGTACATGTGGCCGTCGGTGTTGATCACCACCTCCACGTCCCATAGCTTGCGAAGCCTGCTGCCGGCCTGCCGCAGCTTCACTTATTGTGGCTAACGGTCATCCAGCATCTTCATAAAAGTGTCAGGCAGCCTCTATAGCGAGTGTCAAGCAGCGATGTAGCAAACAACATAGTTATGATAAAGAGACGGGTGAAGGGGAGATCTCTTCTTTTATTTACCAGCCTCCTGGAGGATATCTCAAGTATGATCGCGAAGAACTCGAAACCTTCCAAGTCGGCCATCTGAAAAGCAGCAATGTAGCAAACATTTACTATAAATGGCAAGAACACCTCTGTAGTACTACAATTCGGAATACTACTATAAATGGCAAAACAATTCATGTTGAACAGAAAACAATTCTGTTAACATGGCTACTACTCTATCTACATGAGTACTCTAATTTTGGACCATATCTGCCCATGTGCCCATGTCTACTATAAAAGGCAAACACAGTTAGAACCATATCTACTATAAATGTGCCCATGTGCTATATTTTGGGGGCTTTCAGCTTAGTTAGGAAATCAACTATAAATTTCTAAAAGAACCCTAATCCAATCCAATACAATCAATAGCGGGTGGCAAGAACCCTAATCAAACCCTAATCCAACCACCCTAATCAAAACCTAATCCAATCCAATAGAAAACAACAGTGGTGACAAGAACCCTAATCAAAACCTAATCCAATCAGTTCAACCCTAATTCAATGGAATCAAACCCTAATCTAAACACCAGTAGAAAACCACCACGGGAGACGAAGGAGTCAACGGCGGATTCATACCTCCACGGGAGAGGAAGGAGTCGGCGGCAGCAGTGGGGAGGAGTCAGCGGCGGCGGTGGGGAGGAGTCGGCGGCAGCGGTGGGATGATCCCCCGGCGGTGGTGGGGATGAGACGGCAGCGGCGGCAGGGAGGAGGAGAGGAGTGGGGGAATTGACTGCGGTGGCAGTGGGGGAAATGACTGCGGTGGGGGTGGGGGTAGGGCCAACTTGTCAGTGAGTTGTGTGTTTGATACTTGACTGGTTTGATGATTTCAATAGAGATGGCATAGATTACATACCAGTAGCCTCTTCCTAGCCTAGTGGTGGAAACACCGAGAAATGAGCGCACGGTCGTGGGTTTGAGCCCCGCTCGCGCATATTCTTTTCCCATTTCTCTGTGTTGCATCACAAACCATTTGTCTATAACCATCAGGAACCACATCAAAATTGATGAAAACAAGATCAACTTTTTTTGCATCAGGAATTCATCCATTGTTTGATCAACTTTTTTTGAACATCAAAATTGACAAAAAAACAGCTCTGAAACAACAGTTCCATCAAAATCCATTTCTTTGTGCAGCCATATTTTGCTCAATCTTCAACTTAACATGATGGATGGATGAACAACATCTCCATCAGGAACCATTTTTTGTAAACTTGTTCAACTTGACATGGATAAACAACTGCTCCATCAGGAACCATTACAACATCATCATAATAGCAATCTTCAACTAGACATGGATAAACATAATAGAAAACTTGTTCAACCACATAACTACAAACTAAGACACATAATAACAAACATAACAAAAGCAAATTGCGCAAGTAGTGGCGGCGTCGTCTGGCAAGCACAAGCACAAGCACAAGCAACTACAACGCCCAGTACTCAGGGTCATCCCAATTCTCCTCCGCCTCTTGCCATAGCTCCAAAACTTCCTTGGTGATTTCAATTTTCTTCCATGCCTCATAGGTGACGTACACATCTTTTGCTGCGTACTCGATGAGGTGCTTTGGCAGTGGGCTGATCCCCCATAGTTTGTGGCCCTCTTCCCTCTTGATCTTCTGCTTCATTGTCCCGTGGGATGGGTGGATCAGGCAGGCTGCAAACTCAAACAAATCTTGAAACTGCTTTCCATTGTTTGGAACTCTCCATTTACACTGCAGGTCGACATACTTGTCGGGGTTGATCTCCAAACCAGACAACTCCAGCTTCTCCCTGTTACCTCCAATGCACAAGCTGACAAAGGTGTACAGATTCTTCTCCTGCAGGAGCGGGCGGAGTTCCTTGGTCCTGCATCAAGTTCAGAAATTAATCTAGTGCATCTACTTCATAAATTAATCGGGTGCATCAAATTCATCTACTTCAGAAACTACACTAGTACAACGGGCGGCAAGAACCCTAATCCAATCGAATACAATGAATAGTGGGCGGCAAGAACGCTAATCCAATCCAATACAATCAACAGCGGGCGGCAAGAACCCTAATCCAACCACCCTAATCAAAACCTAATCCAATCCAATAGAAAAGAACTTCAGAACTTCAGAATTAGTATTGCATCTACTTCAGAACTATTGCATCTACTTCAGAACTATTGCATCTACTTCAGAAACTTCAGAAACTTCAGAACTATAGAAACTCCAGATACTACTAATTGGACAGATGCACGTTCAGATTGAATGAGTAGGATGATTTACCATTTTGTTGTCGCGGTGATGTGGTATACCTGAACGAGATACTCAATGCATAACTGCAGAACTGCTGCCATCTGCGGAGGTTCATCTTCCCTGATATACTCCACATCAACTCCGATGTACCGCTTCAACATGCCGCCGAGCTTCATCCACATCGCGCGGATCCTCTTGTCGGCGTCTTCTGGATTGCTGGTGCAGATGACATCTAGCGGCTCCTTCAGGTGGATTTCAACCTTGAGCTCCATGGTGTAGTCCAGCTTCTGCCCAGCGAGGACCAAAACATTGTCGTCAACTACCAGTGGCTCCTTGCCAGACGCCTCACCATTGTGATGCTTGGCAGATGGAGGGGAGTTGCTCCACGATGCCATTCGCTTGCCATATGGAGGGGAGTTGCTCCATGACGATTCCTCCACCATTGCCCTCCTAGATAGAGAAGAGGGAGGGGAGGGGAGGGCTTGAGATAGAGCAGAGGGGAGTTGCTTGATGGTGGAGGCAGATGGAGCAGCCATGGAATGAGGAGGGAGGCAGAGGGAGTGGCAATGGAATGAGGAGGGAGGCAGAGGGGAGTTACCTGGAAGAAAAACCCCGTCCTCGCATCGTGGGGAGTTGCTAGTGGAGGGGAGACGTGGGGGGCGATGTGCACGTGGTTGCCTCGAAAACCCAACCGCCCAAGCGTCTCGCTAGTGTGCTCTTTGGTTTCTCATTTAATGGCCTTATTGCATGCTCCGACCGTTTCTGAAACAAAAAAACAATATTTTGCTCCTTCAGCTCTGAAACAAAATAAAATAATATTTTGCTCTAAAATTAATGATCACTACAGCCATATTTTGCTCGGTCCAAAATAGTCACTGCAGCCATCCAAAAATGGCACCAAAATGGCACCAGAGTCACCAAAACAACATTACAGCACAAAACGGCACCAAAGTATCAGACAAAATGGCAGAGTCACTACAGCCATCTTCAGCATGAGCCAAAATGGCACCAAAAACTACATGATTTTGCATTGTATCTTCACCATCTGCTGAACTAGGCCATCTGCCTCTTCATCGCCAAAGTCTCATGCATTTTGCTACCTGGAGAGAATTTTAGTAGAAAAACTACATCAGGATCACATCAACAAAAACTATAGAGAAGCTTGATCAGCAATCAAAACAAGGAACATACAGTAATAGTATTAGGTCACCAAGGAGACAAAATATACCTTCATGTCCATTCACTAGTCATCGTCGTTGATACCAACCAAAGGAACTCTATGCCCACTCCTGTTTTCCTCATCGTCACTACAATATTGCAGCATGGTATGATCAGTCATGTTTTCCTCATCCTCATCCTCGCTCTCATGCCCATCGGCTACCACCTTTCTTCTTTTCTTAATGCCTTCAACTCTTGCAACATCAACGAGCACACGTTCCCGGTCCCTTCGCACTCTGCTTTGCATCGGAACTTCCATAGAGTCATCATCAGCTTGCACCGGAACTTCCATAGAGTCATCATCCTAGTATGTTAGTCCACTACCACCGGGGCCCTTTTCCATTTCAGTTTCAGTCACACTCCACAAGTGTGTGTGCTGAAAGGTTTGCACAACTTTCCATTTTCCATGCCAAAGAGTGTTTGGAAGATAAAACACCATTGTTGCTTGTGCTGATAGAATATAGGGATCATTCTTATACCAGCACCTTTCATGTTGATGCTTTTGAAGTGGCCATCATATTTGACAAAAGAGTTTCTCTTCTTCTTGCTACCAAGCTCAAACTAGTCACATCGAAATAAGACAACCGAGCGATGGATACCTCGACTAGAGTTGTACTACAACTCTACGATGCTTCTCAGCTAACCATAGAAGTCAATGTTCTCACCATCATGTGACCCCTAGGTGATGATTCCACTATTCTATGTCTTCCTTCTTTCCTCGCGGTCAATGGTGTGGTACCGGACACCGTCAGCAATGCATGCTGAATACACTCTCACTCGCTAATCCGATAAGCATGCCAAAGCAAATAGATCATCACTGACCTTCTTCTCCTCATGCAACTTTCCAATCTGCACAAATAAACCATTTAGCAATAGTGGTTTTTAATAATTGATGAATAACATAGAAAACATAAAACATGTGGCTAAAGATCTCACATGGTTCTTAAACCATTTAGCAAATCCCTTGGCAACCCTTTTATCAACTTGAATCTGGCTTCCTTCCTGATTTAACTATTCCTTGAATTTCCCTGTAATGCCAACAAAACATGTGAATTAAAACATTAGGCTGATGCTAACCCAAGCAAAATAATAATAATGAGTGCACAAGATATAACGTACTCGACATATGGTAGAACCTCAGCGCAATTGCTGAGCACAAGCCAAACCATCTTGTCATACTCATCACCAGTCTCCAAGTACTCCCTCCGGTCCCTTTTAGTCTGCATATAACTTTTTTCCAAAGTCAAAGTATCTCTACTTTGACTAAACTTACAGAGAAAATTATCAACATTTACAATGTCAAATCAATATTGTTAGATTCTTTATGAAATGTAGTTTCATAGTATATATATTTGATTTTGTAGAAGTTGACAATTTTGAATATAAATTTGGTCAAACTTTGCAAAGTTTGACTTGGACCAAATCTAATACACGGAGTAAAAAGGACCGGAGGGAGTATTTTGAGGCTCCAAGAAGTTTCACACCATGGTTGAAAACTGAGACATCACCACTTTGCGAATCAGACCGCTCTATATTTTTGGCCGGCCGGTTCCATCTCGTTTCCACATCTTCAAAGTATCTAAAACAAATTGTCAAGCACTCATCAATGACATATGCTTCAGCAATCAAACCTTCAGGTCTTGTCATGTTTCGTACATAACGCTTACAAGTAAGCAGCCTCCTTTCGATTGGGTACGTCCAACTGTATAGCACAGGGCCTCTAAGCATTGCCTCTTTTGGTAAGTGCATCGCCAAATGGACCATCACGATGAAAAAAATCTTCTCGAGCTTACAAAGAATAATTGGGATTTCTTTTTCAAGTCTTTGTAGAGCAGTTACCTTGAGTGTTTTGCAGCACAGTTCTCTAAAGAAATTTCCCAATTCAGCAACTGCTTCATATATATCCTTGTCCATGATTCCTCGGAGGCCCGCCGGTAAAATCTTTTGGAGGAGGATGTGGCAATCATGGGTTTTCAGTACTGAAAGCTTGAATCCATCAGAAGTAACACACTTTGCTAGGTTAGCAGCATAACCATCTGGAAATCTCACCGCTCTTATGAATTCACAGAATGCAAGCTTTTGTTCTTTAGTCATTGTATACCTTGCTCATGCCATTTCAAATGAATCTTCATCTTCATCAGGATATAGATGCAAATCTTTTCTTATTCCCATGTCCTACAAATCAATCCTAGAACTAACCGTGTCCTTTGTCTTCCCTTCAATTTTCAGAAACATCCCTAGCAGATTCTCGCATATGTTTTTCTCAATGTGCATTACATCGAGATTATGCCTTAATTTCAAATCAGCCCAGTATGGCAGGTCCCACAAACAAGACCTTCGGTCCCAACATTGAGCTTCCTCACGCTTTCTTTTCTTGGAAAGCTTTCCTGGTGTCACATCTTTCACCTTTTCAAGTTGCTGCTCCAGCTCTTTTATAGTGAATTCAGCTGGCTTGTCATGAGTTTCATTCTCACCATTAAAATCTTTGCTTCTTCGCCAGTGATGGTTTCGGGGAAGAAAGCGGTGGTGCCCAATATAGCAGATCTTGTTCCTTGGTCTCTTTGAGCAAGGGTGTTTGTCACAATGGACACATGCCTGATAACCCACTGTGATCCTCCCAGACAGAGTGTGCAGCGCCGGGAAATCATGGATGGACCACATGATTGCAGCACGTAGATTGAACTTTTCTTCTGGACTACCGGCATCATATGTAGGTACACCAGTCCAGAGTTGGAGCAGTTCTTCTATGAGGGGCTCCATAAAGACATCAAAATCCTTTCCTGGAGACTCTGGACCCGGGATAAGCAATGACATCATGAAGTTGGATTGATCCATGCATGCCCATGGTGGCAGGTTGTACGACAGCACAAAAACAGGCCACGTGCTATAAGACATGCTCATGTTCCCAAATGGATTAAAGCCATCTGTGGCAATGCCGAGTTTTATGTTCCTTGTATCTGCAACAAAATCCAAATGTGTACTGTCAAATTCTTTCCATGCATCTCCGTCCGCTGGATGTCTTAGCTCATTGTCCATAGGTTGCCGCTTCAGCTTGTGCAATTGTACCTCCAGCAATGATTTCTTTGAGATAAACATCTGTTGTAGCCTTGGTATCAACGAAAAGTGCCTCAGTACCTTCTCCGGTATTGACTTCTTCCCATCAGCATCTTTGCACCTAGAGGCATTGCATTTTGGACAGTTGTCATGCTTCGCTAAATCCTTCCAAAACAAGACACAGTTATTTGGGCACACATGTATTGAAACATAACCTAGCCCCACCCTGCGGATTATGCTCAATGCTTCATCGTAAGACCTGGGAATGCAGCTATCAGGGAATTGCAAGGTCAAAAGGCGGAGTATTGTGTTGAATGCAGCATTGATAATCCGGTAGAAAGACTTGATGTGGAGTAACTTCACGGTGAAGGTGAATCTTGAAAATTTACCCCCTTCGTGAGTTGCGCGCTTCGCCTCCTCTAACACCTCACCAAACATCGACTTATGTCCATCAGCACGGCCTTCAGAGTTGTAGAGATCCTTAAGCAGGTCAGGAATCCTATCATCTTCATGCCCATGCTCTTCCTCCAAACCAGCATTCTCTTGTAAAACCTTTTCCATAAAATCAATGCCAGCATCACGACCACCCATCATATGAGGGGCTTGTGTATCATCTTCAAAATGTTGAGGTCGTCCATCTAAAGGTTCTCCATGATATATCCATCTATCATATGTGCTGGCCATCCCATTAAGAAGCAGATGATCATCCACCATTCCTTGTTCTTTTCCTTTACGGTTGAGGCATTCGTAGCATGGGCAAAGAATGGCAACATCCTTGGCAAAAAAATCCTGAAAAATTGCATAAATTCATTAACTCCCTTCATATGTTCTTTGGAAAACCTTCTAAGCTTCTATCAATCTGCCAAAGACAACAAATTGTTGCAACTTAGCAACCAATCTAAGTGCATCAACATTAATTAATGAAAATGGATGTCAGTAATGGCAGCTAAAAATCTAGAAAATTTTATATGCTAATTTCCTAACCACAACATAGAAACAAGCCAATTTGTAAATCAAACCAATATTGAAATTGGCATGAATTTTCATTGCTGACAAGGATAAATCAAATCAAAAAAACCAACATTTTAGAAGGATCCTGTTTCAGGGAAAGACCAAGCTAGCTAGCTCCTAACAATTACTATGCAGACAAACAATCTGCACAAAAACAAGCTGAATAACACCTAACAGTGCATCAACAATATTCATCTATGCAGTTTCTACCAGTGCGCATCTAGCTCCTAACTCCTAACAGTGCGCATCTAGGGTTCTTTAAAAGATTTAGATCAGAAGAGAGGGGGAGAGGAGAGGGTGGGAGAGGAGAGGGGGGAGAGCACACCGGGAGGCCTGCTTGCGGCAGCAGCGTCGGAGAGTCCCCCATGCTTGGCGAGCCGCTCCTGTCGAGCCAAGCGGCAAGGCCACGGTTTCGCCGCCCCTGCCAGTTGCTTCCGCCGTCGTGGGAGAGGCGCGTGTCGAGGCAACACCAGCGTCGGTGGCCCACGGCCCTGCCTCCCTGCCGGTTGCTTCCGCCACTGGCCTTGGCCCTGCCACCCCCGTTGGTTGCTTCCACCGCTGCCTACGCTAGACCTAAGAAACGAGAGGGGGGGAATTTTTGCTGAGTGTTGGAGACAGCTGCCGCTCTAGTCCCCGCTTGATGCTGCCAGTGGGTCACACTTGTCAGTGTGTTTGAGACAGCTGTTGTTTTTTTGATTTAAAGAAACGTTACGACAAAGAATTAATAATCTCTCTCTAGCCCAGTGGTTGTGCGACAACGAATTCAGCGCACGGTTGTGGGTTCGAGTCCCCGCTCGCACATCCTTTTTACTAATTCAGCGCTCGGTCAAAACCATGCTGCTAGTGGGTTGCACTAGTTAGTGTGTTGGAGACGGACGGTTTCGCTGTCAAATGGGTCCCGCCTGTAAGCGTAAATAGACTTCTCGGTCTCGTTGTCAAATAGGTCCCATCTGTAAGTGAATTGGTCCCACTTCTCAATGAGTTAAGACAACTATTTGATATATAATAGATACAATACTACTGGTAGTTGAGCAACAGAGCTTCTCTAGCCCAGTGGCTGGGAACGCAGTCCCACTACCTCAGGTCGTGGGTTCGAGTCCCCGCTGTGCTTATTTTTTAACGAGCGAATAAATGAATTAGGGCGTCTGTCAAATGGGTCCCGCTTGTCAGAGTGTGATCCTGTCAGCAAAAATGACACGTAAACATTGACACATAAGCGAGATTGCAGAGGTGGCTGCCTAATCATCCTAATGCATTCGAACTCAAGTGTAATGACCTTTTATATTGATCATGATCAGTTAGAAATAAGGCACCGGACCAATGCCATCTGCTTTATGACCTTCTGGTGCAATGAAATTATGACCTTACTAGCCCTAATGGTCATTATGGTTTAGGGTTTGGAGCCCCCCGAACAGCTTACAACCAATTGGTCTCAAAAGGTCATAGATTTACGACCATTTTTCCAAGGTCACTTACAGAAGGCCACAAGATAGCATATTTCTTGTACTGGGGTATAGTGCCTCAAACTAGATCTTTGATGCTAATGAGATAAAGGCCACAGGCGGATATGTATTCACTCATGGTGGTGGCGCTATTTCTTGGAAGTATTGCAAGCAGACCATCTTAACGAGTTAACAATGGAAGCAGAACTCACAGCACTAGATACAGCTACGGTCGAAGCAGATTGGCTTCGCTGGCTCTTGAATGACTTACAAGTTGTGGAAAAACCTGTACCGGGTATTCTTATGAACTGCGACAATCAAACTGTGATTGCCAAAGTGAGTAGTTCAAAGGATAGCATGAAGTCATCAAGACATGTTCAGAGAAGGTTAAAACCTATCAGGAAAATGAGAAACTCTAGAGTTATTGCGTTGCATTATATCCAAACGTCTAAAAATCTGGCAGATCCTTTTACCAAGGGTCTATCACGTAATGTGATAGATAATGCATCAAAGGAGATGGGTATGAGACCCACAACATGAGTTGTTCACAGCGGTAACCTATTCTATGTGATCGGAGATCCCGTGAATTAGATGTGGAAGACAAGATGTTGGTCAACTGAGAGGAAAGTATCCTTAGTACTAATAATACCACTCCACGAAGATGCAATACTTTCCTAATCTGCATGGCAGGTTGATATAAATCTTAATGTGTTCTAAGTAGCTTATTTAAGCAGAGATGTCATGCAGAACATCTTCTGAAGAACACACCTATATGAGTCTGATTGTTAACCTCGCAATCTATGAGAGTAGGGTGCTCTCTAGTAAACTCATGAAAGGTCTCGGAGTATGATGCAGGAGGTCACCCGCGGGGAAGTCCCACGGCAGCCTAGTATCGGTCAAGGCTTTGTGTGAAGCTAGATTCGCAGAAAACTTGTAGTTCAAGGCATAATCCACTGTTCAAGTTGCTTACTAGTGTAGCATAGAGTTATAGGTGGAAGTTCAACTTAAGAGTCTCCACTGCAGTACCGGTATATAAATAGTGTTTTGGAACCAAAGGCAAATTTTTTGTGTGCCTCTTGGATCTGGTGGAGGATTGCTGGAATTTTCTCTAAAAATGGGTCATCCCAATAACAATTTTCAGAAATCCTAATAAATCCTAGAGGCCCACTAAGCCCATTCGTGCAAGGCAAGAGGTGGGACAAAAGTTTAGTCCCACGTTGCTAGTTGAGTAGGAGTTGGACCTACTTATAAGGGAGGATGTTTCTCCATATGTATGAGCATGAGAACAAGAGGGACATACATGTGCGCTCCTCCTCCCCTGCCCGCCTCGCCACGCCTCGTCACGACGCGCCGCGGGCTGCGGGAATGAGGCGAGCCGATGTCTAAATTTTTATCACGCACGACTGGTATACGAAAGGTCACTCGGGAGTTGAAAGGCTTAGCTATAGTGGAGATTGAATACGATGTTGCACCCTTCGGCTGCTGCCTTTTCATTTCATCTCCCTCTTTTGCTTCGCCTCCCGTCGTTGCCTGTTCACCTCCTTGTCCTATGCCTATAAAAGGGAGGTCACTCCTCTCAAGAGAGACACACCAGAACTTCTTCTTCCTCACGCCCTCAAGTTCCAAACCCTGAGATGCTACTAGGTTCTTCCCCATCCCGGCTTGCGGAGTGCACTTCAGGTCGGGACAGTAGGCCTCCGAAACCCCACCACTTTGAGTTATGTATAGGAGAAGGGTGATAAGGTTTTTGGGGAGAGCTCGGCACGACTACTGGCTTCTTCATCACGGACGCCCTGGATACTGACGATCACTTCCCAAACGACGACTTCTTCCCCGACGTCAACGACCTCTTCGACGACATGGCCGGTGATGACGTCAACGCCAACCCAGCTGATGCCACCGCTCAGTACATATTCATGTTTTTCATGTTCGAGGTTTTGCTAGAATTACTTGGTCTAGTTTCTATTCTACCTATGTTTCGGCATAGTTCACATGTTCATATAATCTTCACCTACTATACTTTAGTTTCCCTAATAAGTTTCGTTCCTCTTATTGTGGCATACTCTACTCTTAGTCGCATGACGAGTGTTGCCTCTTTTACTATGATCTTGTTTTATCAAGTATTCATTTTGTTTAAATCATTCGGTAAATTGCTCATATTTCCAACAATCCAAAAACCTTATTTTAGGAAATTTACCCTGAGTGGTTTTGTTGCTTCCATGAGGCCTCCTATGTTTGAGGGTGTGCACTATAAGAGGTGGCGCGTGAGGGTTGTGCTATGGTTTCAAGCCATGAGCTGCTATGAGGCCACTCTTGGCAAACATGAAGGAGATCTTAATCCTCAAGAGGAACAAGTTTTTCAGAAAAAGGATACCTTGTTTAAGGCTGCTCTTTTGAGTGTTCTTGGTGAGAACATAGTTGATGCTTATGCGTCAATTGACAATGGAAAAGATATGTGGGATGCACTCGAGGCCAAGTTTGGGGTCTCCGATGCCGGCACTGAGCTGTATATCATGGAACAATTCTATGACTACAGGATCACTGAAGAGCGCTCCATGGTTGAGCAAGCTCACGAGATATAGTCGTTTGCTAGAGAACTTGAGCACTTCAATTGTATGTTACCGGACAAGTTTGTTGTCGCATGTATCATTACTAAGCTCCCACCCTCATGGAGGAACTTTGCTACCTCTCTGAAGCATAAGAGATAGGAGTTTTCCGTTCCGGATCTCATTGGTACTCTTGAAGTGGAACAAAAGGCGAGAGCAAAAGATGTACGTGCTCGAGGTATTGAGGGAGGTTCTAGTGCCAATTTGGTACAGAAGAAAAACTTCCGGCCCCACAATTTCAAGAACAAGGGCAAGTTTAATGGCAAGGGAAAGTTTGATGGGAAGAACAAGGCTTCACAACACACCAACTTCAAGAACAAGACTGACAAGAAGAAAGGTGTGTGTCATGTCTGCGGAGATCCTGATCATTGGGTGTCACGCCCAAGATGCGGTCCTATCCTTATTTGGCACGAGGGCCTCAAAGGGGATAGAAGCGCATCTCGATGCGTTCGCAAGAATGGATATCATTACAAGTACATGTACAGAAGAGATGAGTATATGGAATTGGCTTACACTCGCCACAAGCTACCTCAGAGACACATCTATACAATAACATCTCAAACATCATACATAAGAGCAGGGTCCGACTACGGGCGAAATCAAACGATAAAATGACATCCACCCTTGCTATCCCAGGCTGCCGCCTGGAACCCATCCAAGATTGAAGAAGAAGAAGAAGAAGAAGAACTCCAAGTCAAATCAAGCAACGTGCTCACGTCAAATCATCACATTACCTGTACCTGCAACTGTTGTTGTAGTAATCTGTGAGCCACAGGGACTCAGCAATCTCATTTCCAAGGGTATCAAGACTATTAAAGCTTAATAGGTAAGGTATGGTTAAATGGTGAGGCTGCAGCAAGCGTCTAAGCATATATTTGAGTGGCTAACTTACGAGCACAGAAAGTAAAGTATGGTGGTCTACGCATAACGGGCGTCAACTAGTATTGATCACTAACTGATCCTGAACACCTACTTAGGTCAATCATAACCCCACCGTGTTCTCTTCCGGATGAGGACTCACAAGAAGAGACAGTCATGGTTACTCACACGGTTGGTGTATTTTATTAGAGTTTACTTCAAGTTTGCTATGATCGGGTGTTAAAAAAATTATCCAAGTTTGCCACATAACCGCGGGCACGGCTTCTCGAAAAGATTTAACCCTGCAGGGGTGCTCCAACTCATCCATCACAAATTAACCACACTCAGCGGGAATAACCTCAACCATGGATATCGTGATCTTCCTAGGCAATTCCAAAGGAAATCTAACACCTCGAGAGAGCCCGAAGAAATCAGAGTTCCTCACTCGAGACGTTCGAGAAAGGTAAAACAAATCCAGCAAGGCCGCCCGACGTGTCGACGAACCCGATAGGAGCCGCGTATCTCGTTCTCAGGACACGACCTGATGGGACTAGCTACAGGGAAAAACCAATCCTCAAGTTGCCTCGAGGCGGCCCCGTAGGTAGCCCATTTTGGACCAACACTCATGAGGAGCACTGGCCCGGGGGTTGATTAAAATTACCCACGGGGTCCGGAAAAATATCCCCTATGCAAGTTCATTAATTATTAGGCAAATGTAGTACCAATGTTGGGCCTTGCCAGACAAGTTTTATTCTAACCCGAAAATCAAGGGGGTCCCCATAACAACCCCGAGCATGTTAGGAGCACTCATTTATGGAACATAACACCAGTTCACAAGTAACTAAGGGCGGCAAGAGTGGAACAAAACACCAAGCAAAAGGCCAAGCCTTCCACCCTTTACCAAGTGTATATGTGCATTAAATTAAATAGCAGCAATATTGTGATATAACAAAGAAGGTCCATGTTGGCACATGGAAGCATTTGCACCTGCAGCTAGCAACGCTATAAGAGGGGTTGAGCAAGCGGTAACATAGTCAAACATAGGTTCGCTGGGACATGGAGGGGTTAGAGGCTTTTCATGGCAATGTTGGGAGGCTTATCAAACAAGTGGTAGGTAGCGAGACATAACGATAAAAGACGAGACAACTAGCATGGCAATGATAGTAATGGTATCCAGGGAAATGTGTCATCTTGTCTGAGATCCCGCTCGGAAGAAGACCGAGTCCATGAAGAAGACGAACCAACGTAGTCGAACGAATCCTCACACTCCGAACGTTTTCTGAATTCTATCGAGAAGAAGCAATCCAAAACAACAATCAACACAAGATACACCACAACATATGCAAGACACGATGCACAAACAATATGATGCATGTCCGGTTTAAATATGCAATGCATGACAATTCACAACAATCAAATACTACACATTAAGTGAAGCTCAATATCCAACGGGTTTCATATTGACGAAACTCCACCTTCGAATTATTTAGTTCACTCACGTTAGGTACACGACAATATTAAATGTTGTTAAACATGGCAAGAGGTGAAGCATAAGTAAACTATCTATCTAGTCATGTTAAAGGAGGCCGAAAACAACTTATAGCATCTCCGAAATGACCCCATATGTTAATTTCGAAATTGGTTCAGATCTGAACTAATCATATTTTATATTTGTTAAACAGCGAAACAAATGTCACCATGTTATTCTACATGTCATTCTAGTCGATTTACATATATAGAACATCTCAAACGGAGCTACGGTCTAAAAGATATGAGCAAAACAAGATGCGGATGTCATGAATGCAAATGCATGGGAAATGCAACCACAACCATTTCAAATCATGAATGCAGCAAGTTATTATGAAAATACATGATATTCTAAGCACGTTTCATATAAGAAATGTCCAAAACGGACCTACGGTTCAACCACAACCATCAAAACAAGCTTTAGTTGAAATCTGCCAAAAACAGCAACATAGCATTTTGAACACATGAAAACAACAAGATACAATATTCTAAAGTGCACCAACTAAGCACGGGGCAATAGCATACAACATCCACTTCATTTCATCTTCAAAAATCATAATCAAAACATGCATGGATCACTTGGTAGGAAGCTCACAAGATGGCTACTCAATAACAATTTCAGACTTAGTGAAAATAGCAGTTTTAGACAGTGCAGTTATTATCATGAAGGCATATTGACAGCAGAGAAAATATATGCTACAGGTCATGAAATGGCATGAAACTTAACAGCATACTAAAGGACTATATCAACAACAAATAACTCCATTGCACCTACCACAAAAGAGTTCTAGATCACTAGCAAATCACATGGCAAGACAGCAACAAAATATAACAGATTTAGACTTAGAAACATTTGGGACCCTCAAAATAACAGATTTTTATAGCAAGTAGACAACAGCAAAACAACACCTACACATGCATTTCTATGACAAACAAAATGTCCATGAGCTAGGACACATATCAAAGAGCAACTTTCATGTTAAAAATTAATTCATATCATGCCCGGATTAATTCCTACGAAAATGACAAAAGGCATCACGGTGAAAATGACATGCACTCAAACATGCTCAAATGACAAAACTAAATGCACAGATAACTTCTATGGATTTTTTCTACCCCGGAAACATATATAATATGATTAGGTTCATGTAGAAAGTTAATCACAATTAAATATGTGGGATTAGGCCTAATCACGTCAAAGCACTTCAACAATGCAATTTAATGCAAACATCATGACCAACATTTTTCTCATGCATGAAAATGCGATGCGAATGAGATGAACATTTTTAATATTTCATTTAATTAATTTCGATGCACGGCTAATAATTTATGAAAATGCAATTAATGCAAAATAAATGCAAATGACATGTTAAATTATTTTATGCGTGGGTGCAATGGCATATTAATATTCTGCACAATTTTCTAAGCACTTTACATGTTGAAAGTTTAATGTGCGAAGACCGGATTAAATAAAAACGCATTGAATCAATACCCGAAAACAATAAATAAGAAAAAAATGATGGGGGGCTGGCTCACCTATCTGGGCCGAATCTGGCCGGCAGGGGAGGTGGGCCGAGGACGCGGATGGCCCACGTGCAGCCAGAGCGGGGTCAATGCAGGGGCTTCATCCTCCGCTCATCTCGTGCCCGAGCGGGCGGCGGCGGTGGCGCGAGGGAGCCCGGGCCTGACCGGAACGGGGTCAGGGCGACCGGATCCGGCAGCCGGAGGCGGGGATCTGGACGGCGGTGGCGCTTGGCGACGGCCGGAGGAAGCTCGGGCGGCGGCCATGGCGACACAGCACCTGCGGGAGAGAGCAAGGGCGAGGGTGAGAGGGAGGAGAAGGAGAGGAGAGGAAGGAGAGGGAAGGAGAGGGCGGCGCGGCGGCTGGCCGGGTCCGGCGAGGCGGCGGCGCCCTGGTGAGCATGCAAGAGGAGCTACGGGAGCTTCACTGCGGTCGAAGCTCGGGGAGCTCCGGGAGAGCTCAGGAACGCCGATTCGGGCCCGGATGGGCTCGAACGGGCCCAGATGGGCTCGGGCGGGCTGGAGGCTGGAGGAGGGAGAAGGGGCTGGCTAGGGTTAGGTTTGCACGCGGAACGATGGGGGTCTATATATAGGGATCGGGGCTGGGGGTTACGGCACTGCGTTTCGGACTGCCGGGTGTCGGTCCGACTGTCCGGAAGCGGAGAGGGTCGGGCTGCGGCGGCTGTGCAGAGGGCTAAGGAGGGGAAGAGAGGGAAGCGGTGCGACGCGGCATGAAGATTTTAAAACACCGAGAAACGACCGACGAACGTCTGATAAACTACTGATAACCTCACTTCTACGGATTACCGACGGGGCATCGAACGAACTCAGAATGCGACGAAAATTGACACGCGATCTACCTATGCTATAACAAGACCGCACGACAAGTTTCAACTCGATCCGAGAATATTTTTAACGGATGCAAGTTTTCAAAAACGGGAGATGATGCGATGTAGATGATGCAAATGATGCGATGAAGAATGCAACAAGCAGATGCACACATGCCGAAAATGGAAACTAAAGGGGAATCTTCTGGACATCGGTCTCGGGCTGTCACATTGGGCCCCTAGCTGCCCTAACCGTTATGACAAGCGTCAACATGGGAAAGGCGACAAGATCGCAAATGTTGTCATTGGTGCGGCTGAGATGAAGGATGTGGGTACGGTATACTTCCACTATTCTTTGAGTATGTCTTTCTCCTGATTGGTTAATTGGCACGGGTGCTAATGTGCATGTATGCGGTGATATTTCCATGTTTTCTACTTATCAGGCCCCAGGAACTACTTCCATGCTGATAGGCAACGGTTCAAGTGCTTCTGTTCATGGTGTTGGCATGGTTGATCTGAAGTTTACTTCGGGGAAGATCGTGCGGCTAAAGAACGTGCATTATGTCCCCTCCGTCAGCAAAAAACTTGTTAGCAGATCTCTTTTGTGTAGAGATGGCTACAAGCTTGTATTTGAGTCCAATAAATTTGTAATATCCAAGTATGGAACTTTTTTTGGCAAAGGTTATGAGTCAAGAGGCTTGTTTAGACTATCTTTGTCAGATGTTTGTAATAAAGTTGTTCCTCATGTTTGCAACAATAGTGAATCAAATGTCTGGCATTCACGTCTCTATCATGTTAATTTCGATTGTATGCCGCGGCTAGCCAAGTTGAACTTAATCCCCAACATCACTGTTGTCAAGGGATCTAAGTGTCAAGTTTGTGTGCAAGCTAAGCAACCTCATAAATCTCATACAACTATGGAAACAAGAAATCTTGTGCCACTAGAACTTATACATTCAGATCTTTGTGAAATGAATGGTGTTTTGACAAAAGGTGGAAACAAATATTTCATGACTTTAATTGATGACCCTACTAGATATTGCCATGTGTATCTTTTAAAGTCAAAAGATGAGGTATTGAATTTTTTCAAGAACTATAAATCTGAAGTGGAAAATCAACTTGATCGGAAAATCAAGAGGCTTAGGTCCGATCGTGGTGGAGAGTATTTTCCCAACGAATTTGATTCTTTTTGTGCGGAAGATGGAATAAGTCATGAGAGGATGCCTCCCTATTCACCTCAGTCAAATGGGGTATCCGGAAGAAAGAACAGTATTCTAACTGATTTGGTTAACGCCATGTTAGATACATTGGGTCACTCTAAGGCATGGTGAGGGGAGGCGATATTAACTGCATGTCATGTCCTAAACTGAGTTCCCACAAAGAACAAAGAGATAACTCCATTCGAGGAATGGGAGAAGAAAAGGTTAAAACTCTCTTACCTACGTACTTGGGGCTGCTTGGCAAAAGCCAATATACCAATTCCAAAGAAGCGAAAGCTTGGACCAAAAATTGTAGATTGTGTTTCCCTGGGCTACGCTTTTCATAGCATTGGTTACAGATTCTTGATTGTAAAATCGGAGGTATCAGACATGCGTGTTGGTACAATCATGGATTTGAATGATGCGACTTTCTTTGGAGATATCTTTCCCATGAAGGATATGGGTAGCTCATCACATTAAGAGTTGCCTAGTTCATCGAGTCAAGATGTAGTTGAAATTTCTGAACCTATCATTTCGACACAACATCTTGAAGATCCTGTGGAGGACAATGATGAGACTCATAAAAGGAGCAAGAGACAGAGGACTGCAAAGTCTTTTGGTGATGATTTTCTTGTGTATCTCATAGATGACACTCCCAGTTCTATTTCAGAGGCTTGTGCATCTGAAGACGCTGACTACTGGAAGGAAGCGGTCCGTAGTGAGATGGATTCCATCTTGGCAAATGAAACTTGGGAGATAACAGATCGACCTTATGGGCGCAAACCTATAGGGTGCAAATGGGTATTCAAGAAAAATCTTAGGCCTAATGGTACTATTGAGAAGTATAAGGCACGACTCGTGGCCAAGGGTTATACCCAAAAGGAAGGCGAAGACTTCTTTGATACTTATTCACCTATGGCTCGACTGACCACTATTCGAGTGTTACTTTCACTAGATGCCTCACATGGTCTTCTCGTTCATCAAATGGATGTTAAGACAACTTTGTTGAATGGAGAGTTGGATGAGGAAATTTACATGGAACAACCTGATGGGTTTATAGTGGACGGTCACGAAGGAAAAGTGTGCAGATTGTTGAAGTCTTTGTATGGACTCAAACAAGCACCTAAGCAGTGGCAAGAGAAGTTTGAAAGACCTTTAACAACTACAGGCTTTGTTGTAAACGAAGCTGACAAATGTGTGTACTATTGCCATGGTGGGGGCGAGGGAGTTATCCTTTGCCTATATGTTGATGACATACTAATTTTCGAAACAAATCTGAACATCATTGAGGAGGTCAAGAATTTCCTATCTCATTGTTTCGAGATGAAGGATTTAGGAGTAGCTGATGTTATTTTAAATATCAAGCTACTGAGAGATGATGATTGTGGGATTACATTGCTTCAATCCGACTATGTGGAAAAGATCTTGAGTCGCTTTGGTTATAGTGACTGCAAGCCCTCTCCGACACCTTATGATGCTAGCGTGTTACTTCAAAAGAATCGAAGCATTGCTAGAGATCAATTGAAATACTCTCAAATTATTGGATCACTTGTGTATTTAGCCACTGCCACGAGACCTGACATCTCTTTTGCGATTAGCCAACTAAGTCGGTTTGTCTCAAAACCGGGAGATGATCATTGGAAAGCTCTAGAAAGAGTTATGCACTATTTGAAGGGCACTACGAGCTATGGAATTCCTTACACTGGGTACCCAAAGGTGATTGAAGGGTATAGTGACTCAAACTGGATCTCTGATGCTGATGAGATAAAGGCCACGAGCGGATATGTATTCACTCATGGTGGTGGCGTTGTTTCTTGGAAGTCTTGCAAGCAGACCATCTTAACGAGGTCAACAATGGAAGGAGAACTCACAACACTAGATATAGCTATGGTCGAAGCAGATTGGCTTCGCCGGCTCTTGAATGACTTACCGGTTGTGGAGAAACCTGTACCGGGTATTCTTATGAACTGCAAAATTAAACTATAATTGCCAAAGTGAGTAGTTCAAAGGATAACATGAAGCCATCAAGACATGTTCAGAGAAGGTTAAAATTTGTTAGGAAAATGAGAAACTCCGGAGTTATTGCGTTGGATTATATCCAAACGTCTAAAAATCTGGCAGATCCTTTTACCAAGGGTATATCATGTAATGTGATAGATAATGCATCAAAGGAGATGGGTATGAGACCCACAACATGAGTTGTTCACAGTGGTAACCTATTCTATGTGATCGGAGATCCCATGAATTAGATGTGGAAGACAAGCTGTTGGTCAACTGAGAGGAAAGTATCCTTACTACTAATAATACCACTCCATGAAGATGCAATACTTTCCTAATCTGCATGGCAGGTTGATAGAAATCTTAATGTGTTCTAAGTGGCTTATTTAAGCAGAGATGTTGTCCTGCAAAACATCTTTTGAAGAACACACCTATATGAGTCTGATTGTTAATGTCGCAATCTATGAGAGTAGGGTGCTCTCTAGTAAACTCATGAAAGGTCTCGGAGTATGATGCATAAGCTCACCCGCGGGGAAGTCCCATGGCAGCCTAGTATCGGTCAAGGCTTTGTGTGAAGCTAGATTCATAGAAAACTTGCAGTTCAAGGCATAATCCCCTGTTCAAGTTGCTTACTAGTGTAGCATAGAGTTCTAGGTGGAAGTTCAACTTAAGAGTCTCCACTGCAGTATCGGTATATAAACAGTTTTTTGGAACCAAAGGCAAAAAAATTGTGTGCCTCTTGGATCTGGTGGGGGATTGCTGGAATTTGCTCTAAAAATGGGTCAGCCAATAACAATTTTCAAAATTCCTAATAAATCCTAGAGGCCCACTAATCCCATTCGTGCAAGGCAATAGGTGGGACAAAAGTTTAGTCCCACATTGCTAGTTGAGTAGGAGTTGGACCTCCTTACAAGGGAGGATGTTTCTCCACATGTATGAGCATGAGAACAAGAGGGACATACATGTGCGCTCCTCCTCCTCCGCTCGCCTCGCCATGCCACGCCACGCCTCGTCACGACACGCCGAGGGTTGCGGGAATGATCCGAGCCGATGTCTAAATTTTTGTCACGCACGACTGTTATACGAAAGGTCACTCGGGAGTTGAAAGGCTTAGTTGTAGTGGAGATTGAATACGACGCTGCACCCTTCGGCTGCTGCCTTTTCGTTTTATCTCCCTCTTTTGCTTCGCCTCCCGTCACTGCCTGCTCGCCTTCTTCTCCTGTGCCTATAAAAGGCAAGTCGCTCCTCTCCAGAGAGACAAACCAGAACTTCTTCTTCCTCACGCCCTCAAGTTGCAAACCCTGAGCTACTACTAGGTTCTAACCCATCCCGGCTTGCGGCGTGCACCGCAGGTTGGGAGAGTAGGCCTCCAAAACCCCACCACTTCGAGTCATGTACGGGAGAAGGGTGATAAGGTTTTTGGGGAGCGCTTGGCGCGACTACTGGCTTCTTCATCACGGACGCCACGGATACCGATGATCACTTCCCAAACGAAGACTTCTTCCCCGACGTCAATGACCTCTTCGACGACATGGCCGGTGATGACGTCAACACCAACCCAACTACTACCACCACTCAGTACGTATTCATGTTTTTCATGTTCGAGGTTTTGCTAGAATTACTTGGTCTAGTTTCTATTCTACCTATGTTTAGGTATAGTTCAGATGTTCATATAATCTTCACCTACTATACTTTAGTTTCCCTAATAAGTTTCGCTCCTCTTATTGTGGCATACTCTAATCTTAGTCGCATGATGAGTGTTGCCTCTTTTACTATGATCTTGTTTTATCAACTGTTCATTTTGTTTAAATCATTCGGTAAATTGCTCATATTTCCAACACCTTCGACGGTTTGAGACCCATGGTGGTGTTCTTTTGGCCTCGGATACCATGGTGTTGACCGTGGACATCATTGTGTTGGGCTCTCACTTCATCTCAGGCCGGGTTTGCATTAAAGATGGGGCTCACTAGTGGATCATGGGAGTGTATGGACCCCAGAGCAATGAGGATAAATTGGTGTTTCTCAATGAGTTGAATGCTAGGCGGGCAGTTTGTCCAGGACAGTGGATGGTGCTAGGAGATTCCAACATGATCCTAAGGGCTTGTGAGAACAACAACGAGAATCTAAATAGGAGCATGATGAATAGGTTCATGAGCTTTGTAGACGACAATGAGCTAAAAGAGATCAACATGCATGGCCGAAGTTTCATGTTGTCTAACGAGCGCGACAACCCCACTTTGATGATAATCGGTTGAGTCGTTGTCTCCATTGGTTTGGAGTTGGCCTACACAGACTGTCTACTCCAATCCCTCTCCACGGGGGTATCTGACCATGCCCCCTCTACTTGTCCACCAGCGCCATGGGGTATGCGAAGGGACGCTTCTGTTCCATGACTTTTTGGACTAAGTTGGAGGGATTTGAGCAGGCAGTCTGAGATGTTTGGGTATGTGGCGCGGCGATCGTACACCCCTTCAAAAGGTTGGATGATTTGTTTCGGAATGCGACTATGGGGTTGCCAGCATGAGGGCAACGAAAGGTGGGGAATGTGAAGCTACAAATGGTCGTGGCACACTGGATCATCATGCGCTTTGACCAAGTCTAGGAGAAAAGGTTGATTTCGCTCGAAGAGCGCTGGCTACACCACACCCTAAATAAAACACTCTGGCCTTGCCTCATTGGAGAGAACTATTCGGAAGGAATGATCCAGGAATGATCAAGAGGTCGATGCAAATTCCAAACTGTTCCAGGCAGTGGCGAATGGTAGGAGGATCAAGAATTTAATACCTCACATTAAGTTACACGATGAGGAGAGAACGTGGGAGGTAGTCACTGATGCATTTGAGAGGATTCTCCGGAGTGAGCAGGCATGTGATCACACTTTGAACCTAGACTTCGTGGGCATGGAATCGGTGAACCTCAGCGATCTTGAGTGCATGTTATCAGATGAGGAAGTGTAGGCCATTATCAAGGACCTCCTAGCTGACAGAGCTCACGGGCCTGATGGATTCATTAGGGACTTTTATCATAGGGATTGGCCAGTCATTAGGCATGACATCACGGCTGGCTTGCATAAACTTTAATTACATGGGAGATGAGAGAGGGTTTGGCAAGCTCAATAAGGTCTTGATTGTTCTCATCCCGAAGAAGCCCGGAGTGGAGGAAATTGGATACTACCGGCCCATTAGTTTGCCGCATAGCTTCTCCAAGTTTTTTTGCTAAGGTGTTTGCCAATAGAGCACGCTTCTGGATGATAGTCATTGTCACGGCAAATCAAATCGGCCTTCATTCTTGGCAAAAACCTGCATGACAACTTTCTCTTGGTCAGGAAAGTACCAAAGAAGATCTATGATAGAAAGGAAAGAGGAGTGTTCCTTAAACATGACATCATGAGAGCCTTCGACTCTCTCTTGGTCTTTTTTATTCAAGTTCCTCCGAAGAAAAGGTTTCGGCCACAACTGGATGCGCTGGATTGTGATCTTGCTTCAATCTTCCTCGACCAAAGTATTGGTTAATGCAATCCCATGGCGTAGCTTCCTTCACACCAAAGGATTGAGGCAAGGGGATCACATCTCCCCCACTATTGTTCATGATCGCAATGGAGGCACTTTCGGCGCTCTTCGCTAAGGTGGAGCAGGAGGGAGCGGTCACTACAATCCATGGCATCTCAGCTACCCTGTGTTTGATGATTTACGTAGATGACATGGCTCTTTTAATCAAGCCCACCACCACGGACCTTACATTTGTGAAAGCTACATTGGAGATTTTGGGAGAAGCTTCGGGCCTGTGCGTCAATTACAAGAAGTCGTCCGCAATCATCATCCACAGATTGACTATCGATCATGCGGCCATCATGGGAATTCTACAGTGTGACATTGGAACATTCCCATGCATTTATCTAGGCATCCAACTCGATCTTTCGCAGCTCTCCAAAATGGATTGGCAACACCTCCTCAACCAAGCTAGACACATCATACCTGTGTGGCAACATGGGCTCATGCACATGCCAGGCATGCTCATCCTTGTCAAATCAGTGCTCTCAGCGAGACCGATTCACCACCTCGTGATCCTTAATGCATCGAAGTTGGTTTTCGAGGACATTAATGCTTGGATGCGTGCCTTCTTCTGGGAGGGAAAGGACAAAGTTAATGGGGGGCAAGGTTTGGTTGCTTGGGACACCATATGCAGGTCTTATCATTTTGGTAGACTCAGGGTGAAGAATCTTGAGCTCCAAGCCACTGCTCTTCGGGTCAAATGGGAATGGCTTCGGAGAACTAACGAGGTGCAACCCTGGTAGGGCCTAAGGTTGGTGTTGGATAGCGCGTCCAGATAGGTGGTTGATAGTCTGATGGCAATCGTGGTGGGTGATGGGAAGAAGATCCTATTTTGGAGGGACTATTGGATCAACGGCCGTGCGGTGGTTGAGATCGCTCCTCTTCTTATTGAGCAAGTCCCCACCAGGGTGAGGAATGCCTGTTTGGTCCACTGGGTCATGGAATCTAGGCGACGGGAATAAGATATCCAGGGCGAGCTCAACTTCACGATGCAGATGCAACTATATATGTTGTAGCAGGCTATCGCGCTCAATGATAGAGATGAGGCAAGAGAAGGTCGCTTCTCATGTCCTTGTGACATATGTCGAAAGTACACAGCCAAGTCCAACTATGGTCAGCTTTGCATGGGTATGACGACCTTTGAGCCGCCAGCCTTAATTTGGAAGACTTGGGCTCCACTCAAATGCAAAATCTTCCTTTGGTTGGTGTCTCAATATAGGGTGTAGACCTTGGACCGGAGAGCCAAGTATGGGCTCCAAGACTCTACCGCACCTTGTTTTACATGCCTGCAAGAAGAAGACAAGGTGGATCACATCCTAGTGCAATGCCCGTATGTGAGAGGTTTGGCACTATATTCTTGCCCACTTCAGGTTGACCATCACGATCCCATCTCCTCAAGACATGCTCGCACAATGGTGGAGCACGGCTAGGAGTGGTCTCAACAAGAAGCACAAGAAGGGATTCGGCTCCCTCTTCATGATCACAACTTGGTCCCTATGGAAGAAACACAATGCTAGGGTCTTTGGAAGAACGGCGCAACAGGTTGATCCCATTTAGCTTAAGGCGATGATCATTGAAGAGATTGAAGAATGGAGAAAGTCTGGTGCTGGAAGTTTAGATAGATTAGCGAGAGAGTAGTCCTTCGTTAGCTCGTAGGTGTGGGTGTGGGTGTATGACCAAGCCCTTGTTCGCAAGGTGCTCGGTACTCTTGTAAATATTTTTCTTCCCTCTATATAAATATGGTATGCCATTGGCATACTATTGAAGAAAAAATGTGGCCCATTCCACCAAGTTGAGTGATAACACGCAATAAACCATGTTCTAATCTGAGGAGAAACACTATGGGTGAGTTGGCAGTAGTGATCGGATCGATGTCCTCTTAGAAACTCTTGTAGTTGTTATACCTCTTCGGGCGCTTTTGAGCTCCACCACCATCTTTTACTTCTTGTCGAACACAACCTTCTTGTTCTTGGAGGAGGTCCCTGAAGCAGCGTGTCATTCTGCATTGAACATACGAATAATAGGTGAATGGAGGGACAAAATGTAATACATATATGAACAACATCAATGGACATATGCAGAAAATCTGCTCCACTTCATCTTCAACATTCATTCATCCCACCCACCTATCGCTTGAACCTTCAAAACCCCTATTATGCACCACCACACTCCAATACATCTTCCACCCATCTCTATGTGTGTGTGCGCATGCGTGTGTGTGTGTTCTACCATTACTTCTTCCACATCTCTCTTTGTCTCACCGCAACTCCACCACCATGGACGTCTTCCGCCCTGGTCCTGGATGGAGCGCATTCATCCTTGTGTGCTCACTTGGCGACCCCATGAGGTCCACGAATTCTATGGAGGTGTGCTCTTGGTTGAAGAGCATGGACAAGATGCATAAATAGGCACATATTGTGTTGTCGAGGGTGATGAATTTGAAGATAAGGGGGTGATGCCTGACACATCCAAAGGCGTTATGCCAGTGGACATACTATTGTGGGCAATGAAGGAGTCAGAGTTAAGTCCAAAATAGTATGTGTTATGTGCTTGCTTATGTATAAAGTAAGGCAGAAGCATGTTTCGAGGAGGACGAGTCGGTTGATCCAGGTCAGAAATCTATGTCATGGTATTCTCATGGCAGGTGTCATGGGGTGTCTTATCGAGAGGTTAGGGTCTGATGGGCGCTGGCGGTATCCGTTGGCGGGTGTGCGCGCTCAGCACTGATGACACAGAGATACCCAGGTTCGGTGCCTTTCGACGGAGGTAAAACCCCTAGTCCTACCAGAGTGACTATGAGAGATCACCGGAATCCAAGGTTACTCCTTCGGCTATTTGGAAGGAGGAGGAAGAGAGCACTAGCTCAGTTCATCCACCCCATATGTGTGTGTGAGTACGTGAATGGCTGAACCCCCTCTAGGAGGGATGCTGAGAGGTTTTATAGGCTAATCTTCCACCTTATAATATACAGGGAAAATAGGGGCAGGCTCGGGCCACCATCCTATCTAGCCGTCTGCGGGGTCTTGTCGTCCATGAGGCCCGCCGGTCGTTGTGGGGCCTATCGGCTGCTCATTACTGTAGCCACACGTCAATGGTGTCACGGCGTAGGTAGTGTGATGCCTCCATAGTGTCGGACCGCCCCATCGATGTAAGCGGTACCGGTGACACTATGACCATGCTCCCTCGCGGTGTGCGGGTGCTGTCTTGTCTTGTAGTTGTTACGACTGGATCGGACGGGCACTGGCTAGACTAGCTGCCACCTATAGCCTGCCAGGAAACTGACCCGAGACGTCCAACGAGCCGCCCGCATGGGCAGTCAGCTAGAAACCTATTGGACGGCGGAGACGACAAGCCCCAAATGTTTTTGAAGTGTTGACTCCTCTGCTTTGGCATACCCGGGGGTCATATCCCCAAGCCTCTGAATGTGTTGGGGTCTAGAGGTCTCAGGCGAAGGGCCCTAGTAGGTTCTCCTGAAATCTGTACAGCCATCAATCTTGACAAAGTAGAATCCGGCAAGCGGTTGCCCACTAGCCGGAGCCAGGCCCACCACTAAGGATGCTGGTTGTATGCGTTTGGGCCGGCCTGGGCACAACAAACTTCGAGAATGATGCCGCCTTAGGCAGCTGCAGCCGGCCGGCTGTCATTTCTAAGTCCACCGCCTACCCATCACGCTCCACGTGTGGTCTGTAGAGGGGGCTGGGCCCCGCCATAATGTGTGGGATGGGACGCCGTCGTAGGCCTAGCCCACTAGGCCTCGGCTCGGGCGCATGATCCTCTGCGGGCCGCGCCCGATGGTTGGGGTTCCCCGCATGTCATAACGGTGTTGCACAATGTCGGGTAGTGGGGGTCATGGGCACAAACGATCGCACTCTCCCACATTCTTGCGGGCTTTAAAGGTAAGGGAGGAGGAGCGGCCCAGGCACACAACACTCTGCACCCCCTCCCCTCATCTTTCTCCTTGCCCTATGCGCCATTGCCGCACCATCTCTCCACCTTTTTACTCACACCCGAAGCGCTTGTCGTTGTGCCCTGCTGGGGCTCCCTCGTGAGTTCACTCTGTATCTTAGCCACCTCGACACTGCCGCCAAACCCGAAGATGGATGGGCCTCACGGCACATGGGATGGTGCCACCACCACCCTTGCGGACATCGAGCGCCTCTGCCGCGCCCGTAAGATCACTCTGACAGACCATGTCGCTGTCGACACCGTTGGGCGTGAGCAGGTGTCAGATCCGCATGAGGGGAGTATGTCGTGTTCACCTCCCATTTCGCCCGAGAATTCAGACTCCTGGCAAGCAGGTTCTTCCATCACTTCCCCAACTACTTCGACCTCCACCTGCACCATCTGGTGCCAATTCCATCCTGCAACTTTCTTGCTTCACCAACCTCTGCAAGAGGCATTTTGGCCTCCTCCCCTTCATCAAGCTATGAGGGAGGTTTTTCTTCTTCTGGCTGCAGGCGAAAAACGACGTGTCATACTCCTATGGGGCGGCGGCGGTGTACGGGCAGCCCAACGGCCACTTCCCGTGCCCTCCCATCATGGCGTCACCGAAGAAGTGGCAATGGCCGTTCTTATACGTGAAGAACATAAACCCATAGGTCGATTGTGTCAACCTTCTGGAGTTCACTAACACAACACCGACCAAGCTAAACTAGGGCTATGACCCCAACGGGGACGAGGTCGTCGCGATCTACTGCTGGCTGGGGAAGCAGGAGAGGCACGAGAAGCTGGTGAAGACGGACATGGTGGACGTGTTCATCGTCTATCGGGTGATCCCGATCTAGGAGCGGGCTCACCTGATTTGTGACATGAGTTTTCGGCATGACACCTGCTAGACCTCGATGGTAGAGCTGACGCTGGCTGAAGTAGTCAGATGGTTCAACGCGATGACCGACCCAAGCTCACCGTGAAGGAGTGGTGGCTCGGCATGGGTACATACTACCACAACTTCCCGGCACAGAGGGTAAGCTCTTTCTTGCAGCGTTATCTTACGTCCCGCTCCAGCTCCGGCTGCAGTTGTTCATCCGTCAACATACGAGAGACGGGCTGAACCCATAGGTCTTGGCGTCGGACCAAGCAAAGTCCGACGACGGGGATAATGAAATCAGCTTGGAGGATGCCAACTCTGACGCCTCCGGCTTGGACGACTAGGGGAGGAGCCGACTGACACTAGACCCAACAGATCTGGGGCAGCCAGTGAGTCCCACCAAAAATTCACAATCAAGAATTGGACGGATGATGATGTTAATGTCAACGTGTGCATTTTAATTGTGATGCCCATCACAACGACGCCGCCCATGAGGCGGCCGTGAAGGGCAGACGATACCCCTCGGCCAGGAGGCAGCCGAACACGGAGCGAGCCACCAAGAAGCGGCAGGCCGTAGCAGAGTCCTTTGTGGCGCCACCGGCCCTGAGTCATGGTCTGCGACGATCCCGTTGGACAGACGGCTGACGGCTGCAAAGCAGACTGTCGAGTGTAAACGGATGATCCCCACAGCGTCGGGGTAAGTTTTTCTTCCAAAGCTAATAGCCTTTTCAATTTCTTTCCTTTCGCTTGTTATTTATTTGATTTCTGCATGCTAGTTCCGTGATTAAATTTTCCAAGACCACCTCGATGGCCATACCAGGTGATGAGACCACGAAGGAAATGGCCACGCAGCGCGCCACGATGGCCCGACTGGAGAGGGAGCACGCCGTGGAGCTGAGGAAGGACCATGGGGCGGCCACCGGCCAGAACACGGATGAGGCCCACGAGGAAGACCATGAGCAGCTGGCAATGAACGAGGTGCCATCCACTATTGGGAAGCTGGCAATGAACGGGGTGCTGCCCGCCACCGAGCAGCCGATAATGGCTGAAGTGTCATCATCCACCGAACAAGGGATGCCAGCCTAAGGTGGCGAGGTAGCCGGCAAGGGCACTGCGGCCTGACGCGGCTGGCAGGGAGTCGTAGACGTGACGGCCGGGGACCCTGAGCAACAAGAGGAGGATCATCCTTCTGTCCACGATAGGTGCATCCGGGTTGAGGCCGAACCAAAGTGGAGGCAATGCCATCATGCCCATGAACCGGGTGATTGACGAGTAGAGGAAGTTGGGCGTCGCCCCTAGTGTGGCCGTGTCGAGTGATCCGATGGGCGGATGGCCCCTTCTAGTTACCACGTTGCTCGGGCACATGACAGCTACCTCGAGTGGCTTGCTAACATCGCCCAGACCACGCTGGCCAACTTCAACCTAGTGGAGCGTGCCATCCAGGTTAGCACTACCCTTGTCTTTTTTTATCTTCGAGCTTTTGCGTTTTCTTGTAGTGGGGCGCGCTAGTGCACCCACTGGGTGTAGTCCTCAAGATTCGGACTGGCTGCACGGCAGGCGGGTCTGATCTTCTTCTATGTCTTTTCTTAAATTTTCCTTTCACCCGGCTCTTGTAGACCAATGCTGAAAAGTGCAAGACGCTATTTACGTAGGTTATGTGACATTACCGGGCGAGCGTGGCCACCTACTAGAAAGCCAAGGAGGACCTCGTTGCCCTGGCGAGGGAGCTGCAACAGGTGAAAGGTACATATCTTCAAGTGGGGGCACACCGGTGCACCAACTGAGTGTAGTTCCCGAGATTTGGGTCGGCTGCGCGACTACACAGCAGGGGGCGAATCTTCTTCCTTGTTTTCTTCTCTTAAATTTCTTCCGACCAGCGGCTGCTAACTACGGGATTCATTCTCCTTTGCAGCCAGCGACTTGGAGGCGGTTAGAGACCTCCGCCTTTAGTTGGACATGGCAGGACAGTAGCAGGACAAGGCTTGCGCCAAGCATGACAGGCTGACGGAGATGAAGGAGGAGATCCGATAGCTAAAGGAGGAAAAGGCCAAGCCGAAGACCGATCATCGGCCCGTGGTCGACCAACTCGTCGAGGATCACCGCCGAGAGATAGAGTAGGCGGCAACGAACAAACAGGGGCAGATGCTAAAGAAGATGCACGAGCTCGAGGACATGTTTCAGGGTGAGTCTCTCATATTGAATTATTTGGCCCGGTTGGCAACTAGCACCAGCTGGCATCTTTTCCATTAACGAATGCAGTTTACGTGCGCCTTCTGTTGGTGTCAAAACGGCGGATCTCGGGTAGGGAGTCCCGAACTGTCAGACTAGAATCAACGGTAACAGGAGACGAAGGGGACACGAGTTTACCCAGGTTCAGGCCCTCCTATGGAGGTAATACCTCATGTCCTGCTTCGTTGTATTGATGATGTAAGGGTTACAGAGTTGATCTACCTCGAGATCGTATAGCTAACCCTAGATGAGTTGTCCTATGCCTATGCCCTAAAACCCTCTTGCTTATATAGATGCCGAGGATGCCTAGGGTTTACACATGGTCGGTTACATGCCGAAGAGATAAATAGGTCTAACTACTACATTAGATGTGGAGCGCAAGCCATGCTTCCCGAAGCTTCCATCCTGAAGACTGGGCCTTCCAATCCTTCGGTGTTCGGTAAGTAGCCCTCATAGTCTGGCCCATAACAATAGGTCGGCTATCCGAGGACCCCCTAATCCAGGACTCCCTCAGTAGCCCCCGAACTTGCCTCCAACACCAAGGGTCTTCAGCTCTGACTGCTTCGCGAACAGACTCTTCGGCTTGCGAGGTGAGTTCCTTCCTACCGAACCATAGTTCAGCCTCCGATGACAAGTAGTCTCCCGCATAGTGGCATGTCTGAATACTGTAAATTGATTGGCTTTAAAGCCCAAACGTCAGGGGATAAACAACGACCCTCTGACGACCTTTCTAACGAAAGGCTACGACCCACCACGACCGCCAGGCCAGTTGCATAGACTTGATTCGCAGTTCGAGGCCGATTTAATCATCACGATCTATCAATATATTGATCTTGTCCCGTTTATACGGGATTTATTTAATCACGCGCACGCAACGGCTCGCACGTCGTGGGAAGTGGAGGGATTCACGACGCAACAAGGGGAGTGCACATCGATAGGTCTCATAAAAGGAGAAAGAAAACCCCAAAGGCTTTTTTACACTCTCCATTCGACTTCTCCGCCTCCCACTCTCTTGTGCCTCCAGAGCACAGATCTAGGTCTCTCCGCCCCACCTTCGAGCTCAGCAATGGCGGGCTCCAACGGCCAGTGGGAAGCTTCCACGGCCACCAACCAGGATATACTCGACCTCAAGAAGGCCGGCTACCTCCCCGCCAACATCCCTCACCACGCAACGAAAGGGGGCTAAGTGACCCCACCCCCTAGCCAGGCGAGAGGGTGGTGTTCATCCCCCACTTCATCAGGGGGTTGAGCTTCCAACTCCACCCCTTCATTCGGGGGCTGATGTTCTTCTACGGCCTCGACTTCCATGACCTCCCGCAGAACTCCATCTTGTATATCTCGGCATTCATCCTCGTCTGCAAGGCCTTCCTGCGCATTGAGCCGCACTTCGGGCTATGGCTGCACGTCTTTAGCATCAAGCCCAAGTGCGTCGGCGGCAAGCACGCAGACTGCAGCGTGGTAGTCATCGGCAAGCTCGCCCACGTCGGGTCGCTGTCGGGCACCTTCATCGACACTATCAAGGGATGGCAAAAGGAGTGGTTCTATGTCATCGAACCACAAGAAGAGGGCCAGCTCCCTGCCGCCGCATTCAGATCCAGTCCCCCCACTAGACTGGCTTCATGGCCCGAAAAGGGCCTTGTCTGGGGATCAAGCAAGGAGGTGACCCATCTGCACAAGTGCATCCGCTCCTTGGTCGAGGAGGGCATCAAGCTAGCCGACGTGGTCCAGGTGATGCTCTGAAGACGCATCCTCCCCTGCCAGCATCGGGACACCCCCCTGTGGTCTCGAGAACTCGAAGCCGAGCCCACATTCCAAAATCTCTTCCGCACTACGCGGGAGAAGTTATGGAAGGCGCTCTTCAAATCAATGAAGAGATGGCCATCCGAGGAGGAGGACAAGGGTCTGCACGCCGCCAAGCCTGATTCTGAGGTACGATATTCCCTAGCTTGGTCAACTTTATTACACAAAGAATTCCTATAACCTCTTATCCGATCTATTCTGGCAGAGATGGATGAAGAAAGCCATCAACATTAATAGTCTGGCGCCTCAGCCAGAAGACGAGATGACCGGGCTATTAGCCAAGATGCTCGTGGTGAAGCCCATCATCCTTGGCACCACCGACCAACAGGTGGTCGGCCATGGAGGAGGCTGTATCGAGCACATCCATCCCCGAGGATCACCGCACCCTTATGGGTGCGGTACTACAAGGCGTCCAATCCGTTGACAGCGGACTAAAGGAGGCCTTCAAAAGTCTCCCTGCGATCTTTCAAGTAAGTCACCCGATATTTACAAAGATTTTTATTTATTCTCATTGTATACATGGCAGCCCCCGAGCCCTAGGTGAGGTGAAAAAACCTCACCTAGGGGTCACATCTGAATCTGATACCACCCTAGAGGCATTTTAGGCGTCTAGCATGTTAGAATAACCTAACATATGATCGGATTGTCTACAATTCAGGAATTGAGAGCTCATGTGATGTATTAATTGTGTGTGTAATGTAGGATTCATCATCGGCGGCGGCAGCCAATGGCGTTGAGTGATACGTCTCTGTCGTATCTATAATTTTTCATTGTTTCATGCCAATATTCTACAACTTTCATATACTTTTGACAACTTTTTATACTATTTTTGGGACTAACATATTGATCTAGTGCCCAGTGCTAGTTCCTGTTTGTTACATGTTTTTTTTGTTTCGCGGAAAATCCATATCAAACTAAGTCCAAACGGTGTAAAAACTTACGAAGATTTTTTTTTGGAATATATTTGAATTTTGAGAAGTGGAATCAACAGAAGGCGGTGCCCGAGGGGCCCACAAGCCTACCAGGCACGCCCTGAGGTCTTGTGGCTACCCCTATGGTCGGTTGGAGGTGTCCATCGGCCGCAAGAAATATATTTTTATAAAGAATATCCCCTCAAAATTTCAGCCCGATCGGATTTATGGATCTCCGGATATTTAACAAACGGTGAAAGGCCAGAATCTGGGAGCGCGGAAACAAAAGGAAACAGAGAGAGAGATCCAATCTCGGAGGGGCTCTCGCCCTTTGCCGCCATGGAGGCCAAGGACCAGAGAAGAAACACTCCTCCCATTAAGGGAGGAGGTCAAAGAAGAATAAGAAGGAGGGGGGCTCTCTCCCCCTCTCTCCTGGTGGCACCGGAACGCCGTAGGGCCATCCTCGTGATGACGATCTACTCCAACAACTCTGTCATCTTCACCAACACCTCCATCACCTTCCCCCACCTATCTACAGCGGTCCACTCTCCCGCAACCTGATGTACCCTCTACTTGAACATGGTGCTTTATGCTTCATATTATTATCCAATGATGTGTTTCTATCCTATGATGTCTAAGTAAATTTTTGTTGTCCTATTGGTTGATTGATGATCATGATTGGTTTGAGCTGCATGTTTTGTTATTGGTGCTATCCTACGGTGCCCTCCATGTCGCGCAAGCGTGAGGGATCCTCGTTGTAGGGTGTTGCAATGTGTTCATGATTTGCCTATGGTGGGTTGCTTGAGTGACAGAAGCATAAACCCGAGTAGGTGGGTTGTTGCATATCGGAGTAAAGAGGACTTGATACCTTGTAATGCTATAGTTGGGTTTTACCTTAATGATCTTTAGTAGTTGCGGATGCTTTCTAGATTTCCAATCATAAGTGCATATGATCCAAGTAGAGAAATTATGTTAGCTTGTGCCTCTCCGGCATATAAAATTGCAATAACGATTACCGGTCTAGTTATCAATTGCCTAGGGACAATTCCACAACTCCTACCACCACTTTTCCACACTCGTTAACCTAACTTCGTTGTTTCTTTACTTAGGCAGCCCCTAGTTTTTATTTCGATGCTCGTTATTATCTTGTAAACCTATCCTATCACATCTACAAAGTACTTCTAGTTTCATACTTGTTCTAGGTAAAGCGAATGTTAAGCGTGCGTAGAGTTGTATCGGTGTTCGATAGAACTTGAGGGAATATTTGGTCTACCTTTAGCTCCTCATTGGGTTTGACACTCTTACTTATGGAGAAAGGCTACGATTGATCTCCTATACTTGTGGGTTATCAAGACCTTTTTCTAGCGCCGTTGGCGGGGAGCAATAGTGTGGGGTGAATATTCTCGTGTGTGCTTGTTTGCTTTATCACTAAGTAGATTTTATTTGCTGTTCTTAGTTGTTTTCTATCTTTAGAATGGGTAGGAAATGCAAAATACCCAAAAAAATAGATGTACTTGCTGATCCAAAAGTTGAGGAACCACTAGTGTTTCGTACTACCCAAGAATATTATTTGGATCATCTTCGATCCGTTTGTTCTTGTGATGAAACCCAACTAGCTTAGTTGAGGGCAAATCATTAAATGAGCATGCTTATTATGTGCGACACCACTTATCTCAAAAAGGGAAACTTTTATGGCATGATATTAATAGTCTGCAATGCTATGCTTGGAATTTATCCGAAATTTATGATTTTACTTGTTGTTCTGTAGACCCTAAAAAACACCTTCCCTTATCAATGTGAGTTTAAGGATAATGGAATCGTATCTTATTATGCCAAGGGTATTTCTAATCACTAAGATATTAAGAAAATTGAAGAATTTGTTGCTTTAAAGGGAAAAGTATGATGCTACTCTTTACATATCTGAATGTTTTGCCATACTTAAATATTGCTATTAAAACTATGCTTCTAATGCTTATGTTAAGCCATATATTGAGGACTCCTCCACTGTCCAGGAGGAGACTAATATTTTGCAGGAATCTATGGAAGAAGAAATTGCTAAAACTGTGAGCTCATTAGATGAAAAAGATGAGGAGGATAGCGAAGAACAAAAGGAGGAAGAGCGGATTAGCTACCCGTGCCCAGCTTCTAATGAGAGTAACTCTTCAACTCATACATTGTTTAATTTCCCTTCGTGCTTACCGAAGGATGAATGTATGTTGATTGCTATGATCCCTTGGATTCATTTGAAATATCCCTTTTTGATGAACTTGATGCTTGATATGCTTGTGGCCACGATGCCAATATGAAAGATGCTTATGGCGATGAACTTGCTATAGTTCCTTATGTTAAGAATGTAATAGTTGCTATTGCACCCACGCATGATAGTCCTATTATCTTTTTGAATTCTGCCAACTACACTATATCGGAGAAGTTTGAACTTATTAGAGATTATATAGATGGGTTACCTTTTACTATTACACATGATGATTTTGATAGATATAATATGCATGTGCTTGCTTCTCCTACTTGCAATTATTATGAGAGACGAACTACATATCCACGTCTCTATGTTTCCAATATGATAAAACTGCAAGAAACTGCTTATGCTATGTATTGGCCTTTACTTTTTGTGCATGAATTGTTCTTTTATGGCATGCCGATGCATATGAAGAGAGTTAGACTTCGTTGTTGCATGATATATGTTACTTTGTGCTCAATACTAAATTACAAATCATTGTTATTTAGAATTGGCTTTGATATACCTTGGGATCCGGGTGGATCCATTACTTGATCACTTTATGCCTAGGTTAATGGCTTTAAAGAAAGCGCTGCCAGGGAGACAACCCCGAAGTTGTAAAGAGTCATTTAATTCTGTTGTGTGCTTTTATATAGTTTAAAATCAAAAAAATGAAGAGGGGAATCTAAAACTTTTTCAAAAAAGAAAAGTAAAAGTGAGAGAGACGAGCATTGTGAAAGTGGGAGCTAGCCCTGAATTTGTTCATGCGCATGGAAACTTTGCAAATCTTGATTATAGAAACTTTTCAACAAAAATAATTATCCCCTTTTATAAATCCATTGTATTATAAAAAAATGTTCCAAGATTTGCCTTTAGGATGATTAGATTTCTTGTTTGGTGTGTGCAGTGCAAAAACAGAAACTTTGGCTGCAGTACGTGAATTTACATTTTTTTATTGGAACATCAAAAGTTTCCAAAAAAATTACATAGTACTTCTATGTATTTTTTTTTATTTTTTTACTAATTTTTAGAGTTACAGAAGTATGGTGAATGTTCAGATTGCTACAAACTGTCCTGTTTAAGACAGATTCTGTTTTTGATGCATTGTTTTGCTCGTTTTGATGAAACTATCGATTGTATCAGTGGTATAAGCCATGAAAAAATTGTAATACAGTAGGTAAAATGCAAAAATAAAATATGACTTGGTTGGAAACAGTACATAAAGTTGGGATTTTCTTTATTATACTAATGTATCTCACGAGGCTTTTGTTAAGTTTTGTGTGATTGAAGTTTTCAAGTTTTGGGTGAGATCACGATCGATGAACGAATAAGGAGTGGAAAGAGACTAAGCTTGGGGATGACCAAGGCCCCCAAGGTAATATTCAAGGACGCCCAAGAAACTAAGCTTGGGGATGCCCCGGAAGGCATCCCCTCTTTCTTCTAACAACAATCAGTAATTTTACTTGGAGCTATATTTTTATTCGTCACATGATATGCGTAAATCTTGGAGAGTTGTGTGCTTTTTATTTTTATTTTAATATTGCACCATGCTGGTATGAGAAAGTCCTTGGTTGATTTATTGAATGTTTCATGCACTTCACTTATATCTTTTGAGTATGGCTTAATAGAATGCTTCATGTGCTTCACTTATATCATTTGAAGTTTGGATTGCCTGTTTCTCACACATAGAAAACCACCATTTGTAGAATGATCTTTTGCTTCACTTATATTTTTTAGAGCGTGGGCATATCTTTTGTAGAAAGAATTAAACGCGTATGCTTCACTTATATCTATTTAGAGAGTTAACAGGAGTTGGTCATTCACATGGTTAGTCATAAAATCCTACATAAAACTTGTAGATCACTGAATATGATATGTTTGATTACTTGCAATAGTTTTACAATATGAAGATGGTAATATGAGATTCATGCTAGTGAGTAGTTGTGAATTGGCAAAATATATATGTTGAAGTTCGTGATTTCCGTAGCATGCACGTATGGTGAATCGTTATGTAACGAAGTTGGAGCATGATTTGTTTAATAATTGCCAACCTTTGTGTGAGAGTCGGGAGCACGTGATGGTTAACTCCTACCAACCTCTCCCCTAGGAGCATGCGTCTAATGCTTTGTTTGATAACTAATAGACTTTGCAATAAGTACGTGAGTTCTGTATGAATAGTGTTGAGTCCATAGATTATATGCACTCTCACCCCTCCACCTTTGCTAGCCTCTATAGTACCGTGCAACTTTCGTCGGTGCATCAAACCCACGTTCCTCAAAACAGCCACCATACACCTTCCTCAAAACAGCCATCATAACTACCTATTAAGGCATTTTCATAGCCATTCGGAGATATATTTCCATGCAACTTCCACCGTTCCGTTTAGTATGACATGCACCATCATTTTCATATTGTTTTGCATGATCGTAAGACAGCTTGCATGATGTTTTCATGGCTTGTACATTTTTTGATGTCATTTGCTAGGCTAGATCGTTGCACATCCCGGTATCCTACCGGAAGCATTCATATAGAGTCATATTTTTGTTCTAGGTATCGAGTTGTAAGTAAATAAAAGTGTGATGATTTTCATTAATAAAGCATTGTCTTGTGTGAGAAAAGGATGATGGAAGCTATGATTCCCTCACAAGTTGGGAGGAGTCTCCGGACTTTACAAAAAAATAAAAGAGGCCAGTCAAGCCCAAATAAATAAATAAAAAGGCCAAAGATGCCCACCAAAAAAAGAAAAAAATAAGAGAAAGAGAGAAGGGACAATTGCTACTATATTTTTCCACACTTGTGCTTCAAAATAGCACCATGATCTTCATCATAGAGTCTCCTATTTTGTCACTTTCATATAACTAGTGGAATTTTTTGCACGACCACTTAGTTTTCTTTTTGAGCTTTCATACACTTATAGCTCTAGTGCACCTGTTGCATGGCAATCCCTACTCACTCACATTGATATCTATTGATGGGCATCTCCAAAGCCCGTTGATAGGCCTAGTTGATGTGAGACTATCTTCTCCTTTTTCCTCATCACCTCCACCATATTCTATTCCACCTATAATGCTATATCCATGGCTGACGCTCATGTATTGCGTCAGAGTTGAAAAGGTTTGAGAACATAAAAAGTGTGAAACAATTGCTTGACTTGTCATCAAGGTTGTGCATGATTTAGATACTTTGTGTGGGGAAGATGGAGCATAGCCAGACAATATGATTTTGTAGGGATAACTTTCTAAGGCCATGTTATTTTGAAAGGACACGATTGCATTGTTGATGTGCTCGAAGTATTACTGTTTTTATATCAATATAGACTATTGCTTTGAATCACTCGTATCTTAATATTCATGCCATGATTAGATTGTACGATCAAGATTATGCTAGGTAGCATTCCACATCAAAAATTATCTTTTTTATCATTTACCTACTTGAGGACGAACAGGAATTAAGCTTGGAGATGTTGATACATCTCCGTCGTATCTATAATTTTTGATTGTTTCATGCCAATATTCTACAACTTTCATATACTTTTTGCAACTTTTTATACTATTTTGGGACTAACATATTGATCCAGTGCCAAGTGCTAGTTCCTCTTTGTTGCATGATTTTTTTGTTTCGCAGAAAATCCATATCAAACGAAGTCCAAACGGGATAAAAACTAACAGAGATTTTCTAGAATATATGTGAATTTTGGGGAGTGGAATCAACAGAAGGCGGTGCCCGAGGGGTCCACAAGCCTGCCAGGTGCGCCCTGGGGGTAGGGCGTGCCCTGAGGGCTTGTGGCAACACCTTAGATCTGTTGGATCTGCCCTTCGGCCGCAAACAATATATTTTTGTAAGGAAAAGCCCCTCAAAATTTTATCCCGATCAGAGTTACGATTCTCCATATATTTAAGAAACGGTGAAAGGCCAGAATCTGGGAGCACAGAAACAAAAGGAAATTGAGAGAGAGATCCAATTGCGGAGGCGCTCTCGCCCCTCCGCCACCATGGAGGCCAAGGACCAGAGGGGAAACACTCCTCCCATCCAGGGAGGAGGTCAAGGAATAAGAAGAAGGAGGGGGCTCTCTCCCCCTCTCTCCCGGTGGCACCGAAACGCCGTCGGGGCCATCCTCGTGACGACGATCTACACCAACAACTCCGTCATCTTCACCAACACCTCCATCACCTTCCCCCATCTATCTATAGCGGTCCACTCTCCCACAACCTGCTGTACCCTCTACTTGAACATGGTGCTTTATGCTTCATATTATTATCCAATGATGTGTTGCTATCCTATGATGTCTGAGTAGATTTCCGTTGTCCTATTGGTTGACTGATGATCATGATCGGTTTGAGTTGCATGTTTTGTTATTGGTGTTGTCCTATGGTGCCCTCCGTGTCGCGCAAGCGCGAGGGATCCTCGTTGTAGGGTGTTGTAATGTGTTCATGATTTGCCTTTGGTGGGTTGCTTGAGTGACAGAAGCATAAACCCGAGTAGGTGGGTTGTTGCATATCGGAGTAAAGAGGACTTGATACCTTGTAATGCTATGGTTGGGTTTTACCTTAATGATCTTTAGTAGTTGTGGATGCTTTCTAGATTTCCAATCATAAGTGCATATGATCCAAGTAGAGAAATTATGTTAGCTTGTGCCTCTCCGGCATATAAAATTGCAATAATGATTACCGGTCTAGTTATCAATTGCCTAGGGACAATTCCACAACTCCTACCACCACTTTTCCACACTCGTTAAACTAACTTAGTTGTTTCTTTATTTAAGCAGCCCCTAGTTTTTATGTCGATGCTCGTTATTATCTTGCAAACCTATCCTATCACACCTACAAAGTACTTCTAGTTTCATACTTGTTCTAGGTAAAGCGAATGTTAAGCGTGCGTAGAGTTGAATCGGTGTTCGATAGAACTTGAGGGAATATTTGGTCTACCTTTAGCTCCTCGTTAGGTTTGACACTCTTACTTATCGAAAAAGGCTACAATTGATCCCCTATACTTGTGGGTTATCAAGACCTTTTTCTGGCGCTGTTGGCGGGGAGCAATAGCGTGGGGTGAATATTCTTCTGTGTGCTTGTTTGCTTTATCACTAAGTTGATTTTTTTTGCTGTTCTTAGTTGTTTTCTATCTTTAGATATGGGTAGGAAACGCAAAATACCAAAAAAATGTACATGCTGATCCAAAAGTTGAGGAACCACTAGTGTTTCGTACTACCGAAGAATATTATTTGGATCATCTTCGATCCGTTTGTGCTTGTGATGAAACCCCAACTAGCTTAGTTGAGGGAAAATCATTAAATGAGCATGCTTATTATGTGCGACACTGCTTATCTCAAAAAGGGAAACTTTTATGGCATGATATTAATAGTATGTAATGCTATGCTTGGAATTTATGCGAAATTTATGATTTTACTTTTTGTTCTGAAGACCCTAGAAACACCTTCCCTATCAATGTGAGTTTAAGCATAATGGAATCGTATCTTCTTATGCCAAGGGTGTTTACAATTACTAAGATATTGAGAAAATTGAAGAATTTGTTGCTGTTCAGGGAAAAGTATGATGCTACTCTTTACAAATCTGAATGTTTTGCCATACTTAAATATTGCTATTAAAACTATGCTTCTAATGCTTATGTTAAGCCATATATTGAGGACTCCTCCACTGTCCAGGAGGAGACTAATATTTTGCAGGAATCTATGGAAGAAGAAATTGTTGAAACTATGAGCTCATTAGATGAAAAAGATGAGGAGGAGAGCGAAGAACAAAAGGAGGAAGAGAGTATTAGCTACCCATACCCATCTTCTAATGAGAGTAACTCTTCAACTCATACATTGTTTAATTTCCCTTCGTGCTTACCGAAGGATGAATGTATGTTGATTGCTATGATCCCTTGGATTCATTTGAAATATCCCTTTTTGATGAACTTGATGCTTGCTATGCTTGTGGCCATGATGCCAATACGAAAGATGCTTATGGATATGAACTTGCTATAGTTCCTTATTTTAAGAATGAAATTGTTACTGTTTCACCCACACATGATAGTCCTCTTATCTTTTTGAATTCTCCCAACTACACTATATCGGAGAAGTTTGCACTTATTAAGGATTATATAGATGGGTTGCCTTTTACTATTACACATGATGATTTTGATAGATATAATATGCATGTGATTGCTTCTCCTACTTGCAATTATTATGAGAGAGGAACTACATCTCCACCTCTCTATGTTTCCAATATGATAAAATTGCAAGAAACTGCTTATGCTATGTATTGGCCTTTACTTTGTGTGCATGAATTGTACTTTTATGACATGCCGATGCATAGGAAGAGAGTTAGACTTTGTTGTTGCATGATATATGTTACCTTGTGCTCAATTCTAAATTACAAATCATTGTTATTTAGAATTGGCTTTGATATACCTTGGGATCCGGGTGGATCCATTACTTGATCACTTTATGCCTAGTTTAATGGCTTTAAAGAAAGTGCTGCCAGGGGGACAACCCGAAAGTTTTAGAGAGTCATTTAATTATGTTGTGTGCTTTTATATAGTTTAAAAAGATGAAGAGGGGAACCTAAAACTTTTTCAAAAAAGAAAAGTGAAAGTGAGAGAGACGAGCATTGTGAAAGTGGGAGCTAGCCTTGAACTTTGTTCATGCCCATGGAAACTTTGCAAATCTTGATTACAGAAACTTTTCAACAAAAATAATTATCCCCTTGTATAAATCCATTGTATTATAAAAATAATGTTCCAAGATTTTCCTTTAGGATGATTAGATTGCTTGTTTGGTGTGTGAAGTGCAAAACAAAAACTTTGGCTGTAGTGCATGAATTTACTTTTTTTACTGGAACGTCAAAAGTTTCCGAAATTCTTACACAGTAATTCTATGCAATTGTTTTAGTTTTTTACTAATTTTCATAAGTTTTAGAGTTACAAAAGTATGGTGAATGTTCAGATTGCTACAAACTGTCCTGTTTAAGACAGATTCTGTTTTTGATGCATTGTTTTCCTCGTTCTGATGAAACTGTCGATTGTATCAATGGTATAAGCCATGAAAAAATTATAATACACTAGCTAAAATGCAAAAATAAAATATGAATTGGTTGAAACATTACATAAAGTTGTGATTTGCTTTATTATACTAACGGATCTCACGAGGGTTTTGTTAAGTTTTGTGTGATTGAAGTTTTCAAGTTTTGGGTGAGATCATGATGGATGAAGGAATAAGGAGTGGAAAGAGACTAATCTTGGGGATGACCGTGGCATGCCAAGGTAATATTCAAGGACTCCCAAGAAACTAAGCTTGGGGATGCCCCGGAAGGCATCCCCTCTTTCTTCTAACAACAATCGGTAATTTTACTTGGAGATATATTTTTATTCGTCACATGATATGCATAAATCTTGGAGCATTGTGTGCTTTTTTACTTTTCTTTTATTATTACACCACGCTGGTATGAGAAAGTCCTTGGTTGACTTATTAAATGTTTCATGCACTTCACTTGTATCTTTTGACTATGAATTTATACAATGCTTCATGTGCTTCACTTATATCATTTGAAGTTGGGATTGCCTGTTTCTCACACATAGAAAACCGCCATTTGTAGAATGCTCTTTTCCTTCACTTATATTTTTTAGAGCGTGGGCATATCATTTTTAGAAAGAATTAAACTCGCATGCTTCACGTATATCTATTTAGAGAGTTAACAGGAGTTGGTCATTCACATGGTTAGTCATAAAATCCTACATAAAACTTGTCGATCACAGAATATGATATATTTGATTCCTTGCAATAGTTTTGCGATATGAAGATGGTAATATGAGAGTCATGCTAGTGAGTAGTTGTGAATTGGAGAAATACATATGTTGAAGTTTGTGATTCCCGTAGCATGCACGTATGGTGAACCGTTATGTAACGAAGTCAGAGCATGATTTGTTTAATGATTGCCAACCTTTGTGTGAGAGTCGGGAGCGCGCGATGGTTAACTCCTACCAACCTGTGCCCTAGGAGCATGCGTCTAATGCTTTGTTTGATAACCAATAGACTTTTGCAATAAGTATGTGAGTTCTTTATGACTAATGTTGAGTCCATGGATTATACACACTCTCACCCTTCCACCTTTGCTAGCCTCTATAGTACCGCGCAACTTTCGCGAGTGCATCAAAACCACCTTCTTCAAAACAGACACCATACACCTTCCTCAAAACAGCTACCATACCTATCTATTATGGCATTTCCATAGCCATTCCGAGCTATATTTCCGTGCAACTTTCACCGTTCCGTTTGGGATGACATGCACCATCATTTTCATATGGCTTTGCATGATCGTAAGACAGCTTGCATGATGTTTTCATGGCTTGTACGTTTTTTTTATGTCATTTGGTAGACTAGATCATTGCACATCCTGGTATCCTAGCGGAAGAATTCATATAGAGTCATATTTTTGTTCTAGGTATCGAGTTGTAAGTAAATAAAAGTGTGATGATTCTCATTATTAAAGCATTGTCCCATGTGAGAAAAGGATGATGGAAGCTATGATTCCCTCACAAGTTGGGAGGAGTCTTCGGACATTACAAAAAAGTAAAAGAGGCCACTGAAGCCCAAATAAATAAATAAAAAGGCCGAAGATGCCCACCAAAAAAAGAAAAAAAATGACTGAAAGAGAGAAGGGACAATTGCTACTATCTTTTTCCATACTTGTGCTTCAAAGTAGCACCATGATCTTCATGATAGAGAGTCTCCTATTTTGTCACTTTCATATAACTAGTGGAATTTTTTGCACGAACTCTTAGTTCTCTTTTTGAGCTTTCATACACTTATATATCTAGTGCACCCGTTGCATGGCAATCCGTACTCACTCACATTCATATCTATTGATGGGCATCTCCATAGCCCGTTGATATGCCTAGTTGATGTGAGACTATCTTCTCGTTTTTCCTCATCACCTCCACCATATTCTATTCCACCTATAATTCTATATCCATGGCTCGCGCTCATGTATTGCGTGAGAGTTGAAAAGGTTGAGAACATAAAAAGTGTGAAACAATTGCTTAACTTTTCATCAGGGCTGTGCATGATTTAGATACTTTGTGTGGGGAAGATGGAGCATAGCTAGACGATATGATTTTGTAGGGATAACTTTATAAGGCCATGTTATTTTGAAAGGACACGATTGCATTGTTGGTGTGCTTGAAGTATTATTGTTTTTATGTCAATATAGACTATTGCTATGAATCACTCATATCTTAATATTCATGCGATGATTAGATTATATGATCAAGATTATGCTAGGTAGCATTCCACATCAAAAATTATCTTTTTTCTCATTTACCTACTTAAGGGCTTGTGGCTACACCTTCGATCTGTTGGAGCTTCCCTTCGGCCGCAGGAAAGATATTTTTGTAAGGAAAATCCCATCAAAATTTCAGCCTGATCGAAGTTACGGATCTCCGGATATTTAAGAAACGGTGAAATGCCAGAATCTGGGAGCGCAGAAACGGAAGGAAACACAGAGAGAGAGATCCAATCTCGGAGGGGCTCTCGCCCCTCCGCCGCCATGGAGGTCAAGGACTAGAGGGGAAACCCTCCTCCCGTCTAGGGAGGAGGTCCAGGAAGAAGAACAAGGAGGGGGGGCTCTCTCCCCCTCTCTCCCGGTGGCACCGGAACGCCGCCGGGGCCATCAGTGTGACGATGATCTACTCCAACAACCCCGTCATCTTCACCAACACCTCCATCACCTTCCCCCATCTATCTGCAGTGGTCCACTCTCCCGCAACCCGCTATACCTTCTACTTGAACATGGTTCTTTAAGTTTCATATTATTATCCAATGATGTGTTGCCATCCTATGATGTCTAAGTAGATTTTTGTTGTCCTATTGGTTGATTGATGATCATGATTGGTTTGAGTTGCATGTTTTGTTATTGGTGCTTTCCTATGGTACCCTCTGTGTCATGAAAGCATGAGGGATCCTCTCTGTAGGGTGTTTCAATGTGTTCATGAGTTTCCTATGGTGGGTTGCTTGAGTGACAGAAGCATAAACCTGAGTAGGTGGGTTGTTGCATATGGGGGTAAAGGGGACTTGTTACCTTATGATACTATGGTTGGGTTTTACCTTAATGATCTTTAGTAGTTGCAGATTATTTCTAGAGTTCCAATCATAAGTGCATATGATCCAAGTAGAGAAAGTATGTTAGCTTATGCCTCTTCCTCATATAAAATTGCAATAATGATTACCGGTCTAGTTATGATTGCCTAGGGACAATTCCGCAACTCCTACCACCACTTTTCCACACTTGTTAAACTAACTTAGTTGTTTCTTTATCTAAGAAGACCCTAGTTTTTATTTCCGTGCTCTTTATTATCTTGCAAACCTATCCTATCACACCTACAAAGTACTTCTAGTTTCATACTTGTTCCAGGTAAAGCGAACGTTAAGCGTGCGTAGAGTTGTATCGGTGGTCGATAGAACTTGAGGGAATATTTGTTCTACCTTTAGCTCCTCATTGGGTTCGACACTCTTACTTATCAAGAAAGGATACAATGGATCCCCTATACTTGTGGGTTATCATCGAGCTGGAGGAGCTAAATCGGAAACTAAAGCGCTCCAAAGTCGAAGCTGAGGCCCTCAACCAAAGGCTTGATGAGGCTCAAGGTATGTTGAGACTGAATCCGAATGCCTTCGTCTGAGTTTTATAGTCTGCATACTGTCAATGCAAATTCATTATCTATGTGTACTACACGCACAGCCTCAGTGAAGGAGGTGGAGAGGCTCAAGGCCGAGCTCAAGCGCGCGAAGGACGAAATGGACACTAAGAGGGCGGCTGCTAAGGAGATGGCTACCACCCTGTCCGTGATGCCTACCACTAGTGGCAAGCATGAAGCTCGCGTGGCAGAGGTTCAACAGGAGCTCAAGGATGCCAAGGAGAGATGTGAGGCCTTGGAGTAGAAGAATAAAGCAATCTCGGCCAAACTCCAGAAAGAGCGGATGGACAGACGGTTCTACGAGGAGCAAGTGTGTCAGGCCAAGGAAATAGCCGATGGTAAGCCGTACTTATTAAAGTGTCTATTTGAGAATAGTAGATTCGAGTTGCTTACCTGGGAGTGGCGATCCTCAGGCACGTCCATCGATCTCCAGAAAAGCGTGGTGGATGCCAATCAACTGTTCGCCTCGTGGAGAGAGGAAGATGAAGCTCGGATGTTCTGGGCACAGTTGGGAGCCCCGAGCGTCCTCCTCTTTTGGTGGAGCTGCTGAAATGACTGATGGAGCTTCACCAGATGGCAGAGCCGACCATGAAGGACCTACGCATCCGCTTATGGCCTGGCGAGCCCCTACCAAGCAGCTACTTCGGCCTGGTACAGAGATTGATCGCTGCCACGCCCCGCCTCGACATCGTCAAGCGCTCCTCCTACATCGAAGGAGTCCGCATGGCCCTTGCCAAGGCCAAAGTGCACTGGTCGGGGCTAAATCCGATGAAGGTCACCACCTACCCGCCACCACCTGGGAAGGAGCACCGACGCGCCAAGCTATACTTCGATGGAGTGATGGAGAGTGCTCGGGTGATAGCGTCGCAATGTTCGGGTGAAAAATTATTTGAATGAGCTTGTAACGTGTCCGATGACTTGTGATAACTTTTAATGATATTAGTATCTGCTCTTGTATGGTTTTTCATTCCTTTATAACTCCTATGTGGTTGTTTAATATTGAAAGATGAGAGTCGTCGGCTTCAGCCCCCACGTAGATACTACATGGGGTGTCTATGCCAATGCACTATGTCCCTTAGCCGTATTATCAGAACCCGAAGGCGGTATAGTGTTGCAGACTAGGCAATCAGACTATAGTGCTTTATTTCTTTCACATAGCCGGACGGGCGCGAAAAGGACTACGGGAAGCGTAGATTAGCCATCGGAGTGTTGTGATGTTCGGACGAACCGTGGCCAAAGTTGGCATCACAATGTCTGCACAAGGGGCAAGTTCCTCATGTAACATAGAATAACCCGTGGTGCTTGACCGGACTATCCGAAAACATAATCGCAGGGGGTGCTCCCTTTGCCCTTTTAGCCGAACGAGCAGAATGTAAAGGGGAAAGCACAGGAGCCGGGCAACCCAACTTATTAACCTAAGACATAGTTTGGAACCGATGCATATAAAGAGAACGCCAAGATGCCAAACACATGATAGATAAGCTGATTTGTGTTTGAAAAAGAGCCCCCAGTCTATTAGCCGGTTACCTCATGTCATATCGAACAGGTTCACGAGAAGAGCGAGAAAGGAGAAAAGAAATATGCAGCGAAAATAGGACAAATGAGGCGAACTCGTGCCATGCAATTTTGCATTTTCTCAACAAGTCTTATAACTCGAATTGTCGAAGCAACTGCTTACAGGTATGCAAAATAAAATAAAATCATACAGGAGTTGTTGTACCAGGGGTCTTCAATTGGTGACCTGACGTCCTCGATATGCCCCCTTGCTAGTTGACTCCTGCTCTTGGATGCACCTTGATGGGTGTTAGTGTTCGGCGGGCGGATTTTGCAAACAAAATCTTGAGAGGCCGCCGAATTGTAGGTGAGCTTTATGCCGTAGGCAGGCTCTTTTAGGAGCGCCTGCATTTTGTCTAAAGACGTATTGATAGTAGTGGGTCGGGCCAGCCGAACACTCATCTTTATTTCCCCACCGCTTCTCATGGAATCTTAAGTCCGAAGTTTTGCCTCCTCGACACATACTTTGTCGGTCCTGAAGTTGTGCGATGGGGGCGAATCCCTATAGATGGGAAGAGGAAGGATCCGAGTTTTTGATCTGAAGCCGAACTCGCTTCCCAGCCTTATGTGCCTTTATGGCAGATGTCGGAACTTGCCGATCTTCTTTGTAGCTGAATTCGGCCACTAGGGCCAGTGCATGTTCCTCAGTTCTAAGGGAGCGCTCGGTGTTACCGTTGACAGTAATGACCCCCTTGGGAGCCGACATCTTGAGTCCAAGGTATGTGTAGTGTGGGACCGTGTTGAAACGAGCGAACGATGTCTGACCAAGCAGCGCGTGATAGCCGCTGCGGAAGGGCACGATGTCGAAGATCAAGTCCTTGCTGCGAAAGTTATCGGGCGAGCCAAACATGAGTTCCAGAGTTACCGATCCCGTCCATCGGGCCTCAACGCCCGGGATCACTCCTTTGAAGGTAGCGCTGCTAGGTTTGATCCTTGATGTATCGATGCCCATCTTTTTCACCATATTTGAGTAAATCACGTTAAGGCTACTTCCTCCATCCATTAGGACCTTTGTGAGGTGATACCCATCTATAATGGGGGCTAGGACGAGGGCCGCCTAACCCCCATGATGGATACTGGGGCTACGGGTGATCGGGTATGCCGACCATGGGTTGTACTTTGGGGCTACGGGTTCCACCATGTAGACTTCCCGGAGGGCACTCTTCCTCTCCTTCTTCGGTATGTGGGTGGCGTATATCATGTCCACCATTTTGACTTCAGGAGGGAATTTCTTCTGCCCACCACCAAGTGGACCCCGAGGCTCATCTTCATCCTCGCTACGCGAACTTTTGCCTTGGTCTTCGGGTGGTATCTTGCCGGCCTGTTTAAACACCCAGCAAATGTGGTGTGTGTGATTAGCGGGCTTTTCCGACGTCCCATGGATTTGGCAAGGCCTTTCCATGATTTTCTCGAGTTGAGTGGGTCCTTCGCGATTGCCTTTAGGTTGCTTCTTCCACTGCCCAGGTCAGGAGTTGCGGAATCCGACATTAACAACCATGTCATCGGCATCACTATTATTGTGTCGGCACTTATTCTTATTGCGTTTTGACTTTGAGTTGCCATCCCGGGCCTCAGGTGCCACGGGATCTTAAGAATTGTGGCTGCGTCTTGCTAGCCAGTTATCTTCACCGGTGCAAAAGCGGGTCATGAGTGAGGTGAGGGCAGACATAGTCCGAGGCTTGTCGTGTCCTAGCTGGCGGGCCAGCCATTCGGCCCAAATATTGTACCGGAAGGAGGCTATGGCCTCAACATCCGGACAGTCGACCATTTGGTTCTTCTTAGTCAAGAACCGATTCCAAAACTGTCGAGCGGACTCGCCAGGCTTCTGGATGATGTTGCTGATGTCGAAAGAGTATGGTGGGCAGACATAGGTCCCCTGGAAGTTAGAGCCGAACACGTCTTCCAGGTCTTCCCAGCATCCAATGGAGTTTTTGGGGAGGTTGTTTAACCAGTGCCGAGTTGGTCCCTTGCTTAAGAGGGAGGTATTTGATGGCATGGAGATCATCTCCTCGCGCCATGTGGATATGGAGGAGGAAGTCCTCGATCCATACAGTTGGGTCAGTGGTCCCGTCATACTGTTCTATATTCACGGGTTTAAACCCTTCAGGGAACTGATGCTGCATTACCTCATCTATGAAGCACAGTGGGTGAGCGGCGCCTCTGACCTGAGCTATGTCCTGCCTATATTCGGCGTCTGTGTGGGGCCGGTTGTGTTCCTGGACTCTGTTGTTTTGGTCGAACCATGATCTCTATCTGTCGTGTCTATCGGGTGAGTACTCTCTGGATCCATAGATGGATCTAGTGCGGCCTGCTCTATGATCCAGGTCATCTCGCAGGTCGAACCTGTTAGTGGGCTCTAATGGATCCTTACCCCGTCTTCGGGGCACTACAAGTATATAACCGGCATCGTCAATCGTCCTGTCCCGACCACGAGGGGGGCAGTCCGGTTTGTCTTATGGAGTACGGTCTGGATATGGGGTATCAGTAAGTTCATCATCGAATTGCGGCAGCAGCCTTCTCTGAAGTTAGCTTTTGGGCTCGTTTGACAGACTAGTGCCGTATACTTCCTCTGGCTGAAAGGACTTTCGTCCATCGATCATTGAGGTTGGCCTGTTCGGCTTTGAGTTGTTGTTCGTTAGCCTTTAGGCTGCGAGCCATTGCTATGAGTCGCTTCCTGATTTCTTCCTGATCTTCGAGGTTATCAGGGATGTACATGTCATCGGCTTCCGGTATACTTTCCTCCTCGACAGGGGGAAGGTACTCATCGCCTTCAGGGTTGTTGACGTTATCGGGGTTGTTTTGGTCCTCGGGCCCCTCTGGACCGTCAAACGGGTACTCAGGGACATCGGGATTGTTATGATCGGCGGGGGCATTACCGTCCCCGTTGCTGATAATATCTCTTCTTCCATTTTTACTTTTGGACCACTTATGCGATTTCTGGCGCCTTGATGGCACATCGCCCGATTTTTCGCCGTCGTTGTGAGGCGTGTTGTCGCCGTTGGTGGCAGGAGTATCCACCATGTAGACGTCATATGTAGAAGTGGTGGTCCAACTCCCGGTGTTAACGGGGGTGGGAGAACGGTCCTCTTCATCCATGTATTCTGCCTCCTCGGTGTTAAATCTTTGACGATGGCTATCAAGTGGGTGGTGGGTGGGTCGAAAAATAGGTCCCCGCCCGCACCGTAATCGAACCGAGCATAGATCGGGGCCGAATCGTAAGTGATCTTCATCGATGAGAATCGCTCCAGGGCCTCGTCGACCGTTGAGGGCCTGATCGGATCTAGCTGTTTGGAATTCATGGAGTTTACCTCCATGACGTCTAGATATGGGGAGTGCTCGGGAGGAACATGTGTCCGGTCATCTAGTTTAACGGCCGGACCGGGATAATATATTGGTTCGTCTCCATGGGTGACCCCATTGGCATGTCCAAAGAAGGGGCTCGAGATTAAGGCCTCAGAGTCCTCAGAGGCTACAGGCGCAGCTGCGAGCCCGGTTAATGCCAAGTCACCCGGAGAGTCAACGGAGAACTCTAGGTTTCTAAATCTGATCTCTTGATGAGGGGCAAAGTTCTCAACACGGCCTAGATGGCCAGCGGAATCAGCATGCAACACAACGCTGCCGAAGGCGAAGATCTGGCCAGGGACGAAAACGTCCATGTTGCGGACCTCTTCGTTGATGACAAGGCGAGGCGACGATTCTATCTCGCTCACAGAGGAACTCTCAATGAAAGCACCAATGTCGGTGTCAAAACCAGCGGATCTCGGGTAGGGGGTCCCGAACTGTGAGACTAGAATCGATGGTAACACGAGACGAAGGGGACACGAGTTTACCCAGGTTCGGGCCCTCCTATGAAGGTAATACCCTATGTCCTGCTTGGTTGTATTGATGTTGTAAGGGGTTACAGAGTTGATCTACCTCGAGATCGTATAGCTAACCCTAGATGAGTTGTCCTATTCCTATGCCCTAAAACCCTTTGGCTTATATAGATGCCAAGGATGCCTAGGGTTTACACATGGTCGGTTACATGCCGAAGAGATAAACATGCCTAACTACTACATTAGACCTGGAGCGCAAGCCGTGCTTCCCGAAGCTTCCATCCTAGAGAGTGGGCCTGCCAATCCTTCGGTGTTCAGTGAGTAGCCTTCATAGTACGGCCCACAACAATAGGTCGGCTATCCGAGGACCCCCTAATCCAGGACTCCCTCACCTTCCACGGACCTTCCTAGAGACACAAGCCAAGGTCGAGAGGACCATGGAGCAGCACCGGGCGAAGATGAGGAGGCGGGGCCGTGAGGTGGAGGAGATCGTTCTCGCCTCCGAGGTCGGGCTACCACGCGTGCGTGGCCTCGTGGAGCGGCTCCGATGCACAAGGAATACGCTCATGAAGGCTCTCTGGCCAGGTGTAGACATGTCGGAGACCACCGGTTGGCTGGCCAGGTGCCTCGCGGCGGCGCCTGACCAGGTTGATGAGTGGAGATCTTCTACGCTATGATCCGGTGCATGGATGGCGTTGAGTTTCATCCTCTCCTGGTACACGGGGGTAGACTTGGCTCAGCTCGGCGTCATACGAACGGAGGCATCGGACGGACTGCTGCAGCTGCAGGACGACATTGCCCTAAGTGCAAACTGTAAGAGCATATTTCTCCATGTGTGGTTTTGGTAATTGATGGCAATCCCTATGGACTAATGCTTGCCTTGATTTATATTCAAAGATTGTGTGAGAACTCAAGGTTTGATCCAAAGATTGGTCATGTGAGAGTTGAGATTATTGCAAGCATGTCTTGAAGATGAAGTGTCACAACCCTAGAATTTGGTTGCAATAATTATATTAGTTACATCAGTGGCATTCATGCATGCATATATTTCTTTTCAAATGAATTTGAAGTGAGGATTTGATCAAGCCTCAAAAAGGGAATTTTTGTCAAAAGTGCAATATAAAGTTGCCTCAAAGAAGTCCAAGAAAATGTCCCTTGTATTCCAAGAAAATATTGACATGATTTAAAATACAAATCGATATTTTCTGAACCACAGAAACATTTTATCTCGGGCATTTGAGTTAATTAAATAATTATTTGACTTGGATATATGTATATTTATTATATACTAAGTATATATCCAATAATTCTGAAAATTGTTGTGTGGCACTCGACAAATCCATATAACTCATATGCCAATTTCCAAAATTTATTAAAGTGGTTTGATATTTTTTTCCAAACCAAAACAAATGATAGAACATTATAAAACAAAAATAAATAGTAAAGGGAAGGAACCTCACCTAGCTTACCAGTAGCAGCCTAGCCCACCAGAGCCCACTGGCAAGGAGCTTCTTCAAGATCCTGCCAGTCGGAGCAGCTACGTGCTCGCATGCCTTGGCCATGGAGCCACCTCCTCCTTGTCAGCTTAGAGGCCTCCCTCGAGCCTATCTCCTCGCCTGGAGATGCCCTGCACGCTCTTCTCTCTTTCCCCTCGCTCTATGCTCTCTGTCCCGCCCTTAGCTTCCCCCCCTCGAGCTAGCCCGAGAGCCCTCCCGGCCACCGATGTTGCTCACGTGCTAAACGTCGACGAATCACCGCGCTAGCCTACCAAGCATACCCGCCAAGCTCCTATGCTTCTTCGAGACGAAGCTTGCATCCCCGAGTGCCCGACGACATCTCCATCATCATCTTCTTCATCGCTGGTGACCGAGCGCCTCCCTGACCAATTCATCATTGTCCCAGCCTCCCTGGTTCCGCCGTCTGCAGAATGTGCCTCGCCATGAGCCACTCTTGCTTTCCCCCTCTTTCCTATTGCCATCTTCGTCCTCTAGCAAGGAGCTCTGCCAGGCCGAATGTTCTTGTCATCGCATTTGTCGCCGCCATCATTGAAGCTTGCGATCGACCGGACTGAGCACGTCATTGTGCTCCCCGCACTCCTAGGGAGTCCCCTGGCCCCTCAGACACCTCCCTGCCGCACCACAGCCACACGGCTGTGCTGGCCTGAGCTCCGGCACCGCCCCGTCCGGCGGTGTCATCAGCTCCGGCCACCCCGCAGCCTCCCTCGTGCCTTCCTGGATGCGCACGAGGATGGGATTCCCCTTGGTGCCTCCAGCGCATCCAGCCGACGCCCGTAGCACCATCCCGGTGGGATTCCGCCGTGCGGGAAGGTCGCCGACGGCCGGTTGTGATGTGGCCTGGCCATTAGGGCCTGATTTCCTACTAATTAAACCTTCTGGTGTCACTGAGCACGGAGACCCATCATTAATTAACCATAGGGTTAAGTCCATGCTTAAAATAAACTAATTGCCTTGGCCCACATGTCAGGTAGACCTGGCCACATTAGGGTTGACCTGGGCCCATAGGTCAGCCTTTGTGACTAACCCTGAGCCATTGACCAGTGGGCTCCACTAGTCAGGTTTGACCCAGGCTTGGTCTATCGACTATTGACATCACCATTACATAATGCTTGTTGGCCCTATTAAGCTCACACCATGTAGGCTAGTTTTTCTGTTTAAACTATAAACAGAATAATGCATGCGGGTGATGTGACCTGGACATGCACGTAGCTAGGGGATCGGGCGACTAGCACGCCCCAATCGTGGTCTTTCCATTTTTAGCTCCTGGGGCACATACGCTATGAGACGTGGCCATGGGATGGCACTACACCATGCACCGGAATTTCCTATTGCTGTTTGTTGGGAAAAAGTCACTATCGCCGACTCACGGTTGGCCAAGAAAACTTCTAACAGACTATGTGTTAGGAAAACTATTTTTATGATGTACTGTCGATCGGCAATGATAAAACATCTACTGTCGAAACATCAGACGGGAATTCTCTTATGTCCCATGGACCCTGGGTCGGTAAATAACCCCGACCAACAATCGGACGATAAATGGGCCTCGCGCAGGAACGGCCAAATTTTAGCGCCAACATCTGGCCCAACCCGCGTTTTTCCCCAAATCAACTTATCCTCTCTAGCCAAATCCCTAGAACAGTACTAGTCTTCCCCACGCGCTCTCACCGGCCGGTCGTTCCTCCCGCCGCCCATCACCGTCCCGCGCCGTCCCCCGGCGTCCCCTGCCATCCCGCGCCGCCCCACGCCGCCCGTATCGTCCGGTGCCGTCCCCAGCCGCCCGCGCCGCCCCTCGCCGTCCCGCGCCATCCCAGCGCCGCTCCACACCGTCCCGCGCCGCCCCACGCCGTCCCTCGCCACCCCCTTGCCTCCTGCGCCGCCCCACGTCGTCCTACCCATCCGCCCATGCGGCTGAGGTACAACTCCTCCCTCTAACTCTAGGTAGTGTTCTAAACTCTAACACCTAGCTTCGTATCCTGAAGAAAATATTAACCTGCATGGTTAGTGTATACTATTGACTATTATGGTTTTGCATAAATTTTGAACTTCAAAGTTTGTCACATCTCTCTGTACATGTGACCTTACTTAAACTCTCTTGTTTTCTTGCAGGGAGCATAGAGAACCACTACTAGTACTACTGAGCAAAGGAAGAAGATCAAGTAGCAGAATATTTGGTACTTAGCGATCAGCTTGTGGTATTTGATTTTACCTAGCAGAATATTTGCCAGTGAAATTGATCTGTTTAATAACAAATGTCGGCTCCAAGATTTACTGAAGTTGTTATCTTATTGTATTCCTAGCATAACCCAACCGATGTTGCGCGTGAACATGAATTGAAAGTTTTGCTTAGGCTTCAGTTCTTATGCAATTTTTTCTTCAGGAGGTTGCACCGTGGGAGCTCATCTTGAAGAGATCGACCACTCGCGTGCTTACTGCATCCACTCAAGTGAGTTCCTCTACCCCACTCAAGTCCGGATGCCCTCCATGTGTGGATGCCATGAATATGTAGAGATGCCTCCTTATGTTGGACACTAATTTTTATAGTGTGCAACTAGGTTGGTTATTAGTATTCTTGTTACCAACGACTTGGCTTCCAACCACGCTGTAGTGTTGATTTGGTAGTAACCAAGTGTGAGTCTAGCCACCATGGATAGAAGTTGGATGGATGCACCTAGGTATAACGCCACATATATATTTTAAATTTCTTATATGCCAAAACTTTATATAACACACTGCACATGTACACTTGCATGTAGGCATACAGAGAAGTACTTACAAGGGCTCGCCAAATTCCTAGGCTATGCATTTAGTAAATCATCAGTCGAGAATAAAATATTAAGTCCTTGCAAAAACTATGTAAACTCGTACTGGAGAGAAGAATCTGAAGTCCGTGAGCACCTGGTATGCGAGGGACTTGTAGATGGCTACAAACAATGGATGTTTCATGGAGAATGTGTCTCTTCTTCTCCCATTCCTCCAAATCTGGATAAGGGTGACCATAGGGATGAGGGCGATGATATATATCTGATTTGCTAAGAGACCTTGCTGCTGGTTTGAATAAAGGTGGAGATCTTGAAGATGATTGTGGTTTAGATCAGAATGGTTCTTTTCTAGAATCTCTCGACAAACTTCAAGCTGATTCTCGACAAGAGCTATATCCAGGCTGTAAGAATTTCTCAAAGCTTCATTTCCTAGTGAGACTTCTTCACACCAAACTGCTTGGAGGGTGGTCTGATAGAAGTTTTGATCTGTTGTTAGATCTACTCAAAGATGCTTACCCTCAGTCCGCAATACCCAAAAACTCCATGAAGCCAAAAAAACTAGTCAAATGCCTAGGACTTGGGTATGTTAATATCCACGCATGTGAAAATGATTGCATTCAATTTTGGAAGAAGAATGCCAATGCGAATTCATGCCCAGAATGTAAGGCTTGACGATGGAAATCAGAAAGGAAGAGTGCAGATGGGAAACGTGTCCACAAGGTTCCTAAGAAGGTTCTTCGTTACTTCCCAATAAAGAAGAGGCTTCAAAGGTTGTTTGTGTGCACCAGAACTGCTGCTCTCACGAGATGGCATGCAGAAGAGCGCACGGAAGATGGCTTGATTAGGCATCCTAAAGATTCTCTCCTTTGGAAAGATTTTGATGAAAAAATAAAGAGTTTGCAAAAGACAGCAGAAATCTTAAGCTTGTTATATGTGCCGATGGTTTTAATCCGTTTAGATCCATGAATGTCAACTATAGCATTTGGCCAGTATTATTGATTTCTTATAACTTTTCACCCTGGATGATTATGAAGCAATCAAATTTCATCCTATCATTGTTGATTCCTGGCAGAAATTCCCCTGGTAGTAATATTGATGTCTATCTTGAGCCACTAGTTGATGATATGGTAGATATGTTTCTCGATGGTGTTAGGACCTATGATGCTGCAACCGGAGAATATTTTCAGTTGCATGCTGCCATATATGCACAATTACGGATAAACCGGGTCTTGGGTCTTTGGTTGCGTGTGCTTCCTCTGGAGAGGGAGCTTAACCTGAATGCCACTTCGATGTATGTTCTCTTAGGCTGAGAAATGGTAGCAAGATCTGCTATATGGGGCATCGTAGATTCTTACATCCAGATCACCCCTTGAGGTATGATACACACACATTTGGTGACATAGAACGTGGGACAGCACCCGTTCCACTTTCATGTAGGCAAATCTTAGAGCTGACAGAAAATATGCATACCAAGTTTGGGAAGGATTCTAAAACGAAGAAGCCTAGAACTAAGAAATGCAAGAAAGGGGATTCGCTGATCATTGGAAAAGAAAATCTGTTTGGTTTAGACTACCATATTGGAAGGATTTGAAGATGCATCATAACTTTGATATCATGCACATGGAAAAAAATATGTGTGATAACATAGTTAACTCTTTGTTGGCTGTGAATGGAAAAACCAAGGATAACATTAATTCTCGATATGACCTTGAAGCACTCAATATTAGAAATGATCTTCAACCTATTTATCTTGATGATGATGAAGTTTTTTTCCTCTAGCACCATACACAATGGAATCTGATCAACAGAGGACATTTTGCAAAGTATTTAAAAATACCATGTTTCCCAATGGTTATGCATCTGACGTACGTCGTAATGTGCATGTTAAGGAGAAAAAGATAATTGGGCTAAAGAGCCATGACAGCCATGTCATTTTGCAAGACTTGCTGCCACTTGTGGTGAGAAGAACATTACCAGAAAGAGTGAGTGTGGTACTGATTCATGTGAGCAGATTTTATAAGAAAATGTACTCACGGGTTATTCGCATAAGTGACATGCAAAGGTTGCAGGCAGAAATAACTGAGACCTTGAGCCTTCTTGAGGCTATATTCCTCCCATCATTTTTTGATATTATGGTGCATTTGATGGTTCATCTTCCAGCCCAAGCAATGATAGATGGTCCAGTACATTTTCGCAGCATGTGGACTGTAGAGAGGTATATAGGAAAGCTGAAGGGACATGTCCACACTAGAAGTCATGTGGAAGGATCAATTGTAGAGGGCTATTTGTTTGACGAGAGCTTGACATTTTGCTCATGCTACCGAGTCTGGGATGATAAAGGTTTGGATATGGAAATTGAGGGTACAACTCCTTTCTTCCACAACATTGGTCGAGGGCTCGCTGGCAAGTGCATGGTGATGTTAGATAACAAAACTTGGCTGCAAGCCCATAGATACGTTTTGTTCAACTATGACCACATAGAACCATACCTAGAGTAAGATATCCCTACTATGTATTGCTATTAGGTTATTTCTCTCTTCCTTGTTGATTGATAAATATAACCTATATGCAACAAACATATGGATTACCTTTCTTTTATTGGTGTTCGAAGTCATCGAGAAGTCTAGCGAGTGCATTACGAAACCTTTCATAAGTGGTTTAAATTGCACGTAAGTGGGCATGTGACTTTGTCAACCTATAAGACATATAACTCCATTCCATTGTAGAGTAACCATAGCATTTCATAAGCACAGGTGGCAGAAATGGGTGATGAAGCACCACATGAGATAAAAATATTAGCTAAAGTGCCAAACATGGTCGCGATGAAGTATAATAGCTACACTATAAATGGGATAGACTTTCACACACAGGCATATGATGAGGGCCGGTCATTTCAGAGTAGTGGAGTTGCTCTTGTTGCACAAACTACATCCTTTGTAGAAGGAAAAGGTGACAATATTAGTGTATGAAACAAGACCTATTATGGCATTATAAAAGAAATTCTTGAGTTGAACTATCAACATGAAGGGAAAGTAGTGTTGTTCAAATGTGACTGGGTTGACAATCGTGTAGAAAATGAATGGGTACAAACTGATCAGTTTGGAATCACTTCTGTGAATTTCAAGCATTTGTGCAATACCGGTGAGAAAATATCAGAGGAGCCCTTCATATTAGCCACACAAGCAACTCAAGTTTACTATGTTGAAGATCCCAATGATGCTGAGTGGTCTACTTTTGTTGTGCCATCATTATATGACATAGAAGAATCTCAGGACAATAATGGTAATGTTTTACGTGCGACGTTGCCTGATCCATGTACTGCTATACATGTGAGTGTTGCGGATGGATGCATTGGTTCTGCTAGGACAGATATAGATGGACTAGTTCTTAAAGCAAGTGATATTGAAAAAAGTAAGTGATGTGTATGATCATCTAATATTCTGTATTTTCAGCTATGTACTCATATAGTGTGTCTTTTGCAGGAGGAAAAATGGAAAGCGCAAACGGAAAAGCTAAAGATGGTGGGGCCACGGAGGAACAACTGAAAGCGGTAGAGTATGAACTACAAAGAAGTAAGAACCTTGAAGAAAATGAGAAACGGCTAGCAGCGGCACGAGCAGCAAAAGCTTCTATGCAGGAAGCAAAAGCTATGGCAGCAAACCATGCCTCAAAAAGGAAAAAGAAAGGCATGTAGCTTCCATCACATTCATGTTCTACCTGAAGGAAGCAAATGTAGCTTGCAACACTAACCTATATACCTATGCAGGCACCCTCTAGCACACATGTAAGCACGAATGAAGGACGTGTTTTGAGGTCTAGGGTATCCAAAGACCAAGATCATGTTGATCATGAGCATCAGCCTTCCAAAGGTACTTGTAGTGGGTTATACTTGCTCATATTGTAGGCTATGACACTTGCTAGAATTGTTATATGACTGTTAACTTTCTTGCATGAGGAGATTACTCGTGAGCTTGATGAAGGTAGTCAAAAGAAAGGTGTAAGAAAAATTACTCGAAAGGCTAGGGAATGGGAATCAACACAAAATCCATATTCCACTTAATGGGAATGGCCAGCCCGTTGGGCCAGATGCAACCGAATTTACCAATTTCATTGGTACTTTGGTGAGGAATCATATACCACCTGCAGAGTTAGATTGGCGAGATGTTGATGTAGACAAAAAGTTGTTAGTGTGGGAGACCTTGAAGGTATAAATGAACATAATCTAAAACTTACACACTCTTTTTAATGTTGTCCAACTGAGTGTCCTGCTTTCTCTCAGTTTAATAGGCATTTTATGAGTTGGACTCAACCGCTTTGAGATTTGTTCTCAACACTTCACACATAAAATGGAAGGATTGGAAGTCAGATTTAAAGTGGTACAAGTTTGATGCAACATTGACTGATGCACAACTTATGAAAAGACGTGACAACATAATTAGTGAAGCTGACTGGAAGACCCTTATTACTTATTGGAGATCTTTGTTATTTGAAGTAAGTCATCATGCTGAATCAAAATTGTAGTATATCTTTGCAGCGCCATTTATTCTGGACATAGATAAACTAATATGCATGTAATGATTCTCAAAACACAAACAATATGTGTGATAAATCCCCTTTACTTTTTTCTTGTAGTCTCATAGTGCTATTGCCAAAAGGAATCGCGCCAATGCAGTGCCTCATCCATCTGGCAGCAAGAGTCATGCCTGTGTTGCTGATGAAATAGTGAAAACAATTACCCCAATTAAAAATGATATGCCACTGTGTTTCATTGACTAATGCATAAATAGATAAATAGATGATTTTAGGTTGTCAAACTTGGGCATGATCCTCGAAGAGATCAAGTTTATACCGAAACACATACATGCAAAAAAGGGGAAAGGAAAGGGAGTTATGTGCCACAGGCAGCAACAACAATTGTAAGTCTCCTTTTCTGGACTATTTTCAGTATTACTTAGAAATTGTACAGGTAGAATTTACATAGCAAGTAAATATCATTTTGCAGAAAGAACTCATAGAGAAAGCTGAAGAGCACCCGGAAAGGAAGGAAAAAAGCATTACAGAAGGTGATCTGTTTGCACGTGTATGTGGAATGAAGGAGGCCAGGGGTCGAGTCCGTGTGTTAGGTCTAGGTCCAACACCTCAAGATTTGGGCACACCGGGTACACGGGGTAAATTGAGCACAAGAGTTCTAGTTGCAATGGAAGAACGTCGAGAAGCTGAAAACCGCGTTAGCATGCTGGAGGGGCATGTGCAAGAAATGCATGAACGAATGAACCGAATGGAATTGATGTTAGTTTCACAAGGAGGGTATAATCTGGAAACTCCTAGCTCGCAGCACGGTTCCAATTCTCGACAAGTAATGAACTATTTCCACACCTTTTCATTGCATCAATAATCCATCTTGCATGCACTAACTCTATTTCCATATAGTTTTCTGATAGCACTCAAGAGTTCAAGCTGAGGAAGATAACGATGGTGAAGAAGATGATGAACGGGATGATGAAGAGCCCTTTGTTCATAGAAGAGTTGTTGCAAAGCCCCCTGCAAGAAGCTCACTAGCCCATGGAGATGAAAGCCTTGTAATCTTCGCATCCTTACCTATATGGTTAAATTCTGTTTTGTTTCTATGTTTCTAAAATAATCATGGACTGATTCAGATTGGTATGGACGTGCTTCTATATGCATGGACTGGTCCTGAAACTCCTGTTGCTAAGGCAACAATTATCTCAGTTGACCCAGACGCTATTGTGGGTGGAGAGCCTCTTGGACCAGGAACTTATGAGGTTCTTGTCAACATTGCGATCAGAAGGGATGCTACGGTGCCTTTTGAATATGATGGTTTACAAATTATCGCTGATGCTGTCACAAGGTCCATTCCATGGCCATCTAGGAAGGTAATCATCAACATGTGTGTTTTGTCCACTTATTTCGAATTGTTTGACGTGTGATATATACTGACTCATGATCACTTTGCTAGATGAAACCCTACAAACCAGGGATATCTTCCTTGTCTCGCTGCTAAGGTATTTTTGAATCCTGAGCTAGTATTTATTTTTGAGCTACAAAAATAGGGACCGAAATGAAGTTAACTAGACCTTGTATGTGGCAAAGTCTGCCTAGCTCACTACCACTTCTTACATGGTCATGGTGTACAATTTTGTTGTTGGTTATTCTCTAAAGTCTACCCTCTGCTTGATGTGCTGGAGCCTGCAACGTGCATGTGTAGGGGCAGACCTGAACAAAAGAAACTCCTAGAAAATAAGAAATTGGAAAACTCTAGGTGCACCATGCATGTAAACCATTTGATTTGAACATATCCTATAACATAATGCTAAAAGGTCTAGAACTAGAGTCTGATGTGTTAGCCATACATTTTTATTTTACATGCATATGACTGAAAGTAATAGTGAGCTACTGTTGTACTGTTGTATGCATATATGTTTTTATTGATTTGACACCAAAAATTCAGTAAGGTTGCTTCTTACGATTTATCCTCTTGAATTTCACAATTTTTTCCTTTTTCATAAGGGTAAAATACCAGTTTAGGTATAATTCCACTCATGGGCCATCCGTAAGTGCATTTTCTGTGACTTTTTCACCTGGGACTTTTTTATCCTTTGGTCTGACTGCATGTTCACCTAGGACTTTTTTATCCCATTATCTAATATATACTTGGTCTGACTGCATGTTCACCTGGGACTTTTTTATCCTTTGTAGGAAAGACATAAAAAAGGACCAAGAAGGAAGCAGGAAGATGTCAGTTTGCTTCAGCTAGAGATTTTCTATGATGGAGCAAAAACAATGCGTATTTCAGGTCTCATTTTGTAAACCTATATGGCATCTTGTCATCTGGGCATTTTGTGTAATGGAGCAAACAATAAATCTTGGACATGCATCTATCATTTTGTAGACCTATTGGGTGATTCGGTGACTGAACCATAATTGTTTCCTTGACTTATGAGAAGTAATTAATATGCTATCTTTATTTGGTCATGATTTAGTATTTGGAGTACATGCAAGTTACTGTACTTGATTGATATCATGAGATGTGCAACCTGATTGATATTGTATTGCAAGGCAGATGGGAAATCAAGGGTGCTCAGCTAAACAAAATGCAGTCAAATTGTTGGTTGGCAAAAGGAAACAGCGTCCTATTGTTGGTCGGCAAAGGCTCATGCCAAGACCAACGGAAAGTAGGTCGGCAAAAATGACGCCGTCACATAGTTGGTTGGTAATAGATCGGGATAGAGCCGACAGAATATCGGTCTACAGTCGGTCGGGAAAGATTCAATGAAAGCGCTAACTGCAAGTCGGTCAGGAAAGATTCCTGTCAGGGCCATCAGAAAGTCGGTCGGCAATGTTCTTTATAGGCGTCCAACTGTCGGTCGGAACAAGGCTTTCCTGTCTGGACTTTCCTCAACAGACATTGTCGGTCGGCAATACTCTTTCCCGATCGACTGTGTGTCGACAGACATAGTTTTTCTGACCAACCTGTTTGTCAGGATTGTGGTGTTGTGGTGTAGTGTGGCGCGGTCGTCTCGGACCATGGTGAGCTTGTCGGGAGGTAGTTAGCTATTCTCTCTCTGTCGTTGTAAGATGATAAGAGGTTAAGGAATAACAGAAAACGCGCTGAGAAGTTACAGCGGAAAAAAACTCTTGCACGTCCTCTCTCTCTCGCTCGAGCCTCGTTCCTCTCGTTTGATCGGCAACGACAATTGGTACCAGATACTGGTGTTTGATCCATCCTACGGTAGCATGCGGTGTTTGATCCGCGACGCACATGTCGAGTGATGAGGAGCAAAAGAAGAAGAAGGCCGCGGTGGGAACGGCGGCGGCGGCGCAGCCTTCATCACTCGGGACGCCCATCGCATGCCTCACGGCCGGCAGCAGCGGAGAAATTCGCATCATCGAGCGAGTGGTGCGGGAAACAAAGGGCTCGTAGTCCACCATGGTGCTCACCCGTACCAACTAAATGGAGTGGGCGCTCCTCATGCAGGTCAATCTGCAGGTCGTCGGCGTCCGGTCCGCTCGTCATCCTAATAGATAGATGAGAATGCCCAGTTCTTAATCCTCGTAGAAAAGAAGAGGGTGACTCAGAATCAGAATGACACAAGGAAAGGAGTAAAAAGAGCCTTACGTTCCCTTCCACAATCAATTCCCTTATATAACTAAAGCAGTTCTAGACTCAACATCGACCAGTTTGGCTTGGTAATCCTATAGGCAGTCAAGCTCTGATACCAAATCTGTTGGGACCCGATCCTAAGCTATAAGAATCCAGCCTGTAACACATCACATCACTTTGCGGTCTCACGCACGATTATCTCCACAACTGCCACCTTACCTGGACCGGGACCGTTTGCGTCTTTTGACTCACGTATGCGAATGTGTCGCTAGCATTCAAATGTCAAAGAACCCGGACCGACATGACTAGTCGTAGAACCAAAATGGCACATCTGTACAGGGACATGCATACATAACCCAGCAATGCAGGTGTCGATCTCTAGCTTGTGTAGACGAGACATAGCAAGCTACAAGGACTCCATTACGCCATGGGACATAAATGCCATCACTGCACGTAGACGAATCATAGCAGGCTATAGGGACTCCATTACACTGCGAGACATTTCCCCGAAGGGACAGACATAGCAGCAAAGAAGGATACATGTCGGTCAATCAATGTGTCCGGAGCAGTAGCAAGCTACCAAGGCTCGGTGGAAGCACAAAGAGGCAGTTCCCCGTAAAGAGTACTACTAAAGGCACACAATTAGGTGTCGAATCCCAAACATACCTTTGCACGTCACACGTACGCACGACATGCCCGATATGCATAGATACAACTATGGCATCACAACATAACCATACAACATTACAACATTTATTTAGAAGGCTCGAAATAGCCAATACAATAAGATGTTACAAACAGGGGTCACAAGACCCAACATTCAGAGCATTCAAACAGGCAAGCGGAAGTTAAACATGTCTGGGTACAAACATCTACAAAAGTGGCTGGAGGAGCCTGAAAAGCTATAACGATCCTACCAAAGGAACCAGACCTCTGTCTGGGATTCCCAAGCTTATCCGGTCAACATCGAACTTCATGTCATAAGTACCACTAATGAGACTGATGTCTCCTCTGCAAAAACATAATTAAGCAAACGTGAGTACAAAGGTACTCAGCAAGACTTACATCAAAACTATCTACATATGCATCAGTATCAATGAAGGGGGGTTGTGGAGTTTATTGCAGCAAGCCATCTTTGACTCTTGGCTAACCTGTACTATGACTACAAGTGCTTTCTTTGAGGTGGGATAGTGCACACGAGTCCACATATTCACCAATCAATAAACCACTATGGATCCACTCTCGTCTCCCTACGAGAAGGCCATCCATAGCACTCACACTTATCTTGCGTATTTTAGAGTATCCAATTCATCTTATCTATGAACCACATAAGTTCTCCAAGTAGTCCATATCCGAGGATGCAACTATTCGAATAGATTCATAACCCTGCAGGGGTGTACTTCTTCACACATGCTCCCGCCACTTATCGCTATGTGCACGTAAAAGGCACCTCGACAACCTTCAAGTGGAAGCCCAGCGAGGGAGTCACCCCGACCGTCAATCACACAAGACCCTAGTCCAGGTTTATCGCCTATTTGAGACTGAACCCGCACGGAAGTCCGACCGAAGTTTCCGCTACGGCCTCAAACGATGTGCGCAGGGTTCCCAAGCCCACCGTTCGGGTGCCACTTGGTACACCGTGCCACTGTTCCTATACCGCATCATAGTCCACCCCATCGGGCAGCGCTATGCACGGCCGCCAACACTTTTCCTACAAACACCAGAAAATAGTTGTAACTCCTGGGCAGAGGTCTAGGCGATTAATGAGCCGAGAGGGTCAACTAAGTATCCCAATGTGCGGTAGTATCTTGTCTTGGATAACATACACATAACTCAGTTCTTAAGGACGGTCCCAATGAGACAACCCGCCATGTACTCTTACATGGCCTCTCATTGCTACCTTTACCAAATCGTGTTCACACACTTAGCTCTCACACAGTAGGACATGAACGCATCCATTCCGATTCATCACTCAGATGGATCATACCCGACACGATTCTAAGCATAGAAGGCACAGTAAGTAAGCATGGATGAGTAAGCACAACAAGGCTCAAGCAGTTCCTACTCATGCTAAGTGGTTTCAACTATTTACTATGGAAAAGACAGGTCATGCAAAGGAATGGGTTCAACTACCGATGACATGTAACAGTAGAATCATTGTTGTCCTAATGCAGTAAAGAGAGCAGGAGCAAGAGAGTGGGTTCATATCAGTATGCTCAAGGGGGTTTGCTTGCCTGACAGTTCTGAAGATATTACTTCTCTTCATTAGTGTCAACGTTCACATCGTCAGAACCAGCGTCTACCGAGAGGGAGCAACCACCGGCAAACAGAGAAAAGAACACATTCAATGCAATGCAACAAACATGATGCATGATATGACAAGTTAAGGTACTTAATTGACCTAGAGGAATAATTAGCCAAGTTAATTGAAGTGGAATTCAAACAAGCTTGAATTCCAACTCCAAATCATATTTCCTATATTGCCCTAATCATAAAATGTCCCACTTGGTGATGTTAACTTGCTCAAACATGCATGATCATGGCATAAACAGATTCATTAGATTTTTCTGATCATTTTTCATATATAATTTTTTTTCATCTGATCTACATATTATTTTCTATGATTTTTAGAAGTTTTAAACATTTCCTGGAATTTCCAAAAGTAATTGAATAAGAAAATTCCAGTAAACGCATTTATGATGTCAGCAGTGCATCAGGGTAACGTCAGCAGTTGACCAAGTCAAAACTGACTTGTGGGTCCAACATGTCATCCATAGAGGGCCAATCCCCGCGTTGACTATAGCTTTGACCAGCTACGGGGCCTGCTAGTCAGCGCCAGGGGGGTTGGTTAGTGGTTAATTAGGCCCTAATGACGACGCCACGTCGGCCACACCAGCGACGAGTCGCCGGTGACCAAAACTACGGCGGTGGCTCGCCGACGTTTCTCGGGATGACGCTACAGGGGGCGGCTAGCGGCGCTGAGGCCATCAGAGCGTAGCCCTCGCCCGTGCGCATCCAAGGGAAGCACGCGGGAGGCTTCAGGGTGGCCGGAGTGTGGGGACCCCGACTCATAAGTCGAGATCACCGAATGCACGTGTACAGTGATCCTAGAGATCAATGCTCACTGAACACACAGAAGCTGAATAATGAGAGTCTTACATCCATAATTAACGTCTTACACAAATGGTGACCACGAAGGCCTTAGTCTTACAAAGATAGGGCCACACAGCCAAACACTTAAACTAGAACAAGCAGCGGAAATCTTGATCGAAAGCGTGAACCCATGCCATCTGCCTTAACCTACATCCATTCTGACTGGGAAGCGTCCTAGTTCGCATGTTCGTCTCCAACGAACTCTTCAACAAACTCCTGTTCTTCCATGCCTAGCCAATTAAATAACTAGTGGCAAGCCAATGAGTACTTTGAATGTACTCGCAAGCAACCCAAGTGTGGAACATAGTAACAATGATGCATGATATAGCACTAAGTAGGTAATTTTGCAGAAAGCCAATTTTGTATGCATCTGACATGATCAAGTAATATAGTGAGCATGCATCAACAACTAACAAGTATTCATGTGAACACATTGTAAATACCAACATGATTATCAGTTGAACACCTCATGTTCACGCTAAGTCATCGGACTTAGTTTATTCCTCATGCCAAGTCATCAGACTTAACTCATGTGACCTCTTGTCACCATCACACCCATACTCACGCCAATGTTTCATGAAAACACCCGAACGTAGTTTAAGAAGCACCACCCAACTGTCCTTGACCGTGGACACGGCTATTCGAATAGTTTTACACTCTACAGAGGTTGCACACTTTACCCACAAGACTCGAGGAACTTCCGTGTCATCCACGACTCGCGGTATATAACATACCCGAGGTAAGCACCCGAACAATGCCTTTCTCATGGTGATACTAAACAAAGAGTCCACTCATTGGTGCCATCCCCCATGATATACATCACTCGTATCATCCATGAGGGCACGCAACAGTGTGCCTGGTGCCTGTAAAGACAGCGCATGACCTTCCACTCTGGGACGACCCCGTATCAAGAGTGACCACTTCACTCTTGCCACTAGTAATGCAGGCTCCTTGCTAGTACCAACCATAGTAATCAACAAAGCCCCATCCCATAAGGGGTATCGTGGTCGTGCATGTAAGGTTGGGACGGTCGACAAATCTTAAATCTAATCCGTTTTCAAAAACACACACACTCACTTGTTCCGGCACACCACTTCTTTCTCAAGTGGTCACCCAACTCATCATCATCTCCCTCGGGCATTAGTGGCACCCGAAGGGGTTTTCGAAAAGTCTTTGAAAGAATCACTTCCCTCCTTGCCATCACTATGCACAAGTCCCATCCCACTATGCGTAGCATCTATTAGCAACCTAACTACACCCACCCGCACAACCCTCATAAGGTGGTAGGGTCATGCTCGATGCAAGTGTCAACAGGAAAGTACCGGAGGCATCCCACCAAAGGGGAACACCACATCACATGATCAAATACGACGAAAGTAAAGCGCCATGTCATGCAATGAAAATGGTTTCTTGACATGGTCAAAGGGCTACTTGCGTGGCTCAACAAAGTCTCCGGGGTCTTCGAAGTCTTTGGGCCCAACTTCTTCGTCAACAACGCAATCTACCGTCGCGAAATAAACGATAATAATAAGCATCACAATAAAAACAGAGCACAAAATCCACTACAAAAATGTTACCCTATTCTGAAAAATCCTAACAACAATCCTAAAAAATACTTTCTTAAGGTTTTGGGGTGAAAACTATTTTAAAAATCTATTTATAACAGAGGCTAAAAATGCCTAAAAGAGGTTTTAAATTAAATCTATATAGAAAAGGTTTTTCAATAAATCCACAAATGGCACTGTTCAATACTACACATTATTATAGGAATTTAGGTGAAAAAATATTGGGCATTACAATTTTATTTGGCCCTGTGGAATTTTTGGAAAAACACATAAAAAGAAAAAGGGAAATGGGCGCTGTGCCCTGTGCCAGATCTTGTGGGCCGGCCCAGAGCAAAGTGGCCCGAGGCGAACCGGTGCACCCGCGCTCGCCAGGTTCAAACCTGATGGGCGGGGCCCGGGTGCCAGAGAGAGCGGGAGGGAGGCGGGCGAGAGAGAGGCCGACAGGTGGGGACCACCAGTCGGGTTCGTCTCCCACCTCTGGAAAGAGGGAGGCGGAGCTCACCGACGGCGGTCGGAGGCACGACAGGACACGACAAAGGGAGGAATGGAACCAGCGGGGACCCGCTGGTCGGGTGGAGGTGGATGGAGCCAGCGGGGAGGCCCTGGTCGCCGGTGACGAAGAACCCACGGCGAAGAGGGTTTCGGGAGAGACCACCGGGGGTGTCCCGAGCTGCAAGAAGAGCGAGGAGGAGGGGGAATCACGTCAGGGCACTACCACGGCCCCGTATCGAGAGAGAGAGAGATGGGAGGGAGAGCTCACCATGGCTGGACGGCGGCGGATGCGAAACGGGAGAGCTCCACTCGATCCCGAGCTCGGGGCTTAGAAACGAGGGGGAAAGAGATGAGGGGGCGATTGGGGTGAGAGAGAGGCGACAGAGAGAAAGAAGGAGGTCCGAGGGGGCCTTATATAGGCGCTTGCAGGTCCACCGAGGGCGTCGTGCGCCGGTGAGCATGGGGTGCTCACCTTGGGCCACGGGAGGGAGAGGGAATGCCCCTGGGGTGTTCCTGGGACTAGTCCAGGCCAGGGTAGAGAGAGGGAGAGAAGGGGAGGTGCGCGCATGCGAGCCCGCATGTTGGCCAGTTCGGGTGGCGCCGTGCGCGTGCGACAGAGGGAGGAGGAAGGAGAGAGAGGAGGGGGCCTACAGTTTGGCGTGCTGCGAATGCCAAGGCGCCTCGACTGGCGTGAGGGGAGGGCCCAAGACGGTCGGGGACATGTAGTGGCCAGCGGCTACAGTTCCTATCGGCACTGTAGTGGGCATATGGCATGCCACGGCATGCCAACGGTGTCTTCTGCATGGCCACCCGTGCCCAGGGGATCTAGGGGGAGAAAACAAGGTAGGCTAGGCCCTTGGATGCTCTGGGAGAGGGATAGAATAAGAGGAGAGAGGAGAGAGAGCTCCTGCCAGGGCTGTCCAGAGGTAAAAATGGGGTTTTTACCCCTTCTCCTTGTGGCCTCTGGACTTGGGATTTTTATTGGAGGGGTAAGATGTGGGCGAGCAAGTGTGGTAGGAGTTTGGAGGCAAGGGTAAAAGTAAAAGGTGGTCAAAACCTGTCTTTACCAAATCTGCAGAAAGTGTTTGATGGCATTATGGGCAAGCAAATGGACTTAGATTGCCATGAGGTTTGACAGGGTCAAGTGGTGATGGAAAACAAGCATGATCACCAAGTTTGAGAAGGTTTGAAGAAAGTTCACAACGGGGCTTTAGGAAAACCTAGAAATCAACAAATTCTGGTTTCTATAGATCTAGACATGCTAAGCTTTTACCCTTGATGCACCACTTAGTGTAGCATCATTATTTGGTGTCTTGAGGATTTCCACAAAGTTTGAGGCCAAGGGGAGACACTTCACAATGTAAAGTTGCTCAAATTTGATTCTGGACAGGAATGGTTTTCGGTTGGTTTGATGAAGCAAACCAACTTGGATTGAGATGAAACTTTGCAAGACCATCACCCATGATGGTGTGGACTTGCTAGAATTTTCCTGGAATTTATTGAGAATATTTCTTATAGAAACATTCCAAAAGTTTGATCTGAACAGGGAGGGTTTGGAGAGGTTTTGCCCATCATATGATCAAGCCCTTGTGTTGAAACTCATATATATGGAAAATATATGTCCACTGAATTTCTCTAAATTTTCTCAAATATTTTCAAAGCATTTAAATAATTTTTCCTTAGAAAAAACCATTTTTGGCCTGAAAAAAAGCCTTTAAATAAAATATGAAAATAATCTTTAAAAATAATTTTGTGTGGTTTTGAGAAGTCATATATATAGTAGATCTCAAATAAATTATTTGGTAAGAAAGGATCCACCCAAATTGAGGACTTGTAGTACAAACCTCAATTCAGGTTTTTTTTGTAAACTTAAATTGAATAAATCCTTTTTGGTAAAGATAATTTTTGATAAAAATAGTTTTGAGTATTATTCACATGGAATGATCATTGGGCAAGAAGTTTGGTCCAAGGAAGATGAAGGTGGGGAGGAGTAGAACCTAAGAGTGCCAAACTTGATCATCCAAGCAATCAATCAAGCATCAATTTCAAAAAAGCATGCACTCAAAAGTTTTAACTGGTTCCAAATTTTGTAAACCAAACATGATAATGTGCTACAAACACAGGGTGTGACACGGAGATGATGGCCACGACGACTTTGGCGGCAGCCGGAGTTCGGCAACGGTGGGGATGGCGGCTAGGGGTCGAGCAGGGCAACGGTGCTACGGGGAGGAGCAAAGGAAGCTCACAAGGATGCTGAAGTGCTGGCCAGCAGGCTCGGAGACGACCGGGACGGCTCAATCGACGGCGAAGATTCACGGCGGCTCGTGAAGGGATTTAGCAATGACGACGATGCTGAGGACTTTCGGGCTTGATTCCTGCGTCGAGGAGCTTCAGGGCCTCGAGGCAAAGCTTTTGGTCGGGTCAGAGAGGTTGGGCGATGGAGGGAGCTAGCTGGCGGTGGCAGCATGGTTTCGTGTCTGGGGAGGAAGAAGCAAGGGGAGAGGGAGAGAGCAAGGGGGCAAATGGCGAGGCATCGACTCGATCCAGCAGGGTCTCCGGGGGGCATGCACGCGTCTAGCTGCATAGTTGCAAGCAGGAGGTGGCGAGGCGTCCAGGTGCACACGCGCCTTGCTCATCTCGCCTCTGTCTACTGGCAGAGGTTGAAGATGAACTCTTTGCCCCTGGTGGGCTGGGCCATCTCCTTCCTGGGCCAGGTAAGCTAGGTTGGGCCTTTCCCTTTTTCTTTATTTCTGTTTTGCTTTCTGTTTATTTTAATTTGTTTTGTTTTGATTCAAAACCCATCCATTTTAAAATCTTTTGAAAATATATATGTGAGTGGAAGTAAAATATCCAGAGCCACATAAGAATTTTTGGAATATTAGGATTTATATTTAATATAAATATAATATAAATCTTATTCAAATAATTGATGGTTTAACTCAAATGCCCAATAATTATTTCTGTGGTTTCTAAAATATAGGTTTGGATTTTTCCTCATGCCAATATTTTCTTGGGATACCAGGGACATTTTCTTGGACTTATTTGAGGTAATTTTTATATTGCTCTTTTGACAAAAATATCTCTTTGAGGCTTGGTTCATTCCTCATTTCAAATTCATTTGAATTTAACATGATGCATGGATGCTCACTGATGCATCTAATAAAATTAATTGCCACAAATTCTAGGGCTGTGACAACCAAGGACACGGTGAAGACCGTCTGGGAGACCATCAAGACGCTCCGTATGGGGAGCAAGCGGGCGCGCGAGGCGAAGGCACAGGTGCACCGCTGCGAGTTCGAGGAGCTCCGGTTCAAGGACGGTGAATCCGTAGAAGACTTCGGGCTGCGGCTCACTGGGCGTGTCGCCGATCTGGAGCTGTACGGTGAAGCTGTCACCGAGCATAAGGCCGTCCAGAAGTTCCTCCGTGTGGTGCCGTGGAGGTACCGTTCGATGGCCATGGCGATCGAATCCCTGATGGACCTGAAAACCATGTCCATCGAGGAGCTGGTCGGGCATTTTTCAGCGTGCGAGGATCACTACGATCTCGACGACGGGGCGCAATCTGGTGGGCGCCTCCTGCTCACCCGTGAGGAGTGGGTGGCCCGTGAGAAATTGGGCGGTGATGGCGGTTTGTCGTCCGGTGCAGGCGGCGGCAAGAGCAAACCACCTGCCAAGGGGAAGTCACAGCAGAAAGGGCGCATCGGGTGGCTCCGGCGGCTCGGACGGCAAGAGAAAGAAAGGGAAGTGCCACCACTACGGGATTGCAGGGCATTGGAAAAAGGAGTGCCGCACTTGGCTCTGTTAGCAGGAGCAGAAAAACAAACAAGAGCAAGCCAACCTAGCCCAAGCAGGGGAGGACCTCGACCCGGGCCTCTACATGGCCATGGTCACCGGCGTTACCGCATCCCAGATCGTGGCGCCACAAGAGGTGTATCTCAACGAGGAGAGATTCATGCTCGTGCCCACGACTGACGAAGTGTGGTTCTTCAACACCGGCGCCAGTAGCCACATGAAGGGCGACAAGCGTGTGTTTTCGTCCCTTGATGAAATAGTGTAGGGCATAGTATGATTCGGTGACGGGTCCGTCGTGGCGATTCGAGGGCACGACTCTGTGGTGTTTTGCTGCCAAAGCAGAGACCAGCACGCGCTCATCGGTGTTCTTCATCCCCAGTCTATGAAACAACATCGTCTCGGTCGGACAACTCGACGAGGCGGGCTGCATCGTCAATATAGCGGGCAACATCATGGCGATCCGTGGCCCCTCACGAAGGATCCTGGCGTGCGTCAAGCGCTCTGGAAAGCGACTATACACCGGTGCTCTCACGGAGGACTCTCCAGTTTGCCTGATGGAGAGAGGGGATGAAGAAACCTTGCGGTGGCATGCTCGCATGTGCCACCTCCACTTCCGCACGCTCTGGGCCATGTCAACCAAGCAACTAGTGTGCGGGATGCCGGTCGTCGACCGCATCGAATAGTACTGTGACGGGTGCGCTCTAGGGAAGCTGCACCTCACTCCGTTCCTATGGGCCGCCGTGCACCGTGCAGATCACGGCCTGGAACTCGTACACACAGACCTTTGTGGTCCAATCGATCCCACAATGCCAGGAGGTAACAAGTATTTTCTGTTGGTTGTCGATGATTTCAGCCGATACATGTGGCTGGCACTGTTAAAATCCAAGGACGAGGCATTTCATCACTTCAAGATGATACAGGCCATGGCAGAGGCAAATGGCCACTGTAAGCTTCTTGCATTCAGGTCGGACCGCGGTGGCAAGTTCAACTCCATGGAGTTCAAGGACTACTGCGAGCAGCACGGGATCAAACACTTCACCACTGCCCCGTACTCCCCACAGCAGAATGGAGTGGTCGAGAGGCGGAACCAATCGGTGGTGAAGATGGCACGCTGCATGCTAAAGAGCCTGTCCATACCGGCGTTCTTCGGGGCAGAGGCCGTGCGGACCGCAGTCTACCTGCTGAATCGTGTGCCGACAAGGAGCCTGGATGGTGTCTCTCCCTACGAGGCATGGCACGGCCGTAAACCCGCGGTGCATCATCTGCGCACATTCGGGTGCATGGTTCACGTAAAGAACATCGGGCCAACCATCACCAAGCTAAGTGATCTCTCAATCTCGATGGTTTTCGTCGGCTATGAAGAAGGCTCCAAGGCCTACCATGTCTATGATCCTGCAACTAAAAAGGTACGGGTGACGCGTGATGTAATCTTCGAGGAGAGCAGTCCCTTGACGTGGTGCGCACCGGACGCGAACGCGGACACCGCCCTGCCAGCGACGTTCACCATGGTTTACACCACGTGTCCAGGAGTTGGACAGCGGGTTAGACACAGTGTCAGCTACACCGGGGAGTTCGGTGACTCCTCCCTCGTCGATGTCAGGAACGTCGCTGTCTACCACGGTGACCAAGCCTGCGGCGACAATGTCCGCGGGGACAATGCCCACGGCGATCACGCCCAACACTCCGCGGACTGAGCCGGTGACACCTGCTGCACCAGCGGAAATCTGCTGGGCCAACCTGCCATCCCATGACGACGGGTGCGACGTCGACATAGGACCAAGGCATTACTGACGCCTCTCCAGTGTCATTTATGAGACAGAGCGGGAGGCCATGCACGAGGCGACGGAGGACTGTCTGCTCAGCGCCGAGGAACTTGCCAACATTGATGATGCACTTGGAGATGTTGCCTGGAAAGGGGCCATGGATGCTAAGATGGAGTCCATTGCTGAAAATTCAACCTGGCAGCTTGCTCCACTTCCACGAGGCCACAAGGAAATCGGTCTAAAGTGGGTGTCCAAAATGAAGCGCGACCCACATGGCAACGTCATCAAGCACAAGGCACGATTGGTGGCGAAGGGATACACCCAGCGCGAGGGGATTGATTTCGAGGAGGTATTTGCACTAGTGGCAAGGATATAAACGATGCGCCTCTTCCTAGCTCTCGCCACACACTCCGGTTGGGAAGTACACCACATGGATGTGAAGTCGGCATTCCTTAATGCCGATCTGGCAGAAGAGGTATATGTCTCACAGCCGCCTGGGTACATTGCAGCGGGAAGTGAAGGACATGTCCTGAAACTGTGGAAGGCGGTCTACGGTCTTCGTCAGGCCCCAAGAGCATGGTATGCCAAACTCGACGAGACATTGAGTGAACTTGGGTTTATCAGGAGCCCACTGGAGCATGTCGTGTACCGGCGAGGTGATGCGCACTCCTACCTGCTCGTGAGTGTGTATGTAGACGATCTCATTATCACCGGCACCCCAGGCTCACATCATGGCGTTCGAGGATCAAATGTAGCAGATCTTCAAGATGAGCGACCTTGGACTCCTAAGTTACTACTTAGGGATTGAGGTAACTTAGTCAGAGGACCGGATCACATTGTGTCAGAAAGGGTATGCAGAAAAGATCCTAGAAGTAGCTGGAATGAGTGAGTGCAATGGCTGCAGCACACCCATGGAGTGCAGACTGAAAGTGAAGAAGGGTGATGGGGGGAAACCTGTCGATGCAGCCCTATATCGCAGTGTGATTGGGAGTTTGAGGTACTTGGTTCATACCAGGCCAGACATAACTCATGCAGTTGGGATTGTTAGCAGATTCATGGAGAATCCATCGACAAATCATTGGACTACCATCAAACAAATACTAAGGTATGTCAAGAGCACCTTGAGTTATGCCTGTCAGTATGCTCGTGGAGGCAGTGGTAACCTGCTTGGGTACAACGACAGTGATCATGCCGGGGATGTTGGGATCGCAAAAGCACCTCTGGTCAGATCTTCTTCCTCGGAGAGAATCCCATCTCGTGGACATCACAGAAACAAAAGATTGTGGCCATCAGTTTGTGTGAGGCGGAGTACGTGGCCGCGGGAGCTGCAACCTGTCAAGGACTCTGGTTGAGCAGGCTAATTGCAGAGATGAAGGAGGAGAATCCAACATAGTTCAGACTATTGGTGGACAACAAGTCTGCCATTGCGCTGGCAAAGAACCCTGTCCACCATGAGCGGAGCAAGCACATCGATGTCAAATTCCATTTCATCCATGATTGCATGGAAGTAGGGCAAGTTCAGGTCAGTTTCGTTGGGACTCATGACCAGATCGCAGATGCTCTGACCAAGCCACTTGCTCGGACACGCTTCGTCGAGCTGTGACAGAAGCTCGGAGTCAGGGACATAGCAAAGTGATGTTGAGCTTAAGGGGGAGATTTGTTTGCCCTGTTAAGCTCACACCATGTAGGCTAGTTTTCTGTTTAAACTAAATAATGCATGCGGGTGATGTGTCCCGGACATGCACGTAGCTAGGGGATTGGGCGACTAGCACGCACCGATCGTGGTCTTTACATTTTTAGCTCCTGGTGGGCACATACGCTATGAGACGTGGCCGTGGGATGGCGCGATCGTCTCGGATCATGGCGAGCTCGTCAGGAGGTAGTTAGCTACCCTCTCTCTCTATCGTAGTAAGATGATAAGAGAGGTTAAGGAATAACAGAAAACACAATAAGAAGTTACAGCGGAAAAAACTCTTGCACATCCTCTCTCTCTCTCTCTCTCGAGCCTCATTCCTCTCCTCCTCTCATCTGATCGGCAACGACAATGCTGATGCAACAAAGACTTTCTGGAGTTAAAATAAATCAGAAATGATTTATTATATTTCAAAAAATATTAAAAATTATAAAAATCATAGAAAATAATCCATAACTCGGATGGAAATAATTTATATATGAAAAATGATCAGAAAATACAAGGAATCTGTTTATGCCATGTTCATGCATGTTTGAGAAAGTTAACATCACCAAGTAGGGCATTTCATGATTAGGAAAAACTAATAAATAGTGTTGGAGTTGGAATTTAGTATATATTTGAATTCTACTTCACTTAATATGACTACCTATTGCACCAGGTAAATTCAATTCTTTAACATGCCATATAATACATCATGTTTGTTGCATTGCATTGAATGTGTTCCTTTCTTGTCTTGTCGATGGTGTTCCTTCTCGATAGACGATGGTTCCGACGTTATGATCATTGACACTGATGAAGAGAATTACTATCTTCAGAACTATCAGGCAAGCAACCTCCCCTTGAGCATACTGATATGAACCCACTCTCTCTCTCTTGCTCTCTTTTACTGCATTAGGATAATCACGATTCAACTATGACATGTCTCGGTAGTTGAACCCATTCCTTTGCATGACATGTCTTTGTCACAGTAAATAGTTGAAACCACTTAGCATGAGTAGCAACTATTTGAGCCTTGTTGTGCTTACTCATCCATGCTTTCTTACCGTGCCTTCTATTCTTAGAGTCATGTCGGGTCTGATCCATCTGGGCAATGAATCGGAATGGTTGTGAACATGTCCTGCTATGTGAGAGCTAAGTGTGTTTATCCGATTTGGTAAAGGTAGCGATGAGAGGCCATGTAGGAGTACATGGTGGGTTGTCTCATTGGGACCGTTCTTAAGAACAGAGTTCTGTGTATGTTATCCAAGACAATATACTACCATGCATTGGCCCGAAACTAATGGACCCTCTCGGCTTATTAATTGCCTTGATCTCTATCCAGGAGTTGCAACCAGTTTCTGGTGTTTTAGGATGTGATGGTGGCCGTGCATAGCACTAACTGGAGGCATTGGTTATGGCGAGGTAGATGCACCCGTGACCGGGTGTATCAAGCGTAGAACCATCCATCGAGGTGGGCTTGGGAACCCTAACACATCATTTGGGGCCGTAATGGAAACTTCAAACGGGCTTCCTTGTGGGTTCAGGCTCAAATAGGCGATAAACCTAGACTAGGGTCTTATGTGGTTGACGGTCGTGGCCAACTCCCTTGCTGGGCTTCCATTTGAAGGTTGCCGAGGTGCCTTTTTACGTGCACATGGCGATAAGTGGTGGGAGCATGTGTGAAAAAGTATACCCCTGTAGGGTAATTGATCTGTTCGTGATATGTTCGAATAGACGCGTCCTCAGATACGGACTACTTGGAGAACTTATGTGGTTCATAGACAAGTGAAATGGATACTCTAAAATACGCAAGATAAGTGTGAGTGCTATGGATGGCCTTCTTGTGGGGAGACGGGAGTGGATCCATAGTGGTGTATTGGTTTGGTGAATATGTGGACTCGTGTGCGCTATCCCACCTCAAATAAACTACTTGTAGTCATAGTACGGGTTAGCCAAGAGTCAAAGTTGGCTTGCTGCAATAAACTCCACAACCCCCTTCATTGATACTCATGCATATGTAGATAGTTCTGATATAAGTCTTGTTGAGTACTCTTGTACTCACGGTTCCTTAATTTATGTTTTTGTAGAGGATACGTCAGTATCCTTAGTGATTCTTATGATGTGAAGTTCGATGTTGACCGGATTAGCTTGGGAATCCTAGACAGAGGTCTGGTCCCTTTGGTAGGGTTGTTGTAGCTTTTCAGGCTCCTTCAACCACTTTTAGTAGATGTCTATACCTAGACATGTTTTGCTTCCGCTTATTGCTTGTATGACTTGAGTGTTGGGTCGTATGACCCCTGTTGTAATACCACACTATGTTGGCTCTTATGAGTCTTAATAAATACTTGAGTCATAGAGTTTTTTTGTGATGCCATGTTTTATCTACACATATCGTGCATATTGTGTGTATGGTCAAAATGCATTTGTATGTGTGGGATTAGACACCTAGTTGTGTGCCTATGGTAGCCTTCTTTACAGGGAAATGCCTCTTTGTGCATGAACCGAGCCTTGGTAGCTTGCTACTGCTCCGGACACATTGATTGACCAGCATGTATCTGTTGGGGCACGTCGCATGGGAAACAAAAAATTTCCTACGCTTCACCAAGATCAATCTAGGAGATGAGGATCTACGAGAGGGGAGAGTAGATCTACATACCCTTGTAGATCGCTAAGCGGGAAGCGTTAAGAAACACGGTTGATGTAGTCGAACGTCTTCGCGATCCAAATTGTCGAGCGTCCTGCGATCCAATCACGATCCGTCCCGATCTAGCGCCGAATGGACGGCACCTCCACGTTCAGCACATGTACGGATTGATGACAATCTCCGCCTTCTTGATCCAGCAAGGGAGAGAAAAAAGGTAGACGAGTTCTCCGTCAGCGTGACGGTGTTGCGGCGATGGTGGTGGAGTAATTCTAGCAGGGCTTCGCCTAAGCACTGTTGAAACTGATCTAGAGGAGAAACTAAGGACTAGAGGAGAGGACATCACATGGCTAAAATTCTGTATCAAAAACACTCAAAAACTCTAGTATATATAGGAGGAGGGGAGGGACGAGACTTGGCTCCCAAGGGAGCCAAATCCACTTCGGCGGAAGTGGAGGGAGGAGTCATCCTCCTCTACTCCTTGTAGGATTAGGACTCCTTCCTTATTTCCCACTTTTGCCTTTCTTTCCACCTTGGGTTTTCTTCCTAGCCACATGGGCTTCCTGTGTGCCTTCGGCCAGCCCACTAAGGGCTGGTATTCCTTATCCCACAGCCCATGTAGCCTCTTGGGTTGAAATACCCCTCCTGATGGTCCCCGATACCCTCCCGGCACTCCCGGTACACAACCGATGAGCCCGGAACTTTTCCGGTGACCAAAATAGGACTTCATTTATATCAATCTTTACCTCAGGACCATTTCGGAGCTCCTCATGACATCCGGGATCTCATCCGGGACTCCGAACAACCTTCAGACACCACCATGCATAACTCTATACTACCGAAATGTCACCAAACCTTAAGTGTGCAGACCCTGCGGGTTCGAGAACTATGTAGACATGATCGAGACACCTCTACGGTCAATAACCAATAGCGGGACCTGGATGCCCATATTGATTCCTACATATTCTACGAAGATCTTTATCGATCAAACCTCTAGGTTAAGGATTCAGTTAATCCCGTATGATGTTCCCTTTGTTCTTCGGTATGTTACTTTCCCGAGATTCGATCGTCGGTATGTCCATACCTAGTTCAACCTCGTTACCGGCAAGTCTCTTTACTAGTTTCCATAACACAAGATCATGTGGCTAACACTTAGTCACATTGCTTGAAAGGCTTATTGTGATGTTGTATTACTGAGTGGGCCCTGAGATACCTCTCCGTCACACGGAGTAACAAATCCCAATGTTGATCCATGCCAACCCAATAGACACCCTCGGAGATACATGTAGAGCACCTTTATAGCCACCCAGTTATGTTGTGACGTTTGATATACACAAGGCACTCCTCCGGTGTCTGTGAGTTGCATGATCTCATGGTCATAGGAACATATACTTGACATGCAGAAAATTGTAGCAACAAATTGACACGATCATATGCTACGTTTATAGTTTGGGTCTTTTCCATCCCATCATTATCCTAATGATGTAATCCCGTTATCAAATGACATCTCATGTCAATGGCTAGGACACCTTGACCATCTTTGATCAACGAGCTAGTGTACTAGTGGCACACAAGGGACAAAGTGTTGTCTATATATCCACACATGCAATTTTTTTCCCATCAATACAATTATAGCGTGGACAATAAACAATTATCATGAACAAGGAAACATAATAATAAATACTTTATTTATTGCCTCTAGGGCATATTTCCAACAGTCTCCCACTTGCACTAGAGTCAATAATCTAGTTCACTTCACTATGTGATTTACATTGTAATGAATCGAACACCCATGCTGTTCTGGTGTTGATCATGTTTAGCCCTTGGATGAGGTTTAGTCAATGGGTCTACAACATTCAGATCTGTGTGCACTTTGCAAATAATTATGTCCTTTTCCTTGATGTAATCGTGGATGGAATTGAAGCGTCTCTTTATGTGTCTGGTCCTCTTGTGAAACCTTGGTTCCTTGGCTAGAGCAATGGCACCAGTGTGTCACAGAACAGAGTCATTGGATTCAGTGCACTAGGCACTACTCCAAGATCTATCATGAACTGCTTCATTGAGACACCTTCCTTCGTTGCCTCCGAGGTTGTAATGTACTTCTTGTCGCATGTAGAATCGGCTACCACGCTTTGCTTGGAATTGCACCAGCTTACTGCTCCCCCATTGAGAATAAATGTGTATGCAATTTGCGACTTAGAGTCATTCGGATCGGTGTCAAAGCTTGCATTGATGTAACCCTTTATGACGAGCTCTTGATCACCCCCATAAATGAGAAACATTTCCTTAGTCCTTTCAGGTACTTCAGGATATTCTTGACCGCCGTCCACTGCTCCATTCCAGGATCACTTTGAAACCTTCCGGCCATACTTATCGCAAGGCTGACATCAGGCCGTGTGCACAACATTGCATACATGATAGAGCCTATGGCTGAAGCATAGGGGATGACACTCATTTTCTCTCTATCTTCTGCAGTCACTGGGCATTGAGTCTTACTCAACTTCACACCTTGTAACAAAGGCAAGAACCCCTTCTTGGACTGATCCATTTTGAACTTCTTCAAAACTTTATCAAGGTATGTGCTTTGTCAAAGTGCTATCAAGCGTCTCGATCTATCTCTATAGATCTTAATGCCTAATATGAAAGCAGCTTCGCCTAGGTCCTTCATTGAAAAACTCTTGTTCAAATATTCCTTCACGCTTTCCAGCATTTATATATTGTTTCCAATCAGCAATATGTCATCCACATATAATATTAGAAACGCTATAGAGATCCCACTCACATTCTTGTAAATACAAGCTTCTCCATAAACTTGTATAAACCCATATGCTTTGATCACCTCATCAAAGTGCTTATTCCAACTCCGAGATGCTTGCACCAGTCCATAAATGGATCGCTGGAGTTTGCAAACATTGTCAGCATTCTATGGATCGACAAAACCTTCTGGTTGAATCATATACAACTCTTCCTCAAGGAAACCATTGAGGAATGCTGTTTTTACATCCATCTGCCAAATTTCATAGTCGAAATATGCAGCTATTGCTAACATGATTCTGACAGACTTAAGCATCACTACGGGTGTGAAGGTCTCATCGTAGTCAACTCCTTGAACTTGTGAAAAACCCTTTGCCCCAAGTCGAGCATTATAGACGGTGGCATTACCATCCGCATCCGTCTTCTTCTTAAAGGTCCATTTGTTCTGAATGGCCTTTCTCCCTTCAGGTAATACTTCCAAAGTCCATACTTTGTTTTCATGCATGGATCACATCTCGGATTTCATGGCCTCTAACCATTTCTCGGAATCTGGGCCCATAATCGCTCCTCCATAGCTCGTAGGTTCATTGTTGTCCAACAACATGACCTCAAAGACAAGGTTGCCGTACCACTCAGGAGCAGTACACGCCCTTGTCGACCTACGAGGTTCAATAGTAACTTGATCCGAAGCTTCATGATCATCATCATTAACTTCCACTTCAACTGTTGTAGGCTCCACAGAAACATCTTTCTACGCTGCGCTACTCTGTGGTTGAAGTAAAGGTTCAATAACCTCATCAAGCTCTATTTTCCTCCCACTCAATTCTTTCGAGAGAAACTCTTTCTCAAGAAATGTTCCATTCTCAGCGAGAAACACTTTGCCTTCGGATCTGAGATAGAAGGCATACCCAACTGTCTCTTTTGGGTATCCTATGAAGATGCATTTCTCCGCTTTGGGTTCCAGCTTTCCAGGCTGAAGCTTTTTGACTTAAGCATCACATCCCCAAACTTTAAGAAACGACAACTTTGGCTTCTTGCCAAACCACAATATGGCGTCGTCTCAATAGATTTCGATGGTGCCCTATTTAATATGAATGTAGATGTCTCTAATGCATAACCCTAAAACGATAGTGGCAAATCGGAATAGACATCATAGAATGGACCATATCTAATAAGTTTCGATTACGACGTGTGGACACACCATTACGATGTGGTGTTCCAGGCGGTGTCAATTGTGAAACAATTCCATGCTGTCTCAAGTGACTGCCAAACTCATAACTCAAATATTATCCTCCTCGATTAGATCTCAGGAATTTAATCTTCTTGTTATGATGATTCTCAACTTCACTCTGAAATTGTTTGAACTTTTCAAATGTTTCAGACTTGTGTTTCATCAAGTAAATATACCCATATCTACTCAAGTCATCACTGAAGGTGAGAAAATAACGATATCCACTGCACGCCTCAATGTTCATTGGACCGCACACATCAGTATGTATGATTTCTAAAAAATCACTCGCCCCTTCCATTGTTCCAGAGAACGGTGTTTTAGTCATATTGCCCATGAGGCATTGTTCACATGTGTCAAGTGATTCAAAATCAAGTGACTCCAAAATTTCATCAGCATGGAGCTTCCTCATGCGTTTTACACCAATATGACCCAGACGACAGTGCCACAAGAAAGTCGTATTGTCATTATCAACTCTACATCTTTTGGCATCAATGTTATGAATATGTGTATCATCACTATCAAGATTCAATATGAATAAACCCCTAACATTGGGTGCATGACCATAAAAGATATTACTCATATAAATAGAACAACCATTATTCTCAGATTTAAATGAGTAATTGTCTCGCAATAAACAATATCCAGATATAATGTTCATGCTTAACGTAGTCACTAAATAACAATTATTCTGGTTCATTACTAATCCCGATGGTAATCGAAGAGAGAGCATGCCGACGACGATCACATCAACCTTGGCCATTTCCCACGCGCATCGTCATTTCGTCCTTCGCCAGCCTTCGTCTATTCTGTAGTTCCTGTTTTGAGTTGCAAATGTGAGCAACCACACCGGTATCAAATACCCATGCACTACATAGAGAGCTAGTAAGGTACACATCAATAACATGTATATCATATATACCTTGTTTGTTGTTGGTCGCCTTCTTGTCAGCTAGATACTTGGGGCAATTCTGCTTCCAGTGACCAGTTCCCTTGCAATGAAAGCACTCAGTTTCTGGTTTGGGTCCAGCATTGGGTTTCTTCACGGGAGGGGCAAATTTTTTGCCACTCTTCTTGGATTTACCCTTCTTGCCCTTTCCATTCTTATTGAAACTAGTGGTTGTATTGACCATCAACACTTGATGTTCTTTCTGGATTTCAGACTCAGCGACTTTCAGCATCGCAAACAGCTCGGCGACTGACTTGTTCACCCCGTGCATGTTATAGTTCATCACAAAGATCTTGTAGCTAGGTGGAAGTGATTGAAGAACTCTGTCAGCGATCGCCTCTGGTGGAAGGGGCATTCCCAACTCCGCGAGACGAGTCGAATACCCAGACATTCTGAGTATATGTTCACTGATAGAACCGTTCTCCTCCATTTTGCAAGCATAGAACTTATCGGAGGTCTCATACCTCTCGATCCGGGCATTCTTCTTAAAGATAAACTCCAACTCCTGGAACATCTCATATGCTCCATGACGTTCAAAACGTCTTTAAAGTCCCGGTTCTAAGCCATACAATATTGCACACTGAACTATTGAGTAATCTCCAGAACGTGCCTCCCAAGCGTTCTTAACGTCTTCGGATGACATGTCTTCGGGTTGGTTACCAAGCGGTGCATAAAGGACATATGACTTCTGGGAAGCCATGAGGTTAATCCTTAATTATGGGCCCAGTCCACAAAGTTACTTCCATCATCTTTCAACTTAGCTTTCTCTAGGAATGCATTAAAATTCAGGGGTGCTACTGCGCGAGCCATTGATCTACAACATAAACATGCAAAGGTTACTAAGACTATTGTTCAAGATAATGAGTTTAGTTAATCAAATCACTAAATCTACCACTCAAATTGACATCCCTCAGGTCATCTGAGTCATACATGATCCAAATTCACTAAGTCAAGTCTGATCATCACGTGAGTTGAGGTGGTTTCAATGGTGAACATCATCATGTTGATCATATCTACTATATGACTTATGTTTGACCTTTTAGTCTCTTGTGTTCCGAGGCAATGTTTGTAAATGCTAGGCTCGTCAAGTTTAACCCGAGTGTTCTGCACGTGCAACGCTGGCTTGCACCCGTTGTATGTGAACGTAGAGTCTATTACACCCGATCATCACGTGGTGTCTCGACACGACAAACTTTTGCAACGATGCACACTCGGGGAGAACACAATTCGTCTTGAAATTTAAGTGAGGGATCACCTTATAATGCTACCGTCATCCTACGCAAAACAAGGTGCATAAAAGGATTAACATCACATGCAAATCATAAGTGACATGATATGGCCATGAACTTGTGCTTTTGATCTCCATCTTGAAAGCACCAGCATGATCTCCATCGTCACCGGCATGACACCATGATCTCCATCATCTTGATATCCATCAACGTCTCTCCATCGGGGTTGTCACGCCCATCATGCTTCTACTACTATTGCTACCATTTAGCGATAAATTAAAGCATTACATAGAGCTTAATGATTGACACGCAAGTCATACAATAATTAAAGACAACCCTATGGATCCTGTCGGTTGCCGTACTCGTTGACATGCAAGTCATGATATTCTATACAACACATGATCATCTAATACATCACATATATCTCATCATGTAATTGACCATATCACATCACAACATACCCTGCAAAAACAAGTTAGACGTCCTCTAATTGTTGTTGCAAGTTTTACGTGGCTACTACGGGTATCTAACAAGAACAATTCTCATCTACGTAAAACCACAATGATGATACATAAGTTGCTTTTCAATATTCTCAAGGACTACCTTTGTTGAATACGATCCAACTAAAGTAGGAGAAACAAACACCCGCCAGCCATCTTTGTGCAACGAAGTTACACGTCAGTTGATGGAACCGGTCTCTCATAAGCGTACGAGTAAGGTTGGTCCGGGCCGCTTCATCCCACAATATCTCTAAACCAAAACGCGACCAAGGGAGGAAACAATCTAAGCATCAACGCCCACAAACTCTTTGTGTTCTACTCAAGATCTCATCTACACATAGACCTAGCTCATGATGCCAGTATTGGGGAACGTCGCTTCACCAAGATCAATCTCAGAGATGAGCATCTACGAGAAGGGAGAGTGGATATACATACCTTTGTAGATTGCTAAGCGGGAAGCATTAAGAAATGCGGTTGATGTAGTCGAACGTCTTTGCGATCCAAATCGCCGAGCGTCCCGTGATCGAATCACGACCCGTCCCGATCTAGCGCCGAACGGACGACACCTCGGCGTTCAACACACGTACGGCCTGATGAAAATCTCTACCTTCTTGATCCAGCAAGAGGGAGCGGAGAGGTAGACAATTTCTCCGGCAGTGCGACAGTGTTGCGGCGATGGTGGTGGAGTAATTCTAGCAGGGCTTCACCGAAGCACTGCTGAAACCGATCTAGAGGAGAAACTACGGACTAGAGGAGAGGGCAGCACATGGCTAAAATTCTATGTCAAACTAGTATATATAGGAGGAGGGGATGGAGGATACTTGGCTCCCAAGGGAGCCAAATCCACTTCGGCCGAAGTGGAGGGAGGAGTTCTCCTCCTCTACTCCTAGTAGGATTAGGACTCCTTCCTTATTTCCCACTTTTGCCTTTGTTTCCACCTTGTGTTTTCTTCCTAGCCGCATGGGCTTCTTGTGGGCCTTCGGCCAGCCCACTAAGGGCTGGTATTCCTTCTCCCATAGCCCAGGTAGCCTCTTGGGTCGAAATACCCCTCCCGATGGTCCCCGATACCCTCTCGGTACTCCCGGTACACTACCGATGAGCCTGGAACTTTTCTGGTGACCAAAATAGGACTTCCTATATATCAATCCTTACCTCCGGACCATTTTGGAGCTCCTCCTGACGTCCAGGATCTCATCTGGGACTTCGAACAACCTTCGGTCACCACCATGCATAACTCTACATTACCGGAACGTCACCAAACCTTAAGTGTGCACACCCTGCGGGTTCGAGAACTATGTAGATATGAACGAGACACCTCTATGATTAATAACCAATAGCGGGACTTGGATGCCCATATTGATTCCTACATATTCTACGAAGATCTTTATCGGTTGAACCTCTATGTCAAGGATTCAGTTAATCCCGTATGATGTTCCCTTTGTTCTTCGGTATGTTACTTGCCCGAGATTCGATCGTCAGTATCTCCATACCTAGTTCAACCTCGTTACCGACAAGTCTCTTTACTCGTTTTTGTAATACAAGATCCTGTGGCTAACGCTTAGTCACATTGCTTGCAAGGCTTACTGTGATGTTGTATTACTGAGTGGGCCCTGAGATACCTCTCGGTCACATGGAGTAACAAATCCCAGTGTTGAACCATGCCAACCCAACAAACACCCTCGGAGATACCTGTAGAGCACCTTTATAGTCACCTAGTTATGTTGCGATGTTTGATAGACACAAGGCACTCCTACGGTGTCCGTGAGTTGCATGATCTCATGGTCATAGGAACATATACTTGACATTTAGAAAACTGTAGCAATAAACTGACACGGTCATATGCTACGTTTATAGTTTGGGTCTTGTCCATCCCATCATTATCCTAATGATGTGATGCCGGTATCAAATGACATATCATGTCAATGGCTAGGAAACCTTGACCATCTTTGATCAACGAGCTAGTCTACTAGAAGCACACTAGGGACAAAGTGTTGTCTATATATATCCACACATGCAATTTGTTTCCCATCAATAAAATTATAGCATGGACAATAAAAAATTATCATGAACAAGGAAATATAATAATAAACACTTTAGTTATTGCCACCAGGGCATATTTCCAACAGTATCCTTCTTTGCTGATGTGTATGTCCCTTCGGGGAAATGTCTCGCAGTGCAATGGAGTCCTTTTAGCCTGCTATGACTCGTCTATGTGCAGTGATGACATTAATGTCCCACAGCTTAATGGAAGCCTTGTAGCTTTCTATGACTCATCTACACACGTTGATGACCGACATGTGCATTGATGGGTTATGTATGTCTGTCCCTGTACAGTTGTGCCACTTGGGTCTACGACTAGTCATGTTGACCAGGGTTCTTTGACGTGTGAATTCTAGCAAGCTGTTCATATCCGTGAGCCAAAAGGTGCAAACGGTCCCGGCCAAGGTAAGGTGGTAGTCGTGGTTACCGTGCATGAGGCCGCAAAGTGGTGTGACATGTTACAGGCTGGATTCATATGGCTTAGGATCGGGGTCCCGACAAGAAGATTCTGTGAGCATTCATGTTTACCTTCAAGACATCATCTTTATGAAGAGAGAATAAGATACAAGGTTTACCAAGACTAAGTCATAGAGTGAATCAAGTTGATCAACACACAAAGCATATAAGATGTATCGAGAGGGATCAAGTGATCGCATAGTACGGTAAGCATTGTCCATTACGCTTTGTGTACTAAGCCATGGTCTACATGAGAGTTCTATGTGGGGTTAGGTATGTTTCCATGGGCTTGCGTCAAGAGGAAGCTCTCATACAACCCATGGAGGATGCCATCAAGTGGTGATCGTCATCAAGATTGCGGTGTGCAAGTTCAAGTGGAGTATCATGAAGAGATCATGCTTGAAGCTTGCCGTCCATTGTGGTGACAATGGACTTGTGAAGATGTGCCGAAGAGTGGCTCTCCCATAGTGGTGTATGGGTGAGAAATCTACTAGTCTTCTTTGATCCGGTGCAATCAAGAAATGTGGTCCATCTTGAGGAGGACAATATCGTCATCATATAGCTCAAGTGGAATATGCGCAAGGCAATGGTTTTTCCTTGATAAGTTTTCTATTTTACCAATTTCAAGGTGTTAGTTGGGAGACCGGGTTATAGGATCGATTACCGTACTTACAAGGTGAGCTCTCAAGTGAGTAGTTTGATCATATCGTTCATTGAGAGCTCAAACCATTGCATTCTTGGCATCGTCATCTTTCTTGGTCCTTGGTTGGTTTTTCTCTATGTGGGTTCTTGAGCTTATGACCATCTTCATGATAAGTTCGAGTTCATCAAAACGGAGTCCATGTGCATCTTCTATGATGTTTTCGATGTTGGAGTGTTTGCCAGTTCTTCATGTCGCTATTGGATAGCTCTTGTCGTCCGGAATCCAACAAGATTGAGTTTGCTCAATTCGGAGCTCATTTGCAGACATTATGGCGGTTTTGGTGTTCCCGCATTCATATTTTGCCTTTGTTCTAGTCCGAAAGGAACCAAGCAGTAGTACCTCTTATCTACGGTAGTACGGCTCTGGGCAGTGGTAGTATCGCTTACGGGCGGTAGTGCCATTGCCCAGTACAACATGTTGTACCACTAGCTTCGGTGTCTCGACTTTTTTGTGCCGGACTGAGCAGTTTTTGGTAGGTAGTATGACGCGATAGTACTGCTCCCAAGCGGTAGTACCGCCTGTTACTACTGTGCCAGTACCGCCAATCTTTATGGGCCTGGAACTCTCAGCAAACTACAAGTGGTATTAGGGCATGGTACTACCTCTTATATGCGGCAGTACCGCTCTCACGAGCGGTAGTACCGCTTCAGTGGAACTACCGCCTCGTGGCATCGCGCCATTTCCTTGTGCGGCTGGCTTAGCCGCCCAAGCGTTAGTACCGCTCAAGTGAGCGGTGGTACCTCTTGTATGCGAGCTGAGGGGGTAATGGTTTCATTTTTTCCCTCCTATAAAAGGGGTTCTTCTTCCCCTTTGAACCTTATCTTTTGAGCTCGTGTGTGCCCCCCATTGTTGACGTTCTTAGAGCTTTCTAACCGTCAATTCCTCCAATGAGTCTTGCTAGTTCTTCAGGGAAAAGAGATAGGAGATCTAGATCCACATTTCCATCAATCACTATCTCCTCTATGTGAGGGGAATCCCTTGGATCTAGATCTTGGAGTTCTTTGTGAGTTCCTTGTTCTTCGTATCATATTTCTCAATAGATTTTGTTGTTGTGGTGGGATTTGAGTGTGAGGGCCTTGACCACTTCGTCTGTTTTTGGCATTGCATTAGTTGCATCGGTTTGTGTTCTCCGCGGTGATACATGGATGTGAAAAGTTGAGAAGCTTATTACTATTGGGTTCTTGGTACTTTAGAGTTGCTTCTCTTGGGTGCTTTGGGGCCCTAGGCAGTTTGTGGTGCCTCGGATCTCAATCATTGTTGTGTAAATATCTGGGCAAGAATCGGGGTCTCCAATTAGGTTGTTGAGATGGCCCCAACAAATTTGCACCTAGGAGCCACAATCCATTGTAGTGAAGCTTCGTGGTGGTGTTGGGAGCCTCCAATGAAGTTGTGGAGATTGCCCCAACCTTGTTTGTATGGGTTTGGTGACCGCCCTCAAGGGTCCCTTAATGGAATCACGATATCTTGCATTGTGCAAGGGCATGATGAGATTACGGTGGCCCAAGTGGCTTCTTGCGGAGCATTGTGCCTCCACACCGCTCAAAATGGAGATTAGCATGTGCAAGGGTTGAACCGCAGGATACATCGTTGTCTCCGCGTGCCTTGGTTATCTCATACTTGAGCCCGACCTTTACTTATGCACTTTACTTTGTGATAGCCATATTATTTCTTGCTGTATATCTTGCTATTAGTTAGTTATTTATCTTTCTTAGCATAAGTTGTTGGTGCACATAGGTGAGCCTAGTTGTTTTAGTTTTTGTGATTGATTAATTAAATGCTAGTTTTTGCATTTGTTCAAGCCTAAACTGTAACTATTTTAAATCACCTATTCACCCCCATCCAGGCAACATCCATGTCCTTTCACAAATGACCTTTCCTCTTATGCCGTCATCGATGAGTTCACCTCGGATCTGTTGGAGGACGAGACCGAGGAGCTGGAGGTCGCATGCGATGGCACCAGACACGTTGAGGAGACTGGCTCTAGCTCCAACAGAGGCGAGACCACCTCACCAGCTGGTGAACCAGAGGCATAGAAACCCTCACCTTTTTCGATTACTTTGATGTTAGTAGATAGGTCCACTCACTAGGGGTGTAGTTTTTGTAATGAACCACTCGCATGAGCCCGTTATCTTTAATGCATGCTTTATTCTGGCCATCTCAAAGTTGTGATGTCGGTTGCCGACCCACTTTTGCCTTAGCTGTTTCGATCGATTATCCCTGTTTATCGCGCCCCTTTGGCTATTGCTCCCGTCAGCAAAAAACCCAGGCTACAATCAGTAGCCACATCAAGGAGTGGGCTGCTAGGATGAGGACATGGTACTTGAAATCTTATGACTTAGGCTCGAGCGGGCAAGCAACAAGCTGGCCACGCAACAAACGATGAGGCCAGCTGGAAACACTAGAGGATCGTCTAGACCCAGATTGTCCTTAGCCGTTTTTCATATGCTAGCGTCCTCGGGCTTTTGCTCTTGCCAGTCGAACAGTTGGGTTGTGATCTGTAGATGAAATCGAAGAGTGTGCCTCTGGGGTTGTGCACACTACTAAGCTGACCAAAGAATAGAAGGGTGTAGGTTAGCCGGCCAGTCCCCGAGCTGGCCTTGTTAACCTGGGGGCAAGCGAAAATATATTGAAGTGTGAAAAGTACTTCTATGAACAATATAGTTAAAAGGCAGTCCCTGAGACTTTCTTGGGCACGCCGCTTGTTTCATTGATATACCAAAAGATGACGATACATACATACATACGCTTGCTTTAATTGTAAAACAAGTGGAGGAAGGCGGCGTTCCAAGGGCGCTCCGTCTCGAAGACGGAGGAATCCTTCTTGTTCTTTCTTGCTTTCTATGCGTGGATGAGGCAGTAGGTGTTGTTGTGTAGGGCCCTACTGACGATAAAGGGGCCCTCCCATGGGGAGGATAGCTTGTGTTGGCCGACTGTCCGCTGGACAAGCCGGAGCACTAGATCACCCTCGCGAAAAGCGAGGGGTTTGACCCAACGGTTGTGGTAGCGGCACAAGTTTTGCTGGTAAATGTCCGATTGATCCAAAGCCATTTTACGTGCTTCCTCGAGCAGGTCGAAGCCATCATCGCATTCCTCTTTGTCTTATGCCTCTATGTGCATGGTGACGTGTGGGTAGTCAAACTCGATATCCATGGGCATGATCGCCTCCGCCCCATAGACGATGATGAATGGCATGAAGTCGATCGACCGGTTGGGGGTGGTCTAGAGGCTCCAGAGCATAGCAGGCAGCTCCTCGATCCATCAGCTGACCAAGCGCTCCAGTGGATCGACCAGTCGGGGCTTGATGCCTGCTAGGATTAGGCCATTGGCCCTCTTTGCCTGGCTGTTCGACTAGGGGTGAGCGATAGACGCTAGGTCCAGCCGGATCACCTGGTCGGTGCAGTAGCGGGCCAATGAACCCCTGGCAAAGTTGATGTCATTGTTTTTGATGATGCTATGAGGGAGACCGTAGCAGAGAACGATGTACTTGATGAAAGTAATGGTTGTGGGGACGTCTATGTCATGGTTTCGTCACGACAGATGCCATGGGTAGGCTTATCGAGAGGGGCCGAAGGACGCCGTCGGGCTCCGGGAGTGGGGTTAGGCACAGACGGTGACTGACACGTGATGTACCCAGGTTCAGGCCCCTCCGTGGGAGGTAATACCCCTAGTCCTGCTCGGTCTAGATTAGGCGATGGAGAGATTACAGCGAGGAAGGAGAAGGAGCTAGCCATCCTCCTGCCTCTATGTGTGCGTGCGTGATGAGTGGGGAAATGGAGCGAACTTGGAACCCTTTGCATGGGGGTGGTCCGGGGGGTTTTATAGGCCAACCCCCTGGATTACAATAGGGATAAAAGGCCGTGGAGGGCCCCGACTGGCAGCCTCTCGGGCCGACTGTGGGGCTCGTCGGCTATGGGGTCTTGTCGCTGGTAGGTCTCGCCGGCTGAAGGGTCCCGTCCGGAGCCGGCGGGGCCCGCACGGTGGGTCCCGACGCCGGTCACATCGCGGCATGGGTCGTCACTTGTGATGTCGTCTTGCGGCGTCCGGCCGAGGTCAGCGGCCCGGCCGACCGCCCTGTAGCCATGCTGGGGTAGGTAATGGAGTGGCTGAGGCGTGCCGGCACTGTTGGAGGCCCAGTCGCCGTTCGCGAGGGTCAGAGGTCCTGTCGCCTTCACTGTAGCCATGCTGGCGCTGACCCCCGATGGGATGGGTTCTACCGTTGTCGCGCAGGCCCTGACAATGGTATCCAATGCCCAGCCGGCTGAGGAGGCCAGGCAGCAACGTCCCTAGCCGGCTAGCACGCCGTAGCCGGCGGAAGCGCAGCCGGCGGGCCCTAGCTAGAGGGTCGCGGCCGGCAAGGCGTAGCCGGACTGCTAGGAGAAGCGGCCCGCCCTTTAGTCGCGTTTGGTGAGCTAGTGCAAGGGGGCATTTGAGGATACCCCAGGGTTGTCCCCCCGTAAGTAGTCCCCGAAGCCGGGAAGGCCCGCTGACGGGTCACGGTGGTCCTCGCCGGCTTGAAGATCGCTCGTGCGCCAGGGGAAGTCCGGAAGGCCGGATGACGCCAGCAGGCGGCAGCCGGCTCCGTAGCCGGCCGAAGCCACGCGCGTTGCCTTAGGTCCTCCGCCGGGCAGAAGAGCTGCGCCACATGGAGGGAGCAGCGGACCGCAGCCTGACAGGCCACGCGACGGAAAAGACCAGACCGCGGAGGGCCCCCCCCACGAACGTGGCCTCGATCCGCGTGCGCGAATCTCGCCCGGCATGGGCGGGCGGTTGGCGTTCCCGAGCGCCATGATGACCGCTCCGCGCGCTTCGGGAGTTGTGGGGGTCATGCACGGCGGGTGCGCTCCCCATGACCTGCCCGCACAGGGTATAAAAGGGGGAGGAGGGCAAGAGGTGCGACCTGTTTGCTCCCCTCGCCCCCGTTGCTTCCATCTCGTCCCCCTGCCCCCCTCGCCGTGAGAGAGAGACAGAGAGAGATAAGCCAGGTAGAGCTCGCGAGGAGTCCGCACCGCCGCCCATCATCGTAGAGAGCCTGGGCCACCGCCGAACCACTGCGCCACCGTCGCAACCGCACACCCCCACCGCGACCATGGTGAGCAAGGGTGCATTGGACAGGAGCGACGTCAAAGAGACGTTCATCGAGCACCTGTGCCACCGCCGCAAGCTCCTGGCGGAGGAGCACCTGGAGGCGCGACCGGCCGGGTCGGAGAACTCCCCGACGCCGCGGGAAGGCGAGGTCATGGTCTTCGCTGACCACTTCCACCGCAGGTTGGGGTTGCCGGCGAGCGCATTCTTCCGCCGGTTCTTGACGCTATTCGGCCTGCAACTGCACCATCTCGCCCCCAACGCCATCTTGCAGCTGGCGGCCTACGTTGTCCTCTGCGAAGGATATCTGGGGGTCGAGCCTCGGCTCGACTTCTGGTGCCGGCTATTCTTCCTCAAGCGGCAGACGGCGAAGGATCCAGTGACGCAACAGATGGTGATGACCACCTGCGGGGGCGCCTCGATCCATATCCGCAAAGGGACCGGCTTCCCCAAGCTCCCGCTGAACGAGTCGGTGAAGCACTATCAGCGGGGGTTCTTCTATGTGAAGAATGTGAAGCCGGAGGAGGACTTCATCAACCTCCCCGACTTCAACAACCATCTGCAAACCGCCATGTTAAACTGGCGGGCGACGCCGCCTCAGCCTCCCGAGACGGCCGACCGGCTCTGCGCCCGTCTCCTCGAGCTGACCGGGCCGGAGGCGCTGAAAGCCACCGACCTGCTGGCAGCGATGATGGCGCGCCGGGTGGCGCCGCTGCAGCACCGGCCGCACCTCATCTGCCAGATGGGGGGATGCCATGATCCTTGCCAGCTCTCCACCAAGGAGGTAAAGCCGACTCATGTGGCGAGGAAGGTGAACGCCATTACGACGGCGAAGATGAAGGAGGGCGAATGGCAGTGGGGGAAGATCCCCTACAGCCGGAGCCACCCGACGCCGCGGGTAAGTACTTCGACCAGCTCCTTCCGCCACACTTTTGCTGTTGTAGGACTCTTCTTGCTTTGATCTGACGATGCGCACCGTCCGGCCTGCCTGCAGAAGTTCCCGCTCCTGCAGAACTACGCGGAGCCGGCGCCCGACACGGCGGATTCAGACCTCGAGGAGGTCGAGGACGCCGACGACATGGAGCCGGCCGTCTCCGGGCGAGTCGGCGCGTCGGAGACGGAGGAGGCCGAGACGGAGACGGATGAGGCCGACGAGGCCGAGACGGAGACGGATGAGGCCGACGAGGCCGAGTCGACGGGTGAGTCTACTCCCCAGACGCGTCTACGGGCCTGGCCTAATGATGATGCTGAGCGAGAGCCACCCCGTGCTGCAGAGGCTCCGGAGGAGTTCTCAGAGGGAGAGGTCACGGCACCGCGGAGGCGCCAGCCACGAGCCGGAGGCAACTCCAGCCGGGGAGGCCCGGCCGTGGACGACAAAGGGAAGGGGCCGGCCGCCCCCAAGCCGGCGCCCAAACGCGTGGCGACCGCGCAGTCGGGCGGTAGCCGCGGAGGAGGGAGCAAGAAGCAGAGGGTTGCCCCGTTGAGGCCCTCGAGGCAGGCAGTCCCCGTCGTGATCGGGTAAGTTCATCTCCCCCCTCCTTAGTTTGCCTCCCGCCATCCTCCCTCCCCGCCCCTTATCTTTCTGCTGCCAGGGAGGCGCGCGCGCTGGGGAGGACCCCAGGAGGCGGGATGGAGAGGGCGGCGCCGTCGACAACGGCCAAGGCCAGGGAGCGCCATGCATGGCTCGACCTCAAGGAGGCCAAGCGGGAGCGACGCACCGAGGAGTGCCGCCGGTGGGAGGAGGCGGCGAGGGAGCAGGGGGGAGCCAGCGGGGAGGCCGTTGGCGGCGCGTGGGAGGCATTCCCCCATGAACTGGAGGAGAGGACGCCGGGCCTCCACGGCTCCGGGCGGTCCGCGGAGGCCGGCATGGAGGCTGCGGAGGAAGCGGCGAAGAGGGGCCACGACACCGCCCAGCCGATGGCGGACGACGTGCCGCCGGCGATGGACGACGCCCTGCCGGAGGCGGGCGACTTGCCACCAGGGGCGGAGGTGCCACCCCTGGAAGTGCCGGCGTCAGGAACGCCGGCTCCCGGAGTGCCGGCACCGGGGAGGCCGGCTCCGGAGGTGCCGACGCCGGACGCGAGCCGGCCAGGAGCCGCCGAAGGCAGAGCGCCCCAGGCAAGGGCTGCGACGACCGAGGAGATGGCCGCGGCAGGCACGTCGACGGCGACCCTTGGCATGGTGGCGACAATGGGGGCCGGCTCCGTCGTGGGTCTCCGACGATGAAGGACCTGCGGACGGGGGCCGGCCGCAGCAGACATGGGCGACGGCTGGGGGCTCGGCTTGTGGCAAGCCATCGAACGCCCTCGGGGAGGCGGTGGCCGCCGTCGTGGAGGCCTTTGCCGCCTGCCGCACCCAGGCGACGCAGGACGCCCGGGCCGCCAACGACCGGCTGGTGAGCCTGGAGCAAGCGGTCGCGGTAAGTTTTCCTTTCTCTTCTTCTTGTCTTCTTCTCTTCTCTTCTTCTCTTCTCTCCAGTGGGGGCGCCCCAGCGCACCCACTGGGTGTATCCCCCGAGGCCTGAGCCGGCTGGGGTGCAGGCGGGTCGGGCCTAAAGTAGCCATGTTGTTGCTGTCTTGAAGGCGGCGCACGATCGTCGGGTGGCCGCATACAACACCCTGCTGCGGTTGTACCGAGGGACCGAGAACCGACTCGCCGTCATCTCCGCGGACCTGCGAGGTACGTATCTTTGCACTTTCAGTGGGGGGGGGGGGCGTAGCCCCCAGGAATAAGCCCGGCTGCCTCGGAGGCGGGCCGAATCCCTTTTGTTGTTGTTTTATGACATCGGAGGTTTCCTCGCATAAAGCTGTTGGGGAACGTCGCATGGGAAATAAAAATTTTCCTACGCACACGCAAACCTATCCATGGTGATGAGCATCTACGAGAGGGAGAGTGGATCTACGTACCCTTGTAGATCACTAAGCGGGAAGCGTTAAGAAACGCGGTTGGTGTAGTCGAACTTCTTCGCGATACAAATCGCCGAGCGTCCCGCAATCCAATCACGAACCGTCCCGCGAACACATCATGATCCATCCCGTGAACTCATCACGATCTTGATGACGATCTGTCCCGTGAACTCATCACGATCCGTTCCGTGATCACATCACGAACCGTCTCGCGATCTCGATCACGGTCCTTCCGATCTAGCGCCGAACGGACGGCACCTCCGCGCTCAACACACGTGCAGCTTGATGACGATCTCCACCGTCTCGATCCAGCGAGAGGAGGTGGAGAGGAGAGAGAGTTCACCGGCAGCATGACAGCGCTCCGGTGATGGTGGTGGAGCAATTCCGGCAAGGCTTCGCCTAAGCGCTGCGGAACTACGATCTAGAGGAGAAACTATGCACCGGTGGAACGGGTAGCACGTGGCCGGAAATTCTGTCCAAAAACCACCCAATCCACTAGTATATATAGGAGGAGAGTATAGGAGAGGCAGCCAAGGCCTTTGGGTCAGCCGAAATAGGAGGTGGGAACAATCCTACTTCACCTCCAATCCTAGTTGGAGTAGGATTGCCTCCTATTGGCTGATTTTCCACTTTTTGCTTTACGACTTTCTCTCCTGCGCCATGGGCCTTTGTGGCTGTTTTCCCAGCCCACTAAGGGCTGGTTATTATTCTCCCACAGCCCATGGACCTCTTGGGGTCGAAATACCCCTCCCGGAGGTCCCCCGGTACACTACCGGCACTCCCGGTACACTACCGATACTCCCGGTACACTACCGATGAGCCCGAAACTTTTCCGACGACCAAACAGGGACATCCTATATATGAATCTTTACCTCCAGACCATTCCGGAGCTCCTCGTGACGTCCGGGATCTCATCCGGGACTCCGAACAACCTTCGGTCACCACCATACATAACTCTACACTACCGAAACGTCACCGAACCTTAAGTGTGCAGACCCTGCGGGTTCGAGAACTATGTAGACATGACCGAGACACCTCTACGGTCAATAACCAATGGCGGGACCTGGACGTCCACATTGGTTCCTACATATTCTACGAAGATCTTTATCGGTCGAACCTCTATGTCAAGGATTCAGTTAATCCCGTATAACGTTCCCTTTGTTCTTCGGTATGTTACTTGCCCGAGATTCGATCGTCGGTATCTCCATACCTAGTTCAACCTCGTTACTGGCAAGTCTCTTTACTCGTTCCGTAATACAAGATCCCATGACTAACACTTAGCCACATTGCTTGCAAGGCTTGTTGTGATGTTGTATTACCGAGTGGGCCCTGATATACCTCTCCGTCACACGGAGTAACAAATCCCTGTCTCGATCCATGCCAACTCAACAAACACCATCGGAGATGCCTGTAGAGCACCTTTCTAGTCACCCAGTTATGTTGCGGTGTTTGATACACACAAGGCAGTCCTCCGATATCCGTGAGTTGCATGATCTCATGGTCATAGGAACATATACTTGACATGCAGAAAATAGTAGCAATAAACTGACACGATCATATGCTATGTTTGTAGTTTGGGTCTTATCCATCACATCATTCTCCTAATGATGTGATCCCATTATCAAATGACATCTCATGTCCATGGCTAGGAAACCTTAACCATCCTTTGATCAACGAGCTAGTCCATTAGAGGCATACTAGGGACATGGTTTTGTCTATGTATCCACACATGCATTTAAGTCTCCGATCAATACAATTATAGCATGGATAATAAACGATTATCATGAACAAGGAAATATGATAATAACTAATTTATTATTGCCTCTAGGGCATATTTCCAACAGTCTCCCACTTGCACTAGAGTCAATAATCTAGTTCACATCACCATGTGATTCGCATTGTTATGAATCTAACACCCAATGAGTTTTGGGGCTCGATCATGCTTTGCATGTGAGAGAGGTCTTATAGTCAACGGGTCTGCGATATTCAGATCCGTGTGTACTTTGCAAATCTCTATGTCAAACCGTAAACACTGCTACCACACTCCACTTGGTACCATTTCCAAATGGCTGCTCCACTATACGTATCCAGATTGCTACTACTAGTCATCCGGATAGGTGTTAAAGCTTGCATCGACGTAACTCTTTACGACGAACTCTTTATCACCTCCATAATCAAGAAACATTTCCTTAGTCCTCTGGTTACTAAGGATAATTCCGACCGCTGTCCAGTGATCCACTCCTGGACCACTCTTGTACCCCTTGACAGACTCATGGAAAGGCACACATAGGTGCGGTACACAGCAAGGCATAATATAGAGCCTATGGCTAAGGCATAGGGGACGACGTTCGTCCTTTCTCTTTCTTCTGCCATTGTCGAGCTTTGAGTCTCACTCAACTTCACACCTTACAAATCAGACGAGAACTATTTCTCTAGCTGATCCATTTTGAACTCTTTCAAAATCTTGTCAAGGTATGCACTCATTGAAAGTCTCATCAAGCATCTTGATCTATCTCTATAGATTTTGATGCTCAACAATTAGGTAGCTTTATCCAGGTCTTCCTTTGAAAAACACTTTTCAAACAACCTTTTATGCCTTCCAGAAATTCTACATTATTTCCGATCAACAATATGTCAACCACATATACTTATCAGAAACTCTACAGTGCTCCCACTCACTTTATTGCAAATACAAGTTTCTCGTAAACTTTGTATAAACTACAGAAACTTTGATCACCTCATCAAAGTGTATATTCCAACTCCGAGATGCTTGCTTCAGTCCATAGAAGGATCACTGAAGCTTGCTCATCTTTTAGCATCCTTAGGACTGACAAAACCTTCTGGTTGTATCACATACAACCTTTCCTTAAGTAAACCGTTAAGGAAACGATGTTTTGACATCCATCTGCCAGATTTCATAATTGAAAATGCAGCAACTGCTAACATAATTCCAACAGACTTTTAGCATCGCTACGAGTGAGAAAGCCTCATCGCAGTCAACTCCTTGAACTTGTCACAAACAACTTTGCAACAAGTTGAGCTTTACAAATGGTGACATTCACCATCAGTGTCTGTCTTCATTCTAAAGGTCCATTTGTACTCAACGACTGCCGTCTAACGAGCAAGTCTACCAAAGTGTATACTTGGTTTTCATACATGGATCCTATCTTGGATTTCATGGCCTCTAACCATTCGTCGGAATCCGGGCCCATCATCGCTTCTCCATAGCTCGTAGGTTCATCGTTGTCCAACAACATGATCTCCAAGACAGAGTTGTCGTACCACTTAGGAGCAGTACGCATCCTTGTCGACCCACGAAGTTTGATAGTAACTTGATCATGAAGCTTCATGATCATCACCATTAACTTCCTCTTCAACTAATGTAGGCTTCACAGAAACATCTTTCTGTGCTGCACTACTCTCTGGTTGAACAAAGGTTTAACAACCTCATCAAGTTCTATCTTCCTCCCACTCAATTCTTTCGAGAGAAACATTTCCTCGAGAAACGATTCATTTAAGAAACAAACACTTTGCACTAGGATCTGAGATTGAAGGTTCACCCAACTGATCTTAGGGTATTCTATGAAGATGCATTTGTCCGCCTTGGGTTCGACCTCATTAGGTGAAAACATTTTCCACACAAGGGTCACAGCCCCAAATATTAAGAAATGACAGCTTAGGTTTCTATCAAACCATAATTCACACGGTGTCATCTCAACGGATTTAGATGATGCCCTATTTAAAGTGAATGTAGTTGTCTCTAATGCATAATCGCAAAAGTTATAGTAGTAAAACGATAAGAGACATCACAATATGCACTATATCAATAGAGCATGACTATGATGTTCGGACACACCATCACACCATGGTGTTCCAGGTAGCGTTAGTTGTGAAACAAATTTCACATTGTCTTAAGTTGTATGCCAAACTCGTAACTCAGATATTCACCTCCACGATCATATCGTGGTCATTTTTATCTTCTTGTCACGATGATCTTTAAACTTCACTCTGAATTTGCTTGAACCTTTCAAACGATTCAGACTTGTGTTTCATTAAGTAAATATACACTATATCTACTCAAATCATCAGTGAAGGTCAGAAAATAACAATATCCACTGCATGCTACAAGACTCACTAGATTGCATACATCAACATGTATCATTTACAATGAATCACTTGCCCGCTCCATCCAACGGGGTCCTTTAGTCATCTTGCCCAAGAGGCATGGTTCGCATGTCTCAACCGATTCGAAATCGAATGAGTCCAAATATCCATCAGCATGGAGTTTCTACATGCGCTTTATACCAATATGACATTTAGCGGCAGTGCCACAAGTATGTGGTACTATAATTATTAACTTTGTATCTTTTGACATCAATGTTATGAACATGTGTACTACTACGATCAAGATTTCAACAAACCATTCTCACTGGGTGCATGACTATTGAAGGTATTATTCATGTAAACAGAATAACCATTATTCTCTAACTTAAATGAATAACCGTATTGCAATAAACATGATCTAATCATGTTCAAGCTCAACGCAAAACACCAAATAACATTTATTTAGGTTCGTCACTAATCCTGAAGGTAGAGAGAGCGTGCGATGTTGATCACATCAACCTTGGAAACACTTCCAACACATATCGTCACCTCACCCTTAGCTAGTTCTCCGTTTATTCCGTAGCTTTTATTTCGAGTTACTAACATTTAGCAACCGAACCGGTATCCAGTACCCAGGTGCTACTAAGAGTACTAGCAAGGTACACATTAATAACTCGTATATCAAATATACTTCTATTAATGTTGCCAGCCTTCTTATCTACCAAGTATCTAGGGTTGTTCCGCTTCAGCGACCGCTCACCTCATAACAGAAGCACTTAGTCTCGGGTTTGAGTTCAACTTTGGGTTGCTTCACTGGAGCAACAACTGACTTTCTATCCATGAAGTTTCCCTCCTTGCTCTTGCCCTTCTCGAAACTAGTGGTTTGATTAACCATCAACACTTGACGCTCCTTCTTGATTTCTACCTTCGCGGTGTCAAACATCGCGAACAGCTCAGGGATCAACATTTCTTTCCCTGGCATTTTATAGTTAATCACCAAGTTCTAGTAGCTCAGTGACAGTGACTTGGAGAACTACATCAATCACTATCTTATCTGGAAGATCAACTCCCACTCGATTCAAGCGATTGTAGTACCCAGACAGTCTGAGCACATGCTCAACGATTGAGCTATTCTCTTTCATCTTGTAGGCAAAGAATCTTGTTGGAGATCCTATATCTCGCAACTCGGGCACGAGCCTGAGATCACAATCTCAGCTCTTAGAACATCTCATATGTTCCGTGATGTTCAAAACGTTTCGGAGCCTCAGTTCTAAGCCGTAATGCATGACGCACTAAACTATCAAGTAGTCATCGAAACGTGCCTGTTAGATGTTCACAACATCTACAGACGACGCTAGATGGGGTGGCGCACCGAGCGGTGCATTAAGGACATAAGCCTTCTGTGCAGCAATGAGGACAATCCTCAGATCACGGACCCAGTCCGCAATTTTGCTACCAACATCTTTCAATTCTATTTCTCTAGGAACATATAAAAATACAAGGGAGCTACAGCGCGAGCTAGTAATCTACAACATAATTTGCAAAGACACTTTGACTATGTTCATGATAATGAGTTCAGTTAATCATATTACTTAAGAACTCCCACTCAAATTGACATCCCTCCGATCATTCGAGTGATACATGATCCAAATTTACCAACTCAAGTCCGATCATCACGTGAGTTGAGGTGGCTGCAATGGTGAACATCATCATGTTGATCATATCTACTATATGACTCATGTTCGACCTTTCGGTATCTTTTGTTCCGAGGCCATGTCTGTACATGCTAGGCTCGTCAAGTTTAACCCGAGTGTTCTGCATGTGCAACACTGGCTTGCACCCGTTGTATGTGAACGTAGAGTCTATCACACCCGATCATCACGTGGTGTCTCAACACGACGAACTTTCGCAACGGTGCACACTCGGGGAGAACACAATTTAGCTTGAAATTAAGTGAGGGATCACATTATAATTCTACCGTCGTCCTAAGAAAAATAAGGTGCATAAAAAGGATTAACATCACATGCAAATCATAAGTGACATGATATGGCCATGAACTTGTGCTTTTGATCTCCATCTAGAAAGCACCAGCATGATCTCCATCGTCACGGGCACGACACCATGATCTCCATCATCTTGATCTCCATCAACGTGTCGCCATCGGGGTTGTCATGCCCTACATGCTTCTACTACTATTGCTACCGTAGCGATAAAGTAAAGCATTACATAGCGCTTAATGATTGACACGCAGGTCATACAATAATTAAAGACAACCCTATGGCTCCTGCCGGTTGCCGTATTCAACGACATGCAAGTCGTGAAATTCTATACATCACATGATCATCTCATACATTACATATATCTCATCATGTAATTGGCCATATCACATCACAACATACCCTGCAAAAACAAGTTAGACGTCCTCTAATTGTTGTTGCATGTTTTACGTGGCTGCTACGGGTATCTAGCAAGAACGATTCTCACCTACGCATAAACCAAAACGGTGATACATAGATTGCTTTTCAACCTTCTCAAGGACCGCCTTTGTCGAATCCGATCCAACTAAAGTGAGAGAAACTGTCACCCGCAAGCCATCTAGGCAACAAGTTGCGTCGAGGGAACCGGTCTCTCGTAAGCGTACAAGTAATGTTGGTCCGGGCCGCTTCATCTCACAATCCCGCTGAACCAAAATACGACCAAGGGAGGAAGCAATCTAAGCATCAACGCCCACAAACCTTTTGTGTTCTACTCGAGATCTCATCGAACGATCAACCTAGCTCATGATGCCACTGTTGGGAACGTCTCATGGGAAACAAAAATTTTCCTACGCACACGCAAACCTATCCATGGTGATGAGCATCTACGAGAGGGAGAGTGGATCTACGTACCCTTGTAGATCGCTAAGCGGGAAGCGTTAAGAAACGCGGTTGATGTAGTCGAACTTCTTCGCGATCCAAATCGCTGAGCGTCCCGCGATCCAATCACGAACCGTCCCGCGAACACATCATGATCCGTCCCGTGAACTCATCACGATCCGTCTCACGATCTTGATCATGATCTGCCCCGTGAACTCATCACGATCCGTTCCGTGATCACATCACGAACCGTCTCTTGATCTCGATCACGGTCCTTCCGATCTAGCGCCGAACGGACGACACCTCCGCATTCAGCACACGTGCAGCTTGATGACGATCTCCACCGTCTCAATCCAGCGAGAGGAGGTGGAGAGGAGAGAGAGTTCACCGGCAGCGTGACGGCCCTCCGGTGATGGTGGTGGAGCAATTCCGGTAGGGCTTCCCTAAGCGCTGCGGAACTACGATCTAGAGGAGAAACTATGCACCGGTGGAACGGGTAGCACGTGGCCGGAAATTATGTCCAAAAACCACCCAATCCACTAGTATATATAGGAGGAGAGGAGAGGAGAGGCAGACAAGGCCTTTGGGTCGGCCGAAATAGGAGGTGGGAGCAATCCTACTTCACCTCCAATCCTAGTTGGAGTAGGATTGCCTCCTATTGGCTGATTTTCCACTTTTTGCTTTAGGACTTTCTCTCCTGCGCCATGGGCCTTTGTGGCTGTTTTCCCAGCCCACTAAGGGCTGGTTATTATTCTCCTACAGCCCATGGACCTCTTGGGGTCGAAATACCCCTCCCGGAGGTCCCCCGGTACACTACCGGCACTCCCGGTACACTACCGATACTCCCGGTACACTACCGATGAGCCCGAAACTTTTCCGGCGACCAAACAGGGACATCCTATATATGAATCTTTACCTCCGGACCATTCCGGAGCTCCTCGTGACATCTGGGATCTCATCAGGGACTCCGAACAACCTTCGGTCACCACCATACATAACTCTACACTACCGAAACATCACCGAACCTTAAGTGTGCAGACCCTGCGGGTTCGAGAACTATGTAGACATGACCGAGACACCTCTACGGTCAATAACCAATGGCAGGACCTGGACATCCACATTGTCCTACATATTCTACGAAGATCTTTATCGGTCGAACCTCTATGTCAAGGATTCAGTTAATCCCGTATAACGTTCCCTTTGTTCTTTGGTATGTTACTTGCCCGAGATTCGATCGTCGGTATCTCCATACCTAGTTCAACCTCGTTACTGGCAAGTCTCTTTACTCGTTCCGTAATACAAGATCCCATGACTAACACTTAGCCACATTGCTTGCAAGGCTTGTTGTGATGTTGTATTACCGAGTGGGCCCTGAGATACCTCTCCGTCACACGGAGTAACAAATCCCTGTCTCGATCCATGCCAACTCAACAAACACCATCGGAGATACCTGTAGAGCACCTTTATAGTCACCCAGTACATTGCGGTGTTTGATACACACAAGGCAGTCCTCCGATATCCGTGAGTTGCATGATCTCATGGTCATAGGAACATATACTTGACATGCAGAAAACAGTAGCAATAAACTGACACGATCATATGCTATGTTTGTAGTTTGGGTCTTATCCATCACATCATTCTCCTAATGATGTGATCTCATTATCAAATGACATCTCATGTCCATGGCTAGGAAACCTTAACCATCCTTTGATCAACGAGCTAGTCCATTAGAGGCATACTAGGGACATGGTTTTGTCTATGTATCCACACATGCATTTAAGTCTCCGATCAATACAATTATAGCATGGATAATAAACGATTATCATGAACAAGTAAATATGATAATAACTAATTTATTATTGCCTCTAGGGCATATTTCCAACAAAAGCCACCCACGTCGAGATGGTCAGCCTCTGGCGTTAGGTGGTGCGCCTCTACGAGGAGCGCGACTCCGTGGTGGCCGAGTGCCGCCGGTTCCGCGAGAAGGCAGAGGGGGCGAGGGCGGAGCGGAAGGCGCTCGAGGAGGCTCACCGCCGAGCGTTGGTGGAGCGGGAGGCGGTTCTCCGCCAGGAGGCGGAGGAGCGGGAGAAGGTACTCCGCTAGAAGCTGGAGGCCCAAGATGCTGCGCTGGCCAAGGCGGCCAAAGAGGCGCAAGAGGCCCGGGACAAGAACAAGCATCAGCGAGAGGAGGCGGACGCCTGAGAGGCGTGCCTGTAGGAGTAGGGTCTAGAGGTGGACCAGATGCTGCGCCATAAGTCTTCTACCCTTCTCCCTTTTTTGCATCCTCTTCTCCATTTTGCCTCATGCTCACCTCCCGTCCCCTCTTAGGACTCTTCCCCGACACGCAGGAAGCCGCGAAGGCGGCTGTGGAGGCCGACCGCGAGGCCCGGCGAGCGAAGGGGGAAGCTGTTGTGGAGGCTCCCTGGAACTTGGATGAAGTGGGAACCGCCGCCGACGCGCACATGACAGAGGTCGTCCACGCCACGAGGCGGCTCCAGGCGGCCGGCTCGGCACTGGTCCGCACCCTCTGGCCCTAGGGCGGTGGATCCAGACTCCATGACCTGGCTCGCCAGGTGGCTGGAGTATGGAACCGCGCGGGTGAACGCCTAGAGGGCCTCCGCAGCACGCGCCAGTGCGGAGATGGCGCTCCGCGTCACCAGGTCGTGGTACCCTAAGCTTGACTTGGGTCTGCTAACGGCCCAGCGCGTTGGTACCGACACGGAGTTGGAGGTGGTGGCAGACGAGCTGCAGGCGCGGGCTAGCGAGCTCGCGTCCTTCGCTGCGTGGGATGAGTACGTCCCAAAGCGCGGTGTGGACGGCGCGGCGATCCCAGAGGACCACTATGGGCTCGCTTGGGATGACCCAGAGGGGAGCGAAGCCGAGACAGAGGATGGGGGGTCCGACACCGACGACTACGCCCGTCCGAGCCGTCTCTAGATGCGGGAGCCTCTACTTCGGCCGCCTTGGGAGCGCCGGCTTCGAAGGCGCCAGCACTGCCGGCCACCAGAGCTCGAATGCCGCCGATTCTAGGAATGCCGGCACCGGAGGAGGGCCGGCCCGAAGCTGCCATCGTTTGGGCCTTCTTTATTTTCTGTGCACTTTTGTTTAGTACTGGAACTCCACCCACTGGGGGTGTATTTAGAACATATGTAATGAACTCGTGGCCGTGGGCCTATTTAATCATCTGAATTTCATGTCATTCATCCTTTGTTGAATAGTGTGCGTGCCAGCCTTTCTTTCGCCCTTCGCCTTTTGACTTGTACTCACACGCCAGGATTCCTTCCGGTTTCCACCCCGCCTGTCGGCCAGCCGGGAGCCGGTTTGGGACAGGGACGGGGCTTCGTCCTTGGGAAAAACCGGCGAACTTTTAGAGTCAACTGGCTAGGGCTAGGTTGAGCCGGCAGAGGCCGGTTACTAGGAGTAGTGCGGTTCTGTTAGGCCGGTCCGGTTGCCCTGCATCGTCTAGTCCTTGTGTGGGAAGTCCCTTTGTACCCCGTGGCCCCTTCATCCGGTTAGTCGGGAGCCGGTCTATAGCTGGTTAGGGAGGGGAGGCGAAGGATTGCTTGCCCACACAATTTGTCCGCCTTGGGAGGGAACCGAGCGAGCCCCCAGGCCCGGGAGCCGGACCCGGTCGAAGCGCTTTAGAACGACGGTAAGAAAACTTTGGAAAGGACGAAAAGGGGCGTTCCCCAAGCACCGGCTTGGGGCCCCCGTTGTATTCATAGGCCCAAAAAGGGGATGGTACATATGCTGGTTCTTAGGAATAAAACAGACGGAGGAGCGCCGCATTCCACGGGCGCTCCGTCTCCTTGCCGGCGGCGTCTCTCTTGCGCTTCTGCGGCTTCTAGGCGTCTATCAGGTAGTACGTGTTGTTGTGCAGCTCCCGACTGACGATGAATGGGCCCTCCCATGGGGAGGACAGCTTGTGCTGGCCGGCGGTTCGCTGGATCCGCCTGAGCACCAAGTCCCCTTCGCGGAAGGATAGTGGCCGGATCCGCTTGCTGTGGTAGTGCCGGAGCTTCTGTTGGTAGATGGCCGTCCGTCTCAAAGCCATCTCGCGGGCTTCCTCGAGAAGGTCAACACCGTCTTCCCTTGCCTCCTTTGCGTCCTTCTAAGTGTACATGGTAACCTGAGGCGAATCAAACTCGATGTCGGTGGGGATGATCGCCTCGGACCCATAAACGAGAAAGAACGGGGTGTAGCCGGTCGACCGGCTGGGCGTGGTCCGGAGGCTCCAAAGGACGGCCGGCAGCTCCTCGACCCAGCAGCCGGCCGACCAGACCAGTGGTGTCTCGAGCCGGGGCTTGATGCCGGACAGGAGTAGGCCGTTTGCCCTCTTGACCTAGCCGTTTGACTGTGGGTGGGCAACGGACGCCAGGTCGAGACCCGTCTTGAGCAGAAGCGCGCTAGCGCGCCCTTGGCAAAGTTCGTGCCGTTGTCGGTGATGATGCTGTGGGGGATGCCATAGCGGACCGTAATGTCTTCGACGAACCGGACGGCCGTAGGGCCGTCCAGCTTCTTGATTGGCCGGGCCTCAATCCACTTGGTGAATTTATCGACGGCAACCAGCAGATGCGTCATGCCGCCTTGGGTGGTCTTGAAAGGTCCCACCATGTCCAGCCCCCAGACGGCAAAAGGCCACGAAAGGGGGATGGTTCGGAGGGCGGTAGCCGGTAGATGGCTCTGCGTGCTGAAGTGCTGGCAACCCTCACACTTGTCGACCAGTTCCTTGGCTGCCTCCAGGGCGGTCGGCCAGAAGAAACCGTGGCAGAACGCTTTGGCCACCAGGGACCTGGAGGCGGCGTGATGCCCGCACTCGCCCTGGTGGATGTCGAGGAGGATCTCGAGCCCCTTCTCCAGCTCGACGCATCGCTGGAAGATGCCGGTGGTGCCGCGGTGAACCAGCTCGTGGTTGATGATGCTGTAGGCAAGGGCCCGACGCTGAATTTGCCTCGCAGTGGCCTCGTCGAAGGGGAGTTCGCCATGCTGTAGGAACGCCAGGATGGGCTGGGCCCATGATGGAGCCGAGACAAGGGCCGGCTCAGCCCCCGGGACCGGCTCGTCAGTCCTCGGGACCTGCTCGCCAGCCCCCGGGGGTGAGGAAGCGGCCGGGACGTCGTCCATCATCATGACCCCGACGGTCTCGGAGCCGGCACGCGCAGAGGTGGACGGCTCGTTCGTCATGGTGGGAAGTGTCGGCTTGGAGGTGGGTGGAGATGGAGCAGGCAGAGCCACCACATCCGGCGGGGCTGGTTGGGCAGCCGGCTCCGCCGAGGTGCCGACCGCGCTCGCCGAAACAAAGATGGACTCTGATTCGGGAGAGGGCTTGATCGTGGGCTTTAGCAGTCGCTCGAGGGAGATGCCGGCTGGGATGGCCTGCCGAGTGGAGCCGATCTTGGCCAGCGTGTCAGCCGCCTCATTGTCCGCGCGGGGGACGTGGTGGAACTGACAGCCCTCGAAGGAGCCGGTGAGCTGCTGAACGAGGAAGCGGTAGCTGGCCATGTTGGCGTCCCTGGTGTCCCATTCGCTAGAGACTTGTTGCACCACGAGGTCGGAGTCGCCGAATTAGATGATGCGCCGGATGCCGATCTCCTTGGCGAGCCGGAGGCCATGGACGAGGGCCTCGTATTCGGCCACGTTGTTGGAGGCGACGAAGTGGATCTGGAGGGCGTAGCGGAGCTGGTCGCCTCTGGGAGACGACAGGACAATGCCGGCTCCCAGGCTAGTTTGCATCTTCGAGCCGTCGAAGTGCATGCGCCAGTGCGTGGAATCGGGCGGAGGCGGCACGAACTGGGTCTCGGCCTAGTCGACGAGGAAGTCGGCCATCGCCTGGGACTTGATGGAGGTACGGGGTTTGTACCGGATCTCGTAGTCAGCCAAGGCAATGGCCCATTTGGCAATCTGGACGATGGCATCTTGGATGACCATGATTTCGCCCAGCGGCGCTGTGCTCACGACGGTGATGACGTGCTCTTGGAAGTACTGCTTGATCTTCTGCGCGGCGAAGTATATGCCGTAGCACATCTTCTGGTAGTGGGGTAGTTTTGCTTGGAGGCGGAGAGGACCTCGCTGAGGTAGTAGACGGGGCGCTGCATCGGTAGTGTCTTGCCCTCCTCCGACCGCTCCACCACCAGGACGACGCTGACGACGCGCGTGGTGGCCGCGATGTAGGCGAGCAGGGGCTCCTTGTCGGCCAGCACGGCCAAGATGGGTGTGCTGGTGAGAGCCCTCTTGAGGCCGCGGAACGCCGCGTCTGCCTCGTCAGACCAGTCGAACGGGGCCAGCTTCTTCGAGAGGTCCCGGCCCGGCTCGACCAGGGCCGACTTGCGCAGGAGCCCGTAGAGGGGCAAGGCCTTCTTGCCCAGCCGGCTGATGATCCGGCTGAGGGAGGCGAGGCAGCCGGTGAACTTCTGGACGTCGCGGAGCCGGACCGGCTTGGGCACGCACTCGATCACCCGGATCTTCTCAGGGTTAGCTTTGATGCCACGAGCGGACATGAAGAAACCCAGCAGTTGGCCGGCTGGGACACCGAAGACACACTTCTCCGGGTTGAGCTTGATCTTGTACTTGCGCAAGTTGGCGAATGTCTCCCGGAGGTCGTCGAGGAGGCTGAAGTGCTTCTTGGATTTGACGACGATGTCGTTCACGTAGACATGGACGTTCCTGCCTATCTGAGGCAGGAGGCACTTCTGCATGCAGCGCTCGAAGGTGGCTCCGGCGTTCTTCAGGCCACAGGACATGGTGATGTAGCAATAAGCCCCGAAGGGGGTGATGAAGGAGGTCTTGAGCCGGTCGGCCGAGTCTAGCTTTATCTAGTGGTAGCGGGAGTAGGCGTCCAGAAAGGACAACAGATCGCAGCCAGCTGTGGAGTCGATGACTTGATCGATCCACGACAGGGCGAACGGGTCCTTGGGGCACGCCTTGTTCAGGCTCATGTAGTCGATGCACATGCGCCAGGTCTTGTTTTTCTTCAGCACCAGGACTGGGTTGGCCAGCCAGTCCGGGTGGAACACCTCCATGATGAAGCCGGCTGCGAGCAGCCGGGCGATCTCTTCTCCTATAGTGCGCTGCTTCTCCTCGGAGAAACGACGCATGGGTTGCTTGACCGGCTTCGCGTCCGGCCGTACGTGCAGGTTGTGCTCGGCGAACTTGCTCAGGACACCCGGCATGTCTTTGGGGGACCATGCGAAGATGTCCCGATTCTCACGGAGGAAGTCGACGAGCTCGCTTTCCTATTTGCTATCGAGGCGCGAGCCGATGGTCACGCACTGGGTGGGGTTGGCCGGATCGAGCGGCACTTGCTTGGTGTTCTTGGACTGCTGGAACAAAGCTTCGCCGACCGACTGGGAGGGAGGTGCCAGCACGGCCGGCTGGGCGGAGGCGAGGGCCACCAGCTGGTCGAGCTGCCGCTTCTCCTCTGCTATCTCGAGGGCCTCGGCCAGCCGGCTACCGTCGCACACGCACGCGATCGACATCTGGTACTTGCCGACGACGGTGATGATGCCCTTGGGGCCCAGTATCTTGAGCTTGAGGTAGGCGTAATGGGGGACCGCCATGAACTTGACAAGGGCTGGCCGGCCCAGCAACGCGTGGTAGGGGCTGTCGAGGTCGACCACCTCGAACGAGATGGGCTCACGGTGGAAATGACCGGTGTCGCCAAAGAGGACGTCGAGCTTGATCTTGCCGATGGGGGTCTAGGACTTGCCCGGTACGATGCCGTGGAACACGGTCCGGCTTGCCTTTAGGTCCTCCACCTTGAGCCCTAGCTTGAGCAGGGTGTCCAGGTAGAGGATCTTGATGCTGCTTCCCCCATCGATCAGCACCCGCGAGAAGCGGCATGAGAGCTTCTCGGAGGCGATGGTGGGATCGAGGACGAGGGTGTAGCTGTCGGGGTTTGGCATCACGGCCGGGTGGTCCGCCCGGCTCTAGGTGACCGGCTTCTCGGACCAATGCATGAATTGGGGAGTTGCGGGGATGGTGGCGTTCACCTCGCGGTGGAGCCGGCGCTGGGGGTGCTTGTCCGTCTCCTCGCTGGTGAAGACGATGTAGCAGCCGTCGTGCTCAGGGTACTGGTCGAGCAGCCAGCCGCCGTTGCGAGCCAGGGCCGGGGCCGCCTGATCCGGTCCGGGAGCCGGAGCCGAAGCTTGGGCCGGAGCCGGTGCGCGAGCTGGCGGTGCGGGGGGAGCCGGGAAGCCGTCCCCCCGGGCCAGGCGCTGGGAGAAGCTGCATTGCCGGAGCGTGTGCGTAGCCGGCTTGGCACCGGAGTGGTTCTTGCAGGGGAGGTCAAGCATTTGCTCGAAAGTCAGCTTGGGCTGCCAGGCAGCCTTCCAGTGCGCTGGCGCTAACCGGGGGCCTGGCCAGCCGGCTCCTCCTCCTCGATGGAGGCAACCTGCCGGCTGCCGTAGCGGGAGTCGGGCTGGTCGTTCTTGCTGCCGGTTGTCGTTCGCCGCCCGCGGCGCAGCGGGGGGCATAGCCAGTTTGACCGGTGCCTTGGCTTTCATCCTCATTGAGGAATCGGCCGTGGCGTATTTGTCCGCTTTGGACATTAGGTCCGCCAGGGAGGTTGGCTCGAAGCACAAGAGTTTGTGCTTGAGAGGGGTGCCTTCGCAGCAGCCTTCGATGAAGTACTGGATGGCTTATACCTCGTGCACTCCCTCGCAGGAGTTGCGGAGCTCGGTCCAGCGCGTGAGGTAGTCGTGGAGGGGTTCTTCCGGCCCCTGGATGCACATGGCCAGCTCGCGGGGCCGGCCGGGCCGTTTGTAGGTGCCGGTGAAGTTGGGGACGAAGGCTTCCTCAAAGTCCGTCCAGGTGTTGACGCTGCCGACGGGCAGGCTGTTAAGCCATGTGCGGGCTGAGCCGATCAGCATGAGGGGGACGTAGTGGACGGCTACGCGCTTGTTTCCCCTGGCGATGCTGACGGCGATGGTGTAGCTGATCAGCCAGTCCTCCAGCTTGGCGGCCCCGGTGTATTTCGAGGTGTCGTGAGGAAGGGTGAAGCCGGGCAGAAAGGGCTCATTGCGGATCTGGAGGCCGAAGCAGGCTGGGCCTATCGAGCCCTCCTCCCCGAGGAGGGCCGACTGCGCGAGCCGGTCGAGACGGAGCCGGGCGTCGTTGTTGCTGTGGGGACGCACGGTCCGAGCTGGGCCGCAAGCTCAAGATGGCCGGCCGGCAGGATGGACCGCGCTGGCTCTTGCCGCGGAGGTGGAGTGTGCTCACGGGTGCGCCGGCTGCCTCTTGCCGGCGCATCATTGTGGCGATTGCTGCGGGAGCCGGCTGTTTGTTCCTGCGCGAGGGGGGGGCGTTGAATGTTGCTCCCCCAGTAGTTCCAGACGGAGGGACGAGGGGTGCTGGAGTGCTGGGCCGGCTGGCGGTCAGCAGCTCCAACGTCCTCGCCCTCGGGGCGGGGGAACTCGGAGACGCCCCCACCAGGGGTGAGGCCGGCCTATTGTGCGTTGGCGGTGTCGATGAGGTCCTTGATGTGGTGCTCGCGCGCGGTGCGTTCCTCTCCCTCCAAAGTTGCCAAGTCCTCGTAGGCAACCTTGGCAGCGTGCAGGTTGGCCGCGGGGTTGTCGTAGATGCGGAGGCGTCCGCTGAGGATTTCCGCGACCATGCAGCCGCGCTCCCGCACGACCCCATGCCGGCTGGGCTCGGGGCCAGCCAGGGTGAGACCGTACGCGGAGTTGTACTACCGCTGTGTGGCCTCCATCCGGCGCTGCTTGGCGACGAGGGCGCTGGCGTCCTCGAACAGTAGGCGGCGGGCTGCCTCCAGCTCGGGCCTAGCGGTAGCTGGATTCGCCATCATGGCGATGGGAGTGCCCAAACCGCGGAGGGTGGCGGTGAGCGGGTCTGAGGTGCCGGCGCGAGCCGTGGCTGCACCGGCCTCGACCGCTCGCACAAGGCCCGAGGTGGTGACCATCACTCCCACGCAAGTGTGGGAGCTGATGGCCTCGTCCGTGGCAAGCGGTCCCACGGACGAGGGAGGCTCGGTGCAGTTGAGCACCCAGCTAGGGTACTCGTCGGCCACCGGCGCGTCGGCGAGGCTCAGCTTGCTGAGCTGCCCGGCGAGCGCGGCGAAGTTGAGCGCGAGGTTGAGGCCAAGGCGCTCGTTAGAGACGCTGGCTGCGCTGCCCGTGGGACCTACCGGAGCAAGCCTCACGAGCATGCGGTTCTTCCCGGGCGTGAGGTGGCCGGGGGAGGTGGTGAAGGGCCCCGCCCAGAGCGTGACTCCGTCCGACGCCGTGGACGGCCCCACGGTGGGCGCCAACTATCGTGGTTTCGTCACGGCAGATGCCATGGGTAGGCTTATCGAGAGGGGCCGAAGGACGCCGACGGGCTCCGGGAGTGGGGTTAGGCACAGACGGTGACTGACACGCGATGTACCCAGGTTCAGGGCCCTCCGTGGGAGGTAATACCCATAGTCCAGGTCGGTCTAGATGAGGCGATGGAGAGATTACAACGATGCTCCTGGAGCTGTATGAGCGAGGAAGGAGAAGGAGCTAGCCGTCCTCCTGGCTCTATGTGTGCGTGCGTGATGAGTGGGGAAATGAAGCGAATTTATAACCCTTTGCATGGGGGTGGTCCGGGTTTTTTTATAGGCTAACCCCCCGGATTACAATAGGGATAAAAGGCCGTGGAGGGCCCCGGCTGGCAGCCTCTCGGGCCGGCTGTGGGGCCCGCCGGCTGTGGGGTCTTGTCGCTGGTAGGTCTCGTTGGCTGAAGGGTCCCGTCCTGAGCTGGCGGGGCCCGCATGGTGGGTCCCGACGCCGTTCACATCGCGGCACGGGTCATCCCTTGTGATGTCATCTTGCGGCGTCCGGCCGAGGTCAGCGGCCCGGTCGGCCGCCCTGTAGCCATGCTGGGGCAGGTAATGGAGTGGTTGAGGCGTGCCGGCACTGTTGGAGGTCCGGTCTCCATCCGCCCGGGTCAGAGATCCTGTCGCCTTCACTGTAGCCATGCGGGCGCTGACCCCCGATGGGATGGGGTCCACTGTTGCCGCGTAGGCCCTGACAATGGTGTCCAATGCCCAGCCGGCTGAGGAGGCCAGGCGGCAACGTCCCCAGCCGGCTAGCATGCCGTAGCCGGCGGAAGCGCAGCCGGTGGGCCCTAGCCGGAGGGTCGCGGCCGGCAAGGCGTAGCCGGACCGCCAAGAGAAGCAGCCCGCCCTTTAGTCGCGTTTGGTGAGCTAGTGCAAGGGGGCGTTTGAGGATACCCTGGGGTTGTCCCCCCGCCAGTCTAGTTTCTTGATCTGCCTGTCCTCGATCCACTTGGTGAACTTGGTGACGATGACCAACAGGTGCGTCATCCCATCCTGGGCGGTCTTGAATGGACCCACCATGTCCAGGACCATACGTCAAAGGGCCACATGAGGGGGATATTTTTGAAGGCTGCAGCTGGCTGGTGGTTCTTGGTGCTAAAGTGTTGGCAATCATTGCACTTGTCGACCATGTCTTTGGCGTCCTCCAACATGATCAACCAGAAGAAACCATGGCAGAATGCTTTGGCCACCAGGGCCCACAAGGCGACGTGGTTGGCACACTCCCCCTGGCGGATGTCCTTTAGGATCTTGCACCCTCAGTCTGGCTCGAAGCAGCGCTAGAACGTACCGGAGATGCTCCGCTTGACGATAGTGTAGGTTGACGCGCGATGCTACATTTTTCGGGCCTCTACCTCGACCGCGGGGAGCTCTCCACTTACAAGGAAGGTTAGGAGGGGTATTTCCCAAGACAAGGTCATGACCACTATCATGACGTCCACATGCGCTGGGCCAGGGTAGGTGGGGCGGGACTTGCAGCCCCCGGGATGGATCCGGTAATCCCCGGGTCAGATGGGATGAAGATGTACTTAGAGTCTGAAGACGACTTGATGGAGGTCTTGCACAGGTGCTCGAGAGATATGCCAGCTGGGATGGCCTGTCGGGTGGAGCTAATTTTTGGCGAGCATGTCCATTGCCTCATTGTCGACTCGAAGGATGTGATGGAACCCGCAATCGTCAAAACCGCAGCTCAACTGCTTCACTAGAGAGCGGTAGCTTGCCATGTTTGTGTCCCCAGAGTCCCACTCCCCAGTGTCCTGCTGGACCAGTAAGTCGAAATCTCTAACACAGAGGATGCACCAGACACTGATCTCTTTAGATTCCCGGAGGTAGTGGGTGAGGGCCTCGTACTCCGCCATATTGTGGTAGGTGGCGAAATGGATATGCAAGACGTACAACAGTCGTTCACCCTTGGGGATGATGAGGACAATGTCGTCTCCTAGGCCGGAGTGCATCATGGAGCCATCGAAATGCATCCGCCAATGTGTGGAGTCCGAATACGGAGGCAAGTACTAGGTCTCCGCCCAGTCGACAAGGAAATCGGCCAGCACTTGGGACATTACCATCATGGGGGACCCGTAGAGGATGGTATGGTCGGCCAGCTCAATGTCCCACTTGATGACGCGGCTGATTAGGGTTGCGGTTGCCCATGATTTATGCAAGGGGGCAGTGCTCACCACAGTGATGGAATTCTCTTGGAAGTACTGCTTCAACTTTTTGGTGGCAAAGTACACGCCATAGCACCTCTTCTGTTAGTGAGGATAATTCTTCTTGGAGGCGGACAATAGGACAACACCTCACTCAAATAGTAGACTGGCCGCTAGACCTCGATGGAGTTGACCTTCTCCAGGTTAGCCTTGATCCCCCACTCGCAAACGAGGAAACTGAGGACCTGGTCGGCTGGCACGCTGAACTCACGTTTCTCCCGGTTCAATCGGATCTCGTACTCGAGCGGTTGGAGAACATCTCTTTGAGATCATCAAGGATTGTGCATTTATGTTCGGTTTTCACCATGCCATCATTGATGTAGACGCGGATTTTTTTGCCAATCTGCATGCGGAGGCACCACTGCATGCAGTGCTAAAAGTTGGCACTGACATTCTTCAGGCCAAATGCCATGGTGATATAGCAGAACACACAGAAAGGGTGATGAAAGCTATCTTGATCTGGTCTGCTAGATTTGGCTTGATCTGGTGGAAGCCTGAGTAGGCGTCTAGTAAGTACATAAGCTCACAGCCAACCGTGGAATAAGTCACTTGATCGATAAGGGGCAGGGCAAATGGATCCTTGGGGCATGCCTTGCTATGGCTTATGTAGTTCATACATATGTGCCAAATCTTATTTTTCTTCAGCACCAGGACTAGGTTGGCTACCCAGTCCAGGTGGAAAACTTCCATGATGAAGTCGTTTTTGAGAAGTCGAGCGATCACTTCACCGATGGTTCTTCGCTTCTCCTCAGAGAAGCGGTAGAGCAGTTGCTTGACCGGTTTGGCGTCTGGCCGGACATGTATAAAGTGATCGGCATACTTCCTTGGGATACTTGGCATGTCCTTGGGGGACCATGCAAAGATATCCCGATTCTCACGGAGGAAGTTGACGAGCTCGCCTTTCTATTTGTTGTCGAGGTTGGCCACCATGACGACATACTTTCTGGGGTCAGTCAGGTCCAGGGGAACCTTCTTGGTGTCCTTGCTGGTGGCCAGCTTGGACATGGACTCGTCAGCCAGTTCCTTTAGCTTTGCATCCAGCATGACTGGCTGCTCCTAGGCCAGAGCCACGAGCTAGCTTATCTAGCGTTTCTCCTCCACGATGACCAAGGACTTGCAAGCTTGGAGTCGGCTAGAGGATATTCGAAAGAGCACTTGTAGCAGTCAGAGATGGTGATGACGCCCTTGGGGCCAGTTAGCTTCATCTTTAGGTAGGCTTAGTGGGGCACCACTATAAATTTGGCGAGGGCGGGCTTTCCCAAGAGCATGTGGTAGGGGCTACATAGGTTGACCACCTTCAACCATATCGTCTCACGGGGGAAGTTGTCCTCCGAGCCGAACAAAACGTCCATCTGGATCTTGCCAATGAGGGAGCAGGAGTTGGCTCTCCCTGATGCCCAGATTGTCCATGGTGTCACAATAGAGGATGTTGATGCTACTAGCATGGTGATGAGCATCTACAAGAAACAACATGCGTACTCCTCGGAGATGAAGGTAGGGTCGAGGACTAGCGCTTAGCTTCCTAGCATGGGCATCACGACTTGTGGCCCTCACGGCCTTAGGTGATGGGCTTGTCAGACCAGTGCATGAATTGGGGGACTGGGGGACCAACGACGTTCATCGCCTATGCATGCCTGTGCTGGTTGTGCTTGTCGTCAGCTTCGCTGGTGAAGATGAGATAGTTTGCGACTTTCTTAGGTATTGGTCACGACCGGCATCAGGCGTGGGAGCAGCCGGTGGATCCGACGGCGATGGAGGCGGAGCCGGCGACATGGAATTGCCCTGGGCCACGCACCGGAGCCAGCTGCATGTCGAGTAGTGTGTGTAGCCAGCTTCGCCATGCCATAGAACAAGCAGGGCTTGTCGCGCATCTCCTCGTAGCTGTACTTGAGCTGCCACACATGCTTGCCGCCAATACACTCTCTTTGACTACCGTCCTGGAAAGCAATCGACTCCTTCTCCACAGTCATGACTTGTCGATTGTCGTAGCAAGGTTCCAGCAGTAGGTCGTCCTTCTTCTTGTCGCGGTCGTCTTGTCATTTCCTCAAGGAGTTGCCAGCCGGCTGCTGGGGAGCCGACGGTCGGCGACCGCTTTGTTGACTGAGTCCAACTAGACCGTAGAGTGCACCGAGGAGTCGGCCACAATGTATCTATCCGCTATGACCATGAGCTCCGCCATGGTCCTCTTTTCCGAGCGCACGAGCTTATGCTTGAGGAGGGTGTCATCTTGGTAGCCCTTTGTGAAGTAATAGATGTCCTGCACCTCATGGATGTTGGGGAACGTTGCATGGGAAACAAAAAAAATTCTACTCACACGCAAGATCTATCCATGGTGATGAGCATCTACGAGAGGGAAGGTGGGTCTACATACCCTTGTAGATCAGTAAGCGGGAAGCATTAAGAAATGCGATTGATGTAGTCAAACGTCTTCGCAATCCAAATCACTAGCCTTCCCGCGATCCAATCACGACCTGTCCCGATCTAGCGCCGAACGGATGACACCTCCGTGTTCAGCACACATACAGCTCGATGATGATCTCCGCCTTCTTGATCCAACAAGAGAGGGAGAATAGGTAGATGAGTTCTCTAGCGGCGCGACGGCGCGGTGGCGATGGTGGTGGAATTATTTCGGCAGGGCTTGGCCTAAGCACCACCGATAACTAGAGGAGTTGATCTATCGGGGAGAGAGGGGTGCACTGTGGCCTTAGGGTTTGGTGCGGCTGCCCTCTCTCCCCTCTAGTATTTATAGGAGGGAGGGGAGAGGGCTGGCGCCCCTAGGGTTTCCCCTAGGAGTCGGCCGAAGTGGTGGAGGTGGGAGAGTCCACCTCCAATCCAACTCCTAGTAGGATTCCACTTGGAATCCTCCCCCCTCTTGGTTTTTTTCCTCCTCCCACCTCCTAGCTGCATGGGCCCTTAGGGGCTGGCTTGACCAGTCCACTAAGGGCTGGTGAGCCACTCCTATGGCCCATGTGTCCTCCTAGCATGGGTGGCCCCTCCTGGTGGTCCCCCTGAACCCTCCCGGCCAGAGGAATCATGAACTCCTTTGAAACCTTGGTTCCTTGGCTAGATCAATGGCACTGGTGTTGTCACAGAACAGAATCATTGGATTCGGTGCACTGGGAACTACTCCAAGATCTGTCATGAACTCCTTCATCCAGATACCTTCCTTCGCCGCCTCGGAGGCAATGATGTACTCCGCTTCGCATGTATAATCAGTTACAATGCTCTACTTGGAACTGCACTATCTTACCACTCCCCATTGAGGATAAATACGTATCCGGTTTGAGGCTTAGAGTCATGTGGATAAGTGTCAAATCTTGCATCGACGTAACCCTTTATGACGAGCTCTTGATCACCTCCATAAACGAGAAACATTTCCTTAGTCCTTTTTAGGTACTTAAGGATATTCTTTACCGCCGTCCAGTGCTCCACTCCTGGATCACTTTGAAACCTTCTAGCCAAACTAATGGCAGGGCTGACATCGGGTCTTGTGCACAACATTGCGCACATGATAGAGCCTATGGCTGAAGCATAGGGGATGACACTCATCTTTTCTCTATCTTCTGTAGTCACTAGGCATTGAGTCTTACTCAACTTTACACCTGACAATACAGGCAAGAACCCCTTCTTGGACTAATCCATTTTGAACTTCTTCAAACCTTTGTCAAGGTATGTGCTCTGTGAAAGTCCTATTAAGCGTCTCGATTTATCTCTATAGATCTTGATGCCTAATGTGAAAGCATCTTCTCCTAGGTACTTCATTGAAAAACTGTTGTTCAAATATTACTTCACGCTTTCCAACATTTCTATATTGTCTCCAATCTGCAATATGTCATCCACATATAATATTAGAAACTCTATAGATCTCCCACTCACTTTCTTGTAAATACAAGCTTCTCGATAAACTTCTATAAACCAGGAACGCTTTGATCACCTCATCAAAGCGAAGATTCTAACTCCAAGATGCTTGCGCCAGTCCATAAATGGATCGCTGGAGTTTGCAAACTTTGTCAGCATTCTTTGGATCGACAAAACCATCTAGTTGTGTCATATACAACTCTTCCTTAAGGAAATCGTTAAGGAATGCTGTTTTGACATCCATCTGCCAAATTACATAATAGAAAAATGCAGCTATTGTTGACATGATTCTGACAGACTTAAGCATCTCTACAGGTAAGAAGGTCTCATCGTAGTCAACTACTTGAACTTGTCAAAAACCCTTTGCCACAAGTTGAGATTTATAGACGATGACATTACCGTCCGCGTCCATCTTCCTCTTAAAGATCCATTTGTTCTGAATGGCCTTTCGCCCTTCAGGTAATACTTCAAAAGTTCATACTTTGTGTTCATACATGGACCCCATCTCGGATTTCATGGCCTCTAACCATTTCTCGGAATCCGGTCCCATCATCGCCTCTTCGTAGCTCGCAGGTTTGTCGTTGTCCAACAACATGACCTATAAGACAGGGTTGTCATACCACTAAGGAGCAATACGCGTCCTTGTCAACCTACGAGGTTCGATAGCAACTTGATCCGAAGCTTCATGATCATCATCATTAGCTTCCTCTTCAACTGACATAGGCTCCACAGAAACATCTTTCTGCGCTGCGCTACTCTCTGGTTGAAACAAAGGTTCAACAACCTCATCGAGTTCTATCTTCCTCCCACTCAATTCTTCCAAGAGAAACTCTTTCTCAAGAAATGTTCTGTTTTTAGTGACAAACACTTTGTCTTCGGATCTGAGATAGAAGGTATACACAACTACCTCTTTTGGGTATCCTATGAAGACGCATTTCTCCGGTTTGGGTTCCAGCTTTTCAGGCTGAAGCTTTTTGACATAAGCATCACATCCCCAAACTTTAAGAAATGACAATACTGGCTTCTTTCCAAACCACAGTTCATATGGCATCGTCTCAACGGATTTCGATGGTGCCCTATTTAAATTGAATGCAGTTGTCTCTAATGCATAACCCCAAAATGACAGTGGCAAATCAGCAAGAGACATCATAGAACGCACCATATCCAATAAGGTTCGATTTTGACGTTCGGACACACCATTATGATGTGGTGTTCGAGGCGGTGTCAATTGTAAAACAATTCCACATTGTCTTAAGTGACTACCAAACTCTTAACTCGGGTATTCTCCTCCTCGATCAGATAGTAGGAATTTAATATTCTTGTTACGATGATTCTCAACTTCACTGTGAAATTGCATGAAGTTTTCAAATGTTTTAGATTTGTGTTTCATTAAGTAAATGTACCCATATCTACTTAAGTCACCAGTGAAGATGAGAAATTAACGATATCCACCGCGCTCCTCAATTCTCATTGGACCACACACATCTCTATGTATGATTTCCAACAAGTCACCTGCCCCTTCCACAATTCCAAAAAACGGGGTGTTAGTCATCTTGCCCATGAGGCATGGTTCACATGTGTCAAGTGATTCAAAATCAAGTAACAACAAAAGTCTATCAACATGGAGCTTCTTCATGCATTTTACACCAATATGACCTAAGCGCCAGTGCCATAAGAAAATGGTACTATCATTATCAAGTCTACATCTTTTTGCATTAATGTTATGAACATGTGTATCGTCACTATCGAGATTCAATATGAATAAACCCCTGGCATTGGGTGCATGACCATAAAAGAGATTACTCATATAAATAGAACAACCATTATTCTCAGATGTAAATGAGTAATTGTCTCGCAATAAAAAAGAACCAGATATAATGTTCATGCTTAACGCAGGCACTGAATAACAATTATTCAGGTTCATCACTAATCCCAATGGTAATCGAAGAGCGAGCATGCCGACGGCTATCACATGAACCTTGGAACCATTTCCCACGTGCATCGTCACTTCATCCTCAGCCAGCCTCCTTCTATTTCGTAGTTCCTGCTTTGAGTTACAAATGTGAGCAACCGGACCGGTATCAAATACCCAGGCACTACAAAGAGAGATGGTAAGCTACACGTCGATAACATGTATATCATATATACCTTGCTTGGTGTTGGCCGCCTTCTTTTCGGCCCAATACTTGGGGCAGTTCCTCTTGCAGTTACCAGTTCCCTTGCAATGAAAGCACTCAGTTTCTGGCTTGGGTCCAACCTTGGGTTTCTTCACGGGAGGGGCAACTGCTTTGCCACTCTTCTTGGAGTTACCCTTCTTTCCCTTGCCATTCTTCTTGAAACTAGTGGTTTTATTAACCATCAACACTTGATGCTCTTTCTAGATTTTAGATTCAGCGACTTTCAACATCGCAAACAGCTCGGTGACTGACTTGTTCATCTCTTGCATGTTATAGTTCATCACGAAGCTCTTGTAGCTTGGTGGCAATGACTGAAAAACTCTATCAGTGATCGCCTCCGGCAAAAGGGGCATCCCTAACTCAGCCAGACGGTCCGAATACCCAGACATTCTGAGTATATGTTCGCTGACAGGCCTGTTCTCCTTCATCTTGCAAGCATAAAACTTATCGGAGGTCTCATAACTCTCGATCCGGGCGTTCTTCGCAAAGATAAATTTCAACTCCTGGAACATCTCATATGCTCCATGACGTTCAAAACGTCTTTGAAGTCCCGGTTCTAAGCCATATAACATTGCACATTGAACTATTGAGTAATCTCCAGACCATGCCTCCCTAGTGCTCACAACGTCTTTGGACGACACGGGAGCAGGTGGATCACCAAGCGGTGCATCAAGGACATAAGACTTTTGGGAAGCCGTAAGGATAATCCTCAGATTACGGGCCCAGTCTGCAAAGTTACTTCCATCATCTTTCAACCTGGCTTTCTCTGGGAACGCATTAAAATTCAGGGGAACTACTGCGCGAGCCATTGATCTACAACATAAATATGAAAAGGTTACTAAGACTATTGTTACATATAATGAGTGACGGGGTTATTACCCCTAGGTAGGACAAAGCAACGGGGTCCTCCCCCTTTCGTTTCAAAGAATAACTGCGCGGCCGGCTGGAAGACTCTGGCACAAGCCGGTACCAGCTGGCGCCCCAGACGGTTGGTCGAGGGGCCGGCTGGACCCTTGGCCGGCTAGGCGACGCTGGCTGCCTCCAGGCCAGCTCATCCATTGACCTTGGGACGGACATGCTACGGCCCGTCCCTCTGCGCACGGGTACGACGACACGATGCGACCGGCACGACGGGCGGCCCTGTGGCTACAGTGGCCGTTGACGCACTGTAGAGCGTGTCTACAGTCCAACCATCCCGGCCACTGACCTCGGCGAGCGCGACCGCGCATGGGAACAACGCCGGCATGCCCTTGCCACTCGATTGCTTACCTTGGCATGGGTACAACGCTGCCAGCCGTACCGGAGACTTCGGCCGGCTGGCGCTAGACGACACCCCCCAGGCGGCCCGTGCCGCGGCAGGTGGGCGAGGGCCAATCGCAGAGCCCGCTAGCGGGCCCTAGCAGGCGACGGTACTGCTCGGCCGGCTGACCCCACCAACGAGAAGACGACACGAATGGCGGGACCCTCTGGCCAACCGGAGAGACTGCCAGCCGGGTCCCCCACTTTTGTACTTAGAGCATATTATAAGAGCTGGGGGTTGGCCTATAAAGCCCCCCGAGCCCCCCATGCAACAGGGACAGACGATCGTCCTCACACACACACACACAACCCCCACTAGCAGTGGAGGAAGAGGAGTCGGCTGCCCCTTCTTCCTCCTCTAGACGCAGCTCCAGGAGCACCATTGTATCTATACCCATCCATCCAACTAAACTAAGCAGGACTAGGGGTATTACCTCCTCCGGAGGGCCCTGAACCTGGGTACATCGTGTGTTATCACCGCTTGTGCCCAATCTCGCACCTGGAGCCCGTCGGCGTCCTTCGGCCCCAACCACATATGATAAGCCATCCTATGGCATCTGTCATGAGAAAATGACGACAATTGGCGCCCACCATGGGGCTGTATGCAGCGCCGGCCGGATTCATGCTCCGAGCGGGACCCCTCGTCATTCCCCGTTGTCGTCGCTCGGCCAGGCGAAACCAGTGGGGGCTCGTGGGGCTTGCTCTGGCACACCCTGCGGGCAACTCCATTGGTCTCACGACCGACATCGATGCTCTCACCAGGTGCTTCGGCAGGCTCAGCCTTGCTAAGACTCCGGCCGCTGACGAGTACCCTGCGCAGGTGCTAGTCTGCGCCGGTCTACCCACAGCCGTGGGCGCACTCGCTGTGACTCAGTCCAGCGGCCCTCACGGTCGCATGGGAGTGATGGCCATCACTTCCTCCACCGCTTCCGGACGGGCGTGGGTCACGGCTAGCATTGCCGCTGCCCACGTCGGCACGTCCAACCCGCTCGGCGCGACCCTCCGTGGTTTGAGTACTCCGATCGCCCCGACGGCAAACCCCGACAACGTCGCGGCCGATCTCGAGGCGGCTCGTCGCGTCCTGTTTGAGGATGCCATCGCCCTCACGGCTACGCGACACCGCATGGAGGTGGCACAGCGGGAGTACGCTTCCGCCTACGGGCTCACCCCGACTGGCACCGAGCGCAGCCAGCGTGGGGCTATGCGCGACCGCGGTCACATGGTCACCGAAATCGTCGTCGGCAAGATGCCCGTCTATGACACCCCCACAGATAACATGCGGGATATCAAGGTGGCCTACAAGGAATTGGCCACCTTGGAGGGCGAGGAGCGTGCCGCCCACGAGCGCCACATCAAGGAGCTCATCGATGCTGCTGATGCTCAACAGCATCTGCTCGCAACGGGCAGCGCTGCCACTGAAGGCCCCGGCCCGAGCGCGAGGGCATGGGAACTGCCTGCCGCCCGGTGGTCCAGTACTCCTACTCCTCTTGCGTCTTCGGCCGCCGAGCCAGAGCAAACAACCCCCGGCCCTCTCAGACATCGAGGAGCTAGTAGCCGGCTATCAAAAGCCGGCGCACCAACGATCCGCCTCGAAGCGGCCGCCACCACGAGGCGCCGGCATCCGGCAGCCGGCGCAGCCACGGGCACACGCCGCCCCCGCGGCGCGACTCGGGGCAGTCGGTGCCACCCACCATCCGTCCCGAGGTCTCGGCTCGGCTCAGACCACGCATACCCCACAGCGAGAACGACGCTCGCAACCGCCTCGACAGACTTGCGCAATCTGCCCTCCTCGAGGAGGAGGGCTCGTTTGGTCCGGCTTGCTTCGGACCCTGGATCCGCACCGAGCCGTTCCCAACCGGCTCACGCTCCCTAGGGACACCCGGAAATACAACGGGTCGCCAAGCCCGAAGACTGGCTAATCGACTACACCACCGCGGTTGGCATCGCCAGGGGGAATAAGCGCGTAGCCATTCGCTACGTCCCCCTCATGCTGATCGGCTCGGCCCGCACTTGGCTCAACAGCCTGGCGGCCGGCAGCATCAACACCTGGACGGACTTCGAGGAGGCCTTCATCCGTAACTTCATTGGCACCTACAAGCGGGCCGGCCGGCCCCGTGAACTCGCCATGTGCATTCAAGGGCCGGACGAATCCCTCCGTGACTACCTGAGTCAATGGACCGAGCTCCACAACTCCTATGAGGGGGTGCACGAGGTGCAAGCCATGCAGTACTTCATCGAGGGTTGCCACGGTGACACCCCTCTCAAACATAAACTTCTGTGCTCCGAGCCGGCCATGCTTGCCGAGCTCATGACCAAGGCGGACAAGTACGCCATGGACGATTCGGCCATCCGGTTCAAGACGACCCCGCCTGCCAAGGCGACGACAAGGCCGGACACATCGCCGGACCCGGCCACTTTCGCCGCGAACCTGTGTTGTTCGAGGTCGTGGACCTCGCGAGCCCCTACCATGTGTTGTTGGGCCGGCCGGCCCTCGTCGGCTTCATGGCGGTCCCCCATTACGCTTACCTCAAGCTTAAGATGCTGGGCCGCAAGGGAATCATCACCATCAAGGACGACTACAGAATGTCGCTTGAGTGCACTTGGGACGCCAGCCGGCTAGCCGAGGCCTTGGAAATCGCCTAGAAGAAACGGTAGCTCGACCGGCTCATGGCCCCTGTTGCGAGCCAGCCAGCCGTGCCGGCTCCTCCCTCACAATCCGTCGGCGAGGCCTCCTTCTATCCATCCAAGGACACCCAGCAAATTCCACTCGACCTGGCCTACCCGGCTCAATGCGTCACCATCGGCTCCCGCCTCAACAGCAAATAGGAAGGCAAGCTCGTTGACTTCCTCCATGAGAATCAGGACATCTTTGCATGGTCCCCCAAGGACATGTCGGGTGTTCTGAGGAAGTTCGCCGAGCACAAACTACATGTCCGGCCGGACGTCAAGCCGGTCAAGCAACCCCTACGCCGTTTCTTTGAGGAGAATCGGCGTACTATAGGCGAAGAGATCGCCCGGATGCTCACAGCCGGGTTCATCATGGAAGTGTTCCACCCGGACTGGCTGGCCAACCCAGTCCTGGTGCTGAAGAAGAACAAGACTTGGTGCATGTGCATCGACTACATTAGCCTGAACAAGGCATGTGCCAAGGACCCGTTCGCTCTACCGCGGATCGATCAAGTCATCGTCTCCATGGCCGGCTACAACTCGATGTCCTTCCTGGACGCCTACTCCGGCTACCACTAGATCAAGCTGGACCCGTAAGACCAGCTCAAGACCTCCTTCATCACGCCCCTTGGGGCCTACTGCTACATCACCATGTCCTTCGGCCTGAAGAACGCAAGCGCCACCTTTCAACGGTGCATGCGAAAATGCCTCCTGCCTCAGATAGGCAGGAATGTCCACGTCTATGTTGACGACATCGTCGTCAAAACCAAGAATCATTTCAGCCTCCTCGACGACCTTTGGGAGACCTTCGCAAACTTGCGCGAGTACAAGATCAAGCTCAACCCGGAGAAATGTGTCTTCTGCGTCCCCGTTGGCCAACTCTTGGGGTTCTTCGTGTCCGCTCGTGGCATCGAAGCCAACCCCAAGAAGATCAGTGCCGAAGCCGACCCGGCTCCGCGACGTCCAGAAGTTCACCGGTTGCCTCGCCTCACTCAACCGGTTCATCAGCCGGCTAGGGGAGAAGGCCCTGCCCCTCTACGGGCTCCTCCGCAAGACGGCTCTAATCAAGTTGGGTCAAACCAAGAGGTTGGGTGTCTTCGACTGGCCTGAAGAAGGCACTCACCAGTGCGGCCATCCTGGCCGTGCCGACTGAGAAGGAACCACTACTCGCCTACATCGCGGTGATAACCTGCGTCATTAGCATCGTCCTGGTGGTCGAGCGGCCAAACGAGGGCAAGTCCCTGCCGGTTCAACGGTCCGTCTACTACATCAGCGAGGTCCTCTCCGCATCCAAGCAAAACTACCCCCACTACCAAAAGATGTGTTATGGCATATACTTCGCCGCCAAGAAGGTCAAGCAGTACTTCCAGGAGCATACCATTACTATGGTGAGCACGGCCCCGCTCGGCGAGATCATGAGCGCCCGGGACTCCACCGGCCGGATCGCCAAATGGGTCATCGCCCTCGCCGATCATGAGATCCGGTACGAGCCAAGAACCGCCATCAAGTCGTAGGCGTTGGCTGACTTCCTCGTCGATCGAGTGGAGACGGAATTCGTTCCGCCTCCCCCAGATTCGGTGCATTGGCGCATGCACTTCGACGGCTCAAAAATGAGGACCGACCTGGGTGCCAGCATAGTCCTCTCCTCCCCGAAGTGTCACAAGCTCAAATACGCCCTCCAAATCCACATCGCCACCTCCAACAACGTGGCCGAGTACGAGGTCATCGTCCATGGCCTCCGGCTCGCCAAGGACATCGACATCAGGCGCATTCTCTGCTTCGGTGACTCCAACCTCATGGTGTAGCAAGTCTCCAGCGAATGGGATCCCAGGGATGCCAACATGGCCAGCTACCGCTTCCTCGTACAACAGCTCACCGGCTCCTTCGAGGGCTGTGAGTTTCATCACGTCCCACGGGCGGACAACGAGGTGGCGGATGCGCTGGCAAAGATCAGCTCCACCTGATAGGCCATCCCAGCCGGCGTCTCCCTCGAACGGCTGCTCAAGCCGTCGATCAAGCCTTCCCCAGAATCAGAGCCAATCTTCGTGCCGGCGGGCGCCGCCGGCCCATCGACGGTCCCGACCGCCTCTCCGGCACCTTCACCACCGGCTCCCGAACTTCGGCCGCCCAGCTGGCTCCAATCGAGACGGCGACGTCCGAGGCGGCCGGCCCCGGTGGCGTGGCTGGGGGCGGGTGAGCCGGGCCCAGGGGTTGACCAACCAGTCCCAGGGGCTCCTGAGCCGGTCTCGGGGGCTGATCAACTAGTTCCGGGGGTTCCCGAGCCGGCACCCGTCTCGGCCCCCTCGTGGGCCCAACCTATCTTGGCGTTCCTCCTATGAGGCGAGCTCCCTCCGAACGAGGCCTTGTCTAGGCAAGTCCAATGCCGGGCCTCGGCGTACAACATCATCAACAACGAGCTTGTTCGTCGCAGCACTACCGGCGTCTTTCAGCGATGCGTCGAGCCGGAAAAGGGCGTGGAAATCCTCCTCGACATCCACCAGGGCTAGTGCGGGCACCATGCTGTCTCCAGGACCCTGGTGGCCAAGGCCTTTCGGCATGGTTTTTCTGGCCCACGGCCCTCGAGGCGGCCAAGTAATTTGTTGACGAGTGCGAGGGATACCAACGCTTCAGCACGTAGAGCCACCAGCCGGCAGCAGCCCTCCAAACCATCCCCCTCTCGTGGCCTTTTGTCGTTTGGGGGCTGGACATGGTGGGTCCGTTCAAGACCGCTCGAGGCAGCGTGATGCACTTACTGGTGGCCGTCGACAAATTCACCAAGTGGATCGAGGCGCGACTAATCAAGAAGCTAGACAGCCCTATGGCCATCCGGTTCATCGATGACATCATAGTTTTCTAGAGCGTTCCCCACAGCATCATCAGTGACAACGGTACCAACTTCCCCAAGGGTGCACTCGCGCGTTTCTGCTCCAAGCAGGGAATCCGTCTCGACCTAGCCCCCATCGCTCATCCGCAGTCAAACGGCTAGGTCGAGAGGGCGAACGGCCTCATCCTGTCCGGCATCAAGCCCCAGCTCGTGACGCCGCTAATAAGGTCGGCCGGCTGCTGGATCGACGAGCTGTCGTCCATCCTTTGGAGTCTTAGGACCAAACCGAACCGTTCAACCGGCTACACTCCCTTCTTCCTTGTGTATGAGTCCGAGGCGATCATCCCCACCGACATCAAGTTCGCCTCGCCTCGGGTCGCCCTATACATGGAGAAGAACACAAAGGAGGCAAGAGAAGATGGCGTCAACCTAGACGAGGAAGCTCGCGAGCTGGCCTTGAGCCGGACATCGATCTACCAGCAGAAGATTTGGCACTACCACAGCAAGCGGATCCGGCCACTCTTGTTCCACGAGGGGGACCTGGTCCTTAGGCGGATCCAGCGTACAACCGGACAACACAAGCTGTCCTCCCCATGGGAGGGCCTATTCATCGTCAGCAAGGCACTGCACAACAACACATACTATCTAATAGATGCCTAGAAGCCACAAAAGCACAAAAGAGATGCCTCCGGCGAGGAGACGGAGCGCCCATGGAACGCGGCCCTTCTGCGCTCGTTTTACTGCTGGAGAAACCAGTGCATGTATGTGTCCCCACCCTTTTGGGCTTATGAATGCAATGGGCGCCCCAAGCCGGCTCTTGGGGCGCGCCCCGTTTCGTTTCCCTCAAAAGTGTTTCTTACTCACCGGCTCCTCGACCCGGGTCCCGAGCCCAGGGGCTAGTTGGCTGGACCTAGAACGCCTCTCCGGAAACTGGCTAAGTAATGTGAGCCAGCCAAACCTCCTCACCCTTACCAGCTACAGAACCGGCTCCCGGCTGTCCGACTGACGGGGCCTCGGGGCGGCAAGGTTTGGCTCAAACGAAAGGTCAATACGAAGGGAGACCCCTTCTAGGCCTAGCCGGACCATCGTCGCGTCTCTACCACTCTAATTATCCCGAAAAGCCCTCGTGATTCCTATGTTTTGAACCGGCTCCCTCGAGGCGGACGCCCCGACCTAGCTACAGACCGGTTCCCGGCTGTCCGGCTGGCGGGGCTGAAACCAAAGGGGAAAAGGAGTAGAAATGAAAAGAGTTGTGCGGGCCAAAAAGGATAAGGATGAGGCGGCATGAGTAACAAGGCAAAATATTCATCGCATAAACATTAAGGCAAAACCGACCCACAACCAGCATTCAGTCCATTACATAAACACCCCCAGTAGGTGGATTCAAGCTTAACATGCAGGGACAAAAAAGAGAAAGATAAAAAACACGCCCGGGGGCTCAGGATGTCAGCGCGTTGCCAGCCGGCGTGCCCCCAGCCGGGGCGTCGCGAGACGGCTCGGTTCTCACCTCGGAGGTGGTTGCGGCCTTCGGGTCGGCCTCCTGGGCCTTCGAGGCAGGCTCCTCGATCTCGGCCATCTTGATGCTCGAGTGCATCCTCTCGTCGACGACTTCATCATCCGCTAGGCCTTGGGGGATGCCGAAGGAGTCCTCGGGCAGCAAATCACCATCCTCGCCAAGGGCCGGTAGGAACTCGTCCGCGTCGACATACGACACGAGCTCGTTGGCCCACTGGATGTGGGCCGGCTCGCGAGCCTCCCGCTCTGCAGCCGACATGTCCCGCATGGTCGCCAGCCGGCCCAGATCCACGCCACGGTACCACTACGTGACGAACCAAAGCGCCATCTGTGCTCCGGCTCGGGCAACCGATGCCTTCTAGGCTTCGAGGCGGGGGACGACGTGCTCCAGCCATTGAGCCACGTGGTGCATCGGAGCTCCCCCGCGGCCTGGCCACAGCATGGTGATGACCTTTATGCCGGCGGTCTTGAGACGCTCCATGATCCACTCGAGATTGGTCATCCGCATCTTGATGGCGACTGCGATCTCGTCCACGTCCCACATGGCATCCTCCTTGATGGAGCGGTTGCACTCCCGGAGGTACTCCCGGTGCACCTCAACGCCGCGCGCAGTGCGGCGCTGAGTTTCCGGGAAGCGCCCTCGAAGAAAGAAGAAGAGAAGGAAACAAAGGCAAGTTGAAACACAAGAAATGACAAAGGGAAAAACAACCGGCTGGGGAAGAGAAAAACCGGCACTTACCTTCGATCGCGTCGTCCACTCCAAGGGCGAAGTTGAGCGCCACCTTCCGCTCCGACTCTCGGGCCGCCTCCAATGCGGCAAGGGAACCCTTGACCTCCTTGAGCAATCTCTCGAGGTGGGTCACCGTTCCTTGAAGGGAGGCGTCAGCCGCCTCCTTGACGGCTGCCTCCCGGGCCACCACCTGCTTCGTCGCCTCGGCCTTGAGCTGGTCCCGGGCTGCCTCCCCGTCTACCGGCAGTGCGGCTAGCCGGTCCATCTCCTGCGTGGCCGCCTGGACATCTCGTGCCAGCCGCTCCCGCTTGGAGACAAGCCCGGTCTTCTCCTCCCGAAGGGTGGCTAGCTCACCTGCAAGACACAACCGGCATCAGCCAGCTCCCGAGGGCAACATGCCCCTCCTGCGAAGTGCAACTAACCTTGCATGCGAGCCAGCTCCTCCTCCAGGCGGTAGAAACCATATTTGCCGTGGTTGTGGATGGAGACCGCCTCCGTGAATAGCTTCGGCCGTAGGAAGGTTCCTCCCTGAAGAAAAAGGCAAAGGTCAAGGACAAGCTCAAAAGTGATCCGGCCCGGGTACCCGACAACCGGTTAACCGGCCCGCATCTCAGGGGCTACACCCAGTGGTTGCGCTCGCATGCCCTCACTAAAAATTCTAAGTTAAAGCAACCGTCTTACCTCTACATGCTATAGGGCGGCATCTGCCGCCTCCGCAAACCGGGCCAGCTCCTGCCGGCATCGATCCAGGACACTCCCGAAGTCCGCAAAGGAAGGGACCGGGCCGCTTGCCTGGGTGGCCGGTAGGGCCGACGCGCTCACCAATGCTTCCTAGTCGTGGATCACCTCCTGCATCGATCGCAGGGTCCTCCGAGCCCGGCCGCTGCCACCTGGGCTTGTCGCGGCTCCAGTCGTCGAGGGCGGGTTGATGAGGGCAAGGGGTCAGGAGTCGCTTCCCGCCCCCCCGGCCCAGGTGTCATCGCCGCCTCCTCTTCCTGCCGCTTCGACGCGTCGGTCGCAACAGAGGGCGCCTCCACCTCAATGGACGCCACCTCCGATGCCGCCTCCGGGGCCGTCGGGACCTTTGGCACCTCAGCCTGGGCCGGCTCGGCCATAGGCAGGGTCACCTCCGGCACCTCAGGCCGGGCCGCCTCGAGAGCCAGCTCCGTCGCCACCGCCCTCACTTTGGCCATCTCCTGCGTGGGCAGAGGTGTTGGCGGGTACGTAGCCACTCCTTGTGGCTCGCTTGACGGAGGCCTCGACATGTGGGTTGACTCTGTCGCCGAGTCTAATGCCCGCGGGGGATCCACCGAGCCCCTCCTCCTTCGGTCGAGGTCCCGGAGTGCGCGGCCCCTCCTGGCGTCCCGGGCTTGGAGGCTCGTAGCTTCGCGAGCCTCCTCTTCTCCTCCCACTAGGTGGCCCCGTGCTCGCGGGCCAGCCGGCTGGCGGCATCCATCGGTTGCCCCGCCGGCTCCTCCTCGTGAAGCTTGATGGGGTCACTACAGCACCCAAGGATTGGTCATTTACCGGCTGGCGACTGGGAGGAAAACTCTTGCATGGAAAAGGCCTTACCCGATGACAAGGGTCAAGGTCCGCTTGGCGCTTGGCGGCGACTTCCGCGTGGCCACCTTCACCTGTTTCGGGCTGGGCGGCGGGGCAACCCCCCTGGACCGGGCTCTTCCCCCGGTGTGGGGACCCCAACTCATAAGTCAAGATCACCGAATGCACGTGTACAGTGATCCCAGAGATCAATGCTTACTGAACACACAGAAGCTGAATAACAAGAGTCTTACATCCACACTTAATGTCTTACACAAATAGCAACGATGAAGGTCTTAGTCTTGCATAGATAGGGCCACATGGGCCAAACACTTAAACTAGAACAAACAACAGAAGTCTTGATCGAAAGCGTGAACCCATGCCATCTTCCTTAACCTACAGGCATTCTGACTGGGAAGCGTCCTAGTTTGCATGTTCATCAACAATGAACTCTTCAACAAACTCCTATTCTTCCATGCCCGGCCAATTAAATAACCAGTGGCAAGCTAATGAGTACTTTGAATGTACTCGCAAGAAACCCAAGTGTGGAACATAATAACCAGTGGCAAGCTAACCAGTAAGTAGCACTAACTTTGTATGCATTTGACATGATCAAGTAGTTTGGTGAGCATGCATCAACAACTAGCAGGTATTCATGTGAACATATTGTAGATACCATCATGAGTATCAGTTGAACATCTCGTGTTCACACTAAGTCCTCGGACTTAGTTCATTCCTCATGCCAAGTCATCGGGCTTAGCTCATGTGACCTCTAGTCACCACCACACCATACTCATGCCATGTTTCATGAAAACATTCGGACGTAGTTTAAGCAGCACCACCCAACTGTCCTTGACCATGGACACGGCTATTCGAATAGTTTTACACACTGCAGAGCAAGGTTGTCAGAATCGTGATTTTGAATTGGATCGGAACTCGGATGGTAGGATCACAAATCGTAGAATCTTCACTATCAGGATCGTAGAAACGTAGATTCTATGAACTAAAATCGTAGAATCAGAGGGGTTAGTTTGGATCGTAAAGTCATAGAATCGTATAACAGAATCGTGATTTTGACAATCTTGCTGCACAGGTTGCACACTTTACCCACAAGACCAGGGGAACTTTCGTGTCAGCCACGACTTGCGGTATATAACATACCTGAGGTAAGCACCCGAACAATGCCTTTCCCATGGTGATACTAAACAAAGAGTCCACTCATTGGTGCCATCCCCCATGATATACATCACTCGTATCATCCATGAGGGCACACAACGGTGTGCCCGATGCCTGTAAAGACAGCGCATGACCTTCCACTCTGGGACGACCCCGTCTCAAGAGTGACCACTTCACTCTTTCCACTAGTAATGCGGGCTCCCTTCTAGTACCAACCAAAGTAATCAACAAAGCCCCGTCCCATAAGGGGTATCGTGGTCGTGCATGTAAGGTTGGGATGGTCGACAAATCTTAAATCTAATCCATTTTTTAAAACACACACACTCCCTTGTTCTGGCACACCACTTCTTTCTCAAGTGGTCACCCATCTCATCATCATCTCCCTCGGGAATTAGTGGCACTCGACAGGGTTTTCGAAAAGTCTTTGAAAGAATCACTTCCTTCCTTACCATCACTATGCACAAGTCCCATCCCACTTGCGTAGCATCTAATAGCATCCTATCTACTCCCACCCACACAACCCTCATAAGGTGATAGGGTCATGCACGATGCAAGTGTCAACGGAAAAGTACAAGAGGCATCCCACCGAGAGGGGAATACCATAACATATGATTAAATATGACGGAAGTAAAGTGCTATATGACATGCAATGAAAATGGTTTCTTGACATGGTCAAAGCGCTGCTTGCCTGGCTCAACAAAGTCTCCGGGGTCTTCGAAGTCTTCGGGTCCAACTTCTTTGTCAACAGCGCAATCTATCATCGCGAAAAGAAACGATAATAGTAAGCAAACACACAAAACAGAGCACTCATTTCACTATCAAAAAATGTTCGCCTACTCTGATAAATACCTAAAGTTATACTAAAAATATCATCTCAAGGTTTTGTTGTGAAAAAGATTATCAAAATAAAATAACAGAGGCAAAAAGGTGCCTTTTAATAGGTTTTAAAATAAAACAGTGTATAACAAGTTTTCAACAATTTTCACAAGTGGCACTATTAATTTCTAGGGATTATTTTATGAATTTAGGTGGAAGAAATATTTGCATTGGACACATATTTTATTATGTGGAAATTTGCAAAGTCCATAGAAATTTGAAAAAGGGAAAAGAAAGCCACTGGAGCCTGGCCAGGGGTGGCCAGAGGCTGGGCCAGCCCAACTGGCCAGCCAGCCGGCCTCGCGCGCGATCAGGTTCAAACCTGACGCGTGGGGCCCGGCTGCCAGCGACAGGAGGGGGAGGAGAGAGAGCACGGGAGGGGAGAGAGAGGGTAACAGGTGGGCTCCACCTGTCGGGTCCTTCTTCCTCCTCACGTCAGAGAGGAGGAGAGCTCACCGACGGCGAGGGGATCTGGAGGCGGGAACGAGGTCAGGGTCGACCCGCTGGTCCAGTGGAGGTGGAGGGAGCACCGGAGGTGGTCGGAGCTACCGGCGACGTGCACCTGTGGAGGAGGGAGATTCGGGAAGGGGTCGGGGATGGTGTTTCCGGCCTCGAAACGAGCAGGGGAGAGGGGGAAATGGACCAGGGGATGGCTGCGGGCTCAACGGAGGAGAGGGGAGTGCCTGAGCGGGCCTGTGTCCAAAGATCGATGGAGCTCCGCCGCGACGAGGCCTCGGTCGATCTCGAGCACTGGTGCTCGGGAGGCTCCAATGGGGGGCTCGGGTGGTCGATTGGAGAGGAGAGGAACCCAAAGAGGGGGAGAGAGAGGCCCGTGGGTCCTTTTATAGGCGAGGGCGGAGGCAGGGGAGTTTGCGGGTGCGGGAGAGCTCGGGCTCTCGCTGTTGAGCTACAACAGGGAAGGAGGGGGCAACGGCAGGGCAGGGGCCCTACGATGGATGCCCTGGAGAGAGCGGACAAGCAGAGTGGGGCTGAGGGCGCCACGCGTGCAAGTGTGACCATTAGCCGGTTCGTGCGGTGCCGTGCGCGTGCGAGGGAGGAGAGGAGAGAGAGGGGAGAGAGGGGGCCGTTGCCCTAGCGTGCTGCGGACGTCGAGGCACATCGACTGGCGTGAGGGGCAGGCTCGAGGTGGTCGGGTATGGGCAGGAGAGGGAGGTCAACCCTCTGTAGCGCGACTGCGTGCTCTAGAGCGTGACTTTGGCCGGCATGAGCGTGTCCTAACGCGCTCTGACACGCCCACTGGTGCCCAGAAGCTGCAGGAGGGAGTATTATACAAGAAAGGCATATTGGATGCTTTGGGTGCTAGCTAGAGGGAGAGAATGAGAGAGAGAGAGAGAGGAAAGAGGCTGTCCAGGGGGTGCAAATGGGGTTTTCACCCTCTCGATCATGGAGCTAGCCATTGGGGTTGCTACTGGAGATGCTGGGGGTCTTGGTGGAGCTGTGGTAAAAAGCTGAGGCCCAGGGTAAAAGGTTAAGAGGTGAAAAGCTAGTTTTACAAATCAACCAGAAGGTGTTTGATGATGTTTTGGGCAAGAAGATGGACTTTGGTTGCCATGATATTTGATAAGGTCAAGAGATGATGGAAAACAAGCCTGATCACCAAGTTTGAGAAGGTTTGAAGAAAGTTCACAATGGGGCTTTGGGAAGTTACTTCATAATGTAAAGTTGCTCAAATTTGATTCTGGACAGGAATGGTTTTGGGTTGGTTTGATGAAGCAAACCAACTTAGATTGAGATGAAACTTTGCAAGATCATCACCTATGATAGTGTTGACTTTCTAGAATTTTCCTGGAATTTGTTGAGAATATTTGTTATAGAAACATCCCAAAAGTTTGATCTGAACAGAGAGGGTTTTGAGGGGTTTTGCCCATGATATGATCAAGCCCTTGTGTTGAAACTCATATATATGGAAAATATATGTCCACTGAGTTTCTCTAAATTTTCTCAAATATTTTGAAAGCATTTAAATAGTTTTTCCTTAGGAAAAACCATTTCTGGCCTTAAGAAAAACCTTTAATTAAAATATGAAAATAATCTTTAAAAATAATATTTGGTGATTTTGAGAAGTCATATATATAGTAGATCTCAAATAAAGCATTTGAGAAGAAAGGATCCGCCCAAATTGAGGACTTGTAGTACAAACCTCAATTCAGGGGTTTTAGCAAACTTAAATTGAATAAATCCTTTTTGGTGAAAATAAATTTTAATAAAAATAGTTTTCAGTACTATTCACATGGCATGATCATTGGGCAAGGAGTTTGGATCAAGGATGATGAAGGTGGATAGGCGGAGAACCTAAGAGTGCAAAACACAATCATCCAAGCAATCAAACAAGCATTCATCCAAACAAGCATGCACTCAAAAAGTTTTTAACTGGTTCCAAATTCTATAAACCAAATCATGACAAAGTGCTACAAACACAGGGTGTGACCCCCGATCGGCCGCTCCGGCTGCCAGGGCTTGAGCCGGCCGCTCCTTGCTCCTCTGACCTTGGCGCACTGAGGGAGGAGGCTCATTCAGAATCATCAAGTCGTCATCATCATCGTCGTCATCCATCCAGTCCTTGATCGAGGGGGCAAGAAGAAACTCACCCGCTCTGCTGGGCTCCCCGGCCAAGCTCCTCCAAGGCCACACCGCACGGGGCAGCCCCCAGCCAGTTTTGCTAGGTGGACTTCCTGTCGTCGAAAGGCGGCAGCCGGATGAAGTCCGTCCTTGGGTCGACGATCTTCACGTAGAAGAACGTTCGGTGCCACCCCATGACAGAGTCAATAAGAGAGAGAGGGGAAGCGAGCGATGCCGCAACAGCACACCACAGTGCCCCCGCAGGCGTCACTTTTCAAAGGTTTCAGGTAGAAAAGAGCATTGAAGAGGTCAATGAAAGGGAGGATGCCGAGGTACCCCTCGCACAACGTCACGAAGGTGGAGAGATAAAGAATCGAATTCGGGCCGAGGTTGTGCAGTTGAAGATCGAAGGTATCGAGGAGGAGGCAAAAGAAGATACTAACCGGAATCCCGAAGCCCCGGGAGAAGTGCCAGAGGAACACGACGTGTTCCCCTGGCTGTGGCGTTGGCGCTATCTCATTGCCCGGCGCGCGTGCGACCACCTGCTCCTCCGACGACAGCATGCGCGCGCAGCGAAGATCGGCAATGTCTGCTTCGACCACAAAGGAGCCAGCCCAGCTTCCGTCGTGTCCATCGGACATCGCGGTGGCGGTACGGCGTGTTGGCGCGGGTGCGTGCTCGGGTGCGGCGACGCGCGAGGAAGGCGGGGAGGCAACGAAGACGGGCAGTCGGGGGGCAAGTGAGGCGCGGGTACCTCCGCCTCCTGCCTTTCCTCTCCTTTTATAAGGGAGGCCACGACCGGGGGACGTGGGATTAACTGCGCCCACTCCCCTAGAAACTTCGTGCGCGCGTGGGTGGCCCCGGGTCGTAACGGCCGCCTCGGGGCACAAAGGATCCAGGCCTGCACCCCGAGGCCTATTAGGCTACGATTGGGGTCCTAGCGGGCTAGGCCAAGGCAACGTCCCGTCTCCCCGCATGCGCGGGACCTGCGGCATCATCACTCTCTGCGTGGCGCATTGCGTGCTGGCGCGAGTCCTGGGACGGTGCGCCGGTACCCAATGCGTCGGGCCCAACGGCCGACCCGGCTGCCCCTTCGCCTTCGAGCCGAAGGTGGGCATCACTGAGGGGAAGCCACCGGCTCCCCACCGTCTGCCGGACATGGGCCCTCGCCGGCTTCGAGGACTACTGGCGGGGTTATTACCCCTAGGTAGGCCAAAGCAACAAGGTCTCCCCCCTTTCCTTTCAAGGAATAACTGCGCGCGCCGGCTGGCCATGGCTGGCTGGAAGATGTCCGGCACAAGCCGGTACCATCTGGCGCCCCAGACGGTTGGTCGAGGGGCTGATTGGACCCTTGACCGGCTGGGCGACGCCGGTTGCCTCTAGGATGGCTCTTCCGTTGACCTTGGGACGGACATGCGACGTCCCGTCCCTCTGTGCGCGCGTACGACGACACGACACGACCGGCACGATGGGCGACCCTGTGGCTACAGTGGTTGCTGACGCACTATAGAGCGTGGCTACAGTCCAACCGTCCCGGATGCTGACCTCGGCGAGCGTGACCGGGCGTGGGAATAGCGCCGACACGCCCTTGCCACTTGAATGCTTACCTCGGCGGGGCTACAACGCAGCCGCCCATACCGGAGACTTTGGCCGGCTGGTGCTAGACGACGCCCCCCAGGCGGCCTGTGCCGCGGCAGGTGGGCGAGGGCTAATCGCAGAGCCGGCTGGTGGGCCCCAGCAAGCGACGGGACCGCTCGGCCGGCTGACCCCACCAACGACAAGACGACGCGAATAGCGGGACCCTCTAGCCAGCCATAGAGACTGCCAGTCGGGTCCCCAACGTTTGTACTTAGAGCATACTATAAGAGCTGGGGGATTGGCCTATAAAACCCCCAAGCCCCCCATACAATGGGGATGGACGATCGTCGTCACACACACAACCCCCACTAGCAGTGGAGGAAGAGGAGCCGGCTGCCCCTTCTTCTTCCTCTAGATGCAGCTCCAGGAGCACCATTGTATCTATACCCATCCATCCAACTAAACTAAGCAGGACCAGGGGTATTACCTCCTCCGGAGGGCCCTGAACCTGGGTACATCGTGTGTCATCACCGCTTGTGCACAATCTCCCAGCCGGAGCCCGTCGGCGTCCTTCGGCCCCAACCACCTACTATAAGACACCCCATGGCATCTGTCGTGAGAAAACAACAACAATCAGTTTAGCTAATCAAATTACTTAAAACCTCCCACTCAAATTTACATCCCTTCGGTTATCCAAGTGATACATGATCCAAATTCACCAACCAAGTCCGATCATCACGTGAGTTGAGGTGGTTTCAATGGTGAACATCGTAATGTTGATCATATCTACTATATGACTCATGTTCGACCTTTCGGTCTCTTGTGTTACGAGGCCATGTATGTACATGCTAGGCTCGTCAAGTTTAACCCGTGCAAAACTGTCTTGCACCCATTGTATGTGAACGCAGAGTCTACCACACCCAATCATCACGTGGTGTCTCGAAACGACGAACTTTTACAACGGTGGACACTCTGGGAGAACACAATTTTATCTTGAAATTTTAGTGAGTGATCACTTTATAATGCTACCGTCGTCCTAAGAAAAACAAGGTGCATAAAAAGGATTAACATCACATGCAAATCATAAGTGACATGATATGGCCATGAACTTGTGCTTTTGATCTCCATCTCCAAAGCACCCGCATGATCTCCATCGACACCGGCATGACACCATGATCTCCATCATCTTGGTCTCCATCAACGTGTCGTTATTAGGTTGTCGTGCCAACTGTTGCTTCCACGACTATTGCTAACTCATAGCGATAAAGTAAAGCAAAAACAACAAAAATAATTAAAGACAACCCTATGGCTCCTGCCGGTTGCCGTACTCATCGACATGCAAGTTGTGATATTTACAAAACATGATCATCTCATACATCACATATATCTCATCATGTAATTGACTATATCACATCACAACATACCCTGCAGAAACAAGTTAGACGTCCTCTAATTGTTGTTGCATGTTTTACATGGGTGCTACGGGTATCTAGCAAGAACGATTCTCACCTACGCATAACCACAACGGTGATACATAAATTGCTATTCACCATCTCAAGGATCGCCTTTGTGGAATCCGATCCAACTAGAGTAGGAGAGACAGACACCCTTCAGCCATCTTTATGCAACAAAGTTACATGTCAGTCGATGGAACCGGTCTCTCGTAAGCGTCTGAGTAAGGTTGGTCCGGGCCGCTTCATCCCACAATACCGCCGAATCAAAAAAATACCAAGGGAGGAAGCAATTTAAGCATCAACGCCCACAAACTCTTTTGTGTTCTACACGTGATCTCATCTACGCATAGGCCTAGCTCATGATGCCACTTTGTGAGAACGTTGCATGGGAAACAAAAAATTTCCGACCCACACGCAAGGTCTATCCATGGTGATGAGCATCTATGAGAGGGAGAGTGGATCTACATACCCTTTTAGATCACTAAGCGGGAAGCGTTAAGAAACACGGTTGATGTAGTCGAACATCTTCGCAATCCAAATTGCTAGCCGTCCCACAATCCAATCACGATCCGTCCCGATCTAGCACCGAACGGACGACACCTCCGTGTTCAACACACGTGCAGCTCGATCGTCATCATAGTTTCAAATCCCTAATAAAAGTGCATCATCATCATCATAGTTTTGAATCCATCCACCAAAAGTGCATCGTCCCAATCAAAGTTTTTCGCCCTACCAATTAAATGCACATGAATATCATTCATGTGGGTCATCAACACCACCAGCGTTGTGAACCGTGGTACGATCATCATCATCACCGGCTTATTTGTCGACACTGTGAAGCGGTGAAGTCTCGTTGTCGGGAACACCACCGGAAGCACCTTCATTGCCTTCCATGACGGTCATGTTGCCGACAAAGCCACCTCCAACACCACTCATGTTGCCTCCATAGCCACCTACAAAGCCACCGATCATGTTGTCGCCAAAGCCACCTCCCATGCCGGTCATGTTGCATCCGAAGCCACCTCCTATGCCACCAAAGCCACCTACCATGTGCCACCGAAGCCACCTCCCATGGTTTCGCCAAATGCACCATTCATGGAACATCCCATCATGTTCATGTAGCCACCCATGGAAACTCACATGCCTCCTCCCGCATTTGTTTCTTCATGAGCATTTCATCATGACAAAGTTCAACATAGGACTTTCCCTTGGAATCAAGAGTAGATGTGTCCATAAACATAAACTTGAGTGCCTTCTCCTCAACCATCTTCATATCCTCGGCCACGGCTTTTTTCTCCTCTAGGTCCACCTTCTTCTCCTCGGCCACCTCCAACCTCTCCTCGGCCGCAGCCCTCTTCTCCTAGGCCGTCGCCATCCATCGCTCGGCCTCACTCCTATCCTCTATTTCCTTGAGCTTCAACATTCTTTTTTCTTCGACATACTCTTTCCTCGCCATGACAATGGCATCAAATCCTTCCATGAGATCATTGTCTCCGGCCTGGGCTCCCTTCACTTTGTCGTTTCCATCGAGCCTATAATATTTTGTCACGGAGTGAGGAGTGGGGCTCCTTCTCTCCTCACCAAAGACATCTTCATCCTGAATCACCACACTCTTCTTCTTCGAAGCATCAAAAGTCATCTAGTTTTCCACTTCTCCTCATCCGTGAGCTCTATGTAGCAATGATGAAAAGTGAAAGATTTTCCTTTATTCTTCTTCTTCTCGCCTTTCATGTTCCTCTCTCAAAACAATCCTTGCGCAATCATTTTCTACACTAAAACAACCAACACATCATCATTAAAATGTGGAACAATCCAATATTTAAGAAAGCACGCGCGAAGAGGAAATATTTACTAAGTCGCTATCATCGCAACCACTTGGGATCATGCGAGCAACATTCGACAAGAAATCGGCCCACTTTTGGCATTTGGTGTTGATAGTGGACCAACGTGTTGGAGATATGCCCTAGAGGCAATCATGTATGGTGATATTTCCTATTTATTTATGAATAAATATAGTCCTTGGGCATTTTAATTGATGTGTATTAACAAGTACGTGACTTGTTTGTGACACTGTGCATTGTATGATGACTGTCCTAAATGTTCCCTAGTCGAAAGGGTTGTGTAGACACGCAGCCAATTAGACTTGCATATGACATGGTGGATGGTCTGGTCTCATTGACCATGTAGCATTTGATGCTAGCCGGATAATATTGACTCAGAAACATCTGGTCCGATTCGACATAGTTGGATCCGAGTCGAGATAAGGTCTGAGGACAGACCCAACTATGAGACGCAACGATAGGTCATCTGTGAGTCTCTAATACAACATATGTTCTATGTCCTGAGACCTGAGATCGCGCATGTACTCGGGATGGTGACAGACTTGCTTTGGGCGGACCAAATGCTACTCTGTGATTGGGTATTTAAAAAAGTAGGTTCCGGGCTTGTCTAGACCCATGCTGCGAGACATCGTCAGGCAAGATGGGATTTGCCCCTCCTACCAGGAGAGATATACTTTGGGCCCCTCAGGTGATCCGACATGGATAAGCATGGCCATGCGATGAGGATTATGAGATAATCTGAATGTTGGTCGGATTCACTGGAATGAGAAAGAGGTCATGTTGCAACAAGGATGACCATGTCGCCTTGTGCATGACAACATATATCGTGTGGCAAAGGGAACAGAAGTGTGAAGTACTTGTTTGCCTAACCAGCTTCATCGGACACTTGGAGTCGGCGCGCCTTGCTAGAGGCCGCTACCGACTAGTCGAGCCAGATGTGATCTGACCCGCAACCAAGTGAACAAGAACCTAAAGGGCCGTGCGCTTAAGGGAAGGAACACATGGGCTTTAGGATCCTTGCGAGGCCCAGGAGTTGAGACGATGCTGGATGCCTATATATAGTCAAAGTGCGGCACACCCATCTGGTTGACTGCTTTGGCACCATCATTATGTTTTGCATGTGTTGCAACTAGGCTCCACTCCCCGCTGTCGACTGTGTGGTCTAGACCTAGCAGTCCGCCACACAATGTTCCTCCTGCACGCGCGGATACTGTCAGAGGCGATGCACTTGCGCCGCTCTAGCAAACATGTACGTGGGATCCGGCGACTGGCTATCCGAGGGAGATCATACGAGGAGAAGACGGACGATGTGGATGCGCTACCACAACTCTACTTCCACTGCACTGCACTACACTATGCGTCTAGCGATAACGATCTGTGATCCATCTTCGTAGCAAGTTCTTATTTGTTCTACGTGTAGGTATTTTTAATTTGCATGTGATACACCTATGGTAGAATCCAATAGTGGTATCAGAGCCTCCATTACAGGATTTGGATTTAGATTGGATGCATATGTGATAAGTCGAGGCGGTGGATGAGTTCGGTTGTCATTCATGAGACCGGCTATGTGCATGGTTGATGAGATCAACTACACATCGGGATCATTGAGGCTATGTTTTCTGGCAATCGGAATTGATGAGGTCGTGACACAACCTACCCCTACCGGTCGGTTTCTACCATCGGGGTTAACTATGAAACATAAATCCGAATCGGTCAGCTCATAAAATTCGGCCTGCTCGGAATACAAATTCGATCTGTGATTTCCAAAAACGTCGGGGCGCTGCCCGCACCTGTGAGGGGTGCTGCCCTTCGAACCCTGCCCGCTAACTGGTTAGTGAGACCACCGTGTGCGTAGTACCTTGTATTTCGTACATGATCACACAAACCGGTAGAATGCGATTCTATGCACAACTTTGTTTTGTAGGTTTGATGTGCATATTATGTCTCATATGTATGTGATGCATGTGTGTAATTTAACATGACCTTCATATCATGATTGTCAGCCGGCAGGAGCCAAAGTGTTATCATTATATTGTATAACGACATGCGTGTCGACTTGTGATTCTCTATAAATTCATTACTAGTTGTGGTAGTTGGAGGACAAAGATCAAGTTCGAGGCTTTGGTCTCCCGGCGTGACGAACAAGATGGAGTTTGGCCATGGTTATTGGAGTTGGAGCCGGCCATGGAAGGACGCCCATGAAGGAGCCATACTATTTCACATATTTATTTTTTGTATGTGATTGATATTGCTTCTTGTTTTTATGCATGTTATAATGCTAGAAATATCCCTCATTAATATCAAGCATATTGCCATTCCAGATGTTGCATCTTCGCACATCAAGTACGCTCACTGGGGGGCTCATAAAATTGAGGTTCTACTAGGTGTCCTTGAACTAGAGGGTTCGTGTCAGACATTGACATGCACTGCATCAGGTTAACTTGACAAGGCTATCAAAACGGTTTTGTGCCTTGTGGCAAAGAAAGTTAGGAGCCGGGGTATGAGATACCTACCTGACCGACAAGACTCGTATAAAGATACGTTTAGCAAGCAGTTGCTTAGCGAATAGGCAAGTTGGCTAGCAGTGATGCTAAACCTCTCTAGTCGCTTGTGCTAGTCGAATCCTGAATCACTGAGAGTTTGCAGAGGGATGTCGACTTCAGTGGGAGTAGTGATGTTTAAGGCTTGAATTACTCTATACAAACACATTGCTTAGTGATTGCATATTTTGTATTGTAGATCAATGGCACTACCTGCTCAACCCAAATTTGCATTGAAATCAATTCTGGAAAAGGATAAACTGAATGTAACAAACTTTATCACCTGGTATAGAAATTTGAGAATTGTTATCAAGAAAGATAAAAAAGGAACATGTTCTAGAGGATTCACTTCCAGAGGAATCAGCTGAAAATGCTAATGCCACAACCAAAAATGCCTACCAGAAACTCGTTGATGAATTAAACGATATCAACTCCCTTATGCTGGCTTGTATGTAGCCCGATTTGCAACAACATTTCGAAAACGTTGAGGCTTTCGATATGATCGAGATTCTCAAGAGCATGTTTCAGGTGCAGGCTAGGACCGAAAGGTTCATAGTGTGGCAATCCTTGACGGATTATAAGATGAAAGAGGGTGATCCATTGAGCCCGCATGTGATCAAGATGATCGGATACATGCAAGCTTTGGATCGGTTAGGCTTCCCACTTGGGGACGAGCTGTCCATGGATGCAATTCTGGGTTCTCATCCACCTAGCTATGGGATGTTCGTCTTGAACTATCTTATGCACGGCATGGATAAGAAGCTCATTGAATTGCATGGGATGCTCAAGGTGGTAGAGCAAAATATTAAGAAAGGCACACATCAAGTGTTGATGGTGCAAAACACGACTAAGTTCAAGAAGAGTTGGTCCAAGAAAAATGGCAAGGCAAAGGGCACAGAGAAGGTTGTCTCCGCCGCTGAACCGAAGGCCGGACCAAACTCAAAGACCATTTGCTTTCATTGCAAGGAAGGTGGTCACTTGAAGAGGAACTGTAGCAAGTGGCTTGCTGAGCATGGCAAGAAGGCCGGAAATGCTTCTTTAGGCAAAGGTACACTTGTTACATATGGTATAGACATTTACCTTGCTGATATACCTAGTAGCTCTTGGGTATTTGATACTGGATCGGTTGTTCATATTTACAACTCGATGCAGGGGCTAATAAGAACTAGGCGTGTGGCACAAGGGGAGATTGACATCAGGGTCGGCAACAAAGCAAGAGTTATTGCGTTGGAGGTCGGAACGATGCAGCTCCAGCTTCCTTGTGGACTTATTTTGGAATTGAATAATTGTTATTACATTCCCACACTTAGTCGAAACATTATTTCTGCCTCATGCTTGATGATTCAGGGTTATGAATTCAATTTAAAGGATAGTGGTTGTTTGTTTTATTTGAATGGAGTATTCCACGACTATGCACCCATATTTATTTTAAATCTAGAAACGAAACCGGTCTATAACGTGAATGTCAAGAGGCATCGGCCTAATGAAATAATCCAACATACTTCTGGCATTGCTGGCTTGGACACATTAGTCTGAAACATATGAAGAAGCTCCGTGATGATGGACTCCTAACTTCGTCCGACTTCGGGTCATTCGAGACATGTGAATCATGATTGCTAGGCAAGATGACTAAGTCTCCTTTTGAAAGAGTTGCGAGAGGGCGTCCGAGTTGTTTGAGCTTATACACAATGATGTGTGTGGTCCGATGAGCATAACAGCCGTAGGTGGCTATCAGTACTTCGTGACTTTTACCGACGACTTGAGTAGATATGGATATATCTATTTGATTAGGCACAAGTCGGAGACTTTTGAAAATTTCAAAGAGTTTCAAAACGAGGTTGAAAATCAGCTCGGTAAGACGATAAAACTTCTACGATCAGATCGTGGAGGTGAGTACATGAGCCAGAAGTTTGATGATCATCTGAAAAACCAAGGTATAGTACCTCAGCTCACACCTCCGGGTATGTCGTAGAGAAACGGCGTGTCAAAACAGACAAATCGAACCTTGTTGTACCTGGTCTGATCAATGATGAGCAAAGCGGATTTACCTTTGTCATTCTAGGTATACGCTCTAGAAACTGCAGCTTTCACACTTAATAGGGTACCATCAAAATCCTTAGACAAGACACCACATGAGATGTGGGCTGGGAAGAGTCCTAGTTTGTATTTTCTAGAGATTTTGGGTTGTGAAGAATTTGTCAAGCGACTCATGTCGTAGAAGCTTACACCCAGGTCGTATAAATGCATATTCATGGGATATCTGAGGGAAACCTTGGGTACGACTTCTACAATCGAGAAGAGAACAAAGTGTTTGTTGCTCGGAACGGAGTTTTCCTAGAGAAAGAGTTTCTCAGTCAGGAGGCTAGTGGGAGAATAGTGCAACTCGAAGAAATTCGAGAGCCAATCAGGGCCGACTCGGCTGGTGATGAGATTATACCAGAGTCGGTCAAGGAACCTGTAGTGGCGTCGGCACCGAAGAAACGGAGGTTGGAAAGATTGCATAGAGTGTGTGTCGTGGTTTTGTCATGGCAGATGTCCTAGGACTTAGGTTTGAGGCCATCGCTAAGGTGGACTCAAATGGGTTGATTAGGACGAGGGACACGGGTTTACCCAGGTTTGGCCCCTCGGGAAGAGGTAAAAGCCTACGTCCTTCTTTGTGTTGTATTGATTGGGTATCGACTACAAGGGAGCGGATTCGCTTGACCTAGATATCGATCAATTGTTTTCATGTCCTAAGCTGCCCAGAGACTCGACTTTATATAGGTAGGTTGAGGCCTTGGGGTCACAAGAGTCCGGATAGTCTTACACAAGGTGTCCGATCTTATCTCTAAGCCGCCTTGCCTTCCTGGGCAAGCCGTCTCCTAGGATGATTACACGCCCGGGTCTCACGCCATCTTCACTCTTTGGGCCTCCATCTTGGCCTTGTCTGGTAAGTCACCATGCAGTCTTGTCTACAATCCTCAAGCCCACTTTAGGGGTCTTGGTCTTGATATGAGCCGCCAGGCATGGCCCGGCCCCTTCTGGGTGGGTCTCGACATGGGGTTATATCCCCAACATTAGGCCCCAAATTGATTCGAACCTGCTCATGTCAATCTTCGAATTCATTTGGCAGCGAGTCTCACATCTTCGTTACCTGAAAGAAAAAATTCATAACCCTCCACAATCATAGATGACGTCATCTTGGACATGTCAAAAAGATTCTATGACGTCGTGACGGAACGTCTCATTAAACGGTCGGCCCTAAATCAAGGCGTCTCCTTTGGTCAATCATCATTGCGCCTCCTCGGTTCTCGCGTGGATTGTTGTTGTTCCATCTCATAAATAGGCAAGGGAGGGGTCTCATTTCTTTTTCTCCTCTCCGTTGCCACCATCTCTCTTCTTCTTCTTCTTCCTCAAGCATTCTCGCGTCTGAAGCTCTGCCGCCGTCGCCGCATGTTTCCCCTCTGCACCAACAATGGCCGCTGCATCACCCTAGTCGGTCCAGAACTCGTTGGCATTCAGCCACTCCCCCGGATCCCTTCAGGTTCCCCTTATCTTCTTTTATGGATCTACATTAGCCCACCGGAGCTTTTCTAATTCCTCCGCCGTTCACCGAAAACCTCATCGTAGACGAAGAATGTGAACACCCTAGGCTCTGAAACCCTAGTCAATTTATGTGATGCTCCATTTAATAGGCCTCAAATGCTCAATGTAGATCCCTTCTGGAATAGACTTTATGCATGAACTATTCGCACTTCCGCTATCTTTTTTGTTCATAATATATTTCCCTTTTTCTTCATCTGTAGATCTTGTAGCGCTTGCCATAATTGGTGCATACTTAGTAGAATTTCCACTAGCTGTTGTTTGTTAACCTTCCATTGTACTGTCAGTTGTCCTCGTAGTAATTTTGAATCGCCTGCTCCATAGTAAATGGCGATTTTAATCCGTCAAATATCATTACCGCCAGCTGTAGCTGTTCTATTGTGAGGTTTCTTAACCTGCTGAATTTATTTCCCTTGACAGATCTTAACCCGCTGTCATGTCTAAAGCCCCTGCGTCTTGTGATTGGGTCAGTTCTAGGGTTACTGGGTTGTTTCTCCAAGACCTCGTAGAGATGGGTGTCTTGCCGGCTCAGAACATCGTTCACTGGCGGGTTCCATGGCTAGAGGTCAAACCCATCCCTTAGGGAGGGGAAGTGGTCATTTTTGTCGATCATCTATTTTAGCCCACCTGGGTCAAAGTTTTTCCAAGATATCCTTCATTTTTACAAACTCCATCCTCAAGACATAGGTATGAATTCTGTCACCAATATGTGCTAGTTCCAAGTCTTGTGCGAGGCATATCTGCAAGAAGAGCCGTCTGTTGACCTCTTCCGTGACTACTTCAACATCAACCGCCAGACTGAAGTGGCGGCTAGACCGAGTTTGGAACTTGGAGTCATCTCTATCCAGAGGCGGAGAGATATGATCTTTCTTGCGGCCACCTTGCCGAGTCACCCCAAGGACTTGAACAAGACTTGGTTCTACTTTAAAGAAACATCTCTAGAAGGAGAGAAGCCACTGCCAGGTTACCGCCTTACCCGGCTTTGCACCTCCACCGAGCTCCTAGATCGGATGTCTTCCGCAGAGCAAGCAAAATATGCCCCGGCTTTCACAAAAATCAGGGCCTTAATGGCCAATGACTTGACTAGCATTGATCTAACTCGTTGCTGGGTCACCTGGAGGATCTTGTTGTTGATCTGGTGGGATAAAATTATAGGTGAATATACGGGTGTAGTGGCCGACCCTCTTTGTTTAAACACCACACCTTTGACAGACCAAGATCTCAATACGATCATCAAGTCACTTCTAGGCAAGCCTCAAGATGTTTGCAATAAGACCGGGTTGAGCCTTTTCTGTGTTAAGAACCCGGCTCTGGATGTAAGAATCCTTTCTAGTAAGTTACTTGTTTCGTGTTAACCTTCTACGTTACTCCTTTTAACATTCCGGCAACTTAGATATAGGCCGACTCCCCTCTCTGGAAAAGGAGATATACTGCACCCCTGAAAAAGAAGCCTAAGGCGAGTAAAACCCATGCTCTAGGTCGTAAGAAGAAAACCTCTTCCGAGGAACTTCTTAAGCTTGAAGACTTGGAGTTAGAACTTGACTCTCTTGGCCTTATCTTTATGCAACTCATTGACAATGATTGTTAACATGAAGAAGCGAAGACGAGCTATGTTGATGCTCCAGAGGTAATTACCGTCTCTCGGACACCTTTCCCACTAAAGAGAATATGTCGGGATGTTCGTAAGATAAAATGTTCACGCCCTTTAGGTCACTTGGATCCTAACTTTCTTTTGAAGAAACAACAAGATGATACCAGACATCAAACCCGGAGCACCGACTATGAAGATCTTTTGGCCGGCTTGCCAAACTCCCCGGCTCCTCGGAAGCGGCGCACTAAGGTATTCCTTCGACTGAATCCATTGTCTGTATAATGTTTTTGCATTGTAACTTACTTTTGTTTTCACAATCTTAACCTTCCAGGAATCGCCCCCTTCTTCCTGCGACTCAACCGCCTCTAAATTGCCTCCTATTAAAAACAACCGAGAGTATGTACCCTTATACTCCGTAGCATATGTTAATATTCTTAACCTTACTTCTGTTTGTACAATGACATTTTTGTTCACAGAGCTAAAGCCAAACAAAGAAAGTGAGCGGGTCAACCACCACTCCTATCACTCAAGAGCCAAAAAACCGCAAGACAAATTCTCATGCAGCTCATGTTGAGCCCTGTGAGGCTGAAAAAGACGCTCTTGAAAATGCTCCTCAATCTTCTAAGCTAGTTGATCTTCATGGCCGCTCCTGAAGATCAACCAAAAGCTGATCCTAATATGCCTAGCCCTTCAGTAGCAACAGAGGATGCGACTCCTCAAGAAGAGGTTGTTGTCACTGGGACGGGTTACAATTCTTCGGTTCCTTCTCATGTGTTAGCAAAACATACCAGCAAGGATGAGGCACCCTCACCAGAAAGGGAGAAGATTGATTTTGAATTCCCTAGCTTGGAGAAGCTAACTGCTGACGAATTACCCGCTGGTTATCTGAACCACCTCTCCGCGAGCCTCAGCATGGAGACAAAACTTGTTGGGATGATGAAGAAAAATATGAGGTACTACTCCTATCGGATTTCGGGCTCCGCAAACCCTTAAGATTCGAAGACAAGGGCATGTGCGAAGATCCCCTATTGCTTCTCCCGACCTAGCTCGCTACTTGATGAACACAGGAAAGAACTCGCTCAATGACGAGGAAGAAGATGATCACGATAGTTTACCTAGGTTCGGGCCACTACGAAGCGTAATACCCTACTCCTGCTTTGGTGGATTGCCTCTCGAGGAGGTGAGGTGGATGAACAAGTACAGTGTTTCAGGGCCTCCGGAGAGCTCTCAGTGGTGTTTGAGGCTCCTTGTGGTTTGGCGAGTAGTGGAGTTGGTTGATAGGGTTCAGATCTGATCACCTCCTCTACGAAGCAGCCTACCCTCTATATTTAGTGCTGGCCTGGGTCCTCTTCCCTTGTCGCAATGGCAGGAAGGGATCCCACAATAGCCAATTTTAAAGGGGGCAGGGGTTCATGCTGGCCCTGCCCAAAGGTGGTTTTCGCGTGCAAAGTAGCTGTCGACGCCATAGGGACGGGCTCAACCATGACGTCTGTCCTACAGAGCTGGTGGTTGCGGTCTTGGTGCACCGGAATGGAAACCTTAGGGGGTGCTTTGGGAACCCGCGTACGTCCTTGCTCCCTTTGCACCAAAGGGGAAACTACACCGCCTAGCGCATTGGTGCTCGCTTGTCCTTCCATGCGTCATCTTTGACTCCTGAGGTCGGGCCTTGCATAGAGATCTCCGCCACTCCGGAGGGGACCTATGGAGACCCGCCCCTTACTGGCCTTGCTGCTGCTCCTCCTCGTGAGGCTTTGACCCTCGTGAGGGCCTTGTCTTAAGTGGGGCCTCGCCTGGCCCCACTTGGTCGATGAAGTGGGCCACGTCCTGGGCCACAGGCTGGCAAGTCTGGGTACCTCGGTTCCCAAAACACCGATAGTAGCCCCCGGGCCCAATGCCCACCTGAGCTGGCTTACGGGCGAAGCCTTGAGGACATCCCAAAGTGTCGCGGGCCCCAATTGCTTGCAGGCCAGGCTTGGCACGCATTAAATGCCTCGGTGATGACGCCTTCGATCCCCGAGGCCGTCCGGAACCGCACCAGTTGGATTGATGCGACGCCTGGGCGCTACACAGGCCATCATCGCTTCCCATCAAGTGTTGTCGTTACTACAGGCCGCGTGGACGTGACTCTTCGGAGGGCAGGGAGGCGACGTGTATTGAACCGCATTGACCGAACCGCCTTGCGCCGCTTGAGGGGCGCGCGACACCTACCCTCCCACGACGCCTCATGGCGGCGGTTATGCCTATAAATCCACCCTGTCCCTGGTCACGGAAGGGTACTACAGCCTTGAGGCTCCCCCTGTTTCATTCTCTCCGCCAGCACAAAACCCTCTTTCCTTCTTGTCCCCCTGTCCTTCATGGCGTCCGGAGGGAGCGGTTCAGGCGCAGGGAAGCAGCCGGTTCCTTCAGCTCCTTCGCCCTCCTCCAAAAACGATGACGGGGCGCCCTCAGGGTCGGCGCAAGTTTGCCAGCAGTGGGCCCTGGCCAACGAGTAAGTATTCTGCCGTCTCCCTCTTCACTCGTTCTTCCGTCCATCGTCTGGAGCTTGATCTCCTTCCCCTCCTTCTAGGACTCCTGCGACCAAGAAGCACAAACTTGGTGAGCTTCAGGAGTAGGTAGAGATGTTGCAGGCCCGACTGACCATCGCCGAGGCCGCCTTTAATGCCGCCCTCCGGGGCGAGGCTGAGGCTCGGCCGGAGCTGGCATCCCTCCAAACCCAGGTCCAAGAGGCGGCCGACGCCGTGCAGGCCGCCAAGGACGAGGTGACGCATGCGAGGATGCTGGAGTCCCTCTATGCCAAGAAGTTCTAGGGCATCGCCTGCCACGCGGCCGGCGCAGTGAGCTGGTTCGTCGGGGATACCCCCGTGCTGCCGCCCATGCGCGGTGAGGGGGGTTACCTTGAGTTCTTCCAGAAGGTGGTGGAGGCACTGGAGACCGGCATCTCTCGCGTCAACGCGGACAGCGCATCCGACGCACGCGACCTTCTGGACCTTGCCTTGACACTCATCTACTCCAACCCGCGCCGCCTTGTCCCGTAGCTCGACCTTCGGCACCTTGGAGAGCAGGTGCCTGATGAGCTCCAGCACCCCCTCTGGGACAAGGCACGCCCGCTCGTGGAGGCCATGGTGGACCGGTTCATCCAGGTGCCTACCTCAAGAGAGGAGGATGGCTCCGATGCTGAGCCAGCCGGCGACACGGCGGCAACGATGACTCCTCCCCTTAGGCACCCTCCATTCCTATTTATCGCTACCTGTAATGCTCAAACAAGAACCCTGTGCCGTGGGGCATTAATATTTTGCATGTTACCTTTGTCGTCTTGCTTTTCTTCCTCGATTTGCTAGTTGTGGTGCTGGTTGGCGCTGCCATGGTCGTGGCCCTGCGTCAGCCCCCGATACGGCCCCTGCGAGGCTCTCCCCTATAGGGGCGACTCACATCCATTGCTCATGTCAGACCCTGGGCCTCGCGGCTCATCGCGATCGAGCCTCTCCTCGCACGTCGCCTCCTTTGTCGCTTCGTCCCTCAGGGGCCTTGGTAGCCACGCATAGTAGCCGTAGTTCCTGCATTTTTAGGTTAGAGTGTGTAGTCCTCATTTCATCCCCGGGGTCGTTATTAGGCCAGGAGGCTCCTGATGGGTTCGATATTATACTTAGCTTAGTATGATGCTGGCGACCCTGCGTCACGAGGCGAGACAGTTTGTTCCGTCAAGCTGTGACTCCGTCTGTGCTATCTTCTTCTTACCTGTTGAACGGTCTGGGGGCCCTTTCGGCACTCTACATCTGTAGGTCCCAGTCCCGCACATTTACCCACCATTGTTAGGTATGACCGAGATGACGTACTTCACAAGGCGAGGCCCCAGTACTCCTGATGCCGACCGGAAACCATGGATGGCACCAGGAATTCGAGTGGCATTATCACTGGTAAGGCTCCCGAGGCACGTTGCCCAGGAGCCCCCGTTTTGACGCTCAAACTGCTCTATGTCGTTAGGTCCCAGTCCTGCGCATTTCCCCACCACCATTAGGTACGACCAGAAACCAAGGACGTACTCCATGGGGTGAGGCCCCAACACCCCTGATGCCGACCGGAAACCAAGGACGACATCAGAGGGTACGAGTGGCCTTATGACCGGTAAGGCTCCTGAGGCATGCTGCTCAGGAGCCCCCGTTGACAATCGAGCGATCCTGTCGTCGTTTTCTCACGACAGATGTCATGGGGTGGCTTATCGATGGTGTTGGGTCCATTGGACGCCGATGGGCTTCGGGTGCGAGATTGGGCACAAGAAGGTGATGACACACGATGTACCCAGGTTCAGGGCCCTCCGTGGGAGGTAACACCCCTAGTCCTGCTTGGTTTCGTTGGATGGGTGGATATGAGTACAAGAGTGCTCCTAGAGCTGATTCTGGAGGAGGAAGAAGGAGCAACCGGCTCGTCTTCCTCTGTTGCTAGAGAGGATGCGAGAGCCTCCTATGTGTTTGTGTTTGTTGTTGATCCATCGACCCGTTGCATGGGGGGCTCGGGGTTTTTTATAGGCCAACCCCCCGGCTCTTACAATATGATTTAAGTATAGGGGTGGAGGGACCCGGCTAGCAGCCTCTCTGCCTGGCCAGGGGGTCCCACGGCTCGTGTTGTCTCGTCGTGGGAAGGGCCCACCGGCCATGCGGTTCCATCCCCGCTGGGACCCGCCAGCAAGCGCAGTGATTGGTCCTTGCCCACCTGCCCCGGCACGGGTCGCCTGGGGAGGCGTTGTCTAGCGTCAGCCAGCCGAGGTCTTCGGTATGGCCGGAGGCACTGTAGCCACGTTGGGACAGACACTCGAGTGGCGGAGACATGCCGACACTGTTCCCCCGCCCGATCGCGTTCACCGAGGTCAGCGGCCCGGACGGATGAACTGTAGCCATGCGGGATGACGCGTAAGCGACCACTGTTGACACAGGGTCGCCCGTCCCGCCAGTCATGTTGCATCGTCGTACCCGTGGACAGAGGGACGGGACAGGGTGTGTCCGTCCCCCGGTCAACGGAGGGCCCGGCTCATGGGCAGCCAGCCGCTTGACCAGTCGGGCGAGGGCACGCCTGCCCGCTAGACCAGCCGGACGAGGCACCAGCTGGAGCCGGCTCGCACGGCACGTCCTCCAGCCGGCCTCGTCTAGCCGGTCGCCTGGTTTCTTCGAAGCGGAGAGGGGAGAACTCGTGGCTTTGGCCTACCTGGGGGTATGAACCCCGTAAGTAGCCCCCGAAGCCGGAGGGGGCCCACGTCCGGCGGACAGTGTTGTGCCGGCGGCTTCCCCTCAGTTCCGTCCGCCTCCGGCTCGAAGGCGAAGGGCCAACCGGGCCAGTCGTTGGACCCGACGCCTCGGGTTCCGGTGTGCCGCTCCAGGACGCGCACCGGCACGCAACTCGCCACGCGGAGCGCAATGATGTAGTGAGGCCCGCGCCCGCGGGGGAGACGAGATGTCGCCTGGGCCTAGTCCGCTAGGGCCCAGGCGTAGCCCGATAGGCCTCGGGGCCAGGGTTGGATTCTCTATGCCCCGAAGCGGCCGTTACGGCCGGAGGCTTCCCACTCGCGTAGGATTTCCGAGGAACGTGGGCACAAACGATCCCACGTCCTCGGTTGTGTCCTCCCCTATAAAAGGGAGGGAAGGGCAGGGGGCAGAGGCTCCGTGCTTCTGTCCTCGCTTCTCCACAAACCGCCGCGCTCGAGCTCGCGCCCGCACCCACACGCCGTTCCACCGCTGAGATGGCCGACGGACGCGGCGGTAGCTGGGGAGGTTCTTTCGTCACCGACGTCGACATTGATGAGCTGCGCAAGGTGCGGATGCCACTGCCGCCCGAGTGAGTGGTCGCCCGTGCACTGGGCGGTGAGCTAGTGCTGGCGCCGCAGCCAGGGGAACGAGTAGTGTTCCTTTGGCATTTCTCCCAGGGCTTCGCACTCCCGGTGAGTAACTTGTTCCGCCTCTTCCTTGACACCTTCGACCTTCAACCTCACAATCTTGGTCCCAACGCCATCTTGTACCTCTCCGCCTTTGTGGCGCTGTGCGAGGGGTATCTTGGAGTTCTTCCTTTTCTTGGTCTCTTCAACGTGCTTTTCTATCTCAAGCCGTTGACTAGCAACGCATGCAGGGGCACGGTAGTGTGCTGCCGCGGCGTTGCTTGCTTCCCCCCTCTTTGATTGACTCCGTTAAGGGGTCGCACCGCACATTCTTCTACGTGAAGAATGTCGACCCAGTGACGGACTACATCCGGCTGCCGCCCTTCAAGGACCGGCAGTCGTCCCAGCAGAATTGGCTGGCGTCGGCCCCGCACGGCGTGGCTCTGGAGGAGCTGGGCCGACTCGGGGAGCTGAAGAGCTCTGAGGGGCTGGTCGCTGCCGACCTGGTGGCGGCCTTCATATCGCTCCGGGTGTCGCCATCCAGATGAGGCCACAACGGATCTGCGACATGTCCGACCGGCATGACCCTTGCCGGCAGTCCACCGTTGAGCTGACGCCGGCTGAGGTGGCGAAGCGGGTGAACGCCCTCATGACGTTCAAGCTGAAGCCCGCCACGTGGTTGTTCGGCATGGAGCCGTATGACTGCATCAACCAGCCTCCCCTGGTAAGTCTTCTCGATGAAGCGGTTGTCTTTTTGTTCGTTATTCCCTAGCCGTCAGCCAACTAGAGAACTTATGCCGGAGTGCTGATCGTAGCTGCTGGTGCGACAGAACACTCCGGACAGCCCGCATCCGCAGACCTCCGAGGCGGAGCGGGAGGATTCTGATTCTCGAGACTTCCTGACGGGGGGTCCCGCGGAAGAAGGAGTGGACTCCTCCGAAGAAGCCGATGAGCCAGCGGACCCACGAGGCGGCGCTCCAAGCGGAGCCGAAGGATCCGGAGCAGCCAGAGGATCCAGCAGAGCGGGTGAGTACCCTCTTGCCCCCTCCATCCGCGATTGGATGGACGATGATGATGACGACGATGATGAGCTGATGATCCTGGATGGACCTCCTCCTGCAGCGCGCCAAGACCGAAGGAGCGAGGAGCGCCCGCCTCGAGGCCTGGCCGCTGAACCGGCCGCCAGGGGGAAGAGGCCGGCCTAGGGGGGCCGATGGCCCCACCGCCTGGCCCGAAGTGGATCAAGATGGCAGCGCGGAAGCCGCCGCCCCATGCCAAGCGGGCCCTACCCCTCGTCATCGCGTAAGTCTTCTACACTGCTTCTTGAGTTTCTTCTGTTTCCGCCTTGCGAGCCGATCGATGACCGGTACTTGGGTGCTGCAGCGACCCCATCGAGCTCCAGGAGGAGGGGGCGGCTGACGAGCGGACGGAGGCCGCCAGCCGGCTGGCCCGTGAGCACGCGACCACCCAGCGGGAGGAGAAGAGGAGGCTTGCAGAGCTGCGAGCCTCTCGGTCCGGTGCGCGGGGAGGGGCCGCGTGCTCCGGGACCTCAAGTGGTCGGCAGCGCAGAGGGGCGACCGAGCCGTCGCGAGCCTCGGACTCGGTGGCGGAGTCCACCTGTATGTCGAGCCCCCCTTGAGCGAGCCGTGGGATGTGGCCACGGATCTGCCGCCGCCCCCGCCCACGCGAGAGACGACGATAGAGCCGGCCCCCTAGGCGGCCCGGCCCGAGGTGCCGGTGGTGACTCTGCCCACCTCCGAACCGGCCCGAGAGGAGGTGCCGGAGGTGCCGCCAGCCACGGAGGCAACGCCGGAGGTGCTGCCAGAGGCAGCCGCCATGGAGGTGGAGTGGCCCTCCAACGTGGCTGACGCGTCGGAGCAGCCGGGAGGGGAGGCGACGACGCTGCCAGGTGGGGGGCCGCCAGGAGGCGACTCCCGGTCCCTTGCCGTTATCAACCCGCCCTCAGCGGTCGGAGCCGTGGCGAGTCCGGGCGGCAGCGGCTGTCGGGTCCGGAGGATCCTGCGGACGATGAAGGAAGTCAGCCGGGACTGGGAGGTGCTAGCAAGCGCGCCGGCCCTGCTGGCATCCCCGGCAGGCGGGCCGGTCCCCTCTTTCGGGGATCTGGGGAGTGTCCTGGACTAGTGCCCGCAGGAGCTGGCCCGGTTCGCGGAGGTGGCTAACGCTGCCCTTCAGCGTGTCGAGGTAAGCCCGCTTTTGCGTCAGAATTCTTAGTGGTGGCGTGCAAGCGCACCCACTAAGTGTAGCCCTCGAGATGCGGGCCGGCTGACCGGCTGCCAGGCAACCAGGCCGGATCTCCTTCGAGTGTGTCTTGACGTTTGCCTCCTTTGTAACAGGAAGGAACCTCCTTGCGGCAGAAGCTTTTTGCAGAGGCGGTGGTCATCCACGACCGTGGCAAGTATGGCTTCTACCGCCTGGAGGAGGAGCTGGCCCGTGTACAAGGTAAGTTTGTACTTTGCAGGTGGGGCGTGTAGCCCTCGAGAGTCAGTGGTTGCCGCCTGTTCGCTGATGTTGAATGTGCTATGCAGTCGAGCTGGCCGCCCTTCGGGAGGAGAAGACCGGGCTCACCGCCGAGCAGGACCGGCTAGCGTAGGATGTCCAGGCGGCCGTGCAGGAGATGGACCGATAGGCCATGCTGCTGGTCGATGGAGAGGCGGTCCGGGACCAGCTCAAGGCTGAGGCGGCGAAGGAGGTGGTGGCCCGAGAGACGGCCGTCAAGGAGGCGGCTGACGCCGCCCAGAGGACCACCGCCCTCCAAGGCGAGGTGACCCGCCTCGAGAAGGCGCTCGAGGAGGTCAGGGGCTCTCTTGCCGCCTCGGAGGCGGCCTGGGTGGCCGAGTGTGGAGCGTCGCTCAACTTCGCCATCAGCATGGATAACGCGATCGAAGGTAAGTGCCCACTTCTCGCTTTTTTCGATTGGTTGCCCTTTCTCTTGCCGCTTCTTGCGTTTCATCTTACTTTCCCTTTCCTTCTTCTTCTTCCCTTTAGTGCGGTTCCCGGAGACTCATCACCGCGCCTTGCGGGCCGTTGAGGAGCACCGGGAGCACCTCCGGGAGTGCGGCTGCTCCATCGATGAGCACGCCCTGTGGGACATGGATGAGATCGGGATCGCCGTCGAGATGTGGATGACCCATCTTGAACGAAGCATGGAGCGGCTCAAGACCACCGGCAAGGAGGTCATCGCCGCGTTATGGCCGGACCGCGGAGGGACCCCATTGCACCGTGTGGCCTAGTGGCTCGAGCATGCCGTCTCCCGCCTCAAGGCCTGGAAGGCCTCGGCCGCCCAAGCCAGAGCGCAGATGGCGCTCCGATTTGTCACCTCGTGGTACCGGGGGTGGATCTCGCCCGGTTGGCAATGATGCAGGACGTGCCGGCCATGGAGCGGGAGGCCCATGAGCCGCCCCTTGTCCAGCGGGCGAACGAACTCGCATCGTACATTAACGCGGATGAGTTCCTGCCGCCCCTTGGTGAAGACGGCGAGTCGCTGCTCGAGGACTCCTTCGGCATCCCACTGGTCCCGGACGACGGCAAAGTTGCCGACGAGAGCACCGACTCGAGCGGCGAGACGGCAACGACCAAAGAGGCCACCTCAAAGGACAAAGTGGCCGACCCGAAGACTGCGAGCACCTCCAGGGCGAGGACCGAGCCGCCTCTCGACGCGCCGGCTGGGGACGCGCCGGCGGCCTGAGCCCCCGGGCCCCTTTCTCTTTATCTTTTCTTTTCCCTGCATTTTAACTTGGATTCGATCCACCCACTAGGGGTGTGCATGTAATGAACTGAATGCCAGTCATGGGCCGTTTTGGTTTATGTTATGAACACTTGTGTTTTTTGCCTTGTGAATCCTGCCGCCTCACTCTTACCCCTTTTTCGCCCGCCTCGACTCTTTGTGTTTCTACTCCTTTTCCCCTTTGGCCTCAGCCCCACCAGCCCGACAGCCGGGAGCCGGTCAGTAGCTGGGTCGGGGCGTTCACCTTGAGGGATCCGTTTCAAAACTTAGGAATCATGGGGGGGGGGTCGGGGTAAGTGAAGCTGCTAGAGCCGAACCTTGCCGCCCCGAGGCCCCATCAGCCGGACAGCCGAGTGCCAGTTTGTAGCTGGTAAGGGTGGGAAGGCTTGGCCGGCTCACATTACTTAGTCTTTTTTGGGGAGAGATACTTCTAGGTCCAGCCGGCTAGCCCCCGAGCCTGGGGGCTGAACCGGGGAGCCGGTGAGTGTGGAAAGCTTTGAGATAAACGAAACGGGGCGCGCCCCAATAGCCAGCTTGGGACGCCCATTGCAATCATAAGCCCAAAAGGACGGGGATACATACATACATTGGTTTTCCATAGCAGTAAAACAGGCGCAGGAGTGCCACATTCCATGGACGCTCCGTTTCTTCACTGGAGGCGTCTCTCTTGCGTTTTTGTGGCTTCTGGGCATCTATCAGATAGTATGCATTGTTGTGAAGCGCCTTGCTGATGATGAACGGGCCCTTCCAGGGGGAGGACAGCTTGTGCTGACTGGCGGTTCGCTGGATCCGCCTGAGGACTAGGTCCCCCTCGCGGAACGAGAGCGGTCGGATCCGTTCGCTATGGTAGCGCTAGAGCTTCTATTGGTAGATCGCCATCCGGCTCAAGGCCAACTGGCGATCCTCCTCGAGCAGGTCGACGCCGTCTTCTCTTGCCTCCTTGGCGTCCTTTCTCCGTGTACAGGGCAACCCGAGGCGAGTCAAACTCAATGTCGGTGGGGATGATCGCCTCGGACCCATACACAAGGAAGAACGGGGTCTAGCCGGTTGACCGGTTCGGGGTGGTCCTCAGACTCCACAGGACGACCAGCAGCTCATCGATCCAGTAGCCAACCAACCTGACCAGCGGCGTCACGAGCCAGGGCTTGATGCCGGACAGGATGAGGCCGTTTGCCCTCTCGACCTGGCCGTTTGACTGTGGGTGAGCGACGGAGGCCAGGTCGAGCTGGATCCCTTGCTTGGAGAAGAAATGCGAGAGCGCACCTTTGGCGAAGTTGGTGCCGTTGTGGGTGATGATGCTGTCTGGGATGCCGTAGCATACTGTGATGTCATCTATGAACGGGACGGTTGTGGGGCCGTCTAGCTTCTTGATTGGTTGTGCCTCGATCCACTTGGTGAATTTGTCCACGGCCACCAGCAAGTGCGTCATGCCGCCTCGAGTGGTTTTGAATGGACCCACAATGTCCAGCCCCCAAACGACAAAGGGCCACGAGAGGGGGATGGTTTGGAGGGCCATTGCCAGCAGGTGGCTTTGCATGCTGAAGCGTTGGCAGCCCTCGCACTCGTCGACCAATTTCTTGGCTGCCTCGAGAGCCGTGGGCCAATAGAAGCTATGGCGGAAAACCTTGTCCACCAAGGTTCGGGAGGCGGCATGATGCCCGCACTCGCCTTGGTGGATGTCGAGGAGGATCTCCAGACCCATTTCCGGCTCGACACATCACTTGAAGACGCCGGTGGTGCTGCGGTGGACGAGCTCGTTGTTGATGATGCTGTAGGCCAAGGCCCGGCGCTGGACCTACCTAGCCAGAGCCTCGTCCGGAGGCAGCTCGCCTCATAGATGGAATGCCAAGATGGGTTGGGCCCATGAGGGAGCCACGACGGCAGCCGGCTTGGGAGCCCCCAGGACTGGTTGATCAGCCCCCAAGGCCGGCCCGTCAGCACCCGGGACCAGCTTGGGAGCCCCCGGGGCTGGTTGGTCAGCCCCAGGGTCTAGTTCGCCGGTCTCTGGGGCCAGCTGATCGATGACCATCATGACGGCCGTGACATCGGTGCTTGCTGCCCTGGGCGCCGCCGGCTCGACCGGGACCGGCTAGGCAGCCGATGGTTCGAGAGCCAGTGGCAAGGTTGCCGGAGTGGCGGCCGGAGCCATTGATGGGCCGGCGGCGCTTGTCGGCACGAAGGTTGACTCCGACTCTGGGGAGGTATTGATCGATGGCCTAAGCAACAATTCGAGGGAGACACTGGCTGGGATGGCCTGCCAGGTGGATCCAATTTTTGCCAATGCGTCCGCCGCCTCGTTATCCGCTCGAGGGATATGATGAAACTCATAGCCCTCGAAGGATCTGGTGAGCTGTTGCACAGGGAAGCGGTAGCTGGCCATGTTGGCGTCCCTAGCATCCCACTCGCCAGAGACTTGCAGCACCATGAGGTCGGAGTCGCCGAAGGAGAGAATGCACCTGATGCCGATCTCCTTGGCGAGCCGGAGGCCGTGGACGATGGCCTCGTACTCCGCCATGTTGTTGGAGGCGGCAAAGTGGATCTGGAGGGCATACTTGAGCTGATCATCTTTTGGGGACGAGAGGACTATGCCGGCACACAAGTCGGTCTTCATCTTTGAGCCGTCGAAGTGCATTCGCCAATGCGTTGAGTCTGGGGGAGGCGGGACGAACTCCATTGTAACAGCCCGGGACCAACGCTCCAGAAGATTCGAGAAGATTCCCATTTTATTTCCATTCTTGTTTGTGTTTCGTGTGGTTGTCGCATTCATCATTGCATCATTCGCATCATCTGCATAGCATCGTCACCCGTTTTCGAAAACTTGCATCCGTTCATAGTTGCCGGATCTCTCCGTTCTTGCCGTTGCCGTTTCGAGACCAACCACACACGCACGCGCCCGCGATATCGTTAAATAAAACCGTTTTTAATGCACGCTAAAAATATTCTTGGATTGGGTCGAAACTTGACGTGTGGTCTTGTTATATTGTAGGTAGACCGCCCGTCGAATTTCGTCGCGTTCCGAGTTCGTTTGATACCCTATCGATCATCCGTAGCCGTGTGGTCATCGGTTATCGTCAGATGTTTTCGGTGCTTTAAAAATCATGTCACGGGCCGCAAACTTCCCTATCTTCCCCCTATCCCCTCTGCACAGCCACCATAGCCCCCCTTCGCTGCCGGACCGTCGATTTGACATCCGACGGTCTGAAAACGGATAGGAACCGTCATCCCTAGCCCCTAAAGCTATAAATAGACCCTCCCCCTTCTTAATTGGGCAGCTAACCCTAATTCCCTCGTAATCCGTGCCCCCAGCCGCCTGTCACCCTCCTCCATCCATCGTGGCCCACCCAGGTACATCCGAGGCCCGTTCAGGCCCGAGCTCGTGCCGCCGCTCGCCTCTCTCCCCGCAGCCAGGGAGCAGCCCCGTGGCTCCGCCCCCGAGCACACGTCGCCTCTCACCTCGCCGGCGAGCCGTCGGAGGTGTCGACCTCGCCGTGAAGCCAGTGCCCGCGTCGCCATTGCTCCCTTCCCCAGCGGTTTCTCATCTCTCTTCCTAACCTCGATCTCCCTCCCTCTCCCATGGCTCGCAGGAGGTCCCAACTTCCTTGGATCTAGAGCTCCGTCGCCAAAGCAGGCCAGAACCAGAGGGATCCGATGCTGCCGCCCCGATCTATCTGTTCCTTCTGCATCCGCATTGCCTCGCCTACCTAGGTCATTGTGCTTGTCGATCCTAAGTCTGTCGGGACCCCAATCCTAAGTCATATGATTCCATACTGTAACAAGTCACATCACTTTGCGGCCTCACGCACGGTAACCCCACGGCTGCAGCCTTACCTCGGCCGGGACCGTTTGCATCTTTTGGCTCACGTATGTGAACCTGTCACTGGCCATCACACAACAAAGAACCCGGGCCGACATAACTAGTCATAGAACCCAAGTGGCACATCCGTACGGAAACAGGCATACATAACCCAGCAATGCAGGTGTCGGCCTCAAGCATGTGTAGACGAGTCATAGCAAGCTACAAGGACTCTATTATGTCGTGGGGCATAAATGCCATCACTGCACGTAGACAAGTCGTAGCAGGCTACAGGGACTCTATTACACTGCGAGACATTTCCCCAAATGGACAGACACAACAACAAAGAAGGATACATGCTGGTCAATCAATGTGTCCGGAGCAGTAGCAAGCTACCATGGCTCGGTGGAAGCACAAAGATGCAGTTTCCCGTAAAGAGTACTACTAAAGGCACACGACTAGGTGTCGGATCCCATACATATCGTTGCACGTCACACGTATGCACGGCATGCCCGATATGCATAGATACAATTATGGCAACACAACATAACCATACAACAACATGACTTTTATTTAAGAGGCTCAGACGAGCCTTGCATAATATGTTCTTACAGATAGGGGTCACATGACCCGACACTCAAGTCATACAAACAAATTCATACAAGCCAGCGGAAACGTAAGTTGTCTGAGTACAGACGACAAAATATAAAAGAGGCACACGGCCTGACTATCTACAGCCCACCACGCGGGCAAGATCGTAGCTGGGACACCAGCTATTCGGCATCGTCAACGTCTAGATAGAACCCACCTGATGGGTCCTGGTTCTCTTCTGCAACATTAATTAAGCAAGGTTGTGTACAATTGTACTCAGCAAGTCTTTAAAATAGACCTAGTCTATTTATGCTCATGTATCAACAAAGGGGGGTGGTGGAGTTCATGCAGGAATGCCAGCTTTGACTCATGGCTAACCTACACTACTCAATTTTAAACTCCTTGTTACAATTTTAGTTATCGCACACGAGTCCATTATCTCCATCACAATACACTACCATGGGTTCACCTTCCCCTTCCGGAAGAGTGCCATCCACGGTACTCACGCTTGTATTGATATTTTTAGAAGTATCCATTTGATTATCTATGAACAGCATAAGTTCTCCAAGTAGTCCATATCCGAGGATGCGACTATTCGAATAGTTTCATACCTTGCAGGGGTGTACTTCTTCACACACGCTCTCGCCACTTATCGTTGTGTGCCATAAACCATGCACCTTGGCAACCTTCAAGCGGATGCCTAGCGAGGGAGTCGGCCATGACCGTCAATCACATAAGACCACTAGTCCAGGCTACCGCCTATTTGAGACTGAAACCGCATGGAAGTCCGGCCGAAGTTTCCGCTACGGCCCCAAACGATGTGCGCAGGGTTCCCAAGCCCACCATTCGGGTGACCCTTGGTACACCGTGCCACTGCCTACCGTGTCGTAACCCACCCCGAGGGTCAGCGCTACGCACGGCCTCCAGCATGCTATAAACACCAGAAACTACTTGCAATACTTGGACCAAGGACTAAGCGACTGATAAGTCGAGAGGGTTAGTTAAGTATCCCAACATGTGGTAGTATCTAGTCTTGGATCACAAACACGGAACCCAGTTCCTAAGAACGGTCCCAATGAGACAACCCACTATGTACTCCTACATAGCCTCTCATTACTACCTTTACCAAATCGTATTCATTATAAGCTTATCACATCGGACAACACTGTTTCACTCAGTTCATCACCCAGATGAAACAGACCTGACACAACTCTAAGCATAGCAAGCATAGCATGAAAGTAAGCTAAGCACATCATGGCACAAGCATCTACCAGGTGTGCTAGGTTGCAAGGTTTAGCTATTTACTGTGACAAGATCAGGTCATGCATAAGAATAGGATCATCTACCGTGTAAGACTGACATATGACTGTTTGTCCTAATGCAATAAATGAGAGCAGGAGCGAGAGAGTGGGATGTTATCGAAATGATCAATGGGGTTGCTTGCCTTGCTGGGTTGCGGAAGAGTTCTCTCCTTCGTCGGGGTACGGAGTAGTATCCTCCGGATTGGGGCCTACCGCAACGCAGATAAAAGCATTCAATACAAGCAGATGCAACAATATGATGCATGATCATGGCATAGTAGTATGCATGGATGAGCTAATGTAACTAGTGGTCATGTCAATTTGAAATGGATTTGAATATAGGTTCAAAGTTGTTCTCATTTCAAATTCCATATATTGACCTAATATTAAAATGTCCATGTTCACCTATTTAGGTTGCTCTAACATGCATGAGAGTAGCACCATTGGATTCATTGGATTTTTCTGATAAATTTTCATATATAAATTATTTTCATCTGACTTACAGATTAATTTATATGATTTTTCAAAGTTTTAAATAATTTCTGGAATTATTTTTAAATAAGAAATTGAATTATGACATCAGCTTGATGTCATGATGACATCAGCTGGTGAGCTGACCCGGCCCAGAGTCAAACCTGACATGTGGGGTCCACATGTCAATGACTCATTTACTTAACTAATAAAATTAACACTAATCCTAACTATTTAACAGACCTGGGCCCACATGTCATTGACTAATTAGCGTAATTAATTAAATTAATTAGTTTATTCCTAATCAGGGGTTAGCCAAAGGCTGGCCCCAGCTATCAGGGGTCAACCCTCGTGGTCAAACTGACCAGAGCCACCGGCGACGAGCCGCCGGCGACTCCAGGGACGGCGGAGGGCTTCGGAAACCCTCCTCCGACGACCAAATCCACGACGAAAGGGCTCAAACTACAGCCTATGCACGCGCCCGTCCATTGGGGCACGACCCCGAGGTTGGGGTGGCCCGGAACGTCGTCGGCGACGACCTTGGCGGACGGCGGCGCTCGGGCTCCGACGGAACCACGGCTACAGACCACAACAGCACGCGCTCTAAGCACCTATGGCACCTACTTGACCCTACGCGCACGATGGCATCCTTGGAAGGACCCATTGGTCACCGAAGCATCGTGGACGGAGAGAACAGCAGCGATCGGAGCTCGGGCTCGAACGAATACGCGGCTACAGAGCATGACAACGAACGGGGAGAGAGGGAAGAGGCTCGGGGGCTCACTGCGGATGCTGAGGCAACGACACGAGCTCGGGGACAGCTTGACGACGATGAAATCGACGGCGGCGAGCTTCTGATCCGAGGAGGAAGAAGAGGCCAGGGTTCCCTCGATGGAGCTCTGGGCGGCAATTCCTTTGGCGAGGAGGATTAGGGTGACGAGGCGGAGCTTCTGCCTTCTCTACGGCACGGGGGAGGGACGAAGGCGAGCAGACGACGGCGAGCTATGGAGTGGCCATGGCGGAAGCAGAGAGGAAGGAAGAGAGAGCGAGGAGCGGAGGGAGAGAGCAATGGGGAGGCGGCTCAAGCTTATCCCCGGCATCGCACTGGTGAGGGAGGGGCCAGACAGGCAGGTGGTGTGGCGCCACCGGCGTGAGCGCACGGCGGCCACACGCCGCGCCTACTCGACGCCAGGAGGACGAAGACCCCCTAGGCCAGATGGGCCAACAGGTAAGTTCCCTCTGTCTCTTTCTCTTTTTCCTTTCTTCTTGTTTTCTATTTTTCTGACATTTGTTTATTTTATTTCCAGATTCAAATGACCTTCAAATTATCCCCAAACAATTTCTAAATTAGAGTTTGAATATTTCAAACCTATTCAAAATGTTTTAGGGGTTTTGAAATCAGAATTAATGATAATGATTTTATTTGTCATTTTCAGAGACTTAAATCATAAATTTAAATTATTTGAAATGTTCAGATAATTAAAATGGTCCCTGGTATATCCATGTCCTCAATTATCAGACATAGGGAACATTTTTGATGGGCATTTTGGATTTGTTGAAATTTCATTTATCTAGAATTTATTTAATTCATGAAATGCTTGGGGTTTCTTTTCTTTCTCCCCATTTCATATTGATGCAAAGATGATGATGATGATGCAAACAAATTGCTAGCCTAAGGCACTTGCTAGGGTTGTGACAACTCACCCACACTCAAAAGAATCTCGTCCCGAGATTTTGAAGTTGTCGGAAGAGCGTGGGGTACTCTAGTCGAAAACGATCTTCTCTTTCCCATGTCGCCTCCTTTTCAGAATGGTGCGACCACTGAACCTTGAGAAACTTGATGTTCCGACGCCGTGTGGTACGCTCAGCTTGGTCGAGAATACGAATAGGGTATTCTCGGTATGTAAGGTTATCTTGGAGATCAAGCGCTTCATGGTCCACTTCTCGGACAGGGTCCGAAAAGCAACGCCTGAGTTGCGAGATGTGGAAGACATCATGAACTTTGGAAAGATGCGGCGGTAGTTCCAATTGGTAGGCAACCTCTCCTCGTTTAGCAAGAATGCGAAAAGGTCCAATGTAACGACGAGCCAACTTGCCTTTGATACTGAATCGATGGGTACCCTTCAGAGGTGTAACCCGAAGGTAAGCCTTCTCGTCAACCTCATAGGTCACAGACTTATGATGACGGTCATATTGACTCTTTTGGCGATATTGGGCCATTTTCAACTTTTCACGAATAATGCGAACTTGCTCTTCTGGATCCTGGATCATATCCGGCCCAAAGAGTTGCCTCTCTCCGGTTTTTGACCAGTTAAGAGGTGTTCGACATTTTCGTCCATAGAGAACTTCAAAAGGGGCTTTACCCAAGCTTGATGGATAACCGTTGTTATATGCGAATTTAGCAAATGGAAGGCAGTGCTCCCAATTCATACCGAAAGATATAACACAAGCTCGGAGCATGTCTTCGAGAATTTGATTGACTCGCTCAACTTGACCACTTGATTAAGGGTGGAAAGCAGTGCTAAAGGATAAGTGAGTCCCCATAGCGGTTTGAAAACTTTCCCAAAATCGAGAAGTAAAGATACTTCCGCGGTCTGAGTTAATCTCCAAAGGAACACCATGAAGAGAAACTATTCGAGAAACATATAACTCCGCTAGCTGACTAGCAGTAATGCTTTCAAGAACAGGAAGAAAATGAGCCACTTTGGAGAGGCGATCAATGACTACGAGTATAGCACTGTTCCCTCTCTTGGTCCTGGGAAAACCGGTGATGAAATCCATACCGACCTTATCCCATTTCCATTCAGGAATAGCTAAGGTTTGAAGGGTGCCAGCAGGCCTTTGATGTTTTGCTTTCACACGACGACAAACGTCGCAGTTAGCAACATACTGAGCAATTTCTCTATTCATCCTAGTCCACCAGAACCTCTGGCATAGGTCCTGATACATTTTGGTACTACCCGGATGAATTGTGAGAAGAGAGTCATGAGCCTCCTTAAGAATCAGCTGCCGCAAACGTGTGCTCTTAGGAACCACCAAACGGCCCTGGAAGAACACGTCATCTTCTTCATTCTTGGAGAAATCCTTAGCATTTCCGCTAACGATATTCTCCTTAATCCGAGATATTCCTTTGTCATACCTCTAGACAGCTACTATTTGATCCCTAAGGGTAGGTTTCGCCACTAGGTTGGATAGGAATCCTTGAGGATTAATGTGAAGGTTTAACTTTCGGAATTCCTCATAGAGAAGCGGTTGACCTAGTTGTAACATTAGATTGTTACAATAAGACTTACGACTTAGTGCATCAGCCATGACATTGGCTTTCCCCGGGGTGTAAGTTATCCCTAAGTCGTAATCTGTAATCAACTCTACCCACCATCTTTGCCTGAGATTCAAATCCGGCTGGGTGAAAATATATTTCAGACTTTGGTGATCAGTGTATATCTCACGACGATTACCCAGAAGGTAATGTCGCCATGTTTTTAGTGCATGAACTACAGCTGCAAGCTCAAGATCATGTGTTGGATAATTATCCTCATGTGGACGCAACTGTCGAGATGCATATGCAATCACATGACGATCTTGCATGAGAATGCAACCTAATCCTTGTCGCGAGGCGTCGTAGTAGATAATAAAGTCCTTAGAAAAATCTGGTGGCACCAGAACGGGAGCAGAGGTCAGTCGTCTTTTCAACTCCTGAAAACTATGCTCGCATTGTGGGTCCACTCGAACTTTTTATCTTTCTTGAGGAGTTCAGTCAGAGGTTTCGCAACCTTGGAGAAGTTCTCAACAAAGCGGCGACAATAGCTGGCTAAGCCAAGGAAACTCCGAACTTGCTTAACCGATTCAGGTTGAGTCCAATCAAGGACAGCCTGAACTCTCTCGGGATTGACAGCAATACCTTTACCAGAGATCACGTGGCCTAGATAGGTCACTTCTGGCAACCAGAATTCACATTTGGAGAATTTGGCATATAAGCGGTGCTCTCGAAGTTTTGTCAATACCAGCCTTAGATGCTCGGTATGTTCTTGTTCGTTCTTCGAGTAGATGAGTATGTCGTCGAGGTAAACCACGACGAATTTATCCAAATACTCCATGAAGATCGAATTCATCAGACGAGAGAAGGTGGCTGGGGCATTGGTTAAACCGAAGGAGATGATGGTGTACTCGTATTGGCCATAACGAGTGAGAAAAGCCGTTTTTGGAATGTCCCCATTTCTAATTCTGATTTGATGGTATCCCAACCTCAAATCCATTTTGGAAAAGAAAAAGGATCCAGCGAGTTGATCATACAAATCGTTGATCCCGGGGAGCGGATACTTGTTCTTGATAGTGACCAAATTCAATGGTCGGTAATCCACAACCATCCGATCCGATCCATCCTTCTTCTTAACGAAGAGGACGGGGCAAGCCCAAGGAGAAGAGCTAGGACGAATGAAACCTTTCTTTAAAGATTCATCGAGTTGGGTTTTTAGCTCGGCTAGTTCTAGGGGTGCCATCTTATAGGGTCTTCTGGCTATTGGGACTGTCCCTGGAATAAGCTCTATCACGAACTCAACATCTCTAACAGGTGGAATTCCTGGCAGTTCTTCTGGAAAGACATCCGGAAAATCACGGACTACCGAAATATCCTCTAACTCAGGAAGAGGGCTAGCATTTAGGGAATAGAGTTGGCGCTTGGTTGTTCGAGTAGAGACATTAACTATCTCTCCTGATGAATGTGTAAGTTGAACATTCCTAGAATGAGTATCAATCTTGGCATAGTGGGCTTTCATCCAATCCATACCTAGAATGATATTAATGTCCGAAGACTTAAGAGCTATCAAGGATGCTAGGAACACTAGTCTATCCACCAGAATTTCATTGTCATGACTCACTCTAGAAGTTTGCCATTTTGAACCAGGAGTCTGAACTACTAAGGGAGTGGGCATGTCATAGAAGGACATGTTATGCAACTGTGCATAACTTTCTGAGATGAATGAATGAGATGCCCCAGTATCAAATAGAACAGATGTTGGATGGCTATTAACAAGAAGCGTACCTAGAATGACATCAGGATCTTCAAGGGCTTCTTCAGCAGACACATAATTCACTCGCCCACGGACAGGGGCTGGCTTCACATAGAAAGCTTTTCCTGGTTTTCCACGTCCAGCGGGCTTAGCATTGTTCTGGGGACACTCACGAGAATAGTATCCCGGCTCTCCACATTCGTAGCATACCACTATAGCACGAGGTGCAACATTTGTAGGCGATCCTCCAAATGGTCTGGGTGGAGGGTTGGACTGAACTGGACGAGGTGCCTGGAAGGATGGCCTCGCGGTGTATCTTGGCGGCAAAGCTGCATTGGGCACCCACACTCGGCGCTTGTTAGGGCATGAACCCGATGCAGGGTTGAAGTCACGGTTATGCTTCCTCGTAGCCTCGTAGTCAGTTTTTCCGGACTCAGCATTGATGGCCTTATTGACGAGAGCCTGGAAGGTGGTGCACTCGTGCAAATGAAGATCTCGGCAAAGATCAGCGTTAAGTCCCTTGCGGAACCTAGCTTGCTTATTAGCATCAGTTGATACTTCCTATGGAGCATAGCGAGCAAGATTACCAAACTCGCGACTGTATGCATCCACTGACAATCTGCCCTGGGTGAAGGCACATAATTCCTCTCTTTTGCGATCCATCAGCCCTTCCGGGATGTGATGGATACGAAATGCGGCGTGAACTCTGCCCAGGTTGGTGCAGGTCCCTGGGGACGCATAGCCTCATAGCTTTCCCACCACAGGTTGGCAGGTCCCTCCAGAAAGTATGTCGCAAAGGTCACCTTGTTGGCCTCTGAAACATTTGCAGCTCGGATCTTGTGTGACATACTAGTCAGCCAATCATCCGCATCGAGGGGGTCGATCGAATGATGGTACTTGGGTGGACACAACTTGATAAAGTCACCAAGTGACACTCCATCATAGTGATCATTGCGGGGAGCACGAGCTGTGTTTTGATCAATTCTTTCCAATAGCCTATTGGTCTCCCTCTTATTCCTTTTAGCCTCTAGCATCACCTCCGCCAGGGATGGTGCATGTGGCAGCTCCTCTTGCCTTGGCTGGCTACTTTCGCCCTGCTCAGGAGCAGGCACGGGGTTGTTCCTAGTTGCCAGCATCCTGGGAAAAACAAAGCACAGCTTAGACATAGAGAACATCAACTCTAAGACATGAGATAAGGAATGTACTGGTCAACATGGCATGTAGGATAAACACCAATCAACATGGTAAAGCAACTACCATATGAACATTAGGTTTCATACACACCATGACTTAGTTCAGTACAAGCCCAAGCTGAAAACAACTACAGGGAGATGACACAACTCATTGGAGGCATTACAAGCTTCCTATACATTATCTATCTACACCTCCGGAACTCAACTCTCGATCTAGGTCATATCCCACAAGACACGCAGGACTGTGACGATACGACTACTACCATACTAGGACTAACATCCACGCACTCAAACATCACCGTAGAATGCCTCGTACAGGTTACCCCCATGACCCGGGAGCTGAACCTAAGGATCTGGAAACACTCTAGCTTGGGATCCCTGGAAACCATAAGGACACGGATGTGGCCTTGGTCTCCTTGTCGGTGGCAACAGCGGTCCTCGAAGAGGGGTGATGCCTCCAACATTAGGCCAGTCTACGTGTGCTAGCAAATGAGTCCGCGATGGGGTCAGCATCTCCAAATCTCCGTAGCCTATCTGCACGACAGGTACCAACTGTGTCAAGGTTGTCCAAAGACGGGCACGGGTAGCATAGAGCTCCATGCGAAGGGCACGTGCATCACGATCCCTGTTCTCCAACATCTGAGCGGTCACCTGCAGCCTAGGGTCCTCAAGAGAATGATCAAAGTAGGCCGCACTAAGATATCCATCCTCACCTCCCATGGAAGCATGAACATAGCAGAACTCCGTGTTCTGTAGCAGACCATGGTGAAACCTCATGATAGTCAGCATAGTGTAGGCGGCTTCCTGAACTGCCATATCTATGGTAACTCCCAACCCATGAGTCTAGTGAAGCGGCTCTACAGCTCCAGGATATGAAGGATATATCCTAACAGTACACAAATACTGACTCTGGTTGAAATCTCGATACTGCTCCTCCACTGTGTACTCTGGGTACCAGCGATATCCAACCTCCATCATAACTCTAACCAACATGGCCATGTGACCCGGCACATCGATGCACCTGGTCAAACGGACCACCTGACGGAAAGGACGAGAGGGCATCTGAAACAGAGAATGATGCAAAGACATTAGAGATCCTAACAGAAATTGGATAGCATAACGGCTGTAATTGCTCAAGATAATTTTTGAGACAATAGAAAAAGATTGGAAAGGCATAACCACTCGACTATCTAGACTCAAATCTCTTCTCCATCTGTTTGTCACACCAACAATACTTGAATAACTGCACTCACTTACAGACAAGCTAGCTATTGGTCCATGGCTAGTAACTCGTCATCCTAAGCAATAGATGAGAATCCTAGTTCCTATCCCCATAGAAGAGATGAGAATGACCCAGCATAGAATAACTTGGGAAGAGTAAAAAGAGCCTTACGTTCCCTTCCACAATCAATTCCCCTACTTATCTATAGTGTTTCTAGACTCAACTTCGACCGGTTTGGCTTGGTAGACCTACAGTCAGTCAGGCTCTGATACCAACGCTGTCGGGACCCCGATCCTAAGTCATATGATTCCATACTGTAACAAGTCACATCACTTTGCGGCCTCACGCACGGTAACCCCACGGCTGCAGCCTTACCTCGGCCGTGACCGTTTGCGTCTTTTAGCTCATGTATGTGAACCTCTCACTGGCCATCACACAACAAAGAACCCGGGCCGACATAACTAGTCATAGAACCCAAGTGGCACATCCGTACGGAAATAGGCATACATAACCCAGCAATGCAGGTGTCGGCCTCAAGCGTGTGTAGACGAGTCATAGCAAGCTACAAGGACTCCATTACGTTGTGGGGCATAAATGCCATCACTGCACGTAGAGGAGTCGGAGCAGGCTAAAGGGACTCCATTACACTGCGAGACATTTCCTCGAAGGGACAGACACAGCAGCAAAGAAGGATACATGCCGATCAATCAATGTGTCCGGAGCAGTAGCAAGCTACCATGCTCCGTGGAAGCACAAAGAGGCAGTTTCCCGTAAAGAGTACTACTAAAGGCACACGACTAGGTGTCGGATCCCATACATATCATTGCACGTCACACGTACGCACGACATGCCCGATATGCATAGATACAATTATGGCATCACAACATAACCATACAACAACATGAATTTTATTTAAGAGGCTCAGACGAGCCTTGCATAATATGTTTTTACAGATAGGGGTCACATGACCCGACACTCAAGTCATACAAACAAATTCATACAAGCCAGCGGAAACGTAATCTGTCTGAGTACAGTTGACGAAATATAAAAGAGGCACACGGCCTGACTATCTACAGCCCACCACGCGGGCAAGATCGTAGCTGGGAAACCAGCTATGCGGCATTGTCAACGTCTAGATAGAACCCACCTGATGGGTCCTGGTTCTCTTATTCAACATTAATTAAGCAAGGATGTGTACAATTGTACTCAGCAAGTCTTTAAAATAGACCTAGTCTATTTATGCTCATGTATCAACAAAGGGTGGTGGAGTTCATGCAGGAATGCCAGCTTTGACTCATGGCTAACCTACACTACTCAATTTTAAACTCCTTGTTACAATTTTCGTTATCGCACACGAGTCCATTATCTCCATCACAATACACTACCATGGGTTCACCTTCCCCTTCCGGAAGAGTGCCATCCACGGTACTCACGCTTGTATTGATATTTTTAGAAGTATCCATTTGATTATCTATGAACGGCATAAGTTCTCCAAGTAGTCCATATCCGAGGATGCGACTATTCGAATAGTTTCATACCTTGCAGGGGTGTACTTCTTCACACACGCTCTCGCCACTTATCGTTGTGTGCCATAAACCATGCACCTCGGCAACCTTCAAGCGGATGCCCAGCATGGGAGTCGGCCATGACCGTCAATCACATAAGACCACTAGTCCAGGCTACCGCCTATTTGAGACTGAACCCGCACGGAAGTCCGGCCGAAGTTTCCGCTATGGCCCCAAACGATGTGCGCAGGGTTCCCAAGCCCACCATTCGGGTGACCCTTGGTACACCGTGCCACTGCCTACCGTGTCGTAACCCACCCCGAGGGTCAGCGCTACGCACGGCCTCCAGCTTGCTATAAACACCAGAAACTACTTGCAATACCTGGACCAAGGACAAAGCGACTGATAAGTCGAGTGGGTCAGTTAAGTATCCCAACATGTGGTAGTATCTAGTCTTGGATCACAAACACGGAACCCAGTTCCTAAGAACAGTCCCAATGAGACAACCCACTATGTACTCCTACATAGCCTCTCATTGCTACCTTTACCAAATCGTATTCATTATAAGCTTATCACATCGGACAACACTGTTTCACTCAGTTCATCACCCAGATGAAACAAACCTGACACAACTCTAAGCATAGCAAGCATAGCATGAAAGTAAGCTAAGCACATCATGGCACAAGCATCTACCAGGTGTCCTAGGTTGCAAGTTTTAGCTATTTACTGTGACAAGATCAGGTCATGCATAAGAATAGGATCATCTATCGTGTAAGACTGACATATGACTGTTTGTCCTAATGCAACAAACGAGAGCAGGAGCGAGAGAGTGGGATGTTATCGAAATGATCAATGGGGTTGCTTGGCTTGCTGGGTTGCGGAAGAGTTCTCTCCTTCGTCGGGGTACGGAGTAGTATCCTCCGGATTGGGGCCTACCGCAACACAGATAAAAGCATTCAATACAAGCAGATGCAACAATATGATGCATGATCATGGCATAGTAGTATGCATGGATGAGCTAATGTAACTAGTGGTCATGTCAATTTGAAATGGATTTGAATATAGGTTCAAAGTTGTTCTCATTTCAAATTCCATATATTGACCTAATATTAAAATGTCCATGTTCACCTATTTAGGTTGCTCTAACATGCAGTAGAGTAGCACCATTGGATTCATTGGATTTTTCTAATAAATTTTCATATATAAATTATTTTCATCTGACTTACAGATTAATTTATATGATTTTTCAAAGTTTTAAATAATTTCTGGAATTATTTTTAAATAAGAAATTGAATTATGACATCAGCATGATGTCATGATGACATCAGCTGGTCAGCTGACCCGGCCCAGAGTCAAACCTGACATGTGGGGTCCACATGTCAATGACTCATTTACTTAACTAATAAAATTAACACTAATCCTAACTATTTAACAGACCTGGGCCCACATGTCATTGACTAATTAGCGTAATTAATTAAATTAATTAGTTTATTCCTAATCAGGGGTTAGCCAGAGGCTAGCCCCACCTGTCAGGGGTCAACCCTCGTGGTCAAACTGACCAGAGCCACCGGCGACGAGCCGCCGGCGACTCCAGGGACGGCGGAGGGCTTCGGAAACCCTCCTCCGACGACCAAATCCACGAGGAAAGGGCTCAAACTACAGCCTATGCACGCGCCCGTCCATTGGGGCACGACCCCGAGGTTGGGGTGGCCCGGAACGTCGTCGGCGACGACCTTGGCGGACGGCGGCGCTCGGGCTCCGACGGAACCACGGCTACAGACCACAACAGCACGCGCTCTAAGCACCTATGGCACCTACTTGACCCTACGCGCACGATGGCATCCTTGGAAGGACCCATTGGTCACCGAAGCATCGTGGACGGAGAGAACAGCAGCGATCGGAGCTCGGGCTCGAACGAATACGCGGCTACAGAGCATGACAACGAATGGGGAGAGAGGGAAGAGGCTCGAGGGCTCACTGCGGATGCTGAGGCAACGACACGAGCTCGGGGACAGCTTGACGGCAATGAAATCGACGGCGGCGAGCTTCTGATCCGAGGAGGAAGAAGAGGCCAGGGTTCCCTCGATGGAGCTCTGGGCGGCAATTCCTTTGGCGAGGAGGATTAGGGTGACGAGGCGGAGCTTCTGCCTTCTCTACGGCACGGGGGAGGGACGGAGGCAAGCAGACGACGGCGAGCTATGGAGCGGCCATGGCAGAAGCAGAGAGGAAGGAAGAGAGAGCGAGGAGCGGAGGGAGAGAGCAATGGGGAGGCGGCTCAAGCTTATCCCCGGCATCGCACTGGTGAGGGAGGGGCCAGGCAGGCAGGTGGTGTGGCGCCACCGGCATGAGCGCACGGCGGTCACACGCCGCGCCTACTTGACGCCAGGAGGACGAAGACCCCCCTGGGCCAGATGGGCCAACAGGTAAGTTCCCTCTGTCTCTTTCTCTTTTTCCTTTCTTCTTGTTTCCTATTTTTCTGACATTTGTTTATTTTATTTCCAGATTCAAATGACCTTCAAATTATCCCTAAACAATTTCTAAATTAGAGTTTGAATATTTCAAACCTATTCAAAATGTTTTAGGGGTTTTGAAATCAGAATTAATGATAATGATTTTATTTGTCATTTTCAGAGGCTTAAATCATAAATTTAAATTATTTCAAATGTTCAGATAATTAAAATGGTCCCTGGTATATCCATGTCCTCAATTATCAGACATAGGGAACATTTTTGATGGGCATTTTGGATTTGTTGAAATTTCATTTATCTAGAATTTATTTAATTCATGAAATGCTTGGGGTTTCTTTTCGTTCTCCCCATTTCATATTTATGCAAAGATGATCATGATGATGCAAACACATTGCTAGCCTAAGGCACTTTCTAGGGTTGTGACAACTCACCCACACTCAAAATAATCTCGTCCCGAGATTTTGAAGTTGTCGGAAGAGCGCGGGGTACTCTAGTCGAAGACGATCTTCTCTTTCCCATGTCGCCTTCTTTTCAGAATGGTGCGACCACTGAACCTTGAGAAACTTGATGTTCCGACGCCGAGTGGTACGCTCAGCTTGGTCGAGAATACGAACAGGGTATTCTCGCTATGTAAGGTTATCTTGGAGATCAAGCGCTTCGTGGTCCACTTCTCGGACAGGGTCCGAAAAGCAACGCCTGAGTTGCGAGACGTGGAAGACATCATGAACTTTGGAAAGATGCGGCGGTAGTTCCAATTGGTAGGCAACCTCTCCTCGTTTAGCAAGAATGCGAAAAGGTCCAATGTAACGACGAGCCAACTTGCCTTTGATACCGAATCGATGGGTACCCTTCAGAGGTGTAACCCGAAGGTAAGCCTTCTCATCAACCTCATAGGTCACAGACTTATGATGACGGTCATATTGACTCTTTTGACGAGATTGGGCCATTTTCAACTTTTCACGAATAACGCGAACTTGCTCTTCTGGATCCTGGATCATATCCGGCCCAAAGAGTTGCCTCTCTCCGGTTTTTGACCAGTTAAGAGGTGTTCGACATTTTCGTCCATAGAGAACTTCAAAAGGGGCTTTACCCAAGCTTGATTGATAACCGTTGTTATATGCGAATTTAGCAAATGGAAGGCAGTTCTCCCAATTCATACCAAAAGATATAACACAAGCTCGGAGCATGTCTTCGAGAATTTGATTGACTCGCTCAACTTGACCACTTGATTGAGGGTGGAAAGCAGTGCTAAAGGATAAGTGAGTCCCCATAGCGGTTTGAAAACTTTCCCAAAATCGAGAAGTAAAGATACTTCCGCGGTCTGAGTTAATCTCCAAAGGAACACCATGAAGAGAAACTATTCGAGAAACATATAACTCCGCTAGCTGACTAGCAGTAATGCTTTCAAGAACAGGAAGAAAATGAGCCACTTTGGAGAGGCGATCAATGACTACGAGTATAGCATTGTTCCCTCTCTTGGTCCTGGGAAAACCGGTGATGAAATCCATACCGACCTTATCCCATTTCCATTCAGGAATAGCTAAGGTTTGAAGGCTGCCAGCAGGCCTTTGATGTTTTGCTTCACACGACGACAAACGTCACAGTTAGCAACATACTGAGCAATTTCTCTATTCATCCTAGTCCACCAGAACCTCTGGCATAGGTCCTGATACATTTTGGTACTACCCGGATGAATTGTGAGAGGAGAGTCATGAGCCTCCTTAAGAATCAGCTGCCGCAAACGTGTGCTCTTAGGAACCACCAAACGGCCCTGGAAGAACACAACATCTTCTTCATTCTTGGAGAAATCCTTAGCATTTCCGCTAACGATATTCTCCTTAATCCGAGATATCCCTTTGTCATACCTCTAGACAGCTACTATTTGATCCCTCAGGGTAGGTTTCGCCACTAGGTTGGATAGGAATCCTTGAGGATTAATGTGAATGTTTAACTTTCGGAATTCCTCATAGAGAAGCGGTTGACCTAGTTGTAACATCAGATTGTTACAATAAGACTTACGACTTAGTGCATCAGCCATGACATTGGCTTTCCCCGGGGTGTATGTTATCCCTAAGTCGTAATCTGTAATCAACTCTACCCACCGTCTTTGCCTGAGATTCAAATCCGGCTGGGTGAAAATATATTTCAGACTTTGGTGATCAGTGTATATCTCACGACGATTACCCAGAAGGTAATGTCGCCATGTTTTTAGTGCATGAACTACAGCTGCAAGCTCAAGATCATGTGTTGGATAATTATCCTCATGTGGACGCAACTGTCGAGATGCGTATGCAATCACATGACGATCTTGCATGAGAATGCAACCTAATCCTTGTCGCGAGGCGTCGTAGTAGATAATAAAGTCCTTAGAAAAATCTGGTGGCACAAGAACGGGAGCAGAGGTCAGTCGTCTTTTCAACTCCTGAAAACTATGCTCGCATTGTGGGTCCACTCGAACTTTTTATCTTTCTTGAGGAGTTCAGTCAGAGGTTTCGCAACCTTGGAGAAGTTCTCAAAAAAGCGGCGACAATAGCTCGCTAAGCCAAGGAAACTCCGAACTTGCTTAACCGATTTAGGTTGAGTCCAATCAAGGACAACCTGAACTCTCTCGGGATTGACAGCAATACCTTTACCAGAGATCACGTGGCCTAGATAGGTCACTGCTGGCAACCAGAATTCACATTTGGAGAATTTGGCATATAAGCGGTGCTCTCGAAGTTTTGTCAATACCAACCTTAGATGCTCGGTATGTTCTTGTTCGTTCTTCGAGTAGATGAGTATGTCGTCGAGGTAAACCACGATGAATTTATCCAAATACTCCATGAAGATCGAATTCATCAGACGAGAGAAGGTGGCTGGGGCATTGGTTAAACCGAAGGACATGATGGTGTACTCGTATTAGCCATAACGAGTGACAAAAGCCGTTTTTGGAATGTCCCCGTTTCTAATTCTGATTTGATGGTATCCCAACCTCAAATCCATTTTGGAAAAGACAAAGGATCCAGCGAGTTGATCATACAAATTGTTGATCCTGGGGAGCGGATACTTGTTCTTGATAGTGACCAAATTCAATGGTCGGTAATCCACAACCATCCGATCCGATCCATCCTTCTTATTAACGAAGAGGACGGGGCAAGCCCAAGGAGAAGAGCTAGGACGAATGAAACCTTTCTTCAAAGCTTCATCAAGTTGGGTTTTTAGCTCGGCTAGTTCTAGGGGTGCCATCTTATAGGGTCTTCTGGCTATTGGGACTGTCCCTGGAATAAGCTCTATCACGAACTCAACATCTCTAACAGGTGGAATTCCTGGCAGTTCTTCTGGAAAGACATCCGGAAAATCACGGACTACCGAAATATCCTCTAACTCAGGAAGAGGGCTAGCATTTAGGGAATAGAGTTGGCGCGTGGACGGAGAGAACAGCAGCGATCGGAGCTCGGGCTCGAACGAATACGCGGCTACAGAGCATGACAACGAACGGGGAGAGAGGGAAGAGGCTCGGGGGCTCACTGCGGATGCTGAGGCAACGACACGAGCTCAGCGACAGCTTGACGGTGATGAAATCGACGGCGGCGAGCTTCTGATCCGAGGAGGAAGAAGAGGCCAGGGTTCCCTCGATGGAGCTCTGGGCGGCAATTCCTTTGGCGAGGAGGATTAGGGTGACGAGGCGGAGCTTCTGCCTTCTCTACGGCACGGGGGAGGGACGGAGGCAAGCAGACGACGGCGAGCTATGGAGCGGCCATGGCAGAAGCAGAGAGGAAGGAAGAGAGAGCGAGGAGTGGAGGGAGAGAGCAATTGGGAGGCGGCTCAAGCTTATCCCCGGCATCGCACTGGTGAGGGAGGGGCCAGGCAGGCAGGTGGTGTGGCGCCACCGGCGTGAGCGCACGGCAGCCACACGCCGCGCCTACTCGACGCCAGGAGGACGAAGACCCCCCTGGGCCAGATGGGCCAACAGGTAAGTTCCCTCTCTCTTTCTCTTTTTCCTTTCTTCTTGTTTTCTATTTTTCTGACATTTGTTTATTTTATTTCCAGATTCAAATGACCTTCAAATTATCCCCAAACAATTTCTAAATTAGAGTTTGAATATTTCAAACCTATTCAAAAAGTTTCAAGGGTTTTGAAATCAGAATTAATGATAATGATTTTATTTGTCATTTTCATAGACTTAAATCATAAATTTAAATTATTTGAAATGTTCAAATAATTAAAATGGTCCCTGGTATATCCATGTCCTCAATTATCAGACATAGGGAACATTTTTTATGGGCATTTTGTATTTGTTGAAATTTCATTCATGAAATGATTGGGGTTTCTTTTCTTTCTCCCCATTTCATATTGATGCAATGATGATGATGATGATGCAAACACATTGCTAGCCTAAGGCACTTGCTAGGGTTGTGACATAGCCCCTAGAAATTTTGTTTGTCATAGAAATGCATGTATAGGTGCTATTTTGTTGTTGACAACATGCTATAAAATTCTGCTGTTTTGAGGGTTCAAAATATTTCTAAGTCTGAAATCTGTAATATTTTGTTGCTGTCTTGCCATGTGTTTTGCTAGCGATCTAGAACCCTTTTGTGGTAGGTGTAATGGAGTTATTTGTAGTTGATAATTTCCTTTAGTATTCTGTTAAGTTTCATGCCATTATATGAACTGTAGAATATAGTTTTACTGCTGTCAATATGCCTTCGTGATAAAAACTGCACTGTCAAAAACTGATATTTTCACTAAGTCTGAAACTGTTTTCAAGTAGCCACCTTGTGAGCTTCCTACCATGTGATCCATGCATGTAGTGATTATGATATGTGAAGATGAAATGAAGTGTGTGTTATATACTACTACCCCATGCTTAGTTTGTTCATTTTAGGATCTTTTTGCTTGTTGTTTTCATGTGTGCAAAATGCTAAGTTGCTGTTTTGGGCAGATTTCTACTATAACTCGTGTTGGTTGTATTTGTTGAACCGTAGCTCCATTTTGACCATGTTGTATATGAAACTTGCTTCGAATCTCATGTAGTTTCGTAATAACTTGCTGCATTCATGATTTGAAATGTTTGTGATGGTAGTTTCCATGCATTTGCATTCATGACATGTGCATCTTGCGTTGCTCATATCTTTTAGACCGTAGCTCCGTTTGAGATGTTCCATATATGTAAATTGACTAGAATAACGTGTAGAATAACATGGTGATATTTATTCCGCTGTTTAATAAATATAAAATATGATTAGTTCAGATCTGGACCAATTTCGAAATTAACATATGGGGTCGTTTCGGAAATGCTATGAGTTGTTTCCGGCCTCCTTTAAGATGCCTAGATAGATAGTTTACTTATGCTTCACCTCTTGATATGTTTAACAACATTTAATATTGTCGTGTACCTAACAATAGTGAACTAAATATTCGAATGTGGAGTTCCGTAAATATGCAACTCGTTGCATATTGAGCTTCACTTTAACGTGTAGAAGTTGTTTGATTGGAATTGTCATGACTTGCATATTTAAACCGGACATGCATCATATTTGTTTGCACATTGTGTCATGCATATATTGTGGTGTATCTTGTGTTGATTGTTTGTTTCGGATTGCTTCTTCTCGATAGAGTTCCGAAAGCGTTCGGAATGTGAGGATTCGTTCGACTACATTGGCTCGTCTTCTTCATGGACTCGATCTTCGTCCGAGTAGGATCTCAGACAAGATGACACATTTCCCTTGATATCATTACTATCATTTCCATGTTAGTTGTCTCGTCTTTCTATCGCTATGTCGCGCTGCCTACCACTTGTTTGTTAAGCCTCCCGACATTGCCATGATAAGCCTCTAACCCCTCCACGACCCAGCAAACCTTTGTTTGGCTATGTTACCGCTTGCTCAGCACTTCTTATCGCATTTCTAGTTGCAGGTGCAATTGCTTCCATGTGTCAACATGGACATCCTTTTGTTATATCACAATATTGCTGCTATTTAATTTAATGCACATATATACTTGGTAAAGGTGGAAGGCTTGGCCTTTTGCTCGGTGTTTTGTTCCACTCTTGCCGCCCCTAGTTACTTGTGAACCGGTGTTATGTTCCATGAATGAGCGCTCCTAACATGCTCGGGGTTGTTATGGGGACCCCCTTTATTTTCTTTTTGCGATAAAACTTATCTGGCAAGGCCCAACATTGGTACTACATTTGCCTAATAATTACTGAACTTGCATAGGGACTTTCCGGACCTCGTGGATAATTAATCAACAACCCGGGCCAGTGCTCCTCATGAGTGTTGGTCCAAACTAGAGCACTGTGCGGGGCCACCCCAGGGCAACTTGGGAGATTTCTATCAAGCCATTGTACGCGTCGCTTATCCGTCGTGTCCTGAGAACGAGATACGCGGCTCCTATCGGGATCGTCGACACGTCGGGAGGCCTTGCTGGATTTGTCTTACCTTTCTCGAACATCTTGAGTGAGGAACTCTGATCTTCTTTTGGCTATCTCGATGTGTCGTATTTCCTTTGGAATTGCCTAGGATGATCACGAGATCCGTGGTTGAGGCTATTCCCACTTCGTGTGGTTAATTTGTGATGGATGAGTTGGAGCACCCCTGCAGGGTTAAATCTTTTCGAGAAGCCGTGCCCACGGTTATGTGGAAAACTTGGATACCTCGTTTAACACCCGGTCATAGCAAACTTGAAATAAACTCTAATAAAATACACCAACTGTGTGCGTAACCGTGACTGTCTCTTCTCGTGAGTTCTTATCCGAAAGAGAACACGGTGGGGTTATGTCTGATGTAAGTAGGTGTTCAGGATCAGTTAGTGATCATTACTAGTTCACGTCCATTATGAGTAGACCACCATACTTTACTTTCTGTACTCATAAGTTAGACACTCAAATAATGATTAGTCGCTTTTTGCAGCCTCACCACTTAACCATACCTCACCTATTAATCTTTAATAGTCTTGATACCCTTGGAAATGAGATTGCTGAGTCTCTGTGGCTCACAGATTACGACAACAACAGTTGCAGGTACAGGTAATGCGATGATTTGACATGAGCGTGTTGTTTGATTTGATTTGGAGTTCTTCTTCTTCTTTTTCATCGATCTTGCATGGGTTCCAGGCGGCAGCCTGGGATAGCAAGGATGGATGTCATTTTGTCGTTTGTTTTCGTCCGTAGTCGGACCCTGCTCTTCTGTATGATGTTTGAGCATGTTGTTGTAGTGATGTGATATTGATGTAGCTTGTGGCGAGTGTAAGCCAATTCCATATACTCATCTCTTCTGTACATGTACTTGTAATTATATCCATTCTTGCAACACGACGAGATGCGCTTCTATCCCTGTCGACGCACTCGTGCTGAAATAAGGATAGGACCGCATCTTGGGCGTGACAAGTTGGACCGCCGGATGTTGAATCGACGGTCCGGCAGCGGAGGGGGGGGCTACGGTGACTGTGCAGAGGGTCTAGGTGGGGAAGAGAGGGAAGTTTGTGGCCCGTGACATGATTTTTAAAGCACCGAAAACGTCCGACGATAACCGATGACCGCACTGCTACGGATGATCGACGGGGTACCAAACGAACTCGAAACGCGACGAAATTCGACGGACGGTCTACCTACAATATAACAAGACCGCACGTCAAGTTTCGACCCAATCCAAGAATATTTTTAACGCGCATTAAAAACGGTTTTATTTAACAATGCCGCGGGCGTGTGCGTGTGTGGTTGATCTCAAAATGGGCAACAACAAGAACGGAGAGAACCGACAACTACGAACGGATGCAAGTTTTCAAAAACGGGTGACGATGCTATGCAGATGATGCAAATGATGCGATGATGAATGCGACAACCACACGAAACACAAACGAGAATGGAAATAAAAGGGAAATCTTCTGGAATCTTCTGGAGCGTTGGTCCCGAGCTGTTTCATCTGTCTCTGTCCCGTCGACGAGGAAGTCTGCCAGTGCTTGTGACTTGATGGCCGTTCTTGGCTCGTACCGGATCTCGTGATCGGCGAGGGCGATCACCCATTTAGCAATCCGGCCGGTGGAGTCCCGGTCGCTCATGATCTCGCCGAGAGGAGCCGTGCTCGCCACGGTGATGGTGTGCTCTTGGAGGTATTGCTTGACCTTCTTGGCAGCAAAGTATATGCCGTAACACATCTTTTGGTAGTGGGGGTAGTTATGCTTGGACGCGGAGAGGACCTCCCTGAGGTAATAGACGGGCCGTTGGACCGGCAGGGGCTTGCCCTCCTCCGGTCGTTCGACCACCAGCACAACGCTGATGACCAGGGTCATCGCGCCGATGTAGGCGAGCAGCGGTTCCTTCTGAGCCGGCGCGGCCAAGATCGGCGCATGGGTGAGAGCCTTCTTGAGGCCGCGGAAGGCCTCGTACGATTTGCAGGCCAGTCAAAGATGCTTGGCCTCTCGGTTTGACCCGGCTCAATGAGAGCCGTCTTGCGAAGGAGCCCGTACAGGGGCAAAGCCTTCTCCCCAGCCGACTGATGAACCGGCTGAGCGAGGCAAGGCAGCCGGTGAACTTCTGGATGTAGCGGAGCCGGGTCGGCTTCGACATGTGCTCGATCGCGCGGATCTTCTCGGGGTTAGCTCCAATGTCGTGGGCGGACACGAAGAAACCCAAGAGTTGACCGGCGGGAACGCCGAAGACACACTTCTCTGGGTAAAGCTTATTCTTGTATTCGTGCAAGTTTGCGAAGGTCTCCCGGAGGTCGTCGAGGAGGGTGAAATGCTTCTTAGTTTTGACGACAATGTCGTCAACGTAGACATGGACGTTCTTGCCTATCTGAGGTAGGAGGTACTTCTGCATGCACCGTTGAAAGGTGGCGCCTGCATTCTTCAGGCCTAAGGACATGGTGATCTAGCAGTAGGCCTCGAAGGGCATGATGAAGGAGGTCTTGAGCCGGTCCTCCAGGTCTAGCTTGATCTGGTGGTAGCCGAAATATGCATCCAGAAAAGACAGCAAGTCGCAGCCAACCATGGAGTCAATAACTTGATCGATCCGTGGTAGGGCGAATGGGTCCTTGGGACACACCTTGTTCAAGGTGGTGTAGTCGATGCACATGCACCAAGTCTTGTTCTTCTTCAGCACCAAGACTAGGTTGGCCAACCAGTCCGGGTGGAACACCTCCATGATGAACCCGACAGTGAGTAGCCGGGCGATCTCCTCTCCTATAGTGCGCCGCTTCTCCTCAGAGAAGCGACATAAGGGTTGCTTGACCGGCTTGACGTCCGGCCGGACGAGTAGCTTGTGCTCGGTGAACTTCCTCGGAACACCCGGCATGTCCTTGAGGGACCATGCGAAGATATCCCAATTCTCATGGAGGAAGTCGACGAACTCGCCTTCCTATTTGCTGTTGAGGCGGCTGTCGGTCGTGACGCACTGAGCCGGGTTGGCCGGGTCGAGCGGGATTTGCTTGGTGTTCTTGGACGGCTAGAAGCAGGCCTCGCTGGTGGATTGTGAGGGAGGGGCCGGCACGGCCGGCTGGCTGGCCGCAAGGGCCACGAGCCGATCGAGCTACTGCTTCTCCTCGGCCATTTCCAGAGCCTCGGCCAACCGGCTACCGACCCAAGCGCACTCGAGTGACATCTTATAGTCGCCCTTGACGGCGATGATTCCCTTGGGGCCCAGCATTTTGAGCTTGAGGTAGGCGTAATGTGGAACCACCATGAAGCCAACGAGGGCCGGCCGGCCCATTAGCACATAGTAGGGGCTCGCGAGGTCCACGACCTCGAATAGCACTGGCTCGCGGCGGAAGTGGCTGGGTCTGCCGAAGAGGACGTTGAGCATGATCTTGCCGACAGGGGAGCAGGACTTTCCAGGCACGATGCCGTGGAAAACAGTCTGGCTTGCCTCCAGGTCTTCCATCTTTAGCCCCAGCTTGTGCATCATGTCGAAGTAGAGGATGTTGATGCTGCTGCCACCATCTATCAACACCCGCTTGAAGCGGCAGGCTCGATCCTTGGTGGCGATGGTGGGGTCGAGGACCAAGGCATAGCTGCCGAGATTCGGCATCATAGCGGGATGGTTGGCCTGGCTCCACGTGATCGGCTTCTCTGACAAGTGCATGAACTAGGGAGTTGCCGGCATGGTGGCGTTCACCTCACGGCGGAGCCGGCACTCCACGTGCTTGCCCGTCTCTTCACAGTGAAGACGACGTAGCAACCTCTTGGTTGGGGTACTGGTCGACTAGGCGACCGTCGTTTGGGGCCATTGCCGGTGCCGGGGCGGCAGCTTGGGCCGGGGCCAGCGCACGGGCTGGCGGCGCGGGAGGAGCCGGAAGGCCGTCCCCCCGGGCCAATCGCTGTGAGAAGCTGCACTGTTGGAGCGTCTGCATGGAGGCTTTGGCCACCGAATGGTTCTTGCGTGGAGGATCGAGCATCTGCTCGAAGGTGAGCTTCGAGTGCAGGCAGGCTTGCCGGTGCGCTGGCGCTGCCCAGAAGATTGGGCAGGCGACTCTTGAACCTCGACAGTGTTGACCTGTCGGCTCCCGTAGCGGGGATCTGGCTGGTCATTCTTGCGCTTGTTGCTTTGCGGGTGTCGGCTATCGGCAGCCGGCCAGGCCATGGCCGGCGTCGTCGTGGCCTTGGCCGGCGGGGTCGTCTTGACCCGGATGGCCGAATCAGTCGTGGCGTACTTGTCCGCCTTGGTCATAAGCTCGGCCAGCATGGCCGGCTCGGAGCACAGGAGCTTGTGCTTGAGAGGGGTGCCGTCCCGACAGCCCTCGATGAAGTATTGCACGGCTTGCACCTCGTGCACTCCCTCGGAAGAGTTGCAGAGCTTGGTCCATTCGGTGAGGTAGTTGTGGAGGGATTCGTCCGGCCCCTGAATGCACATGGAAAGCTCATGGGGCTGGCCGGGCCGCTTGTAGGTACCGGTGAAGTTGCGGACAAAGGCCTACATGAAGTCCGTCCAAGTGATGATGCTCCGGGCCGCCAGGCTGTTGAGCCAGGTGCGGGCCAAGCCGATGAGCATGAGGGGGACGTAGCAGACGGCCACGCGCTTATTCCCCCTAGCAATGCCCACTACGGTGGTGTAGTCGATCAGCCAGTCCTCGGGCTTGGCGGCCCCGTTGTACTTTGGGGTGTCCCTAGGGACGTGAAGCCCTTCGGGAACGGCTCGGTGCGGATCCGGGGGCCGAAGAAGGCCGGGCCAATCGAGCCCTCCTCCTCGAGGAGAGCGGATTGCGCGAGCTTGTCGATGCGGCTGCGAGCATCGTCCTTGCTGCGGGGGACGCGTGGTCCGAGCTGGGCCGAGAGCTCAGGCCGGATGGTGGGCGGCGTTGATTGTCGCGACCGGTGTCGCGAAGGCGGCGTGTGCTCCCGGCTGGGCCGGCTGCCGGATGCCGGTGCTTCGTGGTAGTGGCCGCTACAAGGTGGCTCGTTGGTGCGCCGGCTGCTAATAGCCGGCTTCTCACTCCCGGGCAGCTGAGAGGGTCGGGGGTTATTCGTCTCGACCCGACGGCCGGAGACGGGAGGGGAACAGGTGTACTGAGCCACCTGGCGGCTGGCAGTTCCCGTGCCCTCACGCTCGGGCCGGGGGCCTTCAGCAGCGGCGCCGCCTGGCGCGAGCTGATGCTGCTGTGCGTCAGCAGTATCGATGAGCTCCTTGATGTGGCGCTCGTGGGCGGCACGTTCTTCGCCCTCCAAGGTGTCCAGTTCCTCGTAGGCCACCTTGAGAGCCCACAGGTTGGCTGCGGGGGTGTCGTACACGGGCATCTTGCCGCTGAGGATCTCGGCGACCACGCGGCCGCGGTCGCGCACGGCCCCACGACGGTTGGGCTCGGCGCCAGCCAGGGTGAGGCCGTAAGCGAAAGCATATTCCCGTTGCGCCTCCTCCATGCGGCAGCGCGTGGTGGCGAGGGCGGTGGCATCCTCGAACAAGATGTAGCGAGCCGCCTCGAGATCAGCCACGGCGGTGTCGGGGTTTGCCGCCGGGGAAATCGGGGTGCTTAATCCCCGGAGGGCCGCACCGATCGGGTCAGACGTGCCGACACCGGCGGCAGCAGCGGTAGCTGCTACCCACGCCTGTTCGGATGCGGTGGAGGAGGTGATGGCCATCACCCTCACATGATCGCGGGACCCGCTGGGTCGAGCCGCAACGAGTACGCCCACTGCTGTGGGCGGGCCGGTGCAGATGAGCACCCCCGCGGGGTACTCATCCGCGGCCGGAGCCTCGGCGAGGTTAAGCCTACTGAAGCGCTCGGCGAGCGCGTCGATGTCGGCCGCCAAACCGTCGGAGTTGCCCGCAAGGCGCGCTGATGCAAGCCCTATGAGCCCCCCTCGTTTTCGCCGAGCCGAGCGGCGACAACGAGGAATGGCGAGAGGTCCCGCCCAGAGCATGAACCCGAATGGCGTCGTGTCATGCCCCACGGTGGGCGCCAACTGTCGTTGTTTTCTCACGACAGATGCCATGGGGTGGCTTATTGATGGTGTTGGGGCCATTGAACGTCGATGGGCTCCGGGTGCGAGATTGGGCACAACAAGGTGATGACATGCGATGTACCCAGGTTCAGGGCCCTCCATGGGAAGTAACACCCCTGGTCCTGCTTGGTTTCGTTGGATGGGTGGATATGAGTACAAGAGTGCTCCTAGAGCTGATTCTGGAGGAGGAAGAAGGAGCAGCTGGCTCGTCTTCCTCCGTTGCTAGAGAGGATGCGAGAGCCTCCTATGTGTGTGTGTTTGTTGTCGATCCATCGTCCCATTGCATGGGGGGCTCGGGGGGTTTTATAGGCCAACCCCCCAGCTCTTACAATATGATTTAAGTACTGGGATGGAGGGACCCGACTGGCAGCCTCTTCGCCTGGCCAGGGGTACCACGGCTCGTGTCATCTCGTGGTGGGTGGGGCCTGCCGTTCGTGCGGTTCCATCCCCACTGGGACCCGCCGGCAGGCACCGTGATTGGTCCTCGCCCTCCTGCCCCGGCCCGGGTCGCCCGGGGAGGGCTCATCTAGCGCCAGCCGGCCGAGGTCTTCGGTATGGCCGGCGACACTGTAGCCACGTCGGGACAGGCACTCGAGTGGTGGAAGCAGGCTGGCACTGTTCCCCCGCTCGGTCGCACTCACCGGGGTTAGTGGCCCGGACAGATGAACTGTAGCCATGTGGGACGGCGCGTAAGCGACCACTGTAGCCACAAGGTCGCCCGTCCCGCCAGTCACGTTACGTCGTCGTACTCGTGGACAGGGGGACGAGATAGGGCGTGTCGTTCCCCCGGTCAATGGAGGGCCCAGCTCATGGGCAGCCGGCTGCTTGACCAGCCGGGCGAGGGCACGCCCGGCCGCTAGACCAGCCGGACGAGACCCCAGCTGGAGCCGGCCCGCATGGCGCGTCCTCTAACCGGCCTCGTCTAGCCGGTCGCCTGGTTTTTCTTTGAAGGGGAGAGGGGAGAACCCATGGCTTTAGCATACTAGGGGTATGAACCCCGTCAGATCCCCCATTCCGTCCTTCCATGTGTCGCCTCAGGAGGCCCTAGGGGCCCCCGAGACCCCATATTGTGATGTTGTGCTGCGGTCGGAGCCCCGAGCAGGGCCGACAGCTAAAAATCGAGTTACCCTAACGCGGTAGGTCCTTGCCATCTAGCTCTGTGGCGCCTCGGGGAGGTGTGGATTGTTTGGCTCCTTGCAAAACACCATTCAGAAACAGTGACTTCAAACGAGGAAGCGCAGAGACACCCCCCCTTTTAAATATAAAGTTTCAAAATTCTCGGGCTTCGTTCCAAAATATTGCAACTGGAACATCAAAATCTAGCAGGCAAATGCCGAGTCTGGCTCCTAGACTGTCCTTTGTCTTCCCCCAGTGTTGATCATAGGGCATCCACGTTGCATGGGCATAGCTATTGATGGGAAATGTTCTCTTCTCCACCAGCTCCAGGCTATGGCTGACACATTGCGTGGGAGGAACCCCTCCGCGTCCTCAGGGGGCTCCGGGCGTATACAACCCGCTCATTATTACGTGAGAGTGTCACGGGCCTGGGCAAGCAACCAGGCGCATGGCTTTCTAGCCCGCAGCCCCGTCAAAGATCACCCCGTGCATTTCTGCCAGGTTGCGCACCCTCATGACCCTAACTCGAGTGCATTTCTCCCCGCGTGACCTCGGGATTGCACTCCCGAGGCCCAAACATGAGCGAGATGCATCGGCGCGGCCATAACGGTTTTCTTTCGATGAAGTATGCCTCATGAGGCGCCCATGCGTCGTCCAGTCAAAGTCACGAAGGCCTCGGGAGGCCCATCCTCCTGAGGCCGTGCAGGCATCGTGGTTGCCGCAGGTGGCTTGCATTGCATTTATCTTGCCACTCCCCCCAGGTCATCACTCCTGGGACTCTGTCTTGCCGCTCCCCCCTGGTCGTCACTCCTGGGGCCTAAGGGCTTGGCCAGTCACTTTCCCATGAGGGCACCGGCTGATGCCGTGCCCCGCGGCTTGGTGGTGCCCTCCTGCTCGCGTCACCCGTGCTCGGTGCTCTGCTAAAGGGAGCCCCTAGGCCCGACTCGAGGAGGACGCCCAGGGTACGTCTTACTCTTGTGGGGTGCTGGCGCCTGCGGTGGGCGCTCGAACCTCCTCCCCTCCCCCCCCCCCCGCCAGGTCGGCCAGGTGATATGACGTAGCATGGTACGTAGGGCTCCACGTAGGTGCTTGGCCCGCCTCCTAAGTCATCCATCGGTGCACCGGGGACGGTCCCTCCCAGCGGTGGGGGGAGGTCGCCCCGTGCACGTCGCTCATAGGCCCTCCCGCGCCGGGCCTCAGAGTGGAGTTGCTTACCTTTGCCACTGCCGTTGGATGGGCCTCGTGTCCCTTGGTGTAGATTCTCCCCTTGGTACCCTGATGCTCCTCCGTCATCGTTGCTTGCTCGTTTGGACGCCTGCACCACCCGCTGACTACGCTGGATGGCGCGCTCTCGCCTAGCCAACCCAGGCTGCTAAGGGCCCGCCGGGTTGCGGGGATGCGCGTCGGTGTGTGCATTGGGTGCCCCTCCGTTTCCTCCATGCGCCTGGTGGTTGTCGCCGGGTTGCGCCTGAAAACCAGTCACAGGGATTCGGAGGAGAAGGAGCACAACGTGTGATGCGCCCCGTTCGGCGCCGTCCGACGTGGGAGGGGCCCCTCCACCGGCAGGCCCGGGGGCAGGCTCGGCATGCGAGCCCCCGGCGCCTGGCGCATGTGGTCTTGAAGAAGAGTGAGAAAGGGTGGCGCCCTGGGCGATGGCGTCTAGCTCCGCGATGTGATCCGCCCATGTGTCGAAGCCCTTATGCGTTGGTCGGTGGCGGAGCATCTTGCTTGCCAGTAGTAGCACATCATGCGCATCAAGGTATCCCACATAGGTGTGACGTGTTGTTGATGCCGGGGGTGCTGCCCGCCGTCGTGCGCCTGAGTGACGCGGGGGGCGGTAATGGTGGAGGTGATGCTAGCGACCTGGTACTGGCCGCTAGGTACCATGATGCCGAAGTGGGGGCCTCCGATCGCCGCGGCGAGATTGACAGAGGTCGGCCCGCCGCGGCCAGGATGAAGTTTGTTGAGTGCCGGCCAACGAAGCAGCGAAGCCTGGGAAGGATGAAGCTTGGAGAAGACCTTGACACGCACCCTACCTGGCGCGCCAAATGTCGAATTTCGGGCTCCACAAACCCTTAAGATTCAAACACAGGGGCGTGTGCGAAGATCCCCTACGGCTTCGCCCGACCTAGCTCGCTACTCGATGAATACAACAAAGAACTCACTCGATGACGAGGAAGAAGATGAACACGACAATTTACCCAGGTTCGGGCCGCTACGAAGCGTAATACCCTACTCCTGCTTTGGTGGATTGCCTCTCGAGGAGGTGAGGTGGATGAACAAGTACAGTGTTTTGGGGCCTCCTGAGGGCTCTCAGTGGTGTTCGAGGCTCCTTGTGGTTTGGCTAGTGGTGGAGTTGGTTGATAGGGTTCAGATTTGATCGCCCCCCCCCCTATACGAAGTAGCCTACCCTCTATATATAGCGGCGGCCCGGGTCCTCTTTGTAACAGCCTGGGATCAACGCTCCAGAAGATTCCCTTTTTATTTCCGTTCTTGTTTGTGGTTCGTGTGGTTGTCGCATTCATCATCGCATCATTCACATCATCGGCATAGTATCATCACCCCTTTTTGAAACTTACATCCATTCGTAGTTTCCCATTCTCTCCATTCTTACCGTTTCCCGTTTCGAAACCAACCACACACGCACGCGCCCGCGACATCGTTTAAAAATGTTTTTAAAGGCACGCTAAAAATATTCTTGTATTGGGTTGGAAACTTGGCATGCGCTTGTTATATATTGTAGGTAGACTGCTTGTCGAATTTCGTCGCATTCCGAGTTCGTTTAATACCCCAATGGTCAACCGTAGCAGTGCGGTCATCGGTTATTCGTCGGACGTTTATGATGTTTTAAAAACCTCGTGTCACCGGTCGCAAACCTCCCTCTCATCCCCACCTAGCCCATCTACACAGCCATCGCAGCCTAACCTAGCCCCCTCCGCTTCCGGGTCGTTCGATCGAGATCGAACGGTCCAAAAACTGCTAACCATAGCCATAATTAGTATAAATAGACCCCCACCTTCCTAATTTGGCTCTGTGCCGCCAGCCTCCTCCCACCCGCGCAGGGCCCGCCGAGCCCATCTGGAGCATGCTCGGGCCCGGATCCTGCTGCCGCTCCCCGCAGGTGCCTGCAGCACGCCGCCGTTGCCTGCTAGCTCCCGCAGCCCCGATCTCCTCCAGAGCCGGACCCTGCCGCTCGCTGGCGATGCTGCCGAAGGTCCACCACCGCCTCCACAAGTGACCCTGACTCCCTCCCGTGCTGCTCCATGCCTCGCTGCCCCCTGCAAGCTTCACCCCACCGCCGTCGTGCATGTCCTTGCTGGCACGCCGCCCGTCCGCCGCCGGCCACCAGGACCGTCGGATCCAGCCTCCTGTGGCCCGGATCCGCCCCCGCCGCCCTCTGTCGCCGCCTTCCGACGGCCACCGCCCCTCGCGGTTGCCCGCTGCCGCCGGCCCCTGCCCCGATCCAGCGGAATCGGGAGGACGTGGGCTCGCCCAAGTCGTTGACCGCCAGCGCCGCCTCGTGGACCGCCAGCCTCTGCTTGGGCCCTGTGCACCCAGTGGCCCAGCTCCTCTCTGCCGGCCTAGGGCGCTCTGGTGAGCTATCCCGCCCAATGCGCCCTTTAGTTCCCCGTCGCCCATTGTCTCTATTGGTCCATATTCTAGATTCGGCCCGTTCCGTTGTTTTTTTGGTGTGGCGATTTTTCTAATTATCCCAGGAATTACAGATTTGTAGAAAAGACCCTAATGATCATGCATTTAATAACTTCACATCCGTGCATCGGATTAAAACAAATTATATATGAAACTTGACCAGAATTTCATGTAGATTCATAATTTACAACTTTCACACGTGATAAAGATATTTAAACTTGCTGCTTACATTAGTTTGCACATATTCCATGTTAAAATGATTTATTTAATAACTTTTAAACCGTAGCTCCGATAAAAATGTTCCACATATGTAACATGACTACAAAAATGTGTAGAATTTCATGGTGACATTTATTTTGCTGTTTAACAACACTAAAATATGGTTAGTACAAATATGGAACAAATTCATAATATGCTTATGGGGATGTTTCGGAAATGCTATATGTTGCTTCCGGCCCCATTTAAAATGTCTAGATGATATGGTTGTTCATGCTTCACCTCTTGCCATGTTTAACAACATTTAATATTGATGAGTATCTAAATGGGATTGAACTAAATAATTCAAACGTGGAGTTCCGTCAATGTGCTACTCGTTGCATATTGAACTTCACTTAATATGTAGTAGTTGTTTGTTGTTCTTGCCATCCCATGCCATGTGTTGCATATTAAACCGGGCATGCATCATATTTGTTTTGCGCATCGTGTCATGCATATGTTGTGGTGTATCTTGTGTTGATTGTTTGTTTTGGATTGTTCCTTCTCGATAGAGTTCCGAAAGCATCCGGAGTGTGAGGATTCGTTCGGCTACGTTGGCTCGTCTTCTTCATGGACTCGATCTTCTTCCGAGCGGGATCTCAGGCAAGATGACACATTTCCCTGGATACCACTACTATCATTGCTATGCTAGTTGTCCTGCTTTTATCGTTATGTCATGCTACCTACCACTTGTTTGACAAGCCTCCCAACATTGCCATGAAAAGCCTCTAACCATCCACCTTCCCAGCAAAGCTTTGTTTGGCTATGTTACCGCTTGCTCAGCCCTTATTATAGCGTTTTAGCTGCAGGTGCAATTGCTTCCATGTGACAACATGGACATTCTTTTGTTATCACAATATTATTGCTATTTAATTTAATGCACTTATACACTTCGTAAAGGGTGGAAGGCTTGGCCTTTTGCTCGGAGTTTTGCTCCACTCTTGCCGCCCTAGTTACTTGTGAACCGGTGTTTTGTTCCATAATTAAGCGCTCCTAACATGCTCGGGGTTGTTATGGGGACCCCCTTGATCTTTGTAATAGGATAAAGCTTGTCTGGCAAGGCCCAATATTGGTACTATTTGCTTATAACAACTAAAATTTTCATAGGGCATGATCACCCCGTGGATTAATCAACAACCCGGGCCAGTGTTCCTCATGAGTGTTAGTCCAAAACAGAGCCACTTGCGGGGCCACCTCGGGGAAACTCGAGGGATTTCTATCAGGTCGCCGTATGTAGTGTTCATCCGGTCGTGTCCTGAGAACGAGATATGCAGCTCTTATAGGGTTCATCGACATGTCGGGCGATCTTGGTGGACTTATTTTACCTTTCTCGAATGCCTTGCGTGAGGGACTCTGATGTTCTTCGGGCTATCTCGAGGTGTCAGAATTCCTTTTGAATTGCCTAGGATGATCACAAGATCCGTGGTTGAGGTTATTCCTGCGGTGTGTGGTTAGTTTGTGATTGATGAGTTGGAGCACCCCTGCATGATTAAATCTTTCGTAAAGCCGTGCCCGTGGTTATGTGGCAAACTTGGATACTTTGTTGAACACCCGGTCATAACAAACTTGAAGTAAACTCAAATAAAATACACCAACTGTGTGCGTAACTGTGACTGTCTCTTCTCATGAGTTCTTATCCGAGAGAGAACACGGTGGGGTTATGTTTGACGTAAGTAGGTGTTCAGGATCAGTTAGTGATCCATACTAGTTCACGTTCATTGTGCATAAACAACCATACTTTAATTTATGTACTTGTAAGTTAGCCACTCAAACAAATGCTTGGTTGCTTGCTGCAGCCTCACCACTTAACCATACCTCACCTATTAAGCTTTAATAGTCTTGATACCCTTGGTAATGAGATTGCTAAGTCCCTGTGGCTCACGGATTACTTCAACAACAGTTGCAGGTATAGGTAATGCGATGATTTGACGTGAGCGCGATGTGCGTTTGATTCGAAGTTATTCTTCTTCTTCTTCATCATCAATCTTGGATGGGTTCCAGGCGGCAACCTGAGATAGCAAGGATGGATGTCATTTTTATCGTTTGATTTCGTCTGTAGTCGGACCCTGCTCTTCTATATGATATTTGAGTATGTTGTTGTATTGATGTGACTCTGATGTAGCTTGTGGCGCGTGTAAGCCAATTCCATAGACTCATCTCTTATGTACATGTACTTGTAATGATATCCATTCTTGCAACTGTTGGGGAACATTGCATGAGAAACAAAAAATTTCCTACGCACACGCAGATCTATCCATGGTGATGAGCATCTACGAGAGGGAGAGTGGATCTACGTACCCTTGTAGATCGCTAAGCGGGAAGCGTTAAGTAACACGGTTGGTATAGTCAAACGTCTTCGCGATCCAAATCACCGTGCGTCCCGTGATCCAATCACGATCCATCCTACGATCTAATCACGATCCGTCCCGCGAACTTGATCACAATCCGTCCCACGAACTTGATCACGATCCTTCCGATCTAGCGCCGAACGGACGGCACCTCCACGTTCAGCACACATACAGCTTGATGACGATCTTCGCCGTCTTGAACCAGCAAGAGAGAGCGGAGAGGTAGAAGAGTTCGCCGGCAACGTGACGGCGCTCCGGCGATGCTGGTAGAGCAATTCCAGCAAGGCTTTGCCTAAGCACTGCAGAAATCCGATCTAGAGGAGAAACTATGCACTAGAGATTAGGGTTTGCACGTGGCTGAAAAAACTAGTGCAAAACCCTAGAAATCCACTAGTATATATAGGAGGAGAGGAGGAGAGGAGGAAACTTGGCCTCCAAGCCCTATAGGCTTCGGCCGAACTAGGAGAGGAGGAGTCCACCTCCTCCACTCCTAGTAGGATTAGGATTCATCCTTTTTTTTTTGCCTTTTTCCACCTTTTTCCTTTTCGGTTTTCTTCTCCAGCCACATGGGCCTTGTGTGGGAGTTTCCACCAGCCCACTAAGGGCTGATATTCACTCTCTCACAGCCCATGAAGCCTCTTGGGTCGAAATACCCCTCCCGGAGGTCTCCCTGTACACTATCGGCACTCCCGGTACACTACAGATAAGCCCGGAACTTTTCCGGCGACCAAAACAGGACTTCCTATATATGAAACTTTACCTCCGGACCATTCCGGAACTCCTTGTGATGTCCAGGATCTCATCTGGGACTCTGAACAAACTTCGGTCACCACCACACATAACTCTATCCTACCGAAACGTCACCAAATCTTAAGTGTACAGACCCTATGGGTTCGAGAACTATGTAGACATGACCGAGACACCTCTATGGTCAATAACCAATGGCGGGACCTAGATGTCAACATTGGTTCCTACATATTCTATGAAGATCTTTATCGGTCAAACCTCTATGTCAAGGATTCAGTTAATCCCGTATGATGTTCCCTTTGTTCTTCGGTATGTTACTTGCCCGAGATTCGATCATCGATATCTCCATACCTAGTTCAATCTCGTTACCGACAAGTCTCTTTACTCGTTCTTTAATACAAGAGCCCGCAACTAACAATTAGTCACATTGCTTGCACGGCTCATTGTGATGTTGTATTACCAAGTGGGCCCTGAGATACCTCTCTGTCACACGGAGTAACAAATCCCAGTCTCGATCCATGCCAACTCAACAGAAACCATCGGAGATACCTGTAGATCACCTTTATAGTCACCCAGTTACGTTGCGACGTTTGATACACACAAGGCACTCTTTCGATATCCGTGACTTGCATGATCTCATGGTCATAGGAACATATACTTGACATGCAGAAAATAGTAGCAATAAACTGACACGATCATATGCTACGTTTGTAGTTTGGGTCTTGTCCATCACATCATTCTCCTAATGACGTGATCTCGTTATCAAATGACATCACATGTCAATGGCTAGGAAACCTTGACCATCTTTGATTAATGAGCTAGTTCACTAGAGGCATACTAGGGACACAGTGTTGTCTATTTACCCACACATGTAATGTGTTTCCATTCAATACAATTATAGCATGGACAATAAATGATTATCATGAACAAGGAAATATAATAATAAACACTTTATTCATTGCCTCTAGGGCATATTTCCAACAGTCGCCCACTTGCACTAGAGTCAATAATCCAGTTCACATCACTATGTGATTTACATGGTAATGAATCGAACACCCATGCAGTTCTGGTGTTGATCATGTTTAGCCCTTGGAAGAGGTTTAGTCAACGGGTCTGCAACATTCAGACCCGTGTGCACTTCACAAATATTTATGTCCTTCTCCTCGATGTAGAACCGGATGGAGTTGAAGCGTCGCTTTATGTGTCTGGTCCTCTTGTGAAACCTTGGTTCCTTGGTGTAGCGACCCGACTCAAAACGAGTCAAGCCTCTGTGTGTTCTATGCCATCCCTGGATCAGTATGCTGGCACACACAGTACATCAATGTATATATCAAAGTGCAATCATAGGTAAATAACGTAAAACTGATATATACCTTCAAATAGCAGCGGATACAGTCAACGGGAGTGGAGTCCCAATAACACCAACGGCAAGTTGAGTGCAGACCGTAACCCTGAATCGTACTCTTACCCGTCGTAGAAGAGTATCTGCAACATAAGACGTTGCAGCCGTGTAGGTCAGCATTTTGAATATGCTGGCAAGATGACCATAGTAGAACAGAAGAATAAAGACTATTCTATATGCAAAGGCTTTGTGGCTCTGTGTCTGAGTTTTTGTGTAAAAGCTGATTTTATTTTCCTACAACAAAGGAATACCAGGAATTTCACTATGGAGTTACCTATCATGACATGGTTCCGCCAACCAATGTCTCAATGCCCAAAAGTATCATAAGTTGCCCACAATTAGTTATCAGTCCAGTGTTGAGAGTTCACAGATAGATCCAAGTCTAGAAGCTCAATTTGTCCGTAACCGATGACACGGCTAATCGATTAGGTTTATCTCTGCAGAGTGTTGTGTACTTTACCCACAAGATTCTTTCCCTCCTGGTAAGTCCTCGCACTGCCTGGTGTTTGAGAACAGGATGAAAGAAACATGGTCTTCCAGAGTGCTTCCCTGACTGTCCGAGAGTGCCGAGAGTGCCCATCCCAATCCTAACGTCGACTACATCTCGTAGCACTGCCCAGCAGAGTCACAACAAAGATCAACCAAGCAAGAGCCCATAATGACTTGTGTCTACACAGGTAAGCTTCCGGACATGAAGTATTCATCCTTCTCTTTGAGTCTGGGTGAAGCTTTCCGCAAGATGTCATGGCGCTTCTCCATGCATCCCGGCCATCCACTGGTTTCTCCAGGGATGCCCAATCAACCATCCTTCACCTAGTAGTGTGTATTGAAAACTTTTCTTCTCGAGTCTTGAAGTCTTGAGGTCTTGAAGATGCAAGACTTGAAGATGTCTTCATGAAGTCGTCGTTTTGACGTGGAGTCCTTCTTCACACCACTCATGAACACTCATACCAAACCCCGTCTACTTTAGCATAGCATTGCACTAACTAGCGTTCCCGGGCTTTAGTAACAAGTGGTGGGTTCCTACCTCATGCATTCTACTCAACTACAAGAATTTCAATAACACTACGGGAGGGATTTGTTGAATGATGTCACTACATGCAATAAAAACATAGGTATGAAATAGATGGTCAAGGTGAACTTGCCTGTACTGTTGATGAAGATAAAGATCGCTCTCAGAAATAACGTGATAGAACTATTCGTCACTCTCCGATGAAAATCTATATAAACAAGCATTGCATTCATATAAGCAATCATACTAGCAATCAATTCTAACAATTCAAAAGTAACACAAAACAAAAGCAACAAGGTTGATGAAAGAAATACTTAAGACAAAGTTGAAAACACAAAAGTCCAACAAATTCAAAAGTAACCCAAAACCCAAAACAAAGTAAAATATAATAAAAGGTTTTTAGTAAATATTTTGTTAGCAAAATGAATTACTTTTGAAGAACAAGTAAAACTATGAAAACAATATTCTAAACAACATAAGTGTTTGCCTAATGAACTTAACTACAAGCACAACCATAAACTAAGTGAAAACAAATTATGAAACAACTTAGTTAACAGAAAGTAATTAAATAAAATATTTACTATAAAACAGAATTAAGTCCTCTAAAACTTTTGTGAAAGAATTACTATTAAAACTAAATTGTTTTATAAAACATTACCTAATGAAGAAAAATATAGTTTTCTATAATAATAGGGTAAAACTAAACTATTTTTTTTAAAACATTTATTTACAGAAAAGAATTAGTAAAAACTTTATTTGAAAACAGAATCTAAATACTTAAAACTTTAGTTAGAAGAATTGTTACTAACAAATTTGCTTTTAAAACAACTATACCTATTTGAAAGAGGGTATAGATCCCTACAACAAAATTTATAAACTAAACAAATTAACTTTTGTTAACAGCAAGCAATTTACTAATGTTTGGAACAACAAAACTAAATGAAATCTGAAACTTAATATAAATCATATTCAGATGTTCAAAATAAAACAAAGTAAATCAATATAAATAAACTAATATGAAACTAAACAGATTCTGTTTGGTTTGAAAACACTATTTAAAATTATTATAAATTATTTCAAACTCTACCGAATGATAGGTATGGTCACTAGTGACAAGTAGGAAAAATAATCATTCAAAAATTCATTTTAGAACTCAAGATATTCAGAAAACAAAATTTAAATCAAATCTGTTCAAATTCAAATTTAATTTTTCAAACATGGGCAAATTTGGCATCTTCAGAAACTAGATAAAAATTGTGATCTAATGCAAAAAGAATCAATTAAAAATACTTAAAAACATAAAATATATAAGCAAAACAAAATTGAAACTATTCTAGAAACAGAAATTAAAACAAAAGAAATTTTTTGTTTCGAACGGATAGGTGGGCTACGTGGCATGCTGTCATTGGCTGGAGGGTGTGCGTGTTAGATTGAATCGAGCGGACGTCCGATCTCTATAGGAAAACGATTCGGGCATTAAGTGATCTATTGTGGGGCGTTGGATCTAAATCTGACGGTGGTTGGCTTCGCCGGTGACTTACAGAGAAGGGAGGTGGGAGCTCCGGCGAAATCGACGGCGGCCGGTCGTCGGAGGAGGTCGGGGACGGCGTCGCAGCGGTCGGGGAAGGCGTCCGAGTGGTCCTGTTGACGGCGGCAAGACTCTGACGTCGGTTGGTGGTGTTGGCGAGGCGCGGGGACGACCGAGGCGACAACCACGAGCGGAGGGAGCTTCGGGGTTCGGGGAAACTCCGACGAAGGTGATGGTTGCGCCGTTCTGGTGGGTCTCCGGTGAAGCAGAGGGGTGGGGAAGGTGCGAACGGGCGAGAGGAGGTGGATGGAGGGCTCGGTGGCGCTCGGGGAAACCGGGGTGGAGCTGTGGAGCAGAAATGGCGCGGCGGCCGTGGTGAAGTCCGGTGAGCTATTCCAGCGTCGGGAGGGCACGGGAGGAGGGGAAACAAGGGGAATGGGCAGAGGGGGAGCAGGGCTTCTTATAGGGGCTAAGAGGGGTCGGGGGAGTAAGGAGGGAGGGGGTCCGCGGCGAGGGAAACCGGCGACGGCGTCGGGTGCGGGAGGAGGAAGGCGACCGCGGGATTGAGAGGGAGCGGGCAGTGGGTCCCACACATCATCGAGAGGAAGAGAGCGAGCGTAGTAAGCGGGCGACCGTTACGAAATGAATTCGGCTTTAAAGGCTGTGGGCCGGCCGGTTTTATTATAAACCGTTACCGTTTTCTATTTAAGATTTTACCAGAGCCATAAAACTTGATCAATGCATTCGAATAAATTCCAAATATAGTCAAATTTTATATGAAAATTAATATAATAATAAATTCCATTTAATGAACATTTTTATTCTGGCATTTGAATACTTTAAAAAAATCATTTTTTCAGAAAATGCCTTAATTGGCTTTATTTACTTTTGTAAATATTTTTCAAATAACTTTTTGGGTTTGATGATTCAAAAACTTCACAAATTACCCCCTGTCTTGGAGTGTCATGTTACTCCTCTCAAATTTTTGTCAGGGTTTTGAATTCTTTGAAAATTTGAATAGGAACCAAATATGAAATGATTCCAAAAGAAAATCCAGAGATTTTCACATTCACTATTCAAAGATTTGTTGTAAACTTCCAACTCATATTTCATATAATTTGAAGAAGTCATTTTATCTTCTCTCATGAAAATCATTGAGTTGCTTAAAGTTTTCTGAATTTGAAATATTTTCAAAATGGAAATTCAAATCATTTTCAAATCCCTTTTCATTTCTTTAAATGGAAGAAGTCATGTCATCTTCACTCTGGGGTTTTGTGATGAAATGAATTTGAATTCCTGGTGATCAAAATGCAGAGTGAAAGTTTTGGGAAAGTCATTTCATTCCCTCTCATCAAACTTTCAAAATTTTCAAAAGTTTCAAATTTCACTCACTTTCAATCATTCAAGCAAACAAACAATTATTCTAAATATTTATTATAACATTCCAAAGTTTGGGATGTTACAAATCTACCATATTAAAATGAATCTCGTCCTCGAGATTCGGAGGGCTAGAAAGAAAGGTTAGGGTTTTGGGGGTCTTCTAGCAAAATCCACTGTCCAAGAAGGTGTGGGGTCTTCCAACAAAAGTCCATTGACCTGGAAATGTGGGTCTACCACACTTAAAATGAGGGTTACTGGTCTCTCAAAGTCTTGGCAGTCCTCTGGGTGTAGCTGTTTGTTCACCTTCTTCCTGATAGCTTCTTCGGTGATGCTCTTCTGTTATATCAAATCCCGTGTCCTCATAACAACATGTATTTCCTCTGATATTGGGTCTTCTTAGCTGGTAAGTCTCTTGATCAATTCTAAATAACTTATCGAAGATCTCATGGTGGTCTACCATTTGTGGTTGTCCTACAGTGAAATGGGTCTTGCCTTCATTCCTCACCGTAAAATTTCCTACGTGTGACAGAAACTGTCATGTACAAGGGTTCTTACATCATACCTTTCTAAGGCTTAAACAAAAGCTTCAAAGAATGTCGTCTCTTTACCATGGGTTAGTCACTCAGATTTACCATTCCGAATAGCAAGAGAATGATAAGAGTAAGTCGTCATGGTGGCCAAACCATGTCGCACTGAAATCATTACCTTGTATAAGGTTTAGTGAATCTCGTATTCTAACACTTGGGCTTCCTCACAAGCATTGCAGAAATCTCTCTTGTCAACGAACAAAGTTCGGATAAATCCTTGATTCTGCAAGCTAAGCAAAAACATCTATCGTTTCTTCACAACTCTCAGGTTTTCGTAATACTCCTAAGGAAAACGTTTGCTGATCAGTCGTAGCTTCTTCCAAGTGTCTTCCTTCACAAAGGTGGGGCTTGATCCTTATCAATCCTGAGGTCAGTGAGTTATGGGTTCACTTGAATACTTGGATAACTTTAACTCACTCTTGGGGTTACTATCGTTCCATATTCCAGCATTACCTTCAGTTCACTCCATTATACCCTTGAGGTAAAAATTACAGACTTATTCTTGTCTAGACTCCACTCAGCGGAATCCATTTTCCTTTTCATTGGTATGTTTAACCTTGGGTATGGTTTCATCACAATCATTCCTTTTCTCAATATTCAAACTTCAAAATCACTTTGTCACAAAGGTTATCATCCAGATAGTTTGGATATGGTTCCACATTCTCTTCATCCGTATTCACTTATCCAAACTCCTAAATCCGGGAAAGGTACCTGTGGTTTCTACCACACTTAAAATGAAATGCACTCATGTATGCCTAGACCATATTTTCTCATATCCTTGAAAATGGTCGGAGATTTTGGGTCATAGAGTAACAACTCATGTGATACAACATAAGATAAATCAGGACACCATAAATTCCATTGATCTCATGAATTTATTACAACTCTGAGACTTCCGTTACGAGATAAGCTCATGAAAAACAAAGGTGCTTCATGATACAGGTATTTCCATCTTCAAAACGTAACTATCCCATTCTAGTTTTCTTCTCATATTCAATCCTTGGTTACATCCTCAATCATTCTTAAAACTCCTAGAAAGTACTTTATTACAAATGCTGCCATCCACATGGTTTGGTATGGTCTAGCATCAACTCTCAACTTTATTCATTCATCTCCCCTTGGAGATATTTTAGTACCATTGAAAATTTCCGATGTGCTCCTTGAAATCCTCCATCTTTACCTTGATTAGGGTGGACATGAGCTTCATCTCCATCATCTCCGTATGCACCTCTTGCAGGTATTCCTGAGTATGACGGAGTCTTGCTTCAAGTATTTCTCCAATATGGCGTATGGCTTCCATGGCAGCTTCACGAACAGCGTCAAAGAAAATAGCATGTGGTACACGAGATATGTAAAAGTATTGTCCAGTAGTCTTTGGGCAAACTCCCTTTGCACGGTGAAGGTGTACCTCGACATACCAAAGTTTCACTCCATTATCCATGAATGGGTAGCCTTTGTAGACTGCATCTCCTTCAAGATGGATGTGCTTCATCATATCCTTCAGGATCCTTGGGTAGTCATGATCACTGGTCAGGGTCATGATTGTTTCCGGGCCTTTGAGGAAAGACTCATAAAGGGTGGTCATCTGCGTGTGTCGGAAAAGGTACTCAGAATTGACATATGTCTCGACTTGGGTAAACGTCCATGTTATCCAAAATCAAACTTCAAATTCACTTTCCAATATCTTTAGAGAGTATTGTGATCCTTAAAAAATGAGTTATCCATTACATCACCTCAAAGGATAAGAGTGCTAACTATTACATTTATTACATCCAGAATCCAAAACTCAGACTACTCATGTTTAGCCATTCTTCTCTGGGCATTTATCGGCATAGTGTCATGTCTTCTTGCACTGGAAACAGATGAGCTCTGACAAATCTCGGGGCTTCTTGATGTTGGTGCTTGCTCCTTGGGTTCTTGATTCCTTTCTTGGGCACTTATCGGCATAGTGGCCTAAATTCTTGCACCTGAAACACATGATCTGACTTAGATCTTTCTTCGCAGAAATTGGGTTGTTCTGAGGATGTCTCCGATTTCTCTTCCCGGGCTTCTTTGTTCTGATCAAACTTTCAATTTCTTGTGGATCAAACTCCACTTCTTCTGTCGGAAAGTTTCCCAGATACTCTTTTATTTCCTTCGTACAGTCCTGTGAGAAGTGTCCTTCTTCTCCACATGAATAGCAGGTATTGGAGTAAAATCTGGTTAGGCCTTCTCCATTAGGGTCTTCAACATCTTCCTTCGTCATAAGTTCTCCTAAGTTTTCTATGAAGGTTACCTCCATGGCTTCCTTCTGTTGCTTGATGACTTCCTGTACCTTGGGGTAAACTTGGCATTGAGCAGGGAAATGATTGGTTCCTTCACACAGGAAACAAGTCACCTGTCTTGTTGGGCATTCCTCTGCAGGGTGATTTCCTTCACAATGAGGGCATCCATCCTTGTGTTCTTCTTGGGTGTGTCCTATCTCTCCACAGATTTCGCATGCTCGGGTCTTGTTCATCGGGATAACACAATGCTTCTGAATGAGACGGGATCTTAACAGAGTCTTCTTGAGTTCTTCCCAATTCTTTGCTCCATTAAATCCTTGTATGGCATGATGCATTTTCCACCAAGTTACGGCACTTTGGGTAAAGTGATGGAGAGCATATTGAACCTCATACTTCTGTGCTATCGAGTTGCTCCTGAAGTGATTCTCCATGTTGTGAATCCATACTTCTGCCTCTAGCTAGGTCATTGGTCCAGAAAGTACAAGTCCAGCTTCATATGCCATCTATTGGGTTCAAGGTTTTGGGATGAGATGGTAGAGAGAAAGGAGGAGAAAACACACAATACAAACAATGGTTTTGAAAATAGATTTTTTTGTGGCTGTCGAAAATAAAACTTACACACAAATGACAGTGCACAAATCATCGTATCTAACGTAAATATACAGCAGGGGTTTGGTCTTCTAGGGGCATAACATCTTGGAAAATTCTTCATGGTCTTCAATTTCTTCAGATCAGTATAATCTTCAATCCTTTTTGTAGCTCTTTCCATAATGGAATACATCTTTGTCGGAGTTGGTCACCAGTTGTCCGATATCTTGTCCTTCTTGGAGTGGCTTCAGTTGATCCTTAGTGGGGTCAAAGGGAAAAGGGTGTTTTCTAACTCTTGATAAAACTCAGAAGGGATGAGAAGTAAAAGATCTTTTGAAAACAAAGTTTTCGGGAAATCATTTCCTAAGGGCTTTCCAGTTTCTAGGGTCACGTCCTACAGTCAACATGTGCTCTGATACCATTTCTGTAGCGACCCGACTCAAAACGAGTCAAGCCTCTGTGTGTTCTGTGCCATCCCTGGATCAGTATGCTGGCACACACAGTACATCAATGTATATATCAAAGTGCAATCACATGTAAATATCGTAAAACTAATATATACCTTAAAATAGCAGCGGATACAGTCAACGGGATTGGAGTCCCAATAACACCAACGGCAAGTTGAGTGCGGACCGTAACCCTGAATCGTACTCTTACCCGTCGTAGAAGAGTATCTGCAACATAAGACGTTGCAGCCGTGTAGGTCAGCATTTTGAATATGCTGGCAAGATCACCATAGTAGAACAGAAGAATAAAGACTATTCTATATGCAAAGGCTTTGTGGCTCTGTGTCTGAGTTTTTGCGTAAAAGCTGATTTTATTTTCCTACAACAAAGGAATACCAGGAATTTCACTATGGAGTTACCTATCATGACATGGTTCCGCCAACCAATGTCTCAATGCCCAAAAGTATCATAAGTTGCCCACAATTAGTTATCAGTCCAGTGTTGAGAGTTTAGAGATAGATCCAAGTCTAGAAGCTCAATTTGTCCATAACCGGGGACACGGCTAATCGATTAGGTTTAACTCTGCAGAGTGTTGTGTACTTTACCCACAAGATTCTTTCCCTCCTGGTAAGTCCTCGCACCGCCTGGTGTTTGAGAACAGGATGAAAGAAACATGGTCTTTCAGAGTGCTTCCCTGACTGTCCGACAGTGCCCATCCCAATCCTAACATCGACTACATCTCGTAGCACTGCCCAGCAGAGTCACAACAAAGATCAACCAAGCCAGAGCCCATAATGACTTGTGGCTACATAGGTAAGCTTCCGGACATGAAGTATTCATCCTTCTCTTTGAGTCTGGGTGAAGCATTCCGCAAGATGTCATGGCGCTTCTCCATGCATCCCGACCATCCACTGGTTTCTCCAGGGATGCCCAATCAACCATCCTTCACCTAGTAGTGTGTATTGAAAACTTTTCTTCTCGAGTCTTGAAGTCTTGAGGTATTGAAGATGCAGGACTTGAAGATGTCTTCATGAAGTCGTCGTTTTGACATGGAGTCCTTCTTCACACCACTCATGAACACTCATACCAAACCCCGTCTACTTTAGCATAGCATTGCACTAACTAGCGTTCCCGGGCTTTAGTAACAAGTGGTGGGTTCCTACCTCATGCATTCTACTCAACTACAAGAATTTCAATAACACTACGGGAGGGATTTGTTGAATGATGTCACTACATGCAATAAAAACATAGGTATGAAATAGATGGTCAAGGTGAACTTGCCTGTACTGTTGATGAAGATAAAGATCGCTCTCAGAAATAACTCGATAGAACTATTCGTCACTCTCCGATGAAAATCTATATAAACAAGCATTGCATTCATATAAGCAATCATACTAACAATCAATTCTAACAATTCAAAAGTAACACAAAACAAAAGCAACAAGGTTGATGAAAGAAATACTTAAGACAAAGTTGAAAACACAAAAGTCCAACAAATTCAAAAGTAACCCAAAACCCAAAACAAAGTAAAATATAAAAAAAGTATTTTAGTAAATATTTTGTTAGCAAAATGAATTACTTTTGAAGAACAAGTAAAACTATGAAAACAATATTGTAAACAACATAAGTGTTTGCCTAATGAACTTAACTACAAGCACAACCATAAACTAAGTGAAAACAAATTATGAAACAACTTAGTTAACAGAAAGTAATTAAATAAAATATTTACTATAAAACAGAGTTAAGTCCTCTAAAACTTTTGTGAAAGAATTACTATTAAAACTAAATTGTTTTATAAAACATTACCTAATGAAGAAAAATATAGTTTTCTATAATAATAGGGTAAAACTAAACTATTTTTTTTAAAACATTTATTTACAGAAAAGAATTAGTAAAAACTTTATTTGAAAACAGAATCTAAATACTTAAAACTTTAGTTAAAAGAATTGTTACTAAAAATTTTGCTTTTAAAACAACTATACCTATTTGAAAGAGGGTATAGATCCCTACAACAAAATTTATAAACTAAACAAATTAACTTTTGTTAACAGCAAGCAATTTACTAATGTTTGGAACAACAAAACTAAATGAAATCTGAAACTTAATATAAATCATATTCAGATGTTCAAAATAAAACAAAGTAAATCAATATAAATAAACTAATATGAAACTAAACAGATTCTGTTTGGTTTGAAAACACTATTTAAATTTATTATAAATTATTCCAAACTCTACCGAATGATAGGTATGGTCACTAGTGATAAGTAGGAAAAAGAATCATTCAAAAATTCATTTTAGAACTCAAGATATTCAGAAAACAAAATTTAAATCAAATCTGTTCAAATTCAAATTTAATTGTTCAAACATGGGCAAATTTGGTATCTTCAGAAACTAAATAAAAAATTTGATCTAATGCAAAAAGAATCAATTAAAAATACTTAAAAACATAAAATATATAAGCAAAACAAAATTTAAACTATTCTAGAAACAGAAATTAAAACAAAAGAAAATTTTTGTTTCGAACGGATAGGTGGGCTACGTGGCATGCTGTCATTGGCTGGTGGGTGTGCGTGTTAGATTGAATCGAGCGGACGTCCGATCTCTATAGGAAAACGATTCGGGCATTAAGTGATCTATTGTGGGGTGTTGCATCTAAATCTGACGGTGGTTGGCTTCGCCGGTGACTTACAGAGAAGGGAGGTGGGAGCTCCGGCGAAATCGATGGCGGCCGGTCGTCAGAGGAGTTCGGGGACGGCGTCGCAGCAGTCGGGGAAGGCGTCCGAGGGGTCCTGTCGACGGCGGCAAGCCTCTGACGTCAGTTGGTGGTGTTGGCGAGGCGCGGGGACGACCGAGGCGACAACCACGAGCGGAGGGAGGTTCGGGGTTCGGGGAAACTCCGATGAAGGTGATGGTTGCGCTGTTCTGGTGGGTCTCCGGTGAAGCAGAGGGGTGGGGAAGGTGCGAACGGGCGAGAGGAGGTGGATGGAGGGCTCGGTGGTGCTCGGGGAAACCGGGGTGGAGCTGTGGAGCAGAAATGGCGCGGCGACCGTGGTGAAGTCCGGTGAGCTATTCCGGTGTCGGGAGGGCATGGGAGGAGGGGGAAACAAGGGGAATGGGCAGAGGGGGAGCAGGGCTTCTTATAGGGGCTCAGAGGGGTCGGGGGAGTAAGGAGGGAGGGGGTCCACGGCGAGGGAAACCGGCGACGGCGTCGGGTGCGGGAGGAGGAAGGCGATCGCGGGATTGAGAGGGAGCGGGCAATGGGTCCCACACGTCATCGAGAGGAAGAGAGCGAGCGTAGTAAGCGGGCGACCGTTACGAAATGAATTCGGCTTTAAAGGCTATGGGCCGGCCAGTTTTATTATAAACCGTTACCGTTTTCTATTTAAGATTTTACCAGAGCCATAAAACTTGATCAATGCATTCGAATAAATTCCAAATATAGTCAAATTTTATATCAAAATTAATAGAAAAATAAATGCCATTTAATGGACATTTTTATTCTGGCATTTGAATAATTTTGAAAAAAATCATTTTTTCAGAAAATGCCTTAATTGGCTTTATTTACTTTTGTAAATACTTTTCAAATAACTTTTTGGGTTTGATGATTCAAAAACTTCACAAATTACCCCCTGTCTTGGAGTTTCATGTTACTCCTCTCAAATTTTTGTCACGGTTTTGAATTCTTTGAAATTTTGAATAGGAACCAAATATGAAATGATTCCAACAGAAAATCCAGAGATTTTCTCATTCACTATTCAAAGATTTATTGTAAACTTCCAACTCATATTTCATATAATTTGAAGAAGTCATTTTATCTTCTCTCATGAAAATCATTGAGTTGCTTAAAGTTTTCTGAATTTGAAATATTTTCAAAATGGAAATTCAAATCATTTTCAAATCCCTTTTCAATTCTTTAAATGGAAGAAGTCATGTCATCTTCACTCTGGGGTTTTGTGATGAAATGAATTTGAATTCCTGGTGATCAAAATGCAGAGTGAAAGTTTTGGGAAAGTCATTTCATTCCCTCTCATCAAACTTTCAAAAGTTTCAAAAGTTTCAAATTTCACTCACTTTCAATCATTCAAGCAAACAAACAATCATTCTAAATATTTATTATAACATTCCAAAGTTTGGGATGTTGCACTTGGCTAGAGCAATGGCACCAATGTTGTCATAGAACAGGTTCATTGGATCCTGTGCACTAGGCACTACTCCAAGATGTGTCATGAACTGCTTCATCTAGACACCTTCCTTCACTGCCTCCGAGCCTGTGATGTACTCCGCTTCGCACGTAGAATCAGCTACCACGCTTTGCTTCGAACTGCACCAGCTTACCGCTCCCCCGTTAAGAATAAATACGTATCCGGTTTGCGACTTAGAGTCGTCCGGATCAGTGTCAAAGCTTGCATTGACGTAACCCTTTACGACGAGCTCTTCATCACCTCCATAAACGAGATGCATTTCCTTAGTCCTTTTCAGGTACTTAAAGATATTCTTCACCGCTTGCCAGTGCTCCATTCCAGGATCACTTTGAAACCTTCCGGCCATACTTATGGCAAGGCTGACATCGGGTCTTGTGCACAGCATTGCATACATGATAGAGCCTATGACTGAAGCATAGGGGATGACGCTCATCTTTTCTTTATCTTCTGCAGTCACTGGGCATTGAGTCTTACTCAACTTCACACCTTGTAACACAGGCAAGAACCCCTTCTTGGACTGAACCATTTTGAACTTCTTCAAAACTTTATCAAGGTATGTGCTCTTTGAAAGTGCTATCAAGCGTCTCGATCTATCTCTATAGATCTTAATGCCTAATATGAAAGCAGCTTCTACTAGGTCCTTCATTGAAAAACTCTTATTCAAATATCCCTTCACGCTTTCCAGCATTTCTATATTGTTTCCAATCAGTAATATGTCATCCACATATAATACTAGAAACGCTATAGAGCTCCCACTCACTTTCTTGTAAATACAAGCTTCTCCATAAACTTGTATAAACTCAAACGCTTTGATCACCTCATCAAAGCGCTTATTCCAACTCCGAGATGCTTGCACCAGTCCATAAATGGATCGCTGGAGTTTGCAAACTCTGTCAGCAATCTCTGGATCGACAAAACCTTCGGGTTGCATCATATACAACTCTTCCTCAAGGAAACCATTGAGGAACGCCGTTTTGACATCCATCTGCCAAATTTCATAGTCGAAATAAGCAGCTATTGCCAACATGATTCTGACAGACTTAAGCATCGCTACGGGTGAGAAAGTCTCATCGTAGTCAACTCCTTGAACTTGTGAAAAACCCTTTGCCACAAGTCGAGCTTTATAGACGGTGACATTACCGTCTGCGTCCGTCTTCTTCTGAAAGAACCATTTGTTCTGAATGGCCTTTCGCCCTTCAGGTAATACTTCCAAAGTCCATACTTTGTTTTCATACATGGATCACATCTCGGATTTCATGGCCTCTAACCATTTCTCAGAATCCGGGCCCATCACTGCTCCTCCATAGCTCGTAGGTTCATTGTTGTCTAACAACATGACCTCCAAGACAGGGTTGCCGTACCACTCAGGAGTAGTACACGCCCTTGTCGACCTACGAGGTTCAATAGTAGCTTGATTCGAAGCTTCATGATCATCATCATTAACTTCCTCTTCTACCGTCGTAGGTTCCACATAAACATCTTTCTGTGCTGCGCTACTTTATGGTTGAAGTAAAGGTTCAATAACCTCATCAAGCTCTATTTTCCTCCCACTCAATTCTTTCTCAAGAAATGTTTCGTTCTTAGCGACAAACACTTTGCCTTCTGATCTGAGATAGAAGGTATACACAACTGTCTCTTTCGGGTATCCTATGAAGACGCATTTCTCTGCTTTGGGTTCCAGCTTTTCAGGCTGAAGCTTTTTGACATAAGCATCACATCCCCAAACTTTAAGAAACGACAACTTTGGCCTTTTGCCAAACCATAGATATGGTGTCGTCTCAATGGATTTCGATGGTGCGCTATTTAAAGTGAATGCAGCTGTCTCTAATGCATAACCCCAAAACGATAGTGGCAAATCAGCAAGAGACATCATAGAACGCACCATATCCAATAAGGTTCGATTACGACATTCAGACACACCATTACGCTGTGGTGTTCCGGGCGGTGTCAACTATGAAACAATTCCATGTTGTCTTAAGTGACTGTCAATCTCATAACTCAGATATTCACCTCCTCGATCAGATCACGGAAATTTAATCTTCTTGTTACGATGATTCTCGACTTCCCTCTGAAATTGCTTGAACTTTTCAAACGTTTCAGACTTGTGTTCCATTAAGTAAATATACCCATATCTACTTCAGTCATCAGTGAAGGTGAGAAAGTAACGATATCCACCGCGCGCTGCAACATTCATTGGACCGCACACATCAGTATGTATGATTTCCAATAAGTCGCTTGCCCATTCCATTGTTCCAGAGAACGGCGTTTTAGTCATCTTGCCCATGAGGCATGGTTCACATGTGTCAAGTGATCCAAAATCAAGTGACTCCAAAAGTCCATCAACATGGAGCTTCCTCATGTGTTTTACACCAATATGACCTAAACGGCAGTGCCACAAGAAAGTGGTACTATCATTATCAACTCTACATCTTTTGGCATCAATGTTATGAACATGTATGTCATCACTATCAAGATTCAATATGAATAAACCCCTAACATTGGGTGCATGATCATAAAAGATATTACTCATATAAATAGAACAACCTTTATTCTCTGATTTAAATGAGTAACCGTCTCGCAATAAACAAGATCCAGATATAATGTTCATGCTTAACGCAGGCACTAAATAACAATTATTCAGGTTCATCCCTAATCCTGATGGTAATCGAAGAGAGAGTGTGCCGACGGCGATCACATCAACCTTGGAACCATTTCCCACATGCATCGTCACTTCGTCCTTCGCCAGCCTTTGTTTATTCCGTAGTTCCTGCTTTGAGTTGCAAATGTGAGCAACCGAACCGGTACCAAATACCGAGGCACTACTACGAGAGCTAGTAAGGTACACATCAATAACATGTATATCATATATACCTTGTTTGTCATTGGCCGCCTTCTTGTTAGCCAGGTACTTGGGGCAGTTCCGCTTCCAGTGACCAGTTCCTTTGCAATGAAAGCACTCAGTTTCTGGCTTAGGTCCATGCTTAGGCTTCTTTGTGGGAGTAGCAACTGCTTTGCCATCCTTCTTGGTTTTACCCTTATTGCCTTTGCCCTTGCCATTTTTCTTGAAACTAGTGGTTTTATTGACCATCAACACTTGATGTTCTTTCTGGATTTCAGACTCGGCGACTTTCAGATCGCAAATAGCTCGGCGACTAACTTGTTCATCCCATGCATGTCATAGTTCATTACAAAGCTCTGGTAACTAGGTAGTAGTGATTGAAGAACTCTGTCAGTGATTGCCTCTGGCGGAAGGGTAATTCCCAACTCCGCTAGATGATTTGAATACCCAGACATTCTGAGTATGTGCTCACTGATAGACCCATTCTCCTCCATCTTGCAAGCATAGAATATTGCACACTGAACTATTGATAAACTTCAACTCCTGGAACATCTCATATGCTCCATGACGTTCCAAACGTCTTTGAAGTCCCGGTTCTAAGCCATACAATATTGCACACTGAACTATTGAGTAGTCTCCAGCACGAGCCTCCCAAACGTTCTTAACGTCTTCGGAGGTCATGTCTTCTGGTTGGTCACCAAGCGGTGCATCAAGGACATATTGTTTCTCGGAAGCCGTGAGGATAACCCTCAGATTACGGGCCCAATCAACAAAGTTACTTCCATCATCTTTCAACTTAGCTTTCTCTAGGAACGCATTAAAATTCAGGGGTGCTACTGCGCGAGCCATCGATCTACAACATAAATATGCAAATGTTACTTAGACTATTGTTCAAGATAATGAGTTTAGTTAATCAAATTACTAAAGCTCCCACTCAAATTGACATCCCTCAGGTCATCTGAGTGTCACATGATCCAAATTCACCAACTCAAGTCCGATCATCACGTGAGTTAAGTTGGTTTCAATGGTGAACATCATTATGTTGATCATATCTACTATATGACTCATGTTCCACCTTTCGGTCTCTTGTGTTCCGAGGACATGTCTGTACATGCTAGGCTCGTCAAGTTTAACCCGAGTGTTCTACACGTGCAAAACTGGCTTGCACCCGTTGTATGTGAACGTAGAGTCTATCACACCCGATCATCACGTGGTGTCTCGACACAACGAACTTTCACAACGGTGCACACTCGGGGAGAACACAATTTATCTTGAAATTAAGTGAGGGATCACCTTATAATGCTACCGTCGTTCTAAGCAAAACAAGGTGCATAAAAATATTAACATCACATGCAAATCATAAGTGACATGATATGGCCATGATCTTGTGCTTTTGATCTCCATCATGAAAGCACCGGCATGATCTCCATCGTCACCGCCACGACACCATGATCTCCATCATCTTGATCTCCATCAATATGTCGCCATCGGGGTTGTCGCGCCCAACATGCTTCTACTACTATTGCTACCGTGGCGATAAAGTAAAGCATTACATAGTGCTTAATGATTGACACGCAGGTCATACAATAATTAAAGACAACCCTATGGCTCCTGCCGGTTGCCATACTCATCGACATGCAAGTCGTGATAATCTATACATCACATGATCATCTCATACATCACATATATCACATCATGTAATTGGCCATATCATATCACAACATACCCTGCAAAAACAAGTTAGACGTCCTCTAATTGTTGTTGTATGTTTTACGTGGCTGCTACGGGTATCTAGCAAGAACAATTCTCATCTATGCAAAAACCACAACGGTGATAGACTAGTTTCTTTTCAACCTTCTCAAGGACCGCCTTTGTCAGATCCGATCCAACTAAAGTGAGAGAAACTATCACCCGCAAGCCATCTATGCAAAAAGTTGTGTTTGAGGGAAGCGGTCTCTCGTAAGCATACGAGTAATGTTGGTCCGGGCCGCTTCATCTCACAATACCGCTAAATCAAAATCCGACCAAGGGAGGACGCAATCTAAGCATCAACGCCCACAAACCATTTGTGTTCTACTCGAGATCTCATCGACACATAGACCTAGCTCATGATGCCACTATTGGGGAACGTTGCATGGGAAACAAAAATTTCCCTATGCACACACAGATCTATCCATGGTGATAAGCATCTACGAGAGGGAGAGTGGATCTACGTACCCTTGTAGATCGCTAAGCGGGAAGCGTTAAGTAACGCGGTTGGTGTAGTCGAACGACTTCGCGATCCAAATCGTCGTGCGTCCCGCGATCCAATCACGATCCGTCCCGCGATCTAATCATGATTCGTCCCGCGAACTTGATCACGATCCGTCCCACGAACATGATCATGATCCTTCCGATCTAGCGCCGAACGGACGGCACCTCCACGTTCAGCACACGTACAGCTTGATGACGATCTCCGCCATCTTGATCCAGCAAGAGAGAGCGGAGAGGTAGAAGAGTTCACCGGTAGCATGACGGCGCTCCGGCGATGGTGGTGGAGCAATTCCGGCAGGGCTTCGCCTAAGCACTGCAGAAATCCGATCTAGAGGAGAAACTATGCACTAGAGATTAGGGCTTGCACGTGGCTGAAAAAACTAGTGCAAAACCCTAGAAATCCACTAGTGTATATAGGAGGAGAGGAGGAGAGGAGGAAACTTGGCCTCCAAGCCCTATAGGCTTTGGCCTAACTAGAAGAGGAGGAGTCCACCTCCTCCACTCCTAGTAGGATTAGGATTCATCCTTTTTTTTCTTTTTTGCCTTTTTCCACCTTTTTCCTTTTCGGTTTTCTTCTCCAGCCACATGGGCCTTGTGTGGGAGTTTCCACCAGCCCACTAAGGGCTGATATTCACTCTCTCACAGCCCATTAAGCCTCTTGGGTCGAAATACCCCTCCCGGAGGTCTCCCGGTACACTACCGGCACTCCCGGTACACTACAGATAAGCCCGGAACTTTTCCGGCGACCAAAACAGGACTTCCTATATATGAAACTTTACCTCCGTACCATTCCGGAGCTCCATGTGATGTCCATGATCTCATACGGGACTCCGAACAAACTTCGGTCACCACCACACATAACTCTATCCTATCGAAACGTCACCAAATCTTAAGTGTACAGACCCTATGGGTTCGAGAACTATGTAGACATGACCGAGACACCTCTATGGTCAATAACCAATGGCGGGACCTGGATGTCAACATTGGTTCCTACATATTCTATGAAGATCTTTATCGGTCAAACCTCTATGTCAAGGATTCAGTTAATCCCGTATGATGTTCCCTTTGTTCTTCGGTATGTTACTTGCCCGAGATTCGATCATCGATATCTCCATACCTAGTTCAATCTCGTTACCGGCAAGTCTCTTTACTCGTTCTTTAATACAAGAGCCCACAACTAACAATTAGTCACATTGCTTGCAAGGCTCATTGTGATGTTGTATTACCGAGTGGGCCCTGACATACCTCTCTGTCACACGGAGTAACAAATCCCAGTCTCGATCCAAGCCAACTCAACAGACACCATCAGAGATACCTATAGAGCACCTTTATAGTCACCCAGTTACGTTGCGACGTTTGATACACACAAGGCACTCCTCCGATATCCGTGAGTTGCATGATCTCATGGTCATAGGAACACATACTTGACATGCAGAAAACAGTAGCAATAAACTGACACGATCATATGCTACGTTTGTAGTTTGGGTCTTGTCCATCACATCATTCTCCTAATGACGTGATCCCATTATCAAATGACATCACATGTCAATGGCTAGGAAACCTTGACCATCTTTGATTAACGAGCTAGTTCACTAGAGGCATACTAGGGACATAGTGTTGTCTATTTACCCACACATGTAATGTGTTTCCATTCAATAGAATTATAGCATGGACAATAAACGATTATCATGAACAAGGAAATATAATAATAAACACTTTATTCATTGCCTCTAGGGCATATTTCCAACAGCAACACGACAAAATCCGCTTCTATCCCTGACGAGGCCCTCATGCCGAAATAAGGATAGGACCGCAGCTTGGGCGTGACAAGTTGGTATCAGAGTGTCACAACCCTAGTTCGATGTCATAGGGTAAGCACGTGTGTTGCATCATGTTTCATTTTGCATCAACAAGAAATGGCGAGAAAAAGAAACCCCAAACTCACTTTGAATTCAAACAATTCAAATTTGGTGATAATTTCAACAAATCCAAAATGCCCATCAAAAATGTTCCCTATGTCTGATAATTAAGGACATGAATATATCAGGGACCATTCTAATTATTTGAACAATTAAAACAATTTAAAATAAGTGATAAAGCTCCTGAAATCACTAAATAAAGCATTTATCATTATTTTAGTTTTCGAACATCCTGAAACTTTTCATATAAGTTTGAAATATTCAAACTTTAGTTTATAAAATATTTGGGATATTGTAATTGGCCTTTTGTACCTGCAAAAAGTAATAAACACATGTCAGAAAATGGAAAACAGAAAAAAAACTAAAAGGAAAAAAGGAAAGGCATAGGCCAGGCCAGCCCACCTGGCCTAGGAGGTCTTCGTCCTCTTGGCAGCCAGGAGGCATGGTGTGCGCTCATCGAGCGCTCGCACTGGCGACGCCACGCACATGCCTGCCTCCCTGTGGTGCTAGCGACGGGGATAAGGCCGGGACGTCCCGTCTGGATCCCTTCTTCCCCCTTTCCCCTCGCTCTCTCCTCTCCCTCTCTACTCCCGCCATGGATGAGCTTCGAGCTCGCCGCCGTTAGCCGATTCCTCTGCTCCCCACTCGCTCCGAGCCGCGCTGCTGCTCTCCGCCAAGGGAATCGAAGCCCGAGGCCCTGTTGCGATGACCCCGAGCTTGTCCTTCCTCCCTGGCCGCCGGAGATCATCGTCGTGTTCATCGTCTCCAGGCCGTCCCCGAGCTCGTGTTTGTCGCCTTGGCACTCATAGTGAGCCCCTGAGTCCCCTCCCTCTCTCCCCGTTCGATTTTGTGCCCCGTAGCCGTGTTTTGGCTCGAGCCCGAGCTCCGGCCGCTGCTGCCCTCAACGCCGGTGCCGATCCCGGCCACCCCAGCCTCGGGGGTGTGCCTGACGGTTGGGCGCGTGCGTGGGCATCATTTTGAGCCCATCCTCCGTCCATTTGGTCATCGGAACAGGAATCCCGATCCCCTCCGCCGCGTCTGGTGTTGCCGGCGGCTAAACGCCGGCGAACCCAACCATTTGACCATGGGGTTTGACCCCCTGGGTCACTGGCACATGGGCCTGGCCCTGTTTAGTTAATTAAAGTTTAAAACTAAACTAATTGATTTAATTAACCTAATCAGTCACTCACAGTGGGCCCAGCTCCTATTAATTAATTAGGATTTAGTTTTAATTAGTCAGTTAAGTGTGTGAGTAATTGACATGTGGCCCCCACATGTCAGGTTTGACTCTGGCCCGGTCAGCTGACCAACTGATGTCATCATGATGTCATGTTGATGCAATAAAGCAATTTCTAATTTAAAAATAATTCCAGAAATTGTTTAAAACTTCAAAAATTCATATAAATTAATCTATAAGTCAGATGAAAATAATTTATATATGAAAATTTATCAGAAAAATCCAATGAATCCAATGGTGCTATTATCATGCATGTTAGAGAAATCTAAATAGGAGAACATGGAAATTTACCAATAGGTTAATATATGGAATTTGAAATGGAGAACAACTTTGAACCTATATTCAAACCCATTTCAAATCAACATGATCACTAGCTGCATTAGGTCATCCATACATGCTATCATGTCTTGATCATGCACCATATTGTTGCACTTACGTGTGTTGATTGTTTCTTATCTGCATTGCGGTAGGCCCTGCTTCCGAGGATACCCCCGAGTATCCCGACGAAGGAGAGAACCTTCCCGCAACCCAGCAAGGCAAGCAACCCCTTTGATCATTCCGATAACATCCCACTCTCTCGCTCCTGCTCTTGTTTATTGCATTAGGACAAACGATCACATGTCAGTCATACATGGTAGATGATCCTATTCTTATGCATGATATGTCCTTGTCACAGTAAATAGCTAAACCTTGCAACCTAGCATACCTGGTAGGTGCTTGTGCCATGATGTGCTTAGCTTACTTTGCCTGCTATGCTTGCTATGGTTAGAGTTGTGTCAGGTCTGATTCATCTGGGTGATGAACTGAGTGAAACAATGTTGTCCAATGTGATGATCATATGATGAATACGATTTGGTAAAGGTAGCGATGAGAGGCTATGTAGTAGTACATAGTGGGCTGTCTCATTGGGACCATTCTTAGGAACTGAGTTCCGTGTTCTTGAGCCAAGACTAGATACTACCACATGCTGGGCCCTGAAATATGACCCCGCTCGACTTATCATTCGCTTAGTCCTTAGTCCAGGAGTTGCAAGTAGTTTCTAGTGTTTATAGCATGCTGGAGGCCGTGCGTAGCGCTGACCCTCGGGGTGGGTTACGACGCGGTAGGTAGTGGCATGGTGTACCAAGGGTCACCCGAATGGTGGGCTTGGGAACCCTGTTCACATCGTTTGGGGCCGTAGCGGAAACTTCGGCCGGACTTCCGTGCGGGTTCAGTCTCAAATAGGCGATAGCCTGGACTAGAGCTCTTATGTGATTGATGGTCGTGCCGACTACCTCGCTGGGCATCCCCTTGAAGGTTGCCGAGGTGCATGGTTTTATGAGCACACAGTGATAAGTGGCGAGAGCGTGTGTGAAGAAGTACACCCCTGCAGGGTATGAAACTATTCGAATAGCCCTGTCCTCGGATATGGACTACTTGGAGAACTTATGTTGTTCATAGATAATCAAATGGATACTCATAAAAATATCAAGACAAGTGTGAGTACCGTGGATGGCACTCTCCCGGAAGGGGGGAAATGAATCCATGGTGCTGTATTGTGATGGAGGTAGTGGACTCGTGTGCGATATCTAAAGTTGTAACAAAGAGTTAAAATTGAGTGGTGTAGGTTAGCCATGAGTCAAAGCTGGCATTGCTGTATAAACTCCATCACCCCCCTTGTTGATACATTAGCATAAATAGACTAGGTCTGGTTTAATGACTTGTTGAGTATGATTGTACTCACGTTTGCTTGATAAATGTTGCAGATGAGACCCAGGACCCATCAGGTGGGTTCTTTCTAGATGTTCACGATGCCGAATAGCTGGTGTTCCAGCTACGACCTTGCCCTGTGGCGGGCTATAGATAGTCAGGCCATGTGCCTTTTTACCCCTTTCATTTGTCTGTACCCGGACAGCTTTAATGCTTCCGCTTGGTTTGTATGAACATGCTTGTATGACTTGAGTGTCGGGTCATGTGACCCCTATCTGTAAGAACATATTATGCAAGGCTCGTCTGAGCCTCTTAAATAAAAGTCATGTTGATGTATGGTTATGTTGCGATGCCATGGTTATGTCTATGCATATCGGGCACGTCGTGCGTACGTGTGACGTGCAACGGTATGTATGGGATCCGACACCTAGTCGTGTGCCTTTAGTAGTACTCTTTACGGGAGACTGCCTCTTTGTGCTTCCACCGAGCCATGGTAGCTTGCTACTGCTCCGGACACATTGATTGACCGGCATGTATCCTTCTTTGCTACTGTGTCTGTCCCTTCGGGGAAATGTCTCGCAGTGTAATGGAGTCCTTGTAGCCTGCTACAACTCGTCTACGTGCAGTGATGGCATTCGTGTCTCACGACGTAATGGAGTCCTTGTAGCTTGCTATGACTCGTCTACACACGCTTGAGGCCGACACCTACATTGCTGGGTTACGTATGCCTGTTTCCGTATGGATGTGCCACTTGGGTTCTATGACTAGTCATGTCGGCCCGGGTTCTTTGTTGTGTGATTTCCAGCGACATGTTCACAGACGTGAGCCAAAAGACGCAAACGGTCCCGGCTAAGGTAAGGTTGCAGCCGTGCAGCTTACTGTGCGTGAGCCCTCAAAGTGATGTGATATGTTATAGTTTGGATTAATATGACTTAGGATCGAGGTCCCGACACAGAGCCTGCGACGACCTAGGAGCCCCCTTGATTGATCGAACTTGATCGAGCTGAGTCTAGAGAGAAAAACTGTTTTGAGTCTAGTTATATCGGAGAGTAGGGTTCTTTTTACTCCTCTTCTATGCTCTGGTGAGGAATTACGACTTAGGAATTGTGATTCTACTTCTCTTCTCGCTCAAAAAAAATTAGAATCACGTGGGTATTTTGGAAACTATATGATGTCGATGTGACGGAGCTCTGTCTTGGTGCCTCCTGTTTTTACTTGATTTCTTTTGGGGAGTTGAGCTCCAGGGAATTCTTGGCACATCGTTATCATTCAGCTTCCTTAGTATCTCAGGACGGAGGGAATTCGGAATTCCTTCAATACTTGTCGTGGTGAGATAAAGTTGGAGTCACCCATTACTGGGGAGGCGTTCGGGGTACCACGATGGTTTAGTATCGTTGTGAGTTGGAGGATTCGAGTTAGATGAAGTTGTGAAAGCCTCTGGTTATGTTTTGAAGGATGGATACAGGTTGGGTGTAGGATTGCTAGTTGTGTGAGATATTTCCTCCTTGTATCCCCCACACCGGATTGCATAACCAGAAAGTTTTCGGAAGTTCTTAGGTGGGAATTCAAGTAGGTATCTAGGATTATCTTTCCAACAAGTGCATAGTGGGTATGTATTTGTTCTGTCTTGTTTCATAAGCCCCATCCTTTATTTTGTTTTGAATTTGGTAATCCGAGTTGCTTCGATGTCAAGTGGTGATTTCATATCTTGCTAAGTAGTGTTCTCGTATTTCTGTGGGAATGCTAATTCTTTTTCTCAATCAAGTTATCATATCAATTCTTTTCCTGCAGGTGTGCTTCTCTTCAAGATAATTCTATCCTCTTCAATATTTGCAAGATAAATCCTCTTATTCTTTCCTGGAGTTCATTTCATCTGTTCCATGTTGTGTTTGTTTTCCCCACCTTCCCGCCATTTTTCTTCAATGATTAAATTCTCATCCAAGTGTCTTACTATTCATGTAATGCTTCCGCTATATTTTCTTCTATATTGTTTCCGGTGATTTCTTGTGGAGATTCTCAAGAGTTTCAATTTCAAGATCTATCCTCCTATTCCTTGTTCTCATTGTTATTCTTCTCCGGTGGATTCAATTCAAGCTTCGGTGCTCATCTTATCCTTTCTTAGTCGTTCAATGGTTTCCATGTTGGAATTTCTTTCCAAGCCTCTCTTGTTTATTTGTTTCTCTCTGTTCTATCTGGAGTGTTGAAGATATCTCAGAAGACATTCATTTTCATTCTTGTCCTCTTAAATTATTTCGAGGTTCTCACCTCATCAAGTTCTTAATTTGTACCAACGCCATCTCTCTTTTTAAGCAATTGGTTCAAGGGTGGTTTATTTTGAGTGGGCCCATAACCCATAGGGTTTTTCCTTGGGAGCTTACTTGGCTCTTTTAATCTTTCTGGAGATGTTCTCAAGTTATTTTAATATGACGTAAGAATGAATTTCATCTGCCATAGGCCTTCTCGAAGATCGCTTCTAAATCATTTTCATTGTTGGCTCAACCTTTCCTTATTCTTTATTCCGGAGTATCTTAGTAATTCATGGTGTTGTTTCTCGTCATCATTCTCTACATTGAAGACCGACGGAGAGTTTTGTCTTAAATCGTTGTTTGTTCTTCCAAAGATTCATGGTTTCGGCTTGTTTCTATCATATCAATTGTTTTGATCAGGAGCAATTCCATTCTTATCTATCTGGTGCATTTCAGAGTTGTTTTGATTTCTCGATCCTTTCAAAGGCCATCATTTCAGAAGATTTCTTCGTTCTCAGCTTTCAGCTTTCGTTCTCAAATTCTTATTAATTGTTGTCCCTTGGTTCATATCTCAATTATTCCGGTGCCTTTTTCAGTTTCTATTAGGCAAATCTTGATCTCTTCATTCTCATGTGTCCTCTTTATTTTCTAATTCTTTCCGATGCTTCGTTTAAGTTTTCTATTAGGTGGATCATGCTCTCTTCATTCTCATGTTATATCATTCATTTGTATTATCCTCTTGAGTTTCAAATTATTTCCGGTGTATCATGCAAGACCTCTTCAAGATTGTGCTCTATATATCTTTCCTATCTTTTCCAAAATAATAAGTGGTGTGCGAAGTCCGTTGCTTGTCATCAATTTAACTTGATGAAGGATAGGCATATTATAATTCTTATTCTTGTTTCATCCAGGTGATTTCAATCCTTCTTCCAGAGTTGTTCATGATATCAATTCCTTATCCCAAGTGTTCTCATCTTTTCTTCTGGAGTTCCATGTTTTCTCAAGTATCTCGTCGCGAAGTTGTATCTAATTTATTGGAAGGCCCCAATCTTGTTCTTTTTGCATCCTTCAATTCTTTCTATAATCCTTTTGTTTCAGAGTTCTTTCGGAGGTTCTTCATGGTGGTAAATCAAGATTTCTTTCATTTTCAAGGGTTCTTCGGGATTCTTGTTGGAGGTGCTTAAGTGTTCTTTATCTTGGATGTCTAAGTTCAATTCCTTCTCCGTTGTCTTTTGAGATGGTATTATGAAATTCTTGATTATAAGGAGTCTCGAAGGAAAAATGTCAAGAATATAATAAGTAAACCCATAATTCCTTTCTCTGAGTTATCTTGGATTGGATTTCACCTAAAGCATTTCCTAGGGATTGTTGCTATCATGGTGTCATAAATAATTCAAGTGTCTCCTCCACCTCTTGGAGAAAGAAGATTTGCATATCTGGTTGCTCTCAAGTAATCAATTGTTTTGTTGTGGCAGGTTGTCACCTCAAATTTTCGAGATCAAAAGCCCATAACAAGCTAAATCTTTTCGTTGTTGGTGTTCCAAAAACTCTGTTCAATCTCTTCTTCCTAAATATGCTTTCAAATCCATTTGTAGTAGGAGTTGTCATTTTTTCTTATCCGTTTTTTCCTTCCATCAATCCAGTTTCTATTCTCTTGTTACGGAGGCCTTGTGATGTTGCTCTCTTCAATATGTCATATGGTTTTATCAAGATCACGCTCTTCCCTTGCTTGTCCATTACGGAGTGCTGTGAAATCTTTCATGATCCTTCTGTCTTATGAAGTTGATTCTATTCCAACCAAAGTTTGGTGCCTGTCTTTCAATTTGTTTCCATCATATCAAATTTTGCCTCTGTTTCCTACCGAAGTGCTACCGAAATTTCTTGTGAATTGTTGCTTGTTCCTCATTCCTCATCTCTTTGCATCCTTCAAGATTCATTGGTTTCACTCGTTTTTCAAAGAAGCAACTAAGTTTTACCCCTGGCTCTTTCTCTTCCCCTTCTCATTCTAGATCTCGGGACGAGATCCTCGTGTAGTGGAGGAGAGTTGTAACAGCCCAGGACCGACGCTGCAGAAGATTCCCCTTTTTTCTATTCTCATCTGTGTTTTGTCGGTTTGTTGCATTCATCATCGCATCATTCGCATCATCTACATAGCATCGTCACTCGTTTTCAAACTTGCATCCGTTCGTAGTTGCCAGTTCTGTCTGTTCGTGTCGTCGACCATTTCGAGTCCAACCACACACGCATGCGCCCGCGACATCGTTAAAAAACCGTTTTTAAGGCGCGCTAAAAATATTCTCAGGTTGGGTTGAAACTTGGCATGCGGTCTTGTTATATTGTAGGTAGACCGCCTGTCGTATTTTGTCGCATTCTGAGTTCGTTTGATACCCCATCGGTCAATCGTAGAAGTGCGTTCATCGGTTATTTGTCGGACGTTTTTTGGTGTTTTAAAACTCATGTCACGTCCCACCATTCTCTCTCTCTTCTTAGCCCTATCCCACCGCACACACACAACAAACCCCCTTGCCCGATCCAGTCGTCTGATTGCGATCGCACGGCTGAAATCGGCTCCGAAAATCCTTTAACCTAGCCCCTCTTGCTATAAAAGGAAGGCTAGCCCTTCCTAATCTGGCCTAACCCTAGCCTCCTTGGCATCCATGCCCAGCCAACCAACTCCCCAGCCTCCCATGCCTGTCTGCCTCCTCGCGTTGCCCGCCCAGGCGAATCTGGAGGCCTGCTCTGGGCCCGAAGTGCCGCTGCCGCATCCCAGCAGGCGCCCGAGCCCGTAGCCGCCCATAGCTACCCGTGCTCCCGATCTCCCCCGAGTGCCCCGTCTCCATAGCTCCCCACCGGCGGCCCTCGCCGGAGTTCACCGGAGTCCCGTCACTAGCGACCTCCATCAGGCCGATGCCTCGTGCCCCGCTTCTCTCCTCCCCCGTGTTGTTCTCCTTCTCCCTCCCCTAATCTGAGCTCTCTCTCTCTCTCCCCCGTTGCCGTAGGAGAAGCTGCCCGATCTCCTCGCCTCGTTGTTGCCTCGACCGTCCGTCACCGGGAACGGAGTCCCCGTGGCCGGATCCGCCGATCCCATCCTCCTCGCGCATCCTTGTGCCCGCCGCCGGCGTCGGTTGCCGGAGCCACCGCCATTCCTGGCGCTCGCCTCTGGACGAGGAGGGAGACGACCGCCCGAGGCCAGCGCTCACCCCCTCGTGCCTGCATGTGGGCCGGCCTCCCAGCGCTCCCAAGGCATAGTTCTTGGTCCCGACCAACAGCCCAGGGTGAGCACCGCTGTCCTATCCCTCACCCAGGCGCAGTGCTGCTATGTTGCGCTCGCCTCTATATAGCCCATCAGTTCCAGATTCGGCCCGTGCTGTTTTTTTCTATCCTGCGAATTTATCTAATTAACCAGTGATTTTAAATTACAAAAAAACCCAAATTTAAAAATGCTCATATATAATTAACCGTGCATCACATGTAAAAACTTTATATATGAAACTTGACTAGAACTTCGTGTAGATTAACAATTTCCAACTCTCGCATGTGTTTAAATGCTTAAACTTGCTGTTTGAATCATTTTGCTTAATGCCACGTTATTTGCGTTGTGCATGGTTATTTAATCGGGCATGGAAATTAATCCAACAATATAATTTTAAATATTCATATGATTTGTAGCGCATTTTCCTGAGTGACAAATGTGTGATGTGGTATTTGCATCTAATTTGCATTCATATTGGCTAAAGGGCTTATTCCATTAACTCGCATAATTAATTGTGAAATATTTTCCTACTTGGACCTATGCATTTTATATATGTTTTTTGGGTAGAAAAATCCATAGAATTTACATGTGCATTTAGTTTTGTCCTTTGATCATTTTTGTGTGCATGTCCTTTTAGTTGTGATGCCCTTTTGTCCTTTTCGTGTGATTTAGTAAATGCATCATAACAAATAATTTTGTACATGAGATATGCCCTTTGATATGTGTCCTAGCCCCTGGACATTTTGTTTGCCATAATAATGCACGTTTAGGTGTTATTTTATTGTTGACAACTTGCTATAAAAATACTGCTGTTTTGAGGGTCCAAAATATTTCTAAGTCTGGAATCTGTAATATTGTGTTGCTGCGTTTCCATGTGTTTTGCTACTGATCTAGAACCCTTTTGTGGTAGGTGTAATGGAGTTATTTGTAGTTGATCATGTCCTTTAGTATGCTGTTAAGTTTCATGCAATAATACGCCCTGTAGCATATAGTTTTATTGCTGTAATTATGCCTTCGTGATAAAAACTGCACTGTCAAAAACTGCTATTTTCACCAAGTCTGAAACTGTTTTCAAGTAGCCTCCTTGTGAGCTTCCTACCATGTGATCCATGCATATTTTGAATATGATATGTGAAGATGAAATGAAGTGTGTTTTATTTTCTATTGCCCCATGCTTAGTTTGTGCATGTTAGAATCTTGTAGCTTGTTGTTTTCATGTGTGCAAAATGCTAAGTTGTTGTTTTGGGCAGATTTCAACTATAACTTGTGTTGGTCGTATTTGTTGAACCGTAGCTCCGTTTTTTAACATGGTGCATATGAGACTTGCTTAGAATCTCATGTAGTTTCATAATAACTTGCTGCATTCATGAATTGAAATGTTTGTGATTGTATTTTCCATGCATTTGCATTCATGACATGTGCATCTTGTGTTGCTCATACCTTTTAGGCCGTAGCTCCTTTTGAGATGTTCCATATATGTAAATCGACTAGAACAACGTGTAAAATGGCATGGTATACTTTATTCTGTTGTTTAACAAATATAAAATATGATTAGTTCAGATCTGGACCAATATTGACATTAACATATGAGGTCGTTTCGAAAATACTATAAGTTGTTTCTGACCTCATTTAAAATGCCTAGATAGTGTAGTTTATTTATGCTTCACCTCTTGCCATGCCGAACAACATTTAACATTGATGTGTACTTAAACGGGAATGAACTAAATAATTCGAACATGGAGTTTCGGCAATATGCAACTCGTTGCATATTGAGCTTCACTTTAATGTGTAGTAATTGTTTGATGTGATTTGCCATGCCTTGCATATTTAAACCAAACATGCATCATATTAGTTTGTGCATCGTGTCTTGCATATGTTGTGGTGTATCTTGTGTTGATTGTTGTTTCCGGATTGCTTCTTCACGATAGAGTTCCAGAAGCGTTCAGATTGTGAGGATTCGTTCGACTACGTTGGCTCGTCTTCTTCATGGACATGTTCTTCTTCCAAGCAGGAATCTCAAGCAAGATGACACATTTCCCTGGATACCATTACTATCATTGCCATGCTAGATGTCTCGTTTTGTATTGCTATGTCACGCTACGTACCACTTGTTTGTCAAGCCTCCCAACATTGCCATGAAAAGCCTCTAACCCTTCCACACCCCAGCAAACCATTGTTTGGCTATGTTATCGCTTGCTCAGCCCTTCTTATAGCGTTTCTAGCTGCAGGTGCAATTGCTTCCATGTGACAACATGGACATTCTTTTGTTATCACAATATTATTGCTATTTAATTTAATGCACATATATATGTGGAAGCCTTGGCCTTTTGCTCGGTGTTTTGTTCCATTCTTGCCACCCCTAGTTACTTGTGAACCGGTGTTTTGTTCCATAATTGAGCGCTCCTAACATGCTCGGGGTTGTGAGTGGGACCCCCTTGATTTTTGTGTTAGGATAAAACTTGTCTGGAAAGGCCCAACTTTGGTACTACATTTACCTAATAACTAATGAACTTGCATAGGGACTTTCCGGACCCCGTGGATAATTAATCAACCCCCAGGCCAACGCCCCTCATAAGTGCTGGTCCAAAATAGAGCACTGTGCGGGGCCAACCTGGGGCAACTCGGGAGATTTTTATCCGTCCATCGTACACTAGCTTATCTATCGTATCTTGAGAACGAGATACGCGGCTCCTATCGGGTTCGTCGACACGTCGGCAGGCCTTGCTGGATTTGTTTTACCTTTCTCGAACGTCTTGAGTGAGGAACTCTGATCTTCTTCGGGCTATCTCGAGGTGTCGGATTTGTTGGAAATATGCCCTAGAGGCAATTATAAAATGGTTATTATTGTATTTCCTAGTTCATGATAATTGTCTATTATTCATGCTACAATTGTGTTAACCAGAAACCGTAATACATGTGTGAATACATAGACCATCACATGTCCCTAGTGAGCCTCTAGTTGGCTAGCTCGTTGATCAATAGATGGTCACGGTTTCATGACCATGGACATTGGATGTCGTTGATAACGGGATCACATCATTAGGAGAATGATGTGATGGACAAGACCCAATCCTAAGCATAGCACAAGATTGTGTAGTTCGTTTGCTAAAGCTTTTCAATGTCAAGTATCATTTCCTTAGACCATGAGATTGTGTAACTCCCGGATACCGTAGGAATGCTTTGGGTGTGCCAAACGTCACAACATAACTGGGTGGCTATAAAGGTACGCTACGGGTATCTCCGAAAGTGTCTGTTGGGTTGACACGAATCAAGACTGGGATTTGTCACTCCGTGTGACGGAGAGGTATCTCTGGGCCCACTCGGTAAGACATCATCATAATGAGCTCAATGTGACTAAGGAGTTAGCCACGGGATGATGTGTTATGGAACGAGTAAAGAGACTTGCCGGTAACGAGATTGAACAAGGTATGGCGATACCGACGATCGAATCTCGGGCAAGTACCATACCGATAGACAAAGGGAATTGTATACGGGATTGATTGAATCCCTGACATCGTGGTTCATCCGATGAGATCATCGTGGAGTACGTGGGAGCCAACATGGGTATCCAGATCCCGCTGTTGGTTATTGGCCGGAGAGGTGTCTTGGTCATGTCTACGTGTCTCCCGAACCCGTAGGGTCTACACACTTAAGGTTCGATGACGCTAGGGTTATAGGGAAAAGGTATACGTGATTACCGAAGGTTGTTCGGAGTCCCGGATGAGATCCCGGACGTCACGAGGAGCTCCGGAATGGTCCGGAGGTAAAGATTGATATATAGGAAGTCCAGTTTTGGTCACCGGAAAGTTTTCGGGCTCATCGGTAGTGTACCGGGAGTGCCGGGAGGGTGCCGGAGGACCCCCGGGAGGGGTGTGACGACCAAAGGACCACATGGGCTGTTAGATAAAGTGTGCCAGCCCTTATTGGGCTGGGCAAGACTTTTGCTAAAGGCCCATGCGGCTGGAGATAAGGAGATAAGGCAAAAAGGATTTAAAAGGAGGAGATCCACCTCCCTTGTGGGAGGTGGACTCTCCCTTTAATTCAGCCGGCCATCTCCTCTTTGGAGTAGAGGCCAAGCCAGCCCTCCACGTCCCTCCTCCTATATATACTTGAGGTTTTGGATGTTTTGAGATAGGATTTGATCTCTCTCTCTCACGGCGAAGCCCTACCTCTCTTCTTCCTCCTCCGCAGCGCTTAGGCGAAGCCCTGTCGGAATACCTTGCTACTCCACCACCACCACGCCGTCGTGCTGCTGTTGGAGCCCTTCCCCAACCTCTCCTTCCTCCTTGCTGGATCAAGGTGTTGGAGACGTCACCGGGCTGCACGTGTGTTGAACGCGGAGGTGCCGTCCGTTCGGCACTTGATCGGATCTACCGCGATCTGAATCGCTGCGAGTACGACTCCATCAACCGCGTTCTTGTAACGCTTCCGCTTAGCGATCTTCAAAGGTATGAAGATGCAATCTCTCCCCTCTCGTTGCTGGTTTCTCCATAGATAGATCTTGGTGAACGTAGGAAAATTTTGATTTACTACTACGTATCCCAACAGTGGCATCATGAGCTAGGTCTATGCGTAGAATCTATGCACGAGTAGAACACAAAGCAGTTGTGGGCGTCGAGTTTGTTAATTTGCTTGCCGCTACTAGTCTTATCTTGATTCGGCGGTATTGTGGGATGAAGCGGCCCGGACCAACTTTACACGTACGCTTACGTGAGACCGGTTCCACCGCCTGACATGCACTAGATGCATAAGGTGGCTAGCGGGTGTCTGTCTCTCCTACCTTAGTCGGATCGGATTCGATGAAAAGGGTCCTTATGAAGGGTAAATAGCAATTGGCAAATCACGTTGTGGTGTTGACGTAGGTAAGAAACGTTCTTGCTAGTAACCTATAGCAGCCACGTAAAAACTTGCAACTACAAATTAGAGGACGTCTAACTTGTTTTTGCAGCATGTGCCTTGTGATGTGATATGGCCAAAGGATGTGATGTGATGCATTGTGATGTATGAATTGATCATGTTCTTGTAATAGGATTCACGACTTGCATGTCGATGATTATGACAACCGGCAGGAGCCATAGGAGTTGTCTTATTTATTGTATGACCTGCGTGTCAATCATAAACGCCATGTAATTACTTTACTTTATTGCTAAGCGTTAGCCATAGTAGTAGAAGTAATAGTTGGCGAGACAACTTCATGAAGACACAATGATGGAGATCATGATGATGGAGATCATGGTGTCGTGCCGGTGACAGTGATGATCATGGTGCCCCGAAGATGGAGATCATAGGAGCAAAATGATATTGGCCATATCATGTCACTATATTGATTGCATGTGATGTTTATCATGTTTACATCTTATTTGCTTAGAACGACGGTAGTAAATAAGATGATCTCTCAATAAAATTTCAAGAGAAGTGTTCACCCTAACTGTGCACCGTTGCTAAGGATCGTTGTTCCGAAGCACCACGTGATGATCGGGTGTGATAGGTTCTAACGTTCGCATACAACGGGTGTAAGCCAGATTTACACACGCGAAACACTTAGGTTGACTTGACGAGCCTAGCATGTACAGACATGGCCTCGGAACACGGAAGACCGAAAGGTCGAACATGAGTCGTATAGAAGATACGATCAACATGAAGATGTTCACCATGGATGACTAGTCCGTCTCACGTGATGATCGGACACGGGCTAGTTGACATGGATCATGTATCACTTGGAAGACTAGAGAGATGTCTGTCTAAGTGGGAGTTCATTAATTTGATTAAGTGAACTTAATTATCATGAACTTAGTCTAAAATTGTCTTTACAATCTATGATGTAGATCCAATGGACAACGCGAATGTCACCCTCAATTTCAACGCGTTCCTAGAGAAAACCAAGCTGAAAGATGATGGAAGCAACTATGCGGACTGGGTCCGTAGCTTGAGGATCATCCTCATAGCTTCCAAGAGATTGTATGTCCTAGATGCACCGCTAGGTGACGCACCCGTTCTCCCAGCGGAACAAGATGTTATGAACACTTGGCAATCACGCTGCGATGATTACTCCCTTGTTCAATGCGGCATGCTTTACAGTCTAGAACCGGGGCTCCAAAAGCGTTTTGAGCAACACGGAGCATATGAGATGTTCCAGGAGCTGAAACTGGTTTTTCAAGCTCATGCCCGGGTCGAGAGATATGATGTCTCCGACAAGTTCTTCAGCTGTAAGATGGAGGAGCATAGTTCTGTCAGTGAGCACATCCTCAAGATGTCTGGGCTACACAGCCGCTTGACTCAGCTGGGGGTTAATATCCCGGATGACTCGGTCATTGACAGAATCCTCCAGTCGCTTCCACCTAGCTTCAAGAGCTTTGTGATGAACTACAACATGCAAGGTATGGAGAAGTCCATTCCTGAGTTGTACTCGATGCTGAAATCAGCGGAGGTCGAGATCAAAAAGGAGCATCAAGTGTTGATGGTGAATAAGACCACTAGTTTCAAGAAAGGCAAGGGTAAGAAGAACTTCAAGAAGGACGGCAAAGCTGTTGCCGCGCCCGGTAAGCAAGTTGCCGGGAAGAAGAAGAAAAATGGACCCAAGCCTGAGACTGAGTGCTTTTATTGCAAGGGTACCGGTCACTGGAAGCGGAACTGCCCCAAGTATTTAGCGGATAAGAAGGACGGCAACATTAAAGGTATATGTGATATACATGTTATTGATGTGTACTTGACCAGCGCTCGTAGTAGCTCCTGGGTATTTGATACCGGTGCAGTTGCTCACATTTGTAACTCCAAGCAGGAGCTGCGGAATAAGCGGAGGCTGGCCAAGGATGAGGTGACGATGCGTGTCGGGAATGGTTCCAAGGTCGATGTGATCGCCGTCGGCACGTTACCTCTACATCTACCTTCGGGATTAGTTTTAAACCTTAATAATTGTTATTTAGTACCAGCTTTGAGCATGAACATTGTATCTGGATCTCGCTTGATGCGAGATGGCTACTCATTTAAATCCGAGAATAATGGTTGTTCTATTTATATGAGAGAAATGTTTTATGCTCATGCCCCGCTGGTCAATGGTTTATTTTTGATGAATCTCGAACGTGATGTTACACATGTCCATAGTGTGAGTACCAAAAAGTGTAAAGTTGATAACGATAGTCCCACTTACATGTGGCACTGCCGTCTTGGCCATATTGGTGTCAAACGCATGAAGAAGCTCCATGCTGATGGAATTTTGGAGTCACTTGATTTCGAATCATTTGACACATGCGAACCATGCCTCATGGGCAAGATGACCAAGACTCCGTTCTCCGGAACAATGGAGCGAGCAACTGACTTGTTGGAAATAATACATACTGATGTATGCGGTCCAATGAGCGTCGAGGCTCGCGGTGGCTACCGTTATGTTCTCACCCTCACTGATGACTTGAGTAGATATGGTTATGTCTACTTAATGAAACACAAGTCTGAAACTTTTGAAAGGTTCAAGGAATTTCAGAGTGAGGTCGAGAATCAACGTGACAGGAAAATAAAATGCCTACGATCTGATCGTGGCGGAGAATATTTAAGTCACGAGTTTGGCACGCACCTTAGGAAATGTGGAATTGTTTCACAACTCACGCCGCCCGGCACACCCCAGCGAAATGGTGTGTCTGAACGTCGTAATCGCACTCTATTGGATATGGTGCGATCTATGATGTCTCTTACCGACTTACCGCTATCATTTTGGGGATATGCATTAGAGACTGCCGCATTCACTTTAAATAGGGCACCGTCTAAATCCGTTGAGACGACACCGTATGAATTGTGGTTTGGAAAGAAACCTAAGCTGTCGTTTCTAAAAGTTTGGGGATGCGATGCTTATGTGAAGAAACTTCAACCTGAGAAGCTCGAACCCAAAGCGGAAAAGTGCGTCTTCATAGGATATCCCAAGGAGACTATTGGGTATACCTTCTACCTACGATCCGAAGGCAAAGTCTTTGTTGCCAAGAATGGATCCTTTCTCGAGAAAGAGTTTCTCTCGAAAGAAGTAAGTGGGAGGAAAATAGAACTTGATGAGGAAATTGTACCTCCACTCGAACCGGAGAGTAGCGCAGCACAGGAAGTTGTTTCTGTGGAGCCTACACCGGCTAGAGAGGAAGTTAATGATGATGATCATGAAACTTCAGATCAAGTTGCTATTCGAAGGTCCACCAGGACACGTTCCGCACCAGAGTGGTACGGCAATCCTGTCCTAGAGATCAAGTTGTTGGACAACGGTGAACCTTCGAACTATGAAGAAGCGATGACGGGCCCGGATTCCAACAAATGGCTTGAGGCCATGAAATCCGAGATAGGATCCATGTATGAGAACAAAGTATGGACTTTGGTGGACTTGCCTAATGATAAGCGAGCCATTGAAAACAAATGGATCTTTAAGAAGAAGACTGACGCGGACGGTAATGTCACCGCCTATAAAGCTCGGCTTGTCGCTAAGGGTTATCGACAAGTTCAAGGAGTTGACTACGATGAGACTTTCTCACCCGTAGCGATGCTAAAGTCAGTCCGAATCATGTTAGCAGTTGCCGCATTTTATGATTATGAGATCTGGCAAATGGACGTCAAAACGGCATTCCTTAATGGCTTCCTCAAGGAAGAACTGTATATGATGCAGCCGGAAGGTTTTGTCGATCCTAAAGATGCTAACAAGGTATGCAAGCTCCAGCGCTCCATCTATGGGCTGGTGCAAGCATCTCGGAGTTGGAACATTCGCTTTAATGAGGTGATTAAAGCGTTTGGGTTTGTACAGGTTTATGGAGAACCTTGTATTTACAAGAAAGTGAGTGGGAGCTCTATAGCATTTCTTATATTGTATGTTGATGACATGCTGATAATGGGAAATAATATAGAACTCTTGGAAAGTATCAAGGCCTACTTGAATAAGTGTTTTTCAATGAAGGACCTTGGAGAAGCTGCTTACATATTAGGTATTAAGATCTATAGAGATAGATCGAAACGCCTCATTGGTCTTTCACAAAGCACATACCTTGAAAAGATATTGAAGAAGTTCAATATGCATCAGTCCAAGAAGGGGTTCTTGCCTGTGTTGCAAGGTGTGAGATTGAGTACGACTCAATGCCCGACCACGGCAAAGGATAGAGAAGAGATGAGTGTCATCCCCTATGCTTCAGCCATAGGCTCTATCATGTATGCCATGCTGTGTACCAGACCTGATGTGAACCTTGCCATAAGTTTGGTAGGGAGGTACCAAAGTGATCCCGGAGCGGAACACTGGACAGCGGTCAAGAATATCCTGAAGTACCTGAAAAGGACAAAGGACATGTTTCTCATATATGGAGGTGCCGAAGAGCTCGTCGTAAAGGGTTACGTCGACGCTAGCTTCGACACAGATCCGGACGACTCTAAGTCGCAAACCGGATACGTGTATATTTTGAATGGAGGGGCAGTCAGCTGGAGTAGCAGCAAGCAAAGCGTCGTGGCGGCATCTACATGTGAAGCGGAGTACATAGCTGCTTCAGAAGCAGCAAAGGAGGGAGTCTGGATGAAGGAGTTCATCACCGACCTAGGAGTGATTCCAAATGCGTCGGGCCCGATGACTCTACTCTGTGACAACACTGGAGCTATTGCCCTTGCGAAGGAGCCCAGGTTTCACAAGAAGACAAGACACATCAAGCGCCGCTTCAACTCTATCCGTGATTACATTCAGGAGGGAGACATAGATATTTGTAAAGTGCATACGGATCTGAATGTCGCAGATCCGTTGACTAAACCTCTCTCACGAGCAAAACATGATCAACACCAGAACGCTATGGGTGTTCGATTCATCACAATGTAACTAGATTATTGACTCTAGTGCAAGTGGGAGACTGTTGGAAATATGCCCTAGAGGCAATAATAAAATGGTTATTATTGTATTTCCTAGTTCATGATAATTGTCTATTATTCATGCTACAATTGTGTTAACCAGAAACCGTAATACATGTGTGAATACATAGACCATCACATGTCCCTAGTGAGCCTCTAGTTGGCTAGCTCGTTGATCAATAGATGGTCACGGTTTCATGACCATGGACATTGGATGTCGTTGATAACGGGATCACATCATTAGGAGAATGATGTGATGGACAAGACCCAATCCTAAGCATAGCACAAGATCGTGTAGTTCGTTTGCTAAAGCTTTTCAATGTCAAGTATCATTTCCTTAGACCATGAGATTGTGTAACTCCCGGATACCGTAGGAATGCTTTGGGTGTGCCAAACGTCACAACGTAACTGGGTGGCTATAAAGGTACGCTACGGGTATCTCCGAAAGTGTCTGTTGGGTTGACACGAATCAAGACTGGGATTTGTCACTCCGTGTGACGGAGAGGTATCTTTGGGCCCACTCGGTAAGACATCATCATAATGAGCTCAATGTGACTAAGGAGTTAGCCACGGGATGATGTGTTACGGAACGAGTAAAGAGACTTGCCGGTAACGAGATTGAACAAGGTATGGCGATACCGACGATCGAATCTCGGGCAAGTACCATACCGATAGACAAAGGGAATTGTATACGGGATTGATTGAATCCCTGACATCGTGGTTCATCCGATGAGATCATCGTGGAGTACGTGGGAGCCAACATGGGTATCCAGATCCCGCTGTTGGTTATTGGCCGGAGAGGTGTCTCGGTCATGTCTACGTGTCTCCCGAACCCGTAGGGTCTACACACTTAAGGTTCGATGACGCTAGGGTTATAGGGAAAAGGTATACGTGATTACCGAAGGTTGTTCGGAGTCCCGGATGAGATCCCGGACGTCACGAGGAGCTCCGGAATGGTCCGGAGGTAAAGATTGATATATAGGAAGTCCAGTTTTGGTCACCGGAAAGTTTTCGGGCTCATCGGTAGTGTACCGGGAGTGCCGGGAGGGTGCCGGAGGACCCCCGGGAGGGGTGTGACGACCAAAGGACCACATGGGCTGTTAGATAAAGTGTGCCAGCCCTTATTGGGCTGGGCAAGACTTTTGCTAAAGGCCCATGCGGCTGGAGATAAGGAGATAAGGCAAAAAGGATTTAAAAGGAGGAGATCCACCTCCCTTGTGGGAGGTGGACTCTCCCTTTAATTCAGCCGGCCATCTCCTCTTTGGAGTAGAGGCCAAGCCAGCCCTCCACGTCCCTCCTCCTATATATACTTGAGGTTTTGGATGTTTTGAGATAGGATTTGATCTCTCTCTCTCACGGCGAAGCCCTACCTCTCTTCTTCCTCCTCCGCAGCGCTTAGGCGAAGCCCTGTCGGAATACCTTGCTACTCCACCACCACCACGCCGTCGTGCTGCTGTTGGAGCCCTTCCCCAACCTCTCCTTCCTCCTTGCTGGATCAAGGTGTTGGAGACGTCACCGGGCTGCACGTGTGTTGAACGCGGAGGTGCCGTCCGTTCGGCACTTGATCGGATCTACCGCGATCTGAATCGCTGCGAGTACGACTCCATCAACCGCGTTCTTGTAACGCTTCCGCTTAGCGATCTTCAAAGGTATGAAGATGCAATCTCTCCCCTCTCGTTGCTGGTTTCTCCATAGATAGATCTTGGTGAACGTAGGAAAATTTTGATTTACTACTACGTCTCCCAACAGGATTTCCTTTGGAATGGCCTAGGATGATCACAAGATCCATGGTTGAGGTTATTCCTGTTGTGTGTTGTTAATTTGTGATGGATAAGTTGGAGCACCCCTGCAGGGTTAAATCTTTTCGAGAAGCCATGCCTGTTGTTATGTGGCAACCTTGGATACTTTGTTTAACACCCGGTCATAGCAAACTTGAAGTAAACTCTAATAAAATACACCAACTGTGTGCGTAACCATGATTGTCTCTTCTCGTGAGTCCTTATCCGAGAGAGAACACGGTGGGGTTATGATTGACGTAAGTAGGTGTTCAGGATCAGTTAGTGATCATCACTAGTTCACGTCCGATATGCATATACCACTATACTTTACTTTCAGTAATCGTAAGTTAGACACACAAATAAATGCTTAGTCGCTTGCTGCAGCCTCACCACTTAACCATACCTTACCTATTAAGCTTTAATAGTCTTGATACCCTTGGAAATGAGATTGATGAGTCCCTGTGGCTCACAGATTACTACAACAACAGTTGTAGGTACAGGTAATGCGATGATTTGACGTGAGCGCGATGTTTGTTTGATTCGGAGTTATTCTTCTTCTTCTTCTTCAATCTTAGATAGGTTCCAGGCGGCAGCCTGAGATAGCAGGGATGGATGTCATTTCTATCGTTTGATTTCGTCCATAGTCGGACCCTGCTCTTCTGTATGATGTTTGAGTATGTTGTTGTATTGATGTGACTCTGATGTAGCTTGTGGCGAGTGTAAGCCAATTCCATATACTCATCTCTTCTGTACCTATACTTCTAATGATATCCATTCTTGCAACACGACGAGATGTGCTTCTATCCTTGTCGAGGCCCTCGTGCTGAAATAAGGATAGGACCGCATCTTGGGCGTGACAAGTTGGTATTAGAGCCTCTACCGACCTAGGAGCCCCCTTGGTTGATAAAACTTGGCCGAGTCGAGTCTAGAGAGAAAAACGGTTTTGAGTCTAGTTATATCGGAGAGTAGGGTTCTTTTTACTCCTCTTCTATGCTCTGGTGAGGAATTACGACTTAGGAATTGTGATTCTACTTCTCTTCTCGCTCAAAAAAGTTTTAGGATCACGCGGGTATTTTGGAAACTATATGATGTCGATGTGACGGAGTTATGTCTTGGTGCCTCCTGTCTGACTTGATTTCTTTCGGGGAATTGAGCTCCATGGAATTCTTGGCACATCGTTATCATTCAGCTTCCTTAGTATCTCAGGATGGAGGGTGTTCGGAATTGCTTCAATACTTTTCGTGGTGAGATAAAGTCGGAGTCACCCAATACTGGGGAGGCATCCGGGGTACCACCATGGTTTAGTATCGTTGTGAGTTCGAGGATTCGAGTTAGATGAAGTTGTGAAAGCCTCTGGTTATGTGTTGAAGGATGGATACAGTTGGGGTGTAGGATTGCTAGTTGTGTGAAATATTTCCTCCTTGTATCCCCCACACCGGATTGCATAACCAGAAAGTTTTCAGAAGTTCTTAGGTGGGAATTCAAGTAGGTACCTAGGATTATCTTTCCAACAAGTGCATTGTGGGTATGTATTTGTTCTGGCTTGTTTCATAAGGCCCATCCTTTGTTTTGTTTTGAATTTGGTAATCCGAGTTGCTTTGATGTTAAGTGGTGATTTCATATCTTGATAAGTAGTGTTCTCGTATTTCTGTGGGAATGCTAATTCTTTTTCTCAATCAAGTTATCATATCAATTCTTTTCCTGCCGGTGTGCTTCTCTTGAATATAATTCTATCCTCTTCAATATTTGCAAGATCAATCCTCTTATTCTTTCCAGGAGTTCATTTCATCTGTTCCATGTTGTCTTTGTTTTCCCCACCCTCCCGCCCTTTTTCTTCAATGATTAAATTCTCATCCAAGTGTCTTACTATTCATGTAATGCTTCTGCTATATGTTCTTCTATATTGTTTCTAGTGATTTCTTGTGGAGATTCTCAAGAGTTTCAATTTCAAGATCTATCCTCCAATTCCTTGTTCTCGTTGTTATTCTTCTCCGGTGGATTCAATTCAAGCTTCGGTGCTCATCTTATCCTTTCTTAGTCGTTCAATGGTTTCCATGTTGGAATTTCTTTCCAAGCCTCTCTTGTTTATTCGTTTCTCTCTGTTCTATCTGGAGTGTTGAAGATATCTCAAAAGACATTCATTTTCATTTTTGTCCTCTTAAATTATTTCGAGGTTCTCACCTCATCAAGTTCTTAATTTGTACCGGTGCAATCTCTCTTTTTAAGAAATTGTTTCAATGGTGGTTTCTTTTGAGTGGGCCCATAACCTATAGTTTTTTTCCCCGGGAGCTTACTTGGCTCTTTTAATCTTTCTGGAGATGTTCCTAAAGTTATTTTAATTTGACGTAAGAATGAATTTCATCGTTCATAGGCCTTCTCGAAGATCGCTTCTAAATTATTTTCATTGTTGGCTCAACCTTTCCTTATTCTTTATTCCGGAGTATCTTAGTAATTCATGGTGTTGTTTCTCATCATCATTCTCTGCATTGAAGACCGAAGGAGAGTTTCTCGTAAATCGTTGTTCGTTCTTCCAAAGATTCATGGTTTCAGCTTGTTGCTATCATATCAATTGTTTTGATCAGGAGCAATCCATTCTTATCTATCCGGTGCATTTCAGAGTTGTTTTGATTTCTCGATCCTTTTGAAGGCCATTATTTCAGAAGATTTCGTCGTTATCAGCTTTCAGCTTTCGTTCTCAAATTCTTCTTAATTGTTGTCCCTTCGTTCATATCTCAATTATTCCGACGCCTTTTTCAGTTTCTATTAGGCAAATCTTGATCTCTTCATTCTCATGTGTCCTCTTTAGTTTCTAATTCTTTCCGATGCTTCGTTCAAGTTTTCTATTAGGTGGATCATGCTCTCTTCATTCTCATGTTATATCATTCATTTGTATTATCCTCTTGAGTTTCAAATTCTTTCCGGTGTATCGTGCAAGACCTCTTCAAGATTGTGCTATATATATATCTTTCCTATCTTTTCCAAAATAATAAGTGGTGTGCGAAGTCCGTTGCTTGTCATCAATTTAACTTGATGAAGGATAGGCATATTATAATTCTTATTCTTGTTTCATCCAAGTGATTTCAATCCTTCTTCCAGAGTTGTTCATGATATCAATTCCTTATCCCAAGTGTTCTCATCTTTTCATCTAGAGTTCCATGTTTTCTCAAGTATCTCGTCGTGAAGCTGCATCTAATTCATTGGAAGGCCCCAATCTTGTTCTTTTTGCATCCTTCAATTCTTTCTATAATCCTTTCGTTTCAGATTTCTTCCGGAGGTTCTTCATGGTGGTTCATCAAGATTTCTTTCATTTTCAAGGGTTCTTCAGGATTCTTGTTGGAGGTTCTTAAGTGTTCTTTATCTTGGATGTCTAAGTTCAATTCCTTCCCCATTGTATTTTGAGATGGTATTATGAAATTCTTGATTATAAGAAGTCTCGAAGGAAAATTGTCAAGAATATAATAAGTAAACCCAACATTCCTTTCTTGGAGTTATCTTGGATTGGATTTCACCTAACGCATTTCCTAAGGATTGTTGCTATCATGGTGCCATAAATAATTCAAGTGTCTCCTCCACCTCTTGGTGAAAGAAGATTTCCATATTTGGTTGCTCTCAAGCAATCAATTGTTTTGTTGTGGCAGGTTGTCACCTCATAATTTCGAGATGTTTTGCATAATCCCATAACAAGCTAAATCTTTTCGTTGTTGGTGTTCCAACAACTCCGTTCAATCTCTTCGTCCTAAATATGCTTTCAAATCCGTTTGTAGTAGGAGTTGTCATTTTTTCTTATCCGTTCTTTTCCCTCCATCAATCCAGTTTCTATTCTCTTGTTATGGAGGCCTTGTGATGTTGCTCTCTTCAATCTGTCATCTGGTTTTATCAAGATCATGTTCTTCCCGTGCTTGTCCATTAACCGGAGTGCTGTGAAATCTTTCATGATCCTTCTGTCTTATGAAGTTGATTCTATTCCAACCAAAGTTTGGTGCCTCTCTTTCAATTTTTTTCCATCGTATAAAATTTTGCCGCTGTTTCCTACCGAAGTGCTGCCAAAATTTCTTGTGAATTCTTGCTTGTTCCTCATTCTTCATATCTTTGCATCCTTCAAGATTCATTGGTTTCACTCATTTGTCAAAGAAGCAAATAAGTTTTACCTCTGGCTCTTGCTCTTCCTCTTCTCATTATAGATCTTGGGACGGGATCCTCGTGTAGTGGAGGAGAGTTGTAACAGCTCGGGACCAACGCTCCAGAAGATTCCCCTTTTTTTCCCGTTCTCGTCTGTGTTTCGTCAGGTTCTTGTATTCATCATCGCACCATTCGCATCATCTGCATAGCATCATCACTCGTTTTCAAACATGCATCCGTTCGTAGTTGTGGGTTCTCTCTGTTCGTGTCATCGATCGTTTCGAGTCCAACCACACACGCATGCGCCCGCGACATTGTTAAAAAAATCGTTTTTAAGGCACGCTAAAAATATTCTTAGGTTGGTTTGAAACTTGGCGTGCTGTCTTGTTATATTGTAGGTAGACCGCTTGTCGAATTTTGTTGCATTCTGAGTTCGTTTGATACCCCATCGGTCAACCGTAGCAGTGCGTTCATCGGTTATTTGTCGGACGTTTTTCGGTGTTTTAAAACTCGTGTCACGGCCCACCATTATCTCTCTCTTCTCAGGCCTAGCCCACTTCACACACACATCCACCCCCTTGCCCGATCCGGCCGTCCGATTGCAATAGCACGGCTGAAATCGGTTCTGAAAACCCTCTAACCTAGCCCCTCTTGCTATAAAAGGAAGGCTAGCCCTTCCTAACCTGGCCTAACCCTAGCCTCCTTGGGAGCCGCGCCCAGCCAACCAGCTCCCCAGCCTCCCACGCCTGTCTCCCTCCTCGTGCGGCCCGCCCAGGCCCATCTGGAGGCCCGCCCTAGGCCCGAAGCGCCGTCGCCGTGTCCCCGCAGGCGCCCGAGCCCGCAGCCGCCTGCAGCTGCCCGTGCTCCCGATCTCCCCCGAGCGCCCCGTCTCCGTAGCTGCCCACCGGCCGGCCCTCGCCGGAGTTCGCCAGAGTCCCGTCACCGGCGACCTCCATCAGGCCGGTGCCTCGCGCCCCGCTTCTCTCCTCCCCCATGCTGTTCTCCTTCTCCCTCCCATAATCCGAGCTCTCTCTCTCTCTCTCCCGTTGCCGCAGGAGAAGCCGCCCGATCTGCTCGCCTCGTTGCTACCTCGACCGTCCATCATCGGGAACAGAGTCCCCGTGGCTGGATCCGCCGATCCTGGCCTCCCCGCGCGTGCTTGTGCCCGCCCCCGGCGTCGGTTGCCGGAGCCGCCGCCCTTCCTGGCGCTTGCCTCTGGACGAGGAGGGCGACGACCGCCCAAGACCAGCGCTCGCCCGCTTGTGCGTGCACGTCGGCCGGCCTCCCAATGCTGCCAAGGCCCAGTTCTCTATCCCGGCCCACAGGCCCAGGGTGAGCACCGTTGTCCTATCCCTCGCCCAGGCGCAGTGCTGCTATGTTGCGCTCGCCTCTGTATAGCCCATCAGTTCCAGATTCGGCCCGTGCTGTTTTTTTCTATCCTGGGAATTTATCTAATTAACCAGTGATTTTAAATTACAAAAAAAAACTAATTTAAAAATGCGCATATATAATTAACCGTGCATCACATGTTAAAACTTTATATATGAAACTTGACTAGAACTTCGTGTAGATTCACAATTTCCAACTCTCGCATGTGTTTAAATGCTTAAATTTGTTTTTTGAATCATTTTGCTTAATGTCACATTATTTGCATTGTGCATGTTTATTTAATCGGGCATGGAAATTAATCCAACAATATATTTTAAATATTCATATGATTTGTAGCGCATTTTCCCGAGTGAAAAATGTGTGATTTGGTATTTCCATCTGATTTGCATTCATATTGGCTAAAGGGTTTATTCCATTAACTCGCATAATTAATTGTGAAATATTTTCCTACTTGGACCTATGCATTTCATATATGTTTTCGGGGTAGAAAAATCCAGAGAATTTACCTGTACATTTAGTTTTGTCATTTGATCATTTTTGTGTGCATGTCATTTTAGCTGTGATGCCCTTTTTTCCTTTTCATGTGATTTAGTAAATGCATCATAACAAATAATTTTGTACATGAGATATGCCCTTTGATATGTGTCCTAGCCCCTGGACATTTTGTTTGCCATGATAATGCATGTTTAGGTGTTATTTTTTTGTTGACAACTTGCTATAAAAATACTACTATTTTGAGGGTCCAAAATATTTCTAAGTCTGGAATCTGTAATATTTTGTTGCTACCTTGCCATGTGTTTTGCTAGTGATCTAGAACCCTGTTCTGGTAGGTGTAATGGAGTTATTTGTATTTGATAATGTCCTTTAGTATGCTGTTAAGTTTCATTCCATAATATTCCCTGTAGCATATAGTTTCACTGCTGTCAATATGCCTTCGTGATAAAAACTGCAGTGTTAAAAACTGCTATTTTCACCAAGTCTGAAACTGTTTTCAAGTAGCCTCCTTGTGAGCTTCCTACCATGTGATCCATGCATGTTTTGAATATGATATGTGAAGATGAAATGAAGTGTGTGTTATTTTCTACTGCCCCATGCTTAGTTTGTGCATGTTAGAATCTTGTAGCTTGTTGTTTTTATGTGTGCAAAATGCTAAGTTGCTGTTTTGGGCAGATTTCAACTATAACTTGTGTTGGTCGTATTTGTTGAACCGTAGCTCCGTTTTGAACATGTTGCATATGATAATTGCTTATAATCTCATATAGTTTCATAATAACTTGCTGCATTCATGAATTGAAATGTTTGTGATTGTATTTTCCATGCATTTGCATTCATGACATGTGCATCTTGTGTTGCTCATATCTTTTAGGCCGTAGCTCCTTTTGAGATGTTCCATATATGTAAATCGACTAGAACAACGTGTAAAATGGCATGGTATAATTTATTCTATTGTTTAACAAATATAAAATATGATTAGTTCAGATCTGGACCAATATCGAAATTAACATATGAGGTCGTTTCGAAAATACTATAAGTTGTTTCCGACCTCATTTAAAATGCCTAGCTAGTGTAGTTTATTTATGCTTCACCTCTTGCCATGCCTAACAACATTTAACATTGATGTGTACTTAAACGGGAATGAACTAAATAATTCGAACGTGGAGTTTCGTCAGTATGCAACTCGTTGCATATTGAGCTTCACTTTAATGTGTAGTAATTGTTTGATGTAATTTGCCATGCCTTGCATATTTAAACCAGACATGCATCATATTAGTTTGTGCATCGTGTCTTGCATATGTTGTGGTGTATCTTGTGTTGATTGTTGTTTCCGGATTGCTTCTTCACGATAGAGTTCCGAAAGCGTTCGGATTATGAGGATTCGTTCGACTACGTTGGCTCGTCTTCTTCATGGACATGTTCTTCTTCCGAGCAGGAATCTCAGGCAAGATGACACATTTCCTTGGATACCATTACTATCATTGCCATGCTAGATGCCTCGTTTTGTATCGCTATGTCACGCTACGTACCACTTGTTTGTCAAGCCTCCCAACATTGCCATGAAAAGCCTCTAACCCTTCCACACCCCAGCAAACCATTGTTTGGCTATGTTATCGCTTGCTCGGCCCTTCTTATAGCGTTTCTAGCTGCAGGTGCAATTGCTTCCATGTGACAACATGGACATTCTTTTGTTATCACAATATTATTGCTAATTAATTTAATGCACATATATACTTGGTAAATGTGGAAGGCTTGGCCTTTTGTTCGGTGTTTTGTTCCACTCTTGCCGCCCCTAGTTACTTATGAATTGGTGTTATGTTCCATAATGGAGCGCTCCTAACATGCTCGGGGTTGTTATGGGGACCCCCTTGATTTCCGTGTTAGGAATAAACTTGTCTGGCAAGGCCCAACTTTGGTACTACATTTGCCTAATAACTAATGAACTTGCATAGGGACTTTCCGGACCCTGTGGATAATTAATCAACCCCCGGGCCAGCGCTCCTCATGATTGTTGGTCCAAAATAGAGCACCGTGTGGGGCCAACCCAGGGAAACTCAGGAGATTTCTATCAGGCCACCGTACACTAGCTTATGTGTCGTGTCCTGAGAACGAGATACGCGGCTCCTATCGGGTTCGTCGACACGTCAGGAGGCCTTGCTAGATTTGTTTTACCTTTCTCGAACGTCTTGAGTGAGGAACTCCGATCTTCTTTGGGCTATCTCGAGGTGTCGGATTTCCTTTGGAATGGCCTAGGATGATCACGAGATCCATGGTTGAGGTTATTCCCGCTGCGTGTGGTTAATTTGTGATGGATAAGTTGGAGCACCCCTGTAGGGTTAAATCTTTTCGAGAAGCCGTGCCCGCGGTTATGTGGCAAACTTGGATACTTTGTTTAACACTTGGCCATAGCAAACTTGACATAAACTCTAATAAAATACACCAACTGTGTGCGTAACCGTGACTCTCTCTTCTCGTGAGTCCTTATCCGAAAGAGAACATGGTGGGGTTATGATTGACGTAAGTAGGTGTTCAGGGTCAGTTAGTGATCATCACTAGTTCACGTCCGATATGCGTAGACCACTATACTTTAATTTATGTACTCGTATGTTAGCCACACAAATAAATGTTTAGTCGCTTGTTGCAGCCTCACCACTTAACCAAACCTCACCTATTAAGCTTTAATAGTCTTGATACCCTTGGAAACGAGATTGTTGAGTCCCTATGGCTCACAGATTACTACAACAACAGTTGCAGGTACAGGTAATGCGATGATTTGACATGAGCGCGATGTTTGTTTGATTCGGAGTTATTCTTCGTCTTCTTCATCATCAATCTTGGATGGGTTCCAGGTGGCAGCCTGAGATAGCAAGGATGGATGTCATTTTTATCGTTTGATTTCGTCCGTAGTCGGACCCTGCTCTTCTGCATGATGTCGGAGTATGTTGTTGTATTGATGTGACTCTGATGTAGCTTGTGGCGAGTGTAAGCCAATTCCATATACTCATCTCTTCTATACATGTACTTGTAATGATATCCATTCTTGGAACACGACGAGATGCGCTCCTATCCCTATCGAGGCCCTCGTGCCAAAATAAGGATAGGGTCGCATCATGGGCGTGACAAGTTGGTATCAGAGCCTGACCGACCTAGGAGCCCCCTTGATTGATCGAACTTGGCTGAGTCGAGTCTAGTAAAACTATTTTGTGTCTAGTTATATCGAAGAGTAGGTTTCTTTTTACTCCTCTTCAATACTCTGGTGAGGTATTTGACTTAGGAATTTTGATTCTACTCCTCTTCTCGCTCAAAAAAATTTAGGATCATGCGGATATTTTGGAATCTCTATGATGCCGATGTGATGGAGTTCTGTCTTGGTGCCTCCTGTCTGACTTGATTTCTTTCGGGGAGTTGAGATCCAGGGAATTCTTCGCACATCGTTATCATTCAGCTTCCTTAATATCTCAGGACGGAGGGTGTTCAGAATTGCTTCAATAATTGTCATCGTGAGATAAGGTCGGAGTCACCCAGTACTGGGGAGGCGTCCGGGGAACCACCATGGTTAGTATCGTTGTGCTTTCAAGGATCCGAGTTAGCTGGACTTGCGAAAGCCTCTGGTTATGTGTTGAAGGATGGATACAGTTGGGCTATAGGTTTGTTAGTTGTGTGAGATATTTCCTCCTTGTATCCCCAACACCGGATTGCATAACCAAGAAAGTTTTTGGAAGTTCTTAGGTGGGAATTCAAGTAGTTACCTAGGCTATCTTTCAACAGATCATGATGTGAGGTTGGGGTTCGACATCTAGTGGATTCGTTTGTTCATGGTCTTTCTTACAGAGGACGGTCTCGATTTATGCTTCGTCAAGCCCTGTAGTTTGCTATGCCTAGGGAGCATATTCGAGCGTTATTTCAATATGACAATCCAATGTACGATCGAGCCCATGCGAACTTTACCACGAAAATATCGAGCGTAATCTCTATCATGAATTTGTTCTGGCTGGTTTCGTAAGCCCCATCCTTTGTTTTGTTTTGTATATGGTAATTCGAGTTGCTTCGATGTCAAGTGGTGATCTCATATCTTTCCTAAGAAGTGTTCTCGTATTTCTATGGGAATGATAATTCTTTTGCCCAATCAAGTTATCATATCAATTCTTTTTATCCGGTGTGCTTCTCTTCAACATAATTCTATCATCTCCAACATTTGCAAGATCAATCCTCTTATTTTGTTCCGGAGTTGTCTCATATGTTCCAAGTTTTCTTTGTTTTTCCCACCCTCCCACCCTTTTCTTCAGTGATTAAATTCTCATCCAAGTGCCTTTTCTATTCATGTGATGCTTCCGCTATATCTTTTTGTTTGTATCGTATCCGGTGATTCATTGTGAAGATTCTCAAGTGCTTCAAGTTCTTCATTTCTTCGTCTCTGTTTTCTTCTCCGGTGGATTCGATTCAACCTCTTTGTGTTCTTCATATCCTTTCTCATTCGCTCAATGGTTTCCATGTTGGAATTTCTTTTCCAAGCCTCTCTTGTTTATTCGTCTCTCTCTGTTTTATTCGGAGGCTAAAGATATCTCAAAGTTCCGTGTTTCCATTCAATAATTCTTTCAAAATATTTTGAGGTTCTAACTTCATCAAGTTTAATTTGTACCACTGCAATCTCTCTTTTAATCAATTGTTTCAACGGTAGTTTCTTTTGAGTGGGACCATAACCCACAGGTTTTTCCCAGTATCCTACCTGACTCCACTAATTTTTTCAAAGATGTTCTCAAGTTCTCTTCAAATATGACGTAAGAATGAATTTCATGAGTCATATGCCTTCTTGAAGATCGCTTATAAATCATTTTCATTGTTGGCTCAACCTTTCTTTATTCATTCTTCTGGGGTGTCTCAGTAATTCGTGGTGGTGTTTCACGTCATCATTATCAGCATTGAAGACCGAAGGATTCGTGGTTTCAGGTTGCTGCTATCATCTCAAATTGTTTCCATTCATGAGAAACGTATCCCATATCTATTCGGTGCATTCAGAGTTGTTTTCATTTCTTTATCCTACGAAGGCCATCATTTCAGAAGATTTCTTCGTTCTCAGCTTTCAGCTTTCATTCTCAAATTCTTCTCAATTGTTGTCCCTTCGTTTGTATCTCAATTATTACGGTGCCTTGTGAAGTTTTACATTAGGTGGATCGTGATCTCTTCGTTCCCATGTATCTTCGTTCAGTCGTAGTATCCTCATTCGTTTTGAATTCTTTCCGGTGTATCGTTCAAGACCTCTTCAAGTTTGTGCTCTATCTATCTTTCCTATCTTTTCCAAAAGGATAAGTGGTATGCCAAATCTGTTGTTTGTCATCAATTTAACTTGATGAAGGATAGGCATATCATAATTCTTATTCTTGTTTCGTCCAAGTGATTTCAATCTTTCTTCCGGAGTTATTCATGATATCAAATTCCTTATCCCAAGTGTTCATCTTTGCTTTCCGGAGTTCCTAGTTTTTCTCAAGTATCTCTTCATGAATCTTCTTAGAAATCATGGCAAGGCTTCCATCTTATTCTTCCCAACCTTCATTCTTTGATCATCATTTGTTTCTAGAGTTCTTCAAGATGCTTCTTCATGGTGGGTTGTTAAGGATGTAATTCTTCTCGAATCGTTCTTCAAGATTCTTGTTGGAGGTGGTCAAGTGTTCTTATCTAGGATTTCTAAGTTCAATTCCTTCACCATTGGCTTTTGAGCTGCTGTTATTAAATTGTTGATTATGAGGACTCTCGAAGGAAATATTGTCAAGAATAAGATAAGTAAACCCATCATTCCTTTCTTGGAGTTCTCTTGGGTTATATATCACCTAAAGGATTTCCTAAGGATTGTTGCTATCATGGTGTCATAAATGATCCAAGTTTTCTCCTTATCCTCTTGGTGAAACAAGTTTTGCATATCTTGTTTCTCTCAAGCAATCAATTGTTGTTGTTGCGGCAGGTTGTCACCTCATAATTTTGAGATGTTGTCCATAAGCCCATAACAAGATATTCTTCTCATTGTTGATTCTTCATCAACTCCATTCAACCTATGCTTTTAAAATTCATTTGTGATGGAAATTGCCATTTTATTATCCATTCTTTTCCTTCCATCAATCCATCTTCTATTCTCTTGTTACGGAGGCCTTGTGGTATTGCTCTATTCAACTCACTTCTAGTTTGATTAAGATCATGTTCTTTCTTTGCTTATTCATTTTCCCGGAGTGTTGTGTTCTATGTTCAAGTTCTTTTCCTTCTTATCAAGTTTTGCCTTTCTTTCCTACCGAAGTGGTGCCGAAATTTCTTGTGAATTCTTGCTTGTGCCTCATGTCATTCTTCATCTCGTTGAAACCTCCATGTTTCATTGGTTTCACCCGTTTGTCTAAGAAGCAACTAAGTTTTACCTTTTGCTCTTTCTCTTCCCCTTCTCATTCTAGATCTCGGGACGAGATCCTCGTGTAGTGGAGGAGAGTTGTAACAGCCCGGGACCGACGCTCCAGAAGATTCCCCTTTTATTTCTGTTCTCGTCTGTTGATCGTGTGATTGTCGCATTCCTGATCGCATCATTTGCATCATCGGCATAGCATCGTCACCCGTTTTCGAAACTTGCATTCGTTCATAGTTGTTGGTTCTCTTCGTTCTTATCGTTGCCTGTTTCGAGACCAACCACACACACACGCGCCCGCGCCATTGTTTAAAATGTTTTTAAAGGCGCACCAAAAATATTCTTGGATTGGGTCGAAACTTGGCGTGCGGTCTTGTCATATTGTAGGTAGACCGCCTGTCAAATTTCGTCGCATTCGAGTTCGTTTGATACCCCAACGGTCAACCGTAGCAGTGCGGTCATAGGTTATTCGTTGGACGTTTACGGTGTTTTAAAAACCTCGTGTCATGGGTCGCAAACCTCCCTCTCATCCCCACCTAGCCCATATACACAGCCACCGCAGCGTAACCTAGCCTCCTCCACTTCTGGGTCGTCCGATCGAGATCGAACGGTACAAAAAACGAACAAAAACTACTAGCCCTAGCCATAATTAATATAAATAGACCCCCCACCTTCCTAATCTGGATCCTCCTCTCTCCACCTCGAAATCCACACCGAGCCCATCAAGAGCCCGCTCGGGCCCGGATCCCGCCACCGCTCCCCGCAGGCGCCCGCAGCGCGCCGTCGTTGCCTTCTAGCTCCCGCAGTCCCGATCTCCTCCAGAGCCGGACCCCGCCGCTCGTAGACGATGCTGCCGGAGGTCCGCCACTGCCTCCACGCGCGACCCTGACTCCCTCCCGTGCTGCACCTTGCCTCGCTGCCCCTTGCAAGATTCGTCCCGCCGCCGCTATGCGGGTCCTCGCTGGCGCGCCGCCCGTTCGCCGCCGGCTGCCAGTATCGCCGGATCCGGCCTCCTCTGGCCCGGATCCGCCCTCGCCGCCCTCCGCCGCCGCCTTCCGACAGCCGCCGCCCCTCGCGGTTGCCCGCCGCCTCAAGTCCCTGCCCCGATCTAGCAGGATTAGGAGGACGAGGGCTCACCCAAGCCGTTGGCCGACAGCGCCCCCTCGTGGACCGCCAGCCTCCACGTGGGCCCCGTGCACCCAGCGGCCCAACTCCTCTCTGTCGGCCCAGGGCGCTCTGGTGAGCTATCCCCCGCCTAGTGCGCCCTTTAATTCCCCGTCGCCCATTGTCCCTGTTGGGCTAGATTTTAGATTCGGCCCGTTCCGTTGTTTTTTTGGTCTGGCGATTTTTCTAATTATCCCAAGAATTACATATTTGCAGAAAAGACCCTAATGATCATTCATTTAATAACTTCACATCCGTGCATCGGATTAAAACAAACTATATATGAAACTTGACTAGAATTTTGTATAGATTCACAATTTCCAACTTTCACGCATGATAAAGATATTTAAACTTGCTGATTTCATTAATTCGCACAGATGTCGTGCTAAAAAGATTTATTTAATAACTTTTAAACGGTAGCTCCGATAAAAATGTTCCACATATGTAACTTGACTAGAAAAATGTGTAGAATCTCATGGTAACATTTATTTTTCTGTTTAGCAACTCTAAAATATGGTTAGTACAGATCTGGACAAAATTCATAATATGCTTATGGGGATGTTTCGGAAATGCTATATGTTGCTTCCGGCACCATTTAAAATGCCTAGATGATATAGTTGTTCATGTGTCACCTCTTGCCATGTTTAAACACATTTAATATTGATGAGTATCTAAATGGGATTGAACTAAATAATTCGAACGTGGAGTTTCGTGAATGTGCTACTCGTTGCATATTGAACTTCACTTAATATGTAGTACTTGTTTGTTGTTCTTGCCATGCCATGCCATGTGTTGCATATTAAACTGGGCATGCATCATATTTGTTTGCGCATCGTGTCATGCATATGTTGTGGTGTATCTTTTGTTGATTGTTTGTTTTGGATTGTTCCTTCTCGATAGAGTTCCAAAAGCGTTTGGAGTGTGAGGATTCGTTCGACTACGTTGGCTCATCTTCTTCATGGACTCGATCTTCTTCCGAGCGGGATCTCAGGAAAGATGACACATTTCCCTAGATACCACTACTATCATTGCTATGCTAATTGTCCCGTTTTTATCGTTATGTCACACTACCTACCACTTGTTTTACAAGCCTCCCAACATTGCCATGAAAAGCCTCTAACCCTCCACCTTCCCAGCAAACCTTTGTTTAGCTATGTTACCGCTTGCTCAGCCCTTCTTATAGCGTTTTTATCTGCAAGTGCAATTGATTCCATGTGACAACATGGAAATTCTTTTGTTATCACAATATTATTTCTATTTAATTTAATGCACTTATACACTTGTTAAAGGGTGGAAGGTTTGGCCTTTCGCTCGGTGTTTTGTTCCACTCTTGCCGCCCTAGTTACTTGTGAACCGGTGTTATGTTCCATAATTGAGTGCTCCTAACATGCTCGGGGTTGTTATGGGGACCCCCTTGATCTTCGTTTTAGGAAAAAGCTTGTCTGGCAAGGCCCAACAATTGTACTATTTGCTTATAACAACTAAAATTTGCATAGGGCATGATGACCCCGTGGATTAACCAACAACACGGGCCAATGCTCCTCCTGAGCATTGGTCCAAAATAGAGCCACTTGCGGGGCCACCTCAGGGCAACTCGAGGGATTTCTATCAGGTCATCATACATAGTGTTCATCCGGTCGTGTCCTGGGAACGAGATACGCGGCTCTTATCGGGTTCGTCGACACGTCAGGCGGTCTTGTTGGACTTGTTTTACCTTTCTCGAAAGTCTTGCGTGAGGGACCCTAATCTTCTTCGGGCTATCTCGAGGTGTCGGAATTCCTTTGGAATTGCCTAGGATGATCACGAGATCCGTGGTCGAGGTTATTCCCGCGGCGTGTGGTTAGTTTGTGATGGATGAGTTCGAGCACCCCTGTTGGGTTAAATCTTTCGGAAAGCCATGCCCGCGGTTATGTGGCAAACTTGGATGCTTTGTTTAACTACCGGTCATAGAAAACTTGAAGTAAACTCAAATAAAATACACCAACGGTGTGCGTAACCGTGACTGTCTCTTCTCGTGAGTTCTTATCCAAGAGAGAACATGGTGGGGTTATGTTTGACGTAAGTAGGTGTTCAGGATTAGTTAGTGATCATTACTAGTTCACGTTCGTTGTGCGTAAACCACCATACTTTAATTTTTGTACTCGTAAGTTAGCCACTCAAACAAATTCTTAGTTGCTTGCTGCAGCCTCACCACTTAACCATACATCACCCACTAAGCTTTAATAGTCTTGATACCCTTGGAAATGAGATTGTTGAGTCCCTGTGGCTCACAGATTACTACAACAACAGTTGCGGGTGTAGGTAATGCGATGATTTGACGTGAGCGTCATGCTTAATTCATTTGGAGTTCTTCTTTTTCTTCATCAATCTAGGATGGGTTCCAAGTGGCAGCCTGGGATAGCAAGGATGGATGTCATTTTGTCGTTTGTTTTCGTCTGTAGTCGGACCCTGCTCTTATGTATGATGTTTGAGTATGTTGTTGCATTAATGTGATCTTGTTGTAGGTTGTGGCGAGTGTAAGTCAATTCTATATACTCATCTCTTTTGTACATGTACTTGTATTGATATCCATTCTTGCAACACAATGAGATGCGCTCCTATCCCTGTCGAGGCCCTCGTGCTAAAATAAGGATAGGGTCGCATCGTGGGCGTGACACTCTTCCCTTATCGCAATGACGGGAAGGGATCCCACAACAGCCAATTTTTAAGGGGGATAGGTGTTCGTTCTCGCTTTTCCCAAAGGCGATCTTTGACTGCAAAGTAGCTATCGACACTGCATGGACAGGCTCAGCGCTAACGTCCGTCCTGTGGAGCTGGTGGTTGCGGTCTTGTTGCACCAGAATGGAAACCTTTGGGGGTGCTTTGGGAACCCGTGTAAGTCCTTGCTACCTTTGTACCAAAGGGGAAACTACGCCACCTGGTGCACTGGTGCTCGCATGTCCTTCCTTGCGTCATTTTTGACTCTTGAGGCCTGGCCTTGCATAGAGATCTCCGCCGCTCTGGAGGGGGCCTGGGGAGGCCCGCCCCTTGCTGGCCTTGATGTTGCTCCTTCTCGCAAGGCTTGGGCCCTCGCGAGGGCCTTGTCTTGAGTGGGGCCTCTCCTGGCCCCATTTGGTTGATGAAGTGGGCCACATCATGGGTCGTAGGCTGGCATGTCTGGGTACCCCCATTCCCAGAACGTCAACACCTCCTATCTTGCCTTTCCCTATATCCCTATGTAGCCCCCAAGATTTGGTTTAGTGTTGAAAATAGTAGACCGGATCTTCAACTTCTCTTATGTTGAAAGTAGCTTGGCATGTAGCCCCCAAGTGACGGGTTAGTATATCAAATAATGAGCCAGTACTTCCTTTAGAATAAAATCCAACTGTAGCCCCCAAGTCCGTGTCATTATGCAAATGATGAACCGGAACTTTACTGTTTAGAAGCGCCAAGTGTAGCCTCCAAGTCCGGGTCATTATGAAAATGATGAGCCGGAACTTATTATTGAAAAGTGCCAAGTGTAGCCTCCAAGTCTGGCTTATCTTCTTGAAGATGACACGGGGCTTCTAGATTTTGTAGTCAGTGAGAAAACGATAAACATTATCCCCCAAGTGTGAAATATATTGCTTGCAGTCTGCTTGAGACTTGTAATTTTTCTGCTTCATCACCCTTGAATATTAATATGTATCCCCTTGGTGGCTTAGAGATGAAAATATTGCATTCTCAATCACTTGTTCCTTGCAGGAAGCTTTGAACATGGTCAAGTCTCACTTGACTGGCCTTAAAGAAAATCTGGAGTCACAACAAGACACCTGGGCTGAGGCGAAAGAGAAGTGTCGACTCTCCGCCATAGAACTCGAAAAAGTAAGGGTGGACTTTGAATCTTTCAAGAAGTCCGCCGAAGCTGAACAAGCCGCCCTGGCAAAACGCGTCGAGGATGCCGAGGGGGAATTAAAACCCGTGACTGAAGAGTTGAAGACCTTGAAACGCCATATCAAATAAATGCCGTCGTCTTTGATTAGCATTTGTCAATTATAAAAATTCCTTAGTATGCTGAAACACTCTCCAGGCGGCTTACAACATCTAAATTTGTTTGCGGGCCAGAGAAGCCACCGGCTTTCCTCCAACAGTTTGCTAAAGCTGAAAGCAATATATACTCTGATAGAACAACTTTACTGCGGGATCCTTTGCATTATTATGTCTGTGCTAACCGAAAAGGTCATCCCCAGGTTCATGAAGGAGGTGATAGAAGTATATTCCACCATCTCAAAACAAATTGAAGAGCTAAAACAATCAGCCGCCCATAAGGGCACAATGGTCGCGTTAAGACAGTCGCTGGCTTTTGCCCCTGAGCTTACCACTGAAGAGATGATGGATGGCTTCCCATTGCGTAAGGATGACACCTCAGAATTTACCCAAGCAGACTATGCCAAGTGTATGAAGGCATCCCGAGTGCTTGCGTCTACACTCGTCACCGAGATCGACTTGACCTCATATCAGGCGGCTTACAACGAGGCTAGCAAACGAGTGCGCGGGCAGACTTTTCAAGCCAAAGACTTGATTCCTGCACGTCGTAAGCATCTCTTTGCTCCGTATATTGACCCGTCTCCCATACTTGATGATGAAGCTCAGTTTGAAGCCTTAATAAATTGCAACTGGGATCTGGACAACCTTCAAATCGAAGTGATCAAAGATCCGGCACAGGATGACCTGGCGGCGAGTTAAACAAGTTGCCCCTGTGTGAAGGTAACCCGGCTTGGCTGATCCGCCGGGTTATAAGTGACTCAAAAAACATTATTTTCATAGATTTTGGGCTCTTCAAGAGCTTTGTAATAGGTGTAGCTAAAACTTGATTGCCTTTGTCATGCCATCATGCATGTTTGGAGTTTGAATAGCTTTATATGCTTATCTGTCTTTCCTTCTGGCTATAATCATCTTTCTTCCCACTTGATAGCGGCTTATCATAAAAGACAAGGCCAGCAAAAAACAAACAAGACAGCGACTATATTCTCCATCATTTTTAAGGTGGCTTTAAAGGCACGACCCAAAGATGTTAAATCTCTTTCTTTATGATCTTGTTTTTCTTTTTTTCAAAAACTTAGGCATGTTTGCCCAAACCTCATATGCCGGCTCTCCCATGGAGAAAATAGATGAGTATATCCTCGCCTTTCGTAGGCCGTCCCTCACGTCACATAAGCCGCCGTTTTAACCTTAACCAGTATAGGGTCTCCTGGGAAGATTGACTGACAAGTACTTTGATCAGCTCAGGGTCTTGAAGTCGAGATTAACTAGTAAGAGTTCCGCGGGTCACCTGGCGGAGTGGCATCATGCATACAGGCAGGTTTAACCTGGTCAGGTGGTGGCTGAAAAACCGGTCAAGAGGGTGCGAAAGCTAAACCCGGTGGGTTGGAAGCCCCCAAATGACCTTGTTGACATATCAACTTTTTTTGCACAATCTTTTTGCACGAAACATGACATAGGCCCCGAACTATGGGGATGCCAACTTTATTATATTGAAAAGGGTAGATACAATGATGGATGTATGTACATTGATGAGAGTCAATGACTCATGTGTAGTAAGGTCATAGATGAGCATTATCCCACGACATGTTGGTCTCTTGCCCGGAGGCACGTGACTCGTCGCTCTCCCGTAAATCAATCAGGTAATATGACCCGTTGTTGAGATTTCTGATGACCATGAAAGGTCCTTCTCAAGGGGGAGACAACTTATGCATATATGTTTGATCTCGAATCAAACGTAACACCAGGTCCTTCTTGAAACGTCTGGGTCTTGACTCTGCAGCTATGATAGCGACACAGGTCTTGCTAGTAAATCGCCGATCGTGCTGCTGCAAGATCCCGTTCTTCATCCAAAGCATCTAACGCGTTCTGACGCGCCGTCTGATTAGCAGTTTCAACATAAGCCGCCACCCCAGGTGAGTCATGACGAATATCACTTTGTAAAACGGCTTCTGCTCCATAAACCATGAAGAAAGGCATATAGCCTATTGACCTATTGGGGGTGGTTTTGACACTCCAAAGAACTGATGGTAACTCCTCCACCCAAAAACCCGACATTCGCTCCAGAGTAACCATAAGTCGGGGTTTTATCCCTCTCAAAAACTCTTGATTAGCATGTTCTGCCCGACCATTGGACTGTGCATGAGCTACGGCGGAAACATCAAGCCGGATGTGCTCACTTTCACAAAACACTTTCATAGCCCCTGTCGGTGTCAAAACCGGCGGATCTCGAGTAGGGGGTCCCGAACTGTGAGCCTAGGATCGACGGTAATAGGAGACGAAGGGGACACGAGTTTACCCAGGTTCGGGCCCTCCAATGGAGGTAATACCCTACATCCTGCTTGATTGTATTGATGGTGTAAGGGGATACAGAGTTGATCTACCTCGAGATCTTATGTCTAACCCTAGATGAGTTGTTCTATCCCTAACCCCTAAAACCCTCTGGCTTATATAGATGCCGAGGGTTTCCTTGGCCCACACATGGTCGGTTACATGCCGAAGAGATAACATGCCTAACTACTGCTAATAACTTGGAGCATACATGTTGACTCCATGAGGCTTCCATCCTGGCGCAAGTGGTCCTCAATCCTCCGATGCGAGCCTTCCAGCCCATATAGTCCAGCCCATGAACAATGGGTCGGCTATCCGACGGCCCCTTAATCTAGGACTCCCTCAGTAGCCCCCAGACTGGCCTTCAACGCTGGTTTTATATTAGGTTGATTCCGTCACGTCATCGTCTTCGGCTTGCAAGGCGAGTCCCTTATCCTTCTCTGTTCGGCATCCGACCAGTTTTCGGCAAGATCCCAAGCGTCGCGAGCACGGGTCATTATAATAATTGCACAAATTCCTCGATTTTTGTGCATCGTGAGGAGGTGAGTGGCCAGCGATTTTTACAACCCTACCCCTCCGCAACGGAAGCACCAACCCATTTAATCACACAGAATCGCGGTTCAAAACCACATCTTCTTCCTCCCACTCGTCAAAAACTCCTAGCGGAAGCTCTACTAAGAACATGAACAATGCTCCTAGCTCCTCAGCACGCCCTTATGGCCAACGCCCAGGTGACTGGACCAGCTGCTCCGTCACTCTCCTGCGGCTCCGCAGTCTGGAGACCCAGGGATATCTCCCATCATCAGATCTGGTGGCAACCCGCGCAGGTCTACTTTCTTATGGTGATGAGGTTTTCGACGAGCGTTTCACTAATCCAAACAAGGGTGCGCGTTTGCTTCGTCCCCTTCCTCCTCCGGGGCCTTGGGTTTCCAATCCACCCATGCTTGAGGGGTTTACTGGAGTTCTACAGGATTCAACTCCACCATCTCACCCTCGGGTCGATCCTACAAATCTCGGGCTTTGTCGCCCTCTGCGAGATGTTCTTAGGGTGCATAGCCTATTTCGACTTGTGGAGGAAATACTTCTGCCTCGTCCCCCGAACTAGGGACAAGGTCATCTTAGAGATCGATGGAGCGGAAGTATTCCACATAGCGGGAACGGTCTATGCGGTTGGCACGCCGAAGAAATCCAAAGAATGGACTTTAGAGTGGTTCTATATCTAAGACATCCCCCTATCCGAGCCAACTCAGACAGGTCTGCCCAAACACTCTGACCTCCTCCCGAAGAATAGGTACAACCGGCGACCCAAGATCTCATCTCAGGAGGAGAGCCCCAAAGTGCAACGCCTTGCCGCGCAAGTGAGGATGCTTTACCATCACCGACTAACCATGATCGACGTCATGGCTGCTGCTATCTCTTGGTGCATGCAAACCCTCCAACAAAGGGTGCACCCCTTATGGCGATACAACAGCACAAGCAACGACACGTGTTCCGGAAAACTAGGTCCTACCAATCCAACAGCACTGGCCGCCGCACTTGCCGACCTGTACAAAGGAGAGCAAGAAGACTTCATCCGGCAGTCAACCAAGGAAGGGTATTCGGCCCACAACCCCATCGAACAGCTAAACCTTCCTCTTTCAATCATTAAATAGTTCGGGGCTTCATTTCGTACTTTACTTGACCGAGGCCTTGACATGAATAGGAATGGAGGAGCTTCGTCGAGACAGTCAACTGTCCGGCTCCTCGGCCAAGAATCATGCACGCGATAACGATCCGGGCTTCAACGAGGACCCGAACCTCGATCTCGACTTCAAAAACGAAATCTACTACCAGGACAACATCGTCCAGACCCCGATGTCAATCTTAGTCGATTACACCGAGTCATTCTGCATTCCGTCTACGTGTAAGAAGAAAAACTCCTCCCACAAGAGGCCTGCTACCAAGAGTGCACCGGACGTGTCGGTCCCAGCCCGCAAGCGCTGTCGATCAGCACGCCATGTGCCAACAGCCGAAGTCGCGGGCGAGTCATAGGCCAGCCAGGACCCTGATGAGGAGCCGGACATGGGGACAAATCCACCCATCCGCGCATCCTGAAGGTACATTTTTCGATTGTCCACATTATCGTTGTACACATCATAATCAAATAGCCGCTCTTTTTTTACCTAGGCGAAACGCCCAATCTTCCCTTGTCGAGGGGGCTGCCTAGATGTCACGAGACGCCTGGAGCTCCCGGGCCGCGACCCATCCAACTTCCGCTACGAATCCCCCATGGCCGGTCCGGCGCCCACGAATATGGAGACGGCGTATCTGACACCAAATCGTAAGTGGAGAGTGCCATCCATCATAGGCACCGATGGAGGCCATGCGGCATCCAATTTTCTCTGACCGGGAGTTTAGTGCCCTACGCTCGGCGGATGCACATCTCGGGGCCACCCGAGATGGATTTGGAAAAGCAATGAAGCTGATAACAACCAACATTCGGGTAAGAGGTCGGATTTTATAGAATTTGTATACTTGTGTAAGCCTAGTAGCCCTCGAGCCTTAATTTAATTTTGAAAAAACGAATCAAGGATCTCCATACTATTTGACTGTTGACGTAGCCCCCAAAGCAAAAGTCCGAGCAATTGGCCAAGGACCTCGAGGAGAGTCGCATGGAAGTATAGTCCGAGAAGGCCGAACTGGCACAAGTGAAAAGCTTCACGCGAGAGGCCCATGCTGAGTATTCTTTGACTGTCGATCTTCTTGCATTATCGTGCCTGACATATGGATTCCGTGTAGCAGCCGAATCAATAGGACATATGGAAAGGCAGCTGGAAGAAGCCCGGGATTCACAAAGGTATGCGGAATCCCAGCAGCAAGTCGACTGTCTTGTTATACAAAAACAGGCTAAAGAAATAAAGAGTTCAAAGACTCAATTGGTCCAAGCTCAATAAGAGAATCAAAAGCTTTGGAAGGGTGTATTTGGTAAATACAATTCCGCTACAAGTAAGTATTTCTGATGTAGAGAATGATAGTAATCGCGCTTATTATCTTGTGTGCGAGTCTCCTGACCGGACATCCTGAAGAGGAGATCGAATCGTACCAAGGGGACCTGCTGATGCAGCTGACCTCTCTCCACAAGGATGTGCAAAAAGAAATGAAGGGGGTGGTGAAGGCATTATGGCCCACCGAACAGCCACCTGAAGGGCTAGCCACACTTGTGGATCGATTTAGGGGGGCTTGGGATAGGTTCGAGCTGTGGAAGACTTTGGCTTGCCGCGAAGGAGCACGGGAAGCGTGGGTAATGGTCAAGACCCGTTTAAGCGGACTTAAACTCGAGCATATGGCGCGGGTTGGTCCTGTGGGAACGGATGGAAAATAAGTGCCACCCCATCTAGTGTATGACCAAGTGATGCCAGACGCCCGTCTCTCGCAAGCAGACCGCCCCCTTAAAAAACGATGATCTCGATTAGTAGCTGCATATGTAATTTACATATACATTTGTAGAACAATCCGTGTTGTAAACTTTGTCTTAACCGGCCATCTTCTTATCCCTCTCATGCGAAGAGCTCGGGAGTGTTCCTTTTTATTATTCCTTCGCCAAAGAGCGAACTTGTATTCGAGGAACCAGGCAATCCGGCCATGTGGTGCAAACAGATAGAAAGCACACAGAAAGATATGTCCTATTACAATGTAGCATAAGAAACATCTTCCGATGAAAATAATACCTCTAGCGATACCTTTCGCCGGGGTTCTATGAAGAACATAGATAGGAAGCCGCATACTTGTAGTATGCGACTAAATGTCCTTTGGGAATAAGAGACCCAAACAACAGAAATAGCAACCAGGGCCGTATAAGATGTTTCTGTCGTAGCCGGCCAATTGTCTACGTAAGATAGCTAGCTTTTGGCTTCACCCATCTGAGGTACGTGTCCGGATGACCCGGTCATAGGAATCGCAGAGGTGCTCCCTTTACTCTCTGGCCGAACAAGCGGGAACATAGAGAGTGCAGGATCGAAAGTAGGTCTAGAGGGGCGGTGATTAGACAACTTGACCAATTAAAAGTTTTGCCTATACCAAGTCTTAGGGTTGATAATTTTTAGCATTTCATGGCAAGTCAAGTACACCCTACACATGCAAGTCTAAGAGTATATAGCAGCGGAAAATAACAACAAGCATGTATAGAAGGGATAGGGTAGGAAGATCAAACGCAATTGTAGACATGATGCTTTTTCTCGTGGTTCCGATAGGTAGCGCTATCGTACATCCACGTTTATGGAGTCTTCAACCCACGAAGGGTAACGGTCGCGAGAGTCCATGGAGGGCTCCACCCAAAAGGGTCCACGAAGTAGCAACCTTGACTATTCCATACGGCTTCCGTCCACGAAGGACTAGCCTCACTATGGGGTAGATCTTCACGAAGTAGGAGATCTCCTTGCCCTTACAAACTTCTTGGTTCACTCCACAACACGAAGTAGGAGGCTCACAAGCAACACCTAACCAATCTAGGAGGCACCACCCTCCAAAAGGTAATAGGCTCGGTAATGACGATGAACTCCTTGCTCTTGTGCTTCAAGATGATAGACTCCTCAACACACAGTCTCTCTCTCATAGGTTTGGCTTGGTAGAAGAGATAGGATTGCTGGAAAGCAACTTGGGGATGCTAGAAATCAAGATCCATATGATTGGAGTGGAAGATCTTGACGTCAACACAAGGGTAGGTGGTTCTCTCTCAGAAAATCTGATAGGATAGGTATGGAATAGTTCTGAGTGCTTCTCTTTCGAGTAGGTGGTGGTGAAGGGGTATATATAGGCATCCCCAAAAATCGAACCATTACACGAAATGACCAACTCGGTGACACCGATGTGTGAATCTCGGTGGTACTGAAGTGACCAAAAGGTGGCAACTTTTGAATCTCAGTGAGACCGATATAGGAAACTCGGTTGCACCGAAAAGGTGACCAACGGACAGATTTTCAATCTCGGTGACGCCGATCCAACATTCTCAGTGGGACCGAAAATGTGAATTTGCATAACAGAAAGTTGGCAACCTAAATTCGGTGGCACTGGTATGGAATCGGTTGCACCGAAGTGGCTAGGGTTTGGCAGAGTCTGTCTAGGTTCTCGAATCGGTGGCACCAAAGTGGGATAGTGGGTTGCACCGATTTTGAGTGTTGGGTATAGAACAGACTTTGGTGTGAGAGTTTTGTGGATGTTTTGGTGACTAACACTTGTGCACGTTTGAGCATATTGTTCACCAACAAAACCTTACCCCCTTTTAATAGTATTGGCTTTCCTATGACTCAAAGTGATTTCTCACAAATATAAAATGTAGAGTCCTCTTGCTTGAAGCTTGGCCAACCTATTTCTTTGAATCTTGGGGTTTCTCCACAATCTCCTTTTGCCAATCCTTTCATTGAACATTTCCTGAAATATGCTTAGTGAAAACATTAGTTCAATGACTTATATGTTGTTATTAATTACCAAAACCACCAAGGGAGCAAATGTGCTTTCACAGAGTAACCACAGGAGTGAGGCAACCCAGCTTGGCAAAGTCTTAGTTTGAATTGATGCATGTAATGGATAGGCATGACAAAAGAAACACGCGTGCCTGGTAAGTATGAACAATTAAAATACTGGCTATTAAAAGAAGCCCCCACGTGTTGTGTTCAGATTTAACACTTTATGGTGTATGTCGAGTATCGATAATACAAGATTGGTTCAGCCGAACATAGGGTAGGAAAAGAAATTGTCCCTATCGAACAGCAAAGTGGGAAAGGAAATGGCTAAAAAGGAAAAAAGTAACCGAAAAGGAAAAAAGTGTAGGGGAGTATGGATGACACCGGTTTATCCATAGAAGCGCCAAAGACGAGCTGCGTTCCATGGGTTTGGTTCAAGGCGGTTATTGGATGAATTCCGCAAATGATAGGCCCCTCCCATGAGCACTTCATCGATGATGAAAGGACCCTCCCACTTGTGGTTGAGTTTGTGCATCTATTTCTCTAGGAGCCGTAGGACGAGTTCTCCTATGTTATATGCTTTTGCCCTGACCTCCCTACTTTGGTACCGCCGAGCTTGCTGTTGGTAAAGAGTGGATCGATCTAGATCTATGTCCCGCTCCCCCTCTAGGGCGTCTAAGTCGTCTTGCCGATCTAACTCGGCCTCCTTATCCTCGTACATGCGCACTCTTGGTGTGTCATGGATAATATCATAGGGGAGAACTGTCTCTGCCCCATAGACCATAAAAAATGGTGTATAACCCGTTGATTTATTCGGAGTAGTACGCAGGCCCCATAGAACGAAGTTGAGTTCCTCCACCCAATGACAGTTGGACTCGTGAAGAGATCGAACCAAACATGGCTTGATACCACTCATAATGAGACCGTTTGCTCGCTCGACCTATCCAATGGTCCGCGGATGATAGACTGATGCATAATCGAGCTTTATGCCCATTTTTGCGCACTAGTCCTTGACCTCTTGAGCCGTGAAATTGGTTTCGTTGTCCGTTATTATACTATGCGCGACATCGTAATGGTGTACTAATCTAGATATAAATTCGATCACTTGTCCAGATTTAGCCGATTTAACAGGCTTTGCTTCTATCCATTTGGTGAACTTGTCAACCATGACAAGTAGGTATTTATTTTTCTTGGTTCCCCCTTTAAGGGGTCCAACCATGTCCAACCCCCAGACCGCAAAAGGCCGGGTGATCGGAATAGTCCGAAGAGCTGTTGGGGGCATGTGACTTTGATTTCCAAAGAGTTGACACCCGACGCAATGTTGACGAGTGACTGGGCATTGGTCCGAGCTGTAGGCCAAAAGAAACCAGCTCGGAAAGCTTTGCCGACAAGAGATCTTGCCGCAGCGTGATGCCCGCCCATGCCTGCATGGATTTCGGCGAGGAGCTCCCATCCCTCTTCCTCGGATATACACCTCTATAATACTCCAGTGGTTCTTTTCTTGTATAACTCACCCTCGTGCATTTTGTAAGCCTTGGATCGCCGAACTAAGCGTCGTGCCTCGGTTTGATCGTCGGAGAGTTCCTTGTGAAGGAGGTAGGCGAGGAAGGGCTCTGTCCATGGCGCGATTATTGCCATTACCTCATGAGCCGAGGGCGTCTCCTTCATCATTGAGTCGCCAATGATGCCATCATCTGGTCCGTTTATAAAGGGAACAACCTCGTCCGTTGTTTTTGGACCGGTGCCATTTGCGTCGTCCTGCCACACTACGGAGGGCTTGAAGAGCTGCTCTAGGAAGGTGTTTCTCGGGACGGGATCGCGCTTGGCTTCCATACGGGCCAATATATCAGTGGCTTGGTTGTTGTCTCGAGCAACATGGTGGAATTCCAACCCCTCGAACCGAGTAGATATCTTGAGGACAGCGTCTCTATATGCCGCCATCTTTGGATTTTTGGCATCGAATTTGCCATTAATTTGGGATATGTCCAGGTTTGAGTCTCCCCGTACCTCTAGCCGTCGTATGCCCATTGATACCGCCATCCGAAGACCATGAAGAAGAGCTTCATATTCGGCGGGCGTTGTTGGAATCGGCATACATGATTTGCAACACGTATCTTACGTTGTCGCCTGTGAGGGATGTGAGGATAACTCTAGCCCCAAACCGGCCAAAGTCTTGGATCCATCAAAGTACATTGTCCAATGCGAGTATGCACTATACTCCTTGGGGAGCTCGGTCTCTATCCATTCAGCCAAGAAGTCCGCCAGTACCTGAGATTTAATGGCGCGATGTGGCTTGTAGTTTATTTCAAAGGGAAGGAGCTCAATGGCCCATTTAGCTATGCGACAGGTAGCGTCCCTATTGTTGGTTATATCATTCAGGGGGACTTATGATGCCACCGTTACCGTGCACTCCAAGAAGTAGTGTCGGAGTTTCCTCGATGCCATGAATATTGTATAGGCTATTTTTTGATAATGTGGGTATCTGGACTTGCACTACGTTAGTACCTATGACACATAATATACCGGCTTCTGAGTCAGAATTTATGTCCCTCCTCATCTCGTTCGACGACGAGCACCGCGGTGACTACCTTGTTGGTGGCCGATATGTATAACAACATGGGCTCACCAGTGCCTGGTTCCGTGAGTATTGGATTGGTTGCCAGAATTGTTTTGATTTCTTCCAATGCAGCCGCTGCTTCATCAGTCCATTCGAAATTGTTTGTCCATTTTAGTAGCTTATAGAGCGACAAAGCTTTTTCTCTGAGGCGGGAAATAAAGTGGCTTAACGTGTCTACACACCAGGCTAGTCTCTGGACATGCTTCGGCTCTGTGGGGATTGCAAGTTCTGATAGAGCATAAATTTTAGCTGGATTTGCCTCTATTCCTCTATGGGAGACGATGAATCCAAGAAGCTTGCCTGAGGGAACTTCAAATACACATTTTCCTGGATTGAGTCATATATCATATTTGCGTAAATTAGAGAAAGTTTGACAGAGGTTGTCGATCAACTGGTCAATGTTTTTGGTTTTTATTACCACATCATCCACGTACGCCTCAACGGTCTTTTTGACATGTGTGATGAGGTAGGTTTGAATCATGCACTGGTGCGTGGCCCCGGTGTTCTTTAGCCCGAAGGGCATCATGTTGAAGCAAAATGGCCCGTGGGGGATGATAAATGCGGTATTCCTTCATTTTAATTTGATGGTATTCGGAGTAAGCGTCGAGGAAACACAATGAGTCATGTACGGATGTGGCATCAATGATCTGGTCTATGCGTGGTAAGGGAAAAGGGTCCTTGGGGCATGCTTTGTTGAGGTCTTTGAAATCAACACACAGCCACTAGGATTTGTCTTTTTTAGGTACCATCACCAGGTTTGCTAGCCACTCGGGGTGTTTGATGTCCCGAATAAATTCGGCCTCGAGTAATTTTGCTAACTCTTCACCCATGGCTTGTCGTTTGGGTTTGGAGAAGCGATGCAGGGTCTGTTTCACGCGCTTAAAGCATGGAATAATGTTTAGGCTGTGTTCGGCGAGCCGACGTGGGATACCGAGCATATCCGAAGGATGCCAAGCACAAATGTCCCAATTTTCGCGGAGGAAATTCTGCAATGCCTCGTCCATAACGGGATCGAGCTGGGCTCCGATGGACGTTGTTTTATTGGGGCCCGTTGGATGCACCTGAAATTTGACGATTTCCTCTGCGGGTTTAAAGGACATAAACTTGGGCCTTTTACTGAGGATCACATCGTCGCTATTAGCTGTCGACCGTAGAGCGGTCAATTCCCCGATGGCGGAAGTTTCCGGTAATGCCTCGAGGGTGAGCATAGTCGTCTTGTTTTTGGCCCAGAGGGCTATATTCGGATCACTGGCGAGCATGATCACTCTATTTGGTCTTGGCATTTTGAGTTTCATGTACCCGTAATGGAGTATAGCCTAGAACTTTGAAAAGGCATCGCGTCCTAACAGGGTGTGATAGCCACTGGGGAAGGGGGCGATGTGGAAGAGGAGTTCTTCAAATCGGTAATTTCTGGGCGTGTCGAACACAACGTCCAGGATGATACATTTGAAACAACGTGCCTCTTACCCTGGGATAATTTGCCAGAAGGTTGTGTTGCTCTGTTCGATGCGAGATCAGTCGAACTGCATTTTCTCCAGAGTAGCCTCGTAAATGAGGTTTAGACCACTGCCGCCATCCATAAGTACCTTATGTAGTCTGTATCCATCAATGATGGGATTCAAAACTAGAGCGGTCGGTGAGTGACTGGGAAGGATGGGCGGCTGGTTAGTGTCCCCGAAAGTGATTGGTAGGTTTTCCCATGGGCTAGTAGCTGCCACGTTGTAGACTTGATCATGCTCCCTAAGAGCTCCTTTACAGCTACTCCTCGAGGGGAAGATCTCGTAGACCATCAAGACTTCGTCATCGAATCCGTTTGGCGAAGGGGAGCGCCTGTTCGATGGAGGTGTGTCGAGGATAGCCTCGCCACTTTTTGCGACTTGCCTGATGACACGGCAAGATCGAAGGCTATACGTGGGATTTGTGTTCAACAACACGGAGTGAATGGGGCAAGGTTTATGTAAAAGTCCGTCGAGGACGGTGCTGGTCCCAGAAAAGGACTTGTTTCTTTTTTTGACGGGTTCATGACTGGCTGGCCGATTTGGAGGTACCCTCTTTCTTCGAACTCCTCTAGGCTGTTCGGAGAATTTTGGTTCCGAGAACAACCGCTCGGATTGCTAGACACTCTCCATAGCGCAGTACTTCTGTACTAATTCAGATAACTCTGAAAAGTTGTTTGTGTGTCGGCAGGCCAGGGCATTAAGAATCCCTTCATCATGGCAATTTCTTATGAAAATTGCCATTACGTCTTGGTCACTAAGACCTTTTACTCTGCTCCTAGCGAGGAGGAGTCTTGCCCAAAAGTGATGGACTGATTCTCCTTGTATTTTCTTGATATCTCGGAAGTCCGGAGACATGGGCTTTGGCAAGGTATTTGGATAGTCATCTTGGGAGGTGGGTGGGAAAAAATTCGTTCCCTGTCGCAACGAGTGTTCGGAAGTGCAGTTTCCCAATCGCGCGACGGATCCTAGACTGGTGGCGGTCCGGCTTCAAAGCGATTACCCGCCTCAGATTCTCTGACGGGGTCTTGGAGATCGTGGACGGGGGTATTGACGGTTTTCAATTCCGGCTGTCAGGCAGAAGTCGCGGCTGGACACTCGACGATGGCGACAAGATGAGTGACCGGAGGGACATGAATCTCCCTGTCATCGAGTCTAATCCCGAGCCAATCATAGATCGGAACCTAATCATCTAATATACACATAGCTTCTATCCAATCGAACAACTCATTTAAGAACGAGGCGATGGCAGGATGCGTGTCGCTGATACGAGTGGATTCGTCAAGCGGTGTGGCAGTTCTGGAGTTACACCGAAGCGGATTCGCGTTCCGTTCCATCGTGGGGCCTGATGCATTGGACGTCGAAGCATCCGGATTTACAGGCTTTCCTTCAAAGGTTGAGGCTTCCATTGGAACGAGTGTTCCCCGTGAATCAGCCACGAACTCTATGGTTCCGAACTTAATACCCTGATTGGGGGGAAACCTTCTGGTCTGACCATGACGGCCAACCAGGCCGGCATGTGACAAGATGTCACTTCTGATGAAATTGTGATTGGGGGTGAGAGTCCCCTCGACACAGATCTCGCTACTTGCCATGGGGAGAGCCATCGATTCTTTCGGTGCTCACAGAGGAACTCTCAATGAAAGCACCAATGTCAGTGTCAAAACTGGCGGATCTCGGATAGGGGGTCCCGAACTGTGAGCCTAGGATCGACGGTAACAGGAGACGAAGGGGACACGAGTTTACCCAGGTTTGGTCCCTCCAATGGAGGTAATACCCTACGTCATGCTTGCTTGTATTGATGGTGTAAGGGGTTATAGAGTTGATCTACCTCGAGATCGTATGTCTAACCCTAGACGAGTTGTTATATCCCTAACCCCTAAACCCTCCGGCTTATATAGATGCCGATGGTGTCCTTGGCCCACACATGGCCGGTTACATGCCGAAGAGATAACTTGCCTAACAACAGCTAATAACTTGGAGCATATATCTTGACTCCATGAGGCTTCCGTCCTGCCGCAAGTGGTCCTCGATCCTCCGACGCAAGCCTTGCGGCCCATACAGTCCGGCCCATGACAATGGGTCGGCTATCCGAGGACCCCTTAATCTAGGACTCCCTCAGCCCCCTTGGATAAATTTGTTCCATTGTCCGTGATGATACTGTGAGGGTAACCAAAACGATAGATCAACTTTTTTACAAACTGAACCGCCATGGCCGCATCACACTTGCTAACCGGCTCTGCCTTGACCCACTTGGTAAACTTGTCAACCGCCACCAAAAGGTGGGTCTTCTTATCCCTAGATCTCTTGAAAGGTCCAACCATAACAAGCCCCCAGACTGCAAACAGCCAGGTTATTGGAATCATCCACAATTCTTGAGCCGGCACCTGAGCACGTCGTCCAAATTTCTAACATCCATCGCACTTAGTGACCAAGCCCTCTACATCCTTGTGAGCCATCAACCAGAAGAAACCGTGCCGAAAAGCTTTTACCACCAAAGACTTTGAGGCAACGTGATGACTGCAGTTACCGGCATGTATTTCATTTAGAATCTCCTTACCCTCTTAGAGGGAAACGCAACGCTGAAAACACCGGTTATGCTGCATTTATGTAACTCACCATTGACTGTAGTCATAGACTTAGACTGCCTCATGATCTACCTTGCCAAGGTATCATCCTCAGGTAACTCGTCGCGAGTTAGGTACGCTAGATAAGGTAATGTCCAGTCAGGAATAGCATGTAGAGCCGCCACTAACTGCCCCTCCGGGTTAGGTATAGCGAGATCCTCCTCAGAAGGTAATTTAACGGTGGTGATGCAACACGTCCAAAAAGATGTTAGGCGGCACCGGCTTACGCTGAGAGCCAGCCTTGATAATGCATCAGCCGCCTTGTTCTTTAGATGGTCAATATGATCCACCTGGTAACCTTTGAAGTGGCTAGAGATGATATCCACCGCCTAACGATAAGCTGCCATCTGTGGGTCCTTGGAATCCCACCTGCCTGAAACTTGCTGAGCCACGAGGTCTGAGTCGCCGAGGCACCTCACCCGGCTCAGATTCATCTCCTTAGCCATACGAAGCCCGTGCAGCAAACCTTCATACTCAGCTGCATTGTTAGTACAAGGAAACATGAACCTTAACACATAACGAAACTTTTCACCTTTAGGGGAAGTCAAGACAACCCCAGCCCCCGATCCTTCCAATTGCCTGGATCCGTCGAAATCAATTGTCCAGTACGTGTTGTCCGGCTTCTCCTGGGGCGATTGAATCTTCTTCCAATCATTTATGAAATCTACCAAGGCTTGAGACTTGACAGTCATACAAGGCACATACTTTAAGTTAAGGGGCCCAAGTTCTAGTGCCCACTTAGCAATCCTGCCAGTAGCTTCTCTATTTTGGATGATATCTCCCAAAGGGGCAGAGCTAACCATTGTGATCTAGTGTCCAAGGAAATAATGCTTCAGCTTGCGGTTTGCCATGAACACCCCATAGATCAATTTATGCCAATGCAGGTATCTTTGCTTGGATTCTATCAAGACCTCACTAACATAGTAAACCGGCCTCTAGACTAGATACTCCTTCCCAGCTTCTTTTCGCTCCACCACAACCACAGCATTGACTGCCCTGTTGTTAGTTGCTACGTATAAGAGCAAAGGTTCTTTCTCAGCCGGAGCAGCTAAGACCGGTGGCTCAGCCAACTGTCTCTTGAGCGCCTCCAGCGCCTCGTCTGTCGCCTTACTTCGGACAAAGTCATCCGTCTTTTTCATCATCTGATATAAGGGAATAGCCTTCTTGCCAAGGTGGCTGGTGAAGCTGCTTAAAGCGGCAATGCGACCCGCCAAACACTACACATCGTTAACGCTCGCCGGCTTAGACAAGGAAGTGATGGCCTTTATCTTGTCCGGGTTAGCCTCAATACCTCGCTCTGAAACTATGAAACCTAAAAGCTTGCATGCAGGAACACCAAAGACACACTTAGCCGGGTTAAGCATCATCTTGTAGACTCGTAAGTTGTCGAACGTCTCTTTTAAGTCGTCAAGCAGAGTCTCCTTCTTCCTTGACTTAACCACAATATCATCCACATGAGCATGAACATTGTGCCCAATCTGACTATGAAGGCAATTTTGCAAACAACATTGATAAGTTGCATGCACACTTTTAAGCCCAAAAGGCATAGACACATAGCAGAAAGCTCCAAAAGGTGTTATAAAAGATGTCTTCTCTTGGTCCTTTATTGCCATATTGATCTGATGATAACCCAAATAAGCATCCAGGAAACATACACTCTCACAACCCGTCGTCGCATCAATGATTTGGTCGATACGAGAGAGAGCAAACAGGTCAACTGGTCAGGCCTTGTTAAGATCCGTGTAGTCGACACACATACGCCACGTGTCATTCGTTTCTGGCACAAGAACGGGATGTGCTAACCACTCCGGGTGAAAAACCTCCATGATGGACCCTGCTGCCAAGAGCCGGGCCACCTCTTCTCCAATTGCTTTACACCGTTCTTCGTTGAAACGACAGAGGAACTATTTAATCGGCTTAAACTTGGAATCCACATTAAGGTGGTGCTCAGCGAACTCTCTCGGTACACCCGGCATGTCAGAAAGCTTCCATGCAAAGATGTCCCGATTCTCGCGCATGAATTCGATGAGTGCGCTTTCCTATGTGGGGTCCAGGTTAGCCCCAATACTGAACTGCTTTCATGAGTTGCCTAGAGAAAAGTCCAGCAACATAGTATCCTCTGCCACAAAATTCAAGGACGGCTCAAACTTTGTGATGAGCTTCTTCAACGGAGCCATATCCGTCGGGTCAACATTGTCCTTGTAAAACTTAAGCTCCGCCTCAGCACATGTCGGGGGGATTACCCCCGGGTAGGCTCATGGAGGCGATTCAACATTTTGAACCAACGGGGCAGACAACGCTCCTTTGT